>JAMZTW010000014.1:0-1282163 GCA_024706585.1 Penicillium simplicissimum
CGTCGTCCAGCGGTCGTCCTGTTCGGTCCGTCGCGGTAGCCTTCCACCGAGGAGGAACTAAAACGACCGATCTTCCTCCAGTTCCGTCCCGTCCAACCCGCCCAACTTCCTGCGCAAAGTCGATAGCACTCCATGGCACCCCAACATGCACCACCCACCGGACCGCCGGATGGTCAATACCCACCCCAAATGCAGACGTGGCGACAATATAAGATGGTTCCCCAGCTCGCCATTGGTGAAGGACCGCCGCCTTCTCCTCGACGCTACCAGACTTGGAGTGATACACCGGAGCATTGATTACCTGTGCAACCTCCTCCGCCATATCCCTAAGGCTGCAATAGATAATAGCACGCGTACCAACCGCAAGCCCTCTGATAACTTCTTGGATTCCAGGGATAGCAAAATCACGGATAAAGTCCTGTTTCGGAGCGCAGTGGCTGACGTGGAAATATATATCCCGGCGCATCGTAGAGCTGCGCACCATCCGCGCCCCACGTAACAACATCGATTGCTCGAATTGGGGCACCAGAAACGGTGGCATGGTGCCCGTCAAAAAGATCATTTGAACTGCCAAATTCCGGAGCAGCGGAAGAAGCCCCATTGCAGCGCGATACGACACGGCTGTGATAACGAGATGGCATTCGTCGAACACCACCCGGTCCAGTTCATTGGCAACGTGTAGCCGAGTCAAGAAATCCCGAAATCGATGCGTCACGGCCTGCTCAACCGCAACCATGATAAGAGGACAGGAATGCAACCGATCCGGGTCGGAGTCCGCCTCCCATACGTGCGCCTCGATACCAGCCTCTGCGCACCGGCGCCGCATCTCAGCCTTTAACACCACAAGGGGCAAGATAACCACAGTTGTTCCCGCACCCGGGAGCTGGCAGGGGAGGAGATAGAGTAGACTCTTTCCCTCGCTGGTCCGTAGGATCGCCAGGACCTGGCCACTGCCCGCCACAATGTACTCCATCGCCTGCTGCTGGGCACTGGTTCGATACTGGGCTTTCGCGCCATACATCCGTTGGAGCACTTCCATTGCTTGGTCCATACGCCATCGCCGCCGAGTCCGAGCAGCTGCCTCCCGCCGCGCGATGCGCCGCACAATCGGGCTCTCCTGCTCCTCATCCAGTCGTCGCTTAGACGGAGTAGTCGATGATCGAACCAGAGCACTACCTGACACACTCCTGCTACTGGCCGCCTCACTTTGACGGACGCAAGGACGACCAGTCGGGCTCTGATCCCATTCTCCCCAAACCCATGGCGTTCGAGGTGCGACTGACCGATGCGGCTGGGCGACTGCAGGCTGGAAATGGATAGGGTCACGTACGAACCGGTGCCAGAGCTGACTGACGTGTCGGAACTCTTGAAGTCCCGCGTCCGTTAACCCGGCCCGAAAATTTACCGTTCCTCCATAGACACGATTACCGGTGTGGG
This sequence comes from Penicillium simplicissimum, assembly GCA_024706585.1. NCBI lineage: Eukaryota > Fungi > Ascomycota > Eurotiomycetes > Eurotiales > Aspergillaceae > Penicillium > Penicillium simplicissimum. Next base: position 1,438 of record JAMZTW010000014.1, read on the forward strand.
GGGTATGGCCGGCCTGCCAGTGGAGAGCGTCCGACATGCTGCCGAGCGCAGGATCCGTCTCCTCGTCATCGCCACCATCCTCGATCAGTAGATTGGCTTCGGCGCTCGCGAACTTCCGTCGTGCGATACCCACCGTGATTTGTCGCCAAGCCCGGACATGGATATGCTTCCCCAGAATAAGCTTCCCTGCATCAACCACCACCCGCGTCATCGTATCCGCTCCCCACGGATCAGGGCCTCGAGACCAGAGGTAGTCGGAGACGGCTCTAGGCCCCAGTGTCTCGTGCTGGAGGAACGTACGAAATGGCTGAACGAGAGCCAGGTACTGGGTGACAAGCTGAGCGACCTCCGGGAGAAGGAAACGAACCGGCCATCGAGATGCATTATTCTGGTTCCGGGTCTTGTGGTAGCTGAGGATAAACAGCATCTGCCCGTCATGGAGAAACAGGTCTCGCGTGATTAAGGTAGTATTCCTCCACCGGAGCGCAATGAACTCGGTGCGACGCCCCTGCTGACCGGACCCGATGAAAAATGGGACCATAAGCGCGCGCAGGAACCGCTGCACCGCATCCTCGTACTGTTGCACGGCATCTGCGCTTACCACCCAGGTACCCGCGGCCGTCTGCGACCAAAACGTGTGGAACAATACCTCGGTCTTTCCTACCCGAGACATCAGCCAGTCCTTGAGCGGGTCGAAATACGATGCGTTCCGCGAATCAGTCAGGAACGACTGACCCGGCGCGGTAGCATCCCAGTTATCGACGAGGAGTCCGAGATCTAAACTAGGAATATCGCACGCAGGGCTAGACCGGCCACTCAGGCATAGCTCTTCCTCAAAAATCCGCCGAGCCTCCGCAATACCGTCGAAGATGATCCGATGGAGATCAGAGAGGTGGAAGATCACATCCGACCATACCAGTGTCTCTCCATCGGCATGCCAGCGGAGCTGTGCGGGTGGAACTTCAGTCTCGCTAATCCGGAAGCCGAGTAGCCGGTTCTCCAGCAATTCAACCACGGGACCTTCCGTGTCATTCAACAACCACTGATCCCGAATATCGACGATCATAACACCAATGTCCGTGTCCCGGTCATCCCCGGCCTCCGCTAACACTTGGGCAAGTACCACCATCTGGCAGTCATAGATCAATTGCGATAGAATCGATGTATAGTTTCCCATGAGCATCCACGCACCTTGCTTATGGCTCCAGAAGCGCACGGCAGCATACGACACGAGGACGGAATCAAACTTGCGATGGCGCACGGAGTGTTGGATGATGGCAAGGCTGAATTCAAGAACAGCCCGATCAAGCCGATCACGCAAAGCCTCGGTATCGACCTCGTCGCGATCGGAATCCGTTCGACTGGTGAGTTCGCTCGCGGCCTCGGTCACCTCGTGCCATGCTTCGACCTGTCGATCGCTCGGTTGGAAGAGCGTGTCCCGCAGACGACCCTGCTCGACGACTCGTTCCCAGTAGCAGATCAATCGCTGCCAAGTATCGATATATTTCCGACGAGACTGCTGGTTCTGCAGTGCCGTGATGGGATCTTGGGACGTTTCCTTCCGCGTGAATGTATTCAGCAGTCGTGCATTGCGCCGGCTAAGGCATCGGGCCTCTACGTTCTGGTCATGCACGAGGACGGTCATCGTTTTCTCTAGAACCCGTCCGATACTCTCACAGATCAGGAATAAAGACGGCTCTTCCTGCAACCTAGGGAGGGAATAGCTAGGACCAAGGTCTTTGAGCTCCAGCCCTAAGAGATGGATGTAAATGCCGGTACGCTTCATCCACGGTGTAAGCTCGGAGACGTGCCGTGCAGTCTCAACACAATCTCGTTGCGGCTGAGATTGACTCTGTTGGTACCGTCCTATAATTTGATTCCATGCAGTATCTGGAACAGGAGTGGAGGGAGACGGGATGTGGGTCGAAGATGGAGCATTCTCCGGTGCATTGGCGTGGGGATATATATATTGTGGGGTAGCAGACTGGTGGACCTGGTCGGCCAGAACTACTGCAAAATAACGTTGAGCTTGCGACTGGGAAAACAATGTCTGAACATAAGCCTGGTGCCATGGCATCGCGCCCTGGCGGGAAACTTGCCACTGGTGCTGCCGGTTGTAGTGTTGTCGGATCCGATCAGTACTCGTCGTGCGGAAGTCACATCGTTCAAAGTGGCAGAGATACCCAAGCACGGTCGGCAGCCCACGAATCTCCTCCGTCCCATCAGGTGGCTGCACCGCATCGCTGTTCGTAGCCCCGACGTCGTCCATTTGGGTGCTAGATTCAATTCTCCTTCGCTGATCGCTTGGTGTTCGATGCTTTTCAAGCAGATGGCGTGCCAGATTCTGGCGGGTATAGCAGCTGCCGTGGGTAGTGCACAGAGTCACCCGCCACTTACGCAGGACCTGAATAAATGACGGAAGGATGTCACTTTCTCCACTAACCACGGATAGTGACGTGTTAATTCTGGACTCGGGCATATTTTAGGGGTCGTAGGTCAAGATGACACGAAGAAGGTAATGGTATTGTCTGTTATTGTTACTATCTACAGGTTATGAATACCAGCGGGATTGCCCCTGAATACCAGCGGGTGCTAATACTATTCTGGCTTAGCGCCGGGTACGGTTTGTTACTAGGGTTGGTGAACACCGCTGGTGTTCAACGTGGACTAGATTCAGAACTTCCCCAGTCTTGATATAATCCTATTATTTCGATGGGGGGCCTTCCCTTCGTACGATCCTCTGATCTGGATACCCTTGAATTTCCTTGGGGGGTCTTCGTACGATCCTCTACTCTAAATGCCCTCCAATTTCCATGGGGGGCCCGTCGTACGATCCTCTGATCTGGATACCCTTGAATTTCCTTGGGGGGTCTTCGTACGATCCTCTACTCTAAATGCCCTCCAATTTCCATGGGGGGCCCGTCGTACAATCCTGGAGTCTGGATGCCCTCGAATTTCCTTGGGGGGTCTTCGTACGATCCTCTACTCTAAATGCCCTCCAATTTCCATGGGGGGCCCGTCGTACAATCCTGGAGTCTGGATGCCCTCCAATTTCCTTGGGGGGTCTTCGTACGATCCTCTACTCTAAATGCCCTCCAATTTCCATGGGGGGCCCGTCGTACAATCCTGGAGTCTGGATGCCCTCGAATTTCCTTGGGGGGTCTTCGTACGATCCTCTACTCTAAATGCCCTCCAATTTCTATAGGGGACCCGTCGTATGATCCTTATATAAGTATACGGACTGGAAATATTATATATTCGGACCGATACTTCCTACAACATTACCCTACTCGACGAGACGCGTAACGCTAAGTGCGAATAGAATCAATCAACTCGAATATAGTCTAATAGAAAGATACTATCTAATCTTATACTACGGAGGAGCAAAACGCTCGCCGAAGCCAGATAAAACTCGCCACCAGCTCAGTCTGCCGTACGGAAAGACTAGGAGCTTGTTGCCCAAGAAACTGGACAAGGCTAAGAGGATCGGAAGATAAAACCTCCCCCGGGGACACCTGCTGATAGTACGTATACTGGATCGTACGAATCATCCCGTACGAGGGATCTTGCTCGGAAAAGGACGCAAAGACCATCATCGCAACCATCGGGAGAAGAACAAATTGGAACGCACAAGGATTCGACGGAGCCTTCGTACGCCAGTTACCACAGATATTCTGAGGCATTCCACACCGGAAACACGCCGTATACGGCGCGTACCGGATCTGGCGCCGGACTATCTGATACCATTCTCGAGCCGGGGAATTAGCAGGATTGGTACAAACGACGAGCTCGTGGTAGGAATCGAGGCCCTGAACCGCACAAGTCCAGCACCGATCCTTCCACAGCTGCGCCTGATCCTCAAGGAACTCGTGGTCGATAAGCGACGTCTCGCACGGGCGATACCACTGGAGTCCTAGGCTCGTACGACTAAGGTCCTGCCGCCGGAACTCATATCGTACGGAGGCAGGAATCGAGTCCTGCGTGGAAGGCGCCGGGACCGTAGACGGAGGCTGCGCGGCTGGCGTCGGCGGATGGGGGGAACAGGGTTCGTACGGGGCTTGAGACTGGAGACTGCCACAGGAGCTACTCGTAGGGCTACCGATACGGACCGGAGATGTAGATGAGGGAAGGATTGGATCTAGCGGAGGCGGGGAGCGAGGCCTAATAGTAGAAGGCGCTACGGTATCGTACGAAGCCGGATTACAGGACGAAGATCCCGAGGTAAGGCGGTTCGGACGAGAAGCAATCGCCGGGAGATGATAAGGTGAAGTCGTACGAGGAACCCCGAGGATACGTTCCTGATGGCGCTTCCGAGGGTGGGTAGAAGGAGACGACTCGCTCCGGCGACGCCGACGCGAGGACTGACGAGAGAGCGAGGCCTGGTCGCGAGGAGGCTCCATCCGAGAAGGATGAGGCAAGAGAGGCGGGGGAATAATAGCAAGCGTACGAGCGGGGATAGAATTAGAGCTTGGAGCGGATCTCCCAACAGTCGAATCCCAGTCTGGCGCACAGATATCGCACTGGAGCTCCTGGGGGTCAAGCGCGGCTGAGGTTCGACCGCAAGAAAGACGACGGACAGAGATAGGAGTCGGGCCAGTATCATCGGTCCATTTAGGGCCGTCAAGGTATTGATCGAGAATCGTACGGCGGCAGACCGATGACTGTGTGAGATACTGCCGTACGGTATCAAGGTCAGTGTCGTGTTCCGTACGCTCCTCGTCAGTCTGCCCAGGCTCTGCCCGGAACCAGAAAGGAGGCTGATCAAGCCCGGAGGGCTGGATAACCACGGCCTCGCTAGGCTGCCCGTCACGGCCGGCACGCCCGCTCTCTTGGCTGTAGTCGAGCATCGTACGAGGCCAGCCGAGGTGGAGTATACATCGGATATCAGGTATATCGATCCCAAGCCCGAGGGACGCAGTGGCCGCTATAACCTGACCGGGTCCCTGACGGAAGCGTGTGAGGATGCCAGCCTTATCGTACGAGCGGCTATGAAAGGCCTCGCATTGAAGGCAGCTTGCAACACGCTCTGTCAAGTCCCGTGTACTACAGTAGATGATCGTGCGGCCAGGGGACGCAAGGCGGATCCGTTCTCGTACGAAGGCCGTCACAGAGGGGCTAGTAGGCCAGACGGTCTCCCCTCGGAGCGTGGCGTCGACCTGCGGACGCCAGATCCGGTAGGCAATGTTCGGCCGCGTGGTACGACTACGGTAGAGATGAGCCTGCTCAGGACGGATCCGGAGACGCCGCCAGAGGCGGTACTCAAGGGATGGAGGAAGGGTGGCGGTAAGAAGAAGTAGCTGGACGTTCCACGTAGCGAGCTGGCCAAGAAACTTGATCGTCGTACGAAAGGAGCTTCCGGGCATAAGAAGGATGTGACACTCGTCGATCACGATCCGATCCAGGCGGCCAAAGTTCCGTTGGCGATTCAAGAACGTACGAAAGTCGTCCGTGCCGGCAGCCTCAGGCGTAACAAGAACGATCGAAGCCTCGTCGGGGGGTCGACGGCTAAGCCACTCGACACAAGAGATGCCGAGCGCCGTACAACGCTCCTGAAGATCAGACCGAAGAGCAGTCAGAGGGACAACCACTACCGTTAATCCTCCGGCGATCCAGGCCGGGAGCATAAAGAGAAGACTCTTACCGCCCCCGGTCGGCATCACAGTAATCAGAGGGCTCTGGCCGTGCTGGATCCCTTGGAGCGAACGAGCCTGGATACCCCGGAATCGTACGGTAGTACTACCGAAAAGGTCTTGGAGCGCCGACGGAAGGTCTGCCTGCTGAAGCTGGAATCGACGCGCCGTACGATGCTGGCTGAGCTCGTTTTCCCACGGATCGGGGCCCTGTCGTCGTACGAGACGCCGAATCGGGTCCTCCACGGACGGGAAACCCAGGAAGCGATGCCAGTCGGTGCTAGAGAGGCGGAAGTGCTCGCGCTGTTGAAGGGTCGTCCCCGCATGCTCGGTGACCTCCCGTCCATAGATCATACCGGCCACGTGGGACGAGTGGGCGGCCTGGAGATCGGCGATGTGGCCGGCAAAGTCGTCCGAATCCTGCGGCTCCTCGAGCTCTTCGTACGACCAGTCCCCATCACGGCCCTCGTACGAATTATGCTGGAACGCGGCCGAGGACCGGAGAAAACGACGGCTGATCCCAATCGCGATGTTCCGGTAGGCAGGGAGATTCAACGACTGTCCCCGAAGTCCGATTGCGGACTCCCGGCGAAGGCACCGACTCAGCCGTTCCGAGGTCCAGTCCCGCTGGGTATCAGGGTCGGGGCCCCAGAGGAGGGCCTGGGTAGCGAGCTTCGTACGAGGCTGGTCGGTGGTATGCTGCTGGTATGCCTGAAGACGCTCAACAAAGGGGAGGACGAGCCAGAGATATCGTACGACGAGCGTACCGACCGGGCGAGGCACAAACCGGTGGATCAGCTTCGCGTCGTTACTAAGATGGAACCCTTTATGGTATCGGGTCACAAAGCTCACGAGGCCGTCGGCGATGAAGATATTCCGATAGCCAGTTTCGGTATTTCGGTGGCGGACGCTCAGGAGCTCCGGGGCGCGGGCAGGCTGGCCAGCCGTGAAGTGAACCAAGATCGCCAGTTGCTCTAGGAATCGTACGACGGCCCGAAAGTACCATGCTAGCGTGGTTGGACGGAAGGTCCCGTGAGTAGGATCGATAAACCGGCGCTGGAGCGCGTTCTCCTCGACGACCCGCCTCATCAGCCACTGCGCGCCTGGGACGGGCCACGCCGTCCGAGGGTCCTGGAGGAAGCTAAAGCCGGCCTGGTGCTGGCTTGGATCATCCATCAGCGTCTCCCACGGGATCGTCGGGACCTTCGTACGATCCTGTAAGAGGAGCTGGTCGTATAAGATCTGCTCGGCCGAGGTCATAAGGCCATGAATCATCCCACGAAAATCCCCCATCGTAAAGGCAAGCTCCTTATAGAGTAGCTGGTCGTACGCGATCCATGAGATATGACCCTCGGCGGTAGTATTGTAGTGGACCTTCAGACCGTACGAGCGGAGATCAAGCATATACTCGAGCGGACTAAAGGTCCCACGCACCATAAAGCGGTCCATCATCAACGTTAACCACTCACGGAATCGCCGAATCGTCTTCTGCCGTTTCGGATGTATCGCTATAGGAGGTAATATCTCGCTCTGGGACGAGTCGCTCTCGTACGATTCAGGATCGGGAAGAGCGGTTTGCGACTCGGGGAGATAGTCTGGGATCGCAAGCGGAGTCTGAGTCTCCCAGATATCCGTCGTACGACTGAGGCCACGGTAGTGATCAAGGATTCGTACGGCGTGAGGATCGAGTAAGAGGGCACGGTGAAGGACGAGAAAACGGCTGATCTTGATCACTTTCGATAGGATCGGAGGATATGCATCTTCGTCCTTCCAGCCGTGCGGACGACGGCCAAGGACCGCAAGCGCACAGACAAGCGTGAGGTCATACTCATTCTTGATATGCGTCTCATTGAGAAGACTGAGGCAGAACTCGTGACAGGCGATCTGAATCGCCGTAAGGTGGAAAGGATCGTCCGAGGAATCATAGGGGGGAGTCTCCGTACGAGGGTTAGAGGTAAGTCCATGACAGATTTTCTGCGCAGTCGTCCAGAGCTTCTCCCACTTCGTACGCTGGAGGGTAGTAAACTCGTACGAGGGAGCCTGCTCGTCCCCCGTAGCCTGCGTCCGGGCAAAGAAGGCCAGGATCTGCTGCCAGGGCTCGGTATACTGCTTCATCCGAGTCTCGTTCATGTAGGCCTTCAGAGGCTGGAACGGTCGCTTGCTAGCCTCCGTACGGGCGGCTTCGATACGGAGTGAGTGGCCGGTTAACCGTGTTACCCGCTGGCTCACGCACGCAAGAGAGAACATTGTATCCCAGAGAAGTCGTACGATAGCCTCTGAACCCTCCGCATCAGCCTCCGGAGTCTCGACTAAGCCCAATAGCCGATAGACCGGGATCCCCTTCAGGTAGACCGGCCACTGCGTCCTCTCGAGCCAGGGGCTAGCCTCGTTAGTCTCTCCGGCCTGGATAAGGGTCTGCTCGACCTGCTGGCTCTGTTGGAAGATCTCCTCGGTAGCTCGTACGATCTCAAGGGCAACCTGGGATCGCGGTCGTACGGAGGGATCGGTGGTAGGCTCACGGCCAGGAGGCGGACACTCAACCTGCACAAAAAACGAACCTGGGCCCCGGACATAGAATCGTTGGCAGCAGACGGCCTCGTACTGAGCGCGGAGGATAGCCTCGGTAGCTCGTACGATCGTCTGGCGGGGACGGCCATGATGTTCGTACGGCGACCAGTCATGCTGGGTCTGCCAGTGATACTTGAGGGACGGCATCGTCCGTCCGATAAAGAGGCACTCAGGGGTCAGTCGGCACCACTTCCCATCCTGGTAAAGAGGGAGCTCCGGAATTGGGTAGAGGATTGACCGAGGAGGCTCCTCGGGAAGGTCGCCTGGCGCGACCTTAAGCGGCGGCCAGAGAGCCTTCGTACGAAGAACTAGATTCTGAGCAAGGACCCGGCGTAGCTTATGTGGACGGTGGGTAAGATGAGCAAGAAGATGAGAACTACGGACCCCTGAGCGGCACTGGCGGCAGATCAGGAGCTCGTAGTCCGGCTGCCATATGAAGAGATCCGTGGGTTCAACGCACGAAGCCATGATTAAGGTAAAACTTAGTGATACCGTACGAATCAAGGTAGAGGGTAGACTATAATTCGAGATATCGCAAAGAAAAAACCGGAGCGTATAGGCTAGAATAGTTGCTCAGGGGAAAAGCGGTCTAGAAGACCGTACGAAGGATCAACCTCAAGATACGAAATCAGTGAGGACCGTATAAGATCACAAAAGTTAGAGAGAGCATAGCAAAAAGAAAGCAAAACCACAACATAAGCGATCTAATATAGGAAAGCATAGGTAAAACAGAAAGACAATCCAACCGTACGAACTAAGAGCTTATCTCTACGGTCCAAGCTTACGTCTCTTTGGTCGTACGGTGAGTTCAGTACTAGGCCCAGCACCGCCATCACCACCGTCACTATCATCACCACCGTCACCACCGTCACCACCGTCACCACCGTCACCACCGTCACCACCGTCACCACCGTCACCACCGTCACCACCGTCACCACCGTCACCACCGTCACCACCGTCACCCCCATTACCACCATCACCACTATCACCGCTACCCGTACTAGCCACAGGGATAGCAGGAGCATCAATTAGCTCCTCAAGGCGACTCGGGAGCGGTGTAGGCGTAGTCGTAGTCGGAGTAAACGGTGGCTCAAGGGGCATCCGGAAGCCACAGAACGGCGCCTGCTCCTTCCACTTACAATTCGCACAGACCCCATCCCAAACCCCAGGCAGTCGTACGACACCCCCACCGAATGGATGCTGGGCCTTGGACTTCTCGCAGGTGCCAGGAAAGTGGAAGCCACGACTTGCGATCAAGAGGCCGTTCACGTACGACTGTCGATGCGACCGGAGCTAAGGGGCTAAGAGTTAGTGATAGATCGTGAGGGAAAGAGGATCGTACGAAACGGACCTGATCGGCACTAATCACCAGCGTACGATCTTTCCTAAGTTTTACCATAAACTCATAGACCGGCCAGGACCAGACCTGACGTTGGAGGGGAGTCGAACAGCACTCCCGTAAGGCATTATTTCCATGCTTCGTGAGCCGTACGATGGTCCAGCCCGTTCCGCTGTTCGGCAGTACTTCGAATAAGGCCTTTGAGGTCGGGCTCACAGTCGCAGGATTAGCTGGAATTCGAGGGATCGCACCCGCCGGAATCGTGCCGGACGTAGCGGAGGCGGGAACTGCAGCCATGATCGCCGTACGAAGGGGTAAAAAAAGGACTACCGTACGAAGATTAGTAGATGATGGAAGAGGCAGAGGGAAGAAGGGATCAGACCAACACTAGGTGAATAGAAAGATGGAGGCGTGAGAGAAAAACCGGAGAGGGTGAAGATGAAGATAGAACGAAACGGAGATTCGAGGAAGAGCGAAGACGGATTTTAAAATGCTTCGGATACAGACAGGGCAGAGTCTTCCTCTCGCCTGGAACCCCCGTACGAGGAAGGAGCAAATATAGGAACTGACAAGGGTTCACATAATGCGAGGACTGAGAATAGAATCAGAACTAAAGGTTGACTGCATGTCCGTATAGATCGACCGAACGAGAGAACGACTTCGCCAATCATCGTACGGTGAAAGGCGAAGGGTTCTTTCACGTACGGAGGTTATTCGTGTACGATTTTCAGCCACCAGGATAAAGAGAAAGTCTGTTCCTTCCGAAAACGCTGGTGGAAGCGTCAGCCGATGAACTGGATTCTTTGTTGAAATGGAGAGGGAACCGAGAGGCATCGGGGAGAGGATCTTCATGACTCGTCGTACGGTAGAGGAAGGAAGGGTTCTTTGTTGTATAGAGATACGTGGCGTACGATTTTCAGCCACCGGGATAAAGAGAGTATCTATTCCATGCGAAAACCCTGGTGCAAGAGTCGGCCGACGAACTGGATTCTTGGTTGAAGTGGAGTGGGAACCGAGGGGCTGAGGGGAGAGCGGCTCCAGAACTGGTCGTACGGAGGAACGTAAACTTAATTTCTTTGATAGAATCAGAATCACTGTAGCGATCGCTAAGGTCAAAGCGACCGGGAGTCGGGAGGTTGGAGGGATCCATGATACAGTCCAAGGTCATGAATCATCCGCGCAAAGACTCTCCTCGAAGTAGAATTCCTTGCAGGTTCGTACGAACGGAAGGACTCTCTGATTGTAGATGCGACGTAGGCAGATTTGATATGGAGCCGAGCATGAATGGTCGTACGAAGGAGCGGTTCGCCGGGCTGAGCGGTTCGCCGGGCTGAGCGGGTGCGGACTTTGTCATCGCACATTATTGAGAAAAACGTGAATCGTACGACGGCTGTCAGTCTCTGGTCCTCTTGCAGATGCAAAGTAGGCAGAAGGGACATGTAGGTTAAAACGTCGTACGAAGGAGTGGCTCGCTAGGTTAGGCGGGTATGTACTTTGTCAGGCTACCCTCTCAAAAGAATCGTACGAACTTATAAGTCCCACGCTCTAATCGGACCTGGAATAAATAGAAACTCCGAGAAAATTATCCTCGGCGTCTAGCTTGCGAATATCTAAAGCCTTAAGCTTCGTACGATGTCAAGAACTTACGAAGGGGGTATATCATGTAGGCTTTGGACACTACCGATAACTCATGTAGTAGAGAGAGATCTACGTAGTTCGTACGGAAGATCGGCGACTGTCTAGGCTTGGCGGGCGATTTTTCTTCTGCGACCGTACCCCATCAAAAAAATGGGTCGAATTTTGACGAACTCCCACACTATCAACTGGTCGAATTATGATTTGAAATTCGAGTAGACAGTAGAAAGGATAGTAACTTAGAACTGACAAAAATTTCAACTTTGTACGATATCTAGATTTAATTCTAGTCTACACTTGAAAATGAAATGATAGTCTACCCCTGCCCCACTTTTTTTCCCCATACTTAAGCTCCCTACCCTAATTCAAGTCTACTAGACTATAATTACTCCCATAGGTTAGGCGACCTAGTCGAAAAGCTAAGTCGACTGTTCGTGGAAAATCATTTCTGCACGATTCGTTCACCTCTCCATGCTTCCACAAAGCTAGCTTCAAAGCAATGGCATACTCTTCAAAAGGTCCGATAAGCCCATGATATAGGCAATAATTTCGATTTCAGGCTCATTGGTTGACAAGAAAAAGTTATATACAACTCTTATTTCTTCAAAGAGCCAGGAAATGCCTTCCAAGTCCAGCGCAACCCGAAGGATGTTCAAGAAATCCTCAGCTATAGCCAGTTGTATTTATATCTTGACGAACATCGAACAGACTTTGTTCTGTCTGATCCAGCACCCTTCTCATGTGCCAAATAGCTCTCTCAAGGCCCTTACCTCTTACTGAGGGGCGAAACCAAGCCGAGGACCGCTTGCGTCGAAGACAACGTATTGACTCTTGAGGAAGATATCACCGAAGATGGAGAAACCAATGCCTGTGTCGGATTGGATACCACCAAAGCAAGTGGAGCTTCCAGTTTCAACGGGAGAGTAGTTGAGATACTGGGCTGGAATAACTGCCTTGTAGCCATTGATGACAACGGTGAACTTGGGCAGCGTGGCAGAGCATGGGAAGACGTAGCCACCGTATGTTGCGCTGTTCTTGGAACTCTTGACCTGAGCGTAATACTTCTTCACGATGGAAGATGGAAGCAGAAGAAGGGTGGTGCCAGTGTCTATAAATCAGAGGCTTAGCAGGGACAAAAATATCGAGGTATTTTAAAGAATGTGAGCATACCAGCAATACCAGAAATGGATGTCGACACGGTAGAGCCGGATCCGACGGCGTATCCGGACGCAGTGAAACCCCAGAAGCCCTGAGAGTTGTCGACAGGAGTGTACGTCACCGATCCAGTGTGCTTGGAGGGGTCAATGAAGCCGAAATCATACACACCCGGAGCCTCGTACTTCAGGTCGGCACAGAACACGGGAGAAGCCAGGTTAGACTGAACATTGTTGAAGAAGGTCGACTGGCTCTCAGGTTGGACTGTCTTCGTTAGTAATATTATCATTACCTCGAGGAGGAATTCTTACCGGTGTTAATGGAGCTAAAGGCCAGACCCATGAGACCATCAGAAGGATCCTGCTGGAACTCGGAGCTGATGGTTTCTGCTGCTTCAACGGCTTGGGACGACGCAGTAACACCGCCAACAGTTACATAGTCCAGATACACATTACCATTGGCTGAACTTCCATCTCCGTAGGAGATGGACCACGAGTAGCCGTTCAGAAGCTGGGATTGAGAGCTAGGAGAGTAGACTGCGTGACCTGAGGTCTCACTGGAGGGCAGCTCCTTGGAAAACACCCATCTTGAGGTAACCGATCATCAGTAGGGGCGCACATAGTAAAGAATTCATGAACGGAGACTCACAGATCAGATGAACCGGTATCAATATCCAAGTTCATTGTTGTGCCACCAACGTCGATAGGAGTGAGATACTCGGAATCAAACTCAGTTGGGCTCGTGGTAACACTCCCAGTAGCAGCAGCAGCAGCAAGCACATGTGATGGAACTTCGGCGCCATACTTGCGTAACGCATTTGCGTAGTGCTCAGCAGGATTCTTTGTTCTGGTACCAGCAACTTTCACCTGGTTCACAGAGAATGTCTTCTTCTCCGAGGTGCTAGTCACCGGAACTGCTGCACCCAAGGCACTAAGGCCCAGGAACGCCAACTGAAGCTGAGTGAAAGAAACCATAATGAATCAATCTGTGATAGAAAATAGCTCTGGATTCAAAAAATGATAATGAGGTGCGAATTGTCTGTATATATATAGTGGCCCCCGCTCCCAATCTCTCCAAGTGCAAGAGAAAGGTTCGTTGCGATCTAGAAGTGAACCCGTCGGGGTTCCGAATCACAATAATTGTATACAGCATCAAAGCACGTTATTTCGCAAGGTTGCACTAGCGCTTAACATTGCTTTCCATCATAGATACGTGGAGGCTTGTTTGAAGGGAAAAGGTCCACAGTTATTCAGGGACTTTGCAAGCCATACTAACTTTCATACCGGAACTCCGCCGGGTAAGCTTTTTGTTGACTTTCCACAATCTTTCCCACTCCTCCCAAACCAATCAAAGAGAATTGATCAAGCAAATGCGGCTAAAGGCATTCTTAGTATGAACGACTACCCTCGTTAAGAGATTGTACTTTCCAGCAATGCAGTGGATCGTGAAATAATGCGGTAAATATTCTTGAACCACGCGAAAGGACAATATATTTTGCACCACACTGGAGATAGGGCCATAAGGAACAACAACATTGATAAGTTGTCTTTTTCAACGGCTCGGCAAGGTACGAGAAGTGCGTGTGGGTGATTCTTCTCTGGAATAAGATTGGGCACTAGACATCCACAGAACCTACTCGTAGACCTGAATTGTTCTCATGTGACGTGTGTTTTGAAAATTGGATACCCTCGATATCTCGGACTGGTAACACTAATTATCGTAGTATTCTAGAGATACCCTTACATGGCTCCTGTGATCTTATTCATTTCTTCTTAATCAACCAACCCATTCGTTCTTGATTCCGCTGGATCTCGTTTCGTATTAGCGCTCGGGATTACAGTGCTAGTGCACGCAATACAACCATTCTCCGATGGCTTTGTTCTTCTTATCGGAGGAAAAAGGTTAGGTTAGGGACTAGCGTAAACTATCGAGGTAGTAGTGAAGATGCAGCAGTGAATCACTTGCCGACCGAGCTAACTATGGCACTGCCTCGTGAAAAACGCATATATTGGAGGGCGGGGTATTTTTGTCGGGACTGAGGATGTCGAAATCATATAGAGGTTCAGGGCAGCCGTGAGAACTCGTTCAGATGAAAATATACACGTCTAGGTATCAACGAAGAAGCACGCTCATTCTAACACACATTAAGTCTAATTAATTCATGCTGATTTCACTGAGGGTGTACACTCGTACTCGTATACTCGTTCTTTATCATTTTTGTGAGTTAAACGACAACGACGTTGCTGCCAAGTTGGGGATCGTCGGCTGGTCATTCTGTCTTCCCCGCATGTCGGCTGACCAGGGGTTCGATCTAGTTCTGCGACCGACGGCCTAGACGGAATTCTTCGACTATTTCCCTGATTTTACTATCAAGGCGAAAGCGCAAAAACTAGCAACCTTTACCGTCAGGACCTAGTGCTGCGAGACTCCCAACACAGCACTCCTTACCAATTATGATAATGAAATTCGACTGTGAATAGTGAAGACTAGATAAATTACTCCTTAATGACATTGACCTGGTTATGCTCGTCACCCCCGTTTTACTAGCATTCCATATGAAAATGTCACCGCTCCTGGACATGAATGGTGGCCAACTTGAGCTAAGATCGAGCGCATTGGATGGCTAGAAAGCCCGGCGGGGTCCGCCTAGGATAGCGCCGACGTAGATACTCAGACATCCACCGACCGACTCAATTTTCCATTAGCCATTCCGCGAGATCGTCGGCAGTGCGGGCAGAGCCACCAAGACAGGGGCAGCGTTTCGATTTGGTTCACGTGTTAATAAAACGATACACCAACTTTTCCTGGATTCTGTGCTTCTCTATCCAGCGTGGCTAGACGTAGAGGACACTACTGGTCCCTATGCAGTTTCCGTGTCAACCTCCCAACCCCTGTTTCCTAATACTACAACACATAATGGAGGGCAACATCAGCGGCAAGTCACTTTACGACAACCAGAAGAATATTGTTCTTGAGATAAGCAAATTGAAGAAGATTATGTTTCTGATCTGGTCTTGACCTCAATCACCTCATCGACATCCAAGCCGCGTTCTTCATCTCCAACGGCGGACGACATCTGTTTGCATGCCAAAGGGTACAGTACTCTATACCCCTCCTCCAAGATAGACTTCCTCCGGAGGCGGATCTTAACAATCAATGACAAGTAGTTGAACTAAAATTGGCGCTAAACCTAGTTCCTTCTAAGCATAAGCTTATCTATGGCATAATTCATAGTAGGGAACTATCTATATCGGAGGACGGAGGTAGCAGAGGCTACTAGATACAAAAATAGTACTATCCGAAGAATGCCCTCCAATATAAGGGACGCCAGATTAGATGGTCAAGAAACCGTTGCCTTCTGAGTAAAGTCACGCTAAAGACGAGCGACTTAAAGCTCGGGCTGTGGATGGAGTAGCCCACATCGACGGGAAGTCACCGGCGAGGAAGGGCAAATGAATCAATGAGATCCACTCTAGTGGGCTTAGTACTCTCTCACTGTTCCCGTATTTACCGGATGGTCACCAAAAGGGAGCCGGAGTCGGGATGCTCTAGTCTTACGTACTTTCAAGAAAGTATAGAACACGCCCGAGAACAAATCTTTGAAGCATCAGGGAAATAGAATATATCTGTTTCAGACAATGCGAATATTACCTCGTATGGAACTTCGGCGAAGAAGTGATTTATAGACAGTAGCCTTATAACCGTCTTATTATTTCATAGACTTGACGATGGTTTTTGAACCTAACTGCTTCTAGAAAGTAATCTAACACCTATATTACAACGTCAACGGATTTGATTTAGATGAAGTTTGAATATACAGGCGTCTCGAAACCGCGTTGATCAGTACAGAGTGAGACTTGTCGGGATATAGTAGTTATTCAGTCAGCAACAGAAAGTTTCGGTCTGCTATAATTAGCACCTTAGGCTAAGATAGTAACCATCAACATGTTCGCGGCATGCCATAATGTGGAAGTCATTCTTAGAGCAATACACTAGGATTCGAATTTGGCTTCCATATTTTACACAGAGAATGTATCTCAAACCCCACTACCAAGAGCACACCTATACCTGTAGGATAGGTGCAGTAGGACTGCAAATCATCCCTATCCGTAAGAATAGAAATCCAAAATACCTGACAAGACAAATACGGGAGGACGTTTGAATTACGCGTCTCGCAAAAACTGTACATAGGCTTCTGTCGGAGCAAGCTGAGACAGTACTGGCTAGTAATGCTGGTAGGCGAATGGGATCGAGGATGGGACCAAGCGGAACCAATCTGGGATGCAAAGGTTGATTGATTGAAGAAAGAACGAATATCATAGGGCAGGTTAAAATACCCCATGGATGGCTAGGTACACGGTGTTACGATAGCCGTAATGCCTAGGATACCAATTTACTATACAAAACACAAAGGAACGTGGATCACTCGGTATAACCCCTATCTAGTGGTAAGTTACCACTCCATGTCTCGACAATTAAAATGTGAAAAAACAGCTAGAGTTCTCCTCCCTTTACTTCAAGGGTAAGGCCAGCTTTGAAGCACCAAATTTTCAATGCTGTCGGCACCACAAGTGCCTCGGTCGTTAAATCGGGACTTACAAGCACTGCGAATAATAGGGGTTTTGATAAGTGCAGGTGGATCCAGGCACGCAGCATGTAGGTCCACTCCAACCCAGGCCTGCGCACTGGCCCCACTTGGCCGAGCACTGCGAGTTTGACAGATCAGCAGGCTATAACACATCCAAACAGATAGTTACTCGGACTGTAACTTACATTGCCGGTGCCGGGTGTAGTGGTCGTGCTTGTGGTAGTGCTAGACGAAGTAGTCGTGCTTGTCCGGGTGCCAGACGAAGTAGTCGTGCTTGTCGTGGTGCTCCCACTGGCGGTTATGAAGACCTGCCCACCAGTGATTCCGTTCGCCGTAGCCGAAACGATAATCTGCCCCCTGGCCCCCACATTCGCCTTCACAATCGCCAGCACCAGCCCCGAAAATGCGTTGCGGCTCGCGCGCGGGAAGGGCGTGGTGTCGGTGGGGTCGCCGTTGTCCGTTGACACTAGCGCCCCGGGTCCGCTGACGCTGAAGGTAACGACGTTGTTCGCGCGTGGCACCACCGTGCCGGCGCTGTCCACGACCGCCACGGTCACGTACGCCAGGTCCAACCCATCGCCGGTGATGCTCGCCCGGTCGACCGTTACGCTGAGAGCTGCCGCGTTGCCAGCAGTCTTGCGCGTATCCACGGCCCACTGGTTGCCGTTCTTGTAGGCCACAGCCCGCAGGTCACCGGGGCTGTACGTGACGTTGTCCCAGCGGAAGCGGTAGACGGACTTGCCCGGCCGATTCTGGCGGCCGGCAGAGACACCGTTGACGAAAAGCTCAACCTGGTCGGCAGAACTGAAGACGTGCACGGGCGTCGTCTGCCCAAGGCGCTCAGGCCAGGTCCAGTGCGGAAGGATGTGTACCATAGCAAAGTCGGGCCGCCAGCGGGCCTGATAGATGTAGAAGCGGTCTTTCTTAAAGCCGGCCAGGTCGACGATCCCGAAGTAGGAGCTGCGCGCCCCTGGGTTGCCGCCATAGGGCGTGGGCTCGCCGATGTAGTCGAAGCCCGTCCACGTGAACTCGCCGGCCACGAAGGGGAAGTTATCCTGCGCCGCAAAGACTTGGTCTGGGCTGCCGCCCCAGCCCGGGTTTTCGAGTTCGTAGGCGCTGACCCACATGTGGCTGCTGTCGGACCCGCCGCTGTTATAGTACGTCTGGCCGTTGCTGCTGGTTACGGGGAAGAGATAGGTTCCACGGCTGCTGATACACGATGCCGTCTCTGTGCCCCATATCATCTTGTTGGGGAACGTGCTGTGGAAAGTTCCGTAGGCGCCATACTCGCCCTGGTAGTTCAGGCCCTCGATGTCGATCACGTTCGCCAGCGGCGCCGTGGACCCGGCTGAGTTCATGGCAGAGGTGGACTGGCGCGTGGGATCCTCGGACTTGACAATATCATGCAGCTCCTGGCCCTCCGAGCCGCCCTGGCTGGTCGACTGCTCCGGGATCTCGTTTCCAATACTCCAGGCTACGACTGAGGGGTGGTTGCGGTCGCGCCGCACGAATGCGCGCAAGTCTGGCTCATGCCAGTCAGAGTAGAGAAGGTGGTAGTCGTTGGACGTCTTGCCCTGCGACCAGCAGTCGAAAGCCTCGTCGAGGACCATGAAGCCCATACTGTCGGCCAGGTCGAGTAACTCCGGCGCAGGCGGGTTGTGCGATGTCCGTAGAGCGTTTGAGCCCATCTCCTGCAGGGTCTGCAGCTGACGTTGAAGGGCCCTGATGTTGATGGCAGTGCCGATGGAGCCCTGGTCGTGGTGGTTACAAGTGCCCTGCACATATACATGCTGTCCATTGACCAGGAGGCCTATATTCCGGTCGTATGTGAGGGAGCGAATACCGAACTTGGTCTCATAGGTGTCAATAACAGTACCGCCGGCGGACAAGGTCGTGACAGCCACGTAAAGGTTCGGTGTCTGGGCCGGCGGTGGACCCCAGAGGCGAGGGTTGGAGATGGTGACGGATCCGCTGACCGACTGCTTCGCGCCGGCGTTAACGCTGACAGTCGTCGTCTGGAACGAGGCCACCACGGCTGTCCCGGCTGTTCCAGTGCTCTGGTCGATGGTATAGACATTCGTGCTCACATCGACTTGACGAGTCACATTGCCATTGTTCTCGACCTGCACTACCAGGTTCACCGTCGCCGAGCTCGAAGACACGGAAGGAGTCGTGACATACGTGCCCCACTGAGCCACGTGCGTCTTGTCCACCTTGACAAGCCACAAGTTCCTGTAGATGCCAGCTCCGGGATACCAGCGCGAGTTGTCCACCGCGTTATCCAGGCGCACGGCGAGGATGTTGTTTCCGGCCTGCAGATGCGGCGTCAGGTCCAAACGCCACGAGGCATACCCGTACGGCCAACCACCCAGCAGGTTCCCGTTCAGCCACACCGCCGCGTACGACATGGCCCCGTCGACGTCCAAGAAAATGGACTTGGTGCCGTCCACGTCGTCCGCCGTCGCAACGAGGTTCCGCCGGTACCAACCCACCCCGTTCGTGGGCAGCCGGCCCATGCCGCCGCTGATGCCCGGCGCGTTGAAGGGGCCTGCAATAGCCCAGTCATGGGGCAGGTCGACGCTCTGCCAGCTGTCGTCGTTGAAGGACGCCTGGACGTACTGAACATTGCTGCCGGGAGGCGTTCCCGATGGGGCCTGGTGCTTGGCACCGTTGACGATGAAGTCGTTGGCTAGTGGCAGCATCCATGGACTGAGCGTGCTGTACGATAGCGAGTCCGGGTTGGATGTGAAGCGCGAGAACTTCCATCCGGCATTGAGGCTGCTGCGGTCGCGGCCAGAGGTCGTGGCTGCCGTGGCCCATCCGGCCGATGCTAAGAACAGAATGGGTAACAGAATGACCATGATGACCGTGTCCCTTGGGCTAGGTAGAAGCACGCATGTACCCATGGGAAATATCCCAGAAGCCTGATGTGGAAATTATTCCTCTTATACACGCCGTAGCTGCTGGGCATAATAGCAGAGATGTGTCAGATTTACCGCTCGATCAAAAATATGCATGATTGCGGGTAATCTTGCGGGTAAATCCTGATAGTTATATTCTAACTTCTGCTAGGACGCCCCGCTGCTACCGCGGGGAATGTGGAGCTCCGCTCTCCGTATAGTACATCCGGCTTAGACGTGTATAGTACTGCAATGTAGACCAGATTGATGCCGTGAGGAATCCGGATTCCAAAAAGTGGCGGTAGTTTGTAGATGTTTGAAATGTAAACTTCAAAGGGACGCCAGAGCAGGGCATGTTGCGTCGACCCCGCAGAAGCCCGTACCGAGCACACACCCATAGATGCGACTGTGCCTGGACCAGTTGCAGCAGGCTATCAGAAGAACATTGCAACGAACCCCCCCCCCCCTCTCACCAAGACATCTAGCAAGTTGAATTCGCTTGTAGCATGATCAACAGCAAGGTTACTGAATTTGTGCTGGCGGGTCATAGTTCCGATATGGCTGGACTCATCGATTGAAATATGGTCGGAACTTGCCCTCCACGTTGGGTAAAAAGAGTGAGCTACCGGTAACCTTTGAAGCCCATGACGGCGACGGGGTCAGAGCTGGTCAATGAGACGCGCATGGAGGTGGTAAACTCAAATTTTGGCTCGATTTGTCGAGGTCGTACCCGGAAGAAAGAGGCCTCTCTGTCCCACAAATCGGCGTTAAGCCCATTCGCCCTCTGCAGGGTGGGAGCTGTTCATGCAAACATATGTGCTCTGCTACTGTATGTAGGTTAATTGGCATACGCAAAACAGCGCGGAATCCCTGCACCCGTCCAACTGTGCCGGAGATTTCCCTTTTGTAGAGTAGGCGGATATCGGATGACTTGGCATTCATTGCCAACCAAGGTTTGAGTCGCTTTGTTTCCTAGGGGTGGTATTATTCCATGGCATGGAGTCGTCGGATACCGCGACTTTCGACGTTGATTTCATCGGAAAACCCACTAGAGGTGATTCGACTTAACGCATGTCGTGGTTTCTTGGTCTGTTCTAAGGGTTCCCGACACTCGCCGAGTCACCAGGGAAGCAGCGACGCTTCAACACTTCGCTGCCTCTGTTTTCATCTCTTCTTTTCTTCAATCAATTTAGTCATCTCGTATTAGATTGGTTCCCCTTTGCCCTTGCTTCTCTAGACCCATTCATGCGTAGAAGCCCATACTGTAAAAGCTCTGCTTCACGGGGGTTTAGGCGGAGTGCGCCAGGGGTTTAAATTGGTAATGTAACCTCGCTAATACTGAACTAGCACCTTCGTACTCCGAGTCGTACACAAAAGCCGAGGCGCTTGCAAGCCAGCTGGGCTATCTCTTTATCAAGTGCTCGCCTATAACTAGGCGCGGCATCCGCGATGCGATTGGCTTGGTAGTTGAATTGGCGTATGGCACTCGTGATCAAGATCAATATACTCGGGATGAGAAGGGTTCTGGCCCGAGGTTCAAGAGGGTTTCTGTACTGCATGCATTACTTAGGAGCCAGGAATCCCTAGCTCAAGCCTGATGATATTATATATAGATAAATATGTTACTTACCGCCGCTTAGACGCCAGGCTAACAAGCATATTACGTGCCTCTATCCATCTCAAGTTCCAATGGTAGTAGCGTGTTGAACGAGTTCCTTATCGATCTCTGGCGTTTTGTCTCTAATTCGACTCATGGACAGCGTAATTGAAGTCGGTTATGAACAATCATCTACTGCGGACTTACTAGAAGCATTGTCTTGTCCCCGTCCTGGTAACTGCCGATAATGGCAGGCGTTCAGTAATGATATGTTTAAGTTAGTATCCGTAGTCCTAGGCTGAATATGTTATAAATCGAGATATATTATGGTAGAGTCTACTATAGAAGGAATCGTTGGCCCTAACTTTGTGAAAAGAAGTGGGAGAACCTCACACGGCCGCTAGGAAGATTATAAATAGGAGTGAAGAAATACTTAAGGTAATCGTAACATCTTAAGGACTAAGCTTACACGTAGAAGACCGACGTCTTGTTAAATTGATGGATAATAAATAAGCTCTAATCGTTCTGAACTTTATCTCTGTAATCCAGCCTTCGCTCAGGGCGTCAAGGGCAGTGAGATATAAGTGCTTATAAGCAACTGCGGCACCTATATTCCCGAAATTCAACAGCCATTCGAGGGGAGACTTCATATCAATATAGGTAAATAGAGGAAATAGTGGAGTAAGTCCTTAATGCCCAGGAGTTCAGAGTACCACAGCCTCTACCTAAGGCTATTAGCACTTTGAATCGATCGGTGATATTGGAGCCGAGAGCCCGTGACTAATGGATTTATTGAGATTAGAAGCTCTGCGACTCGCACAAGTTGTTGCATGCAACTGGACATCTCAAATTACGCCAGGTGAGCAGACAATTTACATCTATGGTCCATGGAGCAAGAAAGACTGGTGTTCTAAGTCAGGCCATCTTCGTCGCGGGTGTTGACTGATACCTAAATATATTCGGCCCGTTAGTGGGGGGAAAGTGGAGGGGGGCTCTACTACTTCAGTACTACCCTATAACTATAGTAGTCGTAGACTCGTAGACCACTAGGAAAGCTGGTCAAGAACTTAAGCAGACATGTTTGGTCGCCTTTTCAGGGTCCACACAACGTACCGGTCAATCCTACTATTTGGAGATCCTACATGAGGTTAGGGCGGGGTGAATCGCTTCGCCCTTGCAAAGCATAAGCTTATCTAGGACATAATAGGAGGTGTTTTAGTTTGCCTCAAGTTCACGTTGCCAACGCTATCTCACGTGATATATACATCACGGAAGGCTCCTTCCTCGTCTAACTGCCTCGCAAGAGTCACTTGCTGGCCGGTGATGTGCTCAACGACACCTTGTGGCTCATCCACGTGGCGTAACTTGCTTATGGCCTGACCCAAGAGTAATTAAGCCCGGCCTTAATCCAACATCATGCCGCTGTTGATCTCGCTTAGCACTTCCCTCTTCAGTCAAACCGTTCCTACAAACACTGAGAGTAATACGCGTTCTGGACCTGGCATACATATGGCGAGACACACTGGGTGGGTCCAGTCCATCCGGTACCACCACATTGTCCCCAGTGCTGTGCCGTCCCAGTCGTAGTCGAGCTAGTCGCAGTGGACGTGGTAGTCGTCGTGGCCGTAGTAAGTATACTGGTTGTGGTCGTACTACCACCCCCAGCGCCTAAGGTGACGGTGTAAATCCCGCCTTTTGTTGTATCGATAGCCCCTGAGTAGATCTGGCCATTGACACTGAAATTCTTCCCGTCAGCGACCTGCAACGTGAGGGAATTGCCCAAGTTGGATTTGATGGTGGCAGAGGTCAGAGCACTGTTAGACCAATAGATATCAACCACAAAACCACCGCGCGCAACAAGGCCGGTAACACTGCCGGAAGGGGCGGAGGACGGTAAAGCGGGGAGAAGATGGACAAGGCTTGCATGAGACTGGAGAAACAACTCCGTGACACCAGCAGTAAATCCAAAATTTCCATCGATTTGCATCGGGGGGCCATTATTGCTATTGAATAGGTTGGTAAGAGGAAATGTTTGCAAGAACGCCTTCACGCTGCTCCACGCTGTGTTGCCATTGAAGAGGCGTGCATAGCAGGCGATGACCCAGGCACGCGACCAGCCCGTATCCCCACTTCCATTTGCCATCCGATGGTTGAGTAGGATTCCAGCGGCAGTGGCTAGAGAAGAGGACACGGTGGGGGTCATCTGAGATCCTGGGAAGAGGCCGAAAAGTGGAGATAAATGCCGCATTCCCGGCTCTGCTTCATAATATTCCTGTCGCCACTCAAGGATCTGCCCGTACGAGCCAGTCTCAGGGGGTTTGATTTTGGCCAAATATGTCTGGGCATTAGTGCAATCACTTGAGGTTAGCCCAAGGATGTGACAAGCCTCGATAACGTCATTGAATAGCTGGTAGAGGAGTGAATTGTCCATAGTTGGAGAAATGTCGATTCCTTCTACATGGTCCGCCGTTTGTTCATTCGTTGGAACAATGAACTGATTCTCAGGGGACAACGAGGGGCCGGTTGTGTAGTATCCATTCCACATGAAGGTATAGCAGTAGTAAAACTCAGCAGCACTCTGTAGAATTGGCCAAGCAGTCTCATGAAGGAATGTGGTGTTTCCAGTGAATCTATAGTGCTCCATCAGATGGGTGGATAGCCAAACCCCCCCCATTGGCCAAATGGTGTATGGAGTTCCATAGTCAACTGGAGCTGGATCTCCCCAACAATCAATGTTGTGGTGCAAGACAAATCCGCCGCATCCGTACATGTCTGACGCTGCCAGCTCTCCTCGACCCTTTGCCATAGTCAGGAGGTCCCAAAAGGGCTTTGTGGTCTCAGCAAGGTTAGATGTTTCGGCCGGCCAGTAGTTCATTTCGAGGTTGATGTTGATTGTGTACTTGCTGCCCCAGGGGGGGTTGAAGTCTTCATTCCAGATTCCTTGCAAGTTAGCAGGCAAGGAAAGGGGACCGGTGTCGCGAGATGAAGCAACCAAGAGGTGTCTTCCAAAATTATACATCAGGGTGACGAGTTGGATGTCATTGTCCGGGTTGGTTTTATAGTTTGATAATCGCTGGTCGGTTGGCAAGGTAGCAGATGAGCCACTGGAGCTTCCAAGTTTGAGAGAAACGCGACCAATTAAGCCAGTATTATCTGCAATTGCAGCTGTCCGCAAGGCTTGGTAGCCTTGACTGGTCGCACTGCTCAACTTCCTTGCGGCCTCTGATCCCGCCGCGGCTTGAGTGTTATACCGATAGGATGTTTCTGCGTCAAAGTAAATATCCACAGTTGTCGCACCACGGACTAACAAGGTCGATCCCGCAGCAGACACACTCCCTAAGACCATATTAGTACGTTGCTGCCTTTATCACAAAACTTTGCTTAACTTACCTCCACTGGCAATGACTTGTGCCTCCGCGGTAAAGTAAAGAGCATCGGAACTTCCACTGTCTCCGGTCATGATAATGGAGTTAATACCTCCACCTGTGGATGCGGTGTTGCTAAGAACATATTGTGACCGTGACAGAGAGATCTTGATATCCAGTTTTCCAGGCTCGCTAGCCTGAAGCCGCATAGCTAACACCCCGGTAGGGTAGTTGGCAATGAGTTCTCGCCTAGATAGCTCCTGGTCAGTTCGATTTACCATTTGTATCAGTCAAGGAAAAGAGTATTCGTACGTGTAGTTCACGCCATTATAAAGGTAGCTGCAGCCAGCGTTCCCTTGGTAGGTGTCCAACCACCGTTCCAACGATTCTTGGCTGCTGTGGCCAAAGTCGAGATTGAGCTGCCCCAGAGGGGTGTAATGCTGAGGGGACGTCGGGTTGCCTGCCATGTTTGGTAGAGCGACCTGTCCAGCGCCAGTAATATTGCCTGACTTGAGCAGAGAACGGACTTCAGACAGGACACCTTTGGCGTCGGGGTTAAGGCGATTCAAGAACGTTCCGCTCCACATGGAATTTTCATTCAACGAAACCTTCTCCGTCGGGGTGCAGTATATCAACCCTCCCAGTCTGCCATTGCCCACCGGTAAGGCAGAGTTAAAATCCGTGGCAGCAGAGTTGTACCAGGCGTATCTAGATCCATCATACTGAGCGCTGGCCATGGAAATCAGCGCCAGGGCAGAGAAAATCCAGCCTTGTAGGCCCATTATTATTGCAAAAGTGTTGAATTATTGAAATTTAATTAGAGAGTGTCGCAGAGAGGGGTTTCCGTTGCACTTATAAGTCCGAGACTCCTACGGCTGGCCTCTTACTCCCTGCATAAAGGAGATAGAGTCATCAGTGCATCACATCTCCAGGGACTGCCCCCCGCAATTCTAGCAGTCACGTCAGCAGCAGAACAAGGTTACTATTGAGCAGGTCGGCTAAATTCACGATCTCGGATTTTCGTAACCCCTACAACAGTATAACTACCCTCTTTGCAGGTAGCAAAGAGGAACCAAATATTGGCTTGACAGGTCATAGCGTAGTGATGCGGCCTTGAAAGGAAACACACCATGTGTGTAAGGTTACAGCGCATATATCATTCTTGCGAAAATTGGTCAAGTCTAGCCTTGTTTATTTAGCTTTATAGGCTAATCTCTAATTGAGCTGCCTTTTAGATGAATAGGATCCAGGACTATTACGTGCATGTTCGGCTTGTCGGCTAGAGAATCTGCCTCCGTATACTACCTCGTACTCGCCACATTTAGCATTTGTATGCAATCTTACTTTAGCTGTTGTTCTTAGGTGGCCTCATCATGTTGAATGATAAATGGCTATTTATGATGCTGTGGGAAGTCGTGAAAAGTACTTGAGGTCCATGTAAGAGTAGTAAATTTCAATTATTTATTCGCGACCACAGGAAATTATCGTTGAAGACAGTCCCGGGGGCAGGGTTCTTTAGTATACTGTAGTGAAGTCCATAATAGTTTTCTTGAAGCTTTCATGAGGAGTCCTCGAGGTGGTAGTACGATGTCGAATGGCCCTGTCTAGGAGGAGCAGGAGGAAGTCGGCGTTTATGAATGTGATCATCTGCCGACGACGTACTAGCATGCTAGAGAATTACCCGACGGGCAATTTCCCTTAAGTTCTGGCTGCCCGTCTGGCTCCCGGGAGTGTATCTCATTATGCCCCAATCCTAATCGGATAAGGCTCCACGCCCGGTGAGAAAGGCTGGCAGCACCAGCTACGGGTCGGCGCGAATGCAACTAATCACTTTACGAACTTCGTACGAATACCATCTATTTGACACGTAAGAATAAACTTCGTCATGTCTACAGTGACTACGCATAAGTCTTTGACATACTGCCCCCTGATTATATAATATTCTGCCAGTCGTCAAACCTCGCCGACAACACCTTGAGCTTAATCAATCTACTATATAGCGGAATTCACGGCTATCTCGGCCACACGGTGGTTATGTCGGCCACCCCACGAAAATCACGGGCCTGGCAACCTACCTTATTCAACCACCTATCATGCCTCCCAAGCGCTCTGAATCTCGTCAGAAATCTGCCGAGCGAGAGGGCAAAATAAAAACTACTGCTACCCACAGGCGGTAGCTTCGCTAGCAATACCGAACAGGGTCGATGAGCTGGCCATTACAAAGCTTCCGATCGAAGAGATGTGGCGGGAAAGGATTGTGGAGACGTATTCAAGCAGGGCTAAGCGGGCAGGAGATGGAGCTCTCGTCAATCGCGAGATCGACATGTTGTCAATCGTTAGGTTCCCGCTCGCACGTGGAAGAAAGCGGTTCTCGATGTGGAGAACGACGAGTAGAAGCATAACTGAAACGTTTACGTAGACATCATTCGCAAGACTCTATCTAATATTGTTCCATCGAGACAAGCTTCTCTCTAGTGGAATCTCCATGCCAGATAGAAAAACAGAACTAAGGTACGTATTTAGATATTGTGACCAACCTGGGCCTCGGTTTGCGCTTCGAAGGTTGTCGTATAATTGTTGTCATGAGAATAATAATTATTGGACAGTCGGGTCCAGCCGCTCGGGTCGTCATCATTATTCTCGGGTAGCCAAAAATGCCCATGTGAATGTTCCGCAGGTATCGACCTTGCCTCTAGGGAAGTTGCAGTATAAACTCTCCGGAACGCGCGCCGTAACAATTTGTAGATGATTGGGAGGTTTGCGCACATAATGCCACCCAGTATTTCATAGGCTGAAAGAAGTGCAAATGGAACGCCGTCGTCTGGAAAGTCACATGAGCATGAATTCCCCATAGAGAATATATGGTTGATGGCATAAAAAGAGAATACACTCACAAGTGATATCATTTGATTTCTGGATAAAGCCATATGTCAGTCGAGCGGCACTGATGCCACATGTCCTACATCATTCACATTTAGCTGAGACTCGCTTGTCCAGGGAAAGGAGTTAGACGAACAAAATTCCAATCGAGAATAGAATACATAGGACGATCTTGTTTCTCACAGTTATGTGGAGTCGAATAATTACCGGAACCGGGAGTACAAACACCACAAGATTGGTGACTAGGTTTGATGTCGTTATATAGTATATCATGGCAGTCGCGTTGAGGCAGTTTTTAGAGAGGCCGGGGTTCCAAAAAGACTGTAACGGCCGGCAGATCAAGCAGAGAGGAATCTCGATCGTGATGAGCCACAAAACGATGAAGGTGGCAACTGCCACGACGATCTTCCGGAACGTTTCAGTTACGAAGATCCGATAGTACAGCGCGAGGATGCTTAGTTTGATGCCGGCGAGTGCAAAGTTGTACAAGTGACTGGTAATATATTCGCCCTGTTTCCCGCCCCATCAACTTATCAGTATATATTGAAGACGCAAGTTAGATTCTTCTCACCAGTAGTACTCTTTGTAACTCATCATCTTTCACCGTCGAAATATGCCTCCCCAATCCATGAGGGATCTCTGTTTAGAGCACCACTCAGTCAACAAGAGTGATATACTAGTCGAGGAATGGGTCGCACCGAGAGCTAGTAACACTACACAGAGAGCAACCGCAACGACCTACCACTCGAATAGTCAGTCCTAATCTAGAGAATCATTATGAAAGTGATGGAGACGAAACACACCGTGACAAAGATAATGATATAGTCATCCAGGAAGAACTTTTCGTCTGCAGGCCAGACGAGCTTCACAAACATTCGGGTTACCGTCGAGAGCAGTATCAAGCATATGGCCACAGCAAGACCCGAAATGGCTTCAGCCACTCGAGACTGGTTCGTGTCGTTTGAAGTCACCATATCTCTTCCCCAAGAGGTCGAGTCTCACAGCATGATAAGCAGAGGTTCCAGGTTTTTGGATGCCAAACGAAATGACTGGATGAGGTGGCAACGAACACACGGTTATTGGACAGGGTGCGATTGTGCGGAAGAACCCCGACCTCCAGTTTGTGGGGGCATTGATGAGCCTTTTCTAACTTCCGCGATTAGGGCATTCTCAGCAAAGTACACAAAAGTTGGCGATGAACATAGTCGTAGTGTCTCATAGCTGGCTAGAGTGCCACGGGTGTACGTGACAACATGAAACGAACGACAAGGATCGAGTCCATGACGCCACGATGACAGTAGATTTTGAAACGAGATTATCCGCGGCACACACTCTATTCAAGCGCCAGCGCCACGCTCCGATCGCGCTAGTCTGAATTTGGGCTAAGGAAGGTCCCCAGGGGGGCGGGTCGCGGGATGATTGGCTGTAGCAGAACCCTCAAGACTTGGCGATCTGGACTTGGCTCTCTATCCAAGTATCCATGCCCCCATGCTCTGTCCATGCCCCATGGCTCGCCCACCGCTTCCGCTTTTCAGTGCGCCAACGCATTCCCTCAGTCACACATCACCGTCATGTTTTTGGCCCCAACACACGATTCGATGAACGGAAAGGGCCTGGATCAAAGAAAAAGTCCTCCTTGTCCTCTCGAGTGATCCTTGCTCATAGTCTGGGAAACGACGCTGCAGGTCGATTAGCAAAGGACGCCGCCAGTCCGGGCAACACGCATCCTTTCCGCCTGCTTCTCCCCGAGGAGAGGGCGCTCATCCGTAGGTGACTGCTCTTGGCGAGAGCGCGAAGGGGAGCACTCTTTCGAGAGAGTAGTGGGAGAAAAGCGCCAGGGGCACGCGGCGTCCTTTGCTAATCGATCGGCAACTTCGTTTCCAGGTTTATCGCAATGCCTTGGCATCTATTACAGGCGGAGCGCGATTCCCTCCGTCTAGACATTTCGTGGCAGCTTGGAGGATCGTGTGGACGATCTGCTGCCCGGATTGGTTCCGCAGGGTTTGAGTTGCCTACAAGCCCGATCTGCTGCCGCACAGGGTTGTGTTACCATTCCATGTTTGCTAGTTGATGCCTGGTGTCTAAGACATCTATCTACTATTTAGATAGCACTCTCGCCATCTCTCCTTCTTTCCTTCTTCCTTTCTCATGCTTAGTTGTTTCCTTGAATGCTACCACTTGTTGATTTGATATCTCCTTGTGCGTGAGAGTAACAGGTTGTCGCTGTTTTTTGTCTACTTTTTACGCCCCTTACGATCTCTAATATCAGATCACTCTAGAAGATTTAGTATATTTACTTAAAGCATAATTAGAGAAAAATGTTAACTAATCTATGCTTCTTAGAGGTTCCAGGGCGTATAGTACGCCATTTAAACTTATAATTTATATAGTGTAACGGGGGATATGCGCAAGGCTGCCTGATCAAACCCAGGCAGGTCGAGGCACGAGAAAACAACCAATCTCACCAGAGCGGCGACATGGCAACGACGCATACAAGATCGTGCGCGAAGAAAGAATACAATAGGACTCAAGTGGAACCGAAAGATTAATGTATTCGTGTGCGTGTCTTGTATGAGTGTTCCTGGGATGATCCTGAATACTCTAACATAAACGAACGGAATGACCTAAAACTGAGCAAACTATCCAAGCCGAACTGTCCTCCAAACCCCGCCTCAAACCAGTAAGTCCAACAGCAATAAAACATAGTGTAACCGAATTCCCAACTACAGTATTTAATTTAACAGCAAGATAGTTTATGTAATCCTGATAAAACATCAAAAAAAGTTCGTTCAAATATCTCAAAATTTAGGGTAACGTGTTCCAACCTTACGGGCCAAATATCTTTCTAGGAAAGAAGGCAACGTTCTGGACAGGAGAATATGGTGCTGGTCTATTATTAATGGTGAAATCACGATCTAACGCTGGCCCCTGTTCAAGATTCCGCTGAGATAATTCTGACACATGCAGCCCTTGAGGGCTTGATTATGATTCCATATTCATGGCCCCTCCTTGAGCGGTATCACCCACTGCCATTCCTGATAAAGCCTTGCTTGCCCAATAATTTATCTCGGGTTTTCCGTCCATGATAGTCGTCATGGACGTCTTGAAGATGTGACTAGTAGCAGAACAAAAGCAGATTCCTGTCCGGCTAGGCACGTGGGGGTCGAAAAGATATGAGATGCTCATCAAATCTCTGTCATTTGAGGTCATGGATATGACTCAATATACCGACAGACGGAGAAACTACGTGCTGCACAGTAGGATGGATGGATGGATGGTTTCATTTAAGCTGACCCCTCGCAAAAGCAATATGAAGCATACAGCAACTATATATCAATGTATGTATATACCTTGATCACCTCTTAAAGGAATGAACTCGGAGCCTCGTGGGGGCCGGCCGTGGCCTTGTAGCCGTTGTGTTTGGGTTTGCTGCCCTTATGGCGCGCAGCTTCCCAACCGTTGTGATGCTTCTGCAAAGTCTCAGTATCTCTTCCTCAGGGTCCTCCTAGTGGGGTTGATAAACTACTAAATGCGTCCCTAACCTTCTCCCGAAGTTCTCTGCATAGGTAACATAGCGCGGGGCAGTCTACGAGGACGTAAGCCACACTTTCCTGCCCGCCGTAGATATGCCTAGACTATCCTATTGTGTACACACATAAAAAAAATTAACACATTGGGCCCGGGAACGACTTCTCTGCAAGCGAGGGCAGGGACACCTGTAGTTATAGTCAAACGCTGCACAGCTGCTAAAATAGGGTGGCTGGGAGAGTGTATGAACCTGATGAATGAATGAATGAATCAATCAATCATTTCAACCACGCTAGCTAAAGGGACCATAATAAAATCCTCAAGGAGCTGCGACCGAGGTAGAATAATGGAAGGTTAGGTAACATAACGATTCCAAACCAAATAAGAGGTTAACCAACCTAACAGTTACAAAAGATTATGTAATCCTAGTGGTGTGCCCCGCCCAGGAAGGGCAATGACGGTCTTGTCTGTACACCTACAGGCTACAACAGTATTCGGCGCCTGACATACTAGCCGTAAGGTCTAAAGCCCTGGCTAACCGCCTGTGGTTATCGGAGAGGAGTATCCATACCAAGACTGCCAAGGAACAGGGATAATGCACAGGGTAGTAGTCAAGCTAAAAGATGACGGATCACACGGATCTAGGTCTGCATAGGCTTCTTGGAATTGAGTTCAGCCCCCATTCTTATTATTATGACTAGAATATTATTGAAATATTTCAATTCCCCTCTTCGCCCTTTGCGCTTCGCACTTCCTCTATTGCCTGTCATACCAACTACGCATTTGTAAGACAGAAAGATGATAACTTTATCATTTTACTTAGCAGCTATTATTCTGCCATTCGCTACCAAAATTGAAGCGACATGCTTCAATCCCGACCGTACTGTTGCTACCAATGCCGTGCCTTGTGGTAGTAGTAACACTACCTTTTGCTGTGCGTCGGGCGCAATCTGTCTTAGCACAGGTTATTGCCTCAGTGCGACCACTCAGCCATTCACTCTGTACCGTGGGTCTTGTACGGATTCTGGCTGGGGGGACTTCTGCGCTTATTATTGTGGTTAGTTTCTCTGTATCTTGTCTTTTTCGCGAAAGATTGCTAAGTAGTGCTGAACAGTGAACTACGAGACTGGCTCTAACGCCCCGATTGTGAGCGTAGGGTTGAATAGCAATAGCCGCGCAATTTACTGCTGCGGCTACCAAAGCGAGCATAACAACGCCACTAGATGCTCCAATGGAGACGCTCCTTTCGTACTCGATGACGGAGACATTATCTTCGGTCGGGCTGCGCTGGCAAATGTCACGGCTAGAGGACTCGACCCATCTACAACGAGTGGATCGATTGCATCTGCGACAGGAACAACCAGCACCCAAGCCGGTAATGAGCAGTGCACTTTGCAGGATCATAGTACAGCAATTGGAGTTGGCGTGGGGGTTTCGTTGGGTGTTTTGGCGCTTGGCGCTTTGACTTGGGCCCTCATCGAGAGACGACAGAATCGACGAAGCCGACCGAGTACGAGTGGAGTAGACCCAGCGACTAGGCAGGCATATATCCCCTCGCGAAGAAAGACTGGACCGACAGAATTAGATCAGCCGAGCAGCGCAAACTCTGATACTTTAGTCAACGGGTCCTCTGTTGTTGAGATCATGGGGTCAGAAATTCGACATGGTTGATTGACTTTGGTTGAACATGTAAGGCCACTTACTGGTTGATGATATTCGTTGACTTATCTTGAAGCCTGAAAGATCACTTGATGGCGGAATACTTCTATTGCCGTCTTGGTTGTATATAGTTCTGTGACATATCTCCTTTACATCGGCAAGGCATGCCTTGATTCACATGCCTCCGTTCTAGATCAAGCGAAAGAATAAAGAAGCAGCCACACGGTGGCTCTATCTACTCCCGAGTTTCACAGTACAGGTTCGAAACAATTCTATGGCGACAGGTATGGCTATTTTGAAGAGAATGGAAATCAGATCTTTCAAAGAGTAATAAGGCATCGATAATTTCTTTGGCTCTATGCTGCAGTCACGATGCAGGGTCGACAGAAGTAGGGATTGCATGAGACTGTGCAAAGCAATATCTCGACTTGTTACTTACCGGCATCTGCGGGGGTTAATACCTAACTAACTAGTTAGTTAACTAACATAGAGGCCAGACCGGCGGATGAGTAATAACTATTATTCTGCCGGATAAATGCCTTATGAATGCCTGAGATTTCTGGCCATAATTAGACAGAGATTTTCATTTTGCCGCGGTCGCAACCTGGAATCAATCAATTACTCTGCATCTTTGGTCTCTGTCGTGCTGACTTGCTAAGTGTTGTAAATCCCAACAAAAAACAAAGAAATCACGACACACGCTGAGTCGCTTGAGTTCTAGTAGTGAGAGTCGATCCCAAGGTTGTGGGAAGAGAAGGCCTTATGCTTTGAAACTCAGATGGAGGTAAGGGTAGGTCGTATGTAGGAGTATTAATCATCCGCTGGCCTGGCCTCTTAACTATTGACCCCGGCAGGCATCATTGAAAGTCACATATAAAGCGTGAAGTTCCACCCCTAACTTAAACCACTTTTGATTACCTAAAGTCTTCTAAAGTAGGTACGGTGGTGTCTCTAGGGATATCTCGTAAGCGTTAAAAGGTCAAAAGAGAGAGCCTTACTAGCTCGTTCGCTAGGATCTCGCTGTTACGAAGTCATCCTGGATCACATGAAAATAGCACAGGCCAAAAAGACAGGTACTATCTCCACGACCCAATATATATACCTAGTATCGCAACTTGTTAGTTCTCTCCGATAACACCAATCGCTGGATCCTTGTAGGTTAAGCCAACAAGGAGCGAGAACCAAATAGATGGATCCTCCTTCTGCGTCTCCATCATGTCAACAATTGAGACTCTTGTGGAGTTTCCAACCGTGTGTCTCGAAGTTTGAGGCCACGTGGGTGGTGGACCTGCGCCCGGTGTAACAGGCCAAGAGGTTTCTCGTTCTTCCCACGAGTGACTCGTTTCCATCATCCCATCATCACGTTCACGAAATGATGGTAGTACCAGGCACCAACAAACTGCGCAATCACTGGCCAGTCGTTGCCTCCCCGTGCTCCCGCTGAGTGGAGGGGCCAGCGAGGTAAGCCTTTTAGCGCGAGCTTCACAGCGCCACCAAAGGGGCACCGATTACAGTACCCAATTGGGTCAACGGCCGCCGGTGCCAGTCGAGCAGTCCGCCGACAACGTCGCTCATCGGGCCACACCGAGCAAGGGAAGATGGTTTGAACGTGAGTCAAATGTCTTCGCGCGTGCGAAATGGGACATGATGAAGCAAAAACGCTGACAGCAGAGAGGTAGGCTTCGTGGTGATCGTTCTGGAAAACACCAACAAGGGCGTCACTATGGGGAACCCTTACTTCCTCAATCTCACCCATTGGGGCATGGTCTTGGACAATTATCATGGTAAGAAGAGCCCTCCCTACACAAACAATACATGAGACTCATTGGAATTGGATGGATTTCAGGCACCACTCATCCTTCTCAGGTAAGCCAACAATTCGTTCTGCCCTGTCGTTGGAAATCAGGCTTACAGTGCACTGCAGCCCAACTACATCACAATGATCACCCACTCCGATTCTGCTGGCGTTTATGATGACAGTGATCACAACACTACCGAGCATAGTCTGATTGACTTGTTCGAGCCCGCGGGTATGGCTGCTCTTCTAAAAAAATTAATCTACTGGGCTTAGATTAGAGGTTCTGACTGAAGATATCAGGAATTACCTGGAAAGCCTACATAGAAGGCTACAAGCCGCTTGCTAACGGCGAATGTAACCCCTACTCTGTGAATAAGGAGAGCTTCTATGTTCGGTAATAATCACTATATCCTGACCTCTTGACAATATATAAGCATCGCTAAACAGACCGCAGCAAGCACAATCCCTTCATGTCATTTGACAACATTCGCAACAACACTGCTCGGTGCCAGAATATTGTAAATGCCGAGGAGGAGTTTGCCAAGGACGTCGCCAAAGGTGCCGACGCTCCCATGTATATGTACTACTCGCCAAACCTCAAGAATGACGCGCACGACACCAACATCTCCTACGCCGCCAAGGACGTGCAGTACCTAGTGGATACTATGCTGCTCCACAAAGAATTCATGAAGGACACGGCAATTCTCATCACTTTCGATGAGGACAGTGAGTGACCCGACCCAATCATATGTACACCGGGGCTCAAATATGCTCACATCTTCGTAGACATCTATACCAACGACAACTACGGTGACCCCAACTCTGTTTACTCCCTCCTCCTTGGCAATGATACTGTCAAGTGCTATGACTGTGTTGACCAAAATTTCTACAACCGTGAGTGCCCCCAAGCATTCCCCTTTCTTTCCCACGTGCTGAATGTGTTTCGTTCATGCCCGATCTAGATTTCTCTCAAGTTGTTACTCTCGAAAGAAACTGGAACTTGAGCACTCTCCCTGGAGAAGGTTGGGACCAATGGACTCGTCCCTTCGGCATGCTCCGCACTCACTCGGACGATATCTGCGCCTTTGCTCCCTGCAGCGAGTACTATGATGGGAAGAGCCCAGCCCGTTCTGACGGCAACTGGAACGACGACGGCTTGTAAGGGTGAGGAGACACGGTGTTTTTTTTTCTCTTGCAACTTGGCACCATGTACTGTCGGGTCACTTGATATCTTTGTAGATAGAGTGGAACTCATGTTTTCAATCCTATTAGTTTGCAGGCAGTCCTGCGCCGTTGTGAGATCGCAACAACGAGAGAAAGCATTCCAAGGCCAACCTACTGTCATTACACTTCTATTATCCTTCTGCTAGAAATGGATTTGTATTCGCTAGAACTGTACATAGAGGATAGATGATACCACGTGGGAAGATTCATGGGCTCGACATGGGAAACCGGCAATGGAGCAAATTCTTCCGCAATATGTAATTTTGAAAAGCAAAAGGCGGGAGTCTGGGTATCACAAAATTCGCTGCAGTTGCGAATCTCGTTTAAAAGTGACGTGGGTAGCGCTTCGTACACAAAATGACAATGTGACTGACGTTGGAAATGACTTTCCTTCCGATAGGGTTACACTACAAACAGGGTAAAGATCGGTAGTTCATAGGTTATGGACCCCCAACCTGACCTCACCCTGACCCTCTGCCGTAAGGAAATTCTTGGCAATATTGCGGACGATGTGACGGAATATATGGAAATATCTCGTCAGTCTTTAGAAGCGTATCGCCTGACGAGACTGCTGGCTGGCCTGAACAACTTTGTGCAAGGCGAACCTTGCCCTGATGACGAGTCTACGCCAGCGAGTCTAAGTCTCGATGTTCGAACTGATACTTAATCTTAAGACCTCTCTCCCGATGCCCGGGTGATACGGGAGTTCAGCATAAGCAAGATCTATTATCTACTTCCGCTAACACCATAAATGACGATCACAAAATGTCGAATATCGCATCTGACTTAGCTACCTGAGACTCGTAGTGAGAAAATGTTAGACTATCTAGCGATCGTAAAGACAAGACGGATTAAACCTTTCAACTGCGCTGACATGATGCGAGAAACTTTGAATGGTAGTTCCTATGGTGGCGTTATCATTATTGGGCCGTCTGAGCGCGTCGACCACAACTTTTAGTGAAGCGTCGCATGACGACAGAGAGCGAAAACTTGCACGAGTTTAGGCCATATCTAAAGCAGAATGCAACCAAGACAAAGCTCAGAGCGATTTCATCGCCTTCGATGCGACTTGAATGGACTCATATTTTGTATGCCGAATGATTAAGGTAGGTCTTATCTAAGAGGTGGGGTCTGGTACTTTCAAGCCCGACGATATATAAATCGTTTCTTTGATGAGGACAGGGCCTATTCAGTAAGCAGCAAATCCTTATCTCACCTCCCTCCACCTTACACTTAGGCATCTTCACGGTCGCTTAGGTTGCTGCGTAAGGAACTTCTAAGCCCTTAAGAAAATTTTTAGGACTCATGCAAATTCTCGATGGCTTGTGACTTGTTTCTGTTCCATGGAGTCGTGCCTAAATCCGGATTTTTAATACTCATATTAACCTTGCCGGTCGTTCCGGCTTCGGTTCTTTGTTGATGGTCGAACATAGCCGCATATGGAGTCAAGACTCTGCAATCAAAAGGGGGTGATTTTATCAGTACTATCTCGTGAGTGACTCCCCTTTACTGCCTCATTTGTAGGGTCGTGGAGCTACTGACATAAAAATGCTACTCACAGACATGAAATGCGAAGCCCAGTACGTGGTATACTCGGCGCCAGTGATTTTCTGCCGGAGGATACTCAGTCCGCATTCGGTCTGAGGTTACTCGACACCGTCCGCGCGTGCGGTCAAAACTCCTCGACACCTTCGAGCAGATCTTAGATGCCCCCTAAATCAACTTGTTTGAAAAGAGTCCCGAGTACAGCCACAAGTATCACCGATCCTAATCCTATCGTGTTTGGAAGTTGGTCAACATTTGTTGGAGTTGTTGAGGATGCTATCGAAAGCTTCTATGCTAGACAGTTGATGTCTTACACGCTTTCCCGGGGAAGCGTATGGAACTTGGACCAGGAGGCAACAAGCGAAGCTGGGAGTGCAAGGTATGAGTCAGTCGGATGTGATAATCGATGTCGCATCCCAAGCTTGGCTTTTTGGCTGCGAGGCAGGCGCCTTGAGGCGAATCGTGATGAAACATTTTTGGGAATGCTTTGAAATACACGGAAAAATGGTCTATCACGTTTAATCTCGAAATCTCCAAGTCCAGCCTAGAAAGGACCCCCCCTGCGAATTGCCGGTTAGGGGCCTCATACTGTAGCAAATTCAGATTCATTGATGATTTCTATTATTGGTCCACCCGTATGACGCTATGATCCACTCGCTACATTTTCAAATAGCAGACTCCAATCACATGACACGCTAAACCTAATATGAATCAAGAATACCAGATCCTCCGGTATCGCCGAACTTTTGGATGGTGGGAGGGAATGGTACAGTAAAGCCTTCTACCAGAAATGAATTAACGTATTATGACCTCACGACCCATGTGAATTTTCTGTTTAGCTCTGATATGTCAACTGACTTTTGACACACTTTAGCTTTGTTCATCACCCTTACCTTATTTCGGCGATTCTGTCTAATCCTGTGTCGTCACTGCACTGTATCATTATAACACTACTATTTAATGAACGCCACCTGACGCGAAAGAAGAAATAGCCTACGTCACTGAGGTTCTAGCTGAAGTCTATGCCTATGGATACTTATGGCAAAGTATATACTGTATATAAGACAAATAACATTTGCTTTATCTGCTGACCCTTCCCTTTCGTTACTCCTGCAGGCGAAGGCGCTTTACTACACCACATCCATTCCATTGGTATATATATACTGCTCTCCATTTCCTAGACCCCAAAAGTATTGCCTACGTGTAAGGATTGATCTCAACTGCATTCTTCTTCTATAGGAAATATCAGCCGAGTCAAAATCGTCGATATGGCCTCTACACACCAATACCTCGACCTTATCATCCAGGATGACATGAAGTATGATATCCGTATTGAAAATGCTCAAATGGAAAGGTATCTCCTTCACAATCTGCTTTGAGTCATGATTACACGAAATTTCTGACGTTAGCCCAGCGGCGAATTTTACAGACTGGGTAACCCAAATGATGTCCTAACCACCGATGATATCAATGATATGAGCATTCGTCACAACGGTGGTAGTAGGGAGATTTGTTCTATAAGCGAACCCGGTTCTATGTTAGGACCTTCCGGCGCGATCGACCTCGTCGATGATGTGAGGGATACGAGAATTTGCACTCTCGCTTGGCGTGCAACTACGAAACCCGGAGAACACAATTCATTCCTGATACGTAATCACAATCCAAAATACCGAGTCGATATCGGAAAATGGAATGAATCTGGCACTATAGGGGATGTTCCGGTTTCTATCGGCGAGAACTAACACAATTCATCCTTGTCAAGCCTGGATTATGTGGAGAAGCGATTCCGACCGACCGCCACGCTATCCTACGGTCCCGTTGGAGATTGGAGGTCGTTGACAGCAGGAAGGAAAAGTCTGTTTTGTATCGCCTTTGGCTTGCGTTGTGGGTGCCCTGAAACGAGGAATGAGTGACGGGGTCACGACCCTGCGCGAGCTACCCACAACTTTTTGGTGCGTTTGTACGGTAACTTCTTTGCCCATTGTCGTCGCTTGACTTGTCGATTTTCGCACCGAAGAAATTATCTCGTTCTCTCGTGCTCGTGGCTCTCGTGGCTCTCGTGGCCATATTGTCATGTTGGTCGTCCACTTTGTCTACATATGCGAAGTGTCCAGAAACGAAGTGAGAGGAATGGTCTACCTTCATGCCTAGGGACTTGCCCTTGTCAAAAAACCGAATCTTTTGATGTGACTATTATCCAAATTCTTGTTTCTAATTCGTCAGCGCCTTCTACAATTTTCTTATTCGCTGTCAGTCTTTCCAAGCTCTCTCTTGATTCAGTTTCCTTTTGAGTAATAACGCTGGTGTTCTTGTTTCTTGCTCATTGGCGCTTTCAGCTGCAACTCTAACATTTCCTGTTGCTGCTGCTCCATATCCTATCTTTTCCTTCTTTTTCATGACATATATACTCTTGGAACGAACTCTTGTAGACCTGTCTCATTATTAGCAGGCTTTCTGCATAGGTTCGTGTTCAACAGGAAGCGATCCTGTAACTTGGTGTATGAATATGCTACTACCGTAAACGGAGCTGCCGCCTTCACAATCTTATCCGCGAGTAGGGCCCCTGATGGTCCGCTTTAAGGAAACCTAACTGTCCAAGTACTTCCGCACCGCACCCAAACAATAAGTGCATAAAATACTGCAGAAAAACCACCACTTTCAGATATTACATCTCCACATCTGCTTCCTGTGCACTTATTGCTGGAAATGTAGGTCTAGGATTATACAGCCTCTTAACATTTCCCGTATTGACCCAGGCAATGTAACAACGGGACTGACCTTAGATCAACCACATTGGAAATAAACGAAGGCTGGTTTGTTGCACACATTATCAATAGCACAGCTTCCGTTGAGCTCTCGAATAAAAGCGCTACATTGGAAACATCAAACGAATGCTAACTAATGGCCACGCTTACATCTTCATTCTGTGTGGGCGGTAACGATCAGGCTTCTAACGAGCACAGTGCTCCAAAGTATCGGATGGAACTAAATTGATCAAGCCAAAGCTATAAATAGGCAACACCTAATCTAAATGACCCATTTTAGGATAGATACCGAATAAGTGAATTAGGTTAAGAAAGTTATTGCACGATTGCTGGATGTCCCTGGCCTAAATTGTCGGCCTCGCGTTTCATGATTAAACCCTCCTAAATTCAATAATAGGCACAAAGTATATGCCCCGATATAATCTAATGCACTTATATATAGACAACGTAATAATGGTATTAGCGGGTTAGTGAACGAAAAGCAAGAACGCCGAAATAGGCTACAGATAAGTAGGACAGTAGACTTTGAGTTTCCATGGATGCTTGCCCTCACAGGTTCCGACACCGGAAAGGGCACCTCGCATGGTTTTCTTCACTCCAAGACTTTCACCCCTTTCTCACAAGAGGACTCCTTGTCACCGCGTGCAGGGCTCGGCTTACCTCTCGTGCGCGACATCCTTCGATCACTCAATAGCAGTATCACCACTCAACGGCAGTATCACGATTAAAAGCTAGCTTGGAACCAGGACGGTTGTGAGGATGACATTGCCAATCTTGCACCCTCAACATACCGAGATCCAGGAGATTGAATTTACATGTTCGAACCCATCTGCTCCACCACCAGATCTAATTGGACTGGTGCGAGCGAAGCTTCAAAGAAAACCGTTCAGTTTATCGAATCTGGCGATTTTGTCACTACAAGTTTCCGTGTGACTGGGCAATACATGATTGAATGGCTTGGCATGAGACCAGAGGCAGCGTCAGTCCCGTCAGTCGCCGGTTTGATCGTCGTCGAGGAATATGACTTGGATCTCCTCGTCAATTGTCGGCGACAGCATTTGCTCCTCGCCTTGTGCCGCAGAAGGGGCAAAGCTTTGGCAGACGATGAACGCACAGACAACGAGCAAGCCACTAATGCAGTGTAGCACACTGTTCCCTGCGGCCCGCATCAATTGGCAAGAACAATGCACGTCCACTGGCAGACACACGACCTGGCCGAGT
This sequence comes from Penicillium simplicissimum, assembly GCA_024706585.1. Classification (NCBI taxonomy): domain Eukaryota; kingdom Fungi; phylum Ascomycota; class Eurotiomycetes; order Eurotiales; family Aspergillaceae; genus Penicillium; species Penicillium simplicissimum. The sequence goes on from JAMZTW010000014.1 coordinate 42,835, forward strand.
CTGATGGCTGGCGCACTTGCTCACTTTCCGGGTCCACAGTTCCTACAAGGAACATCCAAAATGAAGGATCACACAATCCAGACAAGACCTGAGCTGGCATCGCCAGTCCCCTCAGACCTACCGTCCACTCCGGAATTGCAGTTTCCGATAGCTACCCCAGTCAAGGCAAGTAAGGAGAACACTTAAAGGACAATTGCAAGCAAACCTCATGATGAGCAGAGTCTGCGTGTACTATTAGTCGAGGACAACGCAATCAATCATTCCCTTCTCTGCAGGCTGATCTCCCGCTTGGAACCACAGATATTCTATATAGCTGTCGATGGGGCAAAAGCTGTTGAAAAGGCTAATGAGATGTCCGACGGATATCGATAAATCTTGATGGGAGAGCTTTTCTGTTCTTTCTGTCTTTGTTTTGCCCGATGTATTCATGCGAAAATACTCTTGCTTTACTTCCGACATAGCTCGACCAACAGATTTTTCTATGCCCATCATGGATGGGTTTAAAGCGAGCTGAAGAATCCGGTCAGTAGAAACCAGAAGGAACACCCCGCCGGCAAAGATTATTGACTCCCACCGGCCTTGGCTACAGCAAACACATCAAGCGAGCAAATGCAGCTGGAGTCGATGTCTTTCTCCGGAGATCGTTCTCTTTCGAAGATATCATAGACGCTTTTGAGCAAGACTCGATAGAAGTTAGGTAGGTATGAGCCGAGGGGGCACCAGTAATGGAGGCATGTTATCATTTGTGATTTTGACCATTCGCCGGGATCCTGAGGTAGGGTCTTCTGGCCTCCAGTGCGGACTTTTCCCCCTTTCACTACCATGGAGAGATCTCAATGCATATGATACCAAAACTTGTGATGGAAGGCAAACCTTGTGGCTCGACGGTTATTGCATTGAACTTGGCATCATTATCTCGGTCCATTATTCTGTTCCTCCGAAGCACTGCGAGTCGATTGTCTGGGGCCCCGCATTTGCACTCGCAGTTCCTGAACTTTGATGCATGCCTTGGGTCTTTTGACACTAACTGAACTTTCTTAACGGCTCAGCCGCCATCATCCTATCATTTTCTGAAGACTATTTCTGCTGCAGTCGAAAGAGCTGAGGGGCAGCTCCCCCGCCCCGAGGGGTGGCTTAATCTCTCGAGCGCCCGGGCGTTCGGTTAATTCAGTTTCCGTCGTGGGAAAAGGGCAAAACTCCGGTGGCACTGGCGTCTTCGTCAGCCCTCCAGTCCTCCACTCCCCATCGTCCCCCGCCATCCAGCCACCCTGCACTTGGCGCTGAAGTTTCGTCAGGTTCCCAGCCTCCGAGGGCCATTCCACGGATGTGGATAGGTACCCGAGATAGAGGAGTGCCTGGTGAACCTTATGTTAATCTTTACTCCAGCGTTACATCACACCTCGGCCCCGTGACACACGTCTGTTGGAGTCCTACACTGAACCTCCCGGCTGGAAGAAGGTGTCTGCGACCTGCACCACATTTCGAGGTGCGCGCCATAGTCTTGGTCGCAAAAATGATCAATTGACTGCCGTGATTTAACCGACACATCATCATGTAAGCTAAAGGTGCCAAGGATGCCCTCAGGGCGAGGATTTCCCCGCGCTCTTCACCCATCCAAGCGCTCGGGGAAAACATGAAGCTTTGTGGGGAGTCTGGGGACTGCCCATGCACGGCACTAGAAAACACCAAGTCCGAGTCTATTACTGGTCGCCGTCTGGCATCTTGTCTCTCTGCAAGCTTAGTCTACCCACTTTGGGCATAGACCCGGTGCTAGCTTGTCACGCAAGACCCCCATTCCCCTCTGTTTGTTTCCTGATCGTCAGGAAACGCAAGATCTTGCAAGTCGATGTTTTTGATGAGAAACCGCTGTCGAAGCAGTACTTCATTGTAAAGCAGGCTGCAGCTGCCAAATGGCACTCTGCAATCAGATACCTTAATTCATGGCTACCTCGGCTAGCCCATCCAGAGTCCGGCGAGCAAAACTAATGTGTCTCACCACTGCTCACTCCACACGCAACTAACTTGATTCCGAAAGGTTATCAGGTCGCTTAATTAGAAGGTTAAAATACAAGCTTCATGCGAAGATCTGGATAACCGAGCTCGCCAGTATTATCCACCAGACACCCCATACTGTATCTCCGTCCATTGGAGGAAAATTGGCATCATGTCGATCACGGCGATGTCCTCAATCTCAAACTTCAGACTGGAGAACGGAGTCCGAAAAGATATAAAATGCTGGCTGCGTGATGCATATTCCGAAATCTTTCCCCAGACTCACTCCACTCCGGGGCTGCCACCTTCAAGCATTTCTTGGCCTCTTTCACAACGCTCGCCAGCGTGTTGATCAACGTACAGTCAACATGTTTCCCCGACTGAGCCTGGATCACGCCTGGGCCATTGCTGTTAGCCTTGTTCTCAATGGCTCTCTGGTATTCGCTGGGCCTTGTGACATCTACGCCGCCGGAGGCACGCCCTGTGTTGCTGCGCACAGCACAACGCGCGCGCTATACAGCTCTTTCAATGGTGCTCTGTACCAAGTCAAGCGTGGCTCTGACGGTGCTACGACTACCATCAAGCCCCTGTCGGCGGGGGGTGTTGCGAATGCAGCCGCGCAAGACACCTTCTGCGCCAACACGACCTGCCTAATCACGGTCATCTATGACCAATCTGGCAAAGGCAACCACCTCACGCAGGCCCCTGGAGGTGCCTTCACTGGCCCAGACAGTGGTGGCTACGATAATTTGGCCAGCGCAATCGGCGCGCCGGTGACCCTGAATGGCCAGAAAGCCTATGGTGTCTTCATCTCCCCCGGCACGGGCTACAGGAACGATGCTACCAGCGGCATTGCCACAGGCGACGCAGCAGAGGGCATTTATGCCGTCCTGGATGGCACTCACTACAACGATGCTTGCTGCTTCGACTACGGTAATGCTGAAATCAGCAATACGGACACGGGTAACGGTCACATGGAGGCCATCTACTTTGGTGACAACACAATCTGGGGCTCCGGGTCCGGCAGTGGCCCCTGGGTCATGGCTGACCTTGAGAACGGCCTGTTCTCTGGGTATAGCACCAAGCAGAACACTGCCGATCCATCCGTCAGCTACCGGTTCCTGACCACCGCTGTCAAGGGAGGAGCCAACACCTGGGCGATTCGCGGCGGCAACGCAGCCTCTGGTGCCCTGTCCACATTCTACAGCGGCTCACGTCCAGATGCATCTGGCTATAACCCTATGAGCAAGGAGGGTGCCATTATCCTGGGAATTGGCGGTGATAACAGTCACGGTGCCCAGGGTACCTTCTATGAAGGCGTTATGACCTCTGGATATCCCTCCGATGCGACGGAGAACTCGGTGCAGGCGAACATCGTGGCCGCCAAGTACGCCGCGGGCTCCTTGACCAGCGGCACCGCACTGACAGTCGGTTCTTCGATTTCTCTGCGAGCCACCACGTCAGGCTACACGGACCGCTACATTGCGCACACTGGCTCCACCGTGAACACTCAGGTTGTCTCTTCGTCCAGCTCCACCACCCTGAAGCAGCAAGCCAGCTGGACTGTTCGCACTGGTCTTGGCAATAGCGCTTGTTTCTCATTCGAGTCGGTCGACACCCCCGGCAGTTTCATCAGACACTACAACTTTGCGCTCCTTCTCAACGCCAACGACGGAACGAAGCAATTCCACGAGGACGCCACGTTCTGCCCGCAGACCGGTCTCACTCAGGGCAGCTCGATCCGGTCGTGGAGCTACCCCACTCGCTATTTCCGTCACTACAACAACGTTCTGTATATTGCGAGCAACGGCGGAGTTGATACCTTTGATGCTACCGCCTCATTCAACGCTGATGTGAGCTGGGTGATCAGCTCTGGCTTTGCTTGAGCCAAGTTCGCTGCCTGCGCAGCCCATTCTCCGGAATGCACTCAAGTTCCAATGATGTCCTCCCGTCTGGAACCCGCTTGTTCGATCCGTAGTTCCTGGGCCACTTGGACTGTTGTATATATTTCGTCCCAAATCTTGAACAACGTCAGCCACTTTGCTTACTTCAAAACCCATGTAAATTGCAACTTATGGTCTGAGGCTTTAGAAAGGTAGATTTCACTCAAGACCTTCCGTCTCGTAAACGAGATCTACTCCCTTAAGTTCTAAATGTAAGATATTTCAAGGTTTTACGGCCTCGTACGAGACTTATCGCAAGGGAATGGGCTCCATTCAATTGTTTGACCAGCCGGGAATAAAGCACACTGTGACAAGAGTAGGCTGGAAGATGTCACTTTCTGCAAGGATGGTAGCGGTCGTAATGGTGCCCGGTGGTTGTGTCTGGAAGAGGCCTAATCAATTGGACTCCATCAAGGCCAGCCAGACCCAGAACCGATATCTGATCAGCATATTTATACTTCTGAGTCAGGTAAGGTGTATGCGAGAGAACTGCCGAACTTCAGCTACGTCACTTCGGGTGTTGGCTCTCGGGCCCCAGCCATTTTATCCTGAATGCAATGTTGTTTTCGGCCCATATGCGGAGACTCCAGTGTCTCTCGCTGTTCGAATAAGGAAAATAACCGCGTCAACAAGATTGACCATCGCTGAAGTATTATTCTCTTAGTTGTACCGATGCTTTAGCCACTGCTATTGCGAGTTATACAGCTGGATCTAGAAATTCAGGCTAAAGTGGGTCACTCATCCTTCAGGATCGGAATGGACGACCCTCCCACTTGGGAATACTCCTACAGCCTAATGAACCCAATGATCGTTGCATGCGTCGTTAATCCGCATATATTAGCCTGGGCAGTGAGCACTGTGTCTACACTCTGCACTGCTAGATAAGATACCGTCCACTACTTGCCGAAAAACAAGGGGGTCGCGGGCCCAAGCTTCTGGCTGCTGTCCCCCAAATTGGGGCTGGAATATAACCGGAGTGTGCGGGGAAGGCTTCAAACGGCTTACGCTGAGTCAATTGTTCCCCCTCGTTGGCCGTTGCATACCAGATTGAAGATCGACAGGGCCCAAGCCAAGGGGGTTTACCCCGAAAGTCTTGGTCGGAGTACATCCCAGTTAGCACAAAGTCCCTGATTTAGCCTAGACGGAATTCTAGAAGCAGATCTGCTTCAATGCAGTCAGACCTATTTAAGTATCTTGCAATCGCAAAAATTAAATCGCTGTCGACAGGGGTGTTGTTCTACAGGGTTTTCCCGCCACAAGCTACAATCTCAGAGTGTTGCTCGGTGCAGACAAGGGAAGCATCATGACGGCATCTCAGCTCGTTCGAGCTGGTACGAAAGTGCTACTGTCTCTCATGGTCGTGAACACCGGCGTTCACGCGTCATCTCTCTGCACCGGTAGCACTTCAGCCCCGACGACAGCCTATAATGCGTCAACAAGCTACCTTGGATGTTACTTAGATCCCCATGTGACTATCTTGACGGCAGCGAAACTAAGCACCATTGCTATGACGCCCCAGTACTGTGCCACCTGGTGTGGTCAACGGGGCTTTGAGTATGGAGGTATCGAGTTTGGAACGTGAGTGAACTGCTTCTTAGCCAACGTGCCTGCTTGATTATGCCGTTATCCCACGCTGACCCACGAATAGGCAATGTTTCTGTGGAAGTACGCCTGACTTCAGCTCGGCCAGTAAAACGAATGACAGCAGCTGCAATTCGAGATGCTCGACTGAGCCATCCAGCGCGTGCGGAGGAACTTATGTGTGAGTCAAAAAGAGATTTCAAGACACCATGATGCTAATGTTTCTCAATTATGTTTAGCATGTCTTTGTACAAGATTTTGAATCCACAAGCGAACGTAACGAACACCGAGTTCGTACCAGCCTGCCAAACACAGCCCCTCTGCAGCCACAAAGTCTGTGATACTTCGTTGAGCACTGCCGAGAGAGTGGCTTCACTGGTCAACTCCCTGACCCTGCAGGAAAAGATACTCAATCTTGTGGATGCTTCAGCCGGATCTGCCCGCCTCGGGCTGCCACCCTACGAGTGGTGGAATGAGGCAACACACGGTGTTGGCTCCGCACCGGGCGTGCAATTCACCTCGAAACCAGCCAATTTTAGCTATGCCACCAGCTTTCCTGCACCAATCCTGACGGCGGCTTCCTTCGATGACGCTTTGGTTCGTAAAATAGCTCAAGTCATTGGCAAAGAAGGACGAGCGTTTGCCAACAATGGGTTCTCGGGTTTCGACTTCTGGGCTCTGAATATCAATGGCTTCAGAGATCCTCGCTGGGGAAGAGGGCAAGAGACCCCCGGCGAGGATGCTTTCGTTGCACAGAGTTATGTTCGTAACTTCGTTCCAGGACTGCAGGGTGACGACCCAAAGGACAAGCAGGTCATTGCAACATGCAAGCATTATGCGGCCTACGACTTGGAGACTGGCAGATATGGGAACAACTACAACCCTACTCAGCAGGACCTGGCTGACTACTTCCTGGCACCATTCAAGACCTGCGTGCGCGACACTAATGTGGGAAGCGTCATGTGTGCTTACAATGCTGTTTCGGGCATCCCAGCTTGTGCGAATGAGTACCTACTTGACGAGGTGCTCAGGAAGCACTGGAACTTTACTGAAGACTATCACTACGTGGTGTCTGACTGCGGCGCAGTGACAGACATCTGGCAATACCACAACTTCACTAACACCGAAGAAGCAGCAGCATCCGTTGCTCTCAATGCTGGGGTTGATCTGGAATGTGGTTCCTCATATCTGAAACTTAACGATTCCCTGGCAGCAAATCAGACCTCAGTCAAAGCCTTAGACCAGGCACTGACCAGACTATATTCCGCATTGTTCACGGTCGGCTTTTTCGATAGCGGAAAGTACCACGATCTCGGGTTCTCGGACGTTTCTACCCCTGCAGCGCAGGCGCTCGCGTATGAGGCTGCGGTCGAAGGCATGACACTTCTCAAGAATGACAAGCTCCTTCCTCTGGGTTCTTCGCATAAATACAAAAGCATCGCCGTGATTGGACCCTACGCAAACGCTACGACTCAGATGCAAGGCGACTACTCAGGCAATGCACCGTTTATAATCAGCCCATTGGAAGCATTTAACAGCTACGACGGGTGGACCGTGAATTACGCTTTGGGTACAACAATCACTAATCAAAGTGACTCTGGATTTGATTTGGCTCTCGCGGCGGCAAAGAAGTCCGATCTGATCATTTATCTTGGTGGCATCGACAACTCCCTGGAGTCCGAAACACTGGATCGAACTTCGCTCGCTTGGCCGAAAAACCAACTCGACCTCATCACAAGCTTGTCCAAGCTCTCGAAGCCCACGATCGTTGTCCAATTCGGTGGCGGCCAGGTCGATGACAGCGAGCTTCTGAAGAACGGCGTCCAAGCTTTGCTTTGGGCAGGATATCCCAGCCAAAGCGGAGGCTCTGCTCTTCTTGATGTCCTTCTGGGCCGAAAGTCACCTGCTGGTAGACTTCCAGTCACACAGTATCCTGCCAGCTACGCCGACCAAGTCAGTATCTTTGACATCAATCTTCGCCCTAATTCGGACGGCTCGTATCCTGGGCGCACATACAAATGGTACACTGGAAAGCCCGTGATCCCATTCGGCTACGGCCTTCACTACACCAAGTTCGACTTCAACTGGGAGCAGACTTTGAACCGCGAGTACAACATTCAGCAACTTGTTGCCTCGTGCCAAGGAAGTCCTGGTGCACCAATTAATGACAACACTCCGTTCACCACTGTCAGGGCGCGAGTCAAAAATGTTGGCCATGAAACTTCCGATTACATTACCTTGTTGTTCCTTTTCAGCGAGGACGCAGGCCCGACTCCGCGACCAAATAAATCCCTGGTGTCTTATTCCCGCCTCCACGACATCGCAAGCGGAAGCGAACAAGTAGCGGACCTGCCTCTCACTCTCGGCTCACTGGCAAGAGCTGACGAGAATGGAAGTCTTGTGATTTTCCCAGGGCGTTACAAGATTGTACTCGACACATCCGACAGCCTGACATTTGAGTTTACGTTGAAGGGCAATCCCGCAGTGATCGACACGCTGCCTACGCCTCATGCACAGTATAACTTTACAGTGCCCGTTCATATTCAGCCAGCGTCCACTGAAGCACACAGTTAGGTTGGTGACTGGTACTGTTCTTGCCCCGGCAAGTCAAATGGATGATCTAACACGTCAAGTGTCTCATCATGAAGATTTTCATGCTTGTTCTATTTTAAAAGACCTAGTATCTTGCGGCCCCATTACAGACTGCGAGCATCTCGGTCTTCTTTCCACTCTCGCTGCGCGTAGAAGAGCTCTGATTCGGCTAGCTGTAACATAAAAAAGGAAGTAAAAATGATCAATCTCGATAGAGGGTTTGGTACCTCGGAGGTTTGTTGCGTATATTTCTACGTTTTATTGTCGGCTAATTTTCTGGATGCGAATAGACCTTGCAAGGATTCGGCCTATATCCGCGATTTTCAAACTGATATGCAGTTAAGTTAAAATGGGCTCTGTCCTGTCTGTGCAGTCGTTTCGTGCAAATAAATCGCGCGGACTTTTTTTTTCTTCTTTTCTTTGTCCACCAAGCACCAGTGTCGATATGCTTATCCGATCTGGACGAATAGCAACCTAAAGCACTGAAATTCTTCCAGTGGGGGTCTAAACATTGGTTCGGCCGTGACGGGTTGGGTTTCGCAGCACGGTAGTGACATGTTCAATCCACCAAGGTCCCTACACACAAACCGCACAGTTTTGCTTCCACCCCACAGAAGGCATTCTCACCTTCACGATGCGCATGTTTACAAAACAACATTGAAGATGATGATATCTTGGACCGAACATGGTTCAAGCGACGATGTGGGCGATAACAAGCAACGCAAAAGTACGGCTCAGTTACGAAAAATGTGGGCAAGCAGATCCTCGAACCTATCGCGCCTCTGGGGAACATCGATGATTTGACAATACAGCAGCGCCGATTTCCAGGTGTTGCCTCTCTTACTCCTTGGCTTTGCCACATACCACCTGGATCGCATGAACCTTTCCAGCGCGTTAACCGGCGGTTTAGCGGACGACTTATCAATCGATCAAAACACTATCAACCTTGGAAACCAATTGATGTTCCTGGGGGTCATCGCGCTGGAAATACCATCCAATGTGATCTTGTACAAGGTAAGGCACCTATACTCAGCAGCAACCCTTTTTTTTGTTCTAATGGATGTAGATCGGGCCTCGATGGTGGATAGGAGGCCAAGTCCTTGTCTTCGGCATCATCGCCACTTTGCAGATATTCATTCGAAACAAGACTGGATTCTTGTTGACACGGACGTTCCTTGGTCTCTCCGAAGCGGGCTATATTCCCGGTGCTATGTTCACTCTTTCTACGTGGTACTCACGAACCGAGATAACGAGTCGCATCGCATTATTCTTTTTCGGGATGTTTGGTGGCACCGCCATCTCACCGTTGCTTGGAGCAGGCCTTCTGAAACTTGATGGCGAGGGAGGTCTTCGGGGTTGGCAATGGATCTTCTTGGGTAAATTGTCGTCATTTTTACTACTTTCTTCCTTCCCGGTGCTAACTGCTGCATTTAGTGGAAGGGGCATGGTCGCTGGTCATGTCCGTCGTGCTTCTCGTGTTTCTTCCGCAGAGAACGTCCTACGATCGAATAACCGACCATGGCTCCGACACCAACACGGGGTGGGCGATAAAAGACACAGACCGATATTTACCCCTTGCACAGGTGTGGAGGACGATTCTAAACATTCGGAAATGGCCGCATTTTCTCGCCACGGCCTCAGTCTTTGCGACTTGGAGTCCGCTCACAACATACACGCCAAGTGTCATGATGTCGCTGGGATTTTCAAGGGCGCAAGCCAACGGTTTGGCTGCAGTCGGGAGCATTTTGACATTACCAGTGGTCTTCCTCTTTGCTTGGCTCAGTGACAGAACCCAAAAGCCCGGGGTGACAGTGATTGCAGCCATTGCAGTCTATCTGGTTGCTCTCATCCTGTTGAGCACAATTCAACCACATGCTAGCACATGGGGCAAGTTTGGGCTATGGACTGCGGTCAACGCATTCGCCGTGGGTTATCACCCAATTCACAATGCTTGGATACAGATCAAGTGCCGAACTCCAGAAGAGCGCAGCATTTCCTTAGCGTGCGTCTTTCCCGAGTCCTGTTGGCGTACCCAGGCTTCCAGTTCGGGTTGGGTCGAAGACTAACTTCTACTCTTTCTCAAATCATAGGATGTGTATGACCACGCCTTGTTAGACTCATTAGAGATGACCCGCTAACAGTCTCCCAGTCGTAATGAGCGCAACAAGTGGCTTGATGGGTGGCTCCCAGATTTTCCGGCAGGACGACTCTACGGGCCATTATTCACGGGGGCTTCTCATCATGATCGGTCTGGTTTCCTTGGGCCTTGTTTTGGCCGCCATGCAAGACCTTATTTACTTTTTGGAAAGTCGAGGAGCGAAAGAAGCGCCACAGGAGCGCTTTCCTGAGTAAGAATTTCTCAATTTTCATACCATACCAAGGCAACTGAGCATGGGCTCAGGTGGTCAGCGACAAGTTGGAATCATCTTGTCGTTGGTAACCAGCATACTTAGATAACTCTGCCTGCACGACCACTATGCTAAGCATAATATAGGCCGTCATTTGCTTGACACGGAAGAAACCCCCTTTATCTCTTGAACATCTTCAGTTCAATGGTCCTGAGGATGGCGTAGGAGACTGCTGCACACGCGAATCCCAGCTCAAAGCCCACATCGCCGCCCGTTGGGTCCGGCCCAGCGGCTCTGGCGATGGGGCCCACGTACCAGGACTGGCTCATACCAGTCACCATGCCCACAACTCCGCAGCAGAACGCGAGCAGAGCCGCGATGCCCGGGGGCAATTTGTCGCGCATGTCATAGTCCTCCGGCTGGTAGCCAGAGAAGCCCCTGCGGAACACAAAGTGCTCCGTTAGTGCAATGCCTTCGTATATCGCCAGCCAGTAGCCGATGAAATGCATGAAGTTCTCCAGCACCGCCTCGAACTGGCTATACCCCGGAATGGCAATGGCGATGTAAACTCCAGTAGCGACAATCGTCCAGACAAATCGAGGGACATGCCGGGTCCACCGGCCCATAACCATGAGGGTCAGGGAGACGGAGTAAATGTTGGGGCAATTGTTGGCCACGATGGAGAGGGCGAGGATGACGACGCAGAACTTGCCAAACCCTCCAATTCGTGGGAAAAGGAGCGCGCCAAGTAAACCACCGACACCGGCATCATTCCATCCCTGCTGATATACATTGTCACCGCCGTTGAGAGTCATCGCGGTTGCAAGAGCCGCGCCAAGAAGTTCGGTGAACAGGAGAGTGGGGAATATCCCAAGCCAGGTGGCCAGGAAGACATTCCGGCGAGGACGATTACTCGGTTGATAGACTGTATAGTCCGCTGCGAAGCTCGTGTAACCGGTACCGAATCCGAAGACAGCCGAGCCGTAAGAGAGCACCGCCCCCAGTTCAGCCTTGCCGGCTCCCATGGGGATATTAACGAAATCACCAGAGTGCACGAAGACGCCAAGTACCACGAGAAAGACAATGAATGTGGGTATCCAGCTCCAGTATTCATAAGCATGAACCACTCGATAGCCAAAGAAGACGATTACGAGCGTACAGAACGCGATAATCAGAATTCCGGCATACCCCGGAACATGTGGATTTACAGCGTTGATTAATTGGGCTCCAACGATGATGTTGGCGGCTGCCCATCCGACACAAGCGAGAACATTGAAGATGGCAACTGGACGTCGCAATACAAGATTAGCCAACTTGACCACCAATTGTTCATGCGTTCACACATACTCAGCTTTACCCCCCACCAGCCAAACCAGAATCTGGACAAGACCATTTGGCGCAACCCAAAAGCGGCACCAAAGATGGAGAAGAAACAGACGGTGAGGACTCCGATGAAGTTGAAAAAGATAATGACCAGGGCCGAATCAACAAATCCCATGCCGAACAACGGCGTGCCCAAGACGCCGATGGTGAAAGAGGGGACCACCATGTTTGCAGCCAGCCACTGGTAAAATTTGGGCGCGGATTAGAGACGGCTTGCGCGAGGTGGAGGGAGGGAAGTACCATGGAGCCAATGTTCCAATAAGAACTATCATTCCTCTCGTCGTCGGGGACGCGCTCGATACCTCGCTGCTCAACCTTGATCTTCCCACCTAGTCGTTGGAGCCTTGCGTACAGTGAATCACCATACTCGAAGCTCGACCCGGGGATGGCACCCGTTTCGTCCTGCACAAGAGATGGCTCTACGGCACCAGCGCGTTTCTCCAAGTCGTGGCTCATGATGATGTCTTTTTGATGGTTGACCGCACGAGTCAACACAATTCCAGTTCAATCGGATCATCGAAACGGAGGCATGGGAATATATTTTAATGGGCAGTCGATCCAGATCCGGAGTGTGGATTGACCCACGGAGGAGGCCGATCCACATGGGAACCAAGAGATGCCTCCATCGACCTCCGGGAATGACATGCGCCCGTATCATCAGGGTACGAATTGAGAGAGCGCCCGAGGCAAATGTGATCATGACGATACATGCGCCATATTCCTCCTCGAAACCTCGTTTCCCGTCTTTCCGAGGACAGCCACCTTCTCAGTCGCTTATATCGATCTTTGGCGCATCGGAGGGTCCAATTCACTCGCTTTGTTCGTGGGGAAGACCGGGGACGGTGGTACCAGCAGATGGGCCAGGCGAGTGATTTGCCACTGGGTTCAACCGTTCAAGGAACCCTTCGCGAGCCCTTGCCCAGTTGCCTCGAGTGGAGGAGCTGGGGAAGGTGCAAGCATTAAGGCCATTCCCTTTCAGTCTGGTCCAGCCGGCTCTGCGCTGAACTCACCCGCATGGGGGTGGGGCAGCCACCGCTGGAACGGAACCCGCCGAGAGTCCCAGACTCCCTCTTGGGCGTGTAGAATCCCCGGATGATCAGATTCTGAGACGATAAGACGCACATCTCCGCGTTACCAAGAGAGACGAGGGTCCAATCCACGTGGCTTGCTCATTGCGGGGATGGAAGACCAAAACCCGGGGAAATGAATGAGAAGGAATCATTTTCGCGTAGTGGTTGGATCTTATGGTGCCTTGCAGCCTCAGGTGTACTATCCGGTGCCTCGTTGCCTTACAATCGTTTCCCCTTCCACGCTTCACTCATACGAACACTTTTCTTCTTCAGGCTTGATGGTTACTAAGTACCGCTCCGGCCCCAGGGCTCTGAAGTAAAGACGAATGGCCTATCCTCGATAGAAGAGAATGAAGGAAATTGACACGAACAGAATGGCAATGAAGCAGAGAAAAAATTGAGAGGCCCATTCATAATCCATTTCATCCTACATTTGGCTCGCAAAAGGGGGGGGGGAAGCATAGCACCAACCCGCGGCATCCACATACGAGCCTCCTTTTCGCGACGGAGGTAGTAACGATCTTGAAGAGTATACGGGCAAAAAGCGATGACGGGGCCCCTTGCCATGTCGAGTAATGCAAGCCCCCCCCCCCCCCCCCCCCCCCCCCCCCCCCGGGGCTGACAGGGACGGGATATCCTTTGGGAGCTCCAAGGTCGAGGGGGACGGCGTCGTCCAAGAGATATACGCGATCATAGAGAAATCCATTATAGGTCCCCGAGATCGGAATGCTCGGGTGAGAGTGATGGCGAACAGTGCATGCAGGCCCTTGCGGCCATTGGCGTCGGCACCCACAGTCGACGCAGCTAATTGAAGGTTCTCCTTTATCTGCTTGCGCTCCCGCTTAGCCTTCTTCTGTAGGATGGTGATGTGGCGAGTCTCAGGCACGGTGGTGACGTCTCTCGTCATGGCCATCGAAACCCTGAAAATCACACGCATTTAGGCCAACATTGTCGGTAATCACGAGAGGAATGGGTAAATTGTTTTCATTGATGCCAAGATTTTTGATTTAAACATATCTGATCGCTCCTTTCGATCCTCAGCGAGGAACTTCAGTACGGAGGTTGCAAGCATAATGACCACCGTTACATCCCACCTATTTGGCTCGCTCAACCACCAAGGCTTCTCCATAGAGGCTGATGTCGTAGCCATGCTCCTGCAGGTACGCCTTGAAGCGCGCATCTTCCGTCTCCAGCTCCCGGGACATGTCGGGAATCAAAAACCACGCGATCAGACCTCCCACCACGGTGAAAGCTGCTCCAATCAGGAACACGGCCTGCTGACCTTTCTCGGTGGATGAGAAGGAGTTTTGAATGGGCGTAAAGACCTGGGTGCCGATGGAAGCCCCAGCCTTTCCCACTGCAGCTGCAAAGCCCAGGAAATGACCGCGCAGGGGGGTCGGGAATGATTCTGCGGCACACAGGAAAGTAGCAACGCCCGGACCCATCTCTCCAAGCGCTTGGAAGATGCCATACATGACGACAAACAAGGGGAAGACGGTTTGGATAGGACGAAGGGCACCTCCGAGAATGAAGCCCCAGATTGCCCAAAGAATAAAGCCAAGAGTCATGGTCTGCTTGCGACCGATCCGATCCATCAAGTAGCCGCCGAGAATGCAACCAGGCAGATAGAAGCAGTTGATGACCGTCTTAAAAGATGCGGAGAATGTTAGCACCATGACCATAGCCTTAGTGAAGAACCAACTTACCCCGTATCCGATGTTCTGGACCGTCGTATTATTGGGATTGAGCTGCTCAATAATGGTCGAGGAGAACAGACCAAATGGATAGGTCACAAAGTCATAGCAGAACCAAGCTAGAGCTGGAAGAAAAGCGAAGTCAGTATAATGAGAGGTAATACTGATTGATGAATCCTTGCTCTGGGTGAACTCACAGGTACCCAGCATTGGCTTCCAGTAACGGCGGAGGACGAGCATGTAGGGATAATTGGACTTGATAGCGTGCTTCTGGTATTGAGTGGAGTTGATCATGCGAAGCCGGAAAAAGCAAACGGCAAGTGGGAGCTATTAATGGGCATCAATTTTCAGTGCGCTCCTCTGTGAATCAAGCTGGAAGACCTACAACCATGCCCAGACCAAAGGAGACTCGCCAGACCCCCTCGGAGTTCTGTTGGTGGTAGCAGGCGAGCACAATGAGGGCAACCAGGCCCGCGGCGACAAATCCCTATTCTTTTCATGAGCATCATGGTCTGTCTGTGTGCTAAACGGGACTTACCAAATCCACTGCAAAGTCGGTGGTCACTGCAACCAGGAAACCTCGGCGCTTGCGCAGTTGCACCGTCTCATCCGCGGCCTCTGTAGCGCTGGTCGCACAAACTGGATATTCACCTCCCGCACCAAAGCCTGCAATACCGCGAGCAACGATCATCATCCAGAACATCCTATGTTGACACCCAGTCAGTGCCTTGTTGCTCGGTGACTCCAAGAACTCATGCGCGTGCCTGCTCTTACCCAAGTTGTGTCGTGCCATGTGCCGCCGTAGCCAACACGATACCCAGGATCAAAAACGCCGTGGCGGCGACGACCCCAGTTCGACGACCAATCCGGTCGATCAAGACACCGAAGAAGAGCATACCGAAGATCTCCCCAATCAGGTACGAGTTGGACAGACGCGCCTTGATGGTGTGAGACATGCCGTCCTTGTACAGGACTGAGAAGAGCGGCTCCATGTAACCGATGATCTGGGCATTGTAACCGTCACTGAACAGAGCCAGACCCGCGACGATCACGTTCAAGATGCCGGATCGCTCTTTGGGCCGAGTCTTCTCCAGAGCCCAGCGCTCGTCCTTGTGGTCCTTGTGGTCGTCCATCTTCATCACGGAGTCACTGGGGGATGCCTCCATTGCGGATTCAGTGAAGTGAAGCGCCTCGGTGTCTTTTGGCGAGTCCGGGGATCAAGAGATGCACGGATGAAATCCAAGTCCACGGTCGATCAGGGCCGCGCAGGCCGTGACAATTTGTATCTGTCGCCGACGATGGTCTGGCACTCTGTTGATATTGTATGCATGTGCTACCCGGTGTCGATCTCGGGTCGGTAGGTCCAATGAAAAGCTCACCTACCAGCACGAGATGGGCAAGGATACCGGTCGGTGGGAAGTCCGTCGCGTGTAGGTTGGAACTTGTAACTGCAACGACCCACTCCACGAGCTCTGCAGGAACAAGCAGGTCCAAGCTCCTGGTAGCGAGATCCGAGGACCGACATCGAGGGACGGGACTTCGAAGATATGCACGAGGAAGTTGGAAGGAACGAGGATGAGGAAGGAGGGCTCCACTGCTCAAGTTGGGAACGCGAGAGGCGAAGGCTGCGAAGCGCGCGTGTGTCTATCGTGAGAGGGAACCACGTGGCTAGCAGGAAACGAATCATGAAGGCCCGTGGGTGTGGTCAGGAGCTGGGGGAAAGCAATATGGCAAGGTAGCATTCTGAGGATCTTGATATTCTGGTTGAGAGCGCCCGACAGCTCCAACGGGAGTATATCCTAACGTCTTTCCTGGGGACTCTTCGGAAGGTTCCGTCGAGTCTCCCCCTAAGGAACCCACTTGATCAAAGCCGATCAGCAGCCTATCAAAATGACTCTTTCGCCCCATGTGGTGCCGCCCAGGCGCCGTGACTGGCCGATAACCCTCAACTGGCCAGTATTTCCTGTACTGTACTGGGGGAGACCAACCATCGCAAGGCCAACCCGGCTAAAGCCATTAACAGTCATTAGTCCCATGTTTTGCATCCAGAAAGTGCCCTGGACCGCGCCACCATGGCTGTCGCTTCCACCACCAGGTCGCTGGCCGATGCGACGATCGATCCCGACTCTAGGCGGCCTTGATTGGGTTTAGATCTCGGTGCGAAGCCCGACGGAGCCAGAAACGGGCGCTGCAGCCCACGCAGCCCTATCCCGATCTATATAACTACAAGCTCTGTCAACATCCAATCCGCAGAGCACGTTCTCCCAGTTTTCTTTGTTTTTCCCTTCCTGGATCAACCGGGATTTTCTCGCTTAGTCTCGCGTGTTCCTGGTTCTACCCGAGAATCAACCCAAGTATGGACAACTTTCGCTATGCTCTCACTGCTGAGCAGTTGCAGAGCTTCCAAGAGCACGGATACCTCTTGGTGCGTGGCTTCTTCACCCCGGCAGAGACCAAGTTGCTGCAGCAATGGGCACAGGAAGTGCATGATCTCCCCCGGACTCCAGGCGTCCCATGGATGCCCTATGAAGAAGTGAACGGCCAGGGCCAACGGGTGCTGTGTCGGACAGAAAACTTTGCCAACTCCCATTCGGGCTTTGACAGCTTCCTCCGTGGACAGCGGGCGACGAGTGTGTTGCAACAACTGGCGGGCGAGGAGATGCTGCTGTTCAAGGAGAAAATCAACTACAAGCTTGCTGGAAGTGGTCTGTGTCGCATCCCTCAACGATCTCCTGCGACTCACTCACTCACGATCTGTCAATTAGGTGGCTTTGATCCTCATATCGATGCCAACGCCTACACCCACGTCAAGAATATCAAACATTTGACGATTCTGGCTGCCGTGGACCCTATGAACGCCAGTAACGGTGGTCTGGATGTGGTCAATGGCAGTCACCGTATGGAGGTGCCCTTGGGGTCCGATCGCTGCATTGAGCCCGCGTGGGTTGAAATTCAGAAGTGGACACCCTGTGATCTCCAGCCAGGTACGTCCTTCCGCTCTACGTGATTTGATCTCGTGCTCACCAGAGTGACAGGCGACATTCTGGTCTTTGGATCTTACCTGGCTCACCGCAGCGGGGCCAACACCAGCTCCACGGCCCGGCGGGCCATCTACGCCACGTACAACTGCGCCGCAGAAGGGGATTTGCATGACGAGTACTATTCGGATCGCCAGAAGCTGTGGCCAGCAACACATATGCGAAAGGAGGGCGAGTCATATGCCGAGGGACGCAACCGGTACGCTTTCGGTACTCCCATGCTCACGGTGGATGGAAAATCGGGCCCTGCTGTTGCAGCTTAGAGAATACTGCGAAGAAAACATGGAAAAGGACATAATGAGAACTAGCGAGGGGCTTGGGAAGAAAATTTCCATTCTGTAGGTTCGTCGGCATGAGATCCGAGATCTACCTAGCTGTAGGATTGAAAGTAAGTGCAGAAAACATAGATAAAAAGCGTTAAACTGCAATGGAGAACTCCTTCAAATCTTCTCCTTGTAGCGGGCTATGACAGAGTAAGAAGCCAAGATTGACATCGATCGGCTCTCATGCACCATGCCAGTTAAGAGAAAATGGTCCGTTGGCCACTCCCACGTCGGCGCAGAGACCGACTCAGGCAGTGTGGAGTATTAAAAGGCTCCCGTCTCCCCTCGCCTTCTGAAGATTTCGTCTTTCTCTACCTACTCTCTCTTGTTCATCGCCAGAAAATCTCCCCGTCTCCTCCACACCGTCGCCATGGAACCTCAGGCGCCCGCGGAAAGAGCTGCATCTCTCGTTCAAGCACTTGAGCTGCATGGCCAAGGTGATTACATTGGGGAATCCATTAATCAGCTCGAACACTCCCTCCAGGCAGCCCACCAGGCACGCCAATCAGGTAATTTCACCCGACTACCGAAATGACCGCACAAAATCTCACTCATGAGACCAGGAGCTCGGGATGAGCTGGTAATTGCTGCACTTTTCCATGATATTGGCCAGATTATCCCCCTGGACTCTACCAAGGAGGTTCGCATGCACCTCCGCGGAAGCACCGAGAATGTCGGCCGTGTTGGGCATGAAGCCATCGGTGCTGCGTATCTCAAGTCCCTGGGGTTTAGTGAGACGGTCTGTCGGTTGGTGAACAGTCACGTTGCAGCGAAAAGGTACTTTTCTCTCCAACCGTCCAATTCCAACTCTCATCGCTCATACCGTTCGATAGATACCTGACGGCCGTGGATCGTGCCTATTACGATTCTTTGTCATCGGCGTCGCAGAAATCGCTCGCCTTTCAGGGCGGCCCATTCCAGGGTGAGGAGCTTCAAATATTCGATCAAGATCCTCTACGTGATGAGATGGTCTCTCTACGATTGTGGGATGATAGGGCCAAATTGGAAGGAGTCGAGTCGACCACCCCTCGAGCGGGGGCGTATCTGGATATCATCACTGCCCATCTTTCTCGGACGGCGGTGACAAGCTCCTCCTAACGTCAAGGACGTGACCATAACTTTTGACCGTGTACCGTCTACATGGCTGCTATCATAGAGTTCAGAGGCTTATCTTCACTTCGAGCTTTCCCAATCCTCCTGTTAACGCCATGTTACGATATCTCATACACATGCTGACCCAGACTGATATGCTTGCGCGGAATGAAAGTACCATCCGTTGTGGACAAGAGAGAGACATCATAAAGATCCAGGATATACAGCCAAGAGTACATAGATTGTTGATGGATGGAATCTAAAGCTCGATTCAGCGCTGAACAGGCCCCTGACCCAAAGGGCTTAAACCAGCAAGTTCCTAGGTGCTCTATTTCAAGGCTCAATCAACACCTCATAGACCAACATCTAAACGACTAGCTTATTCCATATCTAGCAAGTGCTAAGCATCGTTGAGAGGGCGGACTCTTCGGCGGATGTGATGGTAAGATCGTAGACCGACTTAACCTTCACCCACATCTCCGCGTACGTGCAATAGTACGATGCTTGTTCCAGTTAGCAATGGGTGGATGAAGAAGTCACAAGAGGCATACATACTAAGAGGAGGTTTCCATTCTTCGGGGCCTTTATCGCCCTTTGCCTCATTGACATTGTCTGTCACTGCGACGAGCTGTGGATTGGTCAAGTCATTGGCAAAGGCTTGTCGTTGTGCTGTGGTCCATGCAGAGGCACCCGACTATTGAAAACATGTCAGTCGTCCGACAAAAGCTTCGCTGGCCTGGGAGTATACGCACCTTCCAGGCATTGGACAGCGGAACAAGGTGATCAATGTCGACATCACTCGAGGCAGTCCAGATTGCCCCATCATAAGGTGAAACCCACTTGCCACTGGTAATGGTGCAGCCACTTGAACTCTGGACTACATTTGTTCCATCACGCTTGAGGACAACATCTCGGGTGTCACAACTCCTGCAAAATCGATCAGTACGACGCTGAAGAGGTTGTGGGCGTGATTGTCTCACCCGCCCTGCTTGATCCAGTGAGGGAACTTGTCTCGAGAATAACCATCTTGAGATCCTTGGGGAGCCACCGTCAGACTAGCGAGCTCGTTTCGCGCGGTTGAAGCCGAAGGGATCCCGGGGGGGGACGGGGCAGGTTCCGGAGCCGGGAGGCCTGCGATCAGAGCTGGCTGGAGAGCCAAAAGACCGATCAAGATTTGGGATGCTTGAATAAAGCCCATGGTGATAATCTTGCTCTCGGATATCGGTTGCAAATGAAACAATTTTGTTGAAACGAAGCAGAAATATGGGGAGATTTCCACAAGCCACCCGTCCGCTAGGAATGGTATAACGGCTCTTCCACACTGGGGTGTGAGATTTTTATACTCGGTTGGAATATCTTATATAGACCGATATAAGCTATTGCCCGACGGCATCCCGTCTGCCAAGATTTCTGTGAAGAACGGTCTATTGGAGGTGATTGTTTCGTCTCTTGATGCAATGTAACCTCGATTGCGCCCGGGTCTTGGCCCTTGGCTTGGCGCAGCGAGCTAAAGACTACATCGTTCCGCGAATGGCCATGACACACACTATCATTTGTCCTTGATTAGATTGATCGCCAGTCCCTGAATCAAGGATGGTCACCTGCAAGAGTTACGCTTCCTGAGTGGACAAAAGCCCTCTGATGGTGGTGTAGCCATAATACTATCTAGGTTTACGAAGAGGATCAGACTAGCGTTTATTGATAGCCGCCCCGCTGCACGATACGAACCTGGTGGTGATGAATGAGGTATGCGGAATGCTTGTAAAATCTCAGCCGCCGTGATTTCTTCCTTTTCCATCCACTGGGTACTGCGAAGCAGCCCACGTTCACACTGAGGTCAAGTCGGATCCTAGTATAGGACTTTTACTTCTCGAGAAGCGTATCAAGGTAATTTAGATTGTATTCTGGACTGGGGGTCTTCTGGCTACTGTCATGTTTGACGGCCCGGACTTTACGTGTGCAGGGACTTATCGGCCTCGGGCAAGAGGATAAAGAATGGACAGACCTGCTGCAGACGCAGTTGTTGGACCATACCGAGGTTCGCGATTTCTAGTGGAATTTTGCATTAAGCAGATAATCCAATCAGAACAAAGACCTATGACTAGGTTCTTTCTATTATTGTAGCCTCTGCCTGGGCATGCCAAACGGAGTATAGAAATGGAAATGCGCTACTCTTCCGCTGATATCGCGCGGACGGTGACAAGGAACATCTTCAAGGCCATTCCCGACCCGATTCATTATATTGCTCACTGATTATCATCACACCTTTCGTGGTCTGACTGGTTGCCTTTCCCGAAGATTGGTACGGTTTCAGAACCTTAGTTCGGGTTGATTAAGACGAAGTATCACCTGCACTGTACTGCACGCAGATGGGTCATATCCATCCACTGATGCCGTTGGCGGCCGTATGCAATCAATGGACCAACCCACCCCCTCGAACCCTCCTACCAGTACACACTCCTCTCGACTCATGGTCGCCTACGACATTCCTGACTCAATTGAAGCTTTTCTCAAGCAAACTTCTATCTTCAACACCAAGTCACACTGCCAAACTTCTCGCATCACAACGTCACAATCCTCCCACCTTCCACCCATCCATTGTTTCCGCTCCGAGACTAGACCTCTCACCTCTGCAGTCACATCATGTCACATTTCACATTAAACAATGGGATGTGATATGCGAGAGCCCCGAAACCCATGTGAAAACAATCAAGAATTCAAGGTATATCACGTGACGTATAATTCTCTAATTTATCCCTCTCCGCCGTAGCTTCTAGGGTTTCCTTCACGTGCTGGGAGATAAGCCAAATAGTTATACTTCGCGTTGGGTCAAGCATCAAAATGTGGGGGTTTAATTTTCCGACAAGACGGTAAAAGTACCGCCACGACGCATCAACCTTGATCTAAACGGTAGCAGATCTGAATGCTGTGGTGGCTCCCCTTTTACCCGATGCCCGTCATTGCATGAATGGCTGGAATCTCATACGGATACCGCGCCGTGCCCGAATGGGGCAGAATACCCAGCGCCACAGCCGTTGAAATAGGGCCGCTTCTGCTTCTAAAAGAGCTGTCTTTGTGACCCGAGGCCATCTGATTCTTCCGTAAAGTGCCAGTCGTTAAGAACGCGAATCATTTATCTATTGATAGTACCTATGGCCTCTGATCCATGTCATAACCCCATCATCCCGGGCTTTGCGCCTGACCCCTCAATCTGCCTGATAGACGATACATATTTCCTAGTCACGTCTAGTTTTCACCTTTTCCCGGGTCTTCCTATCTATGCATCCTCTGATCTAGTTTCCTGGAAGCATATCGGTATGTGCCATCACACCTACTCCCCAATGAGAGTGAACACGGCTCTTGCTGACGACCGATCTCATTTCACAGGAAATGCGATAAACCGGCGATCGCAACTCTCGCTATGCAGGGCAACTACCTGGGTCACTCCGTGGAAGGAGGGTACGACGATGGTCGCTACTGGGGGTCTCTATGCACCGACCATCCGCCATCATCAGGGTGTCACCTACATTGTTTGCACAAACGTTGTTCACGCAACTTCCAACCAGTTTGGCGAGGAGGATACAGTGCAGTTTATAATCCACACCACGGACATCCGATCCGGGAAATGGTCTGACCCAATTCTGTTTCCGTTCGCGTCCGGAATCGATCCCTCCTTGCTCTTTGACGATAACAAGACCTATGTGCAAGTCTGCAAAGTCGGACCTCGGTTCCAAATCTTCAATTTCGAGATTGATATCACCAATGGAAAACTCTTGGCGGAGCCTGCCCTCATCTGGGATGGATGGGCAGGAGTTGACACCGAGGGGCCGCACGTCTACAAGAAGGACGCCTGGTACTATCTGCTGTGTGCGGAGGGAGGTACTTTTCAACACCACATGCTGAGTATCGCCCGGTCGGAGAGTGTCTGGGGTCCATACGAATCATATCCTGGGAATCCGCTATACACCGCGGATGGCACGGATCACTACGTTCAGAATACTGGACACGGCGACTTTTTCCAAGATAAAAGTGGCCACTGGTGGGTCGTGATGCTTGGAGTTCGCAGGGATCAAGGACGTGCAATTATGGGACGAGAGAGCTTTTTGGCTGCCGTCCAGTGGCCTGACAATGAGTGGCCCTGCATTGGTCCTGTGCTTGCTCAACGCGATCTGCCATCTTTACCAGGTCAACCAGGGGCTGATTCATTCACTCTTCCTTCCGTCCACCGGGCTGCATGGGTCTACTTAAGAGATCCAGTGCTGGAGGACTATGATATAGAGAGCAGCCAGGTCACCATGCGAGCACGACCAGCTGGGCTCAACTTGGCCGAAGAGATTGTGAGCTTCTTGGGTCAGCGTCCACGGCGACTCTGCGGGACAGCAAGTGTGACGCTACATCACCCTCAAGCCCGCCAGCCAGAAGATGGCGTCGTCTCCCAGGCTGGACTAGCCTTTTACAAGGACGAGCATCGCTTCTTGACGGTCTCTTACGACTTCCACGCCAACCAGGCCGTCTTCGAAGGGGTAAACGCGGCCAAGTCCTACAACGTCCGACGAGCCAGACAGATCAAACTGCAGGAACACATTGAGTTCCAGATAAAATATACGGAACGGTCTCTCGGATTCTTCGTTCGTGATTCTGAAGACCATTGGGAATGCATAGAGGAGCTGGACACCCTGATAATGACCGACGTTGACTTCACTGGTCCAGTAATAGGCATTTTTGCGATCGGTGATGGAGGCAAAGTCCGGTTCACTGATTTTGAGATTGATGGTCCCGGTACCTGTCGTGCTGAAGGATCATCATAGTGGGAAGGATGCCAATGCCGACGAAGTCGAAACTCTTGACGCAGAGTCCTCTCTTAACGCCTGCGCGAGAATTTTATAAGAATGCTGGCCATCTGGACAACCGCGCATAGTTTTTATTCTCTCCAATGCGTCATGCTCAGCAGCGCCTTCGCGGTCCTCCAAACCCTCCGCCATATCCTGGTCGACCATATCCTCCACCGTAACCTCCACCGTATCTTCCACCATGACCCATGCCAGGGCCCATGCCGTAGCTCATCCTGCCTCCGTGAAAATGTCGGCGAGGAGGTCCCCAAACTGGGACCACTGGGACAGCCACAGGCCTCATGCGATGATGGCGGGGAAAGGACATGCAAAGACCCATGATGATGGCCGTCACTGGTGAACAGGGAGATTTTGCAAGGAATTTTGTTTGTTATTTGAAAGGTGACCGTCAATGTTCGCTGGGAAGAAGGCAATTGTGAATGTCAGCGCAGATATGTCAACAGTGGAAGATGTCTACCCGAAGTTGGGTAAACCAAATACTTATACCCCATAGAAAACTCCATTGAATCCCTTATGAAATGATTCAGTTCACTCATCCTGATCCGCTGGTCGTGTGCGTCATTCACTCCTCGCGGAGTCTGAGTGTGTTCCGTGGTTCATCTCGGGTGAAGACTGAAGACTCCACCAGCTATCAAATAGACTCGGCGAGTCCGGCGGAAGAGTGTCATTTTCTGTAGCCTTGGAGAGATAACAGAAAAAAAGCAAAATAAAAGAAACAATACGACCGTAAGTCGATCCGGTGACAATCATAAAAAGGAAGGGTGGAATGAAGGGCGTGTAGCCTTAGAGCCGGGATTTCCCCCTGGCTGGCCTGGCCGCTAGGCCATGGCCCTTCATTACGATGGAAAAGAGCAAATACTGAATGATTGGAACCCATCAATTCACCGTCATGGCAGATACTGGGGGCCAGTGACAGTATGGTATCCGAGACTGGTATCCTAAGAAGGGACGGCCGCGATAGCTAGAGGATTTCCAACAATGCCGAATTGCTCATCAACACTTCTTGCTGGGGTCTGCAGATGACAGCAAGATATTTGACATGGCTCGAGTGCCGCTGAGATGGCTCGATTGACTAACAAAACCCCCAGAGAGGGAATGTTGATTACGTGAATATGCCTTTTGATGTCAAGAACCCATACGGTTAGGCCCAAGGTCCTCCACGGTGACGAGCAAAGAACTAGCTTCGACACAGTACCAAATCCAGTACAGACCTATACGAGCACTATTAGAGAATATTGGCTACGAACGGGCCATTGATTCTACTGCTGCATAGATGCAGTGAAGGAGATGGTCGAAGAATACCAAGAACCTGCCTATGGGCATGTCCGTATCATTTACGTCTCACATCAACTCAGTAGAGATACTTGAAATCCACCGCTCCATCGCCCGTACGAATCCGTCGAGTATCCTCCTTCTCTCCATTCTCAATCTGCTTCTTGATCTGATTCTCACGTCGCAGATAGAAGCCAAAGCCTGCCACGGCCACCTGAGCCACGACCAAAGCCCCGAGCGAGAAGGAATTGCCCAGCACGTAGGGAGATTTACGATAGATCTGCCCGGCCACGATACCCGCACAATTGCCCATGGTCTGCTGTAATCCAATCTCCAGGGCTCGTCGGTACTGAGGCGCGACGTTCACGTTGATCCATGCGACATTCAGCCCAACGCCGGTATAGGTGGTGATTCCAATGAGGAATGTTGCAAAGTATTGTACTGCCCGGTTGGACACGGTCAACAGCAGGATATAACCGACCATGCCAAAGATGTTGGTAGCAAAGATGAACTGGAAATATTGTTAGTGCCGGGCACAAAACGTTTCATGGGTCTGCATACCGATGCAAATTTGGAGTATCGATCGGCGCAAAAGGCCACGGCAATAAAGACCGAAGCCGCCCAGATGTAGACCGGGACGGTCAATACGTTGCTCATCAAGGAGTTATAGCCCATACCCTTGAGAATGGTCGGCAAAAAGGTGCTGAATCCATAGAGCAAGATATCCTGGCAAAATTGGATGAGGCCCGAAAAGAACAGCTTGGGGTCGCTCAGCGCAATCCGCATCTCCTTCCAGCTGAACGTTTCGCTCCCCATATACTTGCGACGCTGCTCACTGCGGACGCGCATCATCCATTTCTCTTCGTCGGTCAGGAAATAGGCTTCGGCGGGGTTATTGGGCAGGCCAAACCAGATGAGGATCGCGCAGAGGGCGCTGAAAATGCCTTCGATGATGTATACCCACCTGCAATGAGACCAGTCAGACGGTAAAATGGGAAAATTCACCAGATAAGAAAAAAAAGCATACCTCCAGCCTGCCTTGCCGGCAACACCATCCATATGGAGGATAGCATACGCCAGCAACCCACCAACCGCACCGGAGATGGCCGCACAACTCAGCAAATACGAGACCCGCTTCGCCTGCTCCTCACGCCGATAGACCATAGTCAGATACAAGTTGAGACAAGGAAAGAGTCCGGCCTCGCACGCGCCGAGAATCAGACGCGTGGCGTAGAGAGCGGGCACGGACTGGATGAAGCCGGTGAAGATCGTCGTCAAAGACCAGACAATACATAGGCCCGTGAGGATATTCCGCGGGGTGAGCTTCTTCATCAGGACGGCCCAGACTGATTCAAGAAGCACATAGGTGACGTAGAAAATGGATACGGCGGTGGCGAACTGGCTGTCCGAGGCGTGAATGTCTTCTGGCATCTTTGCAACCTTGACATTTCCTAGTATTCTGTTAGTGGCCATGTCAATACGGGATGGGCTCCTCGGGAATCGGTACCAATGTTGGCGCGATCGAGGAAACAGGACAAGTAGGTGAGCATGATGATAGGCACAAAGGCAAAATCGAGCTTCATCAGGAGCTTTCGCTCCATGACCGGGTCGAGCTCGACGTCGAGTGCCTCGCCCGTTGATGTCTCTTGGGTCATCTCCGGGTCTGCTTCTTTCTGGACCGAGAGCCTCGAGTCCATGGCAATGACTTCGTCGGTTTTTCGGTGGTCGGCCATCTCATTGAAAGCTCCGCGGGAGGGATGTGGACTAGTTGACTGAAGGGCGACGGTAGAATATACAGAGCGTCGACCAGTCTCCCCCGGGTTGATGTTTCTTGTTTCTTGTCGTGCAGATGGGCCTGTATGCCATGCGAGATCAGTTCATGATATAAGCGGGGGAGCGGAGCCGTGCCTATCAATGAATCAGCATGGGCAGGAAACTCTCCCCGTATTCTCCAACACCCCACACGATAATCAAACTTGTTTGGCGTCGGGGTCCACTGGCACAGTGGCACAGTGGCACAGGGCACAGGGCACAGTTGTCGGATTGGGTGGGCCGATGGGGACCCATCGGGCCGATGATAGCGATTTGGAGACGGGGGTAGGAGTGGAGATGAAGCGTCCAGCGGTACGACTGGACACCTGAGAATGAGATAAGACTCCCCGACCAATGCAGGGCGGATCGGCAGGCTCTTGCAAGTTGCCAGTGCCACCAGCCCAACTGTACTCGGAGGATGACCGTCACCCGGGTTCCAGTTGACCCTGTGGCTGCCAACGTGGAAAGCGGAGTTCTGGTCCTGTGCAAACGCTAGAGATCGTGGACGAATTAAAGCGATTTCTGGTGGCCCCGGAATGTTTCTCTTCGTTCAACGGGAAAGTTTCGTGGAGAGGAGTACGAGCCTACGAGGCAGTTTCCCCAGACTCTTTCAGACTCGTCGGCAAGTGGATCCCGAAGATAAGTAGTTAGTTACGATGGACTCATGGAGGAGGGCCACTCGATGTGCCGATAATCATCTCTTCCTGCTGAGGAGACCGGAAAGGATATGGAGTGCCTCCAGTGACTGATACTTGTGACTTGCACATCATACTACTGCGAGTACCCTTACTCACTACCTGTAGCATCTCGAGCAATTCCCTCTCTGTCCATCATGGGCAGTGTGATTCTCCCATCCCACGAAGCCCGCCTGGCCTGTCGCCAGAACCAACTCACCAACACCTCCGGCGTGGCACCCGGCTATCTCCAAGCCAACCTCCTTATCCTCCCATCCCAACACGCGGCAGACTTCCACGATCTCTGCCTCCGCAACCCCGTCTCCTGTCCGCTCCTAGGGAGAACAATCACACCCGGAGACGCCCACACCATCCAACCCGCCGGATGCATCCAATCGCCGGATTTTGACATGCGCACCGACTTCCCCCAATATCGCATCTACCAGAACGGGAAGTATCTCGAGAGCCGACGGGATCTCCTCGACGTGTGGACATCGAGTCACGTCGGGTTCTTGATTGGATGCTCATTCTCCTTTGAAGATGCCCTGACGGCCGCGGGTCTGCAACCGCGCCATCAACGTACCGGCACGATTGTCGCCATGTATCGCTCTAATATCCCCTTGTTACCCGCGGGGATTTTTACAGACGGTCACTGCATCGTGTCCATGCGTCCGTATCGGCCTGATCAGATCGAGAAGGTGCGTGCGGTGACGAGGCCGTATCTATCGACGCATGGCGAGCCGGTCGCGTGGGGATGGGAGGGAGCGAGGCGGCTGGGCATTACTGCGATTGATCAACCGGATTTTGGGGAGCCACAGGTCTTTGAGGAAGGGGAAGTGCCCGTTTTCTGGGTAAGACCTCGTTTTTTTGTGATCCGGTATTGGAGGCCTCATCTGATATTCGGCTCCTAGGCTTGCGGTGTCACTCCACAGATGGCAGTACAGGCTGCCGGCGACCAGATCAAGGGGCTGGTGTTCGCTCATGAGCCTGGTAATATGCTCGTGACGGACTGGACTGCAGCTGATCTCGGTAAGCTTCGACCGAGGATTATCTAGAGGCATCCTTGATAGAGAGAGGAAGAAAGGGAAAGCGACCCTCCACAGCACATCCAAGGCCTTGTCATTTCGATATACGACTGAATCGGAGATCATGATACCCCTCCTAAAAACAATCCTTCATCACGCTAGACAACTCCTCCCCATAATCAAACATATATGCCCCATTTGGCATTTGCTGCCACGGGGCATCCTCCGCCATAGGACCCGGTCCCACTCCCATAATCTGGTCCTCGAGATTACCCACGGCTTCAAACCACTCCATGAGCTCCTGCGTCATCTGTGCTCCATCCAACGGCGTTTGACTGTGAATACTAGACCCGGGAGCCGGAACGGGCGACTCCTGCAGCTGAGAAGGCATGTGAAGACCAGGCTCGGGGGCGACTGGACCACCCCGTCGAATCTTCTGCGCACCCACCAGGCCTAATTGGGGCCCAAGCCTGCGCAGACTCCGGATTGACTTCCACAGTCGTCGGGAAATGTAGGACTGAGTAGAGAACCCCTTCACAAGTTCCAGGGCCCAGTAGAATTCTTCTTTGCAAGATCCACTGAATTGAGTTGGCGCCTGTGCCACCGCGAGGAACAGGACAGCCAAAGCAGACACCAAGAACCAATTAAAGGCCACCTGCTGGAGCTGGTAGATATCTGATGTCTCATTCAGTCGGGTGATGAACCGAATGGTATCCTTGGCAATTTCCACAACCGTCTCCGATTCGCCGGGGTATCGGACGATGTGCCCTGCCGTGTGTAGGACGGGACGATAGATGAGCATGCGCAGCTGATTAGCCCGGAGATAGAGCAGCGATCGCAGCCTACGAAGGCTGCGAGGCCCATCGGCTGCGGCATTAGATTCGGGTGTGCTGGGATGATCAAGTCGCAAGGAGTCGGGGATAGCGTGAGCCCAACGTAATACCTGCCAGTCCAGATAGTTCATTTCCTCCTTCTTGATCTCATTCGTATTATTAAAGGCGGAAATGAACTTCCAGACCTTCGCTGCGATCCGACTATACCGAATCATCACTCGAAGATATGGAGTCTTCTCTTCGGGTTCTGGCAACCACGGGTCAATGTCGGTGTCTTCCAGTGCGAACGGCATGCCGGTGCCAAAGCTCCAGCGCATGTCGAGGATATAAATCGACCAGAACAGCCGCAAGACGCGATCTCTGCCGGCAGCCACGATCCCGGGCTGATTGAGTGATTCACGTCGGTGAAGACCTTTCTCCAGACACATGCGCTCGACAATTCCAATCGTCCGCCAGGCGAGGGTCTCTTCGTCCATTTGAAAGTAAAAGATAGACTATCATGCAGTCAGTACATCGGTACGACTGAACTGACCCAAGAAAAGAAACCTAAGGGTCGACCTACCACGAGTGTCAAGAAGATAATCGACTTTATCTCTGGTGGGCCCCATACGCAATTGTCCTGCACCTCTCGCACGCTATCAAACAAGGCAATCGCCTGCTCACTGCGACCACTGGCCTCGGCCGTCAACGCGCACGCAAAGACTAACCGCAGAATATAAACATCTTCTCGGTCCAGTGCATTTCCATTAGTTTGCGCATCAGGCATGAGTGTGCGATCCATCAAGCCGTAGAGACGGTGTACCTGATCCAGCAGCTCGGAAAGTTCCAGCACGGGATACATGATTCCCATTTCCTCTTCATAAACTCGGCATAGCCGCAGAGCTTCGCTCTTTGGCAACGCCCAGAGCGGATCCACTGCATGACGAAGCTCCGAGTCCCGGTTTGGCGCAGACGGCGAGGCCAAAGGCGAGAGCTCCTGCGTCAAATCACCTTCAGCTTCATCTCCGGGGTCATTGCGCTCCACAATGCCTCGCTGGAGCAAGCTCGACTTGGCGAGATCGAAGCTGAATCCAGAAGTGGTCGGTCCCTGAAAGGAGGCCTCCCTTGCGGTCGAAACGCGTCGTAAAGGGCGCTGAGTTGGCAAGAGTCCGTAGGAGCCCGTGGCTGGTCCGACTACACTCGAACGGGTCCCGCCAACGGTTGGGCTCTCGCTGTGTGCCATTGACCGCACTGTTGCCGTCAGAGAGCTGATCTGTTCTTGCATTGACCTCATCTGATCGAACAGTCGCTCAAAATGACTGTCAGATGTTAGAATGCTAATCTCCGAGCGTAAAACATAAGTTATCGGATGATTTTCATACTCATTTTCACCAAGGCTGTCTCGTCGAGTATTCTCCACGTAGACGCATTCGATGTGCTGCCGACCACAGCGATGGCAGGGTGCTTGGCCATTACATTTGATCTTGCGGCGCTTGCATTCATTGCTTTCCTCAATTGTCAGTCCTCCGCAGCAGAGTGCAGTACCACTCACTTTGAGCAGGGGACCTACCACGCACGGGCAATGTACTTGCGCCGTTTCTTCCGTGGGCGCTCCCGCTCTTCAACGGGCTCCTCCTCTTGCTCGTCTATTGGGCGCCGTTGCCCCCAATTGGGAGTTGTCGATGTCTGTAGGCTATCCATCTCGGCAAATTCAGGGGGGGGTAAGAGGATAATAGAGATAGTCGGGGGAAAGAAAAGAATCATGAGTATCCGACGAAGCGGAACTTGGAAGAAGCGCAAAAAGTGCGGGGGATTCCGCGAGCCCCAGACTTCCAGGCGGAGAAGTTGGTGGCGCTCTTCGCCAGAGTTCACGTTCACCCCAAATATGAGTGGATGCCATGGAATTCGAAGGTCGGAGGTCGGTACAATAATTTTATTTTATGTAAATTATGTCAGTCATCAAAGAGATGGCAATGGCAAATGGCAATGATTAAGGAAATCGAAGGAAGATACTATGTTCATTGACTTCATAAGCCCGGAGCGTTGTCTATGGCATTTTACAATCATATGTAGCCCCTACACAAAACTAATCTCTGTCCATCCTCAAAAGTTATATACAGCAAAAAGACGCACAAGGCTTTTCAAAGTGCATAGCCCGTCAAACGAGGCATGCACTCATCAGTGCAACTCCAGAATCCCGTCACAGATCCTTGGTCCGCTCATCGCTCTCGGCGATCCACTGCTCCAATTTCTTAGGGTCCCGAGCCGTGAAGCCCACCTTGAACGGCTTCGGTTCTGTGGTCAAAGCCGTGGGAATGGCATTGCAGTCAATTGCATTCAGGATCGGGCGATCTTCAGCAGCCTTGGCGGGGTGCATCTTGAATGCAGTGATCAGGCGCAAGAGGGCCGTGTACAGTTCCCGGTTGGCCAGGTGCGAGCCAGCGCACATGCGAGAACCAGCACCATAGCCGTAGTGAGGGGTGCCGGATGCCTCTCCGAGCTCCAAGTACCGCTCAGGGATGAATTTTTCTGGCTGGTCAAAGTGCTCCGCGTCGTAGTCTGCGGCCCAAGCGTTCTGATGAAAATATTAGAGAGAAACATATGTGCGGGCCAACACGCAAATTTTTTTACTTACCATGAAGAATGTCGTTCCGGCGGGGATAACGCTTCCATTCCACTCTATATCCTTGGTGCTTTGGCGGGGAAGGCAGATTGGGATGACAGTCCAGAATCGCAGAACCTCCTTCACCAATGCCGTGACGTAGGGAACCTTCTCCTCAA
The DNA here is from genome assembly GCA_024706585.1 of Penicillium simplicissimum. Taxonomy (NCBI): domain Eukaryota; kingdom Fungi; phylum Ascomycota; class Eurotiomycetes; order Eurotiales; family Aspergillaceae; genus Penicillium; species Penicillium simplicissimum. Next base: position 75,117 of record JAMZTW010000014.1, read on the forward strand.
CCAAGCATTTCTCCCAGGCATCGCCATTGGGATACACTTTCATGATCTCGTCGTACGCTTTCTTCTGGATGCGTTGGCCATCCTCGGAGGCCAGGTAGGCAATGCCCATGATCAAATTACCCGGAACGGTGTCAAGACCCGCGGAAACCATGGTCAGGCAAATCGATTTCACCTCAGCTGTGATTTCATTTTAGTTTTCACCTTGAAGGAACTGAAAAGGAGTGCAAAACTTTGTAAGTTCACAGTTTGACTTACCATCATTCAACTTAGCTTCCGGGTCCTTGATAATGTTACCCGTAATGCAAGGCTTGTCTGTGCCCTTGGCAATGCGATCCTTCAAGATGTCCAAAAGATAGGTCAGATACTTGTCACGTCGTGCGCGGAATGACTCGGCCTCGGTGTTCATCTTGGGGAAGATGCGCAGCAGAGGAATGTAGTCCTGCCAGTTGTTGGAAGTGCTGCGGAAGTTGGACACGCCACGCTCCACGTCGACAATCTCTTTCAGGAGTTGGTCATCCACGTTGCCCTCGATGCGGAAGCCATAGTTGAGCGTGAGACTCGTGTTGAGCGCAAAGCGCTGGAAATATGCGGTAGGGTTGATGTCCACGGTGCCACCTTTGCTGTCCCGGTAAAGCTCTTTGATGCTGGAGTTGCATTCAAGGTCGATAATCGGCATATATGATTGAGTCGCCGGGCGGTTCAGAGCCGTAGCTGCCGCCTTACGGCGCCGCTTGCAGGATTCATCCCAGGGCGAAGTGCCGATCGTGAATCCCTGCGAGCTGGAGACAACGCTGTGGAAAGTGTGGAAGGTTGGGCGAGAAATGAGAGCGGACTGGTCCTTGATCCATAGCTGTCGCACCGAGTCGAAACTGTTGGCAAACACGATGCGCTACAAGCGTTGTCAGCCCTGCGACCATAATTCCATGTGGTTGTCTAGAATGAGAGACACCTACCTTGTTACCCATCCGCACCTGGAAGACGGGACCATACTTTTTGGCCCATTTGGCCGTGACCTGCGCATGCTGGTCCCCTAGTTGTAGCAGATTGCCGAAAAGCGGTACGCCAGGAATCTCCGGCAGGCCCTTGATCTTGGGGACGTCTGTGCGGTTCAAGTAGCGAATGATGAAGTAGACCACCGCGACCACGGCGATGGCAAGTGTCTGAACGGCCATGGCGTCTAGAATATACACGAAGAAAACAGTTGGATCTCTTCGTTGCTGCCAGGAGGGGCATGCAGCTCTTTTAACCGCGCACTGACTGGGGGGCGGGCGTGTTCCCGCTATGCAGGGCTGGCTATCGCCGGCAACGGTGACGAGGCGTCTGCATGTTTCGTTTGAGGCCAGTCAACCAGTCAACCAGTGAGAACGAGGCCCAAGTCATCATCGCATGCTGGTCGCCCGCATTTGCCCCAAGGGGCTCCACTGCGGAGCAGCGGAATCCCATTCCCGCCTCGTGCCATCGTGGGAACTTGGAAGAAGACTCCATCAATGGGGCACCTTTCAGGTCCAGCAGTCGGGGACACGGCACACGGCACACAGAGGTGCTGTGATGCAAGATGCAAGATGCAGGCCCTCCACCGAGCCACTGCCCTGGATGGATGTCAAGATGGACCGATCGCGCGGAATGCTCGTTCCGCACCTCGTCCGAATCCGCTCGACGTTCCATTTTGGTCCAAATGCGGGGGAACGTCCCAAGTTCCGGGCCGCAACTGGTGGCCTTGGGAAAGTGGCAGAGAATACTTGGTCCGAGTATATATCGATACCACATCAATCGGAGAAAGTCACTCGTACGTACAAATGGATGGAACTTTCCAGTGGAATTGACTCGCCTGGCAAGGGGCTTCAGGCTGTACCTAACGGCACGCGCCAAACAGGAACCTTCAATGTGGAAGGCCTTGAGCAGCGCCAAAATATATCCATAATCCATTCGGTTGAAGCAGTTCCAGCCAACCTTGGAAACTGGAGTTCGCGGTATAGGTATACACATGGATGACAAGACACCTACTTAACGTTGCAACCTAAGGTTCCATGACAGAGATAGATATAATATACCTTGAAGAAGTGGAAGAAGGAAAAGTAAGAAAGATGGGACCAGCTGCACAGAGCAAAGCCACATGATTCCCATGCTCAGAGACTGGGCGGCCACCATCGCGTCCACGCTACAATCCGGTGGTCATCCCGGATTAATTGCTGAACTTCGACCGAAACACGCTTCAGGCTCTCTTGGCCGGAACGTCATCAACATCATAGCCGGGCATAAACAATCGAGATGCTATGCATGTGTGCTGCATCGAGTACGATGTCATACTTGTCTTCTGCCCTTCGACACCCCGTCCATCAGTGACGTTTCAATGCCTGCTTCAACTGCGCCGAAGCCCCCCATCTTGGATTTTGATGCAGACAAGCTCTCCGACACTGAAAATCCCATAGAGCGGTTGATTTCTTCCGCGCCCACCAACACATCCTGCGCGATACCCCGGCGTCTTCGCCAATTGCGCTCCGTATTCGTCACGTATCCTGGTCGAGCCATGCCCCCATAGAATTCCCGCGCTTCCTCCGGGGTTCGCACCCGGAGAATGTCATATGTACTGGCTTGGGTCATGGCCGCATCGCGTTCCTGAGTCATTTGACCGTCCACCACCTGCAGATTGACTGACAGGGCGCGAAGCTGTGGGCCAAACATCGATTCTTCCGCTGTGGTCACGAAGATGGTGATGCGACTCGCAGCCACGGGATAGGCGAGAAGGTAATCCAGGGCATCGGCATCAACGCCGCTCGGTATGGGCCCAATCACAAAGTCGTGGCCGTTTTCGATGGCTTGCTGAATGCGGGGCACGTAATGGGTGTGGAAGTAGACCTCATTTGGTCCAGTGTTGATGGGCCCGGAGATGAAGGCGATGTCCTGACGTGAAGAATGGCCGTTGCTAGCAAGACCCCCGACCACGACGTCGCCCTCTGGTGCCATTGAAGAGATACGCGAGAAGCTCGGGAAATATGAGGCGAGTAACATGCAACTGAGGTGTTCTCAGTGTCGATTTAAGCAGCTCCTACAGCCCAAGGGTAGTATGTAGTCCACTTTGTGGTGGTTTTGGTGTGGGGTGAGGCTCTCCGGCACCAGCCCCCACTTTTGCCTGCCCAACAGGAGGATGCACTCCATGCATTCGAAGATGATGATGATGCATATGTACATCAAGTGAATGGATGAGCAGAACATGTACCTAGCACAGCTTTGACAGTGATTTCTTGGCAAATCCCCTCTCTTGTCACGGTTGATCTGAGCTTGAAGTTGGGGCATTCCCACCAGGGGAGCCTCCTCCATGTATTCTGCCAGATTCCTCAGGCATTACCCGCTCCTCCACGTGTGTCGTCACGCGAATCGGCGGCTGGTTCCTGGCAGCGGCAGCTATTTCCTCATCTCCAATCCCTCGAAAGACCGAACCGGGCGTAGGAGTGAGGCAAGGTGCTGAATCCCCACATCATGTCTTCTCAATCCTTCCTTCCACTCTCGTCGCCTCCCGAGTCGCCGCGATTACTGCCCCGGCGACCGAGTTTGGATCCAGAGCGCGAGATTCTCTCGACTCGCGGCCAGCGCATTCTTTCGTTGTTACCCAGTCGAGTCTCCAGCTCGACATTAAGAGACCTCGAGGAGCACGCGGGTGCGCCGCCAACCTTTCTTCGGAGAGGGTCGCAATTAATTGGACATAGTAATGCCCGATACGAATGGTACGCGGTCCAGTGATGAGATCATTGCTTTCGAATCCAGACGATGTGTGAGCCTCCTCTCAGATCCACGGATGTACATTGGATCATACCAAATCCTCTCATTTACCTCCTATGGGACTCCAAAATGAGGAATAGGGGCACCGCTGCATTGGCCAGTTTTGTCTCTTTGGGGGCCCAATCGATGCTAATGGCTTTTTGATCATAGGCAACGCTACTATCGACCTCCAGACTCTCTCAAGGGTCTACGCAAGCCAATGTACGATGTCTCCCTGTTTTTCTTGTGTCTCCCTCTTGGTCATATCGCTCATACATCTACAGCCGGCAATACTATGAACGGAACAACGAGCTGATCTCTCAGTATCTCTACATCGATCGCCTTCTTGATTCCTCTCTCCCTCATAACCTGATTGAAGATTACTCGGACGGCAATCATCCTTTAGATGCTCATGCCATCAATGGCCATCCTTCATCCACCGACACGGATGACACGGCCAACATAGCCCCCCTGGCCAATTCCAGAGCCGCCAGGATAAAACGCACCCCGCATAACCTCTACCGCATCCCCGATGAGACGAGCCCATTACTCTCGCCCGACCAAGAGACGGAAGAGGATCATTGTCACCACCACACCATACCCGGCCTAGACTCCAACCAGGCTCTGTCTCCAGAATCAGAAGAACGCCTAATCAACATTGCCATCCGCATCAACTTTGTCGCAAACGTCGTCTTGCTCATTTCCAAGGTGGCCATCATGGTCTTGACCAGCTCCATGTCCGTGTTGGCAGGGCTCGTCGATGGCGTCCTCGATTTCCTCAGCACAGTTATCATCTGGGTGACAACCAGTTTGATCCGCCGTCAGGACCGCCGACGGTATCCAATCAGTCGTCGCCGCCTGGAGCCCTTGAGTGTCCTCGTCTTCTCTGTTATTATGGTCACCTCTTTCTTCCAAGTCGGGTTGTCATCTATCAACAAATTAACCGGCGATGATCACACCCTAGTCGAATTGTCAGTTCCCTCCATTGCGCTGATGGCGGGAACCGTGGTCATCAAATTACTGTGCTGGATCTGGTGCCGTCTCATTCCGAGCCCCAGTGTCCAGGTCCTCGCTCAAGATGCAATGACGGATGTTGTTTTCAACACCTTCAGCATTATATTTCCGCTGAGTATGCACCGTTCACCCTCCATCTGCCCCTAGGCATTCAACCCACGAATTTCGTGCTAACTCTTCACCCAATCTAGTCGGCTCTTTCGCCCGTCTCTGGTTCCTCGATCCCTTGGGTGGTCTCCTCCTCTCCATGTACATCATGTGGAATTGGGGCCAGACGGCAGGTGAGTATATCCGGCGCCTCACAGGCGCGGCCGCCTCCACTACCGACCACAGTATTCTGCTGTACATGACGATGCGCTTCTCCCGTGTGATCCAGAAGATCCAAGATGTCAAGGCATACTACGCCGGCGACAAGCTGAACGTCGAGGTTGACATAGTTGTGGACGAGGGGACCAGTCTCCGTGATGCCCATGATGTGGGCGAGAGTCTGCAGTATATTTTGGAGAGCGTGCCCACCGTTGATCGGGCCTTTGTACACTTGGACTATGATCCATGGAATCTGCCCAGTCATATGAATCAACTGGATCGGTAGAGGTAACGCTAGGATGTAAGGTACAATATTCACATCACAGACCTATGGCTACCGTAGATTGCAAAAAATTGAGAGCAAAATATTCAAACATGGCATACATCAAGTCATTCATCTAGGTAGTTATACATAACAATCACGGACCCTCGCCGTGTTCACAAACAACAATCAAACAAAGACTGGGAGAGGAGTGTACCCATCCATATGTACAGCTGATCCTGTCCAGGTGGAAACCAATGTACTGTTCATAGCCATCAGAGACCAGCTCGTCCAGCATCAAAGAATTAGCGAGGAGGCTGCGATGACGGATGCAATGAACCCGGTAGACCTCCTTGAGTCGAGCCTTGGCTGTACACACGGTGATGGCCCGGCGTGTGCACACCGGGCTCACCAGGTCGTTGGTGCAAAGGTGGCATTCCACCCGGCGCCGATGGCGGCGGTGCGTAGCCCATGCCACCAGGATGCATCGCTGATGGAGGGGTGTAGGAGCGACCGAGGCTGGCCAGTGATGGCATGGATCGGCCTTGGGCCTGCGGTGGAGGAGTGTTGTGACCGTATTGTCCACTGGCTAAACCGCCCGGGGTGGAGCGGTGTGCCTGGTGGGAACCATTGACCAGGGTTTGGACATAGCTCTGACCGTATTGCTGAGCAGCACCTGGGGTCGACGGCCCAGCGGGAGAGTACGCGGGCTGCGAACCGGGTTGGCGTGGGCCCATGGCAAATAGATTGCCTGATGACTGAGCAGGTGGTTCCTGACGGGAGCCATGGGCAACACTGCTGGCTCGCGGGGGAGGTGACGAAGGTCGGTACGCTGAGGGCTGTGATGCCATTTCACGGGCACCAGATGACACAGGTTGTGAGAAGACGCTAGAGTAAGCAGATCGCTGAGATCCAGCCGGTGGCGGGGTTGGCGCAGGAGATGGCACTGGCATGGCGTTCAACGCAGCGTGTTGAGGTTGACCAGCAGCATAATGAGCGTAGGAGCCTTGAGGAGCCAGTGACGACACCGGGCGACCACCTTGCGACGATGGAGGTGGAGGCGGCGGCTGGGACTGTGATGGTGGCCCTCCTTGTTGTGCCCTAGGATCAAAGCGTGCCATCCAGTCATTGTTTGCCGAAGTCCCTGAGCTACCCTGTGGGGGTCCATAGCTACCATACTCTGGGTATCCACGGGATGGCGTTTGGTACGAGCTTGGCTGACTGTAGCCAGAGGGCTTCTGCGCAGATCCTTGGGGGCCCGTATCCTCGAGACGATGTGGTTCCCCAGGTTGGTAGACGGATCTTGATGCAGCAGGTGGGACCTCACTAGCAAAGCGCTTTCGGGGCTGAGGCTCCTCGGGCTCGTCATTGAGAATGCTCATGATGTTCGAGCGCTTAGCAGGCACTTGGCGAGGAGTTGACTCGGAGACCGGCGTGGCGCTGGAACGTGAAGCATCTTTTACTGGGGAGAGGCCGGGTCGAGGGGAGTGAGAAAGCCCAGCTGGTTGTCCTGGTAGCGAATAATAAGCCCTTTGTGCGAAAGGATCGCGGTGAACTGAGGATATGTCCAGCTCCGGTCGGGAGAGTTGCGATGGCGAGCCTGGCGCCTGAGTGAGACTCGGGTGACGGGAATGGGAGGAGGGTAGCAGCGAAGGGGGTGGTTGCCCAGGCATGTAAGCCTGCGAGGACAGAGGATCCATGCGCGCCAGCTCTTGGGGTATGCCCGAGGCCGCAGTATGGCGTGAGGGCATCTGCATTTCTTGCGCACGCTGACCGGTAACGGGCAGAATTGCCGAATCACGGCGCTCCTCGGAGAAGAATCCAAGGCGAGGACCAAGCATTCGAGATGGCGGAGCCTGTGCTCGCATCGCACGAGAGGGGTCCTCACCAAGGGTAGCAGCAACCGAGGGGACAGATGCGGCGGTGGACGCCTGTGCGAGCGGCGCATAGCGGCTGGACGTCCGTTCACTCTCAGGCATGGGTCGGCCGTGCAATTGCATTGGCTGAGGTGACATTGCAATGGACTTGCCACCTTTGGAAGGGAATCGACCATCTTCCGTCTCAGGCATCAGTTCGCCATGAGGAGCAAGCGGACGTGGGACAATGGCCGACGGGGTTGCTTCATAACGACGCTTCGGCGCAACGCTGGGGACCGGCAGGGGACCAGTCGGTTCCCCGCGAGCTTTCTTGTCTTCTGCCATCAGCACAGTCTCTTCGAAATCTTTCTGGCCCGAGTCCAGACGTCGCTGGTAATAGTTTTTCACCTGCACAGATTTTGTGTTAGTTTCGTGACTGACAAAATCAAGCTCGGGGGCTGGCGCTTTCTTACCATCACTGTCGTTTTGGTCTTCATAAAGTTCGAGATGCCCTCAAAGTCACGACCAAAGTGGGCGAGCAACCGAGGGAAATCGCGTTGTTCAGGCACAGACCAGTAACTGGTCGGTTGCAGAGACCCATAGGCAGCCTCTGAGCCTTTGGGGGTCGCCAGCGCGGACTCGGGTTCATTGGACTCAAAGACAAGCACACCGTCCTTCGCTCTTCCACGCCCGCCTCGAGGGCGCGAGGCAGGTGGGGGAGCCTCTTTATCTACAGCTTCTTTCTCCAACGGCAAGGGAGGCTCCACCATTCCATCTACGCTCACTTCAGCCTTGGGGGCCGCAGCAAGAGGTGGATTAGTCTGAGGCACCGGGCCTTGGGTTTTCGTATCCTGTTGAGCGGTTTTGGCACTACGTCGTTGAGTACGAGGACCGCCACCACGTCCGCTCCGGCGAACAACCGGCTTCTCTGCAAGCTCACCATCCTTGGCGGCTTGGCCCCGGCGACCGGAGGTGGCGGCACCTTCAGCTTCGTTTGAGTCACCGAAGGTAGGTGCTGCCGCACGCCGTGGACGTCCAGTGTCGGTGACAGGTGGAGGCTGCTCTTCGTCACCGTCAAAGTCAGCCTTGACCACTCCCAAATCGGCCATGAGAGCATTGGACTTGGGGCGAGAAGATCGCGTCTTTCCTCTTCCCCGTCGACTCCAGCGTTTGTTCAGCTTCGCCTTGTATTTGATCTCTTCCTTGGTCAAATAGTAGTGGATGATGCACTGCTTGAAGTCACGGCCAGGGAGACACTCTGCGATCTTGCCCCATTTCTTTGGGTATGCCATGAAAGCATCGGTGAACAACTGATGCTCTTCGGGGGTGAAGTCATTGGGTGGTGGCAGGAAACCAAAAACGTCCATTGCATGGTTAGCGTCAATGGTGTTGTTGACATCCTTGTAGATACCAGCCTTCACCTCTCGGGGTTCCAGCATATCCGGAATCACTGCTTCGCGGGCAAGATCAGGTCGAGCAGTCGCCATTTTGGTTCGTCGGCGCTCGAGCTCCTCCTGGGCCGAGATTTCAGATGCTTTCAATGCATTCAAAAAATCAAGTTCGCTGTTGCCTTTGTACCGTCGACCTTCCCGGCCTTCAGAGACCGGCGCGGGAGGGGTGGGAACAGGCGGTGCTGGAGGTGACGCAGGACCGGGCGTCATGGGCTTCTTTTCTTTCAAACGATCCATTTCCCACACGGCCAATCGCCAACGCTTGTAATACGACATGTACTCGTCCCGCAGCACAGCATTTTTCTTCGCAACTTCCTTTTGCCGCCGGATCAGCTCGTTTTGGATCATATCCTTGAGACGTTCCTGCGTGGAAACGTTCTCGTGGCATACTTCCATGTCAGAGATGGGGGTGGGCGGCCCCGAGTGCAAGAACGGCAGGCTCTCAACGGTGATCTCATCGCGAGCGTCAATCTGAGGAACGATGGTGATGGGAACAGACTCTGCCTTGTGATCAGGCGCTGTTGGGGCGAATGAAACCACCCGCTCGTCGGTGGGGGCAGTCGACGGCTCTTCTTCCTCTTCAACAGACGGAATCGGCGCTGCAGGCTTTTCGACCTTTTCGTGCTCATGGGCTATCTTGCCAAGCATCTGAATTCTCAGCAAGAGAGAGACAATGGTGGGATCTTCTAAGGGCGGAGGAGGCATTTCAGACCGAAGGGCCTGCATGTCTTTCTCAAAGATCTGCTTTCGTTCTTCCAGGTATTCTTTGGTGAAGACCACTTTTTCTTCCTCCTCTTCCTCTATCTCGCCCTCAGACTCCATTTCCACGTCCAGCTGATCCTCCTTCAGTTCTTTTGGCCCTTCGACGTCATCAGCACGTCCGGCATGCTGAATCCGGATAGATTCTTCCTTCTCTACTTCTTCTTTCCCTCTCGCGGGTCGGAACTCTGTAAACGAAAGGGGTTGCGGACTAGTTCTGATGGGAAGCTTCAAGGAGTCGCGGCGTGGTGGGGTGGTCTTGTCTATCCCAGGTGCCACGTCCTTGATGGTCTTTGGCTCCTCGACAGCGATTGTCGTTGAAGGCAAAGTATCCTGATGCAGCTTAGCATCGGCGGGCACCGGCCCCTCATGCTCATCGGGCTCTCTCTTTGGCGGCGCGCTTGTTACAGATGGAGCGCGACCAAAGCTAGAACGACCCCATGATTTGATGTTTTTGTTACCACCACCACGCGGAGACGAGCTGGGCCGCCGCTGGTAAGCTCGTGGACCGGTTGGGATGTTCGTAGGTTGCATCCGAGGAGAGATCGAGGGATCCCTGGAAAGCGCTCGAGGAGCGGGAGGAGGAAGTCGAGCAAAGCTTGGAGAGGTGACTACAGCGGACTTTCCAAGAGCGTGTGGTTCACCACCGCCAGAAATCGAATCCCGTTTCGCCATCGCAGCAGGTGCAGTTGGTGGAGATTGGTCAGACAGGTGAGTAGATGCTCTGGCAGCACGCGCCAGCTCTTCCTGGCGGTGACTGCCATCAGAGGGGTGAGCTTGAGAGTCAAGTGGCTGCAATGACTGGCTGCGCTCGGCCTTCGGGCCAGTGGGTGGGAGGAATGAGTGTCGGTCTTTTTCTGTATGTTGAGGTGGTTCATTTGGCGTCCGACCTTCAGCGGCATGTCCCTTGGCAGGAGGTACGGATGGGATGGGCGCAGAGAACGAGCCAAACGCAGGAACCTGGGGAGCAGACGGAGGAGGAGACTGCTGACCCAGAGATCCTACATCTTTGGGAGGTTCGAATCGGACGGGGGCAGGTTCAGGTCGAATACTATCACGTCGTGGATCCGCCGTCGATGGCCCGGAAACAACTGATGCTTTTCGCAGCGTTTGTTCAGTGGGGTCGTGCTCCGGCAAGCGATCTGGGTTGGCCGAACCTGACACTGGGATCGCATTGGCCGTGGAGGCGACGGTTGAGGCAACAGAGCCACGATTGTCAGTCCGGCTGGGAGGACGATCGCGTTTCCATGGCTCCACTGGCCGGTCACGATCCTCACGATCCGGCCGTCTGCCCTCCCACTCGTCCCTTCGGTCAAATCGATCCCGCCGGTCCATCAGGTCTCGTTCCCGGTCTCTGTCAGGCATTCGGTCACGTTCACGATCGATGGGACGATCTCGATCCAGCAGATCTCGCTCGCGGTCACGGTCCAGGATTGATGGTCGTCCACGACCCGCCCAACCAAGGCGACCATCACGAGATCGACTCCGACGGCGGAAATGTTCACGGCCACGTCCTCGGCCTCCTTCCCAGTCACCACGACCCCGGCCACGTATCGGACCACCACCATGGGGATGATTATTGCTTGGAGGAGGGCCATCTGGACCCCCGGACGAGGCAGACAAGATGCTGTCACGAGAGTTGCGGCGCATGCGCACGATGTCGAAATCGCGACCAGGAGGCTCTCTCATATCCCGAAAGTCGCGCGTGGGCGATCGGGAGCGACCCCGACCAAAACCTATGCGATCTGTTCGTGGATCGAACTCGCGCTCCCGACGATTACCATAGTCGCGATCGACATCCCGACGGAAGGGTGGTCCATCGCGCGTGTCTCGAAAATCGCGCTCGCGGTCTCGTGGGTCGCGGTCGCGATCTCGATCTCGGTCTCGGAAGTCGCCACCACGGCCATAACCTCGTCCTCGGCCACCTCCTCCACCACCGCCCCCGAATCGATCACCGGCGCCAAAGGAGCCGCCTCGGTTGGGAGAGTCGACCAGTGCGCGTGGGCCACGCGGCGGTTCCCTACCGAACGAAGGGATCCCGTCGTCGGGGCCGCGAGGGCCTCCGGGTTGGCGACGGTCCCCGAAGCGTTGAGGGGAACGGTCGCGGGAGTTGAACCCGGACGAAGGGGGAAATCGAGAAGACATTACCAGGTCATGCTATGTGATGACCTGGAGATTGAAGAGTCGTGATCAGTTGCGCAAAAAGTGCAGGTGCAAGGTCAAGCAGAAGAGCGGGGAATGTCGGCTAGTGCTCTCTGTCGATATCGGGGGTTTGGGTGTGTGTCTTGGCTTGAAGGTATCTTCAAAGTTCAAATGTCCAAGTTGCAGCCTCGAGAGAGCCGAACCAGCGGAACGGGGGGGTACACGTGATCTACAAGCACGGGCCACGTGAAGACGCCTCGATCGGGGGGGAGTTCAACGATGGACTCTTGCAGAAGGCAGAAACTACGGCAGTGAGTGACAGGATGTGATGGGATGAATGGGTCGAGGTCCGTCAGCTTGGGATGAGGTATCCAGGAACAGCAACCCTGTGCGATGAAGGTCTCCTACGACTCTGCTGACGATGAATTGGAGGAGTGAAGCACCAAAACATTGCAGAATCGAAGGATCAAATGTGGAAAAGGGACAGGGGCCCGTGCACGATGGCTGCACGGGGGTCTAGATCTTGAATCATCAAGCATCCGACAGATACAACGTGTAGCTGCAAAGTGGAGGATAGCATGCTATCGCATTGCCTTCTCCGTTAACACGACCGGTACTCAAATGGAACGCAGGCCCCATTCAGTCATCGAAGCACTGTCTGTACGTGAGACGGGTCGCTATGCTGGACTTCTCCTGAAGGGCTTGGCGCGCTCGTGAGAAACTCCGGGGATCTGCAGCCAGATGAAACCAAGTCCAAACTTTGGTCATCGAGCTATATGAATTGGGCATTTAGGGGCCCTTTAAGCTTATTACGCACAGGAAATGTGTCTACATCAGGAAACTTCCATAACTACTGGAAAAGAATTATGCAGAGAAACTCGTTGATCGAGTCTCCGTTCAATTTCTGCCTGAGGTGTCCAGTCGGTGCCTGGCGATGACGGGTGTTCCCCGCCAAAAAAAGAAAAAAAAACGAAGTGGGATAATCTTCCAAGTAGATTGTCACCTCTCTGCATATACATAACTCGCTCGACATCTCATTTTTTGGGACTCTTTGTCTCCATTGCGACAGCCTAGAGTGCATTTTCTTTTCTAGTCTCGATCTATCTTGACTGATCTCCTCCTCCTTCCTCCTCCCTCCTCCACCACGATGAGCACCTCTGCGCCCCCCACCTCGGCGACCGACTCGGTTCTTGTCGCCTCGGGGCCTGTCCCCGAGGGCGCACAGGAAGTGCGCGGCGTGGACTTTGATAAGTTCCAAGGTCGAGACATCACAGTCGCCGAGATGGTCGAGAACATGACCCATATGGGCTTCCAGGGCAGTGCGGTCGCCGAGGCTGCCCGGATCATCAACGAGATGGTGAGATCAGACGCTTCTCTCAACCCGTCTCTCTCTCATTGGCAAGACAAGAATAAAGCTTACCATTTGTCCTCATTAGCGAGCCTTCCATCACCCCGAAACCGGCGAAAAGACCACCATCTTCCTCGGGTACACCTCCAACCTCATTTCCTCCGGGCTGCGAGACACGCTCCGTTACCTCGTCAAGCATAAGCATGTATCGGCCATTGTGACGACAGCGGGTGGTGTGGAAGAAGACTTGATCAAGTGCCTGGCTCCCACATACATGGGCTCGTTCAGCACCCCGGGAGCCGGTCTACGTGCGCAGGGCCTAAACCGGATTGGCAATCTACTGGTCCCCAACAACAACTACTGTGCCTTTGAGGACTGGGTGGTCCCCATTCTGGATACGATGCTCGAGGAGCAGGAGGCCGCCAAGCGCAAGGCCCGGGAGACGGGCGATGAGGAGGACGAGCTTCACTGGACCCCGAGTCGCATCACCGAGCGGCTTGGTCGGGAGATCAATAACGAGGACTCGGTGCTTTACTGGGCGGCCCGCAACGGCATCCCGGTCTTTTGCCCCGCCTTGACGGACGGATCCTTGGGGGATATGCTCTACTTCCACACCTTCAAGTCCTCCCCTCAAAGGCTGAGGGTGGACATCGTGGACGACGTTCGCCGCATCAACACCATGGCCGTGCGGGCCGCCCGGGCCGGAATGATCATCCTAGGTGGCGGCGTGGTCAAGCACCATATTGCGAATGCCTGTCTGATGCGCAATGGCGCCGAACATGCCGTCTACGTGAACACGGCGCAGGAGTTCGATGGCAGCGACGCTGGAGCTCGACCGGACGAGGCCGTGAGCTGGGGCAAGCTCAAAGCCGATGCCAAGGCCGTCAAAGTCTATGCCGAAGCAACGGTTGCGTTCCCTCTCATCGTGGCTGCTTCATTTGCGAAAGCAGAAGCCCCCTCGCAGACGTCCTCGCAAAACTAGAAGTAGGGGGCGGGGTATTAATGATCATGTTGGGAGGAGATCAGGAGAGAGGGGGGGAGGAGCATCTCCTGCATGTGTGTGTGTGTCTCAGTCTCGAGGCTGCCGCGCGCATGCAGGGTCCCGTGTCACCCGCCACGGCCGCCAATCATGACACGCGTGTGCTTGCCATGCGCTTGCAGTCTTGGACTAGTCAGTCTCAAAATCTGATGAATCTTAGCCAGTGGCCATGAGTCCATGACTATCTGTTGTCCATGTGCCCTGTCAGATGGGTGGCTTGAGAAGTTGCGAGGAAGTACGACGGGCAGCTGCCGCCGCACTGTCGGTGAAGAAGAGACCTGCTCCTGATGCTTCCCCCAACACGGAGTACTTTTTCCCTTATGCAAGGATGACCCAGGGCAGCTGGCGCCCAGCAGGGCCGGATGCTGCCCGCGTGGCCGGTAGTAAGTACCGACCACTGGGCAGTGGGCACTGGGCAGTTGGGCACTGGGGCTGTGAGAAGGGCGTCCCGACTCCCGAGAGTCGAGACTGGTCGGGTCTGGCGGCACCCCGGCAGATTCGCATCTCCGCAGATTTAGTAAAATGCAGCGAGTCCCAGCGAATTCGATCGGGCGGGACCGATTTGATAAGCAGGGGGCACGCAGACCGACTTCGGAAGTGGCGATTGGAGGGCCACTTCACTTGGAACTTGGAAGGGGGGGAAGTTTGAGGAGATGATGCACTGCGGCGATTCGATCGGAGGTGGCCACCCACTGAAAGAGTATGGCATCTGAGCACATCACCCAAGGAGAAGAAACATATCAACTGCACACCGAGCGAAGATCCGAAACCCGCAGAATCAGAATGATAGACGAGCCCTAGACGAGCATCACGCGAGCCAATGAGTGAAGATTCTCATATTTGCCACCCGACAAGAGTTTGCGATTTACCGACCCGTTTTAAGGTTGAACTCGGTTGGTTGCCCTGAGGCCCAAGTGGGGGCCTTTTTTCTTTCGGATCCACGGCCGATCTCAGGGAGACTCGCAAGAGTACAGTCGGGATGTGTTCTACTGTAGAGAGGCTCACCGCGATTTACATTCTGTCCCGATGCTTTGAGAAGTATGTGAAGAGAGTCGCCATTGGGGGATCCAGAAAAGTCGTGTACGAGCCATACTCAATGGGCAGTATACAGTGGCGTGTCCACGTACTCCGTATAGTTCCTTCCGTGGACAGATCTGATCCGACCACGAGGCACGAGGCCCGCCGCGTGGTGAGGCCACCAGACTCGATGCCGGATCGCGAGTACGAGAGCATACTGAATAAGAGCTGTACTATGTAACTTATTGATAGACTACTACAGTCGTACTACAGTAGTTGTTTATCATACCTCTTGCAATACTGTAGTCATGTGTGACAAGTCCCGACTGGACTCCCAGTGGAGTCTCTCTGGACGGGAGTCTGGTGGAGCCGTTTTGTCGTCTCCGAGTCCCGCGACTTCCCCCGGACTTCCTTTCTTATCGCCCTTTTTTTTTCTCTCTTTCTTCCACTCCTCCACGGAAACTCTTTTGCCTCTTCCTCGTCTTTTTCTTCTCCTATATTCTTTCCTTATTGCCTATTCACCCCCACATTCTCTCTTTTTTGTCCTCGCAAGGCCTCTATCTATACGACGGTATATACAACCTCATCAAGGCCCCCCTCCCTCGGTCCCTCGCCGATAAGCCCAGGATAAGCCTTATCTCTCCACATTCGCTCCCAATCGTGTTGAAAGTACCGACCAGCCCGGCTCATCCAGCAATTGGGCACGCAGTCGCCCTCGAGGACTTCCAGTCCGGCCTGAACAGTTTCTGCATTCGTTCCGTTCCGTCTATTGTTTCATCGTTTCGCCAGTTCAGAACCTCCCACCACCATGGATGCCTCTCGGCATGACCGGACGAGTTCTCCGGCCTCGGCCCCCATAGTTCCAGAGACCAGTCAACCCCAAGAGTCTATCAGTCCAGAGTCGACTCCTCCAGAGACCACCCTGTCCGCCCCTTCATCCCCCGAATCTTCCGTTTCGTCCGTGGAGCAGCCAGATATGTCCTCTGAGTCACAGCCTCGGGCGCCTACTCCACCCCCCACGGAACCCATCGCTCCAGCCGAGGAGGTGGAACATGCCTACTGGGCCGAGTTCGAGGAAGACATCTCGAGCCCCGATGCGGAGGAAATGAAGGAGATCAACGGCTCCGATCAAGACTATAGTGCCTGCGACCGTAGGTTTCATCCCAAGTACCGAGGCGAGTCAGGGGAAATCAAGACGAGGTCTTACTAATGGTTTCACCAGATACATACTGGGAGAGCAACTTCTTCCGGGACTTGGATGACCCCGAATACGTGCCCAAGGAGAAGGCGCGGTTAACATGGAAGTTCAAGGGTGTCCGAGGTACTCCCGATGCGCCGAATCGGAGCAAGGTCATGCGTTCCCCAGCAGCATACATCGGTGGGTATTGGTGGCGGATCAAGTTCTATCCTCGTGGAAACAATGTTGGTTCGCTGAGCATCTACGTTGAATGCTCGCCAACCATGCCCGCCCCCGATGAGGCGCTTCCCGAGACAGAATTCACCGTTCGTCGAGGCCCGGCGGATGCGAAACTCGACGAAACTGTTCCCGACGTGGATATAAAGAATCCGGCAACCAAGAACGCGGCAGAGTGGCTGGAAGAATTCAAGACAAGATACACGAACATGCCTTCGTCCACCCCGCCCGAGGCCGCTGAGGGAACATCATCCGGCCCCTGGCGTGTGGCTGCGCAGATTGGTGTGATTGTATACAACCCAGAGGAGCCTCGGACCGGATGGATGCAGTCCTCCTGCCATCAGTTTAATCCCCACAATTTGGACTGGGGATGGACCTACTTCCATGGTCCCTGGGATCAGATCCACACCCGTCGGCGCGGCCAGCATCGGGCATTGTTGAACAACGACACGCTTGCCTTTGATGCCTATATCCGCGTGATCGACGATCCGACACGGTCTCTATGGTGGCACCCCAGCGACTCTGAGCCCACGTGGGACAGTATGGCCCTGACTGGCTATCGACCTCTGGGCGATTCGGTCATCAACCACAGTGCTGAGGTAGCGGGCCTGGCGTCGTGGCTGCACATTGCGCCCTTCTGCAAGATCATCCAGAATGTCGACGTGCTTGAGCATCTCACAAACTGTGATGTCAAGCCCAAGCCTCTGTGCGATGCCTTGCAGAAGCTACTGTGGCAGCTGCGCCGTCGTACCCCGTCTCTCCAGTATGTGGACACCGACAGCATCACATCGACTCTGCGCAATCTGCGTGAGTTTTCGAGTGACGTTTCTGAGTTCTGGGAGCGCTTGCGCCGCACCCTGGAGCTCGAGCTCGCCGGTACCGAGGCGGGTCAGGAATTCGCAAAGCTACTTGATAGCCCATCGCCAGCCTTGCTACCCGGGGCAGACAACACTGCTGTGAACACTTTACCAACGCAGTACAACTCGCGCATCTGCGTTCGTGCCGATCAAGCCCAGTCGACGGCTCAGGCTGTGAAAGCCTACCTGGAGGCTAAGCCTGGGCGCTGGTCTCTCCCTCCCGTGCTTCACATTGAGCTCGGCCGTCATATTTTGGACAAGGGAATGCGTTGGCAATTGGCTTTCAATAGGGTCGAATTGGACGAGGAGTTGGACCTTGCTCCGTTCGTGGTCGACGGCCAAGGTACCAAGTATGTTCTCTATGGGTATGTGGTCCACCGTGGTCGCCGAACATCTGGCAAGTTTTTCAGCATTCTTCGCCCGGCTGGTCCTGGCACCAAATGGCTTGCATTCGATGATGGCAGTGACAACCGCGTGGAGTGTCTGACTAAGAAGACCGCCATGGGCCCCCATCTCGGTATTAAGCCGTCGGAAAATGTAGACCACAAGAAGGGCCACGATGTTCCTGTCAATGTCATGTATGTCCGCAGCGACATGGTTTCGGAGTTGCTCCCCGGTCCACAGGGCCCCTGGGATGTCTCTGAGCCTCTCAAGCAGTACTATGAGACTGGCGTCTACCAGACCGCCGACGATACCGCGAAAACCGACGTCCAGGTTGAAGTCTACTCGATGTCTGAGTATGAAAAATTGAACAGCCTGTTCGATAGCTATGACCTAATGGTGCAAGCTAAGGCATCTAATGGCGTCATGTACATGACGCTGCCTCGTTCATCTCGTCTGGCTGAACTGCGAAAGAAGATTTCCATGTGGAAGTCCGCTGGCGGCGAGTCAGTTGGCCCCGAGCGTGTCCGTCTGTGGCACATTGGGCACACTCGAGCTCAATCTGGCTCCACCTTGGCGCTTGACCTGATCACTGATCTCAACGTCCCGCTGGATTCTTCGAGTGGCACCTTGCGATTCTGGATGGAGACTATTTCAGAGGGTAAGTCATCGAACCTACACAACCTTTTTAGGTACTTGGAACGTCAAAGACTAATTCGAACTTCTAGATGACGCCAAATACTTCGCCATTCCCGATCCTCAATCCGCGACAGCCACTGAGGACAAGATGGAGGAGTCGATCGTGGAGCGGTCTGGTTTGGACACACCAGAGCCATCTCCTTCCATCGCTGATGGAGATGCCATTGCCAGCTCCTCTGGATATATTGGCCCCGGGGTCGCCGCTCGCATTGAGCTGGCGAACGCTAGTAGCGAAGACAGCTCCGAGCCGCCAGTTGCCACTGCGGCTCCTGAGGTTGATGCTACAGTTGTAGATGCTGCCATGGCAGATCAGCGGACATCCGTTCCTTCAGATCAGTCTGGATCCAGCTCCCAGGGCTCGCCCGAAACCCCCGCAGAGCCAGCAGTCGCTCTGCCTGTTGGACACACGTACTACTTCATCCAAATCTTTGATGCGGATAACCAGGTACTCCGTACCGTGGGCTCCTTCTTCTCCAAGCTAGAGACGAACGTCAAGGCCTCGATTCGGAAGCACATGCAATGGCCCATTCGTCGGGACTTCCTCATGTGGAAGCGAGTCGACGGCACCACTGTGACCACCATTTCTCCGGCGGAGAACTTTATGGATGTCGTGGTGCCCCACGGAGCCTGCATCATCGTCGGAGACAAACTCAGCAAGGACAAGCGCTCTCAGCTTGGTCTCAATGGTTTGTTCTCCAGCCCTGATCGTCTGGTCCAATACTTGTGGGCTGAGTCCCGACACCACCCCATCCAAGGATTCACCGGCACTCAGACTGTGGAAGCCACTTTCACGAGTGACTACTACAGCGGTGATTTCCTCAAGGGCTACTACCACGGACGCGGCAAGCACTTGTCCGGCACAGGCACCGTCTACGAAGGAGACTTTATCTTCGGCCGCCGCCACGGCCAAGGCAAGATGGAGTATCCGACCGGGGACACCTACGACGGAGACTGGGTGGAAGATGTACGCCACGGTCAGGGTACGTACATCGAAAAGAAGACGGGCAACAAGTACGTCGGCGGCTACAAAGATGGCAAGCGCCACGGCAAGGGCATCAGCTACTGGGAGGTTGCCGACGAGGAGGCGGATCTCTGCCAGATCTGCTATTCCGAAGAGCAGAATGCCGTCTTCTGCGACTGCGGACATGTCTGCTCTTGTGTGACTTGTGCCAAGCAGGTCGATCTGTGCCCGATCTGCCGGAAGAGCATCAAGAGTGTGATTAAGATCTATCGGACATAGGGTGTACCGATTGGTCCCTGTGGGCGAAGCATGTTGGAGTTTTGAGCATTTCATGTGTGATTTTCTGACGGTTTGGATATATGCGTTAACTATTCTGGTGTTCCTATTTGGGTTGATTTCCCATTCGCTTTGGCTGGAGCTGCGCGGTTTCATTCTCTGGTGGCGAACGGTGGGATTTGACCTGGTATGGTCGGTGGGATATGGTGAGAGGTACATTTCCCGGCTTGGAGTTCTATCTTTCGTTCTTCTTTCCTTTGTCGCTCTCGTTTACTTGTCGGTGTCTTTTTCTAGACAGATCTGCATGCCATCTAGCCATGGAGGCATGGTGGATATAGAACCCATTACAACCCTATAGAATTTGTTTCTGACTTTGGATCTCATTACATGTTAATATTTTCCGAATAAACAGTATTGGCACCGATATCTTAAAATCTTTTCAAACACAAAATCCATTCACGAAACAAGGTATATGTCCAATGCGCCAGTCCAACCCACACAAAGAAGTATGCTTTTTGCCGTGCCAGAGCTATATAGATACACAAAAGACGCTCACGGGTCAGATCATTTGCCGGCCTTCTTGGCCTTCTTTTCCTTCTTCTCCTTCTCGCCCTTCTCCTTCGTCACGGTCTTCTTCTCGCCCTTGCTTTGGTTGGAGGACTTCTTTGCAGTCTCGGGCTTGGTGTCCTTCTTCTCCGGGGTAGACTTCTTAGCAGGCTCGGGTTTAGCAGGCTCGCTCTCCTTGGCAGACTCGGTCTTCTCGGTCTTGTCCTCGGTCTTGGACGAAGCATCCTCCTTCTTGGTCTTCTTGGGCTTGTTCAAAACACCCTTGGGGTTCAGACCCTTACGGCGGAGACGGTTACGTTCAGCGCGGGCAATGCGCTCCTGATCCTCCTCTCCGTCCTCGAAGGGACCGAAAGCACCGCCCTCAAAGTCCACGGCAGCACCGTCCTCGTCAACGATCGGGGTCTTGTCAATGACCTCCTTATCGTCGTCGGTGGAGGCCTTGGAGCTAGCACGACGAGGGTGGCGGTCCGCCGAAGAAGTAGTATCGTCGGACGGCTTGGCCACGGGCGTCGGGCCAGTCTTCTTCAGCTTGCAGACGTAGAAACCATCGACGTTCTCACGATGGGGAAAGTAGCGCCGGGTCAAGGCCATCTTGGCATCGAACTTCTTGCCCATGTAGCTGACGAAGCCGGGGCTACCGAAATCGCCCAGGCCAGTGTCGACGATCTTAACATTGGGCCGCTTGCGCAGGATGTACTGCACCACAGCCTCGTTCTCCTCCACGGTGACACTGCAAGTCGAGTAGACCACGTAACCACCGGTCTTGGACGAGTGGTCAACAGAGTCAATGGCGGCCAGAAGCAGCTGTCGCTGCATGTGGGGAATCTTCAGGAAATCGTTTGCATCCTTGGAGGTCTTGACACCGGCGTCCTTGGAAATGACACCAGTACCGGTGCAAGGAGCGTCGAGCAGGACACGGTCGAAACCGCCCATGGCCTTGGGGAAAGCAGTGCGGGCATCCATGTTGGTGACGATGGTGTTCTTGCAGCCGAGACGGTGGATATTACCGATCAAACCCTTGGCACGGGGCTTGCTGGCATCGTTGGCGATCACGCAGCCGGTGTTGCGCATGAGGGCGGACATGTAGGTCGTCTTACCACCTGGAGCAGCAGCCATATCGAGGACACGCTCGCCGGGCTGGGGCGCCAGCGCCATGACGGGCAGGAAAGAGGACGCGGCTTGCAAGATGTAGTGGCCAGCCAGGTACTCTGGGGTGGCACCCAGAGGCACGGGTGACTCGAAGACCTGGAGACCGACCTTGGACCACTTGCCCACGGGCTCGAGCACGACACCACGGTTGATCAGGGCCTGAGCGAGAGAACGACGGTTGGTGCGCAAGGTGTTGGTACGGATGACGACTGGACGCGGCGTCTCGTTGGCTTCGAAGAAGGCAAAGGCCTCCATGGGGGTGAACAGGTTGAAAAGCTTCTCGGCGAGGTATCGGGTGTAGCCATAGTAGGTGCAGATATCGTTCAGGAGGAGATCAACGTAGTCGGCGCGAGATTTGTCGGGTTGTCCGAGGGTCTTCAGGTCACCCAGAATGCGGATGGTGTCTGTGATACGCTGGCGCAGGAGCTGCAAATCTGGAGCAAGTCCAGCGGGTTGAGTCTCGTCGGCGAAAACATCGGGGCGGTCACCGGCAATGTTGGTCTGCATGGCAGACTCCTGCAATTCCTGCTCGGCCAGTTCCTCCTCTGCCTGTCGCTGGAGATCCAATTTCCGCGAGAGACCCTCGATATTGGCGGCAGTCAGTCTTTCTTCGGCATCGGAGAGGTCTTCGTCGTCCGAGAACATGGCCTCCCGGGGGTGATCCTCCTCGTCAGAATCAAGCACTGAATCATCCTCATCATCGTCCTCCAAATCGGACAAGCGTTCCAGAGCTTCCTGGCTATCCAATGATCCCTCGCTCACATCATCCAGGTCGCCAAACTCGTCGTCCATCTTTTCGTCCTCAGAGTCGGAGTCCATTGGGACGGGCTTCTTCATCTCGACGGCCTTCTTCTGCTTCTTCTCTTTTCCAGCACCATTGGCCGCGGCGCCGTTCACCTTCGACTTCTTGGAGACATCCTTTTTCGTCACAACATCTTCCTCATCAGCATCGGATCTGCGACGCTTCTTTGCGGCGATAGCCTTGGTAGCTGACTCGGCTTCCGCAGCCTTGCGCTTCTTCAGAATTGTAATCTTCGACTCATCCAGGGGAGCAGGAGGCCCCTGCTTCTTCATGCGACGTCCCTTACCCATAGCGATGGTTGTGTTTGGTTTGAATGGGTTGCGGATATCCAGCAACTTTTTTTTGGGCTTTTTTCTTCGGCGGCGGTGGGGACGGGCAGTAACCACGGAGGCGGTGAGGAACTGGTGCCTGATTTTATGATGCCTTAGATATCAGGCAGTCAATCCGATGTCCCGCGCCGCTTGGAAAGTACAAGGTCAACTCCAAAGAACCCCAGCTCATGCATCTCCTGTCCAGCAGCTCATTGTATCATTCCTCCTACTTGGCGACATCTTCTATCTGCACCCATTTATCCTCGGGTACACCATGTCCGAACTCGCCTTCGCCAAATCGTTCCTCTCCTCCTTGGACTCGCGTCCTATCAAGATCCGCCCCGACCATGTCTTTGACCCGGAACGAGTAGGCCTGCGCGTGCCAGTAAGTCTGCTTCCTTGATCTCCGGAAGCTTTTCAAAGCTTCTGAGACACCCATCTCTAATTGTATATGTCTTACCCAATGAACAGTACACCCTGCCCCGCTTGCAAGCCCCGCACCCGGAGATGCCCAAGAAAACAAAGCAGGCACAGGCCCCCGGAGCTTCGAAATCAATCAATATCAAAGTCAAGTCGGCCCGCAATCCGGCTCTCGAGTTCACTGTATCCAATGCGCCCGCCACAACCACCACTGTCCAAGATCTGAAAGATGCCGTCCGGGATCGTGTCACCGATGCACAAGGAAACCCGGTAGCTCTGGATAAGATTAAGATCCTATATCGTCGCAAGCCGGTACCAGGCACCGGCAAGACGGTTGCAGAGGTTTTGGCTGATGAGCCTGAGATGCTGGCTGGGGGCAAGGAAGTTGAGTTCGGTGTCATGATCATCGGAGGCGCCGTGGCTGTTGAGGCGGCCGAATCTCAGCCAGAAGTCGCCCCGGAACAAGATGTACCCAAGCCAGCAATTGGGCCGAGTGGTGCAGAGGTGCTGCAGACGGAAACATTCTGGGAGGATTTGCAGGGCTTTTTGGAGCAGCGCTTGAAGGATGCTGACGAGGCGAAGCGCTTAGCGATTCTCTTCAAAGGCGCTTGGAGCTCAAGTCAATAGTGGACAAAGGAGGGAATATCTACACTGACTACGATGCATATACCGATTTAATGGTCACATGTGTGTCCTGAATAATACTCATGAATGGATAGAATATCCTCGAGGAAGCACATGGCTTGATATCGTAAATTTGGGATGTGAATCTCGATGTTATACACACACAAATAGGCTCGCAAAGGGATATCCCGCGGGATCTGATCCCTCCAGCAACCAAGAAGAGAAACAGATCCAGAATGTCCAGTCATTGAACCCCTGGAGGGCAGGGAATTGAAATTCTTCATCGTGCAAAACAGTGATCTCGAAATCAACAACAAGGATCTGGTGCGGGACAAGGCCATGTCAAGTGGGACATTTGGTCATGCACCGAAGCAAAGGGCAGGAGCAGAGCAGAGCAGAGCAAGAGATGCAGGGGTTTAACATGGTCAGAAATGTACGTCAGGGAATCATCGCGAAGACGGCATATTATCAATGTCAGGGGGCAGAAGGTACACATGTAGAAGAAGAAGAGAACAAAGAACCTCATAAAAAGGTATCATATGCCAGCAGCTAGGTAGGACACCATTGCAAATGCTCGAAGGAAACTGGCCCGGCCAATCGCTCATCCGGTTCATGGGATCATATCACAACGAGAAAGACCGAGGAGATGCACACCAGAGTAGAAAGCAAGAAGAAGATGGGAGCAAAAGAGAAAAGAGAAGAATTATACAAAGCTGTCGTCTCGTCGTTCGGTCTTTGCTTATCGGGAGAAGACCTTTACCACACCATCACCACCGCCACTGACGACCCATCGCCCGTCACGGCTCCAGACAACGGCGCAGACACCCTCTCCGCGCATCAACCGATGGCTGGTCAGCTCCTGAGTACAGCTACGCTTCTCAAGATTCCAAAAGCGCAATCCTGCATCATGGCCAGCCGAGACAAGCTCACGGCCATCCGGAGACAGAGACAGCGAGGCAATAGCGGACGGGTGGGCCAGCATTGTGTAAGTGCATTGACCTGGAGGAGAGAGTTAGTATCCCTGGCAAACATGGAAGGCTCAACGTTATAACATACCGCTGTTGGCATCAAAGAATCGGATGTATCGATCTTCGTAACCACTAATAATCACGCCTTCCACGCTACTAGATCCAGTAGCTCCGTGCACAACTTCTTCTTCGGCCATGGTGCGGCTAGGGTCCAAGTTTGCAGACCCATCAAATCCGATAGTTGTAGTGACCACCGAGTTAACGCCAGTTGATGGAGTACCGTCGTATGTTTCCAGACTGGCCATGCCCACAATTTCTTCGCCGGTTCGCGTATCGTACACGAGGATAGACGCGTCAGAGTAGGACACGACAAAGTTCACACCAGCCAGGGACAAGGGACTAATGCAGGTCGGAGAAGGAGAATCACTGCGAATAATGTGATGAACAAGGGTATAATGGAATGGGGTGGCGGTGGCAACACTGGGTTGAGGAGACGAAGGGAAATTGGATCCAGAGGAGATCGAGTTTGCACGGCGACTTCCACCTTGACGGCGCGAACCTGCCTGAGGATTAGAGGCCAGCGGTGGAGCACTGACAGCCCATATCAGAATGCGGCCGTCTGCAGCACCAGAGGCGAGCAAAATCCGGTCTGCTCCTCCATAGTGACTAGACGAGTCCCCAAAGACAGAACCAGCTGTCCCTGGAAGCACGCAGAGCCCCCAGACAGCATCCGTATGGCCGTCCAGAGTGGCTTTTGGATCAACTCGACCACGCTCCCAAACCCGTACGCTGGCATCTTGTCCACCAGAAAAGACCCATCCATCACCCAGAGCCCGGCCACCGTTGGAGATATTCTGCGACGGCGAGCAGGCTGCGAGCGAGGTGACTGCACCAACATGACCACGGTGGGTGAAATAGCTCGTAATGTCCAGATCATTGCTCGAAGTTGGTCCGTGGGCTCCAAATGTTCCGTATGTTGCAGGGATGATCC
This sequence comes from Penicillium simplicissimum, assembly GCA_024706585.1. Lineage (NCBI taxonomy): Eukaryota > Fungi > Ascomycota > Eurotiomycetes > Eurotiales > Aspergillaceae > Penicillium > Penicillium simplicissimum. The sequence goes on from JAMZTW010000014.1 coordinate 100,487, forward strand.
AGCGTTTGATCGTTCCATCATCGCTGCACGTACAAATCTCGGGTTCAGACGGGCTGCCGCCACCAGTGAAAATCACAGAGCGGATGACATCAAGATGTCCACGCAAAGCGAATCGAACCTTGAAGGTATTATCGTGTTGGGCAGTCATCGCACCAAAGTCTCGAGTCTCAATACTGCCGTCACTCTTGCGTCGAGATCCTGAGCTCTTGCGACGATGCGAGAGTGACCCGCCTCTTGACGGCGACTTGCCACGAACAAAGTTGGCATTGGGGAATGCATCCGTATCAGGCCGATGAGGTGGGATAGACTCATGGATCGGTTCCGTCTCTGGGGGCTCGTCAAAGTTCCAGCCATCAACATCCTCGGTGGCTTCGGTCGTGCTGTGAGGCTGTAGGCCCTCTTTGACGGCGACAGATGGCCCTGGAGCATCGTGGAGCGACTGTTGTGCTCCCGCTGCATGGACTTCAGATGATCCTTGCTCATAGGCTAGCTTCCGGTTGTCAATCGCAGTGACAGGGGTTTGTTGCTGCTGCTGCTCGATTTGACGCCGCTCAACAGCGAGGGGAACTTGGTTGTACTGGTTCTGAGCTCGCGATGGAGGCGCATTTTCAGAATATTGGTTACCAATCTGCTGGTGGTTGGGTAGCACCGCCTCTCGTGAAATCATATGGTTGGCCTTCTGTCGTTGTTGCTGGAGGTATGCCTCCTCCAGGTTCTGCTGGGAGAGCTGCTGATTTCCATATAGATGGCCTGAAAGATCCGGATCGCTGAGATCAGGGACAGGGTGGGACGTAGGAATGACATGATAGGCAATCTCTTGCGAACATTTGGACAGGTAAACTCGGGATTTGTCTCGCTCATCTTCCTGGGTGATTTCGTGGGATTCGGGGTTTGAAGATTCCTCTGGGTTCGTGTCTTGGGTCGCTTTAGAAGCAGAACGTTGCTCTTGAGATGATCGTAAGTGAGGGGACATAGAATGTGTGCGTAGGGTCTCTGGTGCTCACCTTTGAGGTAGTTAACGCTATCGCGCGCAGTGACCTTCGCATCTTGAATGTCCTCGATGGACTCATTATTCGAGAGCTTCTTCACCTTCTCCCGCTCCTTCTTCAGGGCTGTCTCCATCAACCGAACATGTTTTCCTAAAGATTCTTGCATGCGCTTGCTTGTACGTAGCTCCCCTTCCAACCGGCCGATACGGGACTTCATCTCCGCCCGTTCGATCTCCCAGGCATTGCGGTCGCGTTCATGTCGATGCCACTCGGTCTGGAGGAATCGCATCACACCTAGATTGCGCACATTAGTGGAGGACTGGCTAATCAAATATCAGAGGCAGACATACCCTGCAGAGTATACTCCGTTCCCTGCGGGTGCCCGCCATTCGAGTCACCCATTGCTCCGGACATGCCTCCAACGCCCGACGTTGAGGATGGGTATTGCCAAGCCATACAATGCAGCAATATGGGACGCAGTAATTTTGGCTTACGCCGCAGGAATTATCCCACAGTGAAGCGATACCGCGATGAATTAAAAGCGATGTCTGGGAGTAGCTAGTTCTCCTGACCCCGAGGTATCGGCGCCGCAGTAAGCGAGATCAGGTTCCCCAGGAATCGACAACAGCAGAGGAACCGGGTTCCACGCCGTGTCCACCAGTGGCAGGGGGAGAAGAGCCCAGATGAGAAGAGAGCCCAAGTACAAAGCCACAGATCGACTGTAGGTGGTTGGAGTGCGTGCGCTCGTTTGTTATGGCCGAGACTGAGTGGCTTTTCGGGGGCTTCACGGGGGGTTGACCGCCTGCTGCTTCGGGAGGAGTAGACAGCACGGCGGCCAGGAACTTGACGAGGACGTGTGCTCGCAGAAAGGCAAATTGGGGATGGAAAAAGAGAGGACCACGAAGCTAGTGGTTGTATGGAAATGGATAAGGGTGAAAAATGAAGCGGAGGGCTCAATGCATCGGTAGAAGGAGGAGGGGAACTGTGAATGAAATGCTGGAAGCTCATCTCCACTTGGGTATGCGGCTGGAAGCTTGTGGCCAGATATGTAAGGTGTCGACAATGGACACACCACTGCCACTCTGGAGTCATTGGAACCTCCTTCCTGAACCTTACGGCCCTTAAGCTTAAGCCAATTCGGATCTAATCATTAGGTCTAGGTACTGTGATGGATCAAGCAACAGTCTAAAATATCAGAAGTTTAAGGTTGAATTACACTGGAAGTGGCTACCTCCGTGGTCAGTGAGGTAGGTAGCTAGCAGAATCATCATCGACATGAGGTGGTTCCCACCGCGAACATATAAAACGACTTCACTGCACAGCCCGGAGGCCGACCAGTCCACTCCATTTGCCTCTCACCTCCTCCAGGGCTGCCAACCTTACCCAGCTAGGACCTCGTATTGTGTAGTAACTAGATATTTCAAGAACCTATCTGATTGGAGAGGACTTTAAATTTCGTATGTAGATCTACCTACGGGATCAAGCTCCAGTGGAGAGAATCCACCAACTACCCGGAGCCTCCAGGTACTGAGTACATGTACCTTCTGAGGTTGGAAGTAGGTACCTATATCCTTCAGAACCACATGTACCTACCAAAGGTACCAGGTATGCTCTCCACTTGATTCCACCCGACCAATCCATGCACGTATGAGGACAACCTTACTGCCCGATGGTGGACCTGGTGACGGAACAATAGCTTGCGGCCTCGGGCCAAATTGTGATACGGCAGCACGCGACGCATGCGGGACAGATTTCTTTTGTATGGGGATGGATGGGTGCTTCATGTACTTAGGAAAGTGGGCGAGCCCCGGCCGGTGCCAACGGGGACGCCGCCAGCAAATCGGGCCTTCGGCCTGACAGATCCGTGTACGAGAGGTAATAATAATTGGAGGGTGGTTTTAAGAATCTCCATCCATATGATGTACAATATTAATCAGAACTCCAGTTCCTCTATCTCCATGCCACAGTCCACGCAGGTTTTCACACCGATGCCCGTCTCTGGATTATCTACCGTCCGGCCCCATTGATGCACATGCTTTCGATTGGTGCTCAGGTCATCACCGAAATCGCCGCCCGCAGCACCCTGCCGATTGCGCCGATAGGCTTCCACCCGAGTACGTTTCTTCAAGTCCTGCAGCTTCGTCTTGAATTTCGCTTCTCGGCGTCGCTTCTTATCGGTTTCGCGGCGCTCAAACTCGGCATCTAATGCTTCAGGAGATCCCCACTTCTTGGCTGAGAAGGCATACTCTTCTACCTGGTAGCGTAGATACAACATCATGCTGTTCCAGGTTGACTTGTGGGGATTGGGTTTTTCGAGATGAGGGAGAAGCTCCTCGTCACGGAGTTCAGCTAGGGACGGGCATCAGTAACTAGCACTGGCAGCATATTATGAAGTAATGAGTTGGACTCACGATCCGTGAGGAGGTAATCCTCCCGTGCCTCGGTCTTGGTGAGCAGACTGTATTTATCGGGGTACTTGTCCTTGCAGGCATGGCAGATCTGACACCGAAGCTGCTCATCCCACTTCCAGTCAATCTCCAGACTGCCACATTCGCGACAAGTCTTTTGTTTGCTTTTATCATCCAAAACACTCAACCCTGGCTCAAAAGGGCCCTCGCGATTCCGTCGTAAGGATTGAAGTAACTGGTGGCGCTCCCATTCCTTTTGCGTCATGTTGGCAGGTTTCTGAGCTTCCTTTTCATCAGACACATGAAGTGCTTTGTTGAATGGATCATCCTCTTGTGTCAAGAACCCGCCCTTCGTATCGGTCATTTTACTGAAATCGTATTCGACATATCGTGTGAAGTTGCGAGCGGGTTTGATCTCGTCAAGCGGGCGACCCGAGGTAGGCGCATTGGTACGGGCATCTCGTACGGTGGCGGGAGTAGGGTTTCCAGCATTCATCGAGGCGTGGGAGCGCTTGAGGCCTTGGGTGGGTTGGGAGGTGTTTGAAGATGTCCTTGTTGAGCGAGAGCTTGCGGCTAATTCGGCTTGAGCTAGTTCGGCCTCCCGCTGTTCGCGGAGAGCCTTAGCTTTCATGCGGTTCACTTCCTAGCAAAATCTTAATTAGCACGGAGATTGAAACTAGAGCAAATGCTCCAGATGGGGACGTACAATCTTTCGCTTCTGTTCAGGCGTCAACGGCCCGCGAGGAAGCTGCCCAGGCCCAGCAGCATTCTGCCGAGTGGGAGTTGACGGACGCTCTGCTGCCATTTCGTTAAATAGCTGACAACAAACTGGGAGTGCTGTTGCGTGGTTGAAGTAAGAAACGCGAAAGTTGCGAAGAGCCTCTTAGGCGGCAGCGCCTATCAGCACGTGACCGGCCCCCTGTCTTGAACCCCCCACGTCATTGGAAACCGAATCTCGATCCACTCCTTGATTGATTGCAGTTACGAGTCTGCAGCATGAAAGCCCGCTAGTCGGCGTCCTCGTCGCGTTCTTGGCCATAAAGCACCTCGCATACACCCCCGACCGGTATATCCATCACGGCATCGGTTCCCTCGCTCCAGATCTCCCGCCAGTTTACCTTGCGATTCTGTGGACCCATCATCTGGTACGAAGTTGCTCCAGGCTTCATTTTCGTGGAACCTCCTGGCCGTCGCCTTGCCTTCCCATCAATAACAGCGACATTTGCAACCTCGTCGACAATGTTTTCGATGCTGTTCATGGGTAGGGTCAGGTACCCGGTGTTATATGAAGCGAGGGCGACATAAATGTAGACAATGGACATAACCAGCCATGATGGAATGGCCAAGGACCACCAGCGGTTGGGGTAGTAGTAGATACCAAGTTGGTGGAGGAACGGGGATGGGAGGTATGACCATAGCAGGTAGATCACTAACGAGACACAGTCAGCACAGTCGACTTGTCCACAACCCGGACATTGACTCGAATTTCACGGATCAATGGCGGAGCGACAGAGAGCTAGAGACGAACAGAATGCGAGGGAAGAGGCCAGGTAGAGCACAAATCCATAGTATTCATAAGTTGGAACCTTCGGACTGGCGCGCGGCACAGTGGTCGCCCGCCGGGCTGACTTGGCGACTGCGGCCTCCGTGTCATTGGGAGTCTCCACATCTGAACTGTCTGGAGTGGTGGGGCGAGATGTGGTCGTGGAGAACGGCGGTCGCAGAAGGGATGTCAGGGAAGGCGAGGGTGGCAGAGGGGTTGGCGGACGATTGTAAAAGGGAGGCGCAAACGCATTGGGCCCATGCAGTGAACCCGTCGACTGTCGAAACGGATGATGTCTCCCCAGATCATCTCCCGAGTCTTCTGACTCGGAATCGGAGAAGGATTGCGGCTCTAAAGAATAATGCGACTGAAAATCGGCATCATCTTCGACTTCGATCTCCTCATAGCCCGGAGAGATAACACTCTCGTCTTCGGCGTAACCCTCTTGCACTTCCTCTGGCGACGCCAATTCGTTGAGTAGCGGTGGGAAGGGCTGTTTGGGCTCGAATGGCGCCTCAAACCCATTCTGTTTCACTGCCCGGTCTCCCATGGGGCCGATAACTGTTCCCTTGTTGCGACGAGAGAATTAGCGCCAATGATCTGGAGCTTTCAGGAGCTCCGAAGACTTGTTGTTGATGGGCTCTTTTTCTGCCAGGTCTATCTCCACCGCCACGTGGTCCGCTTTGCTCTCATACAACTGGCGGTTGTTTGTGTACCTCGCCATACCATGTCGTAACCGCACGGGATTGAAGCAGGTTGGGGGCTTTCAAACCAGCTTGCAACCTAAGTATTTGACGCTTGAGCAACGTGTCAGTACAAAATCTTTATGCCATAATGGATCAGCGTCGTGAAAATGATCTTCTTACTTCGATTGAGATTGTATATCTTCTATCCTTGACACTACTGACAATGTCCAATCTTGAATCTCTGATGCAGAGGCGATCTTCTGCACTCAATCCCCTATCCACAGAGGCGAGCGCAGACCATCGACGGGTGATAGGGTCGTGCGGGGAGAGAATAGGCCTGTCCTGGAGATTATTAAACCCGTGAGGGGTAAAGTGGAGTCAAGACCTCCGTACAAATGAGGTCAAGAGGCCGGGCAATCCACTTTCCAAGATCCCCAGAACCTACCTATTTGTCGAATACTCTCTGCTTCAAGTTACTTGCTCGTGCACCTCAAGGCCCAGTTGTACCTTGACATCGAACACGCGGACGTAATCACTCACAATGCCGGCCCTTTACGACGACACTGGAATCCAATTCTGCGAGCTCAAAGACTTTACTTTTCAGAACAAAGTCATACTTCCGACTGTGCGACTCGCCTATCGAGAATTCAATCCCACGGCCCAAAAGGTCGCCCTGATTCCAACTTGTTTTCGTGGAAGAATCAACACGACGTTGAACTTTACAGGAGGTGTTCTTCGCGATTACAGAGTGATTGTCGTGGCGTTATTCGGCAATGGCGAGTCTTCGAGTCCTTCCAACACCGAGGGTTTCCCATCTACTCTCGACTATCGAGACTGCGTTCGAGCTCAGCACAGGATGATCACTCAGCAATTCAATCTCTCCTCCATCGACGTGATCATCGGGTTCTCTATGGGTGGACAGTGCGCGTATCATTTTGCTGCCATGTATCCCGAAGTCGTTCGCAATGCCGTGATCATCTGCTCGTCAGCAAAGACCAGCCTGCACAACTATCAATTCCTGGAAGGGCCCAAGGCCGCTTTGGCGCATTCAATTGACTACAACGATAGTGCCCTGCGATCTCAAGGAGGGGCACCACTCCGCGGGTTGCACGCGTTCAGTCGGGCGTACTCCGCCTGGTTGACGAGTGCGGAATGGTTTGAACAGCGTCTCTTTGAGAAACAAGGCTTCACATCTCTGGAGAGTTGGAGCAAGGCAGGCGAGGAGGGCTACGAGGACTGGCACCCTGACAACCTTCTTGTCATGCTGGAGATGTGGCAGCGGTCTGACCTTGGAGCTGTGTTGGGATCTGACTCCACCAGTATCCCTATTAAAGAGGCGCTCCAAACCCTCAGTACCAGGATTCTTCTTATGCCCTGTCAAACAGACCAGTACTTCACCCCGCAATTTAGCGAGAAAGAAGCTGCCTTGCTTAAAAACGGAGAACTGGCGGTGATACCATCGATCTGGGGTCATATTGCCGGGGGCGGGGCAAATCCAGAGGACACCGAGTGGATGGATCGGAGAATTGCCAGCTTCTTATCTTAGGCAGTGGTCTTTGAAAATACTTAGATATAGGAGATTATTAAAACCACCCCCCCTTTGCATATTATCACCCCCACTGCCACCTCTTTTTCCCCACGTAGTTTCTGCCACTCTTTCTGCCACTCTTTCTGCTACATTTTCTGCTACGATTTCTGCTACTCTTTCTGCCACTCTTTAGCCGCTATTAGCGCCATCTTCATCGGCGTCGTTATCGCTAGCATCGAAGAGGAAGGATTTGAGGCCTCGGAGAGCTATTTTGCTAGGGGATTTGTTGAATTTAGATAGAGAGAGTTGCTAGATGGAGAAGCGAGAGTAGATGGAGAGATCTGGCTGGTGAGTATTAAATAGAAGGCGGTGAGGCAGGCGGTGGGTTAGTGGTCGCAGAATTAGTCTAAACGAGCGGTGGAGAGGTCAGGACGGTCAGGAAGGCGGTCATGGAAAGTTCCATTGATGCCTAAATTCATGTCTGGATGCCTGAATCTCTGCCTGATTCCTGAATTGTCAGGCAGGGGGGGTGATAATAAGCAAAGGGGGGGGGGGGGGGGGGGTGGTTTTAATAATCTCCTAGATATAAGTAGGAGAATTGATTTCTATTGGAAACCACGTGGTCCCAGTTGCCGGAGTGCACATCTTGGGTCGTGTCCATTGTACCAAAAGCTGCCATACTGCGAGTCGAGCTAGTCGTGGCAAAATGAAAAAAAAAAAAAATCATTAATCAGTATTACCAGCACCCATAGTCCCGTATACTTGGCTGGGAGGATTGTAGCTGCTGTTGGAAAAGGCAATGGATGACAATTGGGTCGTGGTTGGCAACTTAATGCTTCTGTCACCAAGAGCTCATCCAACCAAACTGCGAAGAGACGATGAGTCTCTTCAATTTACCGCTGAAACCAGGATGGGTCATCCGAGCAAGGAATCGCAAGACTTGCCGTGCTTCATGCCTGCGGCCGTATCGAGAACGAAGCGCAGACGTTTTATGCAGGGCTGTTCCCAGTTGTTCGGTTCCACAGTAGAGTCGCACAGCATTTGGGCAATCGATCCGACCAAACATCCCTACGATCTCTAGCCTGTGTCCCACCTGCTCGCAGATCGTGCAACACCATGATACGAAGGCAGATCCTCGTTGTGACGCAGCCGCACGTGTAGACAAGATCAAGCAGGACGTTCCAAGGATGGATGGGAAACAGGAAGTACAGTAATGTAGCAGGGATCAAAACTCGGTGAGCGGCACTTAACCCTGCGCTGCGACTCACGAAGATCTATGCTCATCCGTATGTACTTACTACTACTTAGTCTTCGGTGCCAGGCCTAGAATTCCTTCGATGCTCTCGGCCTGCTAGAAACATGCGTTGTATGTTGTAACCCTCTGCCTCGACTCTTCAGCGATTCCAGCCTCCTCCGATTATCACGGCACTAGTGCCCGCCTCCCAGAGGCTCCCAGAGGCTGGGCCAGAAGTGCCAGAATGCGTGCCCCTTGCGTCCAATTGACCCAGAAGTCAACCGCTGTCAAACAGTCAAACCCGTGGGAAATAGCAAAGAAGAATGGATTCTCATCCATGACATCGTCAAGAAACCTTCCCTCCCTCCGAATCAGCCCTACTAGCGGGGCGTTGAAGGGGGCCAGGTTACACAAGCACGCATGTGCGTCCCGCAGAGAATGAGCATTCAACGAGTTGCAACTTGCAACTTGCAGCAAAGACTGGGGCCCATTTCTATTCTCGTCGGCTCAGACCATCTCGATTGCCTGCGGGACGCGGTGGACGCGCATAGTTTTGTGAGGTTTTGTCAAGATCTCAAGAACCTCGAGCATGCCAATGCCAATGGGTGCCACTGTCATCCACGGCCGCAGAGCTCATTCGTCAATGACCTCGCGAGCGCATTGGTACGAGCACGGGGTACAGGCGACAGCTTGAACCTCAGATGCCAAATCCAAGGGAAGACTTGGGAAGTTGGCGTCGATGCGCCCAGGGGACAGGCTCTCGACCCACCACAACTGGGCCACCACCCAATCTCATTCTCTCACGAGTCCCGATCGTCTGAAAGTCTCACTCCGTCCGACACTTTAGTCTTTGGCTCGTCTGGGACCCACAGAGGAGTTTCTGCAGCCCTCGTTGCTTTTACCCTTCAATGCGACTGGCGCCTTTATTTTTTTCGATCATGTAGGGCTGAACTGACAGAAAGAGAAGCACCTATCCAGTGCCGGGGCCAAGGAATGTGTCTGCCTAGACTAGTCGACAATGCACTGAATGCAGCGCAGCGCGTCGGACCCGACGAGTCGTGGCGCACCAACGATGGGATCGACAAACTATCGCGTTTCCCGACGATTTGGTGCAATACGACGCACCTATCAGCGTGTCCCGACGCGTGAGTCCCGAACTCTGTCCACTGGTCTGGCATTGCCCACTCTCTAATGCCTCCATGCCGCCATGCAAGGTGAGTCGTGACAGGTCCAAAAGGCGGGACTCACGCTAGACGCTCGATTAAAAGAGAGGGGCCGTCACGCTCTGTGACGGGGGGGATAATGGATCAAACTCTTTTTCCCACAGTTCTTATTTGAATTGTGTCTTGCCCCAAGTTCTGTTCCTTTTGGGGTGCTCAGGAACCAGGAACCAGGCACCAGGCACCCCGCCACAATGTCGGTTGTACGTGAATCTCCCCATCATCTGGCAACCCCGCGATTGAAAGAGTAGCACGGCTGATTCAATCTGAGCAGGACCCAAATAATGACCCTAATATCGGCTCTTCCCGAGGCAATGCGACCTCCGCCTCGAGCGAGATCGCGAGCGGTCTCACGGGTGGAGGTGGCTCGTCGGCCTCGGCCTTGATGATGACCTTGCTGCCAGCATTGATCTATGCCGCATTCTGGTTTGGGCTTTTCCTGATCTTTCGCCGAACCCAGCGTCGCTGGTACGCACCAAGATCCCACTTGCCCGATATTCACGAACATCATCGGAGCCCTGAATTACCCTCGGGCTGGGTCAACTGGTTTGGCACGTTCTTGAAGATTGAGGACAACCATGTGATGCACCATTCCTCGCTGGACGGTTACCTGTTTCTGCGATTTCTGCGCGTGCTATGCGCGATATGCGCATTTGGATGTCTAATTACATGGCCCATTCTTCTACCGATTCATGCGACGGGTGGAAATGGGAATAACCAGCTGGACCTTTTGAGTTTCAGCAATGTCGCAAATCCGACCAAATACTACGCCAATGCCCTTGTCGCATTAGTCTTCTTCAGTAAGTATCCATGTCGAGTCTCAGAAGATCCGTCCTAATTCCAAGATAGCATTCGTGTTCTACGTTGTCACTCGTGAAAGCCTCTACTATGCAAACCTGCGCCAAGCCTACCTCAACTCCCCAGCCTACGCTACCCGGATCTCTTCCAGAACGGTCCTGTTCATGTCGGTTCCCGAGGCCTACAAGAACGAGAAAAGATTGCGGCAGGTCTTTGGCGACACAATCCGACGCATCTGGATCACATCGGAGTGCAAGCAACTCGCCAAGCTGGTGGACGAGCGGGACAAACTGGCCTTCAGACTGGAAACAGCCGAGACCAAACTTATTCGACGGGCAAATAAAATCCGTCAAAAAGCCTTGAAGAATGGCGAATTCTCTTCCGACGCATGTCTTGACTGCGAGTCGAGCAACCCAGCATGGTCTCACAAAGTCAAACGCCCGACGCACCGTCTGAAGTTCCTGTTTGGGGAAAAGGTAGATTCAATCCGCTGGTATCGAGAGCAGCTTGTCAAAGTATCGAAAGAAGTAGAAGTTCTTCAAAGAAAGCATCAGGATGGTGATGCCAAAATGCTCTCTGCGATGTTTGTCGAATTCGGGTCGCAGTCTGATGCCCAGATTGCCCTGCAAACCCTCTCGCACCACCAGCCATTCCACATGACGCCACGCTTCATCGGAGTTGCGCCCAATGACGTTGTCTGGTCAGCTCTGAATCTGAGCTGGTGGCAGCGTATCATACGGAAATTCGCCGTCCAAGGAGGCCTCGCAGCAATGGTCATCTTCTGGTCATTCCCCGCGGCGCTTGTTGGAACTATCTCGAACATCACATACCTATCCAAAATCTTGCCACCCTTAAAATTTATCCTGAAGCTTCCTGACTTTGTCAAGGGAGCGATTGAGGGTCTTTTACCATCAGCCGCGCTCGTGGCTTTGATGTCATTGGTCCCGATCATCTGTCGAAGTATGTATTCCTTCTATCAGTGCACGAGCAGTGTTCTAACTTGATGTCAAAGTCTGTGCTCGGCGCGCTGGGGTGCCCTCACTGGCCCGAGTTGAACTCTTCACTCAGAGTGCTCACTTTGTGTTCCAAGTCGTCCAAGTGTTCCTGGTAACGACGTTGACCTCCGCTGCGTCTGCTGCTACCGCCCAGATTATCAAGAATCCCCTCTCAGCAAAGGACCTTTTGGCCCAGAACCTGCCCAAGGCCACCAACTTCTACATTTCATACTTCTTGCTCCAGGGTCTTAGTATGAGCTCCATGGCTCTTGTCCAGATTGTCAGCGCTCTGCTCTTCAAATTTGTGACCACTTTCTTCGCATACTCCCCGCGTCGTCTGTTCCAGCGATGGGCGGAGCTCGGCAGTCTGAGCTGGGGCAACGTGTTCCCCGTCTTCACGAACATGGGCGTGATCGGTAAGCGTTGTGCATTCCTCAGAAACGCAGAAACGCGCAATTGTCTGACCATCATCCAGCATTGACATATTCTTGCATCTCCCCCTTGATCCTGGGCTTCGCATTCATCGGCTTGTACCTCGTCTATCAAGCGTACAGGTACAACTTCCTCTTTGTGTACGACATCAAGATCGACACGAAGGGCCTGGTATACCCGCGCGCACTCCAACACTTGTTGACGGGTATTTACCTGGCCGAGGTATGTATGATCGGCCTCTTCGCAATCAAAGCCGCCATCGGGCCCGTGATCATCATGGTGCTCTACACAATTGCCACCGTCCTCGCACACCTCTCCCTCAACGAAGCACTAGCACCACTAAATACCTTCCTCCCTCGCTCCCTGGACGCAGAAGAAGAACTTCTACAAGAAAAAGAAGACGCCGTTGCTGAGATCAACGAACAGCGCCGCTCGCGCGTCATGGCGTTCTGGTCCTGGTTCCATCCAAATGTCTACAACGACTACGCTGCCCTGCGCCGCAAAGTGCGCAAGAACGTGGCCAGGGTTGAATACACCGAGGAGGAACTAAGGACTGCGTACTTTGAGCCGTGCGTTGCATCTCCGCCTCCAACGCTCTGGATCCCGCGTGATAGATGGGGCTTCAGTCGACACGAAGTGCTGGAAACTGACCCGAATATCAATATCACGGATGATGGTGCCCACTTGGATGCGAAGAACAAGATCGTCTGGGATAAATATGACCCTGCACTTCCGCTGAGAGAGTTGAAGACGTTGTATTAACGGGCGTTGTGTGGGGTGTTCTTTCGCCTTTAAATCTGCTGGTCTGATTTGTGCCATGAGAACGATGTGACGAATAACCAGGTGGACTCCTGCGATCTTTGTACAGTACGATATACATGGCGTGGCCATGTGGGCTAATTGGGTTTTGGTGCAAACGATATAACGGGATTTACGGCGTTTAGAGGTGAATGTCACGGTACATCAAGTACAACTAATAATCAGTTAAGATTCTCTAAACTACCTAGCCTCTCAACCTAACAAAGCTAATCAACTATACGGTCAAAGTGAAATTAGCCGTGTTGACACCACCTGCAACCCGCGGGAAGAACTCGAAGGTAAACACAGTCGACACTCCTGCCGAGATCACCGAGCTAATCGCCGAGGAGGTGATGATCACATGGGACGCGTCCCAGTTGAACTGGCTGTTGTAGGTCTGGAGAGGTTCATAATTGTCAGTGTATGATTGCTAAAACAAGTGAGGAAGTTAAAACTTACTGTTCTGGCCTGCTGCAACGGGCCCAGGTAAACGGTCCATGTATCCACCAGGTATACTCCGCTGGTGGTCATCGCCTTGACAGCGGCGACTCGAGGCACACCACCCCAGGTAACAGGAATGCTCAGATCCGAGCCCGAGACCGAAGACGCAACCGCAGAAGTTGACGAGAGAGTCGGCGTCTTCCACTGAACAATCTGGACCACAGGCGACGATTGACCTCCCGAGAAAGTCAAGGTGAGATTGGCAATAATGCCCGGGGCAGTCGTCGAGCTGAGTTTCTTGGAGAGATAAGAGGCAGAGAAGGTGATGTTAGCCCCCGAGACGGAGTAGTCGGTGCCCGAGATCAAAGTCGAGCCAGTCGAGTCGCTGATCGAAGTGAGTGTGTTGCCATTGAAGAGGAACGGAAGGCTCTGGGCGACAACGTCAGTCCCGTATTGGTGGAAAATGTAGGCAGAGGACCATTGCGAGGTTGCGGATGAATCCTCAGTGCTGTCCGGCAAGCTGTTTGCCGAAGAGGCGGTGGACTTTGTGATCATCGAGATGGAGTTGGGATCTCGCCAGGTGTTTGCGTTTCGATCCAGCTGGTCCAGGCCGTTGTCCCAGAGAACGCAGGCGAAGTTGAGGCTACGAGCTGTACGGATGAGGAAGTCCGTGTACTTCCAGCGGGCAGCTGGCTCGGTGTTGGTTGGCGAGGCATCATACTCTCCGATCAAGATGGGAACATTGGTGAAGTTATTGCGCATCAATGTAAAGTCTGACAGCAGGCTGGCCTTGTCGGCGTCAGATCCCCAGATGGTCTTGCCCCTGGAAAGTGTTAGCTCACTATCTTCATTGCCAAACTAAATCTGTATACTTACCATGCGCTGAAGATGAAGTCGTCTGGAAAAAACGTCAGCGGGTCTGTCCAAAGTGGTGAAGGGTTTCCTGTACTCACAAGGACTATAGTAGTGGAACTGAATAGCATACGGGTTCGAGAACCCAGTCGGCGCAACAAACCACTCCGAAGTCTTGACACTGTCCTCACCACCTCCCACAAGCGTAACAACTCGCTTGGGGTTGAAGCCACCAGCATCATTAATAGCCTGCAGGAAGATCTTGTTCAGCTTATTGATCTCGGCTGCATCGGTTGCAGTGTTGCAAGGAGGCTCGTTGATTGGTTCAAAGGCAACGAGACTCGACTTGCAGGCAAGCTTCGTTCCAACCTGATACCACAAGCGGTAGAACTTTTCTTCGATCATTGTCAGGTTGGCACCCGAGGCCGTCACGTCGGCCCAGATCCAGGAATCTAGTCATTTATCAGCCTTTGGGGAAAGCAAAGTGTGGATGAAGGTGGCTTACCATGATGAGCATCGACAATGGCATATAGACCCAGAGAGGTGACCATGTCAACCACATCCGAGACACGTTGCAGCCAGGTTGGATCAATAGTCCAGTCCGGAGAACTTCCAGTGAAATGGTATGCGTAGGTGACTGCATCATGTCAATATCAAGTCAATATGGGCATTGAGACAGCAGATCACTTTACCTGGGATGCGGACACTCTTGAAGCCCGCATTCTTCACATCGCTGAAGGTAGAGGCCACCACGGGTGGGTTGTTCCAAGAACCCTCGTTCGGCGTAGCGTCGAGGGTGTTTCCCAGATTCCAACCAGGATGGAGCGCCGCCACGAAATCGGATGCCGAGATGGCATTGAATGTCCCGGTGCAAGTAGCCGCCCCCGTTGAAGTGGTGGTTTTTGTCGCCGACGAACTAGTCGTGGTGGTCGTGGTAGTCTTCAGTGTGGTTGATATAGCCGAGCTAGTGGTGGTGGTGGTGACAGAACTCTTGGATGTGGTTGTCGCGCTGGTCGTTGCTGTGCCCGGAACACACTGGTAGTACCCTAAAGATTCATGAGACAGGTACAGATCAATTTCACTCAGCGTATACTTACAGGGATTCTGCGAGGTACAGTAAAAGCCTGATGTGCATGACGTGCTCCCCGTGTAGCCAGTGCCACCACCTATGCTTCAATTAGTCACTTGTGCATTGCAGAAAGACGATAGATCAGTATACATTGGCCCCAGCCTCCTACCTGGGCGTTGACAGAGCCAAATAGTGCCACAAGGGCCACTACTCGGGGGCTATACATGGTGAGGTACTGCACAGCAGTGAAATAGTCAACGAATAGACACTTGGTCGTGATCTTCACCAGAAATCTCCGTCATCCTGTCGATCCGGTGGGTTTATAACTATCTTCACGAGACTGCAGAACAGGGGTTCAGTTTGACCATTGAATACCTCCGTCGGAAAATAGGCTAATAACCATAAGGATAAGGCTTCGCTCCCGCTTCCCCACGCTCCACTTGCTACTTGCAAAAGCGATGATTGGGCGTGATTCGGACGTTAGTCCGGGGTCATTAAAGCATTGGGCATACTGTATCGATCCGGATGATGACCGATGTCACATAACTGGGGATACTAAGGAGATTAAACGACCTATGGAGTATGGACTGTGTAATCAGGTCTTCGTATTGGACATCTAGTAATCTAGATTGGTCTAGTAGCTCATAAAGCTGTGAGCAAAAGCAGTCTCGGACTCTTCAGAACGAGACAGTGGCTTGGCTCGGCATCAGACACTGGGGTTGCCAAAACCCTCCAATAAAACCAACCTGTTACGATCCCCTTTATTTCCCAATTCAGAAGAAGCCACCGTGACGAAACGCCCCCTAAACCGCTGCAGGACCTTTTCATGTTGAGGAACGCTGCGAACCCTAGTCGCTTCCCCGCTTCTCCGCTTGGGCGGGCCTGCATCTCCGTTCTTCGCCAGGCACGCGCTTCACGGAGAAGGTCCGTGTTGGTTTCTACAACGCCGTGGAGAATCGAGGATAACTCAATTGGAGTATCAAGGCATATTAGAAGCTTGGTATGTGGAAAAGGCAATTTTTTTTAATTTTCAATTTTTTTATTTTTTGCTCTTGATTGCGCTGCATCAGGTCTATAGGTACATCTCATAGCCATATCTTCGTTATGTTAATTCATGAATTGCATCATCGTAGCCCTGTTCAAAAGGGAACTAGGCAACAAAAAGCCAAAAAGTGGATCGCTAGAAAATCAGCCATTCACATCATGATGCAGTCTTTGTTCCTGTGCCGGTCATTGCTGTAGCGATTTGTATGTAATGCCGGCTGCGAGTATCGATTCCGGGAGTTCCGGTTGTTCGCTGGGTAGGAATCGACTTGTATATCATCAAAGGTTGGTCTTCGGGTGGGAGGCGAGTATCGTGGCCCGCCAGCAGTTTGTTCGTAGGGAGGGGGAGGTGCGTTAGGGTCATTATTGTTCGGATTCCCGGGCGGCGGCCGAGCTCCAAGACCAGTGCTTGAAGTTCGAGTAGGCGGATTGTCCATTTGGGGGGTGGGGCCAGTCAAGTGAACGGGGACCGAGTTGCGATTCCCACGACCAGTCGCATCTCCAGTACCACTGTTACCATTCTCCTGGCTTTCGGTGCGCTCTCGCTGTTCTTCTTCCTGGAATTGGAGGGAAAGGGCGTAAGCGTAGTCCGCATCACTCTGTTCTTGCGGCGACAACGGGCCTTGAGCAGCCTCATTATTAGAGGCTACGCCAGCTGCAGCGGTGCTCGAAGTGCGAGGCCTAGCGGGACTAGTTGGACCCGTCGAGCCCGTGGGGCCCTGGCTCACAGCACGGAAATCGCCCGCCAGGAATTCAGAGTTGAACCCGGTCACATCGACCAGGGATTCCCAGACAACCTCCGCATGGTTTGCGTAACCAGCATCAGTAACCAGGGTGAAAAGCTGGTGAGATTGTGGGTGTTTATACAAAGTCGAGAAGTGATCGTTGCGGAAGAGGAT
Organism: Penicillium simplicissimum; assembly: GCA_024706585.1. NCBI lineage: Eukaryota > Fungi > Ascomycota > Eurotiomycetes > Eurotiales > Aspergillaceae > Penicillium > Penicillium simplicissimum. The sequence goes on from JAMZTW010000014.1 coordinate 117,423, forward strand.
CGAAACAGATCCGGGCGCCAACCGCGTCGACAACTGCGTCAAGCCAAACGGACTCAACTGCGTTGCGTTCTCAACATCCACAAAATTTTGTATGGCCTGGATATCTGCCATGTTTTGCTCCTCTTCTGCAGTCAAAAATTCTCCTCGCATGATGCGATCTTCAAGCTCGTGCTTACGAAAGGGCAAGAGTTGGATATCTTCATGATATTGAGCGATTCGAGTCATGGCGGTATGTTCAGGGCTGGACCACGACGCAAGCCAGCCGTGAATGAGAGGTATACCGAATGTGCTGTACGAGCGAAGGTCAGGGGTTTGCAGGAAAGTACCGAGAGATTCCACAGTTTCCTAGTTCTCTATTAGCTTTGATACCCGCTGGTCCCGCTTGAGCTCTCTCACTTACCAATGTCAGACGTGGATTGACATTCATGCCGGTATGCAGCATGGTTAGGAATTGACTGAGTGCCTCAATGTCGGGAAACTCCTCGTCAGGACCCAGACAGGTCGTTAGTTCCTCGAATAGAGCTTCGATCAACAAGCCCAGTGAAATCTGCTCGCGGGTCTTCAACGCTCTCACGATGGGAGGTTCGGCGTTGGAACCGGCGCGCAAAACGAGAGCATTGATTAGAGCCAGCAGCGGGCAGGGTCCGTTCTTGTTCTGTACTAGAATCGGCGACTGCAGCAATTTTCCTTCGCGATTGGACCAATTGATTTGGCGAATCGAGTACGTTTCTGCTCGCTGATCCCTTTGCCTGGCTTCTTCGGTGGGGGACAGCTTTCTGCTCGGAAGTGGGGGGACACTTCCATGCGTGACGTCCCTTGGCGGCAGTTGGGGCACACCTCCCGCCGCCGGAGGTTGGGAGTCTAACAGCGACCCTCTGTCCTTCCCCCCAGTCTCCTCGGAGGACGATGGTCCTTGATCAGATCTCCTGTCCACGCCTGATGAGCCATTCGGGATTTCCAAGTCAATCAATTCATGAGAAGTTGCGGATGTGCGACTGGAAATCATCGAAGGGGTGTTGATACCGGCATCTGAGCCGAGTCGACCCTCCGCATTTGGCGGTCGTAGTCCATAAGAATCGTCCGCCGGCCCTTCAGACTTTTGTACCGCCACAGCTGGTGCGTAGGGGTTTGATTGGCCGCCCTGGAAGTAAATCTCTTGAGGCGCCGATATCTTGATTGAATGTTGCGATCCCCACGGGGACGGATCGTGGGGTGGGTCTACCGAAATTGGACGGGGAGCTCCGCCGTGAGGAGGTTCGTGATCAGCCCACGGAGATTCCTGTTGCTCCGAAACATCCAGCAAGGAGAGACGAGCCGTCATGGGTATATATCCTTCAGCTAAAATCGGTCAGCATGTGGCGTGAATTGGGGAAGGGGCAAGGCGAGGCTGTTGGATCGTACTCTGACTGAGAGGGTCACTAGTGGCCGAAGCATGTGAGTGTCGATCGTTCCAATTACTGGAACCGGATGAACGCTGCCCCATATCAACCGGCCGTGATTTCAAGAATGGGTTCTTCGATTGTAACTGTACGGGAACCTCTCCCATGGACCCGGTTTGACCTGGCAGAGCTGGCAGTGGTGCGTCACGCCATCCGTTCTCTGTTGTCGCGTGTGAACCAGCTTGTAGAGCTGGGGGAACCCATTGTCTACCGCCTTCGACCTGTGAGGAATAGGATGCATCTCCCATTGTGGCCGAGTACTCATGCTTGGCCCGGTCTGGGAAGCTCTCGGTCCACGGGTTGGGTGGGTGGCTGGTCGGCGAGCCAACCGGAGACCTCTGAGCCTCTTCGAGCGGCATCAGGTCAAAAGCTGGAGAGGTATTGAGGTCGGGAGAGTAAATAGAGTCCTCGGAGGGAGCTCGATCCAGACGGGCTCGGCGCTGCGAAGGGGAGGATTTCGAGGGGGACACTGGGGAAGCTGGATGAGCATTCCACTTATCCAGGTTCTCCAAACGTGGTGGCGGAGGTTTTCGGAGCACCATGAAGGAAGATGAGGACGGATGGGAGTGCGAAGACTAAGTTCGTGGAGGTAGATATGTGTAACAAGTATGTCGTCGTGGCAATATAACAGGCAGCAAGAACTAGGAAACTCTGGCGATTCCGTCGATATTAACACGTGCGAGGCCCGGGCAGAGTGTCCATTGGGCTGGGACGGAAACTGCCTTGCAGATCCAACAGAATCAACCAACTCGCGGAGGCGCTGGGGTTGACTTCGAAGAACAGCCCACACTACCTAAAAATGGCCGAGGCCAGCGTTTCCCGATCAGCCTCCGCACTCCGCCTTGTTGGCGATGATCTCAGCCCTCACAGGCACCCACATTCCGCCCGATCAACCGTGCGTGGGCTGGTCGTATTGGTATTACTGTGGCTGGAGGACACCACTGAGGGGTCAATGCTAAACAGCCAGCCCATCTCAAATATACGGGCGGGGCATCAGGGATATTCATAACCATACATTACATTACACTCACGTGACCCTTGATTGAGTTATCGGATTAACCTTTCTCCAAATCCCCCCCGCCTTCGACTCAAAACCACTGCTGATTGGCCGACAGTCTTTACAAAAAAAGCAGCTAGAGTCAATTTTCGGAGCTTCATCGCTGGAATTTGTACAGGACGCTTGTTCAACCAGCCCGGCGTTGAGGCTTCTTCACCATGCACTCCTCTATTCGCCCGAACCAATTCGTGGTGATCCAGCTACCATCGGATCAGACACGCATTGTCAAGCTGGTCCCAAATACGTATGATCGCCTGCTTGCATCTCTTGAATATGGCGAACGGACAATACTAAGTTTCGACAAACAGGATTATCCAATTAGGCAGAACTGGTAATTTCGCCACGAATCAGATTCTCGGTCGTCCCTTCTTCCTGACATTCGAGATCCTTGATGCGCCTGAGAGTGACGGCTACCAGCTGCGCGTGGTCCCAGCCGAGGAGCTACATGCCGAACACCTCATCGAAGAAGCCGAGGGAGATGGCGAGGGCGAGGATGGGGATTCAGGGGCAGGAACACCCATGCGCACAAATCGGACCATCGTGGACGACGCTTCGACCCAAAAATTGACGACCCAGGAGATCGAAGAGTTGAAGAAGGAGGCCAGTGGTGCGGGCAAGGATATTGTCGCAAAGCTTCTCGAGTCGCACACCAACCTGGATAAGAAGACTGCCTTTTCCCTTGCGAAGTATACCTTGCGCAAGCGGAAGAAGTATATTCGGAGGTTTACGGTTCTGCCGTTGGACGTCGGCTTCCTGACCAACTACTTGCTCGAGCAACGGGATGCACAGCGGACGATGGAACTGCGGGATGAGCACGTGGGCCTGCTCGGCTGCCTGGGAAATGTGCATCACGGTGGAGAATCAACTTTCGATGCTCTTTCCACGGTCAAGCCGAATGGACGCTACTTTGTGGTTGACGAGACCGGTGGCCTTGTGGTTGCAGCAATGGCCGAGCGGATGGGGATTTTGTACCCCGAGGAGGAGGACGAAGATCAGGAGTCGGCCGAGACTCCTATGAAGCAGGAGCATGATGGATCAGAAAACACAGAGAAAAAGACCGCAACCTCAACACCCCGGCGTAAACGTCCCCGGCCGATGTCTGCGTCCGGAAACACAATCACCGTCGTCCACGCTTACTCACAACCAAATCTGTCATTATTGAAATACTTTGGCTACGACATCAACACTCCCGACGAGTCTCATCCTCTTCACACTCATCTGAAAACCATGTCATGGTTACAGCTCGTGGACCCCACGACAGACCCAATCCTATCCAACGAACCTCCCGCCTTGCCTGCTGGAGAGCTCGCCGAAATGAAAGCCAGCAAGCGCACAGCTTATTACTTCAAGCGTAATCGCTGGGAAAAGTTCCGTGCGGTCACAGATGAAGCCCGTGCCGGCGGCTTCGACGGCTTGATTGTTGCTTCTCTACTGGAGCCCGCCGGCATCCTGAAGCACCTCGTTCCGCTCCTCTCTGGGTCTGCCGCGGTTTCTATCTACTCTCCCACGATTGAGCCCCTCACCGAGCTCATGGATCTATATTCCACAGCCCGGCGGACGGCATTCATCAATCGGAAGCGGGATCTCGAATTGCAGAAATCTTCAGAAGATGAGCTCGTGGATCTGGCCCCACTCTTCGAGGAGTTCCCCGTTGATCCTACCCGACTCCTGCCTCCAACCCTACACACCACTCGCGTTCGTGCCTGGCAGGTCCTGCCTGGTCGGACCCATCCTCTGATGACTGGACGTGGCGGAGCCGAGGGCTACCTGTTCCACGGCGTCCATGTCATCCCTGCTTCGGCGAGTATTCAGGCTGCGGGCACGTTCCGGAAAAAGCGCAAGGTAGAAGCAACCTCGACGCCTGCCAGTGATCGAGACGTGGAGATGGCAACTTAGATACTAGATAGCATCGGGCGGCGGTGAACCGTGTACGAATATAATGATTTTTGAATGCCGGTCCATTGGAATCATTCCTCCAACGAGATACAACTCTGAATTGAGAATCCCGAGTGTCAGATTTGACGTGGCGGTTCATCAATCTGACGAACACCTAGGTACGAGATTCCATGGTTAGAGCTGGTAGGGAAATGGCGTGAAGTCAGCATTGCTGCCTGGGAACCCGTCCCGGCAGCTACGGGATTCTGCTCTGCAAGGCGATGACGCCGCGTAATCAAAAAAGGTCCATTGGTGCGCTGAATTTCATGAAACAATATACAACCTGGCACTCTACAGGCTCTTTCCCATGAACTTTCTCTTTGTAAAGCTAAGCCAAAACTGTGGAGCAGTTAGTGAGCCATCAGGAAAGATTGTTGTTGACTGGAGCTTACCTTCGATGGTCCCTCTCCTCCGGGATATAATCTAGCATGTAGCCGCATGGCAATCTCCTGTCGCACCTGCGAGATGTATCTAATTTTGTTGATCAGCAAACGGTATATATATCTTTCGAGGGGACCATTGGTTCACATACGCCCGCAGGCTCTCCGCATCCTGGCGGTCGCGTGGGGGCTCGAAAGCCTGGTTCAAGGGAAAAGACACATCGCCAGGAATGGCAAAGCTGTCGAGAGCGGCATTGATCAAGGCCTATTCCAGTCGCATGTCAGTGATAGCTCCAACGTACGATGCGACAAGAGCTTGCAGCGTATACCTTCTCCGCATCCCGGGCAGTCATCGTAGGCTTGACCTTGCCGAGACACTCGCTGATGAAGAGCGTTCCATAAATAAGCATCCGATCGGCAGGGCCGTTGATCTCAAAGTTGCGGAACAGCACGTTGGCCCGGAAGAGAGACAGGATCTCATCGACGCAATCGTAGGACTCGTTCTCGGGGGTCACATCAATGTCGGGGGTATTGGGGGGTAGTGCGGGCAGCGTGTATGCGGGACCACGGGTCCGGGTGCGCAGTGGCAGGATAGGGAAGTTCCCTATACAGAAGACAGTCAATGCATGATGCTCGTCGGTTATCATCGAGTGTCGCATGGAGGGGGCAGCTGTCGGCGGGGCAGCGTACCTATCACGGGAACATCGCGGTCCTCTAGGAAGATGGAGTGGTATGCCTGGATTGAGAGGGTCAGCACGAAACGAATGTATAGAAGCTATGCATTGTATGCAGTCTGATCGTACCGGCATGGTGGGATGATTGACCAAGGACTGGGGAGAGCTACACGGGAACAGAGTGATGTTGCGGAGTCGCTAGGCGGTGCAGGCTGCAGGCGGTCGCCAGTTGGGCAGATGTCATCAGAGCGGTGCTCCTCTTGATTTTCCGCCCCGAGCCTCTCTTTACGCGCGGAACGCGTCGAGCTTCACTTTTCGCGATTGCTCTGCCAACCTCCATTACACCCACCTCATCGCTATTACATCAACAAGAAGTGACAATGTCCGACTACGAGGATGAAATGGACGTGGATGCGCCCTCCAAGGACGTCCAATTCAGCTCAGAGAATGCCAGTGGGAAAAAGAGGACGGCGGCCGACCTGCCCATTCAAGCTCAAGACAACCTTCCTTGGTACGGCACATTCATGAAACAGGAAGGACGATCTGCTGACATTTTTTCCCCTGATAGGGTAGAGAAATACCGCCCGAATACCCTCGATGATGTCTCGGGACATCAAGATATTTTAGCCACAATCAACAAGTTCGTTGAGAAAAACGTACGTACCACTAGGACGAATTGACCGAACAAATCCTGATGAAATGATAGCGCCTACCTCATCTACTCCTCTACGGTCCCCCGGGGACCGGAAAGACCTCAACCATTCTCGCTCTCGCCCGGAGGATATATGGCACGAAGAATATGCGGCAGATGGTGCTTGAACTCAATGCTAGTGACGACCGTGGCATTGACGTTGTTCGAGAACAAATCAAAACCTTTGCTAGTATGGTTACCATAGAGAATGGGGTGGTGTAGAGAGAGACAGAAACCGGGTGCTAATTGAACGTTTCACAGGCACGAAGCAGATATTCTCCATGGCCCCGGCAGCCACAGAGGGCAACTCTGCTCTCGCCGGCTTCAAGCTGATCATTCTCGACGAGGCCGACGCCATGACATCCACTGCACAGATGGCCCTACGTCGCATCATGGAGAAATACACGGCGAATACGCGGTTCTGCATCATCGCCAACTACACACATAAGCTCTCGCCCGCCCTTCTATCGCGATGTACGCGATTCCGGTTCAGTCCCCTGAAAGAGGCCGACATTCGAGTACTGGTCGATCAAGTGATTGAGAAAGAAAATGTTCGCATCCAGCCAGAGGCAGTAGACAGCCTGGTGCGACTGAGCAAGGGCGACATGCGACGGGCACTCAATGTTCTTCAGGCCTGTCATGCCAGCAGTGGGTTCCCTTTCTCCGCGGTCCGCGGAGCCACCATAAGCAAAGCTTCGTTATCAGACGAACTAACAGATAGGCGCAGGTATACCCTTGCCTATGCGTGATGCGCCAAATGCACCCCTGCCGGAACATGAACTAATCACCAACGCGACGATTTACGACTGCATTGCGGCGCCACATCCGGCCGACATCCAAGAAATTATGAGCACAATCCTCTCCACCAGCGACGTCACCTCATGTCTCAATACCGTGAATACGCTCAAGTCCACCAAGGGCCTGGCGTTGGCTGATATTCTGTCCGCTCTGGCAGATCAATTGCAACAGCTTGAGGTGCCAGCGCAGACACGCATTACTTGGCTGGAGGGGCTAGCTGAGATTGAATGGCGGTTATCTGGGGGCGGGTCTGAAGCCATTCAGACGGGCGGGCTGGTGGGCGTGGTGCGGAATGGGTGTGAGTTGATGGGCGATAGGGGCATTGCCATGGCATGAAGGACCCGAAGAGCCGCATACGAGCCGAGCCATACAGTACGGCATACGGACTATAGTTACGGAGCGTGCTTTCGGTAATCAAGTGAGCCTAATCTAAAAATTTTGCTCATGGTGTGCCACTATACCCGAGACCCTCTGTGGAAAGCATCCATTTAGCACTGATCACTAGCAACCTGCAATATGTCGAGAAATGATGGAATCTATTAATCCAGGTCAGGCTGATGGGCTGTCGAGCATACTTATCCGCTCGTTTAGATTTGATTCAATCCAGAGCACAGAAAGGCATGCCGATGCGGAATCCTTCGCTTCCCGCCGTCAGCATTGAAAATAATCGAACATTTCAGGTAAGCCTTGCCTGGACCAACCCTAATTGGGTTGTTAGCACGAGGGAGTCTTCTTGAGGAGTGATTGATGAACGAGTTTACTCTGTTCGGCACGCCTATCAGACGCCCGGGGAATATGTCGAGACTCCACCATCTCCACCAGCTTCTCTCTCGCACGACGCACACTGCACGGCGCATGCTGAGCTCGTCCTTTCGTACCCACTTTTTCCCGCTGGCTTATCGTCTGGTCTGGGGTGTCTCCAACTATCCCACGCTTTTCATTAGCTAATTCTTTCCCGCTACCCATACATTTTCCTCGGCCTTGGCCTGGGTGCCCTACAGGAGCTTGGGCGAGTCAAGTTTCAACATGGACCATTCTCGGTCACGGTAGTCTCCGTGCACCGTCCCGGCCCCAAGATTTGTACCAAGGACGTACAAGACCACTGTAAATGACTTGGTAATGACCGTAAAAATCACATTCGCCCGAGATCGCTGCCTCTGGAACCCCGCAACCGTGCAAGCTAACCTGCCCAAGAGCCGGGTGAGGGTCTGCTGCGGTGGGGGAACTTGCTGGACTGGCCCGCACCAAGTTTCCGGCCGACTCCATCTCCGCGGGACAACACCGTGTCGCATAAGTAGTCCAGTGTGCGCTGCTACCTTGTGGAGGGGTTCGGCTGCTCTGCTCTGCATTCAATTCATCGTTCGCCTGTCTCCGGTGCTACTGCTGCTCCGCCGTTGCTCGAGGAATCGCCTACATCATGCGTTCTTCTATTCAATCCGGCCTGCTGCTGGCCGCCTCTCTGTCAAGCTCGGTGGTGGAGGCAGAGCGCGTGGTTGGCGCATACATCTTTGCGCGCCACGGTGACCGAACTGCCAAATACTTCGGCAACACCCAATTGACCGATCTGGGCTATAACCAGGTCTACGATGCTGGCGCGTTCTACAATGGCCGCTACATCCTCGCCGGTTCCGACAAGCAGATCGAGGGTATCAGTCCCTTGATCGTCAACCCCCAGCAGATCAGCGCCAGCTCCCCCGCTGACGCGGTACTCCAAAACTCGGCCACTGGCTTCCTGCAGGGTGTGTACCCCCCAGTTGGCAACCGTGCAAACCAGACACTGGCCAACTCCACGACCGTCGTCTCACCTTTGAACGGCTACCAGCTGATTCAGGTCACTGCCACGTCTTCCAGCAACAGCAATGAGGGAGCCACCTGGCTGCAGGGCTCGAGTGACTGCCAGAAGGCCACTATCAGCAGCAACAGCTACTACACGTCGGACGCGTACAACTCGATGCTGACGTCCACCAAGGACTTCTACCAGTCGCTGTCGCCTTTGCTGAACTCGACTTTCTCTGCCTCGCAGATGACCTTCAAGAACGCCTACACGATCTTTGACTATCTCAACGTGGGCCAGATCCACAACTCCACCGATGAGTATCCCGCACTCAAGGGATTGACGGGTGAGATCTACACCCAGCTGCTTCAACTGGCCAACAACCAGCAGTACCACTTGGCGTACAACGAGTCCGACACTGTCCGGGCTATTGATGGTGCCGTGCTGGCTGGTGAGATCCTGTCCAGCCTGAACAATACCATTACCAGCAGCGGCAAGTCCAAGCTGGGCATCTCGTTTGGCTCCTACGGCACGTTTTTGTCCCTCTTCGGCCTGATGCAGCTGCCGTCTGCCTCGGTTGACTTCACCGGTATGCCCATCTATGCCTCTTCGATGGTATTTGAGCTTGTGACAAATGCCACCGGCACGGGCATGCCCTCCGAGAAGGATCTCAGCGTGCGCTTCATGTTCCACAATGGTACCATCACCGGTTCCGACGAGCCCACCGTGTATCCTCTGTTTGGGCAGTCGAAAGAGCTCCTCTCATGGTCTGACTTCAAGTCTGGCATTGAGAAGATTGCCGTGACGAGTGATTCTCAGTGGTGCGACCTCTGCGGCAACACTGATGGCAAGTGCTCCTCCACTACGGCCAGCACCAGCTCCTCCGTCTCGTCGAGCTCGTCGAGCTCCACATCTGATGGCATGTCGCGGGCCGTGGCTGGTGTGGTTGGCGCCATGGTAACTCTGGCCGTTATTCTGGGCCTGGAGGCTCTCTTCTTCCTTGTCGGTGGATTCCGTATCTCCAAGCGGAACAAGGGTGGTCCCGAGATGGTCAGGTCTGATAGTGCGTCTGCGGAGGCCGCGAAGAAGTAGTTGCGACGCGCTACGAGATGGAACCAGGGGAACTGTATTGCATTTGATGGATGAGCAGGTCTATAGGTCTGCTGGTATTATTCAGACTAGGACCTACCAACCAATCAGATATGAGATGCGTTATGACTCGATGTTATTGGCATTCACGACAATCCAACTTGATATCCATACCACCTATTCTTTAGATCAATGTAGACTCAGATGAAGCCCCTGCATGGTCTTGAGCCTCGCACTGTATAGCAGATAATCAGGCCAAAGACTAACGATCATTCTCGCTTCTTGAGCCCTTTCACCGCCTTTCCTACCGAGTCCACCCTAAACATTCCAGCTTTCCCCTTTTCCCCCTCCCCCACAAGTTACCAACAACACTAACCATCCTTCACCATGCCGCGCCAACAAATCAATCTCGAACCCTACCGGGACGAGATTATCGCGCTGTTTCAACATGGCATCAGTAGCGACTCAATCAGCCGCACCCTCGAGAGCCGGTATAACATCCAGGTCAAGGAACGGACCATTCAGTCCCGGCTACGCAAGTGGGGTATCCGCAAACGCAGTCGGACCACGACTGCGGACGAGGTGCTTCATGCGCGGATCAAAGTGCTCTTCATGCAAGATAGATTGACAGATAAGGCAATGCTGAAGCTTCTGCGACAAGATGGTTATGAGATCTCCGAGCGAACGCTTCGGCGGCTTCGCTTTCAACTGGGGCTTCATGCGAGGGCTTCCACCTTTGACCAGGAACGGGGAGCTGGGCCAGTCCCAGTTCGTTTGCCCATTGCCATGTCAGTCCCAGTGATTGCGGCTAAAGATGGCCAAGGCCTTTGATCCTCTGGTTGGAGCCCTTCGGGGATTTCACATTGCCCAACATCTGGTGACGGCTCCTCCCTCCCTATGGCCACCATGATTCGTTTGCCGGTGGAATCATCGGCCACCTCTACCCATATGCGACCCCCAACGCGCCAAAAGTCTTCTTTCGTTTCGCTTCATTAGAGTCTGAGTCTTCTTCCCTACGCGACAACTCAAATGACTCCCTCCACTGGATTGCCTGCAGTAAGTTCGGCGCTGCTGGCTCAGCGACGGCCTTGAAAGTTTGAACAATACCCACTATGCGCCATCACTTTCATCGTCGGATAGTCTATTGCATGTATGCTCAGCCCTGCTTGAAGTTGATTGATTGTCGTTCAGGGCAAGCATCGATCATAAGTTCCTCGCTTACCGCTTCTTGGGTGGACAGGCAATGGATCTACGACGCTCTCATGACGAAACGCACCTCTCCAACATGCTGCTGCCCCATGCTAGACGCCACACTACACGTTTCCCTTTGCAACTACCCGATCGCGACACTCAATAGACAACTTGGACAAAACTTTTCCGCCCTGCACATGCTGAATGGCCTTCATCCGACCTCGTGACGACATGCTTCAAGCCGAAAGCGACCCTCTTCCAAGCGATACCGGACCAATGAATATCCGGACATAGAAATAGTTGGACCTTCCTGGGTGTATATTGCGTATTCTTGTATATATTCTACTCTGCTTGGGTCAACAATGCATATATACTTTGGCCTTGACCGTGGATGCTCTATTGAACCTGAATTCATAAACAGGTCACGTGCCATGACGTCCACTTTTCTCGGAGAAGCTCCCATCCACCGCAGCAACATGTCCTCGTCTTCAACGCCGTCGACGCGTTAGCAGGCCGTGGATCGGCCGTATATCCTCTCTTTTATTTTCCTCCCCTCCTCTCCACCATGTCCACCCAATACGCCAGCGAGCCGAATCCCACGGCCTCGGCCACTTTACACACGACCGTTGGCCCGATCCACATAGCCCTCTTCGCCAACCAGGCCCCCCTCACCTGCAAGAACTTCCTACAGCACTGCAAGGACAACTACTACGCAGGAACGATCTTCCACCGCATTGCGCCAGATTTTGTAATCCAGGGTGGTGACCCCACGGGCACAGGGTCAGGCGGTACCTCCATCTACGAGTATCCCGAGTTCGAGTACGACCCCGATGCGCGCGACCCGAATGAGCGGGTCGTCCTCCGCGATGAGATACACAGTCGGCTGCGATTCAACCGGCGCGGGCAGGTGGGTATGGCGAAGAGCGAGGATGGGTCGTATGGGAGTCAATTCTTCATTACGCTCAACAACACGGAGCGGGAAATGAATGGGCAATGTACCCTGTTTGGACGGTTGGAGGGGGACAGTATTTTCAACGTGCTGAAGATTGCCGAGGCAGAGCGCGTGGAGGGCACCGAGCGGCCCGTATATCCGGTAAAAGTGGTATCCTGCGAGGTTGGAGAATTGGGACCCTTGGCCGGGAAATTGAAGGATCGCAAGCTCGTCTCGACCACAGCCGGTGCAGCCGAGAAGCAAGCGCCCAAGAAAAAGAAGAAGGCTGCCAAGGGGGCAAAGGTTCTACTGAGCTTTGGTGACGACGAGGGCGACGAGGGAATGCCCATGCGGCCGGCGAAACCCAAGTTCAACACCAAACTGGTCACGGACATGCCTGGTTCAAAAGACGATACGACAACAGAGACAAAACCACGAGCCCCAGAGTCAGCATTGCGCAAACGACCAAGATCTCCATCTCCCAAGCGCTTTGCCTCGCCCGAGCGCAAACAGCGACGCAAAACACCCGATCCTCAGACCCAATTACCCCTCCGAGATCCCGAATCACCGTCTCGCTCTCCAAGTCCCTGCTCCCCTACACCAGCCAAAGAATCAAAGCTATTACGGACCAATGCCGAAATCGCCTCATTAAAGGCATCTATGCGCCGCACGGTCAACGTCGGCCCAGCCGACACCGGCCGTAAAAAGTCCGCACTGGAAGCAATGATCCCGGAAACCGCAACGCGCGGCCGCAAACGCCCAGCACTGGGATCAACCAACGGCGCCGCAGCCTCATCGGGAACCAGGAGTTCCGCCGAAAAAGCCGCGCTGGACGTGTTCAACGCATTCAAAGCCAAACTCGAAGGCGCCGCCGACTCTAAAACGACAGCATCATCCCAGCACACAGCAAAAGACAAAGGCAAGGCCCGGGAAGAAGCCACCGACGACGAAGAGGCCCAACTCTGCGACCTGCATTTCATCGCAAACTGCCAGTCGTGCCAATCGTGGGATGATCCCGACACTGCCGCGAACGAGGACGAGGATCTCCACGATGCAGGCTGGCTTAGTCATACATTACGCTTTGGCAAGGATACGCTGGGGAAGGATCTGAATTGGAAGAAGGAACATCCTGATGATGCGGATTCATTGATGGTGATTGATCCGCGGGAGAAGGAGAGGGATCTTGGGGGGCCGAGTGGGCGGAAACGAGGGCTGCAGAGGGATTGGGAGCGGGAACGGAAGAGGGAGCGCGCTGGGGAGCGGGAGTGGGATCGGGATGGGAAGTAGACTGATGGGATACCAGCACCAGTAGTGAACTTCACCCACTTGTTATGGCCTACGAGATCTGGTACGGAGGAAGCATCCACGGGAATCTAAAATAGAGTCGAATTCAGACCCCATTCACCCATTGAATCGAATCGTCGTGATATCATGAGAAAATGATTCTTAGATACAGGCTCCCCGACCTCCCCAATATCATCCCCCCTCCAAAGAAGCAGAACCCTATGAACAGACAACGCCATAATTTCTCCTGGGGTATTGAATCCTCTTCGTTCCCGTTTTTTCTTTTGATCAGGCCTTACGACGCCGCTTGACAGCGCTGCCACCATCCTCAGCCTCGCCGGATGCCTCATCCGCGGCCGCAGGGCTGGTGGCCTCGCTATCGGTCAGTTGCTCAACCACCCGACCAGAGTCAAATTTCCCGGATCCCGCATCCGCACCAAAGCCACTGCCGTCGAAACCATAGTTGTACGAAGAGTGATTCGCTTCCTGGTTGCTATTGAAGAGATCGTCATCGCCCGCGAGGTGGTCAAAGTCAAGGAGATCGCTGGTAGCACCCGCCCCCAGTTCAGTGGTGGCGGTGGTGTCGTGCGCATTCCCTGTGGATGCAAATTCAAAGGTAGAACCGTCGTGCTTGTGGTCAGCGGCAGAACCGTCCCCAAGATCGGTGAAGTAGTCGTGGTTGAAAAGCTGATCGATGTCGATCGGAGCTGTGCCACTCGCGTCGCCGGCGAGCCCCGGAATGGAACCAGATGGGCTGAGGGGTTGCAGAAGTTCGGTCAAGTCCTGAACAGAACGGTCCTGCTGGGCTTGCATGTTGGTCAGTCTGTCAATCTCTTGTCGGGTCTTGGCAAGGCGATTCGAGTAATCATGAGGCATTGGCGGCGGGGTTGGCATGACAAGAGCATTGTTCGACCCTGCTGAAGAGGCGTCTCCAGTCTGATTGGCAATTTGTCGAAGCATGTCGGCGCGCACGCCAGGATGAAGAGGGCCATTGCCTCCTTTCTCAAGCGAGGAAAGAACATCAGGGAATTCCGAAAAGGTGGTGGGGCCGGCATTGCGCGCATTCGAACTCTGGATGACAGACATGATGTCTTTCTGTGGATACTCCTCGTCTAGCAACTGCCCCGATGGAACATTTGTCTGTCTTGGGCTGCTGTCGAGAACCTCCTCCACGTGTCCCTGCTGTGAAGCACTTGGCTGACGAGTATGACTGCGAGATCGGGTATCATAAGTCCCGCTGACAGCAGGCGAAGGAGTGGTTGCTCGATTTGCGTTGGTCGCCACGGGCGGTGCCTTCAGCAGCAATGGCTGTTTCTTTATCGTCCGTTGTCCCGTTGGGCTGGTCATCGAAGCCAGTGGGTTGAAGGTGAAATCATCACCCATGTCAACGATGTTGCCCTGGTGTTCACTCGAGATGGCTCCGGCGAAGGAGTTGGCAATATTCTGTGATCCATCTTGGCCTTGCAAGCTGCGATTGTACACTGTGGCCAAGAAGGTGAGGATGGCATTGATCGAATTTTCATGCCGAGTGTGTTGCTCTTGGAAATTGGCCGCCTGTGCGGAGAGCAGCTCGTGGTCTCTGCGCAAACTGTCGATGTGACTCGAGATGACCATCTGCTGTTGACGAATGGCTTTCAATGACTGGAAAACCTTTTCAAGCTGATCCGTGGGCATTGTCGAGTCAGTGATAAGGGACAGCGGCCGTGGTCGTGCGCGATCATCGCGCGGACCAGGTCCGCCTTCTTCGACAAAGTCACCCAGCTCATTCTCATCCGCATCCTCAGTCTTGATACGAGCGCCACCCTTGCTTCCCTTGCTCGCATGGCCAGCGGCATTCTTCGGCTTCGAGATCAACCAAAGCAGCTCTGGGTGGCCACGTTTGAAATAAGGATTAGAATATTCCGAGGGACTTTTGTTTTTGCGCTCACTGGCGCGCATCGAGTTGTCAGACAGTCCCACTTTCTTGTGAAAGCCGTACATGTTCAGCTGCCGGACGAAAGATGCGTAGTTGTTGTGCTTGAAGAGTTCTGGGATTAAACGCCGGGCAAATTCATCCTCATCCAAGACAATGAATGAATTGCCATCATCAGACCATCGGATGAGCTCGGTGTTTTTGGATTCATCAAGGAAGCTATGACCAGGGATTGTTAGCATGCATGTTGAAAGTTCAGGCTGATATGTTCTGACATACCTGCTCAGCTTTTGCACAAAGGGTGGAATCTGCTTCCGCTTTGATTGCGCCTCTCTCTTCGCAGCCCGAGCCCGATTGTAGAGTTCCTCAATCGATTCTCCCCATGCGCCCTCCCCAGTGCCTGCGCCAGCACTGTTATCCGTGTAGGTGGTAGGTGCTTGCTCGTAGCCACGGTTCCGGCTCACCAGCTGGTTAGGTGGCGGTCGGCGGGCTAACTGATTAGAGGTGGAGGCCGTGGGGCCCGACAGGTCTTGGGTTGGTGCATATGCCGCGGAGGTGTAGGCGGACGGATCAACATAGGAGGTGTTGACCACATTTGCGGGAGGGTTTTGACCCCATTGCAGGAACTGATCGTTGGAAAGTTGCGAGTTGGGATTGGGGTTGGGGTTCTGGAAGTTTGGAACAGCACCCAGCTGAGGATGAACCGCGGGCACAGTGCCAGGGGCGGGCCTCTTGCGAGTGATGCCCTGAGGGTTCATGTTGTCGTGTTGCCAATCGAATTTGTAGAGACCGGAGCGGCTTGTACACGGGGTAGAAAGTATCGTGACGCTAGGGAAATGCCGTATTTAGGTCAAGCGCTGAGCATGCGAGAGTGCCTAGGCAGCGGCAGGCGTCAACTGTGTTTATCAGAAGGCAAGGCCCCGGTGAGCAAGTGGCAGCCTAGAGTATGTGGCAATAATGAGTCGCGTCTAAAAAAGTGAAGGTTGAAGCCGCAGTGGACTCGGGCGAGCAAACGTCCTGTCGAACCTGTTCGGTATGGTCGTATTGTACAGCGCGTCGCGTAACTAATGCCAAAGGGGAAGGAAGCAATCCAGCGTGACGGTTGGCGCCTGGTGGTTGCTGGAAGGAGGCGGGCGCGGGGAAGAGGAATTCGAGGAAGGCGCCGTGATGGCGATCCAGGTCGGCGATTGTGAGGCCACAATCAGTACAGGCAAAAATCCGACATTCAGAGCGTTTGTGGAGGTAGTTGTCTTGGGGTTTACCAAACCAGTGGACAAGTGTCCAAGGCAGGCGATGCGATAGGACGCGACCAGAGCAAATGGGATGGGGGTAGAGGCGAATACAGAGACTGGGCGAAAACCGAGACGGAAATCTGCGCTGGCGACGATGAGGTCAATTCGAGCGGAGCGGCGCCTGGCCAGCTGAGTCAGCACGGCTGGCCAACTGGCCGACTCCATCAGTCCACCCGAGTCCGATAATCAACAAACGGTACTTCATCACTAGTCCTTACGCATGCTTGTTCTCGGATATTAATGGTGAATCGTTTTATCAATGAGTAGATTTCTTTTGGAGAATCCTTCTGTTATTGTCCCAGCTGTGAACACAAGACACGAAAAGCAACCTGATCAGTTAGGATCTCCGACCATCTCCCGGAATTCCGCAAGAACCTGCTGCCACTGGTCCGGATGCGTCTTGGTAAACTCCTCGACGGCAAGTGGAGCTGCCAAATCCTCCTTCATACGGCCCTCGTTCGTAGTTCCATTGAGCACGACAATATCTCCTAGCCCCATCACAAGTGTATACAACGCTGCCGCGGGACTGATCTGAGCTTGGCGGGCGAGTCGCTGGACAGCGTCAGATCGCACCAAATCAGGGTTGGCCGTCAAAGTCCAGAAGCTTTGATAGATGATGTGGTTCTCGCGGCAAAACATCCGCAATTCGGTGTCGAATAGTGTATCCTCGTAGAACCGATTCTGCACCACTGCGGGTTTCACCTTCACCTCGGGAGCCTCGAACAAATCTCGAAGCACGGGAAGAGAGCAGTTGGAGATTCCCAGATTGCGGATGCGATGAGGCACATAGGTCTCCAGAGCCAGCCAGGCCTCTACTGTCTGGTCAAGCGTCCGCAGTGGTGAGTGAATTACCACCGTATCGATGTACGCATCATTTGCAGTCTTCGGGTCCTCGGAAGGACGAAGATTATGCAGTGAAGACTTGACTGACGCATGGACTTGTTCAGTCACCGAGGCCTTTGCATCATATGGCATATTCTTCGGGTCGTGTGCCGAGACGGGGCTATATTTGGTTTGCACCTGCATGGCATGTTAATCATTGCCGAGTGCCTGTTGGATCTCTCGGCTGGTCAAAAGTTGGAATTCTCTTACTTACGTAGAGGTCCTCTCGGCGGACAACGCCATCCGCGATCGCCTTGCGGATCCCATCACCAACCAGATGTTCTTGGTAATGGCGAGGCTGTGCGGCGGTGTCGATGGCTCGGAAACCTGCGTTGACCGCTGTGTAGACCAAATCGGCTGTGCGGTCCTTTTTCCAGGCCGTCCCGTAGAGGAACACTGGGAGAATGGTGGGGGTGGAATCTCCAACGGGACGGAGACAGTATCTCTCCCACACTTTTCCCACTGGTCGAGCCATGTTGTGATGGAAGTTTGCCTGATGAGGGCTGGATCAGATTGAGATGTAAGTCGTTCGAAAGTTTGCGGGTGATTGACTGAAGAAACTGTCCTTACCTTGCCTTGGTTCAGGTTTCCGCGGGGCTAAAGGAGTTCTTACTAAGTGCATCGCCACGACCTAGTTAACATCACCGAGTAAATCATACCTACCTATCAACAACCCTTTTCATCCATGTTTCACTCCTGGAACTAAATTTGATGCCAGAGGCTCCTTGACAGTTCATCACGATGCATGCAGTTGTCTGATACATTTCTTTGCGTACGCGAGGCTCCATGAAAGGGTGACTACAGCTGAAGTATATCCAAGTATATCAAACTTCATAGAATTTGGGGATCACAAATCTCAATCAATACGTATCACGAGGTGAATTCACAGGATGACATGACAAAAACTCTTTTTGTTCTTCAGGATTTGCAAAATGTACTGTCTCTTGTATAGGTCTGTTTCACGTCACCTGCAGCGATTGCTACCGCACAGAGCGGCCAGCCGTTCTGTGGTATACCTTGATTTGGCATATAGGTATGCTTATCGGCCTCGATTATGCAGATCGACTTGCACCTTAGGAACAGCCAATCTTTGGTTCTTGGCTATTCAAAATTCCTTCAAATCCAAGCAATAGGGCAGGTTGTGTGGCAGTCCCCCACACTCCGCCCCAGATCGTCCTCTCGGTTCTGCTGGAGAATAAGGAAGCCTATACGAGTTCTTTTGCTCGTGCAGGGCAGCGCCAAGGGCAGCAGACCCACAAGGTGGCTTAGATGAATATCCTCGAGCATCGCTCTTGGCAAACACGCCGCTCTTTGCTCAAATCCAATATTTCAGAGATAATTCTTCCCAGGCGGTTCATCTCAAGAACAATAAGAATCTCTTAGAGGTCTAAAGTCGCCAGATTCAGGACTTAGCGTAGCCAAAAACTGATTTCATTACTACGTACCTAGTCATAGTTGTTCACAAAGGACATGCAAAGAGCTTCCTCGGCCAGTCTGATTGCTAAATGACTTCCCAAAACACCGTCCTTGGCTATGTCTTGGCTGATGTACGTAAGATCCAGGCAACGGCTTTTGCTCCAAAGACATTGGTTACGTACCGGGATACCTAATCGGTGGGGATTACTGAGTGAGTTTTGCTTCCATATTGATACTGAGCGTCTGCATTGCCTTTTGGGGCTCAGCAGCTCTATTGCCCTATTCGATACAATCAAAACTATCGGCAAGAAGCAATGTTACATGTATAGGGAGACAAAATAGATCTGCAAGGTGCTGCGGATCGGCAGCGCATGGATGAATGAAGTGGTCTTCAATTTTAGAAACATGGAGGTCTGCACGGTGTTCGAGGCCTGGCAAATGTATAAAGACACCTTAATCCATCCCCAGAAGACAATCATTCCAACAAATTCATCATCTTCACACAAACATTCAAATCTCAACTTCTCTCAAACTCGAACTTCGGCCATCATGCGTGTCCAACAACTTCTTGCGCTGAGTGGCCTCGTCCTCGCAGGCAACATCGCTATCGCAGCCAAATTGGAGCAGGACGATGTTCCAAACCGCTGCTGGGGGGCTTGCGGCTCTGTTGTTGGAGTCTCCAGGCGCTGCGATAATCAGCATGACAACGACTCTGCCGAGTTGCAGTGCATCTGTAACTGGGACGCAGCTAAGACACAAATCCCTCTGTGCGCTGCCTGCATTACGCAGTTTGGTAACCGCGATAATGAACGTGATGATGACCACGACGATGACAATGACCATGATGACAACGGTAAGTTCGGATAGACACATCTTTACCGTGTTACAGCAGCATACTGACGGTTACCTCAGAGGCCCTGGACATCGTTCGCTCCTGTAACTTCAGCACAAGTACCTACAATGCTGCCGCTGCCACGACTCTTAGTGCCTCAGCCACCAGTACGACTGATTCCGCAGTAACTGCGGCCACTGCTATGACAACTAGCGGATCAACCACCAGCTCTAGCTCTACGAGCAGCGCTGCCACTGTCACCTCGAATAATGGTGCGGCGGGCCTGACTGCACCGGGCGTTGTCTCCCTGGTCGTAGTAGCCGGTCTTATGCCTCTTGCTTGGCTGTAGATGATGGAGTTTCGGGCTTGGGGCGGGACAGTAGCCATGATTTGAAGGACGGAATATGCTGTGCTATGAGACGGATAACACTGAAGATTTTATGATGAATGACCCCGATCCGGTATTAAGATAGGATTGAGCAGTGTTAGAGAATCTGATATATTTGTGTTTTTTCGATGCGTAGTATTCATGAGATTTGCAATAAATGATAGTGTAGTAGAGAGTCTACTCACTTGAACCCTTTGTAACATTAATCCGCCCATGAGTCCGGCACCTACGAGGCATGCTCAAGTCAACAAGAGTTTCAATCGACGACTGCCGAACGCTACCGAATGCTAATGGCCCTGTGACAAGGTTAGGGCACTCTCCTTCAAGCAAGAATCAAATGAACGACAAGACATGAGGGTATCTATTCATCTCACGATAAGCAAATATTTGCAGCGCGCACTTTATATCACAATCTATACACAGAAACCTCTCATTTATGGTAAGTCCCGAAAGTCATCACCGACCCAGTCCATGAAATCATCTTCATAGACAGGGTCCCACTCCATTCCATATACATCTTCATAGCACTGTTGTTTTGAGGGACAACTAGAAGAGCCAACATTGTCAGTATGATGCTCCAAGGTTCTCGAGGTAAAACAAACAAATTCCCAACTCACAAGACGGGATCCTGCCCGAAGATAATATGCCACAAGTACTCAAACACTCGACCGCTAGTTTCGTCATCCAGCTCGGTCTCCATCAACCAGCGGTGAAAGGATTGGTAGTCGCTCAAGGGCCGAGCATGAACCTGCGCTCTGGTCACGGCAAATTGCGCACAGCACGGGGTAGCCACCACTTCAGGGACGTCGGTATTGTTGAATATCCGGATCCAGGCGCCCGCAAAAGCAATTTCCGTCGTTCGCCCTTGCAGCTGGCGGAATGGATGGACTTCGTCCGGACAGCCTGGGCCCCAACCGCAGCGGAGGTTGACATAGCCGACCTTCTTCAAGTAGTCTAATTGGAGACGTTGGACGGTCAGGGCATTGTCCTGCTCCCAGAACTCAACATGCTCGGCGTTGCGGTGGGCGTGCATGAAGACCATGTACTCGGGGAGCTTGTGATAGTGGTCGATGATGTACTGGATGTAGATGTTGGATTCTTTGCCTTTGTTCATCTGGACGGCGTATTCCGAGTCGGGATCATCCACCACATAGACTGCGTGTTGCCATCTGCACAATTCAATCAGTGTTAACCAACAGACAGCTTTGAAATTGGCCAAGCTCAAAGAATACTCACTCAGGCAACTCCTCCTCCAACCAATCCGTGTCTTCCCATGACATACGACCCAGGACGATAATGCGATCGGGATATGGTGAGACCTTCGGCTTGGGAGTTGACTTGGGCTTGGGTTTGACATTTTGATTATGAATGACCTTGACTTCATCATCCTTGTCCGCCCAGAACGGATATTGCCAAATATCATCATTTGCGCCCGGCACATCGACCGGGATCGATTTTGGCTGGAACTTGGTCGGCGTCACCGGCGGGTGGGTCGGTTCAGGCCATGATTTGGTCGGCGGAATTGAACTCTGTTTCGGCGCAATTCGCGAGGATGAGGATGAGGAGAGTGAAGGTTTTGAAGAATTTGAGGGCGATTTTGGTGCAGGATTGGCCGAGACCAGCTCGATATGTGCGCCCGCGCTGTCCAACACGAATTCGGGGATAAGGTCAGCACCGCGGTCGGCTTGCCATTGTGCTTCAAGGGACTCCAGATGATTCTTGACGAGCAGGATGGTGAGGACCAGGGCGATAGCAATCGACACGCGACAAGTAATGCGCATCGTTGCGCGACCAATTCGAAGAGTTCTCCTGCTGGAGTCTCCTTTCGTGGGAGCAGCAAGCCAGAAAAGACAACGGACTGCTAAGACAGCTATTCACCCCATCTATTATCCCACCTCCCCTGAGGGCAGATCAGCAACGTTTTAAACGTGCCAGCTTTTTGAACTTTTGGGTCTGTCAAAAGTCAAGACCTCATCGGCCCCACTCGCGACCACGATGGGTCGGCTTACTGGGCGTCTTCTCGAATGCTCATCGTTCCCGGACGGCTGACGGGCCACGGCCCAGCCGATCGGCGCTTGGCTTCAGTGGCTTACATCGGCCGCGTATGAGGGCAAGCGTGCCCCATCAAGCTTTGATAGCTGCCTCCAAGAGCAATTCTTGTCCAACAATCGTCGCTGAGTGCAGAATGAACGACTCATCACTGACATTGTGTTCGCACGAGATAAAACTTCATATCGTCAATTCCTGCCGGCCTGCCCTCATAACGCTGAAATAACACGGACCTCCTCAATGCTCCCAACTTCCCAAGTCGCTGCAACGATCGGATCCAGTGGAGCCCTAAACTCGTCAGCCATTCGTACCCCCTTGGAACCATGGATGATGGGTTGTTTCACGATCCATGCCTTGCCAGCTCTGGGTCGTGTCCCATACTCTTGACTACACCACGGCCGCTCTTTCATTGGCAAAATAGTGATCATTACGAGCATGTCCATGTCGGACAACGGACATGACTTGAATATACGGAGTGCAAGTCCGTTCGTAGTGCACAAGTAGAGAAAATGTCCCGCTTGGCAGGCCCGACGGGATAGTAGGTTTGAATCGCCGCAAGATGCGATGCAACCCCGCCAATCTTGCTGGATGGGGGTATTTTATGGGTCGATTGATGTCGAAAAGGGCTCGCTTGTGGACACTTTGGCCTTTGTGTTTGAGGATTGATGCTTAATCCCCGATGAGACAGTGTCGGATTAGGTCCTCAAAGCCTAGATAACCAAGGTAACTACGTATGAAGCCGCTCAGTTTTCGACATCAATAGGTGCCCATTCTTGATAGAGGCGTTGGGACCAATCGATGGGAAATGGATATGATGGATGAGAACTCTACAAACGCTAAGGTTCTGGCGCCTTACAACAGCGGGCATGGGTCATGAGCCGTACCTACCTGTGTTCCATCTTATCTCTCTCGAAGAACCCTCCAGATCGAGACAGGCACCTATTATTGAGTAGGTGGTGTCACACAGGGTTCCACCATATCTGACACTCCCGTCCAGCACTCCAGGGTGAGCCAATATATATCAGAGTATCATACACCAGATCGAGTACCATACCTAGTCTGCAGTATGATTTATTTACTACAGGATATTCAGTGCATCCCGCTTGATACTAGGTATGGATGTCAAGAAGGACACCGGGGCAGCATCACCGTACCTAAGCGCTGAACCACCTGGGGTCTCATCAGTGTCAAACCTCCATGGTGATCTTTGGAAGTGTTGAGCCCACGTCAGTCGGGCAACCACAGTGGAGGCACCACCCAGGGCTGGTTGCCCAAGCCCATCCATTCCTAGAAAACCGTCGGTCCTCGGGTCTATTCAGGCATGTACAGCTCGTACTTAATCACTTAATAGCCTCAATAGCTCGTGCAGCCAGTTCGCCTGGTCCAGACCATCTCCAGGTACGCGGGCAGTTGTGCCCCGGGCGCCCGCTCCCGTCCTTTTCAACACAAGTGACTGGAGGCACTGTTCCAATTGCAAGGCTGCAGGCTAGATGATGGAATTGAACAGCAGGCCAAGCTCATCGCCCTCGACATACATACCCAATTCATGTGAAAAGGATGCTTTATGCTACCCTTTCTTCGACTTCTTTTTGCTCGTACAGCTAAATGTTATCTCCTGAAGCCCCCTGCCTGTCGAGATTCTCCCATCTCCTTAGTCCAAGAACATCTTCGTACACTCTCGTGAAAGCTCAGGTCCCTTCCACGTGGCCCCCTTGGGCCCCTAACCAACGAACCCAAATAAAACGATTGGGTAATGGGCACTGGTGGAAAATATTTAAGCTATTGACCTCTTGGACCAGCGAGTTGACCGTGCTTCAAGGCCTGATGGCCCATGGGAGATCGTCGCCTCACCGCCAGGACGAACAATCACACAACGCACCTAGTACTCACGAGTCGCGACCGACCAGTTCCCAGCAAAGCTTCTATTCGTGAGTCTGGAACGTCGGGGCTTGCTGTTCCCGACAACAGGCAGCACGATGTTAATTGAGGACCTAGGTTGGATGCAATCCCCTTCAACTACTGAAGTTCGAGGCCCATTGCCGGATGTGAAGACAAGACTATTTGCATCCACAGTAGGTTAGCCAGGAGCAAACGTCGACGCGAGTCCATCAATGAGATTTCGTTTCCCCTGAATACAATCGAAATGCAAAACATGTTTCCGATGCTCCCGGGCCCCGGTTGAACGATGAGACACGCCAGATGGGCTGGCCCGTTCCACTAGGGCGTGAGGCTATTATTTCCACGTATTTGATATTTTAAGATTCTGTGTGGATAATGGAAGAAGGAACGACTTTTTCATCGCCACGCTTCGTGATGGCGGAAGTTCAAACCTGGAAGCCCGCTTGAAATTGAAGACGTTTTCTCCCAAGCTCCAGCCTCCATTAGCTGGCATTATTAATTATGAAGCTGCCCTCAGATGTGAATTCGAAGAGGCCAAGGCACCAACAGCTACGAAAGATCGCCGCAAGCTGTGAAAAAAGGGGTTCGTATCGAGCACTATCCCCTATATGGATGAGTCAATGAGTAGATCGCTGCGCCTCGAATATACACGAACAACATCACCAGCAATAATCCTTCACATCGTGAACAAAGAGAAAAGGGGTCCTACTACTGTACTGACTACTACTGACCATGTTCACCACAACCGCAAAAAAAAGGCATCCGTTCATAAAGTACCAGCTCCGCAGACCACCACCAATCAGGCAAAGGGTCGTACTTCGTCCAGGACTGCTCGCCCGGAGGCTTTGCTTTGCAGTTTGCACGAAAAAAGGCTAGCCAGAAGCACCGGAAGCTTTCCCCATCATCCCCGTCGACATGGTCGCGGACTCGCGGCACCACGACGGCGGCCGCCACGCGCAAGCGCACCGTGTCGTCGGAGCCAGCACGAAAGCCAAGGACCAGTCAAGACTCAAGAGTGGCGCAGTGGCAGAGCCCAACTCCACAGAGCCGACCATCGGACTTTGACGTTCCCACTGGGCATAGAATGGTCTTCTACGCCGTCTCTAGCGGGTTTCTAGCTGATGGATTATGGAGCGGGTTGAACCGTTGCAGACTTGCACTTGGCAGAGCTACTGTACTTCCGCGGCGCCGGTTGGCCAGCTGGAAGGCTAGCAACGGGGGATATGCGGATCGTGGAGATGGGCCCATGTTTCTTTTCCTACTTGGGTGTTGGCTAGTGGAGGGGAGTGGGCCTGGCGTGGTATAGCACCATGCGCCGTCAATCAGGGCGTGGAGACAGAGAAGAAGAGTAAAATCAGTCAAAGGGACTTGACGAATAGGAGAATCTGAGCTGGAAATCCAGAGATTTGGTCAAATGCCGGGAAGTGCTGGGCCGTCCCGTTCGGACCAAACTATTGGCGAGGAGAAGGAAATATTGTTTCCACTCAGTTGACGCAGTTGGGCAGAGTTACCCTTGGACTCGGTGTGTTTTTATGGCTATTTGTGCTTATTACTACGAGCACTGTAATTAACTAGTTAGTTATAACTATTATTATTTTTATTATATAAGCGTAATCAGTGCGAATGATTGGGCAGCAAATGAGATAAAGGACGATGGTAAACGATGAGCGTGGAGCTGCGACACCGTAATTCGACTCGAGCTTCCGAGAAAGTAGTAGAGGCGGATATCGGTAGGTGGCAACGACTAACGGCCAATCTCCTGAGGGACACACTATACCTCCTCTGGAAGACAGCCAGTGGGTTTACTTCGGAAGAAATGGAAAAAGGAGGCCAGCCATTTAGGGGGTGGATTGATTCCTTTGCGACGGGACCTCGGGCGAAATACGGAGCAGTGGAACGAGAGTGGCCAGACTTCGAAAAGAAGAGAGCAATGCATAGGAATAGTGTAACAATAGTAGCAATAATTATATTCATGACTCGCGGTGGTCATGTAATGCGTCAAAACGTCCATGCCGCTGCTCAGTTCGCAAAACGAATAGCCTCTCGCGAACGGTCTTCGTTCACGAAAAAAAGAAAAGAGATCACCAGTAGTGCTACAGCGGGACGGGAGAGCCGTCAACGTATCAAATAAAGTGGCGATGCGGCGAGCACGAGGCAGGAGGTGAACCGAGAGGGCTGGACTTGTCAGATGCCCCTCTGAAACTCTGAAACTGCTCGTGCGATCCGCGGCGAGGCGGCTTTGGAGGGAGTACTTTCTGGGGACGTCCGTTGACTCCATAGTCATGATTATGACTTTGCACTTCAAGGTTTCATAACCTGAGCAGTTAACTAGTAACTAATAATATCTAAGCACCGGACCAGATTCTCTGCTCCGGATTCTCGGTCGAATGTGGTTAGATTGCTGCATGCATGCATCATTCACATTTGCTTTGCCAAATGATAGACTATTTTTACTCATGCTAAGCCATCTTGCTTGTACATTCAGGCAGCAGCCACAGAGGCTAGAGCTGTCCTTAGACTCCTTACGCCTCCAGCTCGCCAGCTCGTCAGCGTTTGCCGATGGCAGTGGCGCAGACGTGTCATACTGTGCAACTGTCAACGGGAGCACGGGCGTCGGGAACCAGAATACTGGACGTTCCTGACTGAAAGATGACGGACATGAGAGCCGAGCAAGTATAGGTCATAGGAGCTTGGAACCCGCGCTGAGCCCGCTGATTCGATGTGCAGTGCAGATGGCCGGAGAGCACCCGGTTTCCAACTTTCTTCCATCAAAGGGGGGTGGGGTGGCCGATCGTGGTGGCATTCGGGAAGAATCAGGGATGGAAAACGCGAAGCTGGAAGGGTACTAGGGACTTGTGCTAGAACTCGAGATAGAAAGGCTAGAAGCTAAATGAAAACCGACGGATTGGAGCTAAAATAGAGAGAGGGGCGGGATGAACGGTATAAGGGGGATAGCAGCCAGACCAGGAGGGGGAGGGGGGGGAAGAGGACTCCGTACGTATAGTCAGTGGATGCACTGGATGGAGGGTGTGAAGAGTGGGGAGCTGAGACAAATTTGAATCCATAGGAGCTGTTTGAAGTCTCCGATTGGCACGGCCATCTAGCCAGGACGTCCATAGAGAGAGTCGAGCACATCCAGGGGCAAAGACAGCAGCAGTAATGGGGAGGGTGAGGGTGCAGTGCAGCAGGAGTACTGAAGCGGGAGACTCGAGAGGCTCTATGATCCTGAGAGCAGAATACCGACAGATTGATAGTTGTCCAGAAAGACTCGATTGAAAGATCATGAGGATCGGATCATTCATCCAGATTGACCGTTTGATCGCACTGATTTCGACAAAGTCGAGTACAGTAACTATTCTGTGAGAGCTGTATAATACCTACTAGAGCAAAAAATCCCAACTTCAATGATCATTAGCTCTGTACTCCGTTCTGGCGTCCGTCCGTTGCTCTCTGAGTATACTATTATTATACTTTCGTTCTCCATTACTCGTGACTTGCACTCAAGGGGGAACCACTTTTGATCCGACTGGGATTCATTTTAGCGTGCTGGACGGAGATAGTCTCTCATGTTCTGCGTGTTCTGGCGGGCGGCTGCTATATAAGTGCCGGAGTCAATCTCCAACGATCGAGGGTGCTCACATTTTCTTTTCTTTTTCCCTCTTCTTCCTCTGTTGGAGGGCACAAATCAACCCATTCAATTGACTAGTCTATCACCCGTGCAATCGTACTATCTGACAGCGTCACCGCAGTGGTATCATCTCAGTTCATTCCCCCCTCCCCCCCCCGAGTCGGCCTCCTTACTCCCGGTTCTTGGCGACGACTGTATTTCCCACCACAGAACAGACACTTTCCACTGGTGGACCGGTGCCAAAAACCTTTTCGCCCCCCCGCTCTCACTCTTCACTCTCGCACTCTCACTCATCTCACCCGTTGACTCTTTGAGTGCTCCTCCCCTCCTCTCTTCCTCTCATGACACCGTGAAATTTCTCGGGCGTCTCTCTCTTCCTCCCCCCCCTAAAAAGCAAAAATCCCCTCCCCAAAAAAGAAACTCCTCCCTTTTCGCCTCATATCTCCCTTTTGCCCCCCCCCCCCCCCCCCCCCCCCCCCCCCCCGTCTTCCCAATTTCACGACTCGAACGAGCACGAACTTTGCATCTGCGTGAGCGATTTTGCTGTTTGGTCCCTCGTTGCACCCGCACGCTTTTTCTGCCCTGGTGCCTTGTCTCTGCCTCCGCAAAATTCCTCCACTCTCGACCCAACCTTCCTCTTCTCCTCCTCCCACACAACCACCTCATTCACTGAATCACTCTCTATTCTTACTGCGACGACGCCAAAATTTATCCCCGGCCCCTCCCATGTCTGAGTAGTTCCGTGATTCCCACGGACTTTGCTCGACCTCCCCGCCGGGAACTTGGATTGAGTCAGGACTAAGGACTCAGACTCGAATCGTCGACCTCGACCGTGTTGTGGTGGAATCTTACGTTGCTCACATTCCTCGGGTCCTCCGGGAATCCTTCGTTTCTCCGCCATGAGTTATCAACAGTCGGACATGTATCACGATCCCTCCGCGCGTTCCCCTGGATCCCAGCGGCATCAACAACCCCTACACCGTCAGCCTTCTCGCCAGTTCGACGCCTACGGCCCCATGCCCGTCAATCTCTACGAGGACCAAATGGCCCGCTACGAGTCTGCCCGTCTCGAGCGTCTGAACCCGTCGCTGCAGAACAACAATTCTTATGCCTATGACCTGTCCGGTTCCCAGACGTGGAACCCGAATGGCTTCGCCAACGCCCAGTCTCTCGGTGGGATTCGGTCGGCCTCGGCTAGCTTGAAGCCTAATGCTCGCGGACGCGCCGGTCTGCCTACGGTATGTATCCTGTGATGCTCTACACGCCCTGGGTCAAACTTTTTTCCCCCACCGTTGCTGTCCCTTCCCCCTTCCCGACTCTCCTTTTGGGATGTTTGTCCACATCGGGCTTTCGACCCGTCGCAAAAGTCCCCAACTAAACCTTTTCCGTCTCTACCTAGACCTGGCTGGATCAGCAACCCGGTATGCCCAACGCCTTCTCCAATTTGGGCCCCGGTCCCATCCAGAGCAGTGCCATGCGCCCGGAAGCATCGGCTTCCTCCGAGGGTGACGACGAATTGATCCCAACTGCGATCGTCATCAAGAACATCCCGTTTGCCGTCAAGAAGGAGCAGCTCGTGCAGCTCATGACCGAGCTGAACCTGCCCCTTCCGTACGCCTTCAACTACCACTTTGACAATGGCGTGTTCCGTGGATTGGCTTTTGCCAACTTCACTTCGGCGGAGGAGACCGCGACGGTTATCGAGGTTCTGAACCACTTCGAACTGCAGGGCCGGAAACTGCGTGTGGAGTACAAGAAGATGCTCCCCCTGCAGGAGCGGGAGCGGATTGAACGGGAGAAGCGGGAGCGTCGCGGCCAGCTGGAAGAACAGCATCGGCCCATGGCCACCTCGCAGCTGCAAACGCAGAGTTCCATGTCCTCGCTGACCTCGCATATCCCGGCCACCTCGCCCTCGCCCGTCTCGCAACGCGGCCAGAAGCTGGGTAAGTCAATCAGGCACTTCCCGACATCCGACAGTGACCTGATTGCTCATCAACACGAACAAGTAGAGGTGGATTTGAACGACAGCCAGACTCTTTCGTATTACTCGCAACTGCTCCTGTTCAAGGAAGACACCGCCCGCGACTCGGTCATTTTCCCGCCTAACCTGACCCCGTCTCAGCGACGCACGGTTCACACCCTGGCTCACAACATGGGCCTGGGCCATGCCTCCCGCGGTAATGGCGATCAGCGCCAGGTCCAAGTCTTCAAGGTGGCGCCTGGAACCAATGTCAGCCCGCCATTGTCGGCTATTCCCCCCGCTGGACAGCCTGGCGATGGCGGTCGCCGTGGGCTCAACCGTGCGGCCACGATTGATTTCAGCGAGGCTCGCAACGAGGGTGGCCCTGGTGCCTTCAACACCCTGCGCGGTCAGACTTCTAGCTTCCTTGGTGTGATGGACTCGCCCGGCAACTTTGGCAACACTCAAAACTTGCGCGCCGCCAAGTCTTTCGCCGACCTGCGATCCTACACCCCCTCCCCCGTTCCTTCCTCGGCTAGCTTCCCTGCCGCCTTGCAGTCCAACGGCGCCCGTCTCCAGTACGAAGGTGCCCCGACCGGCTCGTCCAACACTCCGACCCTTACTTCGGCACCATCCGGCTCTTCTCTGGGTATGCAGCGTGATGACAACCTGCTTGTGAACAGCCTTGGTGGCTTGTCTCTGGGCACCGGCATTGGAGGCCCCAACTCCAGCCCTCGACGATTGCGTGGTATGTTCTCTTGGGAGCAGGACAGTCAGTCCTCGACGGCCGGTACTATCGGTAGCAACCGTGGCATGGGAATGGGTTTTGACACTACCCAGCAAGAGCGCATCCCGATCCGACAGCCCCGTGGCCCGACACCCGAGAAGGGCACCGGCTTCCGCCGCCAGAACGGACATCAGGCCCGTGGCAGTGATGAGCTGCGTGCTACCTCGGGAGTCGAGATCATTGTGGAGTAGACGACCCCCTTGTGAACAAAATCACCCCGATCCCCATCCGAACCGAACCGACTACTATACCACCATTATACTACATGCCCTGTTTGACTGCTGGAACCCGGGGGAAAGGAATGAAGGACAAGCGCAACCCTTCTCCTTTTTTGCATCCCCCCTGTTTTTGAAGACGATGGCGACTCCCTTACCCCTGATTTTTGCCAGCATCCGACTGATTTGCCGCGAGACAAATACGAACTTGTATCACGAGGCCCTGTTCTGCGAATTACCGGCTTACGATTTCGATGAGGGATGACGAGATGACAACCCACCCTAAAAAGACCAGAAAACCCCATTGTGTCGCTGATCTGATCTACTATATTTACTAGCCAAGTTTAGACGTTTTTTTTCCCTGTTTTCTTTTGGGGCAGCCCAACGATCCGCACTTGCACTTCTGTTCTGCAATTTCGCACCTTTCGAGTCCTCCGCCCATCATGGGATGATCTGCTGCTTTGGCTGGAACTCCCCTCTGCTGGACAATATTCGAGGCAGTTGATCGGCCGATACTCTTTGAATGAAACTCTGGACTTGTTGATTTCATCCTTTATTCTTTACTTTCTGTTTCGCTCATCCTTGTTTTTCTCCTTGTCATTTTTGAACCTTCCCCTGCGGGCGCTGTTCGTTGCATGCAAATCTTCTCCATGGCTTTGTTACTTGGTGTTCCCCCGGACACTGCATCCTTGAGGATTCGCCTTGTTGATCGCTATCGTTTCACGATGATGATAATGATCCCATGATATCCCAGATACAGTGCTCTTTGGTGACGCGGGACGCATACGAAGAATGACCCAAAAGACCCCTGTCCGCACGACGGGTGACACGACAACCTCAGCATTTGCATATTTTTCTGCCTGTTCTAGTTTGTACATGGGGGGGCGATTTTCGTCGATTTAATGTTTGACTCTTTCTACCTCTCTTCTCTTCTCTTCTTCTGATGCCCCCTGCACCTGGCTCCCTGATGGGTGACTTTCCTGGAGCTGAGCAATGGTCTCTCTTCTTACGTCCGGCTTGGTGGAGATCTCCCTCTGATCTGTCTGTCCTCTTCACAGGTCCTACTGTGTTGTATAACAGCTCTTGGTGCTGTTCCTGTCTCGCAGACACGGGAAGAGGCTTGGACATGGCTCGACCCGGGATTCCCGGGGTTGACTGTTCTGGTAGTACCTGGGCTCCTGGGATCCCCTCAGCGTTGCTTGTAGGTATTTCCTACTCTACCGCGTTGATTCCGGAATCCCCTGATTTCATCCTATAGAAGTCTCCCGAGGTCTTGATCGCCGGGTTGTATCTCTTTTTGGTGGGGTAATATTGCACTCATGGGGGCTTGTCCTTGAAATGTTGTGACTCCGAGTTTCCAAAATCCATGTACCTTGTACTCGTCATCGTGTCCATCTGTAGCTCAAAAAAGGAAGAATGAGAAAGTATTTTTGTTCTAGCTCTTGCCCTGTGCATTATTACCCATCACCAAGTCCTCATATCCCGGCAAACTCAGGCGGCCCTGTCGATCCCCGTCCTGCATGCACGTCGAACTCAGTCTCGAGTCTCTCGACTCTCTCGAGCGGAGTCCCAACCCAGTCTTGGCAGAGCAGGCATCAGCATGAACTTAGCGGCTCTGCGCGATCAAGATCCATTTGCTTTTTTTTTTTTTTTCGTTCTTCCATTTCTATTTTTCTTTTGTCAATGCTCTTATACCTGCCTATGATTACGACTGAGGAGGGATAGGTAGTCTCTCGCGATGCGATGGGCGCCATGCCCGAAAGGAGAGGGGCGCAGTTCAGTTCACATTGTGGCGGGCGCGAGGAATGTCCCGAGGGACGGGTTTGTTTACTGGGGACTTGTACTGTTTTGGTGCCTTGGGAAGTCCCGGCCGAGTCCCGAGGATCGTCGAGCACGCGTATATGTGATGCAGAGGAGAACATACATAATAGTGCCTAGTTAACTATTTTGATATGATCATGAAGTAAGTAGATACTACGCGTTCGGTATAGGGTTGAATCTTCAATCAAAAAGTAGTAATTCCCACACTACCAGGATATCCCCCATTTTCCCATTACAGCGCCCTGTGAACTCGAAATAGACATCACACGAATCCATCACGTAAGAAACAGAATGAAAAAAGAAAAAGAAAAGAGGAAAGAAAAAAACCGGGGAATAGACAAGACAATACATCAGAGTCGCGCGCCGTGAAGAACGAAATGACAAAAAGAAGAGACTTTGGGAGGAGAGAGTGAGACGGAACGAGGGCCCCCCAAAGGGGGTGGGAGTCGAAGCGGTCGCGGAGGGAACACAAGTGGGCTCGTCGTGTTCCGAGCCTGCCGGTCGCTTTCATTCATTCTCTTCAAAATCATTCAGAAGCCCCTTTACAGCTCGGGCTTGCCCTTCTTCTTCTGCTCCACCTTCAGCAGCAGCGCACGGTTGATGCGGGGCAGGACACCACCGAAGGCGATGGTGGCGCGGATGAGGGTATCCAACTCTTCATCACCACGGATGGCCAGCTGCAAGTGACGAGGGGTGATACGCTTGACCTTGAGGTCCTTGGCGGCGTTACCAGCTAACTCCAGCACTTCGGCAGTCAGGTACTCGAGGACGGCGGTAACGTAGACAGCAGCTAGAATATGTTAACATCGAAAGCAGCGCAGATACATAGAGAGGAGGGTGAAATAGACGACATACCCTTAGCACCAACACGCATCTTGTTCTGAGTGTTGTTCTTCAGGAAGCGCTTGACACGACCACAGGGGAACTACCGAGAGGAAATGTCATGTTAGTATTGGCGACAGAGGATGATAAGAGAGGTGCGACTGGATCGCGATGAGCGAGAGAAAGAATTTGCGACGAGGTGGCACGATGTAAAAGTCGCCTCCTACCGCCATGGCTGCGGCAGTGAGGGGAAGAGTCGAAACTCGACGCGTCTCTGCATCACCATCGAGGGCCTGCCTGGCCCTTATCGCAAGTTCTTCTGTCTGCGCCCACCACCTCCTGCCCAGCCTAACAACTCACCTGCAGACCAGCCTTTGCGCTGTGAGACTTCTGGGCCTTCCCCGCCGCATCCTTGGAGCCACCCTTTCCACCGATGGATTTTCCCTTTCCGCCAGGCATCTTGGGCAGAGATTCGGATGTGGTTGTTGGTGTAGAGAGTGAGAGCGCGAGTATTGCGGGATCGTGATCAGGCGAGTAGTGGAGAGATAAAGGTGCGATATGAAGATATCCAAAGGCACGCGCGTTGTTGATGGATGGAGAAGTCAGAAATGTCCAACCGTCCCGGTCGCTAAAGACTGCGACCGCGGGCCCGGCGCTAGTCCCAAAGCGGTAGGCATCTCAAGGTCGGCCAGAACCCGCAGCAGTTTCGTCTCGTAGTCGGCTGGAGCAGTGGAGAATTGGAGGTAAAAGACCACTCAAGAAATAGCACACCGAGCATTCTCAATGTGCTCGATCAGCATATCCAAATATGTGATCTCATTCAAACCCTCTCGCTATGGAGGTGGAGAGTGGCAGCCATGGCAAAGTAAGAGCCCGTTTGCGGGCCCATCCTTTCCCCTCCACCACCACCATCATCCGTTCATGGCGTGAACCAAGTCCATAGATCTGGTAGAAGAGAAAGACTCCCTCATAGCTGGTCAGACTGAGGCTTCCTCAAACTCCGGATGGAAAGTTGACCAAATGTCGTTGGCGATATCGCTTTCCTTCCAACGGTGATGCTGGAACGGGCTGATTCTCGACCCGCGCGGGCTGCCGTGGCAGGTCATGTGACTGGTTCTGATCATGGCGGCTGGGGGAATGGTTTGCCCGGCCTCCGCCCAGAACGCCAGGTGGCCCGGGAAGGCAACATCGAGTTTGGCTTTTACGTTCTCTCCGCTTCGACCATCCATTTCCTCTTTTCTCCTCCCACTCCACCCCCGGTTTACAGGTTCTACTCTCGGCAAAATGGTCTCCGCTCAAGTGTATGTTTTCTCTATGCTCGGGATGCATTATCATCTCTTTCCTGTCCATCTCGGCTAACAGGCGATTTTTTACAGTACCAACCTTGCCATCATCCTCGTGATGATGCAGCTGGCCAAGAAGGTTCCCTTTGAGGATCCTCAGGTCCTGATGGGTGTCCGTGCCTTGTACATCCTGTCCAACGTCTTGATCCTGGGTCTCTACCTGTACACTCAGGCCAAGATCAATGCCAAGAAGGGTATGTTGATGATCGCGTGCGGTCATGATCCCCCCCCCTAAATGTCGCGCAAGTTTGGTCGCACGTGCCCGACTTCAAAAGATATGCGGGGAGATTCCCAGAGCAACGGATCGACTAACCCCTTCTTTGTATGATTACAGACATGACTACGCTCAAGTACGTTGAGCCCGCCCCCATGGGTACCGGCGAGGAGGCCAAGCCGGTCACTACCACCAACATGGACTACGACAAGGGACAGCTGCGCCAGCTGATCCGCAGCCAGCTGATGGGTGTCGGCATGATGGCGGTCATGCACCTGTACATGAAGTACACCAACCCGCTCCTCATCCAGTCCATCATCCCCCTGAAGAGCGCCTTCGAGGCCAACCTGGTTAAGATCCACGTCTTCGGCAAGCCCGCTACTGGTGACCTCGCCCGCCCCTTCAAGAACGCCGGTGGCTTCATGTCCCAGGGCCAGCCCAAGAGCGACAAGGCTTCGATCGAGAGCGCGGAGAAGAACTACCGCGGCGGTGTCAAGGAGGAGTAGATGCATTACTCCAATACTCCGGACACTGCTGGAAATGGGCTTAGGCAAGGAGTATGAGGGGGTAGGATTGGGGCTATTTGGATAAATAGATTGTTTTTGCTTCCTCTTCTCCTGGGTCCAGGTGGAGGAGAATGACCGGTCATGTCCATGGCGATTGCTTCTTGATGACTGTATTATATCTCATACTTTTACCCTGGCATTGGCATCAAGCGAGACGGAGCCGTCGCGAATCTCCAATGATTAATATGCAGGTTTCGGCAAGCCTTGGGATTACCTCTGTAGATTGTGTAGACTGATCGTATTGGATGTGAGTCAGAGCCTCAAATGGTACCCATGCATTGTCCATGCCTCCATGCACCCTTGCGGCGTTACTGTGATGCGCCCAAAGGTTCAAGATGGAGGTTGTGTTGAGTCTGTTGACCATTCAATCTGCCGGCTTCCACGGCGTTCCACCAGCTCAAGGGGCCACTGCTCGGATAGCGTCATAAATCGCCTGCGACATGTGAGTACGAAGCCCATCAGCGTCAGGCCCCCGGCCACGGGACAATCCATTGGAGCCGTCTGCGGTTTCGAGGTCATTTGAGATCAAGTTCGCCCCTTCCTAGGTATTGGCCAACTTCGCCGTTCGGATCCAGGGTGCCGCGGGGGTGGAGGAGAGCTCCGGATTTATAAGCTCCAGAAATTGCCCGATGTACTCGATATACAACCGCCCTGACTGATCATCTTGGGAAGTATGTATCATGGTAATCAGAGCCATTCAAAGCTCAGCATTCCGGCATTTGACCCCCTCCACGATTGGGCCAAGTCTGCGCCATCCCGTGGTGGCACATGTCTTCGGTGACTGTTTTCAGGGCGGGGAGGGGGACAGGCTTTATACACCGGTCCACCGCAGGCTGTTTTGAGCTATCCCGCTGGCTGCCCACCGCATCCGGCATTGACCCGAGTCCAGTGGGAAGAAATCCTGGGAAATATGGGATCTACTGGATGGAGAAGATGATTGATAGTTTGGTACATTGCCAAAATTACAGGCCGTGAGAGTACATGGAACATTGCTCTGGTATTGTCCATAGGTACTGTTTAGATCGATCTTCGAACTATATGAGTTCAATTTCATCGAGTACAGTACGATTCGAACAGTCAAGGGATGTATATCATTCTCTGTATAGTCTACATTGTTTCAGCGGTTTATTCAGTACACAATCAAGTGCCCAATACTATAAATCATTCGATCTTTGCATGGCCAAATTGCCCCTCAGTCGTGGCATCATCCACTCTGGTTGCCCCTCCACCCCTCTTCCACCCCCCGTCGTCATAGGCTCAGAGCTTTATCGGGCCACCCCTGTAAAGTTGAACACCCCCCAGAACCCCCCCGGCCCACTGCCCAACGCTTCGCAACGGAATACCTACCGCCAGACCGTTCATGCATTATCGTGATCCAACGTGATCATCCCCTTGCCAACCCGATTGCTCGGGCAAAAGATTCTCGAGCACAGCAGCCTCCGAGGTAGAACGAGAACCCGACCGAGGATCAAGGGACGCTTATTGGTCTGGAGGGAGCAGCACGGGAGGTACCGAGGGGCAGCAGCAGTGCAAATATCGTGAGGATTCCTGCTTTCCCCGGTGTATGAAACCGGAAAGGGGCGCTGGGCAGGGCTGCGGGCGGCAATGGCCGGGAAATGGCTGATACTGTAGGGTAATCATTATTCATAGTATTCAACCTTACTTTCATTTGCACGGGAGGTATTCTTGACTCCAATTTAGAGAGGATATGTATTCCGCACACCCGTTATGACCACTTAATGAGGACCTTACAGAGAAGGATGTGTATGTAATTGTCATGTCAACTCATCGTCTGGACAGCATTGCTCCCTTGTTCATGATTCTGAGTCAGTCCATCAGTCCATGTAGCTGCTCGGCTGACCGGTGAAGCTGGCCGCTGGCGAGCATCCTACTTGGCTGGGCCTCTCGGTGTAGCTCCTCAGGAGACGAGTACATCAGAATACTCCGTACACGGTACATGGTTCCAGGCGATACCAAGGAGGCCCAAAGTACTGGAACTCGCCGTCCATCGTCACTAGAGTAACCTCGTAACACTCGTAACCGCTCGTATCAAACTGGTCGCATTGTCCCATGCTAACGAGCTTCCCCCCGAACAGGTGGTGGCTCCCAGGGTGATTCCGTTGTTGCGTCAGCCCTCCCAAAAAACTACTTCTGTCTCCCTCTTCCCCCTCCTCCCAACTTCTCTTCTCTTTCTCTTCCCCATCCATCCAATTCTCTCATCCACCATCCTTCCTCAAGGTAAGCTTCAATTCCTCTCCCGCAGTTCCATTCACAACCCTCTCCTTCGCCTCACCTCATCCATCTTCCCCTCCTCCCGCTTCTACCCCCTTCCCCCCCCCCCCCCCCCCCCCGCGACCCCACCCCACCTTGCGATCCGTTGAAGCTCACAAGCTCTCCTCCAGTACAAAAAATCACCGCAAATATGGTCCCTAAGGTACGCGCTTGGAGTCGCACTTCGACACCGCGCCCTCCTACTCACATTGTTTCGTTCAGGTCGGTATCAACGGTTTCGGTCGTATTGGCCGCATTGTAAGTTGCTCTCCTACCCCCCTCGCCCTCACCTTCGGGAAGAGGCTCCCTCTTAAGCTTGAGCTAACCGCGCGTTTTCAGGTCTTCCGCAATGCGTAAGTTGACTTGCCCGTCCCCGCCTCAGTGCCCATTAGATCTGTGGGGCCCGAATTGGCCGAATGGCTTCCTAACATCCTCCCAGTATCGCCGATGCGAGTGTCGAGGTCGTCGCTGTCAACGACCCCTTCATTGAGGTCCACTACGCTGTACGTTCTCCCTCAAAATTTTTTTCTGCTGATAATGGATGCCGCAGAAGCTTGCAGGGATCCTACCCCTCCAAGCTTCCGCTGCCCCGCATCCGGATCATGCAGTATGCAATTTGCAATATGAGCTAATCACCGTTTCACCGAACCGTAGGCCTACATGCTCCGGTATGACAGCACCCATGGCCAGTTCAAGGGCACCATCGAGGTCGATGGCACCACCGGCCTGATCGTCAACGGCAAGAAGATCCGCTTCTACGCTGAGCGTGACCCCTCCACCATCCCCTGGGCCGAGACCGGCGCTGCCTACGTCGTCGAGTCCACCGGTGTCTTCACCACCACCGAGAAGGCCTCTGCTCACTTGAAGGGTGGTGCCAAGAAGGTCATCATCTCCGCCCCCTCCGCCGATGCCCCCATGTTCGTCATGGGTGTCAACAACACCGAGTACAAGCCCGACATCAAGGTCCTTTCCAACGCCTCTTGCACCACCAACTGCCTGGCTCCTCTCGCCAAGGTCATCAACGACAACTTCGGTCTCGTTGAGGGTCTGATGACTACCATCCACTCCTACACCGCCACCCAGAAGACCGTCGACGGTCCTTCCGCCAAGGACTGGCGTGGTGGCCGCACTGCGGCCCAGAACATCATCCCCTCCTCCACCGGTGCCGCCAAGGCTGTCGGCAAGGTCATCCCTGCCCTGAACGGCAAGCTGACCGGCATGTCCATGCGTGTCCCCACCGCCAACGTCTCCGTCGTTGACCTGACCTGCCGCATTGAGAAGTCCGCCACCTACGAGGAGATCAAGGCCGTCATCAAGAAGGCCTCCGAGAACGAGCTCAAGGGCATCCTCGGCTACACCGAGGACGACATCGTCTCCACTGACCTGAACGGTGACGACCACTCCTCCATCTTCGATGCCAAGGCTGGTATCGCCCTGAACCCCAACTTCATCAAGCTGGTCTCCTGGTACGACAACGAGTGGGGTTACTCCCACCGTGTTGTTGACCTGATCGGTAAGCACCCCCTTGCGGTACCTTTGATTTGAGTGTCATGTACTAATCATTTTTACAGCCTACATCGCCAAGGTTGATGGCCAGTAGGAATCAGGTCGGCGTCCTGGGGTCAGGAGTGTTCTTTGAGGTTGCCCAATCGCTGATGACCGTCCCTTAAACCATGAGTGGTGGGAGCAGAGGGTTGCCTCGTGGAAAAAACTGAAATAACGTCATTTTAATGAAACAAATACATTTTCTTATGTTCAAACATTGAATTTCCTCGTACAGGAGTATTCTTGCAATCCCAGTTCTTTCCAGGGAGCTAAAAGCTTTTTAGCTCCATTAAGACCTGGTGGGCTGTGGCACTGTCTCTCCATGTGCCGTAGCAGTAAGAGAAGAATCGAAATATGAACTCGCTGTGCAATCTTGCGAGGCGTATTTTTCAGGAGCGAGACACTTGTTGGAACAGATGGATGCATCATTTTGCGCTTCTTTTGAGTGGTTGGGAACATTTCATATTTCATTATCATGTGCATCCCTGGCCCTGTTCTGCCTAGGCTACCTAGGAAGAGAGTCAAAGTCCAGTGTCCCATTGAGATCAATGAGTACAGGCTCTAATAGTGTTGACTGCCAGTCAATTGAGCCAGGAAGGGAGTCTAGTTAGCTTGCTCGGAAATATGGCCTGGGAATAACCATGAGATAGGAGTGTGGTGATTCTGTATCTGACTTGCTTTTGATTACGCATTGAGAACGTTTGGAGACGTTTGGGGCCAGGTCGGCCAGCAGCTACGCATAGGAACATAAACACTTTAGAGAGAAAAGACAGTCAATTGCTCTGGGCAGGAATCTCCAAGGAAGAAAAAGCAATCTAGTAAGGAAAGGCCTCATATAGAGGCAGAGACAGTCTATCGGACGAAACCACTGGTCGAAGGTCTGCAAGCAAGAAGGAAAAAGGCATCCGCATCGAATCTGCATAAGAACAAGGCCTCGGACGGTCGCAAGAACAATCTCTATCAAGCATAAAGTATAACGAGGGCAGCAATGGGCTTGGAATTCAAGAAATACTTGTCAATGGGTGAAAGAGTGGCAGTCAGTGCCATAAATGGAGCATATTGTAGGTTCGTCATCAGACACGTTGTGGACCAGCCCAATCTTCGCATGCTTAAGCTTGTTTGTACTAAGAAGCCATACATCCTGCACGGTATAAACCTTTTCCCCCTTAAGTTACATTCACTATCTGGCTAGTGATGATCTTGGTCAATTGAGTTCTGAACTGCCGGTGTCATGGATGTTTAGCAGGCTCTCTAAAAAGTGGAGGATAATGACTCAGCCATACGTCTCCAATTGGAAGGGTCGAGGCCTCTATACTGTACCCTATTGAGTGGGTGCGGGAGAGCGGTCAGAGAAAGCGGTGGGATCTGGAATGTCCGGCAATAAGAATGGTCAACCCAAAAGGGATCCAACATGGGCATCCATTCAATCCCCCATCTACCCTGCGCACCTTCCACTCCTCGGCAGTGCCGATTCTTTACTGGCTGGTCTCGCTCTTGTGCAAGCCTATGATCTTTTCTTTGCTACTTTTGCATTGGAATTGATCACAACAAGAGCACTGCCCGTGTTTCTGTGGGGCGCGACCTTTGTTCCCAAGGAAATACAATCCACATCCAGGTTGTATACGAACAGAGGTCCACTCCCAGTACCCTTACATATTAACCTTGAAAGAGGGTATCTGCCTTTCAATAAGGGGTGTTTCTGGTTACATCCACGGCAGCTATAATCTTATCGCACCGGTGAATCCTTCTCTGAGGAAACCAGAAGTGCATCCGTTGAAGAACAAGAGGTCCTATCCGAGAAGCTCTTGGGTCATGAGATAGTTCCTCAACCCACCAACCGCGTTATAGAACAAACCCGTGGTTTCTATACTGCAAGCA
Source organism: Penicillium simplicissimum (assembly GCA_024706585.1). Classification (NCBI taxonomy): domain Eukaryota; kingdom Fungi; phylum Ascomycota; class Eurotiomycetes; order Eurotiales; family Aspergillaceae; genus Penicillium; species Penicillium simplicissimum. Next base: position 158,386 of record JAMZTW010000014.1, read on the forward strand.
CCTTGTCGGTCCTACGATTTTCCGACATTGGGATGGGAGAAGACGAGGACATCGTCATGGGGGAAGGCCCCAAGCTCCCTTCTTTACCCTCCTCATCTCGCACCCAACCCTCACCCCCTACGACAATCCCCCAAGGTGACCGTACTTTGGCACCCTCTGTTCTTCCCTCCACTCGAATATCACCGTCTACTGGCTCGGATCACGTCCCATCCCAATCTACCCTTGTGACGGGGATGCTTCCCCCTCCTGAGCGCCTCAAAATGAGCGACTCGGAGAGCAACTCCCTCGACAACCTCACTAAGCGCGACAGCTTGGTCGAGAGCAACTCGGACTGGTCCGATGAGGAGGTCCCCGCCAAGGTTGGTCTGCTCGTGGGTTCGCTCCCTACTGGTGTTTGCTACGATATTCGTATGCGGTACCACTGTGAAGTTCGTCCAATGTCCGAGGTGCATCCAGAGGACCCTCGGCGAATCTACTACATCTACAAAGAACTGTGTAATGCTGGTTTGGTGGACGACCCAGACTCGTTGCGCCCACTAGCCCCGCAGCCTCTGAAGCGCATCAACGCCCGCGACGCCACCAAGGAAGAGATTACTCTGATCCACTCCGAGGCTCATTACGCCTTTGTCGAAAGCACTCAGTGTAAGTAACCCGAAACTAATCGCTACTTCCTGGGGTTTGACGAAGCAGCATGCTGACGGTGAGAAAAGACATGTCGGACGAGGAGTTGTTGCGTCTTGAAAGAGAACGCGACTCGATCTATTTCAACCGTCTGACCTTTGGCGCGGCGCTGTTGTCTACGGGTGGTGCCATCGAGACTTGCTTAGCTGTCGCTCGACGAGACGTCAAGAACGCCATTGCGGTAGTTCGCCCACCCGGTCACCACGCCGAATACGACAAGCCCATGGGCTTCTGCCTGTTCAACAACGTGCCTGTCGCTGCTCGTGTCTGCCAGAAAGTCCTTGGCGATCAATGTCGCAAAATTATGATTCTTGACTGGTGAGTACCCGTCTTCCCAACCTTGTATGACTTGACTGACATAATCTTCAGGGATGTGCATCATGGTATGCTGGAATGAATTCTCTCGACTTATCCCGTTTGAACACAAAGCTGACGCGTCAACAGGTAACGGAGTTCAAAAGGCTTTCTACGATGATCCCAATGTTCTTTACATCTCGATTCACGTTTATCAAAATGGACACTTTTACCCTGGTGGCGATGAAGGTGATTGGGATCAGTGCGGCGAAGGCCCCGGTCTGGGAAAGTGAGTCTATTCGGACTATTGGCAGCGTTACCTGGCTTTAAACTGATGATTGATCTTAGAAACGTCAACATTCCTTGGCCTGACAAGGGTATGGGTGATGGTGACTACATGCACGCTTTCCAGAAAGTGGTGATGCCCATTGCCCTGGAGTTTAATCCAGATCTTGTCATCAGTAAGTCAAATTCCCTCCGCATTTTGGACTCTGGCTGACGAGGCATAAGTTTCTGCTGGTTTCGATGCTGCTGCCGGCGATGTGTTGGGCGGCTGTTTTGTGTCGCCCCCGTGTTATGCTCAGATGACTCACATGCTCATGACCCTTGCCAACGGCAAGGTGGCAGTTTGTCTGGAGGTACGTTCCACGGTAGATTCGTTCAATTTGCACGGTCAACAGCCATGGCTGACGGGTGCTGTTCAGGGGGGATACAACTTCCGATCAATCTCCAAATCTGCGCTCGCGGTGACCAAAACCCTTATGGGGGAGCCACCGGATCGCTTGATCAAGACAACACCGACGAGAGATGCGATCGAGACTGTTTCCCGGGTTATGAACATCCAAGCCCAGCATTGGCGCTGCATGTACCCCAAGCCACCCCAACATCCTGTCTGGGCGGACAGGCTGCACGGTATGTCATTCCCAAAATGGGAATTTGACGACACGAGTGACTAACTCTTAACTTACAAATGTAGACGTTCTCCGTTCGTACCAAGCCCATCAGCTGTATGAAAGTTTCAAACTCACGCCGCTGTTCATCTACCGTACGAATATTTCTCGGTCGTTTGAGAATCAGGTGCTCGCGAGGTAAAATCGAAGATATGATTAAGACTTCGTGGAGAAGCTGACAACTATTGCAGCTCTAATTACCATGAGCGGGTGCCGCTAGTCGTTATCTTCCATGATCCGTGAGTCTTTCTGAAATCGCTGCCATATTAAAGGAAGTCTGGGTTGACCATACCTATCCTGCAGACCAGAGCTCATGGGCTATCCTGACCCCGTGACCAGCAGATTAGAGGCTCACAATTGTTGGATGGTACGTGTGCCCAGCATTGTTGCTGAGCGACTTCGACCCATCCTTACTAACAGTTGCAAGGCTGATGCCCAAAAGGACTACATTGGCTGGATCATAAGCAAAGGCTACGCCGTGATTGACGTCAATGTTCCAAAACATGTCACCCAGACACCCGTATGTCAAAGCCTGCAATCCCTGAAACTTATCTCGCGACCCAGGCTTACCCTTCGCGATGTTCAGGCCACAGGAAAGGTTGAAAACATAGACGAGCACCGCCCCACTGCGACTGAGGAGCTGGCAAACTATTTGTGGGACAATTATATCGAGTAAGTGTCCGCAAGCTATCAATGTACATGGAACGAGACCCTGTTAATACATTGCTTAATAGCTTCTACGAGAAGCGAGAGGTGTTCTTCCTCGGCGTCGGCAGTGCTTTCGACGGAGTTGTCAAGCTTCTTATTAACAGAGGTATGCCTGATGCTCACCTCGCCCGTCTTCTCTTGGCATTGGCGCCTAAAGTCAAGCAACCAAAGAGCACAAAACGAGACCGTGGCTAACACCGAACAGAGAACTTGTACAAGCGCGTCAGCGGCATCATCTCCTTCGTGGCGGAGAGCAACCTCCGAGCCGTTAACTCTTCCACTCAGGTGTGGCTGTCCAAATGGTACTGGGATGTAAGTTTGACTGCCCCTTCACTGTGAGATGTTCAGGATTAGAAAATCAGCTTACATATGTGCATTATTTATAGAACTCGCTCGTCTTCGTTGCCGCGCATCACAACACATGGGGACCAGACACCAAGACGTCCAAGCGACACGGCAGGCTGCAAAAGTCCACCAAGTCCTCTCTGAGCGAGATGATGGCCGAGCATCAACAGCAAGTCTTTGAGTGGCTGGCGGAGCGTGCGGACGAAGCCCTTGATGAGACGGAGGACGAGGCTGATGAGGACCTGGCCATGAGAGGCTGAACAGGCATAGGAATTTTCTTAGATCAAGCCTCCTGCTCGCACGTGGGTGTGGAGGCTCGGCGTATCTTGGCGCGATTCCCAGTACTTACAGTCATTGAGTTTGTTCCCTTTCTTCTTCTGGTGCCACTGTACGCAGGCGAGTACGAGGCGGAAGATGCGTTTCTTCCTATCGACAAATCTTCAAGTGCGTGTCTGATGGGTTAGATGCTATCAGCCATGATCATCACGACCATGACCGTTGCATATCCATGATTCTGCATTTTCCATCCGCAGATCTCTCCGTAAGATGGAAGATCATAATAGGGTGGCGTAGTTTCGCATATTTGATTTTCGTGATCATCAGGTGGAATCTTCTTTGCGCGTAGACTTAGTACTCGGAACTGCCGATGGAGTGTACATTTCGCTCTCCATAGCTCGAGCGTCTCCTAATGTAGATATCCATTGCGCTGCCAAGACATTCGATAACCAAGGCTGAGCCCCAGTTCCTCATGAAAGAGAATTCATTCATGACGAAATCTGAATTATTGACAGGATGAAACCCTTTAACCACAGGTAGACAGAAAAGATATCAGAAGAAATCTTCCAGTGGATTTAAGAGAATTGATGATTGAGACACCGAATCCGAGAAGAAAAAAGAAACACAAGATACTAAAACGCCCGTTTTGATAGTCTCGGTACATACATTGGGCAGGATTCTTGAGCAACCAATCACCCCATATTGCTTCCATACTTCTTCATCCACCTCGAGTCCGGCCACCTGATAGGAAACCCTTTTTGATATCATGTAGGGGAAATCAAGAAGCACTCAAATAAAAGCTACCAGCCCTGCTCTTGCCAAATCGACTCTGCAAGTTCTTCCAGTTGTTGTTGAGAGATCTGCAGATCTCGCTCCCCCGGGCGAGATGACTGGCGGCGGAAGAGACTTTCAAACGGGATCGTCAAAGGATGATGGGTAACATTCACCCTATCATTCCGTTTCGTAATCCAAGTGACCTGGGCGCGATGGATCCTGTCGTTTTGCCTCTCCCACTTTTCAATCCGGATTTCTGGGTAAGACCTGTGGATCCGGAGTGTAAAACACAGGTTGACATCGCCACGCTCAGGGCTCAACCAAAATCGGAGATCGGAATTCAATTTCGAGTCCGTTTCCGAATACGCAACTTCGAGAGTGATGGCGGGTGAGCTGGGGGAGCTAGGTTGGCCAGGTGTTCTTCGTTTGGGTCCCCAGCCACAATCAGCCTGTTTTGCCCCATCAACCCCTCGGATCGTTGCGCCCGCATAACCCTGGAGAGCATAAGATAAGCCCATTGGTGCTAAGGCCTGGCGGATCGCCGTATCCATCTCATAGGCCGCCGCACTATGTGGCGTTGAAGGCAGAGTGACCAGAAAAAGCTGTTCGTGGATATCAAATGAAGTGACGAATTTTGCGATTGAAGTGTCCTCGTTTTCAGGATCGAAAATGTTTTCGATAGTCTTATTGCTTGCATGAAAGAGAAGGAATTCGCTTGAGTCAGTCGAGGCTTGGAAGCGGGCGGATTCAGATTCGAGGATGTCGAAGAATTGCCGCTTTCCACAGTATGTGTATCGTTTGATCGGAAGGGGCAGATCCTTGAGGAAGCTACCATCAAGACTAAGGTTGTGACTGCCATCCTGGAGGCCCGCCATCTCGGTCGCGGATACTGTGATCCTATAGGGAAATTAACGGGAGAGGACTTTGAGGTGTAGAACTTAGAAGATGACGGAGATAAATTTAAGATGAAGCATAGGTATGAATACGGCGATAAGGAGAGTGGTCAAGTAGAGTCCTGGATAGGATAGGTTACTTCATGATGACCCTTTAGGTGGCTACGGGAGTGGGAGCCGAAATGGTTTGTGGTTTCAAACATTTGGTATTTCCGAGGATTGAACACTTGAATAAAGTGGATACGGCGATAACCAAGGGCAATCAAAAAAGGCCAAGTAGAAGGAGAAAAATGTCTTGGACTCTTGGGTATATGATTCGCGCCTATGCAGGAAATTCCAGCCCATGGTCTGCGGGTGGCTCCAGCAAGTAATGGAAGACATCAGCCAGTAGGACTATCAGTATCGACTAGTATTCACCACAGCAGCTGGTTAGCGACAGGCTCAGATCTACCAGCTACTGTGCCTGAATAACCATGTCTTACATCTATCTGACATCCAAGACCCTGCCTGAGATCTGTCACCCGGTGCCGTCCCGCGAGCCTGATCCGCCGCTTGGCATGCATCACCAGCTCATCGCAGCCCGCCTTATCCAAATGTTCGATTCCGCTGTGTACGAGGTAAGACGACCCACAGGAGACATCCATGATGATGCCTAGGAATGACCATTGAATCAGGATTCCCGCCAAGACGCTCTGAGAAAACGATCGCCGTATAGTATAACTCTCAACGATCTTCCACATCGTGCCATAGTCGCTCAGACCCTGGTCCCTTTGGAGACTGCATCTGTGGAGAATATCACGTATCAGACTCGTGCTGGACGAGTCTGTGCTGGGTGGATGGTCGATCTGGCCTCGCCGCGGTCTTGACTGTTTTTGTCTTGCAGCTGGGGGGATTCTTACGGAAATGGTAGGAGAGACATTGGTCGATCCAGTGGATGATCGGTCAAAGATGTGGGAGTCCTAAGGCTGGGTATTCACAACTTCCAGGCGAAAAGACTATCATAACCAAGAAATACCGTGCTTGTGATACTCGCAAGAGAACCCAGGGCTGCGAAGTGCTGGATACAAAACTATAATAGCGACCTCGGTTTCCGGTGCTTTCCTATCTCCAGCTCCAAATTCATCAATATCCAAATATTTTATGCCCTTCAACAGAAGTTTTCTTGCTCACGAAATACACTTCAAAATGCACATCACCACCATGCTAGCCTCAACCACCACCCTAACCCCCTCGCCCTAGCCGGCAACGCCGTCGTCCAAAACGCCTGCACCAACCCGATCTGCCTCTGGTCCGTCGGCACTCCATCGGCGAGCGCCAAACCATCAACCCCAGGCACCAACTACACCGAGACACTTAACTACGACGCCGTCTCGGGACGGCATTGCCATCAAGATTACCCGCACGGAGAACGGGCTGTACGACGGCAGCCCGCAGACCACTTTCCGGTACTCGCTGACCGACGACCACCTGTACTATGATTTGTTTGATGTGTTTGGGGATCCGTTCGCTGCTGATACGTTGGTTGTGCGTCCGTCCGTTGATACTTGTAATGGTAACCTGCTGGGGTGGGGGTGTTCGGGCTTTGGTTACTAGTCAGACGGAGCAGGCTATGCGGATATTACTTTGACTTTGTGTGTGGAGTCGTGGTAGATGGGGGGTTTTGGTGATGATGGTCTCTGGGAGTTGAGGGGTGATATGTATTAAGAGGGAGTGATTTTTTCTTGGATTAATTTTTTGTCTTCCCCTAGTTCGCTTGTGTTGAGACTCTTGGGGGCAGTGCAGTCAAGGAAAGTACCTAGGTATGTACCTAATTCAACCTTGTGGAGGCTGGAAGAAAGAGCCTCATCGGGTACGAGGCGACGCGATTGGCCCAAAGCATATAGTTGACGAGTGGAAACTAGTCCGGAATCCCGGATAGAATGTTTTATCCCTGTCGGAAAGTATACGCAGAAATGATTGCCAAAAGGTAGAGCCGCTAGCAAGGTACGGAACTTTGTTGAGTCTGTGCGGCAAGAACATGGCTATCGATGTGATGAGGCTCTTTCAAGTGGCATGGGGCGAGGTCATGCTCCAGACAGAAGCCCATATTTTGGAAAATACTTGTCATGAAACCGCTGCCCGGTCATAGCTGGGACCTCGAGTGACCAAAGGATTGGAAATGGTGAGCCCATTTCCAAGTAGGTTATGATATGTTTCGGCTGTAAGGTAGTAAACATCCATGACAACAAGTCCACAGTCTCGGATAGAGAGCAGTACGTACTTAGACATGGAATTTCTGACAGCTAGCAAGCTTTTAATTGGAATGAAAATCCAGGATGTAGCTAGTTATTGAAACCTAGACTTGGTTTCGTACGATGGCGTGAGGTAAGAATATGTTTTGATCTGTGGGGGCATCAGAACGGCCAACCAGCATGGAAATGAGGTTCTAAGGAGCGAGAGTCATCGTTGCTGCCAAGGACCGACTCCTACCTATCCTCGGTCTAAGAAGCTCTCTGGCCCATCAAAGAAGCTGCGGCTCTTCCATAGGACGCTTCTTGTTTCGGATCTTACAGGAGCCTCTTCTAATTATGCATTTCCCAAGCCCCACCTGCACCAAGCCAGCAGTAGGCAAGGGCCTAGATCGCCATGGCTCAACTAATCCCAGTCTTATCAAGTGATTCAAGTCCCTCATACATGACTATGGCATCAGAATGGATCCCTTGCACTCCCCATGCATCTTCACAGAGATCGCTGGTGTACCCGGGTGGCCTGCGGGGCATGTCACACAGAAAACGCTTTTAAAGCAATACGACGTTCTGTTAAGCTTACATCTGAGTTGAGATAATACCTCTATCTGTTCGGATTATGCGATTACGAGTATTCCATTTTTATAGACAAGCAAAATATCGCTCCAGTACCCCATAGTGAACCACGCATCCTTCAGGAGTTTTCCCCCCGCAAGAAGCTCGTGACTCCCGAGTCGCGGCAGATCCCTGGCCTCACCGCCTCGTCCATCACGGTATCAACCGAGCCCCTCGGCCTCCCTCTTTCGCCATCGCATTCGTCATTTAAACTCCTTGTGGTGTGCAGCACTGCAGATACCTCCTTCACCTGTATCATTGTGAATTGGCATCTCTTTGTCCACGGAGCCGCCCCCAGCTTCGTGCCATCGTCCCCTCCATTCTCTGGGTCCCTTGGTCATTCCTTGATGCCAACAAGGTCCTCTGTTGCACGTCCGTGGTTGTGGTACAGAGGCCTGAGTTGCAATCTAACTGCTCGTCCATCTTTGCCATTCCACATCTCCTCCGTGACCCGTCCCATCTCTTTGACCGCCCCGGTTCGTCCATCCAACCACCTCTGGGGCCGCTCGTTCTCCAACTCCTCCTCCCACCTAATCCTTTCCGCCAACTCTCCAACCATGACTCAGATTGAACGCATCACAGAGAATCTGGAGAAGCCCGAGCTGGACGACCGGTCCTATCGGGTCATTCGCCTGCCGAATCAGCTCGAGGCTCTTCTAGTGCATGACCCAGATACCGATAAGGCGAGCGCCGCGGTCAACGTCAATGTAGGCAATTTCTCCGATCAAGATGATATGCCAGGCATGGCCCACGCCGTCGAGCATCTGTTGTTCATGGGCACGAAAAAGGTACGTTGGTCATTACCCGGGGAACCGTCTGTCCTGCCAGATGGAGCCAAGCGCTTAGTAGCAATGCTGACGTGTGTTGTCTGCTTCTATCAATAGTACCCCAAGGAAAATGCCTACAACCAGTATCTAGCCGCCCACTCTGGCTCGTCCAATGCATACACCGCCGCCACCGAGACAAATTATTTTTTTGAAGTATCGGCGACTGGCGACTCCAGCCCCCCAAGGTCCACGGGTGAGAATACCCCCACCGAATCTACGAATGGGACCAATGGCATTGCCAGCGAGACCTCATCATCAGGCCCTGGAGATGCAGAGGGTAAATCCCCCCTGTATGGGGCCCTCGATCGATTTGCTCAGTTCTTCGTGTCGCCGCTTTTCCTAGAGTCAACATTAGATCGTGAACTGCGGGCCGTGGACTCAGAGAACAAGAAGAATCTGCAGAGTGATTTGTGGCGGTTGATGCAACTGAACAAGTCGCTCTCCAACCCCAAGCACCCATATCATCATTTCTCGACCGGTAATCTGCAAACCTTGAAGGAAGACCCGCAGAAACGCGGTCTCGAGGTTCGCAGCGAGTTCATCCGGTTCTACGAGAAGCACTACTCGGCCAACCGGGCGAAGCTGGTGGTCCTGGGTCGAGAGACCTTGGATGTGCTCGAACAATGGGTATGGGAATTGTTTGCAGATGTTGAGAACAAGAACCTGCCTCAGAACCGCTGGGATGACGTGCAACCTTTCTCCGAGGAAGACATGTGCACCCAGGTGTTTGCCAAGCCGGTCATGGATTCGCGCTCCATGGATATGTACTTCCCGTTCTTGGATGAGGAGAATCTGAACGATACGCAGCCCAGCCGGTATATCAGCCATTTGATCGGTCATGAGGGCCCGGGTAGTGTTCTTTCGCACCTCAAGGCCAAAGGCTGGGCCAATGGGCTGTCTGCCGGCGCTATGCCCATCTGCCCCGGATCAGCCTTTTTCACCATTTCTGTTCGTCTGACACCGGAGGGTCTGAAGCAGTACCAGGAAGTCGCCAAGGTGATTTTCGAGTATATCGCCATGATCAAGGAGCGCGAGCCGGAACAGTGGATCTTTGATGAAATGAAGAACCTGGCCGAGGTGGATTTCCGGTTCAAGCAGAAGACTCCCGCCAGCCGGTTTACCAGCCGCCTGAGCAGTGTAATGCAAAAGCCCATGCCTCGCGAGTGGTTGCTCAGCGGGTCGCTGCTGCGGCGATTTGACCCCGAGATGATCAAGAAGGCCATGTCTTACCTGCGTGCAGACAACTTCCGTCTCATTGTTGTGTCCCAGGACTACCCTGGCAACTGGGATCAGAAGGAGAAGTGGTACGGGACCGAATACAAGGTCGAGAAGATCCCTCAGGACTTTATGAGTGGCATCCAGAAGGCACTGCAGTCCACGGAGGCCACTCGAACATCTACTGTTCACATGCCCCACAAGAACGAGTTTGTGCCGACACGATTGTCCGTTGAGACTAAGGAGGCTGCCGAGCCTGCAAAGACACCCAAGTTGATCCGTCATGATGAGCGTGTTCGTCTGTGGTTCAAGAAGGATGATCGTTTTTGGGTGCCAAAGGGCACTGTTCATGTAACCCTGCGCAACCCTCTGGTGTGGGCGACACCCGCCAACCTTATCAAGACGAAGCTTTACTGCGAGCTTGTCCGGGACAGTCTGGATGAGTATTCGTATGATGCCGAGCTTGCTGGGCTGGACTACCACCTCGCAGCGAACATTCTTGGCCTGGATATCTCCGTTGGCGGCTACAATGATAAGATGTCCGTGCTTTTGGAGAAGGTGCTGAACACCATGCGGGGATTGATCGTCAGCCAGGACCGGTTTGACATCATCAAGGAGCGGCTGACCCGGGCCTTCCGCAACGCGGAGTATCAGCAACCCTACTATCAAGTCGGTGACTACACCCGGTACCTGCTGTCTGAGCGCAGCTGGGTCAACGAGCAGTACATTGAGGAACTGGAGCACATCCAAGCCGACGATGTGATCAGCTTCTTCCCACAGTTGCTGGAGCAGACTCATATTGAAGTCCTGGCCCATGGCAATCTGTACAAGGAAGATGCACTCCGCATGACAGACATGATTGAGAAAATTCTTCAGGGTCGTGCACTACCTCCCTCGCAGTGGTATTTGCGCCGCAACATGATCATCCCCTCGGGTAGCAACTACGTCTACCCGCGGACCCTGAAGGACCCGGCCAACGTCAACCACTGTATCGAATATTATCTTTACATCGGCTTCTTCTCTGATGATTCTCTGCGCGCCAAACTGCAGCTGTTCTCTCAACTGACGGACGAGCCTGCATTCGACCAGCTGCGTAGTAAGGAGCAGCTCGGGTATGTCGTGTGGAGTGGTTCCCGCTACAACGCAACCACTATGGGCTATCGCGTGATCATTCAGAGTGAGCGTACTGCTCCATACCTGGAATCCCGTATTGAAGCCTTCCTCCGCGAGTTTGGAAACACTTTGGAGAGCATGTCCGAAGACGAGTTTGAGGGCCACAAGCGCAGTGTGATCAATAAGCGCCTGGAGAAGCTCAAGAACTTGGGTTCTGAGACTAGTCGTTTCTGGTCGCATGTTGGATCAGAGTACTTTGACTTCCTGCAGCATGAGACCGACGCCGCCAATGTGCGCCTGTTGAGCAAGGCAGACCTCATTGCCTTTTACAAGCAGTACATTGATCCCTCGTCATCGACCCGAGCCAAGTTGTCCATCCATCTGAACGCGCATTCTGGCGCAGGCGGTGCGGATGCCGATCCGTCCCAGAAGCGGTCTCGCCTCATTGAGACGGTCAAGAACCAGCTTGACGCTGCTGGCTTTGCTGTGGACAACGACACTTTGACTGCGGCCTTTGAAGAGCTGGACATGGCGGTCGTTGACCGCTCCCAGATTCTGTATATCGTCAAGACTTTCCTGGCGACGGAGCTTACCCTGTCTGCAGAGCAGACTGCCCTGCTGTCCGAGACGCTCGAAGAAAAGCTTGGTGTTCAGCTGAAGCAGCTTGGACTGGAGCCGGAGACCAACGGGACGAACGTCATCTCGACTCCCAGCCCCAAGGAGGCCATCACTATCACGGATGTGCCTACCTTCAAGGCCCGTCTGCCTGTGAGCACTGGGCCTGTGCCTGTAGCTGACCTCACCGAGTTTGAGGACTTTGATGCCAAGCTGTGAATATTCTGAACCGCTCTGTTCTCTGTCCGATTGTTTGAAGCTCGGATTGGGATGGCATGTCTTGAGAGTTCTGGAATTGAGTAGAAAGGCACGGCTTTGGCATGGGAATATACACTGTAATCGATCACCTCTACCTGCACTATCTACAAATAAATCGCATAAAGTAACATCATTTTCTATACACCTTCTGTCATAACTCAGTTACCCACTTTCACGTTTCGAATCGCATCTATTTGAGCCGCGGGTAATCACGAAATATCCCTATGCTTTGGACCGCAGACCGCCTTGGAACTTGGAAGCGGTTTGACACTTCCCAGTCTCACCGCCTTTGTATTTGCCGGGCATTTTTCCTGCATGACGAATGGACGATCGCATTATCGCATTCAGGAAGGCGGTCGCATCGATAACGGATAACGAGATGCATCAACCAGCAGCAACAATGCGCGTCCTCGGCCATTTCGTTTTTCTGCATCGTCGCGTTCGTCCTATTCGCCGCGTGTTTCTTGTTTGCCAACAATTTTACAGACACAATGGCGACCACGACCGCAACCGCAATTCAGAGTAGTCGCCCGTAAGTCGATAGCACCGCAAATCAGCAACCGCGAGCTCAGATGAACTGACATCAACCAATCCGCGCAGACCAATCCTCCCAAAAGATTTTTCCTCTCGGCAGCCACAGACAATTCGCCTGTATCCCTTGAGTAACTACACCTTCGGCACCAAGGAGACTCAGCCTGAGGAGGACCCCTCAGTGCTGGCCCGGCTGAAGCGCCTGGAAGAGCATTATGAGGTCCACGGCATGCGTCGCACCTGCGAGGGTGTTCTGGTCTGCCACGAACACAATCACCCACATGTCTTGATGCTGCAGATAGCAAATGCCTTTTTCAAGCTGTAAGAAATTTCTTAAAATCTCTCTGACGCGAGAAAAAAGTGAGACTGATTCGCTAATCGCCTCGCCTCAGACCGGGTGATTACCTGTCTCACGAGGACGATGAGATTGAAGGTTTCAAGAAGCGCTTGAACGAGCGCCTGGCGCCCGTGGGCTCACAATTCTCTGGCGAGGGAGTCAACGAGGATTGGGAGGTTGGCGACACCCTGGCCCAGTGGTGGCGCCCCAATTTTGAAACGTTCATGTACCCGTTCCTGCCCGGACATGTTACTCGTCCGAAGGAGTGCAAGAAGTTGTACTTTATCACCCTGCCGAAGAAGAGTGAGTTAAAGTTAGCTTCGTTTGCTTGTTATGCTTCTCATACCTTGGAGGCTCGTTTCACCTGTTGTTTCACCTCACCGCTAATGCTTGTCTACCTCAGAGGTCCTCTCCGTCCCCAAGAACATGAAGCTCTTGGCGGTCCCTCTCTTTGAGCTGTATGACAATACAGCTCGCTACGGCCCCCAGCTCTCCGCGATCCCGCACTTGCTGTCGCGGTACAACTTCGAGTTCGTGGACGAGAACGACAACGTTGTCTCCGTCACCCCGGGCACCCCGCTGCCGGAGGGCCAGATCCCTCGCACCAAGGTACTGGCGGGCGGGGAGGATGGACAGGATACGGGGATGACTGGCGTGGGCGAAGGAGAGCAGGCGATGGATGAGCAGTAGTACTGAACCATCCAGACGCGGGGCAGACAAGAGTCAATCCCACTGTCTCTCCTTCACGATACATGATTCAACGGCTAGTCTTGCATAGCTGCCAAAAATAATACAACATGGACACTTTGTAACTCCAACTCCTGCTGTTTCCGATCTACTAAACCGAGTCTGGGCGAGGCTGCATTGATGCTGCATTTCTCCGAAATGGCTCCGCAAGTCAGTGTACTCGACCCCATCATTGTCATTGAGGAACCATGAACTTTGTTCGTCAAGAGTCAAGACTCAGGACTATTTGCTACCATTTAGACCTCGTGTAGACGAATTCAATCAGGCGCATTCTCCGCGCGTAAGCCCGTACTCCGACGGCGATGGGCATCCAGCGTGCGTTAGCGCCGTTCGTGGACGGACGATGTTGTCAAACTTGTCATCACGCATGCCCCGCCCTGATCACATCATCACACTGAAGAATGAATGTGGGTGTACACCGGAAAGAAGAAGAAAAGGCGCTTACCGCCAAAAGTATCGCGTGGCCAAGCCTGGAGTGGGCTAGTTCCAAGTCCCAAGGAGGTTTAGTGCTGGCTGCAACTAACGTACCCCGGAGTTACCCAGTCCACCGAACCAGGATGTATACCGGATGACTGACCAGGATTCCCTGCGTGGCTGAAGTCTACCGAGTCCACCTCGTAGGAAAATACCGAGGCCGAAGGGCAGTGAGTAGACACCCAATGATCCACTACCTGCCTCGTAGCCCGTAGGATACTATCTCCGCCCTTTCGGAGTCCCCATCTTCTCCACGAAACGGTCTGCTAGCGCGGATTTCCATCACGGAAGATACCCTAAACTGTACCCCTCCACCGATCCGTGTCCCTCGTCAACCCCCGGAAGAACACGCATCGAAGAAGACTAAATCTCATTTGATGATTTGGAAGAACTACCACACTGCACCAAACCCACTTTGGTCGTCCTCGTGGCCCAACCCTTCCAAACTGCGTTTCTACCTCGGAGTCCTTCCCCACTCCAAGTGCTCTCCCCAGGCGGACTGGTTACATCTGCGTGAAGAATGTGAGCTGCAAGAATGCCGATCCTGCCAGAATCCCCACCAGTCAGGTGGCTGGCTCTGATCAGGAACGGACGACGAGCCTGTTTGGATCGTGGAGGGCTGGACTAGTGCGGGCTTCGGAGGTATGCGTGGCATTGACTCTGGCATTTATCGAGGTTCTTGTTCGGAGACGCCGCTCGTGTTTGTTGGAACGAGGGTTTTTTTTTTGAAGAGATTTTGCTTGTGATTCGGACAGGCAGTGAACTGGAGGAAGGGATATAAAGGGATGATCGAAGTCCTGCTGCTGAAGAGAAGAAGAAGCAAGAGAAATTAACAGCAAAGAGTCCGCTTGAGTCCTGGTTGACTTGCGGTGACACTGTATAGCTCTGCAAGCTTTTGTACAGATAACGACACGCAAAGATGGGTTTCTTGGGTCAATTTGGGATCCTGGTGGCCACAGCAGCCCTGGCGGCTGCTGCACCGGCGCGACCAGTTCCTCGAGGTATGACCCGAGAGAGAGAGAGAGAGATCCTGTTTTAACGATTCCGGACGAAACTGAACTCCTTGTGCAGACGTTTCGTCAGCGACGCTGGGCGAGTTGACACTGTTCTCCCAGTATGCAGCGGCCTCGTACTGCTCAAACAACCTCAACTCCCCGGGCGATGCCGTGACCTGCGCGGGAGGCTACTGTGCAGAGGTTCAGTCCGCGGGAGCGACGACCCTGTACGAATTTGATGAGTATGTGAAGGATGATCTCTCCCCCAAACATTAGACCGAACTGACCGTCCATATTAGCTCCACCGAATTTGGCGACGTTGCAGGTTTCCTCGCCGTAGACCATACCAATCAATTGGTCGTGCTGTCCTTCCGAGGCAGTCATACCATTAGCAATTGGATTGCCAACCTGGACTTTGGCCAGACCGATGCCAGCAGCCTCTGTTCTGGCTGCAAGGCGCACTCGGGATTCCTCAAGGCCTGGGAAGCTGTCGCTGATGATCTGACCCCACGGGTTGCAAGTGCTACGGCGGCGAACCCCAGCTACAGGCTGGTCCTGACGGGCCACAGCTTCGGTGGTGCTATTGCTGCTCTGGGAGGCACTGCCCTGCGCAATGCTGGATATACGCTGGATCTGGTGAGTGCCACTCTTGCTCTCATGAAGCTGCGCTATACATGAATTGTCAGAGTTGGTGCTAATGCAGTGTATGAACTGGCAGTATACCTACGGCCAACCACGCGTGGGTAACACCGCGCTGGCCCAGTACATGACGAACCAAGGCAGCCTGTGGCGCGTCACCCACACGGACGACATTGTTCCCAAGTTGCCCCCAGCCTCGTGGGGATTTAGCCATGCCAGCCCCGAGTTCTGGATTACCAGCGGTGACGACGTGACCGTCACGACGAGCACTATCACGGAAGTCAATGGGGTGGGCTCGACGGCTGGCAATGCTGGGACTAGCGGGGACAGCGTGTCGGCGCATAACTGGTATATTGTGAATATTGATGGCTGTTCATGAGGGATGCTGGGCACGCCCTGAAGGGTGCTATCATGTTGGTAGTATGAAAGATGGTATTATGAAAGTGAAAAATGAATGTGAACATGATATTGGGACCAGTCAAGTACAGTACTCCAGTAGATGAAGTAGTTGGAGATCTCCCAATGGGCGTTGGCTCGGACCCACCGATCGCCCGAGGATTTCCCCAAACGGACTCAGACGAGCTGGCCACTTGCAACTTTAACAGCCACCCGCGCATCTCCTGAATATCTTCAAGATTGACGGAATAATTTGCACTCTGGGAGATCAATTGTTCCATTGCATTCATTGACAGGATTTAGCCTACTGCTCCTCGTGTCTCTCGATCTGTCGGACAGTTCGACTGCCAGGCTGCAGTCGTCAGCTGGTGCGACCAAAGCTGAACTCCCCGCCCTCCACCGGTCCTCCTGAATATCGCCTTCAGCACAGTCCAATCCGACGAGACTTTTGCGACTCTAGACACCTCAAACACACCTTCTCCGATGTCTGATCCTCGGTGACAGCCCAGAGCCTGTCACCTCCCGAGATCGCCATGCTGTTCGCCCCAAGCGGACTCCAGAGTCCGCGTCGTCGCAACCGCATGAAAGCTATCTTCTTGACCATCGGCATCGTTCTCGCTATTTACTTCCTCTTCTTCGCCGGACACGAACCCTCTAAAGCTTCCTCATATCACGAAAAGACCAGCAAATATGCGCATCAATCAGAATCAATAGCAACGCCCAAGGCTGCAGACCAGCAGGCTCGTCCTATGGTGCGGCGACACAAGGATATGGTGGTGGCCAGCATGAAAAGCGACGACATCTCGTGGCTAGCTGAATACTTTCAAGATTGGTCGCGAAGCATCTACGTCGTGGACGATCAGAATGCTCCGTTGACTGTTGCGCACAACAAAGGGCGCGAGTCGATGGTGTATTTGACGTGAGTTTGAGCTCCAGCCCATCCGACCAAAATGCTTGAATCACCAAAGTCGCTGACATAAAGTGTCTTCTTACCCTACAGATACATCATTGATAATTACGATAATCTCCCCGACATAATGCTCTTCATCCACTCCCAGCGCTACCAATGGCACAACGACGATCCCTACTACGACGGCGTTCCCATGCTGCGCAACTTTCAAACCTCCTACCTCCTGAAAGAAGGATACGTGAATCTCCGCTGTGTATGGACCCTGGGATGCCCAGTAGAGATCCATCCTCTCAGCGACATTCACCGGGAAGACGTACACGCGGGCGAGTACTTCAAACTTGCCTTCATGGAGCTTTTCCCCGACACGCCAGTACCCGAAGAGGTCGGTGTGTCATGTTGCGCCCAGTTTGGTGTGACCCGTGAACGAGTCTTGATGCGACCGAAGAGCGATTACGAGTTCTATCGCAAGTGGCTTACGGAAACGGAGTTAAAGGATGAGATGAGTGGGCGGATCATGGAGTATTCCTGGCACAGTACGTATACCTGGCTTCTCTACCGTCTACATATACACTAACATGATCTTCTGCAGTGATCTTTGGCAAAGACCCCGTCCACTGCCCGAATGCCCAGGATTGCTACTGCAATGTCTTTGGGCTGTGCAATTTGAATTGCCCAGGACCGAACGCGTGCGATGATCGCTACGTTCTACCACCATACTCGCCGCTCCCCAAGGGATGGCCGTACCTGGGGTGGAACGGCCAAGAGCAGGATCCGACCCATGGATTACCGGAATCATGAGGCTGAATAATATACTGGGTGGTGGGAACTGCCGAGAATGTTCGACCGAGAGACAGACGTGCCAAGCACACATGACCCTGGAGTCAAACCAGAGCCGGACTCCTCATGTACGGTATCCCTGCCGTAGGGCTGACTGACCCTATTCTTGCGCCTAGCAAGGCCAGGATGCATCGGATCACAATGCGCCGCGATGGGCTTGCGATGTGAGCTCGGGATGTATCTGGAGCCGGCCGACAGGAGTCGGACCAGTCCGTGCACGCAAGATCTGGGAATAGTCTCGCATAGTTGTATGCGATCGACCTGTACCACTAGCGCAAATAGACGATTCATGGAATGTTTAATGACAGCTTCTGGAATTTCAGAGCGTGACAAATTGTGTACGAGGAAGAATGACAATCTTATAGTATGTACTGTAGCTCCAAGGTAATCCGAATGCGGGCCGAGGTTGTCCAGGTGGATCTCCCCGCAAAATGACCATCATCGCAGAACTTCACTTCTTACTCTTCTACCTCGAATCTCCAGCAAGTCATACCATTCCCGACCTCCTCATCACTACCCCCTCACAGAGCCACCGCCATGCTCATCATCGGGCTCACCGGCTCCATAGCCACGGGCAAATCCACCGTCTCCTCCATCCTCTCCTCCCCACCCTACTCCCTCCCCATCATCGACGCCGACATCCTCGCCCGCAAAGTCGTCGAGCCCGGTACAGCCGGCTACAGAGCCATCGTCAACTACTTCGGCCCCAGCACGCCCGATCTCCTCCTCGAAGACACCCCGTCCACCTCCCCACACGGCAAACCCCTCAACCGACCGGCCCTGGGCCGACGTGTCTTCGGCGACACCGAGGACCGCAAACGCGACCGCCAAGTGCTAAACCGCATCATCCACCCGGCCGTGCGGTGGGAAGTCTACAAGTCGCTGATCTACCACTACCTCCGCGGGCAGTGGGCGATCGTTCTGGACGTCCCGCTCCTCTTCGAAAGCGGGATGGACCTAATCTGCGGCACGGTGATAGTCGTCGGCGTGCACGACCCGGCCGTGCAGATGGCCCGTCTCCGCGCGCGAGACGCCCATCTTACCGCCGAGGATGCGGAGAACCGCGTGCGCAGCCAGGGCGATGTGCGGACCAAGGCGGCGCAGGCTGAGTTCCGGGGGACAGCCACGGCGCGCGGCGTGGTGGTATGGAATGATGCGGATAAGACGCAGTTGGAGGCTGCGGTGAAGGAGGCGATGGCTAGTATTGCGGCATCGAGTCCGCGGTGGTGGGCGTGGGCGTTGTTGATTGCGCCGCCGGTGGGGATGGGGGTTGCGGCGTGGAATTTGGTGGTGAATTTTGCGACGCAGAAGGGGTGGGAGAAGAGGAAGAGGGAGGAGAAGGCGAAGTTGTAAGAAGGATTTGGTGGTGAGATGCTGCAGTTGATGATACCTCTTGTGATTACTTTTTTTTGTACAAATTGGCCTAGCATTGGGCTTCTAGTCGATAGAACAGTACACAACCATCATGGTTCAAACTTGGTTACTCAATAGAATTGGAAATGTATCTGTACTTGAATATGCATTGGCAGCTCCAAGATTGCTGTATAAAAACCCCAACGCCGACCTATGCTCCATTAAACGCCATTGTCATGTAAACCGCCCAGTATGTCTGCAGAGTCACAAGCCAAACGCAACTAAACTACAACGCTCGTGGTTTAACGCTTGTGCTTCTTCTTCTTTTTGGATGAATCCGATCCAAATCTTGGTGACGCAGCCGGGCGCATTCCACCAGAGATGCTGGTCAAGTTGGAGAGCCTCTTGTCAGCATCGGCTCCGGCAGCCTTCCGACGCTGTTCCCTCTCGAGTGCCCGCTGGCGTTTTCTCTCAAGGGCGGCGGCAGCCGCCTCGGGATCAGCGGGGTTTATCACTTCCTCCTCTGATTCTTCACCTTTATCCTTTGTTTCGACGACCGGTGCCTTGTAATACGAATTAGTCCAAGATTTTCGAATATATTCTCGAAAGGCAAGACTCACAACCGGCTTTTTGCGCATAAAGTTTCCGTATGCGCGGCGACCACCCCGGGGAACGTCATCCTCAGCATCCAGCGAGTCAGCCGCGAGAACAATCGGTTGCGGATTGTAGTTTGCCGCTGGGAGGTCCAGCACCCATTCTGACTCTCCAGCCTCTGCTGCTTGCCGTGCAATGGCTTCTCGTCGCTTCTCCTCCTCAGCCGCAAGGGCTGCTGAAATGGCCTCCAGATCCGACTGGGGTGTCACAGGACTGCTGGGCTCTGTTGATAACCTGGGGCGCTTCGATGAGCGCTTGTCCTCCTCCGCAGCTGGGCTCTGTGGTGCTTTCGTCGCTGCAGACGCAGCAGCGCGCTGCATGAACTGTTGTAGAGGAGGTTAGCTCTTGAGTCAAACGGATACTTGGTCGATGAGCGCATACCTTCATGGTCAGCAAGCGGGAAGACATGGTCTTTCCAGCCGGACTCGAAGGTCCCGACATGATGAACACAACACAGTGTGACTGCCCAAAATCACAGTGAGAGCTGGTGAAGTCTAGAAAAACCCGCGGCAGAAAACCCGACAGCTTTTTGCGGGCAGCGGGCCAAACCTCCAGACGGGAAGGCGGTGGGTGTCCACCAAACCACACCCCGTGGATTATTCAGTTCCTGGACCTCGACCTTCGATCTCCCTCTCCGAATCCACGTCCCTCCTCCCCCACTCCTCCTCCTCGCCAGGACTCAATTCACCCAGCATGATGTCCTGCAGTCGTCGCCTCACGGCCCTGGCCTCGATCCGCCCCCTGGCCGTCCGCACCTACTCCTCCACCGTGCCCCGGCTTTCCGAGAACCGCACGCAGGCCAATGACCCGAACCCGCCCGCGCCCAAGCCCAATGTCTCCGAGACCAATGTCGGCTTGACCGATCGCCATGTCGTCTGGGATGGCCTGATGGAGGAGGATCCTGCCAAGTCGGAGCGCATCCGCAACCTCCAGGCACCTAACCGTGCCACCACCTGGGCTGCTAGCCAGCAGCCTCGCGAGAAGGCCATGGTTGGCCCTCGCTTTGAGCAGACTATCATGGAGGTTCAGGTGGGTCAATTATTGCAATTGCCGAGCTAGGGAGTCTACTCCGAGCTCTGTATGTCACAGGACAACACAGGAACTAATCAATTGACCATCCAGCCCCGCCCAATGGCCGCCATTGAGCTCATTCACAAGCAGCCCGTCCGTTGGACAAAGTCCCGAGTCGTCAGCTGCGACGGTGGCGGTGGCCCCCTCGGCCACCCCAAGGTGTTCATCAACACCGACAAGCCTGAGATTGCGACCTGCGGATACTGCGGTCTTCCCTTTGTAAGTTCCATGCCCCTACATCTTATGCTATTGCGAACCATTGGCTAACATCTCCTCTTCACAGGCCCACGAGCAGCACCGCACCTACCTCGAGTCCCTCCCCGCCACCAGCTACCCCCTCAAGCCCACCAATGACCCCGCCGAGGTGAACGAGAGCCAGCGCGTGACGGAGGGCGGCTTTGAGCAGCGGTAGACGACTAGCATCAGATTCCTTTTGTCGGCGTTGATCTTTCCCCCCATGCGTATTTTATTTTGGTTTTGGGCCCGAGGCCGTGTACAGAAATATCGATCAATGAATCTGCCGTTCGCCCGTCGTGTGGTGAAGTGTTCTAAGTTTGGTGTCGAGCTGAGCCTGTGGGATTGTCCTCACTATCTACATGCACCCCATTTACCGGTATACACTTCGGTAGGGGTCGTGTCAATGGTGGTCGGCAATAATATGGTCGCTGTGTCCTTAGCAGCGAGCCGAGATGTCAACCAACCCAATTGGCTCTTGTATGTCCAAGAAAGATAATAGAAAATTACACCCTCAACCCGATCTCCCCCATTATAAATGCTCTTTCACGCCATGGTCGAGTCAGGCCTTCTCACCCTGAATAGTCGCAACCACCTTGCGCGTGTGCCGACTGGTGCGGAACTCGAGATACCAAATTCCCTGCCAGGTCCCCGTCGCCAAACGACCATTGGAGATGGGGATATTCACCGAAGCGCCGATAAGCGCAGACTTGATATGAGCCTAGCAACAAAAACAAGTAGTAGATCAGCATACGTCCCAATACCAGCTCCGACAGCTCAAAATTGGAATAGCCCCCCCCCCCCCCCCCAAAAAGAACCCACCGGCATATCATCCTCCCCCTCGGCAGAATGCCGATACAAATTCCCCTTCCGATCATACGGGGCAATCCGATCCAGCGCATCGCTCATATCCGCGCGCACGTCATCATCCCAATTCTCGTTCAGCGAGAGCGCACAACTCGTGTGCTGCACGAACAGGTTCAACATGCCGACCTTGTAGTCGCGGATTTCGGGGAGCTCGGAGAGGACGGTGTCGGTGATGAGGTAGGAGCCGCGGCTGCGGGAGGGGAGGGTGAAGGTTTTTTGGAACCAGGACATTGTGGATGGGGGGATTGTGGAGGTTGGGTGGGGTGGTGGTGGTGATTAGGAGGTTGTTGGGTCGAAGAGTGAAGAGTGAAGAGTGACGCGGGGAGTTTATTTCGAGAGGGAGCAGAGTGGGATGGGGTGTTGTTTGGGGTGGGGGTGCTTCTGATGTCATTTTGGGGAGACCCGCCATTCGATGTATACTTCGCGCGGGATGTGACACTCCTCGACAAGCACTCGGCGTGAACGGATATTCATGTGCTTGTAAATGGAAAGTCGGCCTGAGAGTACGCAGTTATGGCCTGTGGAAGTGGCCTCCCAATGTTAATTGGCTGTATTCGAAACTTAATATTGTTACATTCTTAAGCGCAATCAGCATTAAACCAAGATTATACTATTCAACACCCACTTCACTGGATATCTCGAGAAAGTGGTATAACCTTAACACACTTTTGCCGAGCCAAGATAAACCCGCTCGTGGTGCCTGAAGAACTCGTCGACTGAAGACGACCCAACACTACCGGCCAACAGCCCCATACCAGCACAGCCCGAGTATGGCGCCAACAACAATCGACAGGGCGGGAGGAAGATGGAACCATGCATTCCCAGCATAGGAAATAGTCGAAACCACCAACCACCACGGATCATTCGCCAGACTTTGTCCAGCGCTATTGGACGGCGTCAAGTAGCCGATTTCCCACAGCCGGTACACAGCCGTGAAGACCAGGCCGATGGCAGTGGCATTGACGCCTCGCAAGAAGCGAATGACAGATCTTCTCTTCCGCAACACACTCCAGAAGCTCTGAATCGCAACGGCCAAAGTGATGCCGGGGACAAAGATACCCAGCCAGCCGAGGAAGGCGCCAAAGATAGTGTGGAAAGGGGAATGTTGCAGCGCGAGTCCGCCCAAGAAGACTGCAAAGTTGAAGTTGGGACCTGGGAAGGCTTGAATGATGGCGAGACCGATCAAGAAGTCACGGCTGGAAACCCAGCCTGGGCTGACGACGTAAGAGCGAAGGAGAGGGATAACTACTGGGCCTCCACCGAAGATGACGGTTCCCGCAAGGTACATGCTGGCGAAAAGATCCAGCGCGAGAGGAGGCGGCGACAGCTTGCCCCTTGCGACGAGGATTGCAATGAATGAGGCTATAAACATTAGTTCTGGTCAAGACATAGAGATTATTGGAAAGAACATACCGAAGAAGGTTACCATGATGACGAGCCCAGTGCGGATACTGACACGATATTGATAAAGTGGCAGTTGACTTGCTTCAGTCTCAGTCGACCTTGTCGATTCTGGGGCGGCCCCAGAGTTCCCAGCCTGGTTGGCCTTTCTTGACCGTACTCCGTTGTTCTGCTCCGCCGGTGCGGCTGAGGCAGACTGCATTTCCAAGTTGGACGAATTCGCCTCCTCGGGTTCTGCCGGGCGATGATGCCTGTTGTGCCAGGCCCTCTTCGCTCTCTGGACCTGAGAGGACATCCACCCATCCCAAAGAGCGATAGCAATACCACCAATGACCATCAAGACTGGGAAGTACCACAGAGCATTATAGCAGAGACCAGCACATGCACCAAAGATAATCAAGATGCGTGAGATCTTATCATGAATAGCTTTCTCAGCGAGCTGCACCGCGGAGACCGCAACAATGCCTACAGTCGCGGCGTTGAGTCCCGAGAGAAGAGCGTAGACTGGGCCAGGCAGGGTGGTGCTCAAATTTTGAATACCAACTGCAAGACCGTACATGCCGGCAGCTCCAGGAAGACTATGAAATGATCAGCACCGTAATCAGAAATAATCGTTTGCAACATCTTACCTCCAAATGAGGAAAGCCATAATAGCCGGGATGAATCCTGCATGGAGCAAGACGAGACAGAAAAGCATCTTTGTACTACCGGGGCCAGGAAGGCCCTGGCAAATAGCAAAGAGCTCTTGATACTAGTTGCATAAGTCAGCGATAGCTCACGAAAAAGGACAGATCCAAGCATTACCGTCTGCTCGTCCACCCATTTCTCCTTGCCACCCTTTCCTTCCACGAACCTGCGATGCAGGATCTGGAAATGGACAGGCGGTCCTCCAAACGCGATAAAACCCAAATCCCAGGTGCGAAGGAAGACATCGGTCAGTCGATGTGCCAGAGAATCTTCATTGCCATCGTTCTGCCGGGCTTCTGTGTGGCTGCGCCACTTCTGCCCTAAAGAGCGAATGGATCCCACGTATCTCGAGAGGGGAGCTGGAATCAACATCGTCGAGATCGTTTGGTCGAGAATTCCAGGTCACAATTCGCTAGCTAGCACAGCATTAGAGATAAAGAGTTTTGACGCGACAGCATCGAGAGAAGGCATGCATGGATGCCTGACGATGCCTTAAGATTGCCAGCGCGTTTCCGTTTGGTGACATGCATGTGTGTCATTCCGGGCCGGCGATTGGCTGTATGGTTCCGTAGCAGAAGTTTGTTTCTGACCTCAGTAGGTAAGTTAGTTAACTAAGCATTATTATTTAACTAACTAGTCATTGAATATTGTAGGGGACCTAATAGGGTAATTTGAACGTGCATGAATTTAATAAGGAGGATTTTAGATTGCTCTTTCACCGAGTAGGCTTGAAGTCGTAGAATTCGACAGTGAGAGCTGCCGACAACTGCCTTATACTCGGTTTCGATGTGTTCACAGGGATTCGGGAAACATAGCACAATGCCTTGTACTTTTCGGATCGAGGGCGAGTACTTTAAAACTCGTCATTTCCGTACCTGACTTCTTCACATCGTGATACTCACGTAAGTCCGCTCACCCAATGGTGTCATTGTATACTGGATCCAACCGAGCAGCGGATGTCTCAAAGAGCCTTGGTAAACCAGTCTCCTTGAAGGAAACCCTCTGTTGAGCCATCTGTGCGATCGCCTTCCCGCACAGAAAAACGACCGGCATACCATGCCCATTAAACCCGGCAGCAATGAACTGCCCTGGCTTTCCCGGAATCTCTCCAATATGTGGCAAGGAGTCTGCACTGTAACCCATGACTATGGTTCCAGCGGACAGAATATTAGTGAACAAATTGCCAAGGTAGACTCAGTGCAGTGGATGGAGAGGAGAAGTGCTTTGCCTACCACCAGTCCAGATGTGCTTCACCGTCGCCTGGCTATCCTCCCAGCCAAAGAATGTGCGTTGCATATATCCATCAAAGTAACGTTCGACGTTCTTGATCAATGTTCCATCGTCGGTATTATTGTGCCACTGGACCGGATCATCTCGGTAAGTGTATTGTGCACCGCCAACAATAATCGACCCGTCGTTGCGCGAGATCTGATAGATGAAGGCTCCTGGTCCATGGCGGATGGCGTAAGTCTCGGGTAATTTCTGGTAGGGCGCGCCGGGCGCGGTTTGAATTTGTGTGCATAGCCCTTTGCAAGGTACGATAGCTTTGGAATACTCCGGGGCAAGAGCACCTGTAAACGCATTAGTAGCGAGAATGATCTTCCGCGCGTAGATGACGCCACAATCGGTCGTGACGGGCCAAAGTCCCTCTGGTGTACGGGTTTTGCCAATCTCGGTGACCATCGTTTTGGTTTGGAGGTTGAGCCCTCGAGAGACGGCGATGCGGATGAGACCGGCGATCAGCTTGTAAGGCCAGAGGTGGCCGGCGGAAAAGCTGAAGCCTCCTTTGGCATTTCGCACCTTGGCTGTCTTTTCTCAAAGGTCGAGTCAGTAGATGCAAAGGTTATGCTCTGGGGCACGGAGCAGCTCACTCCTTGAGCCTCTTCCTGAGAGAGGTATTTGACATCCTCCATAAATTCCAGGCCTTGTTCTACTAGAAAATCATAGAATCTTTTCGCATCTGCGAGCTGGTCTGCATTCAGGTAGATGTCGTATGAACGAGAGAAGGTGAGATCACAGTCTATCTTCTCCTTTCGCACAAGCTCTTCCAGGATATTCATATGAGCGATCTCAAGTCGAACAACTTCCACGGCGGCGTCGATTCCGTATCGCTCTGTATACATCGCAGTTGCCGAGTACAGATCGGGTCTCAGATGGCCACCTGCGCGGACATCAGTTTCCGCATATGTATTCGTTAACAGAATGGGATGCAAACCATTTCTTCCTGTGGCGCCAGAGCATAATTCCCGGGCCTCGAGAAGAACAACTTTCGGGGGAGTACCTTGCTGCTCTTCAGGAAAGAGGTGATAGGCAGCTGAGGCGCCTGCATAGCCACCACCGATGATCAAGATATCAGTCTCTCTCGGTAGATCCGGGGTGCTTCGATGGCTATCCAGGGGATCAAGTTGAGTTCGCCAGAAGGGTTGAGTGTATCCAACGGCTGGCTGAGGGAAATACGTTCGGGTCTCGCTCGAGGAAGCCATGGCGGTGACTGATGGCGACTTCTAATGTTCGACAAGGAATTACTTTGCCTGGTGTCGATGAGGATCGTTGGGAGCCCAACAATGAGGTAAAACTGATCGAAGCTAAGGTTGTCCAGCACAACCTTGATGAATGTTTGCGATAACAACGCAAAGCGGGGCTCGCAGGTGGATCATCACACGAGCAACCAGTTAGCGTACATGTAGCATTTACATCGGAAGCATCGTGGCGCTTTACAAGACGGACGATCTGTGGTTTATGCTACATATGTGAAGAGGCGTGAACTCGTAACAACCCTATTATAATTCACGATCTTCCTTCGTCAATCACGACGCACTACACACGCCCGCTTGCACTGAGGGCGGATTACTCGAGGCGTCCCCCCAGTCCGCAGCACCAAGCGCCTTGCCAGCATCAGTGCTATGGTCGGCACGGATCTAAAATTGGTAAGCCCAAAAGTCTCCCGTCAGGGTTGAATATGGGAGGCAGCATACATAGTATTGCGGGTCAACAAAGTACCACCAGTCCTGGCTGCGGAACGCGTCCTCCAGTGATTGACTAGCTGGGTCGATCCATGCCGTGTTGCGAGTATCGAAATTCGCGTGCTTCGACCAAGACACGTATACCTTGGGATGATCATTGTTCTTCACACCGTTGGGAGTCTTTGCATCGCCCGCCTTGATCTCATCCGTCGTGAGGGTGTTTTGGATATTGCCCCAGGCCAAGTTGTGGTAACCACTATGAGCGGACAGGAGCGCACGCGATGGAGCCCACATGTTAGTACTGTCACGCGAGTGGATGATGATCACACGCTCCCAGTCGCTTTGGAATATGTCAACAGGTCGATATTGCTTCATCGCGATGTATTTACTTACTAGTCATGACCGGTCTGAATACCAGCAAAAACCGCGCCATCTTTCTCATAGAAAAGATTGTACACAACGCGAACCTCAGTGTCATTACAGCGCTCATAGGTATAATACACGGGGAAGGCTGGTCCAGGATTCCCAATCGCCACTCCGGGATTTCTGCAGTGGCATCCAACATTGGGATACTCGCACTGCGGGGCTGCAGGGGTTCTATGAGCGGCATCATAGATATCAGGCACAGTCGGCGATCCGCCAAAGGCCCAGGTCGGGTAGCAGGGTGGTTCGTTTAAGGCCTGGCCGAAGAACCAGAGAGGCGCGTATCGGTTTGCCAGATCGACTCCACCAGCGTTGAGAAGAGATGTCATCTCATTGTCGGCTATCTGCGTGACAGCGGCGACTGAGCCAGCTATGCCAGCCAAGATAGCCAGACGCGCCCGCGACTTGAGCCACATCGTGTCCAGAGAAGGGCTTGAGAGGATTTGAGTATTCAGAACATGGCTTTTGGAGGGAGTGGTTCTGTTTTTATGGGTGTAGTTTTTGTGTGTGCATTTCTGAGTGAGACCTTCGTCCAGCTGACAGAAAGGACGTATTTCCCGTTCAGGAAACGACTTGCAAGAGGGTCACATCGTCGTCCCGCCTCGGCGCATTCCGGCCCCCTCTTCCATCCACGAGATGCACTCGATTCGGCACGCCGTCGCGATCAAAACACGATTGGGGTCCCGCTGTACCTGACTTCTTCAGGGGGATATCTACTTTAGGAAAGGTAAGAGTTGCAAAAGTTGACTTTCGGGTATCTGGTGTCAACTCAAGATCGTGTGACGGGCAGAGCGAGGCTGGTGACCTTAAATACTCTTGTTCAACCAAATCACTATATACTATTATAATTCAAAGCTGGACAAAGGCCCGTGACCACATCGCGAATGAGCGTATGAGCATCGACTGGTTATACTTTGGCGTCCCGGGTCGGATCCCCCTTGTCCGTCGCCCCAATTCGACGAACCCCTTCAGCTGTCATTGCTGACGGAGTACTCGCTTCAAAAGTTTGCCAGAAGCACCCTTTAAAATTCTTTGGTGAAGATAATCCCCCTCGAAGATGCTTGTAGAATACCGTCTGGTTCTTGACGTGATCCAGAATCAGCGTTGCCGTGCCCTCGTCCTCCGGGTGGCCAGCTTTGACCACAATATACGCCAGTGGTACCTCACTGGCGAGACTGTCATTCATAATGCCCACAACGGCGACATCATCTACCGCCTTGTACCTGCTAATGAGAGCTTGAAGCTCATCGAGGCCCACCGGGGTTGGGGGGGGGGGGGAATACTTATAACACTTGAACTTGACCAAGTCCTTGGAGCGGTCCGTGGTGAACATGTTTCCTTGTTCATCTTCGTGTCAATATTAGCTAGTGTCATCAGTCACACCATGCTCATCAACTGCAAAAGACAAAGCGAGTAGGGTATTTGAGAAAAAGTCACCCGATTTGAACCCCATCCGTGATCATGCACCGAGCAGTCAACTCAGGCTCTCCACGGTAGCCATTGAAGATTATGGGCCCTCGTATCCAGAGCACTCGTATCCAGAGTACTCGTATCCAGAGTTCACCTTCCTTCCCCATTGCAGCGGGCCGAGTATCGTCGACCATAAGCTTTGCTTCAACCCCTGGAAGGGGTGGTCCGTTTGAGCCGAGGCCGTTTTTCCAGTCTTTCCGGTGCCGGTGGAAACAATCAAGGTTAGACGTTCATCGTGCTGTTTACCAGAAACAGCTTTTGGCATACTTGAACATGCGATACTGATGTTGATTCTGAAAGTCCATAGGCTTGCCGAACCGGGATTGATCCTCGCTCATACAGCTCGGTAATGAGATTCGCAGGAAGGGGAGGACCACCCGACGCGATCATGCGAAGTGAGTGTAAATCAGATTCACTCACCTTGTCGCCTTTGGCTAGATGAAGTACGACTGGTGGTGCGACAAAAACATGCGAGATTTGATAGTCCTGGATTGAGCGACAGAATCCGGCGAGCTCAAATCTGTCCACGTAGATCGTGGTTGTTCTGTAATAGATGGGTGCGTGGATCAGACAAACCATGCCTTTTTCTTAGCGTCGTCCCCGAGTGATTCACATGAAAGGCTCACCGTATATATGGTATGTAGACAACAGATTAGCTATTGGGTTTATTCCCCTTAGATTAATTATTGGAATTGATCCCCCTTACCCCAAAGAGGGACTCGGGCATTTGTTGCCAGTCCCTCGGCATTACATTCCGGTCGGCCCAAGCGACAAACAGAGGGACCTGATCGTGGCAAGATGACCGGTTCGAGGAAGGAGACTCCATGGCGCTATAAAATTGTGCATAGTGTGGATTACTTCAATTGGCTGCTTAGAAACAACCTTCAGATATTGATGAGGTACAACCTTTCATTCCATGACTTTGAACTCAAGGTGTCCATATCGAGACCGAGTCTATAGGTTGTATTCTACCTGATGGAATTGAATACTGAATACCTAACGGTAAAGGATCTTGTTCCTAATAACACATATTTCAATGGCCTAACATGTCCATGTATGATATGTCTATATTGGACCCGGCAAGCTTTGTAATGCCGAATCCGAGTCCATTGGGCACTAAGTGGATCGTCATTGCAATTGCGGGGAGACGCCACCCCCACTGCCTTCTCCAATCACCGGCAAAAGGGAGCAGCGAACCCGAGGCTAGCCAGCCCCTTCCTAGCGTGCAAGTCTATGAGAACTTGAATTTCATATTGTGGGTAGAGCCATGTGCGAGCTTTCCATACAATTCAAGTGGTATACACTATGCAAGCTTCCTTGCTGCTGTTTGCCCAAGCTTCATATTATTCTTCAGATTCGCGTCGACAATTCGATCATGGACAAGTCTCTGATGACCTCTCAGTCAGGCTCGAGAAAGCGACAATGCGCTATTAATACACTTGCTTGTTGACGTATGAAGAAGATCCCGACCCAACTCTCTCCCATCTCCAGCGTACAACCAAGTCCGCTAATCACCAAGCCTGTTCTCCGCTTGATACATTCAAGAAGGCCTCATCGCACGTCGTGTCGTCGTGTCGTCATGGTCTATCCCCTCAAGGCAACTCATTGCTGCTCGATGAGAATGCCTTGGTCATTTAATAACCGGCTGCTCTGATCCATCCCCGACCATTTTGGCATTCCATCGGGGATATCCATCATTCGCTGTTCGTAGAAGATGTGGCATCTAACAGGATCAGCACACCAGCGGCAATCATTCTAGCGAAGCAGGCATGATACTCACGTGGGTTTGAAAGCCTCCCTCTTCTTCCTCTGCTCATCCGGTGAACCCTCCAACTCGATCAATTGCGGGAACAGAAGACACACATTGCGTCCCTCGTCCATGATAAGCGTGTGGCAGAAAGAACACGACACCTTGGTGGGCATCTGGTACTTTTGCGAGTTCTGGGACGATGAATAGAACGACAAGCCGCTGCAGCCCTTGGTGAAGTTCACGTCATCCTTGTGGAAGATAGCCGCCCATTGGAAGGGTGCACCGTGCATCACTTGACAGCCCCGGCAGTGACAAAACTTGCTGTTTAATGGTTTGTCTCGTTTCAGGGTGTATGAGATTCGTCCGCATTTGCACTTGGCGCGCCACTTGACCGGCCCGAAGCCCTCGGGGGTCTGGATTCGATACGGAGCACGGTGCTTCCAGGCCTCGTCTTTCAGCGTATGTTCATGGTAATTGTTGGTGAATGCTGGGGAAGGGAGGGGATCGTCCGTCTTGAGGGCGCCCATTTCGGCCATTGCGACAAAAGAGCTCGAATGTCGAGGTTTCTGGGGGCTTGTACAACTGAGGTGGCCGCGATAATTTTTATATGGTGAACAAGGGGATATGATGTCAGTTCAGGGCCCCACATCAACTGGATGTCCTTGTACTGGTTTTGGACTTGAAGATTTACTGTCGCCACCATGACGAGCTTCGATGCGGCATTGGAAAGCGATTGACGGGCCAGGCACAGATTCGGCTAAACCATCGCTTCATGAAGTAAAAAAATTCGCTTCAACCACTAGGTCTGTTTACATTCCTATGTTTGCTCTTAATAGTTTGCACCCTCGATGACTTGTTTTCTCAAGTGATGTCATGACGGTCCAGGCCGACTTGCACCCGCAAAATAGAAGCATGATGGAACCTCTGTGGAACTTGGCTCAATTGTGCAACAGCAAATGGCCAACTCCAGCAGCCTACAGCTGGGATCGTTCAAACAAGGCTATGAAATATGGCCGGATAGGTGAGCATGGTATGTCTGTCCAGTGGAGGCTTATTCCTGTCGGCAGTGCCAGGGCAGCACAGAGCTGCTGTCCGTAAGCAGCAGTGTAACTAAGTGGCTAGCTAACACAAATACCTACGTATCCATCTATACGTGGTAGACGAGGATCAGGTATGTTGGTTACTGGCTGATTGCTCATAATAGCACGAAGTATGGCTCATTTATCTTTGTCCGGAGTAAATAAATGGTCGCGAGTCGTCCAGGAACCTCCATGGGAGAACCATTGTCCTGATTGGCAGACTCGATTAATTTGCACATCCTAGCGGCTACCCAAGCTTCCATAGCTCCTTCAAATCAGCTTTCAAACTCACCCAAACGAAACAAGCGAGCTCAGCGGCTGCTTAATTTCCTCGGCGTTTCAGCTTTGATTCTTTTGCTGCGCCTGTTGGTTGGCGGGAGTTTGGGGGCGGGCCCTGCATTCAAAGCGATCAAATTGCAGCAAACCAGCTGGCCTCGGAGGCCCTCGCTTTATCTTCTTTGTTCCGGTCATCATCCACCTTCTTTTCCTTCCTCCTCCTCTCTTTCTCCCCTATTCCTGATCCTCATCGTCCACCTTGATCCCATTCTAACCACCAGGATGGGCCTCTTGGATCGGCTCCGGTCTCGACCCCGGCGCAGTGCGGAGCTTGCGACCGAGCATCAAACGCCGCCCCGCTCGGCCAAAACACCAGGCCGCGATTATACCAGGAGGCTTCCTCGCCCTATACTCGCCTACATCTTTGCCTATGTCTGTCCACACTCCGTGGACAGCTCCTTGGAGACCTCGGAGGAGTCGATGACCGATGGCTGCATGCTATGTGACATGCGCGATCTCGCGCACGCCGCCCTTGTCTGCAAGCGCTGGTACCTCGAAGCACGCGCTCTTCTGTATGTGACCGCAGCGCCCAATGACCTAGCATCTCGTATCATTCCATGCTTCCTACTGACGCGTCATTCTTTTCCTTTAGCTATACAAATGTCCGCATCGACCCCGTCCACTACTGCGAACTCGAGTTCGAGCTCGCAGCGAAACGCAAACGTCGGTCTTTCTTCGATCGCAATGGAGACCCCATCGACGCGCCGCAGGTCCGCCTCGAATTCTTCATGCGGTCGGTCCGCGAATCACAAGGGCTAGGGAACTTGGTTCTTTCGCTCCGAATGCCCTACATGACCCGCGAGGCTAGCAAGGCCAACATCGCGCGCACCATCTCTGTCCTCCCTCATCTACGCTTCGTCGACCTCCCATCGGGTCTGTTCAGTGATGAGACTTCATGTGCGGCGCTCAAACAGGAGCTCATGGCCCGTTGTCCTGATATTCGCCGCATGAGTTACCATCATGGAGCTGAGGGGAGCTTTGCACGTCTTCCGGGATCACAACTTTGGGTCAATTTGGAGAAATTGGAGCTGTCAGGGTTACAGATCGAGGCGGGAACTTTGCGTAGCGGTCTAGCTTCGTTCCCCCGGCTACGCGATCTCACACTGAATGACCTTCCTTGGCTTGACGACTCGGCATTCGCAGTCAATGGCCCATTCCCCCCTTTCCCCGCACTACAGAAGCTGACCTTGCGGGAAACACCAAATCTCACGGCAAGCGGGCTTGCCGCATTGCTCTCCATTCCAAATACCCGAAGAGCCCTCCAGTCCTTAACTCTTGCTTCGACTGGCGTGCTCCCGTCCGCTCTACACCGTATTCTACCGGTGGCGCCCCAGCTTACAAACCTCTCCATTGTGCAGGAGGTTTCACGGTCATTCCCCGCCGAGCAGATTCCCCCCTTGCTGTCCAAGTCGCTCCGACTCCTCCACTATGAAATCACATCCGAGACCGAGACCAACGGGCTTCCTCGCGTGACCGGATCATACTACACCTACCTCATTTCCTCCCTAATGTCCCATGGGCTTCCTGCTTTGCGGGATCTATACGTCCGCGATGCCCAATTCCCTGAAACTCTTCTCCTCGCCCCACCCCCAAGACTGTTTGGCGGCGGCGAGAATGGGCCACAGTTCGCAGGCGGTGGTTTGACACAACCACTCAATGTCTACAGCAAAGGCCTGGACGAGCTGGAGTGGAATTTCACACCGTACGACCCAGATCCCGCCTTTGGACGCAATGGTGCAAATACACGACCAGTTAGCTTCCACGAAGCGCAGCTGAGTCGATCATGGGGCGGTGATGCTCGGAAGAGCGTGTTGGTGGGCAACGGCTTTGGCGGGTTCCTGGCCGTGCCTGCAGAAGATGGGCAACGCCCACAGAGCAGCAGTGGATACAAACGGTCGAGTCGACAGGACCTGTGGCGGTGATTTTCATTTTTTTTTTTTCATATTAAGATAGTATCTCATTGGGAGCGTTGGTGGTCGGTCACCAAAATGAGCCTTGGCTAGCATTTCAACTGAACTATATGAGCGATGTGCTATATGATATAGCGAAACAATGTGTAACCATACATATTCCTCCCTCTGCTTTTATTATCTTCAATCATCCAGGCCCGAGCCAGCGTTGCCTGGGTATCGAAGCTGTATTATCACGGGATCTCACCTCGTTTCTGCAATCCCGCATTCGCGTCGACATCGGGCCAGCCCTCGGGTAGAATCAAGCCACGCCATACCCACTGTCTTTGCAAGTCCTCATCCGTCATATTGCAGTATCCATACGTTCGGCAATAACACTCCCGAACGTCCGGACAATGTTGCGGCGGTTTCCCAAACATAACTGCACGAGTCAGCACACGCCATCCATTTGAAGGCTTCGTCCAGATCCTCATGTCAACTTGTATCACTTACTATGCCACACATACTCCAAAATCCGCCCACTAGTCTCCGACCCCAACTTAGTGTCCATCAAAAACCTCCGCGCCCGCTTATAATGCTCAATCTCCCGCTCACGGACTTTCTCCCTCGACACCGCGAATTGACTGCAACACGGCGTGCCCACGACTTCGGGCACTTCCTCGCCGGGGAAGAGTTCCATGAAGCGGTCGGGAAACTCGACAGCCGTCGGATGGCCTTTGTCTTTGGGTCGCTCGCGCAGGTAGCGGGCTGGCTCGAGTTCGACGGGGCAGCCGACCATCCAGGTGCAGCGGAGGTTAACGTAGCCTGTTTCGCGGACATAGTCGAGTTGGAGGTCGTTGATGGAGATGACGGAGTCTGGAAAGCAATTAGAGATGGAAGTGTATGATTATCGGGAGATAAGATCTTGGGGGGGTAGGAGGAAGGTTGTCAAGGGCACAGTATCCCCGCAATATACATACCATATAGTGGATTATCGTTATGCCACTGATACCGACCTCCATGCATGAAGACCACGACGTCGGGCAGACTCTCGTAGCGATCGATAATATAACTGAACTCGATGTCAGTCCCCCTAATCATCAGACCACAAGAGCGAAAGGTAGACAAACGTCAAGAAAACCATCGCCTCATTGCCTTTATTCACCGGCACGGTTAGATCCGCCTTCCCAGGAGGCAAATCCGCGCGATAGATATTAGCGTACCACTGCGGCACGTTCTCCTGCACCCAGGACATATTACTGTAGCTCATGGCAGCCAGCACCAGCTCTTTCTCCCGGGGTTGTTGCAACTCCAATTGCTCGTCCTTAGTTGCACCCGTTTCCGGCGCGGACTCTACATGGTTGACCCCCGGCGTCAGGCCTTTGCCCACAGCCCATCTCGAGACCGAACTCAGCGACTCGCGATTCAAAACGAGTTGATAGGAAAGTAGCAACGCGATCACCGTCACAGCCAGATACACGAAAAGCCGCCCGCGACCGGTGGTGCCGGTGGAGCCCGTCTCGCGGGGACGGCGGCTTGGAAGTGCAAAGCGAGGAAGCCAGTTCATTGTTGAGCCGGCATGGTTGAGGAATGGACAGTTGGAAAGATGAAGAAGTCTAGAGAGATGTGTGTTTGATCTTCGAGGCGAGAGGCGAGTTAATTGACGTAATTGAGACCCCCGTTGAGCCGCGCGGCGTTTCCATGGATCCGGCGATGGGATCTGGAGTTGGCGCAGCCGCAACCAGCCATGGGGTACGGAGTACGTTTATGGGCTTATCAGGGCTACCGCGAGCAGGTCTGTCTGGTCTGGCCAAAGTACGAAGAGGCACGACACTAGTTGCTTTGGCTTGCACTCCACAGTCGTACGGTAGCACCGTTCGAATCAAATGCAGTCTGCGAAAGCCAAGAGATATGCCTAGACGCTGTCTGACTCTGGGGCCCGTGTTCGGTGGAGAATCGCCATGGGTCTCGCCCCACGAGACAAGCCCGCACCCCGTCATTGGGGGAAGCGGGTACAATTGACAAATGTGTATCAACCTGACTTTGAACTTGGACTGGTCGTGCTCGTTGACCGAGTAATTATTGGCAGAGATAATAACGCGACGTTGGTTGCAAGTCGGTCCTATCACACTCTTCTGGGAATCCGAGTAGTCTTCCTTGACTGACATGTCACTCAGTTGAGATCCATGCTAAGCTTCTCACAGATTCTGTAACTAGTATCTCGCTTTCCCATGTCGTCGTCAGATTGCGCGGCCATCGGGGGTGTGGCGTGAACTTAAACGGACGGCATCCACAAAACTACGGGTTAGACTTAGCGGGCTTATCAGAAGGCAAAAAATAGTGTCGATCGGGGAAACTTGGCTTCGTGGCCTGTGCTCGAGTGTTAGTTATAGAGCTAAGAGGCAATATGCTGCAGTCGTGACCGTTATTGCCCTCCATGCCTAGGAACATAGAGAGGCTCTTTCAAACCCCAATCACATGATACGCTGGACCCGATATGGTCAATCTCGTATTTGAACATCTGTTCCGGAGTTGAATGATATAATACAAGACGCGCGCATCGCGCGCCACGGTCCTGAAACGGTGAAATCCGGAGCAAGGAAACGACACGGTAGCTAGGCCAAAGTTGCCGTTAAACCGACCCCCAGTAAGGACACACGCAGTTTTAGGTATGTGGCAAGAAACTCAGTCCTCAATGCGTTCACTCCATACGAGCGTATGGGTGAACATCATATGGGATGAACAACGGTGGTCGTTGAAGGCAAGCCGCAAGAAAGTTGGGTAGCGGGCGACTTTGAATTTTCGAGGACAGCGTGGCTAGTATCCAACCTACCTGTTCCCAATCTGCCCCCACACGAGAACGAGGCTTTTAGTCGTAATAACTTCACAGGCGCACCTAAGGCATCAATTCTTTCCCCGCAATATGTGTTGAAATCCGCCATCCTCTCCCTTTAACTGGTCCAAGCCATCGATCGCTAGCCACCTGGAAGCTGGGTTTATCGTGACAAAGAAGAACCACGCTATTGACGAGCCATGTGTCGGGTGATGTTCTCCCAGGGGGCAGCAAAACACTCTTTCACGCGAGAGCGATAAATCTCCCGAGTCAGACGGGTATTTTCGAATCATACCATTGATGGCGCCACGAGTAGCAGTGCCTAGTGTTGCTCGGCCCCATGCTCCGTCGCCCGCGATGAACTTATCAATCCAGTTCTCGCTTTCCTCATCCCGAAGAGAAGTCGCACAAGGGCATTGATCAATGACGGTAAATTTCAAACACATCTCCTGTTTGCCTCGGAAGCCCAGTCTCCATTTTTTGGATTTCTGCCCGTTCATGTTCCACTCGTATACTTGGACAACTGAGAAGGCGTCGCGTCCAGAATATCCAATTAGGGTCGCACTAAGCTGGCTGTTCGAAACACCTGGCCAAAAAGTGATTGGGATTCCATCGTGGTCCAGGGACGTGCCATATTCAATTGGAATATCCGCGGGACCATCCACGACACGTGTTTTGCGCTCACCGTTCCTAGAAGGAACCCCAAGTTGTATGTGAATCACCCCGGGCCGAACATGTGCTGGATCCAAAGCGCCAAATGCATCGAGAAAGATGCTCCATCCCCACGAACTGACCAAGGCTGAGCTTTCAACATCTTCCTTCGAGTACTGATGCCCCAGGAGCAGGCGAGAAATAATATTGAATGAGACAAACGTATCAGGAGCTGTTCCTGAAAACTGATTGCCTTTCACACTGACTGCAAATTCTTCGTTACTCAGCTCCCAGAAAGCATCTAAAGAAAGTGGTAGATTTTCACACTTGCTTAGATCATGCACCCGAGCAAATGAGATGATGACAAGCAAAAGTTGTGCCCATTGAACGTTTGACCCAGGCCTAGTCATTGTTCGTCGCTGCTCTTTCTCATTGCTGAGGTCCGCAGTCAAAGTGGTTTCCAATAGTGGGATATCGAAGAGCAGAGCCGTAGACTTGCATATATGCTCTCTGATTTGGGAAGACATAGAGACCAATTTGAGAGACCTTACATTCGACGGCTGAGAAGTCAAGGGAAGAAGGCGGATGCAGTCAACGGCGATCTGACGCGCCTGGGTGTCGATCGTTGCTTGGCAGAAACCGGAGAGAGTCATCACTTTTCGTGCAAATCCTCGTGCGGTTATGCGGTTCTCGCACTGAATAGGAGGGTCTTCCTCGACTTGAGATAACTTGAAACAAGCTTCATTTTCTCCAGTGGCATCTAAAACGGATGCGAAGACTTGAAGAGGCCCACAGTACTCCACGAAGATCTGAGGATCATCGCCAAAATTCACATCAACGCCACTAACACGAACATTGACACTCAAGCCAAGGACGTAGTAGCACCAGACAACAATTGTACTGGCTCCATGATGGGTTCGTAAATGGAGATTGCGATGTTCGGGAAAGTCTTGCACAGACACAAGATGTATGAACAAGGCCTTTAAGATGTCAAGCGGCAGCGAACGGTCCAAGATACTCGACAAAATTCTTTCTCTTGTAGAATTGTTCAGGCGGCGTTTCTTGACGTTATTCTTTCCAGGTCGGCTATTTGTCACGGTTTGACGGATTTTCTGTTCAGTTCTCTCAAAGAAATCAGTCCAAGGGAATTTGGCAGTCTGTTGCTGACAGGCCGTGATGACCCCGAGGATCGATACATAGTCTAAGTCTTGCCTATTGTTGCCGAGTGGTTCCCTGAGCATCTCACTAGATACGGTGGTGATAGCTTGGGCCAAGGACTGTTGCTCAAGGGCAAAGCCAAGAAGGGATATTTGAATAACCATGGAGAGCGGTGCTGGGTTTGGGTTGGTAATCGCCTGCCGAACACTCGGGCCAGCTCCAGCTTCAAGGACCAATTATTCGGCTTGAAGAACATGAGAAATGATGGATTGGTGTGACTGGGCGACAATATTCTTGAAGTTCTCTTTCATACACTGAGCAATGCGATGACGACCAATCAGAGCGGAAAGTTGCAATTCCGTGATCCCGTCTGAACCAGATTTGTTGATCTCATGAAGGACAGTCGTCGACGCCAGGCGGAGAACCGATTTTGCAATTGGTCCAATAATGTTGGAAAGGTCGAGTGTCAGTTGAAGTGACATTGTGGATGTCGGAAGAAGTGTAGCTGCGGGCTCGAGGATAATGTCACCCAGCTGGCTATCGAATCATGCGAAAAAGACCTGATATTCGAAAACTTAATGAGCACAATTATAGACACGGCGTGGTCTATCCGAATGGTTGATTACCAGGGCTATTGCAAGTGAAAAGACTCGGCTTACTCGAGCTTCTCAGCACTCTATATAAGCTCTGAGCACCAAAACACAGCCTCATGTATATTCAAAAGTAGGCGGGGAAATGCGTCACTTTGGTCTAAGCACTCGTGTTTCTGCAAGTTAGGTCACAATTAGGCACACACCGTACATAAGCGCCCAACCTCGTGCATGGAAAGGATGACAGACTCCAGAAAAGGGACGAGAGATGGATTTGCGTTGTCAATCGATGACACGCTATATCCGCTCCGATGTCCTGGGTATTGGCTTGCTGTCTTCTATCGTCAGTCGAGAGAAGAAACATATACCATCGTCTGAAGAGAAAATGCGATAGAATATTTTAACTAGCTCTCTGAGCGACCGCCAGGGCGAGCGACTTGTGCTTTAGTGGAAAGTACCTATAGGAAGTCCAACCAGTGTGGAGGTCGTAGGTAGTGGTATAAAAGAATTCTACAACCTTACCAGTCATTAATCCGCTTAGGTACCGACCGCTTCTGCAGTCTGTACTACCCTAGGTTTACTGGGCGCTATCATAACCTTGTCCTATAAGCATCATCGAGCACCCAGCAGATTCTCTGGCCCATA
Organism: Penicillium simplicissimum; assembly: GCA_024706585.1. NCBI lineage: Eukaryota > Fungi > Ascomycota > Eurotiomycetes > Eurotiales > Aspergillaceae > Penicillium > Penicillium simplicissimum. The sequence goes on from JAMZTW010000014.1 coordinate 198,095, forward strand.
AGACTTTTCGATAAAACACCGCACCACGTACAAACCGTAATTCGCGGAGATAAGACGATATGTGTCAGGCCTTGTAGAGCCAGGTCTACTAAGACCTTGCTCTACGCTCGACCACGTTGACCATCATAGTAAATGATTCTCAAATATTCTCTCAAACGCATGGCATCAAGGCCGTCTTTCAATGTCCAAAGAACTACCCAGAAGGCGGGTTTCTCGGTCAAGTAAACCCCATCGTGCCAAGATCGTGGCGGGGGAAGCGCTTGGACGAGCCCGCGATTGGAATGGATCGCAGTGTCGATCGATCAGTAAGCTCAGTCCCTAACACTCTCCTCACTCCTCAGGCATGACATGAACCTTAGTATGCTGACTAGGTACCTTGCTTTGCGATATTTATCCTTGTGCTCAATCAACCTAGTAATCCTTCCCCAGTGATCGCCACTATAATGATAGGATTTCATTCCATGGTTCGATTTAGTTTACTTCTCGGGTGTGGATATATGTAAACAGAAGGTGGACGCGGGCACGAGAAGAAAAGAGCACGTTATCGTAAGGTTATCACTTACTCATAGATCGCATGATTGGACGCTAATCAATTGTGTGCGGATATCACAAATCTGATAAGCGACTCTAACGCCCCATATAGTCTCCGCTCAAAGAACTGAACAAGAGTCGTTTGGTCCTTGGAGACAGAATGCCTGCACCAGCTCGGGTGGACATGCCTGAATAGGCAGTCTTAGTGCGAGGGTGATTGCATCCACAGAGGCTGGGGATTGTGCGGGGCTGCGATAGATATGCCGAATCGAGGCCTGGTTACGCGACCGCCCGGGGAAATAGTCAACATGACCTTTCTTTGACCATCTCATGGCTATTGGCCCATGTGTTCAAGGCGGGTTGTGTTGGTATCTCTTCTGGAGTCTATAAGAACCAGCTCAATTCCCCCAAGGGCCATCCTCGAGACAAAGATCCTCAAACTCATCATCCACCTTTGGTCGACAAGCAACCCCCGTTCTCCCAATTACAAACACTCCATCATGGGCACTGATTGGAGCAAACGCGATGCCGTCCACGAGAGAATCGTGTCGTTGGTGAGCCAAGACCCCGGCCTTCCACGCAAGGAACCGTCCGTCGCATTCTGGCAAGAGCCCACCCATTCGATCGCCAATATCCAGTCACCACAACTGCCGACTGAAGTTGATATTGCCATCATCGGCTCCGGAATTACTGGCTGCAGTGTCGCACGAACCTTATTGAACAATCCCAAGCTTCGCAATAAGCGAATTGCTCTCTTCGAGGCCCGAGCATTGACGAGTGGCGCCACCGGCCGCAATGGTGGACACTTGGTCTCTCCTGCGGCCGTTGATTTTTCAGCAGTGGCAAGTTTATTTGGCGCGGAAAAAGCTGCAGAGGTATCGCGGTTCTCATTCCGCAACCTGGAGAGATTCCATGAATACGTGGCGACTCTGGACGACGACCTCAAAGATGCAGGGGAAGTTCGCAAGACGCAGAAAGTAATGAATTTCCTGGAGCCCGCGACGTTTGATCACTTTAAGGACTCTCTTCGGCAATTCTCAGCCGCTTGCCCGGAATTAGCGGATCAATTTAAGCTTCTTTCTGCCGATGAGGCTAAAGCTGTGAGTCCATCGCATTCTTTCACCAAGTTCCACATGCTAACGATTCTAGAAATACAAATTCAACGAGTCCGCCGGAGCTTGCGAGCAGCCCGCAGGAGCAGTGTGGCCCTATCGGTTAATCACTGGGCTTTTCGCGAAGCTACTCAAGGAAAACCCCTCGCGATTCTCAATTGATACCAACACGCCCGTGACCGGGGTCACATACGACGCCAATAAGCCCAATTACCGACATAAACTGCAAACGCCTCGCGGCGTGGTCCATGCCGACCAAGTGGTCTACTGCACAAATGCGTATACTTCACACTTGCTACCACGGCTCCGAGGAAAGGTCTTCCCCTTCCGAGGCACCATGTCCGCTCAGTCTATCGCTCCAAATTTGCCAAACCATGGCGCACGCCACTCCTGGAGCATCTACCACGAGCCCAAGTATGACCCAGCAACCGGGACCTTCACGTTCGGGTTGTACTATATGACTCAGAATGCGAAGACGGGGGATTTCTTCTTTGGTGGTGAGAAGCAACGGCTGGAAGAAATCCTCGTCAGCGACGATACAGTTGTGCCTACTGTACCGTCGCAGAATTTGACCACCCTGATGGAGCGGACATTCAAGTCTGCGACGGGAGAGCCCTTGAAGACATCTCCACGCCGAATCTGGTCTGGTATTATGGGCTTCACCCCAGATGGTATGCCCATGGTTGGTCGACTCGGTAAAAGCTTAACTGGAAGATCGAGCAATGGAGAATGGGCGGCGGTCGGGTTCAATGGCTATGGAATGGACAAGTGCTGGCTCGTTGGTGAGCTACTCGGTGCTATGATAGCAGGCGAAGATGTCACCGGTCGTCTTCCGGCTCTTTATCAGATCACGGATGAGAGGCTCAACAAGCTGATGGCACCTAGGGATGTCCCTGCTAGGTTGTTCCGACTTTAAACATTTTTATTCCATTGATATGAGCAGTATAATATAAATCCTCCAGCAGGAGGCTTACACCCTGTCAAAGTACCCCATTTCACTCAAATGCATACTGCAAATGGAGGAAGATGCATATACACAGAGTTTTGTCCGGCAGCGCTTGGCGTTCTCCTTTTTGAGTTCTTTTCCAACCGACCTCAGACATAGGATCTGTGCAGCTACTTGTTAAACGCGGGTCTAATTAATGCCCAGGGTACCTTTTATGGCAGCGCCCTCGAGGACGTTTCGTATGGAGGACATGGTAAGATTCTGCAGCTACTGCTCGAGCGTAGGGCCGATAACAACGCCTAGGGTGAAGAGGACGAAAGTGCCCTTTCGGCCGCTTGTTTTGAAGTACACAATGATATGATGCAGCTACTGCTCCAGCGCGGAGCCGATGTCAATGCCCCGGGCGGAAAGTACGGCAACGCTCTCCAGGCCCATCATTCTAAGTCCACGAAAGTACCGGGGAAATATTGCTACTGTGCGGTGGCAATCTACCCTGTCTGTTTCTCGTATCTCCCCCGTGCCGAAGCCACTCATTTTCTCCTGGTTTATCCATCTTATAACCGAGTTCATCCACCACCACCACTTCTATTCCCTGATTTATTAGCAATAGTTGCATTTTTCAGTAGAAACTGAATAAAAATACTTATACCGGCTCCCACAGTCTATTTCATGGGCCACCTACGTCACTCATATTCCTGCAATAAACCGATCCTTGAATACAAAGTCCTATTAGGTTCAGTAGGCGGTAAATATTAATCTTTCTTACCGAGAAAGCCAGAGTCTGTCCCACTCACACTATCCAAAGGAATGCCGGTGATTCTCCAGTATTTATAGAAACCGTATTCGGCCAAGCTTAGGCCAACAGCTACCTGCTCACGGGAGCCACAAGCAAGCTAGGGAACGTTTGGGGCCAAATAGCAAATCTGACATTCTCTAAGGGAGAAGAAACTATCTAGGAACAGGAAGGCCCCTATATCTAGCCACAAAATAATAGTCCTTTCTTTTGTAGGAAACTAACGGTCGTAGACCCTGCAAGAAAGAACGAAGAAGCACATCCAAGAGAGACAAAGCACACACGGGAGCGCACATCTGCAGGAATCGATCTCGAATCCTCACAATCTCTATCGAAAGTTAAGGAGAGTAGAAGCGTGAACTTATCCCAGCAGAGAAGCTAGTAGAGAGTAGGGTTATTCCCCATTGAAAGCCTTGCGTAGCTCATTCATATCAAGCTTCTCCATGCGCATCATAGCACTATACGCACGGTCCCGTTTCTCTTTCTCTGGGCTGTTGAGCACTTCGGAGAGCTCCTCAGGCACAATCTGCCACGACAGGCCGAGCTTGTCCGCCAGCCAGCCGCACTTCATCTTAGTCTTATCGCCACCCTCGCCGAGCTTGTCCCAGTAGTAGTCGACCTCGGCCTGGTCCTTGCAGTTAACCATGATCGAGATTGCTTGGTTGAATTTGAAGTAGGGGCCACCGTTAAGGCCGACGAACTTTTGATCATTGAGCTCAAATTCGATAGTCATGAGGCTGCCTGTCTCACGCCCGTGTGTTTCCTGGCCGGCTTTGGAGTAATAGTGGCGCCCCGTGATTTTGGAGTTCTTGAAAATGGAGGTGTAGAACGAGGCGGCTTCTTCCGCTTGGCCGTCGAACCAGAGGCAAGTTGCGAGTTTGCTGACGGACATTAGGCTAGTGGGGGTGCGCTAGAAAGGAGTAGAAAGAGTTGCAGTAGTCTACGTGGCCAGAATAGGTCTTGTAGTATCAGGGTGGTAGAGACGACAGAGTCAGGTTCGTTGGAACATACTTGGCAGGTGCGGGGTTCGAAGGAGGTGTCAGACTGCTCAGTGGGTCATACTGGTGCACCAATAGGATATCAACAGGCCTGAATTGAAGCCTCACAACTAGCAATTTAATGGGCTTGAATACCTGACTACACCTGGCGGATCTATAGTATCTCCTTTCTCCAGATACCCACTCCACCGTCGAGGTCTAAGCGTAGATAGACTACGGAGAGGGCCAGCAAAGAAATTGAGGATTGAGGGACTCAGTAATATGAGCTATGTACGTTACAATATAACGTTGTACTGGATCACTGCAAAACACCGCCGAAGGCCGAGTTCCAGCCAGACGGTCTGCTAGGTTGCTTCTATTTTTCTTACCAAAGTCCACACATGTGTCGATCTTTCGCATACATGCTGGAGCCTTTCCACATGAGTTTGAATACAACGGACGGAAAAGCTCTGTTCAACTCTGCATGTGGCGCAATTTATCTTAATCAACAGTATCCTCGTGCTCTGTACTACACACATTGTCCTATCGATCACTTGGTTACTTAAAGTCGACCTTGATATCGAAATCAATTAGGTACATACACTTCATGTCATTTTATACATTAAACTGCCTGGCTTTTCTGATCTTCTCTCAGTTCAACCTTATACCGCACCGCATACAGCCAGCCCATCGGATCCTTCGCTTTCTTGCCCGTCGTCCTACGATGAATTAGCGGCGATATCAACATATGTCTCACCAAGAACTGATTGACTTACGCTTTCGGATCGCCTCCTAGGGGCACATAGGTGGTCGCAAAATCTCTTAACCACCGCCACCACCAGCGAGCTCCTAGCCCCAGCTGACCTGTCCAATAACTCTGCTTGGTCATGCTCTTCGACCTTGGAACCCTAGCGTGGGTATACGCCTTGATCGCTCTAGAGAAATCTAGGCTGCCATTCTCTGACGAGGGCGGGTTATTGAGTATTTCATTCGCCAAAACAGTGGCGTCTTCAATGGAGAATCCCGCTCCTGTGAATATGTCAATCATTGTCACTCTTCTCTTCAAAGACGAAACTAGATGAAGGCAAAAATGCGGTAAAACTAACCTTGGCCACTCGTGGGCAGCATCAATCGTGAAGCGTCTCCGATCACAACAATGTTCTTCCCACCAATCTCACTCTCCTCCCAAGCATGATACCACAGAGGGGCTCTGACAATCCTCTCGCTCCTCTTATACAATTCCCCAAAGTTTCCCGCAGTAGGATGAAAGGCGTTCTCGTACCTCTTCAGAATCTCACGCGTCTCCTGCAGGTCGTATCCACCTAGTATTAAGTCCGCACCATAGAGCTTATCCGCTTTCTGTTTCTGCGGGTGCCCAGCAGCACTCGGCCTCTTGGGAGCAAGGTTGGAAGGGAAAGAAATAGTCCAGAATTGCCTACCGCCAGGCAGAGCCCATGTCGACGCGGTGCCAGAGTCGAGGAGAACCCAATGCGTGTCTCCATCTTGCACATCTTCTTCGCTTTCGGTCGCGCAGGCCCTGTCCATGGGTTTTGAAAGACCGTAAATACCATCCGCATATGCAAACTCGGGCTTCCATCTATCAGCACCACCCCGGCCGTCCGCTTCTCCTGCTGTCGCCATGATATGCCTTCTTACAACCGACCAGCCCCCATCCGCACCAACAACAAGATCCGCTTCGACCTCCTCCCCTCCCTCAAACCACACCTTAACGACCCCTCCATTGACGCTCTTCACGTCAGTAACCTTCCTCTCCCAGAACACTTCCCCGCCCAACTCCTGCACCTTATCAAGAACTATACGCTGCAGCCCCGCCCTCTCTACAACCCGGAGGTTCGTCCCTAAGTCCTCCTGCCAGTTTGGATTGTTCAACTGCTGGTAGTACTTATGCTGACCGGCGTCCCAGGCGCGCCAGATCTTGATTCGTGCAGTCTCGGAGCTGATAGAGTCCAGGGAGTCCCGCAGCCCCAGGCCATACAGAGGATAGAGGGCGTTGGAGGTCAGGGCAACAGCGGCACCAGCGGCATACGTCGCAGTGTTGCGAGCGTCGGTGGAGTTGTTTTCTCCGTGGCTCGTTGAGTCAGGAAATGTGCTTGGTTTGGGGCGCGGAAGGCGCTCGTATATCACGGGTTTGTACTTCTCTCTGAGGACGGGGTTGGAGAGAATTGTCAGGGCGAGGACGGGACCCGCGACGCCTGCGCCGATGATGGCTATGGTATGCGGAGCTGGTCTGTCGGCCATGTCTCGATACTGAGGGATTTGAAAATTTCACGTCAATCAAGATCCTCGAAATATTGGACCCCGTATAAATAGTTTCTCACAAGGTTGAGGTACGTAATTTGCTGTCTCGGCCACGAATAAGGGACAGGACAGAACTTGGTTGCCTGGGATGATCGCTTATCCTAATTCAGAAACCAGAATACGAGGTCATTTTCACCACACCACATTTTTGACATCCTCTTTGACATCCTCACCCACCAGATCTTATCTTGCTTACCAGGCTATGGAGTACTTGCGCTGAGATCGAGTGCACTCCAGACTTTTCAACCCGTAAAACTCCAGTGCTTGAAGGGTGTTAATAAAGTAGGATGTGCTTTGGATTGACAAAGAGCACAGCTCGTCGACTACACGAGGCAACTCCTTCCCACACCCGGTTACTTAGACTGCGCATGCACGCCAATGATACTCTTATCTTTACCTGATCCTAAGGGAACTAATAATAGATTTCGGATTAAAGCTATAGCGGTGGCTAAAATTAATTATTTAGAAACGCAAAGATGATTTCTGATGCTAAGGCTTTGTTCTTAATATATGATCAAACAGACCTCGAGTAAATGACGAAGGAAAAGTCGTTGTGTTTCGGCCTCTGAACCGTCAGGACGGGAATTATATTATATAGAAATTCTCCGTCATCAGAGACATAACACACCGGTCAGCCTTGTGTATCTTGAACATTTGGCAGAGGCCAGCACGTCTGTACCGTCAAATCGGTTGGTGACGGAACGGCAACTAGATAGTTATAGAGCCCGATGGCTGGAAAGCATTAGTTTGGAGGAATATAGATCGACCACGCACTCTGAAATCGTCTGGAGCTCTTCTATTCCCCCCGGATAGGTACGGACACCATTCTAGATATTGTTCAATGAACCAGTCCAGATCATACGTAGACCATCGCTGGTGGTTTGTTGCAGCATGGTGGATCTGTTGGAAGATTATAAGTTTCTAGAGGCCTCGATGCGTCCGATAAGTCTCGATCTAAGATGGTGGATCAACATCGAATCGGATGAGCTCGCCCCCTTTGGGTGGTGGAAGTCTTCTATTCACTAACCAGTCCATAACCTTGGGAGCGGAAGCTAGAGGACGGCGGGGTTCTGCGGACTCGAGACGATTGATAACACGCTAAAGACAAGCACAGGCAGTGAGATGTATTTTCGCTGCAGTATTTACAGCATGCTGCACCGTAGTTAGTGAGTGGGTACCTAAGTGAAAGGGAAATAGGTCGCATAATATCTGTGTACAATATTAATTGTCGAGGCCAAAATCCAGGGACCCACAGCTATTTGCACGCTAGACATTAGCAGCTCCTAAAGGGTCTACTACTCCGATATTATACAACTAGCTGTGTCTTATCAAAATTTAAATTGATCTTTACTGGTCTACTACTGAAATCGCCAGATCACAGCGTTTGACGCCTTAGGAAATTAGCTGGTTTGCTTCCTTATTGCTTCATAGGTCTCTCTCAACTTACTCTGTCTCACAAGTAAAGCTTCAGGATCGAAAACTATTGCTGCATAAAACTGTGGGTATGAGCACTTTTTTTAACGAACATAAATATACAAAGCATTATGCTAGTTTAGTTTAAATGCGTATCGGTCACTTTTATGAAATTATTCAGGTTCTCACTAAGGGTCCAAGACCGGATCAGGATGGGTAAACCAGAAGGCGAATGAGCCAAGTGAGCATGAAAGCGCACAGTTCGTTTTGGAGATGTGTTAATCTTTTGTAGTTGATCGCAGGAAATGAAGTAGACGGCCATTTTGACTTGGAAAATCAAGGATCTTATACCTCGACGGGCGTTAAGGACTATTGCATACAATCTTTCGTAAGAGTGCCGCCGTGCTTCTAGTAATTATGCCTATTAGCAGCCGTATCACGAACACCCTATGAGCGCGGTGCCTTTAGTAGCTACACGAGTTGAGAATTATAGCGAATCTCTGTAAGGATATTCCAATCTTAGCGTTATGATTCTTAGCAGAGAAGTTAGGAAAGGAGCGACAGTAGTTCCAGCTTGTTTTCCTGATATCGAAAAATAGGATGGGCTTGGTCGGGGGGTTCATTTGGCCGTAATTGCCATTACCATCAGAAGAAAAGTTAAGCTTTTCTTGCTCGCAGACAGCACGAGCAACTAAGTTAAAGTGAACTGACATGCATCTAAAGACACCTCCATTAACGGTATGTGTCTGCCCCAGCCGTCAAGTAGTAGTGCTTGGCACTTCAGAAGCACTGGTGGTGATCCTGCCATCATCAGCCGTGATGGCCTCGGTAGTAGGCAGCGATTCACGCCAAGCCCTTTTGAGGCAGTCGAGACTTCCCTCCCATCCATCCACGATTCCAGGCTAAATTTACTAATTACCCCTTACGACCAAACCAGTGGCAACCACAATAAGTTTCACTCGGCGTCTCATGCGACCTCTCATAACTCCGTTCCTCAGGCAGAAAACCTTAACTCCGCAATCGAATTTCAAAGGAGTTATCCTTTTCCTGCCGTCACAGCTCGAGCTTCGGCATAATCTCTACTTTCAATAATTCACGACAATCCGGAAGAAGAAATGGCATACAATCACCTGAATGCCATCGGCGGCCCGGCCACTGCGGTCCACGTTCAGGCACAGCAAGACTTGCCCGTCGGTTAGTTCACATGATATGCTCACCATTCAGAATTCGCCTATTAAAAAAAAGTTCCATCCCCAGTTGATCGAATCCTGGAGCCGCAAACAATTCCTCATTTCATTGGCTTCGCGCTCGGGCAGCAGTCACTTCCGGACGGAAGTGCTCGTCCATCATCCGCTGGCACTCTGACCGAGGATGAGGTTCCTCTCCTATATGAGAATTACCCCCCGGGGTCTGATGGCGAATCTATTAGCTCCCGTGTCATGACCCGGATCGGCTCAGAGGAAGATTTTAGCCGTCTTTGCCTCCTCGGCAAAAATATCCAGTCCCTCAAATCCCGCCTATGGGAAGGCATCGTACCCCTGAGTGATCAAAGATGGCAGGAGAAAGGACTACATCTCCCCGAAAACTTTGATCTGGCCTGTCAGCAGGTATCGGCTGTGGTCGCGGTGTTTGAGTACCTCAACAACGATCAAGTTCGAGATCATCTCCGCCTAACCTTCAATCTCATTTATGAGCATTGGGAAGTGCTTGATGCGGTACTCAATCAAAAGAGGGCCGAGACGGGTGCCGATCCGATTTGCATGGCCGATCTTTGGACCATTTACATGAATGCTTCGTACAATGCCATGACACAGTGTGCGCATAATTGGGTCACGAAGCATGTTGATGCCCTGCGAGCGCCTTTGCTGCAAGGTTTACTAGCCCACCAGTCGTCGACTGAAGGGACGGGAAGACCAGACCAGATGCAGTGGAAGCTAACGGACGGATTGCACATGTTGTTGGAAATCTCCGTGCGCGCAGACTACAACCTCATGATACCGATGGAAGGCTACAAAGGGTACACAGCCCCGCCAAATGGTAGCGGTCCGGCGGAAATGTATGTCGCGGACTGCGCCGAGCGTGGCAAGGTATACTCCCAGCGGGTCAAGGCCGTCAGTCACCAGATCATGGTTGAAAAGACCATGCGTCGAATGATGAGCGGCGAAGGCATACGGAGTCAAACTTCCGGGCAATCGTATCACGAATCGGCGATGGAGCAACTCGAAGCTCAGGATAGGGTGAGGAAAGAGCTGCGTGGGGAGCCTAGCAAGCTACAGGAGCCTTGGATCACCTCTTGCCTGGCTAACATCCGCTATGAGGAAGAGCAAGGTTCCCCTAAAAATCTTGGAATAGCTATCTATCGTCTTACGCACGGGCAGTCAGAGTCGGAGTGGGCTGAATTTGTTCAGAAGCTTGAGGCACATATCTCTGATTGGGGCGATGGCCAGGTGGGTAGTGATGCCCTAAAAGCGCACTTGAAACTTTACTGGCTAGATGGCAAGGAACTAGGGTTCACCGAGGACGACATTGAAGCTGCTAAAGGGTATGACTCGGTTTCCACTTGCGTGCCACAGGCCCCCAGGCTAATAATTGATCTAGGCATTTCCAAGACATGCTGGTAAATGGAAAAGAGGAAGATAGCGATGATGAAACCGACAGCAGCGAAACTCCTCTGCCGCTGAATTTACAACGAAATGCCTTCCTCGCCGTCGACTCCGCCTCCTTCGCATCCTACACCACCAACACCTACGAAGCCACATCATCAGACTTTCTTCCAGGCGACTTCACCGGCTTTGTGCTCGCTGTCGATCCCAACTTTGATCCAAAAGAAGGCATCAGCCGACCCGATGAATCACCCGGCTACGAAGGCCAGATGCGTATTCTGGGAAGCCTTGTCTGGGGCGACATGTTTGCACTTCTGGAGTCTCAATCCGCCGGCTTAGAAGACTTGTGGCCGCTCGCAATGAACCATCCTAATCAAGTCTACGTTGGCCCAACGGTGCCGCTTCAAGTTTACAAATGGCGAGCGCAGAACGCTATTCGCTGGAATTTCTTACGGGAGGGATTGAACTATGCTAAGAATGCATTGGGGTGGTGAGCAGGATGACCACGAGTGTTATGATTTTCTGAGTCTATATGTTTCCATCAGACTGAGCCTTTCGTGGAATCTCTTAGTGAATTTTCGAAAGGTGGTTGGGCTTTACGGTAGGGGACCAGGGGTTGATATCAATCCGTATTATATTGTTCAATGAATCTGATAATATCCATACGCCCGGCCACGGTGCAAGACTACCTTGGAAGCCCTGAAGAAAGAGTGGTATTAAATCGCATTCACCCCGGCTCGAACCCTCGACGTGGCAAAACGCTAGGAAGCGGTCCGATTCTCGATGAATGCTCGATGAATGCTCGACGCTCCGCTCGCGATGCCCGAAAAGCTTCATCCCGTTCACGCAGGATTCCACACCTAATTAATAAACAACTCTCTATCCCACCACAAACAATAATTAAAAGCTTCAGAATATAGTACCATCAGAATCTCCTCTTTATAAATATTATTGAAATTCTTTTTTAAAAAAAACTAGACCCGGAGTATGATCCCCCACTCCCAGGACATTTTAACACTATGATAGTGAGTCCACCCGCCCGCCCGACTCACACACCCCTACCAGGCTCATCCGCATCGGCAACACCCTGAGGGGCATCACTTCAGCATGTACACCTAACCACGGTAGTCGGAACTTGGGGAAGAACCGCCTGGACCTCCACCGCAACCGAAGTCGACCGGACCAGGGGGGCTTTTGGGCGACAGAACGAACCGGGAAGTAAATGATAACCCACAACTGTGTTTTGCCAGCACATTTTTTTTCACGGTTTTCATTTTCTACCATTAACCATTAGAACACGAGCTATTATCGCTACCTAACACGATCAACAAGACCATATTCTTCAACTCGAACACTACAGGGATTCAAATAAAATTTCATTCAGCCTCGATCGTTGTAGCTGGCCGAGAGTAAACAAGGCACTCACGAAAACGTCTACTCGTGCACGCCTTCGACCGGCGATCACCCACAATCTAAGAGAGCATAGCAAACTTCCCATGATCAAGTCCAATCCCGAGCCAGGGTCACTCCCCATGTAGACCAGCGGCCATTATACTGGTCTCACGAGACCCGCCCTGAGCGAAGTTCAGCCCCGGCTCAGCAAGCCTCCTTCACCACAAGCACAGCAACATCATGACTCGCCAACGAAGTACTATACTGCCTCTTAACACACCCATGATCCTTCCCACTCCAAGCATCAATGACCCTATATCCATTGCGGCCCTTCAATTCGGGGATCTCCTTCCAGACCGCAGTGCGAGTCGAAGTAACATTTTCCGAATTCAACATCAGCACCAGAGTGCCTTTCAACGTCGACGAAGGCCCAGACCAGTATTCAGCGGGGTGAGCAGGGTCGAAGGTCCAATCGGGATTGTATCCCCATTTGTAGGGGTGGGCTGAGCGGCCGACGATGGGATCTTGGTTGAATTCTATCAAGTACTTGTTCTTCAGAATGGCTAGGTTGGTGGCACTGATGCGGTCGAGCTAGATGGTTATTAGCAATAGGTAATAATGACCAGCACGAGACCTTTCTGGAGTGTTCATACCGCAGTGCCAATAATCAGGGGAGACTTCATGATTGCCCACAAGGCAAAGTGAGCTCTATTCTCCTCGGGCGTGAGGTTTCCATTTCCAATTTCAAGCATGTCGGGGTCCGGATGGCCCCAGAATCCCACGTAGTTCATCCTGAAGCTATTCTCATTCGCGATTTGAGCGATGCGAGACCATTCCGCTGTTCCGCAGTGAGTCAATTGTTGATGGGATTCTATCACGACTGGCAAGAACTCACCTCTGATGTCACCCGACATACGCCACGAATTGCCCGTCTCATTGCCCCAAGTGTTGACGTCCGCTTGGCCCCAGTCACAAAGCGAATACAAGATTGTGCGACCCTGCTTCAAAAGAGCATCTCGCATCTTCGTGTACCGAGTGAAGGTATTCGACTTAGTCCAGTCGTACCCAGCAGGCGCTGGATTAGAAAGGCCAGGACAAGTGCCATTCGCCGATTCGCTGGAACCGTCGGGGACACATGCGGTGTACTGGTCTGTCCAGTTACTTGGGACGCCGCAGTTGTCGTACTTCAAGTCTATAAATGGATCAGCAGAGTTTTTCAATACCTTCGAAGGTAAAAAGATACCCACAGTCAACTCCCCACTCCGCGAAAGCGCTTGCATCAACCTGCTCATACCCCAAGCTAGCAGGGTACCCCGCGCAGGTAGTCTCGCCAGCACCTTCAAACACGTTAGAGCCAGGATAATAAACCTATAACGGGACGCACTCACTGCTATAAATACCAATCTTCAAGCCCAACTTATGAACCTGATCGGCAACACCAGAAATCCCATTGGGAAATTTCTGGCTATCTGGGATGATACGCTGAGTAGTCGAATTGCGCGTGTTCTTGACGGACCAGCAGTCATCAACTATATTGGATGAAGTGTTAAAAGATGGCTTCACAGGTTCGCTGCGGGAGTCCTTACTGTTAACATATTCATAACCAAGGTCTTTCAGACCGAGATTGACCATCTCGTTGGCGGCAGTCATGACTTTTGTAGAATCCACGTCACAACCAAAAGCATTCCAGCTGTTCCAGCCTAGGGCCGGTAATCTCCCCTGTTTCGTGTATCAGCAGGTCGCTCCTTGGGTGTCAATTTGCAAAGAAATAGCCCTGCATACCACCCCATCCTTTCTCACAAGCGCATTCGCCGAGGGCAGAAAGGCCAATGCGGCCAAAGACAAAGAAGTCAACATGATGTATGCTTCAGACGATGGATCAGAAGTAGCACACGGAACGGTGACTTCCAGCACACAAAACCAGTCCTATATAGGTGTCGCATCGTCACATCCATTCGTGCGGGGAAGATTCTCGCCAATCTGAGACTTCGGGTAATTTGTCGCGACTTTCTTGTCTACATAGCTTCCAAGCGTAGGCAAACAAGACGTCGATCCCTACGGTGGCGCACGGGGTGGCATCGCCTATTATTGGCGAGGAGATGGGAAATCCGCATTTGGACCAGGGTGTAACGGCGGAGTCTCGAAGGAAGGGGCACCAGGAAGTGACTACTGCACTGTAGAAATCAGTTCTCAGTTTCCTAATGGGATCCGGAATATTTCAATCACCAGTTAGGCAAAGCTTATGCCTTGTACCCCAGACATCATGCCACAGAATGTCTCCACAGGGGGTATGTACAGAAAAAGCCGATAGGACGGAGGAGAGTGAGAGTCCTTGAGATCGGCAGAGCAGAATACGACAGTAAGTCCAGGACTCCAAGTTCATGCAATGCATTGCAACTACTCCGTAGTACCATTAGCACTAGTACTACGCCATACCGGGAGCAAGCAATGCATGTCTAGCCCCGTCATGATACATGTCTATCGTAAAATCGTTACTCGTACAATATACGTCCGTGCTCCCCCATGGCACAGGACAACAAAAAGACTCCACGCCGCGGCAATGCCCGTGCTCAATTCTCGCAGGAGGATGCAGAAATAAACAGGGCAGGGCTATTGACCCTTGCCCAGAATTAACCCACGAGCCTGGCGGGGATCGGTGCCGAGGACGGTAATCAGATACTCGATGCTGGGGATCATCATCAGTAAACCTAGAGGACTAAAGCAAGCCATAACGGGACCATCAACTCACCTAGCCTCAGAAGCCAGCCGGCGCTTCTCATTTTGAAAGTCCTGTTGGCACGCTTCCCAAGCCACCGCGCGTTCCTGCGGCAACACCGTCTTGACGCGAACCTTGAAAGTCGCACTGACAGGCCGATGATCGGACGCACGAACTTCATGCCGACGATACTCAAGCTGCTTGACGCGGCCCAAGCCACGGTACAAAATGCGGTCGCACCAGGCGGGGGAACGCTTCTTCTCGCTCGTATCGTACTGATCAGTGCCGACATCGTACTTGTAAGTTGGCGCGAAGGTGATAGGCGCCTCAGTAAAGCTACGAAGTCGGAAGCCGGGGTTCTTCCGTCGAGAAGCCAGGAGTTGATCGCGTTCGAGAAGTTTGGCGAGGTTGTTCTGCCGCACGGCATCGATAATCACATTCCGTGGGATGGCGTCAATTCGATAATTCAAGTCACCATTCAAGATACAGATCTCATGATCCATGATCATCGAACCGTCACCGCCACTAGCGAAATGATCGGTACGAGTCGTGAGACTGTTCTCAGCTGGGAGGGTCTCGGCTTCGAGGATGGCCGCAATGTCATTATTGCGATGAGCGGTCTGAGTCTGGCCAGCCGCAAGATGGCAATTGACAAAGCAAAGCGAACTGTCATCAAGGACGAAGCGGAAGATCAAGGCACCCTGCAACACACTTGTGAGATGGGTTCGTAGCCGGCAAGATAAAAATCAGTCACAAACCTTATTACCATGTAATCCTCCCATTCCTCGCTTGACCTCCGATGCGCTGATATTACTGACGTTGTGACGTTCCTTGTGCTTGACAAAAACGCAGGTGAATAGGCCGACCATGTTTGAAGTATGCAGGAGAACATATGATTCCTCAAGAGGCATAACCTCGTGAAGAGATCGGGTAAGATGGTCAATCCAAACCCGGTACTGCCGACTCATGTGTTCTTTCTCACCATTCTCCTTCTTTTTGCTTCCAAGCAAGAAGCTCTCTGTGTAGGATATTAGTAAATGTACACACAAAGACAAAGTTTCCACCCAAATACTTACTGGCTGTGATCTTCTTGTTCTCAAGGTCAACCAACTCTTGGAATCCAAAAACAATGATATCAGGCGGATCTTCCGGATGAACAGCATCTCGGATGAAATCTGATGTGCGAACACTGCCAGGCGTCGAAGCGCCGGCATTCCAAGTAACAATGACAGTCCGAATCTCCCGGAACTTGCAAAACTCCACATCTCTGGTTTGCATCCGATTCTCTGCTACACGTTAGACAAGCGCTGCATCGAAATAATCCCGAGAAAATCTTACCAAGCCAGTCATCTTCGAGCATCCCATCCCAGAGACGGATACAATTATCTGTTCCGAGCGACGTCACCTGCAGGCGATTCAGCGTCCAGACGCTGCTCGTGTCCAGCACGAAGCCGCAGACAGGACTGTCATGGGCACGCCAATCTTTCTTCACTGTCCAAGGATTGGTTTTCACATCATAGACGTAGATCATGCCGGTTTTATACGCTGCCCAAAGATAGTCGCCCACGATGCCGAGGCAGTTAATCTTGTAGACACTCACGTTCACCACCGCCAAGCAGGAATAGTCGGTTGAAGAATACACGGTGACTTTGCCGTCCGCATGCCCCAAATACACACGGCCGCCATCCTGGGTTGTATAGGTACCGGATGTGACGTCCCCGGAATGTTGTTGTCCCAGTGGCCGCTTGAGCACTTTGAATGCAGTGTCTTCCCGGGCACTTGGGCGATAGATATAAACGTCTTTACCACAAGCCAACCATAATTTGTCATCCACGACCATCGAGAATGTGTGACCCCGTGCGACACGCTCGTGAGGGCTGTGATAGCTATACTGCAGGTTAGGTGTTCCAGTCTCATCTGGGGGCCAGAGGAGCAACCGCCCTTCGTCATCGAGCGTCCACATCTCCTTCTTGTGGCGCAGAATCTGGATGACTTCACGACGAGACGGATACGACCGGGTAGCCACGATAGCGTTTGATAAGATATCAACTTCGTGAAGCTCTCCAGCACTGGTACCAAGCCAAATCCGCTGTCCCTCATCTTCAAGTGCTGTGCCTGGCTTGAAGGCTAAAGACAAGCTTTTCACCGTCTCGCCGTGACTCAGGCTCATGACTTGTTCGCCAGTCGTGAGATCCCAAACACGAGTCAAATATCCGGTCGTACAGACATATTTACCACACACAGCGAGGAGACGAGTGTCGTACCTCGTAGGAATCTCCCTGGGTCCCGTCTTGAGCAAGGGAGGGCGTCTGTTTGCCTGTGAAGCATCTGGATAGTCCGTTCTTGAGACCGGGCCCTCGTCGGCCATCGGTTCCTCCTCTTCAGTATCCGTTCTGACTATACGCCGCTCTGGGTAAGATGACAAGTGAGACTCGCGAGGTAACGATTGTTGTCGTACAGGATGCCGCGGAGGCCGACTTTCTTTGTTGATGGGCGGGAAAGAGGGTGCAGAACGGGCGATAGGTGTCATTTGACCAGGGCTAGTCACTATCCGGGGAGAGTCTCTAGCCGGCGAAGGTCCTCGCCGACGCACTGCCGTAGATGCTGACCTTGGTGGAAGGCCTGGGCGATCATAAGGACTGTCACCACCTCGAAGCCTCTGAGCAGAGAGTGGGGGAGCCGTGGGCGCGGGGTCAGAGAAACCAGCGGATGAAGGCGGGATCTGAACGGTCAGAGGCTTCGTAGCTCGAGAGGGTTCAGGAATTGGTCGACTCCTGGAGAACCCGAACTCCCTTGCGTCAGGTCTTGCGGGCATCGCGGGCGGCCGTTCATCAAAAGAGCGCCGGCTTGGGGGCTCCGTAATGGGTCGTCCAGGGGGGTTGAGAGGCGTCTTTCCAGTAGACATCGGCTTAATGGGGGTCTTCTCCGGGCTACTGGGGGGAGTGCTGAATGGGGACACACGGTCATCCACTGAAGCTATCTCCTGCCGTGGAGCTAGGCTGCCAGGATCCGGGTGCGAGAACATCGCTGGCTTCGCGGGAATCTTCGGCTTCTCAGCCCGGTTTGCAGGCGGAGGTAATGATGCGCTTTTGGGCTTCCTGTCTGTGGGGCTACTACGCCCATTTGCTGCCTGCATACCCGGCGACAGCCGCTCCATTGTCTCCCCCACAAGCACGGATGATCCAAATTGCGGCGTCACCGGGCGAGCCGAGGGCGCAGGCGAGACCCCCGCAGACACAGATCCCCGGGGAAAGTGCATTGAGCTTCGGGATATACGACGGTCATCTTGAGGAGGGGAGCGACGCTCTCGCTCCAAGCTCCGCGGAGGTGATTTGGGAGAATGGACGGTCAAGGTTGGCGGTAGTTGAGGCGACGAGTGGTGAATGTTCATCGAGATGGGCCGGCCATATCGTCCGGGGGATCGACCTCCGGGGGATCCGCGTGCCCGCAACTGTTCGCCATTATTCTGCCCATTTTCGCGGTATGGCTTCTCATCGGCTGTCGTGTTCCATGGCGAGCGTGGCCGAGGTAGATCCAAGGAGGCGCGGCTAGATCGGGGCTCGTCGCCAGGTTCGGGGGTCCTCAGAAAGCGACTGGACGAGTCGCGTGGGCTAGTGCCAAATGCAGATGACGCCCGAGGTTGATTATGGGAAAGGTTCTCAAAGTGCGAGAGCAGGGAGGACACAGGTCTCTGTGGAGTGTCGTGTTAGTGTATGTCCGCGTGCCATATTTAGATCAGCTGCGCAATCATACAATGGGAGCGTCGTCAGTGTTCTCCTGTTCCCTGCCGTTTCCCTCCATGGCCATAACCACAAATCCGTCGCCAGAACCAGCCAGCAGCTTCGATCATAAGCTTGATCTGTCAGTCCCTGGGAGTATCACTGTTTTTGCGACGTTGCGGGCAGTGTTGTAGAGCTCAGGTGGGGGTAAATCGCAAGGCAACAGGGATGCCGAAATCAACAAGGAGGCGCGCGGGGACACAGCAGAATGTAAGCAACGCGGCGGGCATGGAGAGTCGGGAGATAGGTGAGAGGGCGAGATTGTATGGTAATAGGAGGAGAGTGTAGAGAAGAGAAATGGAGAATTAGTGGACTGGTGGGATGGTGAAAGTGAAATGGAGTGGCGGGGAGGAAAGTGGAGGACGATCACGGGAGTGGCAGATCAACTGGCTCCTTCGCAGCGTTTTCCTTCCTTGACGCCGACGCGGGGAGCCTCGACCGTGTGAGAACAAGAAAGCAGCCAACGTCCACGTTATACTGCTTTCAGTCATGTGGTGAGCCCTTGTCTATTCTTCTGTCAGCTGTGCCGGAGCTTGAGACTCGGGGTTCGGGGTGGGTTAGGGGCATTACAAACTAACAGCCATGTCTCGCAGTAAACACATTCTTAACGCGCAAGTGTCCATTCGGTCTCCTTGCTGTACGCCCCGCCCAAATTCTATATCCAGGACGAGTGATTGACTGACCCTCGACCAAGGCAAAAAATGGTTTGACTGCGCCGAATGCCACCAGGAGCAAGAATCGCATATGCTGCAGAAGGCTCAGGAGATGGTATGGTGATCTGGTGCTTGGCGCAGAATGGTTCAGCGAGGTCTGGACTAACGCCGCTTACCGTTGGGAATAGGTCTTTGCATGCAAGAAGTGCAAGAAGTGCTTCCGCAAGGATGCCGCTGAGTTTGAAGAAAGGTATAGATACCCCGCGTTGATTGCAAAATGAGCATCTCGGACTCACGCCGTTGCCTCTCATCTCTAGTGACGAGTACTGCCCACACTGCGATAACCACTTCGTACTCGAAGCCGTGACTCCCAAGCCGACTCTTCAGGTGGAAGGTGAAGATGCGCGCATGGATAGCCGGTATGTGGAAGGTCGCGGAGAGTCCGTATTCGCCGGGGAAGCTGACATCAGTGTAGAATGCTCAAGGATGACCGCGTTCGGGGCGCCCAAGAACGATCCTTGTTCAATATACGCGATATGTCCGACCGGATGGGCTAGAGGGTGGTCAATTAGTAGCTCCCCGTTTCATGATCCTAACGATTTTCCTGCTCCTCCTACCATACACCTTCTGCCATACTATCCTCCTCCGGTGGTTCTAGACCTAGACCTGCATGCCATCAATACCCATCTCTGTTCTACTATACAATACGGTAGAATGCTTTCATCGAGGAGTTCGATATGAGATGTGTAGGAATTTCGTGGTTTTGAGTCCTCGTCAAGTACCTCGTCAAGTACAAGAGACCAGCGCTACGGTAAATAGGCACAAATCACAGACCCAATCATCCCCTGGAATGACTAGACAGCTCCTTCATCCTTCTTATTCCGCCGTCTCGCCACCACCGGGCCGGGTCAGAATGGCAGCTGTGGCAGCACCGCCTCGGCTGGTCTTCTTCTTGGCTGCCTCCTCTTGCTTCTCAGTCTCGATGCTCTTAACATAGGACTCGATTTGGTCGTCAGGCAGCATCTCCACGCGCTTTCCAGGGGCCATGATTGCCACTTCGATGTTCTTGGCACCGGTCTGCACCACCTCAAGCAATGACTTGATGGTCAGCTGAATCGTTTGCTCGCGGTCCATGTCGTCCTGGTGGTTGCGCTCGAGGAACTCGCGAACAGTCTTGCTGGATCGGCCGATGGCATTGGCTTTCCTATATTTAGCATCAAGGGTTAGATTATTCTAACCTAGAAAGACCACCGGTACAGCTGGAGGACGACACTAACCAAGCGGAGTAGATGCCAGAGGGCTCGGTCTGGTAGAGGCGCGGTGTAGAGTCATTCTTGTCAAAGCCAACGACCAGCGTACTAATACCAAACGGACGAACACCACCACTCTGTGTATAACGTTGTTGCACACCAGCAATGTACTTGGTGATATATTCGATGGTGACGGGGTCCTCGACGGTCAGACGGTGTGACTGGGCCTCTAACCGGGCCTTGTCAATCAGGATGCGGGCATCGGCGTTCAGTCCAGCAAAGGCGAGGCAGACGTGCTCATCAACGTTGGCGATCTTGGAGGGCGTGATACGGGTATCTTGGAGTTTGAGCGCGGAGCGCTTCTCACAGCCGAGGACGACGATGTCCTTGCCTTTGACACCCACAGCGCAAGTTCCTATCGCGAAGCAAATATCAGAAGCCCATTTACAGTATAACAAGGGAAGCGATTTTCCAAGAAGCAGAGCTTCGGGAGCTAGGATGTTGGGACTGGCGAGGGGAATGGCCTACCTCGCTTCACGGCCTCCATGGCATATTCAACCTGGAAGACGTGCCCATCGGGACTGGGGGGAGGTCAGTCTATCGAAGAAGCTGAAGCGCGGTGAGATGTGTCCATACCTGAATACTAGGAAGAGTTAGCACCATCGATCTTAGGTCAAAGAGGAGAGCCAAGGGAGCTGGTCATTTGGAGAGCTAGCTGGCTTACCTGAAAGAGCTCGGTCGTAGCCGGACATGGTGAAGGAGGAGCAATGAAACGGATGAGGAGGAGAAGAGAAACGTGAAAGAAACTTCCAAGGGACTCAATGACGGTGGGAAGCTGGAGGAGAAGGACGGGTGCTGGGTCGAGAGGACGATGATGGAGGGCGGAAGCAGCCATGACGGGGTTCGGGCGGTGGACGCGACAGCGTACTGTTGCCTTGGCGCAGCCGCGCGGATAATCTGCCACTACGTAGGTACTGGCTTCTAGGTTGCCTAAAGACGCTTTTCAAGTAGAGGATAGGAATTTTCAATCTCTCGATGAGTATACACTCTGCTTCAATAGTTCTATGTAGACAAAGGTCAAAAAGAGGATTGGCCTAAGTCTTTCTTTCTGTAAACATCATTCTGCAGCTCGCTTGAAGCTCCGACAAGGTCCCGCAGATCTATAAACACGACTGGACTCCCTCAAGTTTTCCACACAAGCATTCTAAGTGAGCCACAGCATAATCAGAATGAGATGTGGGCTTCGATGACGAAATAGATCAGCATTGATTCCATTCCCACTCGTGTCTCAACCTTGAGAGCGCAATACAACATGCTCATGACACCGAACAGCAGCTCAAGCCCCGGAACGATGCAGAGACACACTAGAAGATACAAGGAAGAGGTAAGAGATACTGGACACAAAAAGGATGAGAAAATATAGACAAAACAATCTTTTTGTTGCATTCACCATGCCCTGGTGGAGGTCAGAAGGAGAGGGAAAGGAAACAGAGCCCTCCATCGATCCATCGCCAGCCAGCGCAAGTCGCAAAAGGAAATCCCCAACACCCCCAACGGAGTCCGAGCCATTGTATATCCCACCCGTGAGATCAATACCGTGAATTCTCCGACGCTTGCCATGACCCAACGCAGAAAAGGGACGACCAAAGATCTAAAATGCAAAGCAGGTCGAGTGCGCAACCCAGGCTCACAATGCGTTCGCGTCCGAAACCGACTCAAGACAACGGTTTCATATCAAAACAAAACCCACGCCCCGGCCAAGGTTCCAGTCACCGCCATCCTTTGTAATAAATAAAAAGCAGACCAAACCATAGACAGCTCAAGATGGAATCAAGGGGGAGCGGAGCCGCTCAACGACCAAAGAGATGGGAACCAAAACAAAATCAGAGCTCGAAGAAAATGGCGAGACGATAACAAGAAAAAATGGAAAGAGAAAAGACATCCCACAAATCACAGGACGGCGAGAAGGCGAGAGAAATTCGAAGTCATCAACACGCTACCCGCCTGCTCCTTCCAACCCGATGCACCGGAACCGCAGAATCCCTTATACAAATGCGTATCAACGAGTATCAACCAGCGCATATACCTGCCACAGCGCAGGATTGCAATATGGACAACGTAAGTGTGACCGCCCGTTTCATTCGGGCATGTTGAAAAAAAAATAGACACAGTCATTGCCGCGGGTTTACGCGGGCGACTTGTTAGCACCAGCGCCGTTGCGGCGCGAGTGAGAATCATCCGAGACCGTCAAGCCGCCAAGGCCGGTGGACAGGAAGGCGAAAGGGTCGCTGGAACCCTCGGAGCCGCCATAGAAGGCACCGTTGGAGGCGCTGGTGGACGGCACACCGTGATCGGCACCGGTGAACGCCGCCTGAGTAGCGGGGTTGGCAAAGGAGGCGGCGGAGTGGGAGGCGTTCGACGAGCCGTATCCCGAGTTCACTTGGCCCATGGGCGGGTAAGCGCCGGGAGTGTTGCTCAGGCCCCCAGAGGGGAGGGCATAGTTGTTAGGCGGGCCACCGAACTGCTGGCCAAAGCCACCGAAGCCACCAGCAGTGGAAGCAAACGGACCGGGAGCAGGGGTGCTGGCCATCGAGTTGGGTCCCATGCCGAACTGCGACGGCGGGTCCATAGGCGACGGGAAAGCCGAGTCAGCCACAACGGCAGCACCCGAGCGGGGAGCACCGCAGCGAAGACAGTTGATGTTCTTGGCAAAGTTGTGGTAACCGCAGCCCTCAGAGCCACACTTCCAGTCACCGGCACGGAAAGGAACCACTCCACCATTTCCGCCCATGCCACGTCCGTGGCCACCCATTCCGTGGCCGTGGCCCATGTGAGGAGGCATCATGTTTGGCGGGCCGTAGCCGTAGCCGTAGCCCATGGGGTCGGGTGCTGCAGCCATGGCGGGGAACGAGCAGCGGAAGCAGGCAGTGCGGCGCTGGAAGTTGGAGAAACCGCAGGATGGGCAGGTCCAGTCACCGGGACGCGGGCGGTTCTTGGAGGGCGGGAATGGCGTGAGAATCTCGGCAGCCCGGTCGAGAACACGGCTGGAGGAGGGAGACACCTCAATGGCCTTTTCGTTGAGGGCACGGCCGTTCATACACAGGCTTTCGGCCGCCTAAGTGACAGTTAGCAAAAGAGGTAACAGACATGCGGAGCCCGGATGAAGAAGCGAAATTAGATCACTGTTTCTTCGGCGAATTGAACATACCTCCTCGTGAGACGAAAACACTGCAAAGCCAGTGCCGGTGGGCTTGTGCTGGTCCGGAGTGCGTAGAGTCCAGAAGGCAATTGGCCGGCCACCGAATTGGGTGAACCAGCTCTCCAGCTCCGATTGCGTAGTGTCGTGAGGGAGACCGCTCAGGTGCAGAACCTTGCTGCGCTCGGCCAGGAAAGCACGAACATCCGCGTGGGCATCCATTGGGCGAGTCAGAATCTCGGGATGCTCATGCGGAGGCTGCGACTTGCGGATCAGACCCCGAAGGACGCGGGCCAGAGTGATGGACTCTTCCATAGCACGGCGCGGCGAAGCGGGAGCCAGGGCTTGCAAGTGGAAGGGCAGGTTGTGTTTGATGGGAGCCGAGGACTGAACGGGCTCAACTTCGAGGGCGGCGCAAATATTGGAGAGGGAGCTAGGGCCGAAGGGCAGCGACTCGGGGTGGTGGGTTTGCCAGCGTTGATATTCGGTGCGCAGGTCGAAGGTGCGAGAGTGCTGCAGGTAGGCAGGCAGCACAACGGCCTTATCACGGGCCTCGCGGGGCAGCTGCACACGCAGATCCCAGGAATCCAAAGTCACAAAAGCAAACTCGAGTTGTTTGCTGGTGAGGTGTTCCTGGGCGAAGGCATCGAATCGGGAGATGGCATCACGGAAGGTACCTGCAGAGCGGACGTGCTCCCATGTCAGAGTCGTCAAGCTCGCTATGATCATCAGACTTGGTTAGTTATCGAGGCAGTCTGGGCATTCGCGGCATGCAGATGGGTTGGCGGTCCGGAGGAGGGGCAATGAGGCAAGCTTACTGCACAGCGGCGTAATGGGGGTGTTGACGGGCTTGACGAGGACACTTTCACGGTGAAGCTAGAAGAATCGAACAAGAAATTGTCAGCCGTGGTGTTCAATGAATGGATATCGAGATGGATCATTGGGGCATCCAGCGGTGGTGGAAACAATCCAACCGCATGGAAAAAACCGTTGGGGGATGCTGGGCGGGTTCGGGAAATGTGTGTACCTCCTCGCAGGTCTTGGAATCCAGCAGGATCCAGCCCAATTCGATGACCTCGGCGGAATCCTTGGTGACATAGACGCCATGCTCGTCGCAGGTGGTCGCAACGTGGATGACGATGTAGCGATCCAGCTTGGGAGTGGGTGCTGATACGGCGGCCATCGCTGACTTGGTCGCTGCCAATGGAGCGACAGGGGAGAGAGCCCGGGGGGAGGGAAGAGGGGGGTAAAGGGGGGGAGGGAGCGACGGGAATGTCTCTGCCGGGAAATGCAGGAGACAATTCAACACGACAGACCGGGGGGAGATCGGTGATTGTCGTGGAGAAAGAAAGGAAAGAAGAGGCCCGGGGGGAGGAGAGGGAAAAGGGGAGGAGGAGGAGGAGGCAGGAGCAGACGCAGAAGAAAAGAAGCCTAACTGGCGCGAAAAGGTGTGGAGTTGCGAGAAAAGAAAAGTTTCGGGTTTGACGGGAGATTGTGACGCCCAGAATTACTTCCACTGAAGCAGACTGACCGAGGAGTATTACTGGAATAGAATGATATCCAACGGGTACATCTGGCCTCGAATCCATCAGATCATTTCGTGATATTGCTATCCATGCTCGTTTCTCTTTGATTTTCTCGGCCATTCCCTCGAGGACTTCGTTTCTTGTTCTTTCATCGTCTCCTCCCACGGGCTTCCGCCGTGCAACCCAACCGGGCCAGATCCCTGCGGTGGAGGGCCTCACTAAAAGGACTGGACTCTACCTCCCATAATAATTAATCCGGCAGCACCCAGGTGAACGAAATAGAAATGGCCATGAACTCGATGGAATTAGCAGCTCAGTGCTCCGGAAAAACCTGCTGGCATTACAATACAGTGAATACACCAACAGACGGGTGGATCCCCTGTCAGAAACCCAGCGGGAATGGGCCCATTCTGCCTGGAGGAGAACGATGAGGAGGGGCAGGCCAATGCAGAAGAGACAGGGCTGGAGAGCGATCGAGATTGGAGAGAGGGTCTATTGGGTCAGATTGAAGCCAATCTCGGCGAGTGATACTAAGAAATCGAGGGCCTACACACAGTCAACCTGGTCAACTAACTAGTTAAAGATGGAATTTGACACATTTAAATTCCATGAACTGGTCAACGGGAACCACTCACCCGAGAGTCACGTGGCGTGTCCCGCTGATTAACCGGATATCCAGGCACCTAAGTTAGCTTACAGGTGTATGGGCCCTATGGGGTCACGGGGTTTACTCATTTTACCTAGGAATTTATTGTGATTTACAATTGGGGGAGCTCCTCTAGGTAGACTTAAACCTGGTATATAGGTATTGGGGGGCACCTATTGAATAGGTAAACTAAGGTTATCAGTAGAAAGTGCTGCTTCAAATTGAATATGACTTTTGCACAACGCTTAGCACGATATAATCTCCGAGACGTCGGTCTGAGGACGCATGGCAAGTTCACTCCCATAAAAGCTACCATTGCGGGCATGCGCATGCGATTGGATTAGACGTATTCATGACGCTTCCAGAATGACACAATGTATGTGCAAGAATAGTATTAAGGGGATGGAAAGAAAATGCAAAATGGACCGCATAACCTATACAAGCGCCAGCCTAGATAAAACCATCCACCTACAAGTCGGGCACGGGCGTCACGACATTCCCAAGTCCTAAGTATCAAGCACGACCAACGCCAGT
The DNA here is from genome assembly GCA_024706585.1 of Penicillium simplicissimum. Classification (NCBI taxonomy): domain Eukaryota; kingdom Fungi; phylum Ascomycota; class Eurotiomycetes; order Eurotiales; family Aspergillaceae; genus Penicillium; species Penicillium simplicissimum. The sequence continues at coordinate 224,481 of JAMZTW010000014.1, forward strand.
CCACCCATCCAGCCCAGACCACATGAGAAAGTATATGTCATCATTCATCGGCAACCTCCTCCTTGATGATCGTGCCTCTGCTAGTATCATGATCATCTTCTTCTTCATCCTCCTCCATGATGCTAGGCTCGATGGAGACTACGTTCCGGCTGGCAATTCCACCCTCCACCCAGGGGCGCACGCGGCTAGAACGAATCCCGCTGTCGCCTTCATCTTCCTCCATGATGCTTGGTTCCACCGACACGTGCCGGCGACTGGTCGGCTCGACAGAGCGGCGGACACTATAGGAGCGAACGCTGCCAGCGTCACTCTCGAGATCTTCTGTACCAACACGAGGGCGGACGCTGGCAGCACGAGCATCCTGAGCAACGGCAAGAATCTTCAGAGTAGAGTTCTTGGTCTTGACCAAGGCATTGCGACTAGAAGCTTCCGCAGCCAAACCCTCATCAATGGTTTGGTCCAATAGTTCCTTGACTTCCTGGGCTAACTGGACGTTGTCCGGGTCGATCTCGATACTAGTGGCGCTGCGAATGCTCGTGCGGAATTGATCGTCGCCTTCAGGAGCTCTCGAACTGGCACGCGATGGCAGCGTGGGGGCTGCAATGTAGAGTTTGCTGAGCAGAGAGAATAGGAGCTTACGCTCTTCTCGCGAGCAGCGGTTGGTACCAGCACTCACGCCCAGAACACGTTCAAGTATGTCTTTAACCAGTGCGAGGTGTACCCAGCCACAAGCGGTGGAGCTAGCTGCACCACCAGCCAGCACACGCTCGCCACCCAGCCCCACGACGCGACGCTCATCCGTCCATTCAGCGAGCATGCCAATGACACCAGTCATGAGGGCCTTGACTTCGCGCTCACCAACACTCTCGTCAATCTCACCGTCACTGTCCTCTTCAGCCTCGAGTGAGTAGTACTCCTCAGCGGCGTTGATAACTGCACGGACCACTGGTACAGCGACACGTCGCATATGCTGGGTGTTCTCCAGTCGCGAATGGCAGTAGACGGGGAAGAAATAAGCGAGGGACTGGCGAAGAGCCGGATTATCACGAGTGCGTGGGTGGAAGAAAGCAACAACCAGACTCTGGAGCAGTGTCTCAACAGCGTTCTGATTAAATTCTTGGATGGCAGGTGGCACATTCGATCCAGATGGGGTGAAGGTGTTGGTGAGCAGTAGCTTGGAAAGCGCAGTCGCGGCGGCCGACTGCACGGCTGCGGGCGAGTTCGCTTTCAGAGCTCGTGAGAACACCTTCAAGATAGGCTTCTGGATGGGAGGCGTCGTCACCGTTTCTCCGTCAGACTCGGTGACTGGAGCGAGTAGAGAGGGGTGCGTTGTGATCATGTCACAGATGGTCTGAATTGCGGTCACCTGAAGGCCCTCGTGGCCCTTGCTGTAGCAATGGATGAACAGAGTCATGTTGTCTTCAGCCACATTCTGTATGAAAATAATGTATTAGCATGCGAAGGCCTAACCCAAAGAAAATGCCAGGTAGAACACACCTTATCAAGAAGACAGCAAAGACCCAAGCAATAGAGACCACGTTCGCGAATAGGAGCCTCGTGGCTTCGGACCGCGGGTACGACGAGGCTGTTCAACATGGTACGGAGGTTCATGTTTTGCTGTAGATTGCCTTCGACATGTTGAAGCATGCATTGCGCAATGTGAAGACACTTCATGTTCACCACAATTTCGCGGAGGATCTTTGCTTTAGCCTCTTCCTTGTTGAACGGCCTCTCATCTTCGGTCATTGGCGTCTCAGATCGCGCTCGGCTGCTCGCATCATCGCTAATCTCGGACTTGGCCGACACAAAGCTGTCCTCGGTGCTGATGGTATCGTGCACTTCAGCGATAGCCTCGAGGACCACACTACAGAATTCGCTCTCGCCAGCAATGTCTGGCCCACAAACGCACCGAAGAGCTTCGATTGTGAGCTTCGTGCATTCTTCTGGGAGTTCCGGAACGGCAAGCGACTCTCGTAGGAGGGAGAACATCTTTCGGCGGCCCACTTCATCACTGTAATCCAAGGTGACTGCGATATGCAAGAGCTGCTCCACGATGAATTCATTTTCAGTGGCATCCTCGTCATTGGCATCTCCAGTGCCCTTGCCAAGCTTCTTCCGGTGCAATAAAGCGTTGGCGTACTTTGAAAGGTAATAGGCTAGTGCGGTGACTGTGGGCATTTTCTCGTCTGCAAGGTCGTCGTACTTTCCTTCGTTCGTGACACGGCAGAACTCGTTGAAAGTGCGAAGCATGAATGCCGACTCTCCAGTCAAGGACTCCCAGAAAGGTTCATCGAAGAGAACGGCTTCCCGATAGTCAGGACGGCCCTCCCAGAAGCTACGCATTGCTTCGTGGGCAATACCGCTCTCAACACCGGAGCTGACGACATCAATTCTTTCCAGCAGCTCCAGGAGGGCGCTTTGATTGGGGGCCGACCGCTGGCCGACGTTTTCGGTCTGGTTAGTGCCAGCACAATCCTCAACCCAGCGATCGTAGAACAGCTTGCCGGTGGCCTTGCGAACACTCTCATCACGATCGCGCAAGCCCCACCGCAGCAGCTTCTCTCTCATTCCTAAAGACAGATGACGGAAATCGCCAAGTGTCGGTAGGAGGCGTGAATATAATGTTCGTCTTGTGGGGGCATCCAGGTCACGGGCTCGTTCTAGGAGGTAGGGAAGGGTCACTTGAGAAAGCGGGAGATTCGATAGAAGGCTCTTGCGGACGTCTGCGCTGCTGTCATTTTGCATAATTTCGATCAGTTTCTCTAGCAATGCCGTGGAGTTGTCGTCAGGACCGTCGTCTTCATCATCATTTCCAGTCAGTCGTGCCAGACCAATGACAGCCTGCACGCGCACTGAAGACTCCTTATCGCGAATTCGCTTCAGCAGGCCCTGTCGGATGGCATGGTACAATTCATCGTCAATCGACTCGAGTGTGTTGACGATGTGTGCAATGATCTGCGTCGCGCGGAACCGGACCACTTTGTCCTTTGAAGCAAGGATAGGAGTGATCAAGTCCACAAGTCGGGAAGTCAGACGCGAAGTCGGGGTATCAGGGGCAGATTGCATTCCATCGTCCTCCTCATCCTTGGGTGCAAAAAGCTCGTTGTCCTTCTCGTAAGCATGGGCGAGGAAGGTGTCCAGGAAGCGCAGAACGCGGTCACCGACAGGCTCAGACTTTTTAATCGGAAGAATTCGTAGAACGCAGCGGCCAACCTCGATATTGAATTCCTTTTCAGCGACCGTCTCTTCCTCGGGTATCACAATATCCTCCTGTTCTCGATCCGTTCCTTTCTTGCTCTTCTGGTAGACGCCGCAGCAAATTTCCTGTAGTTTGCGCAGACGCACCACAAGTTTGCGGTGGCCAGTGGTTGATCGTTGAGCATCTGCGAATATGGCGCACACATCGCGGCGGAGGTTGGGCGATGATGAGGGGAGTGCGGGCTCTTCAGGGATTGCAAATGACGGAGTCACCGAGGGGGCGCGTCCCGTGGATGGTTGTGCGGACGACCGACGGGTCGCTGCTGAAGTCGAACGGGCGGCGACTCGGCCAGGCATGGTGGGCGTGAGGTTGTCGAAACGCAATCAGTGAAGGGCGAAAAGCATGGCAGTCGCGCATCCACAGATGAAAGCCAGAAGGGGTGGCGGGCGGTAAACAAACAGCCCAAACGGGGAACGGCGATAAGAGGTCACGTGGACGCTTATTCATCTTATCTTGGTCGGCCACACGCCAGACCGCTTTTGGCACATCTATCAAAGTACATTATCTTCAAAGGACCTCGATGGTACCTAATTATACAGCTGGAACATCTTTTTTTTTGCTTCGTTCATTTAACGACCCTGCCTCAGATTTTGGGATGCAGTGAGTATTGGCTGTCAAGCTTCATACAATGCTACTTCTATAGACCCAGACAAGAATTATGCTGGCGATAAGGAGATGCGAACCCAGCATTTCCACTACCCACGACAAGGATATCGACTTTTTTTGAAAATGGCTGGCATGCTGTTGAATTGATTTCGAATAACCGTTGCGATGACGTACCAAAAAGAGGGTTTGCGTAACTACCAAGGAAGCCGATTATCGAGGTGAGAATGGCCACGGGCTTTGCATGAAGACCCAGGACTATTTCTAGGTCACAACTGACCACACTCCCACTATCCATGACTGGAACCAAAAAACCAGTCAATATCTTCCGCGACAGATCTATCCAAACTACTAGGCATCACGGGCAACAGTATGAACCTACTCGTCACAGCCGTCTTCGGGATCATCAAGCTGATTGCGGCCACCATCTGCGCCCTGTTCCTGGTAGACGTGATCGGACGCAAGCGAGCTCTCCTCCTCGGCATCACGCCCCAAACTATCTCCATGGTCTACATCGCCGGCTTCCTAACCGCCGTCCCGGAAATGGGCGTGGTAGAAGGCTTCAAGCTGCCAGCGAACAAAAAGGGCGCCAGCGAAGGCGCGATTGCAAAGATTTATCTCCCGGGTGTTGGATGGGCTCTCGGCTGGAATTCAAGTCCAGTATCTTCTCACAGCAGAGCTGTTTCCCCTGCGTATCCGTGCGCTGGCTACGTCGTTGGCGATGACGTTGCATTTCGTCAGTCAGTACGGCAACTCGCGTGCGGTGCCGAATATGTTACTGTCCACGGCAAAAGGGCGAATTAATCCCAGTGGCACATTTTGGTGTTTCGGTGCTGTTACCATCCTCGGCGGGATTTGGGTGTGGTTTAGTATTCCTGAAACAGCCGGACGATCATTGGAGAGTATGGATCGTTTGTTTGCCTTGCCTTGGTATAAGATTGGGCTGTGTGGTAACCAGGATGCCGAAGAGCGTGATGGGCAGGTCGAGGATGAGAAGGTCGAATCGGGGCACATAGGGACGGGGTCGCTGAGCATGTCGAGAGGGTAGGCAAGTCGGGCCGGGTGTGAGAGGAAGCTGGCTTTTGATATGATCCTTCGAACCATCGAGATAGTGTCAGATCATAGCCAGTCTCAGGCATTTCGCCTCGAAATATCGCCCTTAGCTTGATCTCCTTCTCCAGGAACAAGTTTCTTTTAATATGTACATTCATTCAACAAAGACTACCCGTCTCTGTCCGAGCTCTCTATTGGTATGCGAATACTCAAGTATTTGCAGTAGATATGATACAAGCAAGCAAGTCGAGTGTTCAAACCAGCAAGCACAAGCAACCCCAGCCCAAGAATGGAGATGCTCCACGTTTTTCTGGCAAAGGCAAAGAGCGGCGCCACGACGCAGCCCGATCAGCTGCCACAAAACGAACCCAAAAATATGACACAGAAGACGAAGAAAAATAAAGCGCCCTCTATGCTCCCAATCTATCCCAAATTCGCCAAGCGCCATGATAAAAATACAAGTCGAAGAAACCCCACGCAACCAGCGCAAGTTTGTGCCCACAAGAGAACGCTTACTCCTCCGAGGGCATACGCATGTACGCATCAATAGCAGCACTAAACGCCGCAAAACCCGCGCAGCCAAAAGCAGCCGCCTGCGGACCAGCCTTAGCACCCAAAATACCGCCAGTCAAACATCCCGCGGCGACACTGTTGGTCAAATCGTTCTTGGCGCGAAGACCCTCAATGCAGCACTCTGTTCCGGAGTAAAGCGCACCGACGATGCCGAAGTTTTTGGCGGAAGAGAAGGAGCGCTTGCCCATGTCTTTGAAGCCGCTGCGGACTTGTTCCCGCCAGGGGAGGTCGGCGATTGCGCGACCTTGTGGGGTGAGGGGGGAGTCGTAGGACATCTGTGCGGTGGGAGTGTGAGTAAGATGAGGGAGTAGACGGGCGGAGTCATGGGTGTGTTTGGACTTACACTGGCCATGAAGAGACCGAAGGCACCACCGAGCGCGAAACCCATTGTACCGGAGATGACGGTCTTGACGGGGCATGACTCCATACCGGCTTGCATCTATTCCAAGGGATAGTTAGCGAGTGAAGCAATATTTGACCCGAGTGGAAGTACAGCATACCATCTTAACCATAGCCTGTTCTTGCTCGCTCATGCCGGCCGTTTGATTGTTTCCGCCCAGGCCCCCGAAACCGGGTGTCGCACCAGGAAAACTCATGGTGGATAGTAGTGAAAATTGACTGTGTTCGTAAAAGCGGGAGGGAGAAGTGCAGTGAGGGTCGGATGCCTCGTCTGAAGTGAGCGCGGCCCAGAGAGAGCGGAGTGGGTATGTGATCCCCTGCGTTGATGCGACTGCCACAAGAGTCTGGTCCGAGAGGCGCGGAGATCTTGCGGAGATGGCGACTGGTGCAAATTTAGTTTTTTACGGTCGCCGCAACAGACCAGTTACGCAGGCATCCACGTGACCACGTCTAAATAACCATCAGGGTCAACTAGTGGTTCTCGCCAACTGGTATTAACAGTCGACTAGTGTCTATCACTACAGATATCACCGTTTTAAAGGGACTTCTCATCTCGAAAAGCTTTGGCCATTGTTCACTAAAGCTTAGGATAATCTAGACACCAGCATCGACAGATTTTCCCGTACCGGAGGTACAAAGCGATGAGACCAAAACAGAGCCTGATATCCCGAATATGAGCAAGAAGAGAGAGAAAACAATACTTTCGTGCGTTAAACAAGTCGTAGCCCTGCGTAAATCCGTGGGCGGGGGGTTGTCGTGCCAATTCGTCCGACGGAGACCCTTGAAAACGGGGTCGAAGAAGGAAAATGGGGGTAAGTATGTACATCGTAGAAGATAAAAGTCAGACAAGGATCACATCCTAGTCCTTTTTGTCGTTTTTGCCGGAAGAGTCCTTCCGTTCAGGAGATGGGGATGGCGAGAGACTGCGCTCCCACTCGGCCATCAGATTCGAGGCGGTGCGCTGGAGCTTGGAGGGGGCGAGCTTAGTGATAGTCGGCCAAGGGATGCCTTCGGTGACGCTGGGATCGGGCGCGGCGGAACTCGGGTTCCACTCGCTAAAGCTAGGGAGCGGGCGTCAGCGCATAACGAGGTTGTCATAGATGAAATCAGAAAAGGTCGAATGGTACCTAGCACTCGTTCGGGGGCTGCTGCCTTGAGTCGTGGGCGACTGGTCATGCTTCGAGGACTCCACCGTCGATCGGCTCGACGAGGGGGTGTGCGTCATTTTGGACGCAGGCAAGGGCGTATCCCACATATCCCAGTTATCGGCTGTCTCATCATCCGTTTCGACTTGACTGCTGGAGTGGTGATCGGGACGCCCGGAGTCGGTCTTTCCCCGTTGGGTCGTGGCGGGGATGGTTTTGTCGGAGGGGCTGCGGCGAGCGCCGGGGCGGGGGGACGTCTGCGCTGGTGAATCAACCCCGAATTCATGCCAGAAAGACGTAGAAATGTCCGCCGGTTTGGTGTCTTTACCAGTTGTTTTTTCGGCCGCGGTCCCCCTGCCCCGTGACGATGAGGACGACGATCGGGAGACAGTTCCCGTGGCAGATAGTCGCTCTCGACTCCGTGATTTTGCCAATGAGTCTCGCTTGCGCGCGGTAGATGGCGCCAATGAGCCGTTTGGTGGAGACATGGTGCGTGATTCTGTCGCGTTGATACCTTCTTCGCCGACCGTAGCCTGTCGGATATCTTCAAAGAACGTCCACAGACCTTCGCGTAGATCTGAAGCCATCTGCTTTCCCGTACGCATCAGAGCCTCCCTCGATGGAGGGGGCATGTTCTTTCGCCACTGGGCCAACACATGTTCTGGAACCTGGCTCTCTTCCATGGGATTCCCAATACTCGATACATTTTCTCGCTCAACCGATGGCAAGGTCGCTGACCGTGGGGTTCGACCTACCCGGTCACCGTCCGTCTGGCTGGGTCCCGCAGTCGATGGACTGGCGGCGGTAACCGGGGAGAGTAGAGAAAGCGTCCGGGTATGAGACCCCTGAAAAACCCGCCGACCGTTGGCTGAGATAGTTGTTCCCTTGGGAGGTGCCGCAGGTGGCACACGAACACTGGTGCGTCTCTCCAACTCCCGACTCACGCGCTCTTGTGAGACCGATGAACTCGCCACCGAACTCATGCTCTGCTCTCGACGATGTACATTAGATGCCTCGGCGCTCGCGAGATCGGGGGACCGCAGCGGCAACAGAGGCTCGGCATGGAGGTTAATTTCAGTCCGTTTTCTTGTCCTTTCTGACTGTGCCCACTGTTTCTTTAGTGTCGACAATTCCGCCTCGGCCCGGTGCAGCTCCTCTCGGAGCTCCAGCACCTTCCGTTCTTGCGAGGCGATGGCGCGGAGGAAATCGTAGCCGTCGTCCTCGACATCAAAGGGCATGGGAGTCCCCGCGGAAAGCGCAGGAGTCGCTGACTGAGTCACTGGGGTCATGGATCCTGGGGACGAGACAGACGGGTCGGCGGCAGCTGCTGGAGGCTGGTCCAGCGGGATGTTGATGGGGAAGTTTAGGGTTAGACGCTTGGTGTGGCGAGCTCCGGCGTGAGCACGGGGAGGGAGCGATGACCGTTTCTGTCGTAAAAGCGAGGATGATCGGGAAAGCGACTGGGATGGTTTCTCAGAGGCAGTATTCGGTTGCGTTGAAGAGTCGATAGCCGCGGCCGTGGCCGAGGTCGCGGGAGTCGCGGCCATTGAATTCGGGGACGCATGCGGATGAGAGCCGTGGGTGAGGTTGTCACCCGTTCCCGGGGAGAGCTCCATGGGTGGACCAGCCAACGAGAAGAGCAAGAGAAAGGAGGAGTATTCACGAGATCTAGGCCGAATTGAACATGAAGAAGACAAAAATGTTGTATGTACGAGTGTACAAGTGTCGGGGGGAAATTGGAGAACCGCGAGAATCAAAGAGAGAAGCGAGTTTGACGTGGAGGAGGAGGAGAAGGAAGTCTGGAGAGTTTCCTTTTCTCCTGAGCGACGAGCGTCAGCCCGCAGAGTGGATCTTTCTAGGCCTTTTGGCGGGTCTTCACGTCCGCACGTCTTTGCCACGAGTGTTTCAGGGGCCCGAGGCACGCATTTCACTTGGGACTTGGGAGTGCTTAACTATGGCGCGTCCTTATGATGATCATGATGATTCCAGATGATCACAGTCAATCTCCGGGGATCCATTCTCATTTGCGGTCGCTAAGAATATCTTCCAAACCCTCGAGTATACCCCATCCTGAGTACTTGATCATTTGCACTTTACATGTAGTCCCTTGAGGTGGATTATACCGACGGAGGACTCTTCCCCCTTTACTGCGTAGTCCACAGGTTCCATTCGTTCAGGAGCTTCGTTCCTGTTGTGTCCGCCCCGGACTCGTGCAGCGATCGGCATCTGGCTGAGTCCCTGCGCCAAAGTGCCACGAATCACGGCCGGGCGGTTTAGCCTCCAGGCACGCCTTTGCAGAGGCTCGAAATACACATGAACAGAGTGGCCAGTTCACCCCAATCCAAGTTACAGTTGACTGTGAATGCGAGGTTCGACAGAAAGCCCTGAGAATATAGCATCCATGTATTTGTGTGGTGGCTACAGTATCATCATCCTCTACCAACCGTGTGGGTCGTTATGCTCCTGGGGAAGAGTTAACTAATAATCGTCGGAAGAAGCCTGGACTCGGCGCTGCCAAGCAGGAGATCCACTTTGACGACCTTGTCAGCGTCAACTTTATGTTGATTTCTTCATGGAGGACGTGCATGAGAATATTATCAGTACCTCTTACTGATCGATTTCCTAATGTAGGTACACCTCAAGCAAATAACGTAAAAAAGTATGTGTTCTTCCCATGTTAGGTATAGGTAGGTAAAAAACTGACCTTCCTGGTCCCTCAGGTGGAGGAGGGCTTCTTGGATGCCTGTGGCTTGGTATGGAAGGGTAGGCAAATAATCCATGTATCTCTGAGCTAACAGGTAGACAGGCATAAGCCCTCTTAGATTGGCTCAGATGTTGTGGGTGTTTTATTCTCCAATTGGTAAGAGATAAGGTTGAATCTGCTGATGTTGTAGAGATGGACATGGACTGAGTGAATGCGGTGTTACAGATCGATGTGATATATGATGAGGGGATTAGGTACCAAATTGACTCCCCTTCTGCATATTTTGACCCCCCCCCCATCCTGCCTAGAAATGCCTAAAGATACCTTTCAATGCGTGAATTTCAGGAAATCATGGATCAAGATAGAAATAATCGATAATATAAGATAGTAAACCTGATTCCTAACAGCCCTAGTCACCCTTCTCCGCGTTTACTCGTCTCTTATTTAGTGCTGTCTATATCATTCAAGGATCCATATATAGCCTTTAGACGTAAAGAAGCATACTAAGCTCAGAAACTAACCTATGTAGTAGAATATTCGAAGTAATATTCGAAAGAGTAGTAGTGGAAGGGGGGTCAATTCAGGAATCCCCTATGATTATTGAATAATGAATAATGAACTCCATGCGCTAAACTTTCCAATAATATACATCGCGAAACATGATATGGCCAGAAGAACTAATTTCGGTGACGGATGTGTTCGACTTCCGGCCGTCTCTCGCTACTCGCTTAGAAAATGAAATCACCCATATTGATGCTCACTGTCTCCGTCACATCAAAATAAATTGACTGGAATGGGACCTGTGCTGCTGTGCATATTACGCTTGTCAGGATTTAGTTGTAGAAACCTAGGTACTGGGCATGTTCTCAATAGCTGAAAAGCGGTGCATTGCCCCTAGCTTAGAATCAACGTGGCCAGGCTCGATTAGGAGACAAGATGTGCCAAGATCTGAAGGGAGTCAAGGGACCTGGATGTTGTTGACTTGACGTAGGTCATCTTAGCACAGCATGAGCCATGAGATGCAAGTCTATGTCAAGGAAAAAGTCGAGGGCCAGGACATGCACCTGTCATCTGACTGACACGTAGTATACCAGAGTGAAACAAATTACGTCCTTGCTGAGCAGCTATGCTTTACCGACACCACGAGCTGGGCTGACGCATCGTGCTGTAAAAAGGCTGGGCTGTTCAAAATCTCAATCTAACACTCATTTGACAACCAGGGAAATCGATCCAATAGGGAGGTATATTCCAAACTCCATGAACTTCCGCAGAGAGCCCAGAGACGGATTCCGGGGTTTATTGAGTCCCTTACTTCCAAACACAATACAACGGAAGCAGGGGACTCGGACAGCCCGACGAGGACAATACAGGTAAATAACAACCTCAAGAGAAAGCTATCTATGAAGAAGAGCAAAATAAACACATGGGCGGTGGTAAGACACCAAGCCCGGGACACAGTTTTGTCGGGAGTGCAAACCAAGAATGAACAAGTGGGAACCCAAAAGAAAGGAAGAGAAAACAGACAATAGAACTCAGGACATATTACACCAGATCAATTATACACAAACTCCAGGCCTATTCCGCCGGGAGATCAAGAAGCGGGAATCCAGAAGGAGAACGAACGGACACCAAGGATGCAAAACCAGCGGCAAGCTCGGAAACATAACGAATGGTCGCACAGGGGTTATACAATGGATCAAAAACGCCATAATGGTCTATACAGCGAATGTAAAGAAGGAGTCAATCAGGGGCTGAGAAATGAAGAGGACAGCGGCGGATAATCGCCTTTAGGAAGAAGTTGGGAAGATGGGGGATCAGATTCCCCACCGGTTGCGGAGTCCCTCGGCCCAGCGCTGATAGAGGACATCGGACAGTTGTTTGGTGTGTTCCATGCCAGGAACATTCTGACCCGGCATGCTCGAACGAGGTGGGGACTGGGGAAGTGGGTCGACCACATGCGTCGACTGTCGGCGACGGTGGCTCTTGAGATGTGGGTTATTTTGTGCCAGCACCAGGCGGGGGCGGGATGGAGAGTCTGGTAGCACCGGGGATGCGGGAATCAAGGAGGCGAGGCGCGGGTCAGCTTGAAGTCGCTCGTTCATGGTTCGAATGATATGGTAGAGACCCTCTGGATCAACCATTTCCAGGTCGCTCCAGGCCTCGGCCAGCCGAGATATAGCCTCTCGCTTCTCGCCGTCTCCGGTATTGGCAAGGACCTCCTGGCAGGACATACCGACAGCCCGGCTGTATGCACGACGTCCCAGTTGGGCCTCTTTGCTGGTCGATTCAGAAGGAGAGAATTGCTTGGGACTGGCGTTCTCATCGAAACCCGGTGGAACCTTGGGCGTTGTTGATTCGGTCGGGACCTTGTCTGATACGCGGCGGAATTGGCGAACAGTAGAAGGGCTGTTGCCAAAACTCAGGTCGAGGCCCAACGGCTGCTTCACCCCACTAGATCGGCGTTTTGTGTTGGCGCGCTTGATAGAAGGTGATCGCTCGGCAGATCGCTCGACATTCGGCGTGCGCCGGACAGTGGAGTTGGCTTGGACAGTTGGGTTGACCTGGTGCTTAGGAGGGGCTGGGGGTTGTTGAGAAATGTGCAACACCTCAGCCGGGTCGCAATCATCATCCTCTTCGTCAAGGGTAGACCAGTCCTTGCCCTTAGGAATCCACATCGTCGGTGCTTTCACGGTATCGAAAACCCAGTCCTCGTCGTCCTCGGGAGGCGGTGGCTTCGTGAGAGTGTTGCTATAATTCAATTGTTAGTAGGTTTTCCATATGAGTGTGGGCAGGGTTGCTTACAGGGACTCCGCATAGTACTTGACGTCCTTGGTGACCCCTCGACCAGCGTCCCATTCCTGCTTGCGCTGAATTAGCTCCTGCAGCGCCTCGGTCTTTCCGGCATTGCGAATGAACTTGTGCCGCAACAACTCCTTCGCACTCGGTCGACGATCCGGATCTTTAGTCAAGCACTGCGCCACAAAGTCCTTCAACGCGTTGCTGTATTCATTTCCCTCGAGGCGAGGGGCAGGCTGCTTCGGAATGAGGAACAAGACCTTCATGGGATGGGTGCTAGCGTGCGGTGGCTCGCCATTGATCATTTCAATCGCAGTAATACCCAGAGACCAGATATCCGCCTTGAAGTCGTAACCAGCCTGCTGAATTACTTCTGGCGCCATCCAGAATGGAGTTCCCACAAAGGTATTCCGTTGGGACTTGATGTTGACAAGCTGCGCAGCCACACCAAAGTCTGCCAGCTTCACCTTTCCCGTATTCGAGAGCAAGACGTTGGCGGCCTTGACATCACGGTGGATCTTTCCCTCGGCATGTAGGTACTCAAGACCTAGGAGGAGCTGTTGACAGACGATCGCGACATGTGCTTCGTTAAAAACCCCCGGTTTTAACTGCGACTTTTCTTAGCGATTGAGACTCGACTAACCACCGAGCAGGGATGTTCCACGTACCAGGTCCAAGCATGATCCACCTCCCAGATATTCCATCACAATCCAGAGCTTGTGCCCCTTCAGGAAACTCGCTTTGTACTGTGTAACAAACGCACTGGCGCAGGTGGCCAGAACGGAAATCTCTTGCTGGATTTCTTGAATATCATCCTCGCTGGACTCGAGATCGATCTGTGGGGGAAAACATAGGTCAATCGAGGGGGGCCCAATCGGCGACTTTGATCTGATCGGGAGCGTACATGCTTGATAGCGACAATCTCGCCCGTATGTTTGTCAATGGCTTTGTAAACGGTGCCAAAACTCCCACCTACGAACAAAGAAACCGAGATTGGGTCAGCGGGATACTTGAAGGGTCTGCCGGGGCAAGCGTTTCAACTCACTTCCCAATTCCTCCATCACCTGGTAACGGTTCGCCATATCGTCCGCCATGGTTGCGCAAATGATCGGACCCAACTAACGGCTCCGGTCGAACAGGGCTGTGACGAAGACGATGCTCATCCAGGAACCGCAGAAAATGGGGAGCTTCGGGGTCAGCTGGGAGCCGTATGGAAGCGCTTTAAGTTTCTCTGGCCGCAACGAGAGTTCAAAAAGAGAGGAAGAGTCGGGCAGCTAAAGGGGTGGAGCATCGATCGAACTAACGATAATCGTCCAAACAACAGCCTCGTTTCGCATGGCAACCATCATGCCTGAGGCAGCAAAGTGGGGATGGGGCTAACCTGATCGGGACTGGTGCAGATGCAAGGAACCCCAGTCACGGGATGGACTTGCGTCACATGTGCCCGCATAAGGTTTCCTCCATCAGGGACAGGAAGTATGGGGCAGAAAGTCTACCCAAGCAGGGATGAATAATACACAGTAAACATGGGGAATAACTGTGAAATGAAGAAAATAAATAGGATATATTTTTATACACTACACGCCCCATGCAATTCTACCCGGTCATCCCTAGATGTACTTGTACGGGTTCATAATGCCGTTCTAAGAAAGGATTAGCATCGCCCTAACAACACAGGCTTGAAGGGAAGGGACGATACTCACCGGGTCGTAGAGTGCTTTAAGCTGCTTCATCAGCTTGACCATAGTGTCGTTCTGGCTGTAACCGATGTATTCCCGCTTGGCGATACCCAAGCCGTGCTCAGCACTGATACTGCCCTGGCGCTTCTGAATCCACTCGTACACCCAAGGCTCAATAGCCTTCTCAACCTCCTTGTTGTACTGGCGCACAGACACATTCAGGTGCAGGTTGGAGTCACCCATATGGCCGTAGCCGACAACAGCGCGAACGGGGAAGGAGTCGTCGTCGCCCACGAATCCCTTCTCCGTCAGTCGCTGTTTGCAGTCCTCCACAAGTTGGTACAGCTCAGGCAAAGGAATCGACACATCGTACTTGTACGTGCCGCCCAGGTGGCTCAGAGCCTCGGTGATACCCTCGCGCCAGCGCCAGATGGCCTGGAACTGTGTCTCGTCTTGAGCCAAGACACCGTCTGCGACGATACCTTCGGTCATAACGTGCTCGAGGAACGTCTCGAGCTTCTCCATGTCGTGTTCCGCATTGGAGCCGCTGGTCTCAATCAAACAGTAGAAGGGGTACTCGCCCTCCAAGGGGTACTTGTTGCCGGTGGATTCGTGTACCAAGCGTTGGCTCCGGCCATCCATCAGCTCGAATGCGGAGAGAATCTCCGAAAGTTGGCCCTTGGCCTCGCGGAAGGCGCGCTGCACCTGTTCGAAGCTCTCCAATCCAAAGTAGGCGACATTCACAGCCTTGGGTCGCGGGGGACAGATAATTGCAACCTTGGTAATCAGACCAATCGTTCCTTCGGCGCCGATGAAAAGCTGCTTGAGGTCGTAGCCCGTATTGTTCTTGCGCAAAGTGGAGAGTGAGTCAACAATTGTCCCGTCCGGCAGGACTGCCTCAAGACCCAACACTGTGCCATGAAGAGAGCCGTAGCGCAGCAGTCGCAGACCACCGGCGTTGGTCGCAACGTTTCCTCCAATATGGCAAGATCCCTTGGCACCTAGGTCCAGAGGGAACAGATGGTTGCGCTCTGCAAGGTGCTGGTCCGCGACCTCGAGGATCACACCGGCGTCAGCAACCAGCACACCGGAGGCCTCGTCGAACGAGCGAATTTGGTTCATCCGCGAGGTGTTGATCACGATCTCGTCAAAGACAGGGACCGAGCCACCAACCAAGCCAGTGTTTCCGCCCTGGGGCACCACAGCCAACTTCCGCTCATTACAGTATTTCAGCACCTTGCTAACCTCCTCCGTGCTCTGGGGCTTCAAGACCAGGCGGGTGTGACCACGGTACTTGCGCATCCAGTCGCTGTTGAACGGCTCAATGTCGTCTGTCGCATCGGTGGTCACGCCGTCCACCACGGCAGATTGGGAGCCCAGAAGCTCCTTGAAGAAGGCCACATCGTCGGTGGTGACCTCTGCAAAGTTGGGGTTACGCTTCACATTGGGGTATGCGTCGCTAGTGTACTTGATTTGCTTGTGGGCTCGAGCAGTGGAGCTCACGCTGAAGCTGCGGATCGGGGAGGTTGCTGGGGATTGAAGAAGAGTGGGTCGGACGGCGATGCGAGCGCGAGGGACTCGTGCTCGCCGAAGGGCATTTGAGAGGTTCCGAGCACCAGACATGGCGTGGAGAAGGAGAGAGAAAAAAATGAGGTGTCCAAAGAGCAAGAATGAGCACGAAGACAAATTTTGGGATGGACTACGCCGGTCAATTGAAGAGTGGAGATCCCGCCTCCGATCTCCCCCCGATGGGGACCAGTGCACGATGGTGTGCTCGGATTTTTCTCCGATGGCCTTCGGTGATTTTCGGCGGTCTTCTCTAGCAGCCATTTTCAACTCTCGTGCACCTAACTTCTGTGCGAACCAGTGAATATCCATGTCGGACTATGCATGTAACGTCAAACTTGAGAATTTTTGAATATGCCTGCAGTTTCTCGGTCAAACCTTTCGCCGTAATCATCAGGCCATCCTCCCGCATCCATGCGAAAACCACCAATAGATGATCCATCCATGGCGCACAGTGCCACAGGCTACTCCTAATGCTTCGGATAGGGGTCTGGTGCATATTGTTAATTGAATATGAATATCAAACTTGTCATAGGTACATCTGCCGTACTGCTATTGAATTCTTGGAAGCCCTTGCGGTTCAGGCTCTCCATGCGGAGCTAGAAGTCGCCCAGACTGCAAAAAGTCTGCGTAAACCAATGCCCTGTGATGTCCAGTAGAGTAGGTAACTTCCAACCCAAAGGACGAACCGGAACTGTCCTCCAGATAGGCACTGGTCTTCCTTGCTGCGTATACTTTGAAAAACATGCCCGTGCAAATCCAAGATTGGGACGGATCGGTTGTTGGTAAGAAGCCTTCAACCTTAATTTAGGCTATTTCCTGAGCTTGTTCATCTGGCCAAAATATGTCACACCAACGAGGCTATTTCTACTTCGAAGACCAGAGACAGGTGCTTACTCTTAAACAACGAGAGCAATCTCCCCAGCTATCTGTCAATGGACACATAATATTCAAATCTGCCACACCAATAAGCCAAAATTCCGGAGTGGTCGAACCGTGAAACCGGACCACACGAGAGTCAGTTACGTCATGTACCTGCCCCGCCGGCCTTAGCGGAGAGCTTCAAATTCTCACCGCGACACCAGCGAGCTTTTACTTCCTTCCTCCTAATTCCATGAAACATGACTTCCACAGTTCTAGTCACCGGAGCCACTGGCCTTCTGGGGCGTCAACTGTTCAACACTTTCCAGCGCTCGGGAGTCCTGGTGGTCGGGCAGGGATTCACTCGAGCTGCCCCACCAACCATCCTCAAGGCGGACCTGGAGAAGGCAGAGGACATCAAGGCTCTCCTGAATGAAGTCAAGTAAGTCACTGGACAGCATAAGGGCTCTGTGAAAAGTGAGTTCGAATGACTGATCGCTAATTGTCCCTCACAGACCTCAGATTGTTATCCACAGTAAGCTACCACCTTGACGCTCCGCTCGGCACAATTGATGTTTCAAGGGCTCAAGCTAACGCGTGAGATCTCAGGCGCGGCAAACCGATCCCCAGACTTGTGCGAGAAAAACCCTGAGCAAGCGCGCAAGGTCAATGTCGAGGCCACTCGCGTCCTAGCCGAAGAATGCCAGACTCGCGGGGCATTCCTCGTCTACATTTCGACCGACTATGTTTTCCCTGGCAAGGAGGGCGAGGCTCCCTACGAAGCCGACGCCAAAACTGATCCTCCCAATATCTATGGCCAATTGAAGCGTGACGGCGAAACGGCTGTGCTGGAAGCCACCAAGGAGTCGGGACTCGGCGTGGTTCTGCGGCTGCCAGTGCTGTACGGTACCGCGAAACAAAACTCGGAGAGCGCAGTGAACGTCCTATTGGACGCCGTCAAGAAGGCGCAAGATGAGAATGCCGGCGTGAAGATGGATGATTGGGCCCAGCGCTATCCCACCAACACCGAGGATGTTGCCCGCGTGGTCCGCGACATCGTCATCAAGTACCTGAAGCAGAAGGATCAAATCAAGGAGCTACCGCATATCCTGCAATTCAGCTCCGAGGATCGTATGACCAAGTATGAGATCTGCGAGAAGCTGGCCGAAGTGCAGGGCTGGTCCCTGCCGGGAATGATTCGCAACAAGCAGGGCAATGAACCAGGAGGTGTGCAGCGGCCCTACGACACACATCTGTCCACCAAGGCGCTGGTGGATTTGGGCATCGACGTGCGGACTATGGACTTTATTTCCTGGTGGTAAGTTTTGGACTGATAAATGGAGACGTGTTTCGTGTTTTCCGGGGACCGTGCTAATTTTTGCTTGTTTCAGGCGGAGGGAATTGGGTGCAATCCGACACTAAGCTAAGTCCTGACCTGGGATTGATGGCGATAGGCAAATTCTCAGCTGCAGGCTATCTAGAAGCTGATCGTAGATCCATTTAAAGGTGAATACAAAATTGGATATCAACCATATAGGATGGCTCGGTAGTCTCCAAGACTAGGTACGGAACCTAGCTGCATCAGTACATTACGGTGTCCATTGTCCACTATGAGTCTTGTGTTCTCCCGCACAGTCACGGTGATTTGTCTGTGTATAGGCAGGACTTAGGTAGTTGCCGTGGTTGTAGTAGACAGGGCATGTTCGATGGTCTACTCGAGGAATGCATCGATGGCAACAGCCACAAGGAAGAGGATTCGGCAATGCG
The DNA here is from genome assembly GCA_024706585.1 of Penicillium simplicissimum. NCBI lineage: Eukaryota > Fungi > Ascomycota > Eurotiomycetes > Eurotiales > Aspergillaceae > Penicillium > Penicillium simplicissimum. The sequence continues at coordinate 242,886 of JAMZTW010000014.1, forward strand.
CTGGCAGAGTTTCACGATAGCACGATACTCGCAGACCCGGTGAGAGCTCAGAGATCATCTCATGCTGGGCCCACTCAATAGGCGAATTGTACAAGGTCTTCATGCTGGCCCTTGGTCAAGAATCGAGTGTTAGGTTCCTTCGTATCCCTGAGTCTCCATTCCACAGTGGACCTCTCGGGCGTCCACCGTCCATTAGTCCATTGCAGTGGAGCCTTTGGGGTCCAGATCCTCCCTCAATTTCTCACATCACCGAGTGTCTCCAAGGGATTTCACAGCAAGACATTGTGCGATAATTCTAGTCCTGCCCAGTCCTTCGGCTCCAAGGACCAAGGTCGTAGTCGTCGGAGTAAGAGTTTCAGAAATGCCAGTTTGGGTCAAAGTAAATATTGCCAATAGTCTCCGCCGATCCTGCGGACGGAATGTCGCTCGAAAGCGTCTTCCCTTGGCCAGCCACACCGCGCGCTCATTTCCCCGTCGTTCTTTAATTGCGCGCCAACACCCACGTTCAACTTGCGCACTCTCAATTTCCACATCTACGCAGTCCAACTTGTATTCTGGTAAGTGCAATTGGTTCGATTTCGCGCCGCAGACGCGCACATGCGTCTTTTGACGACGCCAGTCCACTGCTTGTATCGACTCGCGCGGTTTTCCTCGAACGAGGGAGACAGGATTCATTGCGAATCGCGCTATTGGTGAGCCAGAGGCCTGGGGTGAAAGCTGTCGCATGTCCAGCCTCATGCCGTGGCGCTCTCCCACATAGCCACGTCCCCTTTTGCTTTTTCCTCGCGCTGCCCTTCGCACAAAGTCCCCGCCCTGTCGCGCATACCTCCAACCTTTTCTTTTCTTGACCTTTGCGCAAATCAGTGTGGATTGTCGCATCCTTTTGAGTGTGCGCACTGACGCCCATGAGCAGCAAAATCGGCCCCAGAATGTGACTTTCGATCGCAACGCTACGCGACAAGGATTTGACTCGGACTCTGAAACCGTGAATCAAGTCCTAGAGTGCGACACACATCGTCGAACGGCTCGTATCATTCATATCAAGATCGAACCATTGTGGACCGACAGCGCAACAATCAAGACAGAATGGAAGCAAATGAGCGCTCCGCCACTGCAGCGGTCAATGCCGCAAACCAGGCGAATCCCTCGATCGCTAGAAGTATGTCGCGATACCGGCGCAATCGACTTGCACAGACCGACCCGACTGGAGCTCCAGCAGTACCCTCCACACCTGCACTCCCAGATCGCACAAAAATTCAGTGTGTACCTCCCCTGCCAAGCAGCGCCAAGCAAGTACGCGCCGCAGAGGAAGAAAACGCAAGGGAACGACACAGGCAGAATGCGATGGCGCAGTTGACAGGCGGGGCTGTTCCTGTTGAGACAGCCCCGTCGCGGACCGTGAAGGCAGTGCGAGAAGATCGCTCGGGCAAGGCAGGAAAGGCGCCTCGTAAAGATGAACCGGCGACGACATCAACGCGACCAGTCCAGCCAAGCCGACACCAAGCCGATGCACCACGCGATTCCAGTGACAGTAACCGCAAATCCCTGCTGCAAAAGGTCGGCTTGTCCAAGTCGAAACCATCTCAAGAACATACCAAGGAATCGTCCCACTCATCATCAGCGAAGCCAAACTACATTGGAATTGGAGGCGGCGGTATTGTGCCTGGTACTGATGCGCCAGTCTCTGCTGTCAATGCAGGCGAGCGTCTAGTACTTGTCAAGTTTGGCGATGCCAGCGCACAGCTACCTGTGACTCCTTTCACTCAGGTTCATGACTTGCTGCAGTCTGCCACTAAACAAATCTCTCGCGACATCGACCCCGACACCTTCATCGTTATCGAATCCTTTCAACAGATAGGGTTGGAGCGGCCCTTGCGCCAGTATGAGCGCATCCGAGATGTCATGAACTCTTGGGCGCTAGATACCGATGGCAGCCTCATCATCGTACCGCCTTCAAGTATGGAGGCCATTGCCCAACTCGAGGCGCAAAGCGTTCCTTCTGAGAAACCTGCCGAGACTACAGTCTACTGCTACTACTCTCATAAGCCTCGCAAGTGGGACAAACGATATGTCACCCTGCGAGCCGATGGGCAAGTGACAATCTCTAAGAAGGAGAATTCGAAAGATGCCACCAACATCTGCCACCTGTCCGATTTTGACATCTACTCGCCTAGTGCTCGATCACTTGTGAAAGAAATCAAGCCTCCGAAGAAAATCTGCCTTGCAATCAAGAGCCAGCAGAAATCGTCCATGTTCCTCTCGACCGACAACTTTGTGCACTTTTTCAGTACCAATGATCGTGCCATTGCGGACAAGTGGCACAAGGTTGTTCAGAGCTGGCGAAGTTGGTACCTTGTGAACAAAGTGGGCGTTGCGAATCCAGTGAAACCCGCCGATCAGACGGACCGCAAGGGCTCGCTGATGCAATCCGCAACGAGGGTGATTCCCCAGCAGCGAGGCGCATCTTCTGACGGCCCTCGGTTGGACCGACAGAACAGTGAGCCCGAGCCAACGCGCCGTTCTGTGGAGCATGTCAGAAAGGAAGCCGTCCCACGCAGAAAGACTACGCGCGAGCATAGACCACCTCCAAGCTCGTTCCCCAAGGCTCTTGCGATTGACACCAACACGAGTCAACATCACACTCGCCCGGCTCTTGATCTGTCCCCATCTGAAGACTCGTCCGACACTGTTTTCACGTCCTCCGGCCTATTGGGTAGAACGTACACCCAGCGACAACAGGCGATGCGTGAGCGCGAGGAGCGAGAGAAGCGAGCAAACCAAGAACCATTTTCCGCCCAGGGTCTACTTAGTGGGAGCCCGATGTTCTCTCCCGTTCCTCAGCCGAGTAGCCGTACCAACACGCTCACCCAAGCGGATGTGGCCGCACACCTTGGCCGTACAGCGTCCCTTAACCAAGGCCAAAAACCGCTGGTGGACTTGACGCCAGTGTTTGTGGAACCGCCGCAGCACGCGCGGAAAGGTCGCGGCGTCACCGTTGAACCAGGACGACAGCTGATCGATGCTGCCACTGGCCCCGAAATGGCGCCCGGCACGGTGAATGTTCCTCCGGCTACAGCGTGGCGACGTCCGTCCACGGAAGTCTCTTCGCAAAGTCGGTACCGCTCGAATACCATGCGCAGCGGACGACAGGTCTCTGCAGCGGTGCAGCACGTGGGGGCCAGCTCTGCAGGAGCTAGCCCGACCTCCCCGAATGGTCCATTCGTGGCGAATAGTCTGTTGGCGGCATCAAGCCGCAACATGAGCAGCCACCAGGGACAGGGCAGAGCAATCGGGGGCCACGGCGTTGCAACGGGTGACCGCAACGCAACCCGTCCGCTGCTTGATTTATCGGGCGACAATCCCTTTGCGGAAGGCAGTCTGCTGGGGCAGCTGTAGGTACACGACCCCCTGATGACGATATGATTTTCGTTGGAGGCTATCTATGTGATCAAAGGAATTTCGCATCAATTTCCAAGAAGCGTTCTGTCGCTCTCGAAGACCAATATGTGTTTGAGATCTTTCGAGGCGGTCCCCTCCGAGTCGCAATTGTGCTTGAAATGTATGGTTGAGTGTTAAGATACCCATTGAATGTGAGAATTTAATCAATTTCTGCAAGTGCCATCTCTCCGTTTACAATGATCCCTAAGAAGATAGGACAACATAGCCAAATGTGCAAGCCACAGAGGCACAACATCAAGCAACCCAACCTCTCCTAGCTAACAAGAAGACCCAGACTACGCATTCCTCAAACAGCCTGATAAACCCTCATACTGCCAAACTCCCAAAACGCATCCTCAAACTGAGCCGGGTTATTCGCCACAAAATCCGCGCACGATCCCGGACAGTTATACATCTGAGTGTAGTGCAGCGCCATGCCAGCAAACTGGCCACAAAGATCAATATTAGCCACGATATTCAAGTTCCGGAAATGACTCGCCACGTCGCAGTCCGTACTGGGGAAATCCGCCAGCGGCATATCCCAGGTCGAAGGATCCGGCGCTTCACCGGTGATATCTCGCGGAATCGAGCCGCGCGGGAAGAACCATATGCGGATTCCCGCACTACGCAGCTCCACAGCATACACCTGCAGTGCAGTAACCAATTTCCGTGAGCAACTTATACCACACGAACATCATCAAGTCACAATATAGAGGAAAAGGAGGAGAAGACTCACCCCGCCACCGCCCCCATTAAACGCCATCCCGTAACTCTCCGGACCCCCCGACACCGTACATCCCGCATTTCCACCCGCCCCAATCTGGCAATCCCCCCCCACAGCCGAACCAGTCTGTCTCCTCTCAACACCCCCCATACTACATCCCGGCGTGGTATGCAGGGACATTTCATTCCCGTGCAAACCATGATTATGAGACTCGATGATATCAACCTCCCCGTTACTCGGCCAATTGGGGCCATCCGTGAGCCACAGCGCGGGCCAGGTGCCACAGCCGAAGGGGGTGTGGATGATGTCGAAGATGAAGAGGCCCGCGTCATAGGCGTGTTTGGACTCGATGCGGACCGAGTTGCGGCCGCCGGTGGGGTTGGGGGTGATTGCGTCGACGCGGAGGATGGCGCTGTTCGGGGTCGTGGAGGTGAGGTTGAGGGTTTGGGCGGTTTCGCGGTTTACGTAGCTAGAAGCCCGGGGTTAGTAGGTTGGCCAGGTACTTGGGGGCACGGTATTTGATGGGGGGCTTGGAGGGGGGGAGGGGAAGGTATACGTTACGAAGCCGTCTGTTGGGTCGTCGTCTGAGTAGTAGTTGAAGTGATCGAAGAATGAGAGGCCTTCGTAGGTATGCTGTAGGCGATATTGAACGGGGGAATAGTCGGGATATTGTGCTTTTGCGCCTTGGATGAAGCTGGAAAGCACAGCGAGGATTGCGGTACCAACTACTTCGGGGGAGGCCATTGCTTTTTTGCGTAGAGGCCAGCTCCAGGAAAGTTGAAGATCGTTGTTTTATGGTGAGTTTGGATTTCACGGATACTTGAAAACCGTTTGGAGTGGTTTAGATCGTAGAGTGCTTCAGTGACTCCGAGTGAGCAGTTCTGATCAAGAGAGTCGGAACTTGAGACGAGACGAGTGCCTCTCGAATTTTTCACTTGAAAAATTCTCCATAGTAGGATTAGTACATGCGATGCTGATATCATGAGTGTGCATGCCGAATCCTTTTGAGAAGACTAGAGTATGCCGACGCCAGATGGGAGTGGCCGATACCACCTCATGGTCCATATCTGTCCTGGGTACCGGATGTATAAACAAGCACGAACAGAAAAGACCTACCAATCCCAAAAAAAACAAGGTTTCGTTTTTCAATCTGTATTTAGTTCCAGTACTGTTGGAGGTCTTCGGACAGTCCATGAACATGACGAATGATGGCCATCTCTCCTTTTCCATAAAGGTGGAATCTAATAGGTAAGCTCATCAATCCATAGAGCGAACATGAGTAGCTCCCTCAAGAAGGAACCTGACCTGTCCGCTCCTCAGTGCTCAGACCTATTTGATCTCATCCTTTCTTTTATCTTTGATTTACTGCTTCATGCATAGTGCTAGCGTGCCTAGGAGCAAAGTCTGGCATGGTACTCGCACATTCCTATCATAACTTGGTCTCGCCTCACTCCCGCGTAACTCTTAATTGATGCCCTCGAGAGTTCGACAGTCTGCAGCTCGATAGCTTCGAGAAACCGGGGGTAGGACTAATTGATAGAGAGAGAAGTAGATCGTAATAATAGGAGGGGATTAGTAAATTGACCCCCCCTTCTTCTGCATATTTCGACCCCCCTCCTGCCTGAAAACCCCTAGTATCCTCTTCCAACTACTCTTTCCACTCCTCTTCCGAATATTCTACTACTTTATTTCTTATAGTTTAGTGTTAGGTCTTCTTTACGTATAAAGGCTATATATCCTTGAATGATGCAGATAACACTAAAAAGTAGACGAGTAAACGTGGTGAAGGGTGACTAGGGCTGTTAGAAATCAGGTCTACTATCTTATATTATCGATTATTTCTATCTTGATGCCTGATTTCCTAAAATTCAGGCATTGAAAGGTATCTTTAGGCATTCCTAGGGGGGTCAAAATATGCAGAAGGGGGGTCAATTTAGTATTCCCCTAATAATATCATGAATATTATTTTCGATGTCGACGCGGTTCGGCTTACTATGCATGACTTTGTGTACGTCCATTGCAATATAGCGGTGCATCTTTAGTACTCGACCCGTCTTTACTCGAGGGATCGAATTTCTAGTAAGATTGAGCGTTACCTCGGACTGTGGTAATTGTTCTAACTAGGAATGCTCTGCCACTGGACATTTTGATCGTGTACTGACTCGGCCAAGGCAACACTGACTTTCAGCTCCAAGTCACTCCTCCATTACTTGCTGCTGCATCCTCGTTGGGGATTAGGTACCCGCACTGGGCAAGCCTTCCATGAGATGCTCCCCGACAACAGGTCCGCCATATCTTGAAAAATGGCCACGTAGATCAGAAAGCCATGACAAAGGGAAGGATCATGCAACAGTGTCACTCGTGAGCAACTGTATGTAGTTAACAGTAGTACCTAGGCTGAAACAATACTCCATCACTTTGACGGACAGGCAAGACCACTTTCTCCAATTGAAAGCTTAATCCCTAGCTCCGGAACGACGACTCTCAAGCTACGAAGCTAGGCTGCGCAATTATGAAGCTCTCAAGCCAGGTGTCAGAAGAAGTTCTCAGAGAAAACATCGGGAAGGAATAAAGTCCGCCGAACCCGTCGGATGCCTCATTGGCCGAATGGCCGAAGGAGCATCGCACACGACCGTCAGCGCACCGGGCCCGCCGGATGTGAGCCTCACGGAAATACCACGACTTCCTACAAAAGTCATCTCTTAACCTTGGCCATTCGCTCAATTCTATTCACGATTACTAGTACAAGGAATTCTACATTGCCTACAAGTACAAGCCTAACTGCCGCTGTGAATGCGGTAGGGTGTACGCCAGCTTACAATGCTCGCTCTCATCCACTGGCTCCGCCGGAACCGCCGGACATCCCTGGTGCTGGCCATCACGATCGCAGTGCTCCTCCAGACGAGGCTATGGAGATCGAGCGGAGATAAAATGGGCACCGTGCCGAATCTCACAGCCACGGTTCTGCACACAACTCCCGCATCGCTCAACTTCACCCCGCCCTTCCACACCAAGGGCCGTCACATCGTGGATGCCGAGGGCATCCCCCTCAAATTGGCCAGTCTCAACTGGTACGGCGCCAGTGACACCGACTTTGTCCCTGGTGGACTGGATGTACAGCATCGGGACACGATTGCCGCGTTGATCCGAGATCTTGGGTTCAACAGCGTGCGACTGCCGTACGCAGATGAGATTGTCATTAACAACCCGGTGATCGAGCCGGGCGTGATCGCTGCGAACCTAGATCTCGGCAGCAATGATGCAGCTCCAGTCCGCGCCCTTGATGTGTTCCACGCCGTGGTCGAGAGCCTCACAGCCGCCGGGCTGCTGGTGATTGTCAACAATCACATCACGCAGGCGACCTGGTGTTGCGGGATCAACCCGTGCGATCTGAGTTGGAAGAACGACTGGTTCGGCGCGAATGTGTTCTGCACGGTCTCGCAGGGGGAAGAGCGATGGATCCAGAACTGGGAGACGGTGATGGCACCGCTCGTGACGAATCCGCTGGTTCTCGGGGCTGATCTGCGCAACGAGGTGCGCGGTCTGTGGGGGACGATGCACTGGGGTGAGTGGGCGGATGCGGCTGAGAAGGCGTCTGAGAGACTGTTAGCAATGAACCCGGACTGGCTCATGTTCGTCGAGGGAATTTCCTCGGCGAACGATCTGTCTGGAGTGAAGACTCGTCCGGTGCAGCTCAGCATCCCCGGGCGGGTGGTATACTCTGCGCATGTGTACAAGTGGTCTGGCTGGGGATCGCTGCGACCCTTTTCCGGGCGGACATATGAAGACTTTGCGGGGACGATGTGGGCGAACTGGGGGTATTTGTTGGAGGAGGAGACGGCCCCGGTGTGGGTGGGGGAGTTTGGTACCCCCGACACGCCCAGCGAGGGCGACCAGAATTACTGGCGGCATCTGGTGCGGTATCTCCGGGCGGTCGATGCCAGTTGGGGGTACTGGGCGTTGAACGCACGCAAAGCCACGGGGGAGTGGGAGAGTTATGGGCTGGTGGGCGATGGTTGGGACTGGGCGAGTATCCGCAGGGACTATCGGCTGGCGGATTTGCAACGTCTTGGAAGACGGGCAGACTACTGGGACGAGCAGATGCCAGATAGGCTTCTTCCGCCCGGTGGACAGCAGCAGGCAGCAGGCCATATGATGTTCACCGAAGATTGACTCTGTTATCCGGAGTTACTTTGGGGAAGCCGAGTCCATCAACTGGACGGTTTCGAGAGTCGCACGCTTCAGCTCGGGCGATGCGGATTGGCTCTCGCCAACAAGATGGCCCGAGGGAACGTGCACCCCGGTGGACCCCCCCTGCTGAGATAAGCAGCGTCTTCGCCAATCAACTGGTCACGTTGGGCCAAGCTTTGCACAGCGCTCCACTGGGAAAGGGTCTTTGCCGTTGCAAAGTGGGTGCTGTTGGCCTGATAGTCGAGGCCTTGCAGCATCCGTCTATCGGAGCCGACGAGACCTGCTTAGGTCCTCAAGGACTGAGGAACTGTACCTTGGTGAAGGACTCCAGCTCCAGGGAGCACCAGACTCGTTTGACCGAATCACGAGGCTGTGTATATGGACTCTTCGGACTACGGAAACCACTTCTGCAAGCATCATGTTTCCAATTGCCCTCATTAGTCGAGCTGCTCGCTGGTGATAATTACTCTTTTGGGCCCGCAGCGAGTCCCTGACGCACCCGCTGCCATCCTCCCGAGTTGGCGCATCTCATTCGTCCGAGCTGCTCTCGTGGAAGCCCCCAGGGACTCGCATCACCTTGCTGATCGGAGTCGATCCTCCCCATCCAGTCCACTATGCCTCTGGTTCCAAACATGAGCAGGTGGGCGGTGCGAGGCGCAAAACCACACAGACCGAGAGGCGCCCACTTGGTAAGGTCCCTGGTGACCCATTCTCGCCTCAGGGGCCCCTCGCGATAACCTTTTTTTTTTTTTTTATTTTATTTGCTTCTGAAAAATCGCGTGCTAGTCAATCTCTCCTTTTCTTCCTGCTCTTCTTCTCTTCTCTATGATCTCTGGTTGTTGTCTGTGGTGGCTGTCTATTCCTCTGCTTCATATCCTCGCCGCCCTCAAGTCACAATGATACTGGCATGGTTGACGCGATGCCTGCCCGGGTTTAGCATTATCGGCCTGGCAATCCTGCTGCTGTGTGCCTTCTCCGACATCTGCAAGTCCTCGCTCTGGAAGAGCTTCTTCCATTCAAATCCAGTGCACCCCAGTAAGCCCTCGCCGCAAGATGGATTCTGGACGGGACTCAACCTGGCTCAGGCCATTTTTATCGTCTATGCTGTCCTGATTCACTTCCACATGCTGGGCTTTACGCTGCGCCTCGGATGGTCCATCTTCAGCGCGACAACCAGCGCTAAGCAGGCGTTCAACCGGCGCATCTGGCGCACTCCTATTCAGTCACCTGAAATGACTGGCAAGGAGCTGATGGAGCAGCCAATGTCGCCCATCTCTTTGGCTTCCGACTCGTCTATTTCGAAGAAGTTCGACGACGCTACGATCAGCGTGAATGAGCTCCAAGAGGAGGAGCTGATCCATGCCATCATTATTCCCAACTATTGTGAGGATTTGCACACTCTGGAGACCACCCTCAAGGTGTTGGCCAGTCACCCACGGGCCAAGAGACATTATGAGGTAGGTTTCACTCCTAAGGAGGATCTGGGCAAGCCCTAATCATGGTACGGACAAGACTCTAACCTGGAATAGATCTACATGGCCATGGAGCAGAAGGAGGCCACCGCGTCCGACAAAGCAGCTCATCTGGTTTCCATGTTTGAAAAGTCTTTCCTGCACATTCGGTCAACTTTCCATCCCACTGGTATTCCCGGTGAGATTGCTGGCAAGAGCTCCAATGTGGCCTGCGCTGCGCGTACGATTATCGAGATTCATCGTCCGGAGTTGAAGTTGGACTGCTGCAATGTCGTGGTGACCGTCATGGATGGTAAGTCTAGCATTGTTCCCGCAGATGATCGCCGTTAATCAGAATGCTCTGATTCTAGCGGACACTCACCTCTCGCGCGACTACTTCACCGAGATCCGCCGTCTCCATTACACACACATTACCGAAGCGGACCGGTCTCTCTACTGCTGCCCGATTATCTTCGACCGCAACTCCCACGAGAGCCCTGCTCTCGTGCGATGCGCCGATCTACTTTGGGGCTTCGCAGGCTTGTCCACCATGTACCCCGGCACCTGGATCTCCATCCCCACCTCCGTCTACTCCCTCCCACTCTCCATGGCTGAAAAGGTCGGTGGATGGGATGCGGATCCGACTGCTATCGGCGAGGACATGCACATGCTGCTCAAATGCTACTTTGAGACAGCCGGCAATGTCATCTCTCGTGTGATTCACGTCCCCGCTAGCCAGTGCAATGTCTCTGCAGATGGCAGCCGTGGCTGGCGCCGGACTGTTGACACCCTTTTTGCTCGGTACCGCCAGGCCCTCCGTCACATGTGGGGAGCTCTGGACTCGGGCTTCGCAGCCCGCCGCACCATGAGTTACCTCCGCTTCAACCAGCGGTGTCTGTTCCTGCGCCCTCGTCACTTTGCCCTTCTCGAGCTTCTCTGGGAAGCCCACTTTATGCCCTGCCACCTCACCATCATCATGCTCTTCTCCGTCATCTACTCCACCTGGACGCCAGCCTCACAGCTACACCCCTCGCTGGCCTGGGTCTTCTCCTTCACCGATCTCCTCCGCGCGCTGTCCTTCATCGGCATGAACATCTGTCTGAGTCTGTACGAGCGCTGGCACACGCTCTGCCTCAACACGCGGATGCAGGATATGCGCGAGGCCAATCTACCGGATACCGGCTGCTCCCAGCGGATCTGGTACAAGCCCAAGTACCTGCTGGACCGAATCTGCTTCCCCGTGGCGGGTACCGTATTCGGCGCCGTGCCCACCCTGCATGCGGTGTTTGCGCACTTTTGGACCGACCGCTTGGTCTACCGCGTCAGCAAGAAGCCGACGTTTACCCAGGATGCAGCAGGCCTGGCATAGAGGGGGGGCTCTCCCCCGGGCGTTTCTCCTAGACATGTTTTTCCTTTTTTTCGGATGTGTGCATGATATATGTCTCGACCTAATGTTCTCATGCTGCTGTTTGTAATGTTAATAACCTGTACAATGTCGATTCTGGGAGGAATGATCATCAATAATACAATAATATCTTACCTGGTCCGACCGTCTGGTCTGCTCGGTGTGGGAGACGTGCTTAAACCCGACTTGATTCGCTGGTGCATCCGCGGCCCACCGTCTCCAACTTTTTTGGGGTAACTGGGGTAGAGTCCCGTCTCTCGTCCATGTGGAATGTATGAGTTTCGAACTTCTCTGTCTCGAATTTATAAAGTGTTAAAAACTCCTTCTTCTCCTCGTTGATTGTACAAATAATTCACGGTGAAACCTCCATTATATCCATCTGTCATGGCCCCAATCCGCCGTGTAGCCACCATCCAGTGGCACATCCAGGTCCGAACCCAACCAACGATGACGCAAACCCACGACCCCCGTCGCTAATCGGAGTACTCCTGGGCAGGAACTCGCCATCGAAGAAAACCACGCAACGGCATGCAAATACATCCGCCAAGCCGCCGCCGACGGCGCAGAACTAGCCGTCCTCCCAGAGTAAGTACACTCCCTCGCCCACCTTCATTACCCACACTCACACCGTTTCTCAGATACCACTTAAGCGGTTGGGTCCCGCATGATCCCCGCTGGGCCGAGCAAGCTGGCGAAGCAGCCAAATACCTCGCCAACTATCAAGCCCTCGCCAAGGAATTGAAGGTCTGTCTGGTCCCAGGGACGATCATTGAGAAACATGCTGGTCCCGACGAGGCGAGTCTGTTCTACAACACGGCATACTTTATCTCCAGCGACGGGAGCATTCTGGGCTCGTACCGGAAGAAGAATATCTGGCATCCTGAACGACCACATTTGACTTCCTCTGGGCAGGAGCGCCATGACGCGATTGACACACCCATTGGACGGGTGGGTATGTTGATTTGCTGGGACTTGGCTTTTCCCGAGGCGTTCCGGGAGTTGATTGCCGATGGGGCGGACATTGTTATCATTCCGACTTTTTGTATGATTTCCACCACCAGACCCTCCCTCGGAGTCCCTCCCTTAATACTTTTTTTTTCTTCAATGCTCACAACTGCAGGGACCCCCCACGACGCCTCTCCCGAATCCCTCCACCACAACCCCAACTCCGAAGCCCTCTTCCTCTCCTCAACAATCACATCCCGCTGCTTCGAAAATACCTGCGGCATCATCTTTGTCAACGCCGCCGGACCCAAGGAGAACTTCCTCGGCATGTCGCAGGTGGCACTGCCTATTGTAGGGCCTGTGTCGAAGATGGGGACGGAGGAAGGGGTGAGCGTGGTGGATATGGATCTGGGGCTTTTGGAGATTGCGGAGCGGAATTATAAGGTTAGGCAGGATATTGGGAGCGAGGGGTGGCATTATGTTTATCGGCATTCGGAGGCGAGGGGATAAGTGAGGATATCACGGCAGAGCTCATATTGTAGACCAAAAATGGAAAAGCTAAGAATGCAGCCCTTGAAACAGAAAGAAAAAGAAAAAGAACTCCCAAGCTCCGCAACCATCCTTAGCTACTCTTCCCTGCAACCCACCCCTGATAACCCCCCTCAAGAAAACCCAGACCCAACCAAACCAAATCTCACTCATCCAGCCAATCCGGATAATACCAATCAATCCCCACCTCCAGCCCGGGGTCCTTCTCAGCAGGATCCAAATCATAAAGCGGCGACTCCAGGGGCCACCGCGCATGCAGTCTTCTCTTACCACTCGCCAGCTCCCGTATCATCCGCTTAGCAACGCCGTGAAGCTCCTTTTTGTAGGGCATTTTGTCCATGACTTTTGTCTTGGTGCGGGGGGTCTCGGATTTGATCTCGATGCCGAGGAAGTATCTGCGCTGGCTGATGAAGCGTGGCAGGGCCGTGCCGGGGTCGGGGGCGTTGTGGAGAGTTAGCCCGTTGGGGAGGATGGCGTAGGCTGTGGCGTCTTCTTCGCTGACCTGTAAACCCTCAAAGAGATTAGCTTGCATATTTCAAGCCAGGTGCATATCACCTCCCCTCTTCACCAGGGTGTGGTGTCGGTCCCAGTGACAGCTAACTCACCATCAAAGCCTGCGCAAGAGTCTTCTCCCCCTTACAAACAGGACAACACGGGCTCGGATTCTTCCCCTGCAAAGCCTTAACCTCAAGTCTGCGCCGAAAGCAATCAATCTTCATGCACTCGTTGTCCTTGCAGAAGATAAGATCCAGCTTTTTCGGGTCGAGTCCCATAGCAGCATTGCGGACCATCGAGACGGCGATGTTTTCGAAGCAGGGGATGGTCTTTTTGGCGATGTGGACGTGCTTGTTGGAGGCGAGGCAGCCCTTGGGGATTATGGCAAAGTATTCGATGTAACACATTGTGATGGGTGTGAGTGGGGAGATGGAGGGTGCGGAGTGTGGTCGTGGGGATGGAAGTGGAAGAGGAAGAAGAGGGCAGGGGGGAAACTTGATGAGAGCTTCACAATTTTGCATCGTGGGGACGAAGGTGGCACTTGAGCTTCTGCATTTTCAGCCCACTATCTAACCCAACTAAAATTTCAGAGGGCTAAATGCTAAATGTTACATACTCGCCCTAATCTGGACTTTCATGTAGTAAGTCTCGCGGATCTTTCTTTCGATGCAGCTATTCATCAGCACCATACCTTGACTAATTTGGGCAGTTCTTCACCAGATACAGCATATTTCAAGTTATCCTACTGCACAAAATTTGCCTCCTCACTGCGGAAGACCGGTTTCACCAAGACCCCGAGATATGGCATTGTTGTTAAAGATGATGCTAAGCAAGTTTCTGTCTGCACTTTTGTATAGTTCGGAACGGAAATACTTTCCGCCGAGGGGGCCATGGAGTATCAATCTTCCTAGATTTGTCTTCGAAGTTTGAACCAAGGTTATTATTTGCAATAAATGACACTAAAAGATAGGCTTATTTGAATAAAGGTACATTTTTAGATACTGCCAAAAATATTTCTAAGTAGTGTCCATTTCTGGGCTTTGTCTGCGATGATCTCCATGCTGATGCCTGGATTGACGCATAGAAATAAAGGCTGTCCAGACTTTGTCCTCTACTTCAACTAGGTTTCCCCTTTAATAGTTTCTCAGCAGATTAAAGAACATAGCCCGTGGTTATCTGGGGTAGTTAGGTTCTATATGGTAACTTACTATTGCTTTGTGTCTACCAGCTATCTTGGTTCATTCATTCACACTTTCTAGGTACGGAGTTCCTTCTAACAATTTCCCCACACCTTTTGAGGTGACTGTGTTATATAACATCTTTGATCTATCACATTCTCTATTGCGGACAGTCTATACTAATACAGTTCTAAAGTGCGTCTGCTACGATGATTATACCCTTTGGCCAACGGTCATATTCCGGGACTCGGGAATGCTATTTTCGAACACTATCTTTGGCATGGACGATTGACCTCTCTGCCCGGATGATAACTTCAAGTCAACGAGAGCGAAGGCCCAACTCCCCGATACATTCCGGGTTAATGTCTAAATGCCCCAAGTAGATTAGACCGTTATCAACATCAAAGATCCGGAGAATGCCAAGGGAAAATTTGGACTTGATCAATGCAGAGTGCGGCTAACTTCGGTGAATTTCGCCTTCATGCTGTGAGAACTACGGTTCTACGTGGGAAGGAAGGGTGTGGTCATGGAGGCCTTCGGAATTCGGTGGATCGTGCTGGTCTATGGCCGACCAGCGGCTCACGGGCGAGTCACTCCGGATCCACAGGTTTCCTGGGTATGACCCAGGGTGCTGCGCATGAATAACCACTGATCACTATCGGTACGGTGGTGTAGCGTGGGTCAATATGGGTATGAGCAACAGGGGCTCACGCCACGCGAACAAGAATCTAAATTCAACAAGATACTCGACAGACTCTGATAAGCACATGTCTCTGTCTTTTCTGTATTGTCTATGCTTCATTTACGAGAAAGAATGGAGACCGAAGATTAAGCTAGCCATTAGTTCCTCAATGCTAGCTATGCATGGTCATAACTCTCATAAAAATCCCCGTCTGCTCCTAGATGGGACCAGGCTTGCCCTTGAAGGGGCACTGGGCCACAAACTGGGTCCATGCCGACCTCAGTAGTCATCACGGCGAGGATAACTGGCAAGATACCGCAAGTAAAGGTCAAATGGAGCCTCATCCGTCTTCGTCAAGTCGTGGACCCGAGTGAGACGAAGCTCCAGCCTCCCAGACCGTCTGTACACGGCTTGCAGAATGCGTCCATGGCGGGGTCCGAAAAGCGAAACCAGCAGCACCTGTCCGTCATTAGCTCCACGTCTCTTCATCCACTTCGAGGCTGGAACGTACCGGAAAATAAGACTCGTTGATGAAGCCTGGCTGGTTAAGACGGTTGTAGATTGCCTGTGCGATTGCGCCAAGCTCGCCAATGAGGAGTCCATTGGGGTCGCCAACGGTGCCGTGACAGACGACCATGCGGACGTGGGGTCGGACATGGGGCTCTCCTCGTGGGGGACGGTCTTTCCATTCACTCACCATCTCGAGGCGCCATCCAACATGATGTGGGTTGCTGTCGTAAGACAACATGCCGGTGTCACGGGGCCAGCTGTTGCGGCCAAGCTCGGCAGGAACTGGGTAATCGGGATGCGGGATACTGTTGGGTGGGTTGTCAGTGAATCTTCATATGAAGGAAACCTCTGGTATATTACTCACGGAATATCAATCCAGTTGCGAATCATGGAAAGGGAATTGAAGGGCTCATAAGTCTTCGACAAGGAGGAATACACGGCCTCCATCCATTCATAGGCTTGCTGAGCAGACTTCAGTGCATCCCGCTCCTGCTCGCGCCGGGTGGGATGTCCACTTGCACTCGTGGGAGGAGTCCAGTCTGGAAGCTGCATCTTCGAGATCTCGCCCTGCATAATCTCATCGATTTCGTACTCTTTGAGCTCTTGCGCTGGGAGGGGTTGGAAGATGATCGACTCGTTGAGATCGAAGGGATCGAACTCAGCAATGTCAACCCCGAGTCTCATGAGGTCATCTATCTTGAAGATCCATTGGCTGAAGGTGCGCAGGTGGTTCAGGAGGTTGGTAACCTGGGCACGGAACTGCACCCTCAGCTCCTGGTGGTTGATGGTGCCCCGGGCCATGGCTGGAGGGTTGGAGACTGGGTTGGATCAGGGATGGTCTGGATTGTAGTCAATCAACCGGCGAATGGGGTTTGTTTTGAGAAGGGCGAAAACTGCGATAGGGAAGAGCAGGAAGGTGAAAGGGGGGGGCTGATGGTTTATTATGGACTGTAGAGGAAGGTGCCTTCCTCACGCCCAGAAACGCATCGACCAGCACAATCCGCCATCAAACGTTGAGCCAGCCAGCGCAGACTATCATCTACCATCCAGCTCTGTGTTTTGGGGACTATGACGGCGCGGGTCGATGTCTTTGAGTGTACATGGATATCTCGGTCCAGACAAGATATTAGATGCCAGCTTATTCTATTGGGCATGCGCCGGCAGTGGTTGACGATGCTGACGTTCAAGAAGCTTGCTTCCCCTCATTGGAGCCTTGTCCTCATATTGCCAGCAAATGCCCGACCTACTCTAGATTAACAACAGATGTGGAGGGAGAATAAAGTACAGAGTCGACCGAGCGAAGGAAATTGGTTCGAAACAACCTGATACGACCTTGCATACCTTTGCAGAATTCGCTATAAGCGGGGGCTATTCAAAGAAAAATACGTCGAACATGTGAATACTGACTGTCCATAGGGTCACATCCGGCCTTTGTGTTTGCTGCACTCCAATCTCTTATGGTGAGGGCTGCCTTGTCCGTGATGTGATGCTCTTCGCTATATCGATTCCAGGCTTGACTGAACAACCACAAACACCAGTCTGTGATTTTAAACGTGTTGAACAAGATAGTGACATACAACTCATAAACTATCTTGCACATTATATACGAGCGAACAGGTGAAGAATGGATCAAAATTCTAAAGCAAAAGCATAGAACAGGGACAGAACATCATTAGCTGGTACAGTGGTCATCTGGCAGCAGGCTCATGGGTCTCAAAAGAAGCAGATAACAGACAACAGACTAACAAAGGAGACAAGGAAACAAATGAAAACGGTATAAAGCTCTCAAACGCGGGGGCATAAGAACAAGGGGGAGAGTGCGGAGCTGAAAAGCACCAGAGCACAAGTCTGGCAAAGCCAACTCCTCTTTTCCTCAAGACAGCCCGACCAAAAAAGAGAATCAAAAGCTCTAGAGCCAGCAGAATCCACTGGTCAGGATGCAAGGACCGGCTGTCTAACAGAGAGAGGGCACGTGCAACGGCGAACATACGAGTATAGTCAAGATTTCGAACCCGGTGCAAAGTCACAAAGAAAGATGAGAGATGTAGGTGGTCCCAACTCCCGCCAGCGCGAAATCATTTCAATCATACAATCGGCTTAATCGGATTCGATGACTTGATCGTTCCCTCCCAAATCATGATGCGACACTGCCGTGCTTTCGCTGGCAGTGGTTTACTGGACCTGGCTGACAATCTCGCTAGCACGACCCAGACTCTCGACCATCTGCTGGCACTCCTTCCTCCGGCGGATGGTGTAGTCACTCTCCTTGAGCAGATCGTCCAGCTCGTTGTTGCGATACATGTTCTCCAGAAGCTCACGTTGCATCTCGTCCTTGGTGAACCTGAAATTGAGGGTTAGCATATGGATGTACTGAAAAGTGGCGCCAGGGGAAACGTACTGCACCAGGGTGTACATAATGGCCTTGGGGACCATATCGATCATCGTACGCTTGACGATGTTGAAGTATGAGGTGATCAACAGCTCTGGAAACCAAGGTTAGTAAACGGTAGGACACACGGGTGGCTGTTGAAGAAAGTGCTTACTGATCACCTCGACCTCGGAGGTCTCACGCTCCGACAGACTAGCGGAAGCCTTGAGAGTTGGGGGAGGAGCCTCCATGGCGGCCATCTTCTTCTTGTTCTTTGATGCCCAGAAACTGCCGAAGAAGCCACTGCCATTCTGAGCCTCACCGGTAGTGTCGAGAGATGGGCTTTGGGCACGGGCGGGAAGAGGCTTGCCAGTCTTGGGGTCGACCTGGGTGGGCTTGGCGGCCTGCTGGCGCTCGTTGATAATAGCCATAGCCTGCATTCAGTAGTCAGTACTATTTCATCCCGTGAGATCATTCAGAGTCAAGGGTTTCTTACCCGGTGTCCATTCAGGAAGTCAGGGTGGCCGGTGTTAATGTAGGTAGCCTCCATGGCAATAAGGTCCTTGACCAGCTTGCTGGTAGGATCCATGCACTTCTTGAAGAAAGCAATTACAACAGCGTGGAACTTCTCCTTCAACTGAGGGTACCGGCGGAACAGCTGCTTGTTCAGGAGCTGACCGAGGATGCGTACCAGCTCATCGTATACCAGAGTAATACACTTGTTGCTGGGCTCTTCCAGGCGCTTGATTTGTTGCTTGACGATCAACTCAAAGGCAGTGGTTCCGACGAATAGGGCTGGCGAGGAACCGGAGGAGTTGTAGAGGATAGTGCGAATGTCAATGTCCTTCACCTGGTCGAACGGATCCACCGCCTTGACGCCGTTGGAGTAGAGCTCGTGGAACACGAAACTGATACGAGCACCACCTGACAGCTCGATGCTAGACAGTTCCTGGTTGTTACCTTCCAAGACCGTGCGGTATTCGTTGCTGAATTCCGTAATGATGTTGAGGATAATGTTGGCGCTGTTGCCGAGCATGGAGTCACCGAGTTGCGCCAGCTCCGTGGTGTACTTCTGCAGGGAGGAGGATATGCGGGCCTTGATGTCGGGGAGAGTTTGCTTGATGTGCATCATCAGGATCTACAGAGAGTTCGTATCAGCCTTTCTTCATAGTGTATTCAGTCCCTCCCCCGTCTGGACAAGCACATACCAGGTTCAATTTGCGGGCCAAGTAAGGAGTGCCGCAGTACGAAGCCTTATTCCGGTAGGCCTTGTGGTTCTCGAAAAAGTTCTTCTCGTTCTCCAGGGCATACGTGATGGGACGCTTGTTCTCAATGTCACGCTGACCACGGTTGACCACGGGGACGTAACCCAGGCGCAGGGGGATAATTCGTCCAGCGAGAATATCCACGACATCAGTGCCTTCGTCCATCAAATCGACCTTACTCAACACGCCGATGGTACGCTGACCCTCAGGGTCCACCTCACGCGCCAGCTTCAGACCATCGGAGTTGGCCAGATCCTGGTTGGCCGAAGTGACGGCGAGAATGATGGCGTTAGGCTTGCTGATGTACTTGAGAACCATATCCCGAATCTGGCGCTCAATATCCTTTGGCTGGTCTCCGACAGGAACCTTGGTCAGACCGGGCAGATCGACCAGGGTCAGGGTGAGGACATTGGGCGAGTAGATGCGCAGGTTGATTGGGGATGGCGAAATACCGGCATTGCGGCCAACCTTGGTCTCCGTCTCACGGACAATCTCCTCTCGAATCTTGTTGAAGTCGTAGAACTTCTGGCCAGGAATATGCAGGAACTCGCCATACTCGTCGACGTTGGACTCGGCGTCTGTTGTCGCGATCTTGTTATCTCCATTCGCTTGCGGCGCGGGGGTCTTGTTGATCAGTTGCAAGATAAGAGGTCTCCGAGTCACGATTCCCGAGCCACGAGGCAGGCTAGATGAAACAACGCGCGGTTAGCAATGGCTGAAAACGACACCGCCGGAAGGATTCCCCCGCCACCACGTGGGTTGCGCAGAGGCTCCGCGGCGAGGGAATAGCACGATAGGGTTAGGTAAGCGCATACAAATCACGCCCGACAATGTTCTCTAGCACTGAACTCTTTCCACTGGACTGCGATCCGACGACGACAATCTGAGGCAAGTCGATGGGGTTGTGTACCTAAAATCAAAGCAGCGGTGTCAGTGCGATGGTCAAGACCATGGTGGCAACAGGAGCAGATCCTTGCATAAACTTACGCCAACAGTAGAGAAGACATCTTGCAGCTTGTTGACGAGGGAAATCAAGCTGGGATCGTTGACGTTTATGCTGCGCGCACAAGTTAGCTCTAGGCCGCATCGGAGTGGAGGGGGGTGCAGGGGGCAACGCACGAGTAGCCAGTAGTTGGGCTTGCCATGGCTGGCGAGATTAGGAAGGTCTGCCTTTGGGACTAGAGGGGGTTTGAGAGAGGAAAAAGGGAAAGAGGGAAAGAGGAGAGAATAGGAGGAGACGTTGGTCGTGACGAGAGGCAGAAGAGTGTTGAACGAGATAATGTTTGTTGGTCGGGGAGGCCTACGAAGGCGGTGATGAGGGTGGCGGTCCAGCCCAGCCCTTGTGATTAGCCAGTTGGCCTGTCCATATTATTGGTACGGAGAACCGCAGACTCTGGGATTCTGGTAAGTTCCTGACAGCAGGCACCCACTATAATCGCCGCCGCGTTTGGGAGTGGGTTTATACATGGGTCAGCTGTCCCTTTGGACTCTTTTTGTTGTCGCCTGATCTGCGTGTATCCCCCTAAGTATGCTATACGAGCAGAAACTACAAAGGGTCCGCCCAGAAGAAGAACATTTGGTTAACGAATAACTACAGGGTAATGTGTGCTAGACAGTATAACAGCCGCAAAGAAGAAAGAACTATGATGCAAAGGCAGCCAAGGAAACAAGATACACCCATCAAGCCCAATCTACATTCTATTCATCCGAAACTGAGGCAAATCGCTCAGTCATGGACTGGAGAAGCTTCTCGTACTTGGCCGTCACCGCCTCCTCGTTATCAGGGATCTCGAACTTCATGCTGCGCAGAGCACTCTGGAGATCAGCAGTGGCGTCGCGGACCTTATTCCACGGTTGACCTTGGGCGATCGCCTTTTGAGCCTCGTCGTGGAAGCCCATGAAGGCCTTCATCATGTACTCGGTCTTCCACAGCGGGCAGAACTGGTCGTAGTCACTGTAACCGTTCTGCTGGAGGAAGTCGTCCTTGACCATAGCGGCCACGTCCAGAGTAATCTTATCCGAGTCGCCTAGCGACGCTTTACCGACCAGCTGCACGACCTGGTCAAGATCCTCGGACTTGGACAGAAGCTCACGGACCTGATCACGGAGGCGAGGGAAGTCCGGGTTGTGCTTCTCATAGTACTTGTCCAGGACAGCGGTGTATTTACTGTAAGACATGGAGGTGTTGACGGAGGGGAAGTGCTTGCGCTGGGCCAGCTTCTTATCAAGACCCCAGAACACTTGCACGATACCGAGGGTACTAGAGGTGACGGGATCGGAGAAGTCACCACCGGGCGGGCTGACGGCGCCGACGATGCTGACACTACCGATGCGCTCGGGGCTACCGAGAGCGCTGCTCTTGCCAGCGCGCTCGTAGAACGAGGCCAGCTTGGCACCCAGATAGGCGGGGAAACCCTGATCAGCAGGCATCTCACCCAGACGACCGGAAAGCTCACGGAGGGCTTCGGCCCAGCGAGAACTCGAGTCCGCCATCATGGCTACGTTCTTGCCCTGGTCACGCCAGTACTCGGCGATCGTAATACCAGTGTAGATCG
Organism: Penicillium simplicissimum; assembly: GCA_024706585.1. Taxonomy (NCBI): domain Eukaryota; kingdom Fungi; phylum Ascomycota; class Eurotiomycetes; order Eurotiales; family Aspergillaceae; genus Penicillium; species Penicillium simplicissimum. Next base: position 264,642 of record JAMZTW010000014.1, read on the forward strand.
AGGCTTCACGGGCAGCGACGGGCATGTTCGAGGTGTTGGCGATCAAGCAGGTACGCTTCATGATAGGTTCCTTGCGGCCATCAACGTCGATCGAAAGCTACAGGACGAGACAGAGTTAGCAAACACCTTCCTCGTGATGCCACAAATCTTCGGAATCGGGTAGAATTACCTCCGGGAAATCCATCAACACCTCAGCCATCTCGTTACCGCGCTCACCGCAGCCGACATAGACGATGATATCGCTGTTCGAGAACTTGGACACACTCTGGGAGATGACCGTCTTGCCGCAACCGAAAGCACCGGGAATGCACACCGTTCCACCCTGCACACTTGGAAATAGAGCATCCAGCACTCTCTGACCGACGATGAAGGGCTTATCGGCAGACTGCCTATCACTGACCGGGCGGGGCACACGGACGGGCCAGGTCTGCATCATACCGAACTCGGTCTTCTTGCCCTCGAACTCAATCTCCAGCAGCTTCTCCTCCACGGTGTAGCTTCCGGCGGGCGCGATGCGGGTGATGGTACCGCGGGCACGAGGGGGCAGAAGGATCTTGTGGTCGTTCACCAAGCTGTTCTCGAACACGGTACCCCAGATATCACCGCCGGTAATGTGATCGCCAACCTTGAAGTTGACTGGCTTGAAATCCCACTTCTTCTCACGGTCCAGCGCATTGACACGAATACCGCGGGGGATGTAGATACCCTTGGACTTGTCGGAGATAGCACGGAGGGGTCGCTGGATACCATCGTAAATCGTCTCCATCAAACCGGGACCCAATTCGACAGACAGGGGCTTGCCGGTTCGCGCAACGGGATCGCCGATAGTGAGACCATCTGTGTGTAAGTTCAAGAGCGCAACAATTAGCCAATGTCGAGAAGTGCAGAGGCGGCCCCGATGCGGAGCATACGTGGCCGGGGGAGTGAGCAAGCGTACCAGTCTCTTCGTAAACCTGAATCGTAGCTTTGTCGCCATCAAGTCGAATGACTTCGCCAACCAAAAGATCTTTACCAACATGGCACTAAGAGAGTGGATTCTTTCAGTACGGCGAGCTCTTCCAAGTGCAGAGCTAAGATGAGCTTCCCGGGTAGGAATGCTGGGGGGGGGCTTACCAGCTCGTACATAGCACAGCCGATCATGTGCTCGGCGACAACGACGGGGCCGGAGACTGAGAACACCGAGCCATGAGCATGGCTGTCATCCTGTGCCGGGGCCATCGTGGAAGAAGTTTGCGTAGACGGAGTGGACACGGGGGAGGTGGTGGAGATGGTCGAGCTGCTTGAGGTGGGTGAGTCTGGAAGCGGTGGCAGCTCGGGCGGTGACGGTGCCAATGACGAGTGGGCTTCCGCAGCAGCAGTTGGTGGTGGTGGTGGTGCAGTATTCGGCTGCTCCTCACGTCTGCTAATCAGATCCAGCAGTGACGGCCGTGCCTTGAGTCGAGGCCTTCCCAACCCTAACATTCGCTCTCCTGAGATGGTAGCAGGTAGAGACCTGGTGTTATCGATGAGCAGTCAAGGTGGTGGCCAATCGACTAGGGTGCTTGCATCGTGGAGTCCCCCCTAGGCTGTCATCCAATCCAGGGCGTGCTCTGCCCGCCGAGGGATTGGCGTCCGGTCGCTCACAATCTGAGAACAAAGGCAGGCGCCATCTTGGGATGTCCGTTTATAGAATGCGATATCGAAGTGGAAGGTGTCGCCTGCTCCCTGCTCGATAATGTACTGGCTTACACTGGTTTTTTTATAGTTGCCAACTTCTCCCTCCTTCCACCTGCCATGTTAGGTTTACAACCACATAAGCCGAAGTCAAGGTCTTTTCCAGTATGTGCATGATCGAACGACTGTGGCCATTCGCATTTAGGCTATCACATCCACTCCTATTTACTGCTAGTCCGAGCTTCTGTATTCCGTTATCTTTGGCAGTGGCAAAGTCTGATGATGACTTCCTCTTCCTTAATCCAACGGACATATCTCAACTGAATACACGCTTTACATGGAAATCTTCAACCTCCCCATGCTCACACCGGGAGAGACATGTATCTAGCTTCACTATAGGAACAAAGGTCAGAACAAGACGGAAGTAGCATGTGAAATGTGTCATCCACAATCCACTTGAGCCCTAAATGAGTATACAGGAAGTTCGGCTCGTAGCAGGTTCCATCAAACCAATCACCCAAAGGCCATCGAGGTATAAGACAAGACATAAATAATGGACCGAATGGAGTTCACACCAATGAGCTAGCGTATCATACTCAAGCGAGTGTCGATCATCAGCGAACAAGAGGAAATGGGTGGGCTCACATGCAAAGTTGAACGCACCCCAAATCGCCCCCTCACCCCAAATCGCCCCCTCACAATTTGACCCCGGACCACGGACCACGGTACAGACAAGAGCCACGATTTTGATGGAAAGGGAGGGGAACCTAACCTCAACATCGGGTCATGTGTACATATATACACAAACACGAGCCTCGTACTGTCTAGGAGAATGCACACCTCACACAGATAGGCGATCTCTCTTATCGCTCTTGTATCAGACACTAGCTACTCCCGATGGCGTTGAAGAGCCCCCGACGAGGCAATACCACCGAGTGCCATTACTGGGGCTATTCCTTCCACTGGACCGAGCTGCATCGCTCGGCAGAGGATTTACATCCCATGATCCAGACCTACGACAGCCTGGCAGATGAATGTGTGCGGATACTGAGCAAGATTCCCACTGGCGAGGACTCGAAGAAGCCATTCAAGAAAGACCTGTACGGCCTGTTGAAGAAGCATGCCGACGAGGATACTAAGCTCAAGAAGCTTTGGGATGAGGTCAATCAAGTTCCTGAATGGGTGGACTGGGCGCAGATTCAGAGGGGACAGGAAGTCTTCTTTCGATATGGCCTCCCGATCTTGAATGTGGTGAGTTCTATACCTGGTGGCCGTCCATCTTGACGAAGATACTGACTGGACTTCGCAGCTTGGGTTTGAGAGCCTCCTGGGTGGCATGTAAGTATCATTCATCTCCCTTCACCTTTGATTCTACTTAGACTAATGATTCTCCAGGGGCGCCATGCGAGTCGTAGAAACTCTCACTCGGACAGGCGGGTTCGGGGCCAAAGTAGTCCGACGACGACTCCTCGAAACACTTCAACATGTTCTTCAGGTCAACAACTCGGTCGAGGGAATGAAACCCGGCGGCGAAGGCAATGTGTCTTCCGTCCGTGTACGGCTTCTACATGCATCCGTCCGGCTAAGAATCCTGAGTCTGGTACAGCAAAAGCCAGAGTATTACGACGTCGCCAAGTATGGCACACCCGTCAATGACCTCGATTGCATCGGTACAATCAACACCTTCTGCAGCTCGGTGGTTTGGCTTGGGCTGCCTCGTCAAGGAATCCACCTCAGTCAGCAAGAGATCGAAGATTATATCGCACTGTGGCGACTCGTCGCTTACTACATGGGCACGCCGACGGAGCCATTTGAGAACACGGCCAAGGCCCGGGCAATGATGGAGTCATTATTGATTTCAGAAATCGATCCCACCGAAACCGGGAAGATTCTAGCCAAGAATATCATCATTGGTCTGGAAAATACTGCACCATCTTTTGCTTCAAAGGAATTTCTTGAGGCGATGAGCCGCCTCCTAAATGGTGATCAACTTGCCGATGAACTCGACATCCCACGATCCAGTCTGTACTACCGGATCATTCTGTGGGGATACTGTTTCTGGGTGAAGCTTATATCCATCATTATCCCAAGGATCTATTTCATGGATCGATTCATGATTAATGTAAGTATTCTCACATGTTGTCGATCAGGTTTCCCTCTTAGCAACTAACGTGACAATCCCAGATGCGCCGCAAATACTTTTACAAGATGCTCATGGATGAAAAACTTGGCCTTGGAGGTGAAAGCCACTTCGAGTTCAAGTATTTGCCCACCCTCACTCGCACCACACGCTTGGGTCAACGACGCTCGACCAAGTTCGAAAGGCCTGGTCTTGAGAGTCTAGGTCATCTCGGGCTCCTGACGGCCTTTGGGGCTGTAGTCACCCTGGGTATAGCTTTGGCTTTCGCCGCGAAACTGATCCCTTCGAACCAGCTTTTGCATGCTATGCGAGTTTGAGCATTGGCATTAAATACTCTTCTCCTGTTTCAGAACATTGTAAACGGCTCCTATGTTTTGGTCACTATGACGCCATTCAACAATCTATATCTTCCAATAAAACTTTTCAACCACTGCACACAGTATCTTCTATCTACTGTAATCATATGATCGCCATCATGGTTTTGGATGATGGGTTGCTACCGCCATTTCTAGGGGCTCTCCAGGCCTGCGTCTCGGTACTGCTGACAGCGTGCTATGGGGTTGCTGCACGGCGGCTGAGCCTGATCCACGATGCTACGATCAATGACATGTCAGCATTGGGGGTCAAGCTTTTCCTGCCAGCACTCATCCTCGTGAATCTCGGCAAGGAGCTTCATATTGGGACAGCCTTGAACTATATTCCAGTTTTAGGTGAGTGCCACGGATCTGCCTTGATGCTGCTCGGTTCACTCATACTAATTATCTCCAACAATTCAGCATGGTCATTCCTCTACACCATCGCATCCATCGGCCTGTCGCATGTGTTAGCACGGCTATTTCGGTTGCCACATTGGGTTGCGCCAGCTACCACTTTCAACAACACCTCCTCCCTTCCCTTGCTACTTCTTCAATCTCTCGACAGTGTGGGCAGTCTACGGCTCATCCTCCGCGGAGATGAAAGTACATCCGACGCAATCGAACGAGCTCAAAGCTACTTCCTCGTCTGCGCAGTCGTCAGCAAAACCATCGCCTACGTCGTCGGCCCCCGGATGCTTCACGATGGCGGAAACCCAGACGACGATCCGGGCAATGCTGAAGAGCAACATCCGGCTGAATGTGAGGATGAACGCTTGACCGAAAGAACCTCCCTTCTACCGCAGCGTGCACAGAGCGCTAAGCGAACAGTTGGAGTGCGTGTCTGCTCGTGGGCCAAGGGGCTTATCTCTTTCTTCCCATCCCAAGTGAGAGAAGAGCTCATGGCACCTTTTGGAGATCCATTCGCCGGGGTAGCGATAGGTTGTACGCTTCTCGGTGCCTTGTTGGGGCTTGTCCCAGCGCTGCACCGGGCGTTTTTCTTCCGCGACGAGGACGGCGGGTATCTCGAGGCGTGGCTGACGTCAAGCGTGCGCAATATCGGACGACTGTTCACGACCCTGCAAATCTTTCTTGTTGGATGTAAGCTTGGAGTCACCTTTGAGCGGATGGTGGCCGATAATGGAGCTGGGGGCGGCTCGAGTCGCATACCTCGAAGGGCCATCACGATTATTTTCTTGGTACGGTTGATAGCCTGGCCAGCTGTGAGCATCTCATTGATATATGGGCTGGCGAAGCATACAAAACTTCTCGGGGATGATCCGATCCTCTGGTTCAGCATGATGCTGATGCCAGCTGGGCCGCCTGCGCTGGTAATTTCGGGACTGGCGGAGGTAGCGCAAGCGTCGGAAATGGAGAAAATGGCTATTGCGAAGACGTTGACGGTGAGTATGACCAAACAATAAATGATCTTCCTGCTGATGATATCAGGTGATGTATGCTCTATCGCCGTTTATATGCTTTAGTATCACGGGCGCGCTCAAGGCCTCCGAGGCGGTGCTCAAGGAGAGAGCTTGATGACGTCTACATATCCCACCATCATGAGAGTCAAGTTGATGGTCACCATCCATATAGGAAGAATTTGTGCATAATATCTTATGGCAAGTGTAAAGGAGCGAATCATGATAATGTTACAACAAATCCATTCTCCAAATTCGGGAACACACTTCCCTCTCAAATCCGAACAAGCGGCTAAAGAGGAGCTGTTTTACTAGCAAAACCCGGGACGCCGCTTACTTCTGTATAGCAGGATATGCAAGTCAGCCTCGATCTCTGGAATTTCCCAATAGCCCGCAGCAGCTTCTCTCGGGGGGCAAAAAATATGGATCACATACTCCGCATCCCTTGCAGACACAGGTGTTGTCGCAGGTGCAGCCCTGAGCACCAGAACAGGTACAGTTTGATCCGCAGTCGCAGCCCATGGCGGATATCGTTGGTGAATGAGTGCTTGAAGGTTGTATAGTGAGTTTGACGGATCAGATATGGAGAGATTGCAATTAATGATTAAAGTTGTAGTGGGCGGTGCTCATGGTCCTTATATCTGGAAGAGGGCGGAAGTAGGACCGGCGGCATCATGATGTCGTCAGTGGGGAGGAGCGAACCAGAACAGATGGAATGTGCCCAAAGTCCAAAGTGGGTGAGCCCAAAAAGTCAAAGCTCGTCACTCTGCAGCAATGATCGCAGTAGATTATGCCGGTCGCAGGATTTAGATCTTGAATGTCCAGGTGGATGTGGAGTCCATAGGTAGGCAGTAGCTTTCATTACATATGGATTCGTCCGAAGTTCGGGCTTTCGTTGGAGCTTTTCCACACCACGAGTCTCTCATTCTATGTAGTACCAGATCTAAGCCAGCGAGTAATAACCAGAATCTTACAGCCAGAAAAGACTCCATTCTGACATCCGGCATTATTCCGTACTTCCTATATAGGCTTCTTTTCGGCAGGCACTACTGACCCAGGGACCCTAGCTTCTGTCTGTAGGCGCCTGGTAGGGGATCGGCAAGCAGCAGCTTAGTAGCACAACTCGTTGGCCCTTTAAGTACTCCCCGAACGCTTTTTAGACCTTCACCGGGGCTAGGCCTATGTTTCAAAGAAGAAACGAGACGTACTGTGTCTGATCAGCTGAGAAAGCGAATGCAAAACAGACTCAGGCGCCTATCGAGTCCTGATCCCCTCAATCGTCATCATCTTGTGACAGGCCCGTAAGTCACCAGTCGTTACGAGGTTCCACTTCATCCAATCGCCTTCTCCGTAGCTTCTTAGCTGGTAAGCCCGTGGGCGGGACTAACTGAATGCACTAAACTTACTAAACTCCTACTCCGTACGAATGCGTGAGTTAAGTTGTCTCTTCAACTCCGCCGATAAGCAACTTCTCCGCCCGACTTAACCCCAACCTTCCATCATCATCACTACCCACCACCACTGCTAACGAAGGCAATACAAGTTCCAACAGCACCTACTACTGCATAGGTATCTTATACTCTGCTATGTTTGCACATCTCCTTTCAAAATCACTGATAGTCTCGCGGGAATTCTTGTGACTGCTGCAAGAACCAACAGGTCCTCCCCACTCAACCCCCATTCGGAGCTCCTACTCCCCCTCCGGCGAGGACTGATCCACCCGCCACCACCACCTAGAGGTCTGCTCACCTGGTTCTTCTAAAGAGCCAGGGAACCGGGCAGATCCTAATCACTTGTCGTCCTGGCCGACAATCACCTCAGCCAACCCTCCGCCTCCGACCGCCCCGATCTTCCTCTTCCCTCGAATCCGGCCGCCACCTCCTCTTCCTCCGCCGCCGCCATCAGTAGTTCTGAAGAACTCCCGCTTTCTCCAGAGTATCGAGGTGGAACTTCCGCTTCCCAACCGTCCTACGTCGCCGGCCGAACAAGTCGATCGCCCAACCTCCGACGCCGCCGTCTCCGATCGAGCAGCAGCTCCGAGGACTCTCTGATTACGAGAACGGCGGGCACTGGCATTCACGCTGACGACACCGGGGCACGTGAAGCTGTGTCCCAGGACGATCCAACTTCTACGCTTGGCCGAGCCGACGGCCGCTCTCCATCCCGCAAGCGCAGGCGCCTAGCAACCATGCGGCCTGATGGGCTTTCAAGCACAAATGGCTTTTCACAGCCCTCCCACGGGTCAACTCCGCGAAAAGCCAGCTTGAATGGTCAGCCAACTGCGTCGGTAAATGGAGAGTCGCACTCGAATGGCGCTGGGAAACCTTTGACAAGCTCTTACTTCGGCCATAACCGGGAGGAGGTCACGCGGATCCTGATCCAGAGCCTGTACGAGTTGGGCTACAACTCCGCAGCCTCCACCTTAAGCTCCGAGAGTGGCTATCAGTTGGAGACGCCCGGCGTTGCGACATTCCGGAGTGCCTTACTGGATGGAAGGTGGTCCGAGGCAGAGAGAATCCTCATTCAGTCTTTCCGGAACATGGGGGCGAAGAATGGCCAGAAAGGCTCCTATGAGGATACACTGGTGTTGGCGGAGGATGCAAACAGGAATGAAATGTTGTTCTATCTCCGCCAGCAGAAATTCCTGGAGTTGCTCGAAGCTCGTGAGTTGGGCTCAGCTTTACTTGTTCTCCGGCAAGAACTCACGCCTCTCAACTACGATGTCGACCGACTTCATGCACTCTCAAGGTTCGTTACTTTTCGCCCGGTTTTTTGCCCTTGCTACACTACATTGATTGCTAACCGTCCCCGATTCTGCAGTCTCCTGATGTGTCCTCCGGAATTGCTTCACGAGCAAGCGGGATGGGAGGGCCCGGTCAGCTCATCCCGAGAACGGCTTCTGATCGATTTGTCTAGTAAGGAAACTTGGGAGTGAGCTCTACCACAGCCCTTGCTAATTCGTTATAGAATCCATTTCCCCCTCGGTCATGATTCCCCAGCATCGTCTTGCAATCCTATTAGATTATGTGAAGCAGGGCCAGATCAGCAACTGTCTCTATCACAACACCGCCGAGCCACCATCACTATATTCCGATCATATGTGCGACCGAAGTGACTTCCCTCTGGACGTCAGCGCCAACCTCAATCAGCACAACGACGAGGTATGGCACTGCGGGTTCTCTCATGACGGAACCAAATTGGTCACTGCCGGTCAGGACCGGTCTGTATTGATCTACGACACGAGCACCTTCACAGTGATCCATAGGTTGAATGGGCACTCAGACGGTGTTGCCTTTGCCAGCTGGAGTCCTGATGACTCTAAGTTAATTACCTGCTCGCAAGATAGGACGGCCCGTGTATGGAACACCGAGGTAAATTGCCCCTGTCTTATCAAAACCGTGAGCTGTTACTGATTTCATGTGATAATATCCAGACCGGTCGCTGTCTCCTGACGATCGACCATCACTGCCATCCAGTGACTGCTGCGGGCTGGGCTCCCGACAGTGAATCATTCGTGACGTCGTCATTTGATGCGAGCTCCGGGTTATGCCATTGGAGCATGAGAGGGGCACCGCTGCATACGTGGAAGGGAGGATTCCGTACGCAAGATTGCGCTATAAGCCCCGACGGCCGACGACTCGTGGCAGCAGACACTAATTCCAAGCTTCATGTATTCGACTTCCGTACCTACGAAGAAGAATACTGCCTGTCCCTTCCTAGCAAGCCGACCTCCGTCGCCATCAGCCGGGACTCGAAGCACATGCTGGTAAATTTGGCCGAGGGTGAAATCCAGTTAATTGATATGGATACGACTGCTGTGGTTCGACGGTTCCGCGGATACAAGCAAGGCAGCTATGTGATTCGGAGCACCTTTGGTGGAGCAGCAGAGAACTTCGTGGTTAGTGGCAGTGAAGGTGAGTTTTTTCTATTTACCTCGACCTTCAACCGCCGTCCATGGTGCTAATGATGTTTAGATTCCAAAATTTATATCTGGCATAAGGAGAACGGGACACTGGTGGAAACCTTGGAAGCTCACACTAAGGGCTGTGTGAACTCAGTATCATGGAACCCAACGAATCCAGGCATGTTCGTCTCCGCCGGCGACGACAAAGCCGTGCGCATGTAAGCTGATCCCATCCATATCTCTTACATCAGTCCATTCACAGATCTCTAATATGGTTCTGCAGTTGGTCCAAAGACCCGGAGCGACATCGCCCAATTGGTGGACCGAGTCAACGACAAGGGGTTTCATCGACTGGGTTCCCACGGACGAGCGCATTACGGACTACTTCCGCATTCTGATATCTTCACTCATCGCACCGGCAAAGACTGTTTCCATGGATACCATACCACGAAGGCGTTTTTCATTGACTTCTCAACGATCTGACCAGTGAACTCTTTTTCAAGGCTGAGGAATCATATCTGTAGCTTCTGGATTGAAAGACGATAAACCGAGCTTTTCGTTTCTCCTTGCCCTCATTCCCCTCTCCGATTGCCACTTTGTGCAGCTCTCTTTTCTAAGGTTATCATTTGCACCCCGCCGCCCCGGCTCAACGTTCAGCTCCTTCCCCAATATACTTCCCCTCGCTTCACCCACCCTTCCCATCTATCCTCCTCTCGCCCTGTTGCATTCACTGGACAGGTTTCAGTACCCGCTGCTTCCCGTATTCCAGTTTTCCCCCATGAGCAATTCTCCTTGCACACATCTACTCGAGTCAATAAAGGTACTGCGCTAGCGTTTCAATGGGAATATAGTGAAATATCACGTTTCTCATTCATGGACACTGTGTCGCCTTTTTCTTTGTACGGGATTCTGGTACGACGATCTTGGCGCCTATTGTCCCGTGCGGTTTGTCTAGGCGTTTATCTTTTGAAGAGATAGATCATCACTCAATCTGCTGTCCAATACCGACGTAAATTCCACACTCTCGACTGTCCACCAGTCTCCACAAATCAAGGGGCGCGTAAGTCATGGCATGATATCTCGCAAACCTCGTAAGTGGGGCCCCAGCCTCGTGAACGACGAGAATGACTCAGTTGAAAGTTCACCGAGTCGCGCCCTCCGGAATATTATCGTCAAGAAGTGCATTAAATAGAACCAGTGCTTTTTGTATGGGAGATATTCTGCGTTGCGTTACTATTGAAATCCCTTTGCGCCACACATTATTCTCATGATGTCCTCAAGAGGGTGGTCACGGATGATCCCAAGGAGGCCCTTCTTCGATTGCCTGTACAACTGCAATCATGCCAATTATGCGGGGGAGGGGTTCTTGACATCCAGAGCTGCCGAGCTTGTTAACCCACGTCACCATACGATCCTCTCAGATACTGTCTGGCAAGACTTTGATGCCGAGACGTTGGCAGGCATGAACGATGCGAAGATCCTGTCTTTGTTCACTTCGGGATTTTTCGGGGGATTTGTGTTCGGTATGGAGGGTTCTCTGTTGAGAGCTGGCGCTTGGAGAATACTTCCTGTCCATTTCACAAGTACGTTTCCCAATACTGAACCTTTCCAATTGTTTTGGTCCGTCTGACATCTCCCTAGATTTCCTGCAACCACCCCACACACCCGAGCTATGGAGCCGCTCGGAAGTTCCCGACAACCACCTTTGTGGCGTCGGTACACGATTATTCGGTGTCTTTCAACTTCTCGACAAGCAAATCTCTGAATCCTCGGATTCTGGATTGAGCTATCTGGATTACGGGTTCGGTTCAGACAACTCCTCCTTCGCAGGATGTCACCGCTTCAGCGTCACCAGGCATCCCGCTGCTTCAGAGGAACCGTCGAGGATACGGATCAGCCTGGAAGGATTTACTTGTAATCCCCAAGAGAACAAACCACTTGCCTCGGAGGTGCTAAAATGGTTCCATACCCTGTACGCCAGGGCACTTTTTGCGAATGCGGTCCAGGCTATCGTGGAAAGCGGACGATAGATTGCTTAGAGTCGTTGACTATCGATGGAAGTACCAGCGAGGCCGGCATCTATTATGGAAACTTACACAAATGCACTCCCTGCTCTCCTCTCCGCTTGGTACCTCACGCCTTGATGCGCAAAATCTTTCAACTATATGCTGTGGTCTACTAACCTTCCATACTATTCCCGTTTACCCTCGGCCTCGGGCACGAGTATAAGCCGCGTTACCTTTTGGTTGCTGCCTTCATAGGAGACATAAACAGCTAGCTAAGATGGAGGGTTGAGAGGTGTATCCTTTGCGCCTCTGGCCATTCCTTTCTCTTTCTCCTTTCCTCTCTGTCTCTTTCCATCTCTTCCTTCCATTTTCTTTGTTCTTTCTTGCTCTCTAAACACCGAAGAGGACGCAGACTCTGACGACGAAAAGGACTCTGAAGATGATCTCACGACTCGTCCTTCCTCCCCACTGGGAGAGTTCTATCTTAGGCCCCACCGACCACGGGACTAGCCATGGCCGCTCGAGTGGTCCGCCCTAGCCCTAGCTTAGGAACAACTTCGGTACACTAGATATACGCATTGCTGGAGGAAGGCGTGAAATCATTAGTCGGAATCTTCGTACGCTGGCCAAAGGTTCTTGATGTAAGCCTTCAGTTCGACAGGGAACTCCTTGATAGGTCGTCATTATTTGCTCTGACCGCTCGCAATAATGCTAGAGAATCTGCTCGATAACTGATCTATACCAGCATAAATATTCGAGGTTCGTTCGTAAATATAGGGAAGAGGCTTATTTATGCCACGGCGGACTTGCCCGCACGAATATAAAGTGACTTAGGTGAGAGATACTGTTTTTGATTATCAGGATAGAGGACGGTGAAGATAGACAAGTTGAAACAGGCCAGTATGGAGTGTGTGTGTGCAGTCCGTCTCGAGGCGATTTAACATTGGCAGTCAAGTTCGAAGTGCAATCGACAGGATAATACATCCATAGAAAGCTTGCTACTGAGTCGGGACTGTTTGCAAAATTCTAGTAATAGATGCCAGAGCGGCAGAGCCACCTGTTCCTCGACTTGATTCTTCAGCAACCCAAAAACTCAGTCGCATACTGGCTGGGTACGGTCGATGGTTGTCTAGGGTGGACTTCCTTCCTCTTAGGTCACATATTTTAATTTTACGGGGCGAGACTGCAGCGTAGAGATTTTCCCGGGCAAGCGCAGCAGCTCCAGATGGAGGTCCGTGACGGCGTGAAGACACCAGCCGATGAAGCGGAATTATTATGTCTACTCATCCGCCCTGCCCAGCCCAGCGAACACTTCCCGCTATTGCCACCGTCACCAGACAGAACAGAGGCTGGGCCGATCTTGAACAAAAAATTTTTTTTATGTTTTTAGACCTATCAATAGTGATCGACACAACTAGCGTTTGCGTCCGATTGTATGAGAAGTACAAGCACGACAGCGTCTGATTTGGACATCCGTCACCGAAGGCGGTACAGAGGACTTTTCCTGGTTCCTTCCCGTGTCCCGCCCATATCAACTTCGGTCTAGATGCGTCTTCGTATTCTGTGGGATAGACTGTCAGGAGTCATCTGACAGATTGAAGATTGGGTCCCTCCGGGTCCCTCAATATGTGACGCAGAGAATGGGTTCTCGTCGTCTTACTCCAGACGGGCTAAGCAGAATCTATTGAGTGGGGATGCGGCCCTTTCAAACTGGTAACCTTAACCTTGTCGGGTTTATATATGTTCAATCGCATAAAAGACGATGACTAGCGTTGGAATCATTTACATTACTGACAGAAAGGTATTCTTGTCTTAGAGGTAGGATCACAAATTTGAAAGAGCTTTATCATCTATATTGTGGGCCAGAGCGGGGAGGAAAACGGCTTGGAAGGTTTATCTTGCGGATTAAATCGTCTGATGTGCCTACTTACAGCCAGCGGACTGCTGCTACTGGGAAGGTCATAAAGTTTAGAGGTGGGTCGCCAGCTCCATGGAGCTGATCAGGCTGATCCGCCCGGAATATCCGAAGTTAGTTTAGACCCGTAGTCTAGACCCCAGAGCTGGGTGGGACAAGCCAGCTCATATCAGGGGATACGTCGGGAGCGCGAATGTTGCACTACAAATAAACGCGCGGTCGATCGTCGACATTGATTCAGGTCAACCTGGTCTGGGGCCATTTCAAAAAAAAATTCCATGACATCCATTCAAGAGCTGTTCAATGAGGCTATAGAGTCTCTTCCGGACATTGAAGAGGAGAGCTTTGCATCTCACTTTGACAGCTTCGCGGACCGCCAGGTAGTCCTTCTAGGGGATGGAAGTCATGGCACGTCTCAGCACTACCGTGCTCGTGCTGAAATTACCAAACGGTTCATTGAGAGACATGGCTATACGATTGTGGCCGTTGAAGCGGATTGGCAAGACGCCGAAATAATTGATCGTTATGTACGCCTGAGGCCTAGCTCCGCTCAAATCTCTGAGCCCTTCAAACGTTTCCCGACCTGGATGTGGCGCAACTGTGAGATGCGAGACCTTATCCAGTGGATGCGCAGATGGAATGAGAAACAACCGCCGGAAAAACGAGTAGGCTTCTACGGGCTCGATCTCTATAGCATGGGGGCGTCGATCCAGTCTGTCATTGATTATCTTGATCGTGTCGACCCAGCAGCAGCCAAGGAAGCTAGAAAAAGATATGGTTGTCTCTATCCTTGGGTAGACGATCCTTCGGCCTACGGTCTAGCGGCTCTGCGTGGGATGAGGGATTGCGAACTAGGTGTCACGCAGATGCTACGTGATCTCCTGAAAAATCGACTGAAATATATTGAAAACGATGCCATCAACGGGGAAGAATACCACAGCGCGACGCAAAATGCTTTTCTCGTACGAAATGCAGAAAGATACTATAAGGCGATGTATTGGAGCTCCGCCAGCTCGTGGACGTTACGTGATAACCATATGTTTGACACATTGGTCCGCCTGCTTCAGCATTACACACGGCCAGAACGTCAACCGAACTCTCCGCCAAATTGTAGGGCCATTGTCTGGGCTCATAATTCCCACGTCGGGGATGCTCGTTACACGAGCATGGGATTACATCGGGGCGAAGTCAACATAGGGCAACTTTGTCGGGAACACCTCGGCCGCGAGCACGTGGCGATCCTTGGGTGCGGCACTCATACTGGTACGGTGGCTGCAGCACATGAGTGGGATGGGGACATGGAATTCATGTCTGTGAGACCAGCCAGAACAGACAGTTGGGAAATGATAGCCCACAGAGCCGGGGTTCCCACATTCCTTCTGGATCTGCGTCATGATCGTGTCGATCCTGCGCTACGCAAGGCTTTATCAGCAGAGAATCGTCTTGAACGTTTCATTGGCGTTATATACCGACCTGACACAGAACGCCTTTCTCATTATTCACAGGCATTCATTCATGGACAGTTTGACGGCTACATTTGGTTTGATTGTACTAATGCTCTCGAACCTCTCAGAGACAATGAGTCTCTTATGATACCCGCAGCCGAAAAGACTAATTTGTCGGGAACTTGAGACAGCTCTTATCCCTTTTACAAAACAACCTTCCTCAGGGTCTTCATGATGGCAAAATGAAAAGCTCATCTCTCGCTGACTTTCTATTTTTCTCTTGTTCTTTTCCGATCATGGGGTCCCTTTTTCGTCATTCCTTGGCTCCATTCCCTGTGCTAATGTGAGCATGGCTCAAGTGTGTATGTCAATGGAACTAGTAGCTCGTACAATTTGGATAATATTTCTCGCTTGCTGGAAGCTAGAAGGGATGAAATTTGAAATTGTCTCGAGATTGAAAATGTAAGAGTCGACATGGCCTCCTTTCTTTGGCTTGCATTCTTTTCTGTGAAGTAGCTACGTCGTTTTTATTTTCAATCAATATGATATATCTAGTTGTATAGCAAATTGCAGGACATCAGGGCAGCCTCGTCGGTCCAAACAGGTCAAGGGAGGAGAGATGGGCGAGACGGACGGATACGAGAAACAACAACATCGAAGCTATAGGGAAGAAGGGAGAGCGCCTCACTAAGCGAGTGGGTAGCCCTTGTCTGACAAACAGGAAGATTGAAGAAGCGAGGTGCTCGACAATTTGATAACAAGTCAGGTAAGAAGCAGGTGAACAAGACGTTGAAAGCCGTCATCACACAAACATCCGTTACTACTTCGTCTGTTCTAAGTGTTTGTTATCTCCTGTCTACGTCTTCTTTTAGATCGTACACTCCCAAGTTGTCTGCGAAACTCAAGTACAACCCCCACAGATATAAACCCGCAAAACGAGAACAACCATATTCCCCAGTGTCAACAAAATCAGCCCTGCTAGAATGGGTAAGCGAACTTAGCTCACGGTCCGTTCGCCCATCTATCTCTAGTATAACTTCGTGAATCGTATTGTATCAAGCAGAATCCATCTAGTGGGCGGTAAGTTGATTTGTGGGGCGAGAGATGTTTGAAGTCACTGGAATACTTGACGTCGCTATACTTCGGGATATTCAAAAGTTAGGTCTTAACATGATTCTTATTTTGTCTTAAAAGATTCCGAATCGATGCCTAAAATACGAACAACTCCTCGTAGTACTCTTAGCAATCCAGAGCATGTAAGCAAATTTGATTTCAGGAGTCACTGTTTTTCATTTCTGCGAAAACAAGCTTGTAGAATCAAAAATTTCAGTAGATTAAAAAGTGTTCAGGATCTTCGTCCTGTCGCAGTAAGCCCAGCGGCAAGAACGCAGAGGACAGTAGGCAACAGGCCAGGCCACACAATGTTCATTTCGGAGGAAAGAAAAACCACATGTTTCAGAGACCCTTGCTTCCAATAGCACCACAACAATATCAAAGCTTTCAACGTCCAGTTAAGTCAATCCTTCCGAAAGGAGATCAAAAATATCGATCAGAATATTCGTCTTGGGCCTAGGAACCGACTTTTTCAATCCCATTAACTTATAAACCGCAATCTGAGCTCCCCGCACACTGTACTCAACGCTAAAGGTGGTGTCCCGAGGGATCTCTGCAAATTGCCCTACCAGTGCGATATTGGTGGTATTGGGCGGAATCACCTCTGGTCGATCGGTGTGTGCCCTCGGTAAAAGAGTGGACGTTGCAAGTGGTAGATTGCATGGGATAGTGTTTGACCTTGGAAGAATACTGTCCAAGGGGAAATTGAGATGTGAGAGTAGTTCCGCCATGATCTCCTCCCCAGTGCAGTCTGTCATAGGTTTTTCAATAGTATTGCCCATTTTCTCGGGCCGAAGGCCGTAGCCCCAGATAACGTGAACGTTCGCGGGCTGATTAGAGAATACCGGCTGATGAGGAACACTGATACTGAGTAACCAGTTGCTGTCGGGAAAGGAAACCAGCGCACCAGTACCCGCAGTATCGTGGGTTAAAACACGATACAGATGCATAAAATAGGGGTCGTAGAGAGTCACTGTAAAAGTCACGAGCGTGGATTTAGGGCTGAGGGAGTTGAAATTCAGTGGAGCGCCAAACTTATTTGACCTGTTTGCCAGGTGGAACCAGAGTGACCAGTCGCCATATGTAATATCATCCGGATCAGACACGCGAGGTGGTGGCTCAAAGTTAGTTCCTACCCGAGCACCTGAGTTTGGCGATCCAAGAGTCACAATTGTGAGATCGCACGGGTCAAGCTTGACTCTTTGGTCTTCGTCAAATTCCCTCAAAACGAGCTCAGAAACTGTTTTCGGATCATGATGAGGCTCGCCAGAAGAATCCATGATTATGTCGACAACCTTCGCGTTAAAATGGAAGTTCACACCCTCAGAGCGAAGATATGCGGATATCGGTAGTATAACCGATTCATAGAAGGTGTATCGGGTTCTGTCTATATGTCTCACGTGATTAAGGCTGTGAATATCCTGGAGATGGGACCGAAGACATCGTTGAAATTCAATCGCACTATGCCACGGTCTGAGGGAAAACCTGAATTTTGATCTAAGTAAGCAGAGGCCCAACCTGACTGACCTAGGGATTGTGGAGGTCGGAAATCTCACGTAGTAGACCACAAGGCCCAGAAATCGGTTCCAAAAAACTCATCCCCAAAGTAGTCCTGTATACTTTTTCTTTCGAGCAACCTTTCACTTTCCAAGAGCACCTTCAGCAATTGCAACCTATTATAAGGTCCAATCGAGAGATGATTCGCATCCGATCGTTCAGCGCGTCCTTCTTTGGTTCGAACAAACCGTGTATTTGCAACCCTATTAGGTAGAGGGCTTTCACTATGTTCGAAATCTCTGATTGAATCCAGTACAGATTTATCCGCGTTCTTTGCCATTGGAACCAAAGAGAGTAAATGTTCGACGCATTCAGCATGAAAGTATGGCAAGCTTCCTGGCCGGATTAGGAAGCCATTCTCTGAATCTCCAAAGCTCATGATTCCTCCCCCTGGCTTTGCGTGCCGGTCGAGTATATGAATGTTAGATCCTGGCATTTGCGCATCTTTGATAAGATGCACAGCCGCAGCAAGCGATGCAATCCCACTGCCGATAAGCCACGCCTGGGTGGTTCCAGGGTCGCGGACATTTGAGGTCTTAGGATTCATTGTAGGTTTTGTGTGAAATGAAAATTTTTGGACACATAGATCCTCCACATTCACGTCTGTGGTAGCACTGTCCTTATATAGAGAAGTGTAAAGGTATTGAATTTTTTATGAGCAATAAGTTCAAGATAAAGTAATTCCAGACTCTATCTGGTCATGGCGTCGTTTGATCTGACTACCGAGCAAGACGGTCTAGAACAACTCCCCAAACGGGTAATACGAGCAGAAGTTCACACATACGTACAAATATGCGGGCGATACGAGTAGATTCTGCTATCCGAAAGGAACGCGCCTCCTCATGCCACAATAATACCTAGTCAGCTAACAGCGTTTTCGAAGATTGAACAGAGTCTGGCCGTTCAATGTCTGTGATTTATGAGTGGCATGATAGCATACTGGAAGTAGTGATTTTTAATAATTTAAAATTTATTGGGACCGCAGTATGTAATATATCGCCAAGGTTTCGATGATAAGCTCTCGGGGAAACTCCTTCCTATAGAGTGGTTCGGGAAATAAGCCCCCATGCTTCTGATCGGCAATGGTGCCACTTGGTGTGGGGCATGCAACTTGTAAGTTGTGGCAAGCAATGGCCGCAGTCGATCAACTTCTAGAACTACGTCCACGACATTTGGGTAGACAGGACCAGGGACTTGACAACACTTCCTTTACCATAGAGCTTCAATTTATCTCTCTTGGCTTTCTTAGCAGAATGACGCTCACCGACCTTGATCTAAATGCACCGTGGCGTCCTTCTTGTCGTGTCTGAAAATAATGTCCTCACACTCTGCCTCGCGCATCTCTTGCAAAATTGTTACACGTCCTCTTCTCTTCACCATGCCTATCTATGAGTTCCCACCACTTCCAATGGCGCAAAAATTTCTGGAGACGGCAACCGGGGCCTCCCGATGTGCCGACTCAGCGGACGCTTACGCATCCAAGTTGAGAGCCCATGACTACTTGGCGACTCGCAGGCTGCCAGGAGAGCCAGACTTACTCAAGGATTATGAGGACGCCTTCGACAAAATGCGCGAAATGCGACGAAAAATTCTACAACATACTTCTTTGTCAGGCGTTCCGCGTTCAGGATAAAGGATAAACAACAATCGTCCTCTTGACATTGAGACATCAACGGGAGAGCAAGCGAAGGGCAAAAGCTATAATTTTCCTCATATATCGATCATTCGCAATTTTCTCAGCAAGCAAATTCCTCGTTTTTCAGCGGCTAGCTAGAGCTTTGATCACAAAAGTGGTTATAAACACGAGACGTGCATATCTAAAAGAGGCCTCGACACAGTGCAATCACAACCTCGATAGGTCGCACAAAATGGATAAGATAAATAGTTTGAAGTACTAGCCATCTTCAAGTCGAGTACGGTTGCTCCTAGTGAGGTAATTTGAAAATATGTCGAAACGTAAATAGGTAGATGCTCCTATATTGAAAGGAATTCGATAGTAAATTTTTGCAAACTATGCGCTCGTTATCTGGGAAAAATGATGCAAGAAGCCTAGTAGGATTTTCCGTCGGAGGACTTTTCTGCTTTATCCGAAATCCAGGGACGACTAATAGCTCTTGACGTAGAGGCAGATATGTAGGCTCTCAGACTCCGAGAGATTTCTCTGTAGTAAGCCCTCGGACTTTGCAATCGTTCTAGTCTGCCATGTTATCCTGGTCACACTCCCTTTCACCCCCCCCCCCCCCCCCCCCCCAAAACACCTCCAAGAGAGATGTACATGAATAACCGAGAAAAGTATCAAGCGATAGACAGAAGGCTCTGAACGCTGACCGGCCACACGGTAACCTTGAAAAGACTAGTTGGTAGCCAGGGTTTACAGGTTGGATAGAGTTATGGAACCGGACCTGCGTATAGATATTTAGAATCATATACACTAGCTTAAATGGACAGCAGTGCTTCAACTTGTCATATTGAGTGATTGAAGCCTCACACTTTATCCCGCCGACTGAAGTATTATATGCTATTCCAACAGTGATGATATGTGATGATACTAAGTGTTTCCTAGATCGACGAGTTAACTGCCTGACACAGACCGATCGTTGATCAATGGCTGAAGAAGCTGGAACGGATTAAGAGGCAAACTTCCGAGGAGGAAAAATCAATTCAAACCGCCGATTAAATATCCAGGCAGACGTGCTGAATTCCTATTGTGTCGTTCGATGTCGGAGAGAGGCCTATCTGGTATTTGGTAAGAAC
Source organism: Penicillium simplicissimum (assembly GCA_024706585.1). Classification (NCBI taxonomy): domain Eukaryota; kingdom Fungi; phylum Ascomycota; class Eurotiomycetes; order Eurotiales; family Aspergillaceae; genus Penicillium; species Penicillium simplicissimum. The sequence goes on from JAMZTW010000014.1 coordinate 284,900, forward strand.
CCAAATAAATTAATTCAAAAATGCCTCTTGGCCTTTTCTTCATGACTCAGTGCTACACATAGTCTTTTCTCTAGGATAGAGGGGAAAACGCTAAGAATAGCAGGCTTGAATCTCACCGTATGGAAACATGCATAGGTTAATTAGGTATACAACATACACATTGGCCTATAAGACTATCATGCCATTATATGCTCGTTAAGAACAAAATGTGTTCGCCTAAGAGCCCGTCAATACATGGCACTAGATGTTCAGAGTCTGGTCTAGTAACTAATTCAAGCATAACATTTTTTTCTCACGATATTCTGTAGTTAAAGGACTAGCCTTACACACGTACCAAGCGACTATTTCTCAATTTTTCAATTCACCGGAATCCTATAAGATAAGAAAAGACCACTTGAACAAACCTGACATTTCTTGCATCAGGGATACACTGACAGTGCTGCACGAATCAATCCACAATTTCCACTTTCTTTTTGGTATAAGTTTGGGTTGCCTTCGGAACCTCCAAAGACAAAACACCATTCTTCAAGTGGGCATGAGTGTTATCCTGATCGACGGCAGACGGAAAGTTGAATGTTCGTCGAAAATCCCCTACAGACCTCTCTGATGCCCACCACGAGCCGTCCTCGGAAGTGGACTCCCGCTCAGTGTGAGCTTTGATGCTCAGGCAATGGTCATCTTCAAATTCAATATTTAAATCTTTTTGTTCGACTCCAGGTAGATCACCATCAAGGTAGTAAGATTTTTCGGTTTCGCGAATATCAAAGGACGGTGCGTATGCTTGAGGGCCGCCTAGGTTGGACAGCATTGTCTCATAGTTATCAAGAGCGCGGCTAATGGCAGAGAGCCCTCCCCGGCGAGCGTGAGGAATCAGCGACATTGTTCGATGGGGTTGAAATCTTTGGAAAGGGGCTTCGAATCGCTTCGTTCCGTGCTTTCCCAACCGCAGAGTTGATTTAGTGAGTAGAAAAGATGCACGGTTGATCAAATATCGAGATTGAAACATGATCATAATTCTATTCGACAGAAGGTACTAGCGCAATATCTTATAGATCCTCGTTGATGGCAACTGCACTATAAGATGTCGCAAATCCCCGAGAACATTACTGAAATCTAGAGCGGCCTCGACTCCGTCCAGGTGGATTATGAAGGGTATTTCACACGCACATAGTCATTCCACCAGCATAACAGGGTCAAATGGAACGAGATTTGTGTAAACCGGATGAAGAAATGAACGATATCATGTGGATGTTCAAAACCTCATTAATGGTCGGGAAACAATGTGGTGACGTCAACCGCAATGCCACTAAATACCGAAGTACCATAAAGAACTGAAATACACATTGATCGTCCAGAATGACCCCGGCTGAGTGGAAAGAGACGGTCCCTGGCTCGAGTATTTGACTCACTCCTAGAGGGCCAAGTTCGTTTCACACGTGGGCCCCGCTCGACTACATATCTACGGCTTTAGGAACAAAAGTACATAAACTCGTATTTTTTTTCTCTGAATTTCTAAAGACTCCCGCCACAACTCAAATCCCGTGAGATATGAGCATTAAATAACGATCACACAGTTTGCCTTACTTTCTGACTATGTTCTTATCAGCCGACATGCAATCATATGATTCCTCACATGGACGTCCGGATCAAATCCTCCAGTGGCTAGCAAGCTGCAGAAGCAACCAATCAGCCCTATCCGGGTGATTCAGTCGGGTGGCTTCTGGCCCATTAGGTTGTTCAGCTCTTGCTCATGTCGTCTTGCTTTGCGGACGAAGTGGGCTTCTCATTCCAGTCCCCAAATTCCGTAGAGGGCCTATTTGTTGTACCGGAAGTGTGGGAAGATCCACCTCCATCGTCTTCATCACCACTTTTCGAATTTGTCGATATCCATACACGACTACCGTTATAGTACATCAGAATAATCGTTAATCATCTACTGACAAGATTCAATCTCGACCAGGCCTTCAAGATGTATCAACACCTTATATTAGGATTCCATAAATTTATATCCATATCGACTTTCATATCGACATTCGCGATACAATTCTCCATGCGGTTTGATGACCAAGTCTTCATCCGATTGTAGCTCAGCCCAACTCAATTTCGTTTCAAATTACTTCTCCTCCAAACTGACCTCAACGGCGCGCCACCGTCAAATTTCATTAAGGCGAGCTGGGAGACCTGAATACCCCACCTCTTCATTACCCAATTTGCCTCTGGCCTTGCGTGTTAGGTCCAATTCTTACTGAATGCTCCTCCCAGCAATCTTATTTGCAGAGTCCAACCATATGCGCCTAATGGGTATACACCACGAAGTTTACAATGCTTACTTTCCAATAAGCGTGCGCAGTGTGATGAACATTAGCCAGCAAGAAATGAATTGTTCACGTAAGCGTTAAGTGAAAAAATTGGGAGATGCAGAGCCTCCTCGCGCGGCTCAAAGTTCCGCCCTTCACCCTTACGAATCACTTCGCAATCGCTCAGACTTCATTTTTCTCCGAACATTAAAATTACCTTTTCAGGAGGCGACTATTATAATTCAACTTCCGCAAAGGTAACCTTCCAGCCCCACAAATTATCTAGGTCCCCAATAGCCCGTGAGCTACACCTCGATTTCGCACGTCTCGACATTCACACTTAATTTCAACGACATTGAACGAAGTAGACTGGTGCTGGAAGGATATAACGTGGTTACCATGGCAAATCCTAGGGCAAAAACATTCGCATTGGCTACGCGATATTTACTCGCAGACTGAGTACAACTAATGTCTCGATGCCAAATGCATGTGCAGACTGTTTCCACCAATGTTCTTGGAATGGCACTGTCGGTACGACCACCCCCAAGAATTACCACCCCAAGAATTATGAACCGCAACGGATGATGAAATGAGCGAACATCTTGACCAAAATGTGGCAAGCCATCAAAATCGCCAGATCGGCTCTCAAAATTTGGAGAGATTCTCCGTGTCGTACAATGATTTCCTGGGATCCTACGTGCTTCAGCCTACTAGGATGTTGTTGCTTCTCGCTAGTACTTTGCCACTAGGTTTATATATCCAGGATGCGAAGATTCTCGGAAAACATAAAATTGCCGCACTAATTCAGTGTTTGTCTTTCCTTTACACGCATTTTGCATGTGGGAAGTGGGTTCCTGAGCGAGCCGATCACGCAAGATCAAACCAGCAGCGCCCTGTGTGAACTGCACAAAACGCCACAACTGTGATATCCATTTCGCTACCTCCAGAGGCGTAACAACAGAAAGCAGGCCTGAAATGGGTAGTGTCTCCAATCACTTGTATAAATAGACAAATTAGACCTCAGGGAGCGAGAGCTTTGATGGTGCAGTCGAAGACGTCATCACTCACTGTGAAGCAGTCAGATCTCCTACTTATATTTCAATGTTCGTTGACAGGGTTGGCACTCTTGTGGAATGGCCTCGCAGAAATATTTTTAACGACTCCGACATGCTGACCGGTGGTTGTCTCTGCACTGCGAACAAGTACGTAATCACGGATGAGGATGCCGCTGTGGCCAGGAAGGTGAAGAATTCATACATTCGAGGTGGAGCAAAATTTCTTTCATCTGCTTATTCAAATTGCACTAGATAACATGTCACTGTGTCCGCTGCCGCAAAATTGGCGGTAGTTATACCATGACTGACCTTGTCATGCCAAGGACGAGCTTCAAATTAACAGTCACATCAAAATGGCGCTTTCTGATTCCGTGCCTACGAAAACATAGCATCAGCACCTTCGACGCCGTCCGGACAGATGATAAGCATAGGCGTATCCACTTCTGCCGCCATTGTGGGTCAGTGATCTATCGCGAATCTGAGATGTATGGATTTCGCGATCTGGTATTTGTGCCGGTAGGCACTCTGGATGAAATTGACTTGGTCGCCAACTTGCGAGAAGAAGAATGTTATTGAATTGGGAGCTTTGGTGGGTATTATCTCATTTCCCAGACCCATATTGCATAAATATATTGACGTTGGATTTCTTTCTAGACTTTTATATACTCGTTCGGCAATGGACAGCTGTTCTGGGTAAATTTTGGGAAACAAGATAGAACTGGCAACGACGAAGTCGCAAGAACATTTTATACTTTTAAGCAAACATACATAGATTGCTCGTCCTAGGTGTAGTGGTCGTAGAATAGATTAGTACTCTACTAGCCGGGCCTGTAACGTGTTTTCGGGCTTTATCACTACCCACCTTGGCTCTTTTTGTTGTTATACATTAACTCAATATTAATATACAAGGAGAAAATGTCGTTCAAGACGGCCTCGGTTAGCTAGGCAGCGACTCCTAGTACTGAGTGGCCATTAAATAAGGAGAGGAAACCTATCTTAATGGAAAACTTACGTCCTTAAGCGAGATCCGAGACTCGGTAACGAGAGTAGCGGGATTTCAGGACCCTTAGCTAGAGAAGCACGTTCTTATCCGGCCGGGAAAGTAGCGCCCTTTAATAGATAAGTAATATATAAGGTATTAAGGTACAGTATATTATATTTCTGGCCGTCCTCGAGTCTTTCTAAAGCGTGTCTACCGCAAACGTCTTAGTCGGCCTGGGTCGCTGTTTCTGTGAGAGCTGAACAGTTTTCTTCTGGTATATGTTGAACCTAGGGCTGCATGGATAACTGTTGTCACTGGTCTGAATGCAACGCATACAGGTGGGTGCTTCGCCCTCGGCTCTTGCAATCGCACGAGGACGGTCGAGCTCCTCCGGTTCATGAGATGATATCGATTAATCAAATGGCCAGAGACGCTCGTACTCAGCCCTTTCCTCGTCAGTTTCAGCTAATTGCTCCAATATCAGAGTCTTTATTCCGTCAAGGGCAATTTTGCAATCATGGTACCGCTCGTGCTCGATAAAGCCCTTGTCAGGCCACAAATCGCCGAGCCTCTCCTTGGCCTCTGCAACAAGCTCGGTTCCTGCCACTGCGCCATCACTATCCACTTTGATACGCTTGTAGTCTGCTTCCAAAAAGCTAAACGGGAATGGGATATCGCTCGTGACGGCAGGTAAATCCGCCCACGTGCCCTTTAGGTCGGCCAGAAGCGAGTGGAAGTGTGCCTCGCCGTATTCAAACATCCGGTGGGCAAGAAATATCAGCCCGTACGCTGCTGTCTTTCGAAACTCGACTTCTCAATATAACTCCGGATTTTTGGCTTGCATGAGTTTCCGCTAACTAATGAACACGTTTTGGGTCGTATATTTATGTACGGCATCGGACCGTTCTTCCGGTAAAAGGTCGGAGAGAGTAGGCCGTGGTGAAAGATTAAGTGTCTCCGGTTCAAGGACATCCCAGTTAAGGAAAGCAGGATCGATATTGTGGTTAAAGAGGGATGAGATATGATATGACTGCTAGTCGATAGTGCCCGTAATTTTTCCCGGATTATAAAGATCTACGAAGATATTCTCATCGTGTAAATCATCGTGCTAGAGATAGGGTCTAGTAATGGCTATATCCTTAGGAATAAGGGTATCTACGACTTATCTGTAGTAAGCTAAAGCAGCACTTTTCTTTCTGGGGTCTGGTTAGTAGAGATTTGGGCCACAGAATAAGGTAATCTATTTAGGAGGCTTTAAATATTGAATAGCCTTTGTCTCTCCTATGCCGACTGCCTATAGACTAAAGAAGCCCCTACAAAATTATTAGCAGCTATATAGGAATAACATAATTATAACGTATATAGCCCCCCTATCGACGTCTAGAATCGATCGGCCTATATCACACTAGTCCCGGCCTATCGCTAAACCGATCACGAACTCTGAATCACTAACGGTATTGCTATCCTTGGTATAGTGATTACCTGCTGGTGGCTACGCGTCTCCTCTGTAATATAAGCTCCCGTAATAGGAGAAAGAAACGCTTAACTATTACTTCTAGAGGTGTGTTATGGCAAGGAGGACTTAGAGCTTCTAGGGTAATTTCATCATGCTCTATACTTGGGATAGCGACACACCTTCCACTTTATCCATAATGATAAATTTAGCCCCCACGGGATTTGTTTTTGCGTGCGAGTTCCACGCGTATACACGAGGCGCTGGTATATCAAGAATTTTCCTAGCCTGATGGTCTAGGTGTGTTAGTAAGATATAGAGTTGATGAAGTTCAGAATAAACTCACAAAGTCTATCGTGGCCACTTCGCTAGTAGTAGTATAGTGTGGAATACCGGCATTCGGATTCGGCACCTTCGCTATTACTTCTCGTCTATTATCCATAGACATAAGGAATGCTTAGTTAAATATGCTGTCGGGATATTTCTTGATTGCAAAGCATCGGGCAGCTCCAACTGAGTCTGCTGCGACTCTTGCGAGCCTGTTGAGGTCGAATCTCATCTCTCGCTTTCGGAGATTCTCTGCTTCATCTAGAATATAGCGGCCACGCGTAAATTTGAAGAATTTGCAGTTGGAATTCCAATCTGATACATGTTAGCACAATGCTAGTGGGGCTCAAATGCAGCTGCTTACCGGTCTCGAAAGATCCCGAGTCGATGCTGGCGGAATTGTGATCATACGACAAGTTTAAAGTTTTAGGAACCGAGCGGAAGTGTCGTTGGGAGCCTGGGTTTATACTGCAAATAAGGCACCCAAGACGCGTGGATGGTGGTCGGCACATATTCCATGGAATATCTTTGACCATGCTTACCATCCAGATAGTCAGGTGGCTCTTGATTTCGTGGACATTAAGCTGCCGGGTACTGCTTTTTGCACAAGTCAAGAATGATGGTGCAGGTGTTGTGGAGGGAGAATAGGCAGTTGGAAAACCATTGGGATCCTGCCATGTCTGATTGACCCAGACAAAACGTGACTTCGAGAGGGAGCATTTGTTACAGCTATCAGTCAGCAGCTTCTGGAAACTGCCCTCCTTATTCTTAACGCAAATTGGGAAAGAGAGAGAGTTTTTCTTTTCCCTAAGCGCCATGATGGGTGGTTCTAACAGTTGATGGCAGCTAACCAACGTTGTTGATATCATACTCTTTCTCTAACTACTGTAGGTAGTTAACTAGTTAGTTAGTAGCGATTAGTAAGCAATCCAGGGATCGCTCAGGTGTTTGGAAAGAACAATACGCATTTCCATCATTCTGATTTAGTCAAGTAGCTACCTAACATATAGCCTTCACACACGAGTGGAAAATCTGCATTCTGCTTTCAAAACTCGTTATCACCAATTACACGGTTTGATAGCTTCTCAAACACTGATACTAAGCGACGCCATTTTCCCGAGAGAACGTACATAAGCCCAACAGTTTCAAGAGCTTTTCTCGGTGATCAAGAAAGATTCCATAACCGGACGGCATATAATGCCTATAGAATGTTGTGCGTTAAAAATTTAACCTTCCTGAGGGGCAAGATCATACTGTGGCTTCTTGATTGGGGGTTCTGGATGTTCAATATTGGTTTGCTGGAGGAGTGGACTCGCTTCGGGACTCGCACTTTTCCTATGCAAATCTTCGATGGCATCGTTTTCAACGTTGCTAGCGGCTGGAATAGGGGCATAAGGATGAGAAATGGTGTCCCGATGTGGATGCGCTTTTCCTGTTTGAATAGCACCGTTGTCGGTCACGCGATCAGCGGCGGAAAGAGCATAATCGCCAGAGTCAAAATATGTCCGTTCCTTCCGGTTGTTAGTAACGTTAGCATGTGTTGTGATAGAGAATATTCAAAGTAACTTTACCTTAGATTTTTGGCCGAGTAAACCTGCACGCGGTAGCTTTCCGTATTTACTGTAGAGACGTTTCTCACTTTCAGATAGCTGTTGAGGAAATCGTGTTAGCACCTTTGCTTTCAGGCAGCGTAGGGGAAGATCCTACCTCTGGATGTGGTCCGCTGCCTTCTGGCTGCATTCTGTGAGATTAGCCCTATGTTTTCCGGAGATTGTTTCTAAGCATGCGTTGAGAACTGCAGAACAGGAATATTATTTTGTTTTTCGAACCGGACTTTTATGACGTCTTTTTGTGTCGTGTGTCACGCGACGCATTTGCGTTAGTCATCTAGGCAGGCATCCGATGGGAGGTGATGATACGGGAACATCAATATTCCGGAACCGTTCTTGATACAGATTCGTAGATCTTTGTGTTCGGTTTTAAAAATCAAACATGGGCGTAGGTAGTGAGTTGGGTGACGCCAGAACACCTCGGCAATAGATGACGGGAACATTATCAGACTTACTCCAGACAGTCCCTAGAGGATATTACGACTATCTATTAATATAATCAAGAGCAGGACATAGGCCTGGAGGCAAATACTCGTAACTCGGCTCTAAAAGTCAGGGTCCTAGGAGCAAAAGAGTTCCTAGGGTCTGTAGGCATAATGCCAATAAAAGCCTACTGTAGAGTCCTTACTGTAGGACTAGCCTTTTAAACCCCTCTTTTGGCGCCCTGACATAATAATATCTGTTGTTTCTGAAAGAAACTAAGCATGGAACGAAGACCCCGGCTAAAATCAGATATATCTATATACTTCATTTCCACATCAGCGGAAAATGGCATTTCCAAAGAGGGCACTCTATCGAGTAGATAATGAAAGTCGACATTCTTCATCAGCGTTACCACATTCCGTGGTGTGAGGTAGTCTCGCAATATAATTTTTGTTTCCCATATGTTCACTACCTAATCACTCGGTTCACTCCCCTCAAACATGAATTTCATCAGAGTTACAACCCCCTGGTTCGTTCCTCATAAAGGGCGAAATTTGCTAGTAACTGTAGAAGTCGGTAGACTGATAAATTGCATAGCGATACCCAGTACCCAGTTCGTCCTGTCAGCGAAACGACATATCTCAAGATAGCAAAAAAAATATTTCTGTGTACTCATATTGAGGGCCGGTGGTCAGTTCTTCCTTGGCCTGATAGTTGGAGCCCTGATCAAGTCGCTGAAGTAAGTCCGTAACTGGATATTGTTTCTGGGCGGAAAAGCTTTAAGGTAATGTCAGGACTTCATTGTTTCACAGACCCCTTCGATAATTGATTGACCACCGGATATCCGTGGATTGGTTTCCGTGGGCGGTGGGGCCTAGATACTCCGGCTGAGGTGGACTTGTTGTCTGACGTATAGACTTTTTATCACGATTGCCACTTTAACGCGACTCACGAACACAGCTTTCTGCACCCCTCGAGACCTAAAATTTATCATTTCAACATTTCATATCTTGCCTTATTCTAATGAAGTACAATAAGTACTTCTTGCCTAATGGGCAGCAGATCAATGTCAAACCATCCTTTAAGGGGTTTACATTTATTGTCGATGAAGACAGTCTACGCGGCTCTTTTCCACCTTGGTGGTCGATTTCTCTTTATACCGAGAACTCAAGTAAAGGAGAGCCGTCCATTGATAAGGATGGCCAGTCCCTAATCGATTCGGTCTCCTTTACAAGACCGACTCTTCGCAGCGACGTGCTACATCTTTCTTCAATGTCCACGCCGTTAATTCATGACGCGAAACCTGAAAGCGCTGTTACCAGACAAGTGGCCATGATTTTATTTGCCACCTTTCTCTGGTATTTCCAAGAACCTGCACCAGACAGGCAGTTTCACACATCGGATCGAAGTGAACTGCCAGGATTCGCCACAGATACAGGAGCAGAGTGGAGTCTACGAGTGAAAGGAGACGGCATGCTGAGTGGGAATTATCGAATGCAGAGAATCGAGAGGATGGGATTAATCGCGACTGCCGACCCTTCAGTGGGTTCGCAAGAGAGCCCAGAGACCTCTTTCGAGATGTTCATTAGTCAAAGGGCCTTCTGGCAGTTGGATCCCGGGATATATCTGTTTACTCTGGATCCGCCACGCTTTCCTGTCGGCTATAAGGAGGCATGGGATTCTCTTCCATCATTGGATGCTTTTGGAAGAGGGTTCCCATTTGGCGCTGGACCTAACACTTCTGGGACTTTCATACCCTCATATTACCCTCCCATCCCACTTCAATATACATTTACTGACAGCATTCGCCATCCAGTCCGCCCCAGAGCTCCACGGCAAGGAGAGGTGTTTTATACGAGGTTTATTCCCAGCTGTGGTCAGAACATGACATTCCGTATACCTCTAGTCCCACTGGAAAGCTCAATAAGCTCACATTCCGCATCGACGCAACCACGCAATTGGAGTGGTCCGAACCTATGCCTTGACCCTAAACTTATGAATGATTTAAAGTTGCTTCAACGATGGATGAACCAGTCCCCAAACAATACAAGCTTGATCCAGAGCAGTTCTTTCGAAGTTCAGAGGGAAAATCTTAAGAGTTGCATGTCAAGCAAATCATCTTTTCCTGCACTAGCATACTGGGGCTCGACTCCTGTTGGCTTTCTCGAGATTTTCTGGGTTCTTGAAGATCTTCATGGTAGGCTGCGGGGCAAGGTGGAGGACTGGGATAGGGGCTTCCGGTTCTTCATTGGAGATGACCACTTTAATGGCCTGGATAATCTGGCACTCTTCCTAAGCTCAGTGGTTTATTATTGTTGGTTGTGCGACCAGAGAACCTATTCTGTTCTGGTGGAGGTTAGGGCGGAGAATAAAAGGTACGATACTCTGCAGATGGATGGGCGCTCTTGCAAATTTTTGATCCGTCAAGCCCAGTATTCTGTGAAGCCAATATTGAATTCTTCCACAGGTTCATCTCATGCCTACGAGACATCGGGTTTTTCCGGGAAAGCGAAGTGTATATTTCGCAGGAGGGTGCTGTCGTCATGAGAATTAAGCGTAGTTTCTGGGTTGCGCCTATTACCTAGTATATTGACTGTTTGAACTTAGTCTGAGGCCTAGCAACATGTTTGTTCCTGGCCAAAGCTAGTAATAGATAGCTTCTTGAATTCCTGTTCAGCATGTTTCGGAGGTAGGCACGAAGCCTAATAAGTCTTAGATAAAATTATCAAAAGAAAGAGGAATTCAATACCTATAGAAATGTGGCCCACTAGTTCTAACGAGCCTTAACTTAGTTAAGGAGGAGAGTGGTGCCTTTGCTATAATCCTCCTGTGTGTATATTATCTCGTGAAAATATTCGGGAGGATATTCGTTATCTGCAAAAAGTTGCGTGATATCCCGATTCCCGACCTGCGTCTTTGAGCTGATTGTTGCGCTCAGGCACAAGGATATCAAATCAACAAGTGGTAGCATTCAACGAAGCAACCAAGCATGAGAAAGGAAGAAGGAAAGATGGAGAGAACCGAGAGATGGCATGAGAGCTATCTAGATAGTAGATAGATGCCTTAGGAACCAGGCATCAACTAGCAAACATGTGAATGGTAACACTGATCTTCGTCGTAACCAGGCTCGGTTAGGTCGGTGTCGTATTGGTCGTTACTACTGTCATCAGAACTACCTTTCCCGGCCGATGAATTGTTGTTATACGATCCTGGCCTGGCCTATCGTCGAGAGCGGGCTATGTTGTGGTGGAATATAGGTATAGAATTAGTTGAGGGGCGAATGGGAGAAAAAGCTGGGTGTCGGGCCGGGGAATCAACTTCCTTTTAAATGACCCTCCGCGGAAGTCACATCACTTAGGCAGAATGAGAATGCTGGCCAGAGAGTAGATGTCGGAGTCAGGACTGACCATGTCGTGCCGCTCGCTAAGGCCGCAGGCTGCGGACGGGCTGGTGTGGGTGGAGACGAGAGTACACGGACGGCGGGCTCAGACTCAGAGGACACTGGGGCTTGCAAAACGGAGTCGAAAGGAGTATAGGTACACCGTACCCTACCGTTATCGCATAGAAGAGGACGATAGAAGAGAAAAGGAGGAGAAGGATTAATTTTGTTAGAGTGAAACAGGAGAATCAATCCGCAGTAGGCAGCCCGGTTCTATCTAATATCAAGGCAGAACTCGCCGAAAGGCAGTAACGAACTCTTAGAAACACTAAACGGATGAATCCATGTTCATACACGAACGGCAGTTATAATACACGAGGGATCAAAGTAGGTCGGATTCATTGCGCGAAAATATCGGTATCTTCATGGATTTTTAGGCAAGAGAGTAGGCTGTCACCTTAGAATTCTTTGTCTTGTAATGGGTGTTTCAAGCGACATCGTATCCTCCAAGATATCCTTCGTTCCATGCACCAGGCAGAAGTCAAAAAGCCGAATATAATAAGACGTAGCGCTGGCTCTACAGCCAGAATTTCATTCAGAATAAGAAAGGTACCTGGTGGCTCGCGGGTTGAGTGTACAGTACAGTCGGGAAAAAGGTATGAAATATTACTTAGAAAATCGAGGTCATCATATTCTACTAGTGTTGTCAAACGACCTCGCCTGAATTTTCCAGTGTGTTAATAGTCTCAACAAAGTATGTCTCCGCTCTTCATGTTCTGACATCTAAAATGCCAAATTCTCTTTGCAAGAACGTACTTACTCAACGCGGTTTAAAACAAATCCAGTCACTGGAAGCTCAACGCTAAGGAGTCGCCCGTCGACAAGATTGAAAATGAACTCATCAACAGGGCCCGAGAAGTCAATGTTCATCCAAGTAAACGAATTGTCAAATAACCCACCTTTCCCTCCTTCAACAACAGCTCGAGGCTTCATCGGAGGCTCAGGTTCTGCCATGCGATGTGCCACACGCATTTTACCTTTGCTCCTGTAAAGGGATGACAGCGACCGCGAGATGGAATTCAGTCCAGTGGGATAGACACGCCAGTGGTCGTTATCGCGGCCATTCTCTCCTTTGATCCAGAAAGCTCCCAGCCCAAGACCAGGATGGCCTTGACCAACGGTCAACGTCAAATTGGTCCCAGGTGCAGACTTGTCAACGAACGTGCCCCAAGATTGTGCCTGGCGTTCTCCCACGCTGCGTGCTCCGCGGCGGTGATAAATGTCTCGCCAATTGTGTCACGCAGAGGCCAACGGGCAGGCGTGGCAGTAGACCCGGCGACAAGAATTGAAAAGCCGATACCGTGCTCTGGCGAAAGGGCAAAAATGGTGGTAAAGTCCCCGTTACCACCCGCTTTGGTATAAAGATCTGAGATTCGGGTGCGGCTCGAGCCTGGGGACACGGGGATCTCTAAGCGAGAAATTTCCCAAGGTGCCCCGACGAGTTCAACAAGAGTGCCTGTACCACTGCGCGGCTTCATCCATTCGGATGTATTGGTGGGCGAGAGTAGTTCAGACTTGAGGATCGATAGACCTGCCGCCCGGAGGTCTGCCGCGTTTGCGTAAATACCGCCGGATCTATACAGTGATTAGAATGGATATCTAGCGCATCTTTGATGATTGATAGTCGTACTTCATGGGAGACTTACGATGCCACAGCTTCGATGTCAACACCCCATGTTGAATTCACATCCACTGCTGTGCGACTGATCGCATTCAACCCAGAGCCCGTCGGAACCTTTGTCGACATGCTATGCAATCCCAGTGGTTCGAACAGCACATCGCGGATCGCTTCAGTGTATGTCTTCTGGCCTGTGAGGCGAGCGAGAACTTGTCCCAAGATAGAGTATCCGGCGTCAGAGTAGACGGCATTGCGGAATGGGGATATCACAGGCCGTTTATCATCACGCATGAAGTTCAGGAAATCTGGAAAATGGAATCGGGCTAGTGAACGTCTGACTGCATAGCTGTCAATGTCAAAGCCCACCTTCAGCTGTATAATTGAGTGGGTCGTTTGGGTTCATGTACTTGATCAGAAAGTCTCGTATAGATGTCAGCTTTCATCCATAAGATAGCCAGAGCAATATTTTCGAGTACTAACCTACAGGTCCTCCTGTACCAGCCTGTTGAGACGCCAAAGCCCCAACAGTGATATCGTCCCAACTGATCCTCTCCAGTGGATTATCCGAAGCGTTCCCAGCAAGCTCAGGGAGAAACTTGACCACAGGCTGGGCGAATACCTCCATGCCACCCTTCGCGAGAATAGCATAGGCCGTGAAGAGTTTAGTCACGCTTCTAATACGTGATATGGTCTTGTCATTGAGGACGCCGGCAGTCAGAGTACGACTGGAATCCTTTCCGATATGCGAGTAGGAATAGATCGACTTGTTTGTGGCGGCCGAAAACACATCGATATGAAAGGCCAAGTCGGTGCGATTCAGGGTTCCCTCGGAGAAGAGGTCCTTAATCAGGTGAGGAACTTTCATTCTTGCATCCTGTATGGCACTTGAATTCGATGGATCGAAATTGGAAATGAAGGCTGGTCCGAGCAAGGGGACTTCATCGGTAGCAACAATGGTAGCTGCTGAGCATGCTGCAAATCCCAACAAGGACGCAATGAACACTTGATCAAGAAGCATCGTACGAATTAAAAAGATAAAAGACAAAGACTTGTTACACAACTCTACTCTGTCCGAACTCGTGAATTGAACCAGTCCTCGTGTATCTTATATCATGAATCTGCTGTGGCGGTGATCCGCAGCTGTCGGGCTATACAGCAATCACAGATGTAAGCCAAACCTGCGTCTTAGCCATATTTGACTCGTTGGAGCGCTCGATGGGAGAATGACATGGATCAGGATCCATAGCTACGACTGAAATGAGCCCCATACCAACTGGCTACCTATTGATCAACGGGGTTGCAAAGTTGGTGGCGAACTTAATCTTAGCCCCCAAATGGAGCGCTCCATGCGACCCAATCCGGAAATGTCATCAACACAGACGTTCTGGGCGAGACGTCAACAGATGTAGCTGTAATTTTAGCGAGATACGGTCAGTAGTTACATATACGAGGTATTGACGTAATTTAGAGCGACGTGTACGCCGTACCTGTGAACTCCTTTCGGGGTCAATGGTGGAAATGTCCAATGACAGCTGGGAAAAAAGCAAGCGAATGAAAGTGACAGGAAGACGAAACGCCTGAGAGCAATGGCTGCAGTTTCTTATACGGATTTTGAATTATCAGCTGAGCTCTGAGGCGTACCCTTCTCATATCTGTCGCATTCAGAGCAATTTGGCGGCTATGAAGAAGGCTCGGGACGAAAGGGGAAATATTAAGAAGAATTGCATTCGAATCCGTCATTCGGAACTCCAAACGAACCATCCTGGGTGAACTAAGTAGCAAAAATGATAGAGTAGACTTTGTTCCTAAATCTCGAACTTCAAAAGAGATCATGAGTGTGCCGGTTATTGACATGCACCTTTGTAAGCATTCTGGAACTGGCAATGCCATAATGTGTTAGCGGCAAAAACAGAATGGTCAATTTTCGACAGCATCATCTCACTGAATCATTTTGTTTTCCCTTTCCTCCACGCGAGAACCGGCCACGCATTAACCCCGGGGCAGATGACATATTTTGGGCGAGTCCCATAATTGAAGAGGGGGTTCCACTTCGGCAGGTTTGAATTGTCCCGGCTGCTTGACGCAGGAAAGCCAGTTATTAGAGAATCATGACGCTTATGAGAGCAAATCCGCAACTAAAAACAAGAAGATTAGCACGCCTTGATACAAAATATCACCAGGCAACACCACGACTCACCATTCATGGGCATTTCATCAATTTGAGTCGAATAGTACAACTCAATATCCCGAAGGATGCGGACGTCATCGCTGGTGACAAAATTGATAGCCACACCCTTGCGACCGAATCGACCACTGCGACCGATACGGTGAATGTAGTTCTCACGGTTGGTGGGCAAGTCGTAGTTGATGACAAGCGACACCTGTTGAACATCGATACCACGGGCCCAGACGTCAGTGGAGATCAGGACCCGGGAGTTGCCCTGGCGGAAATCTTGCATAATACTGTCGCGCTCCTTCTGCGGCATCTCACCGTGCATGCTAGACACGGTGAAATTGGCCTCGCGCATCTTATCGGTCAACCAGTCGACCTTGCGACGGGTGTTGCAGAAAATGACAGCTTGTGTAATCGTCAGGGTATCGTAGAGATCGCATAGAGTGTCAAACTTCCACTCCTCCTTCTCGACAGCGATGAAGTATTGCTTGATACCTTCCAGAGTCAACTCGTCACGCTTGACGAGGACACGAACGGGGTCTGTCATGAACTTGGTGGTCATGTCCAAAACATCGTAGGGCAGAGTAGCCGAAACTACCACAACTTGGGTCGCCGGAGGCAAGTAACGGTAGACATCATAGATCTGTTCACGGAAACCGCGGTTGAGGAGTTCGTCTGCTTCGTCGAGAATGAGCATCTTGATATGGCGCGTGCGCAAGTGCCGGCGGCGGATCATATCGGCGACACGGCCGGGGGTTCCAGAGACAACGTGTTGACCGTAGTCCAGCTTGCGAATATCCTCGCCAATATTGGTTCCACCGATGCACGCGTGGCACTGAACATTCATGTAATCACCGAGCGCCATAATGACGGATTGAATCTGGGTCGCAAGTTCACGAGTCGGGGACAGGACAAGAGCTGTGGCGCAAATTGAGCAGCAAGTCAGCAAGACACTCCCGGCTGGAAGTAGCTCGAAAGAAACATACCTTGTGTTTCGCGCACAACAGTGTCGATGACCTGCAAAGTACTGATCGAGAACGTGGCTGTCTTACCAGTACCAGACTGGGCCTGCGCAATGGTATCGCGACCTTTGCAGATCTGAACAATGGCACGGGACTGGACCGCGGAGGGGGACTCGTATCCGTAAGCATAGATGCCGCGAAGAAGACTCTCCTTCAAGTGCATGTCCTCGAAGGTGGGAGCAACTGTAACCTCCTTGGAGGTGCTGAACTCCATCCGCTCTGTAGCTGCCGTTAGGGATGCTGACTTTCAACCACATCGCACTGGACACATACCATCGGCACGTCTGTCAATTCCCTCGGCCATATTGAGCGATTAGAGCAGTTTAAACCGCTAGATTGGTCAAGGGCACGTATCGTGGGGGGATTTCAGAGAGAAACCTAGCCACGGTGAGAGTCTAGAATGACTTTTTGCGATTGGATGCGCCTCCTCACGTGACCTATCAGAAAGCTCCAGCTTCAAGCCGCCGCTTTTTTTTTGAACGCCACCGCTGAACATCAACATACCTCTTGCGCACCGGAGGATAGAGATCACAGCCTCGCTTTCAAAATGTTGTACGAGGACTTGCGATTCATTCACGAGGATTTGGAGAGGCTGGAGCAGGCTGTTGCCGATCGCGTGGCCGAGAATCCCTCAAATGTGAGTGCTGCCATCCTGTAATTCCATTCTCACGTTATGTACTGACATGTCTTATTTTACTCTAGATCCGACAACGACTAGCCCGCGATCATGAAGTTGCCCAATTTCTAGCGAGAATTGAGGAGCAGTCGCAGCGCCTCTTGGACCTCTACAAAGATACGGATGGCGCTCTGGAAAAGGAAGCACAGGCAATCTCGACCGGAGATCAGTTTGAAGATTTCTACAAGCAGCTTGACAGTATCAAAGACTTCCACAAACGTTATCCAGGCGAGCCACCTGAGAATCTTGAGGACGCGTATAAGCGTCGTCAACCCGGCGAGGCGCCTCGGATTGATGTGGTTGCTATGTTCACTGGCGAGGAGGCCTTTGGACAATTTCTTGACCTGACTATGATTCACGAGCAATGGTTGAACCTCCCGGGCGTAAAGCGACTCGCATACACTCAATACCTAGGGGTCTTCGACGTCTTTACGCCACCTACCATTAACATCAAGCGAAAAGATAAGGTTTCCGACAAGTACTTCCGCTACGTCAGCGAGCTTGCCAGTTATCTCGAAGATTTTATCAAGAGGACTCGCCCCTTGCAGGATCTTGACAAGTTATTTGGATCTTTTGACGAAGAATTCGACAAGCTATGGTCCGCAAAGGAGGTTCCGGGCTGGACGGACGAAAAGGCAGAGAACGGTGCCACTGGCCCACAAACGCAGGGAACGGGGGCCGGGATCTGGTGTGCAGACTGTGAAAAGGAGTTCGGTAACGAGAATGTCTACCGGAATCACTTGACCGGCAAAAAGCATGTTCGAGCTGCCGAGGCAAAGAAGGCCGCGGGCGTATCGAGTGATCAGTCATCAGCCCCCGTGAGCCAAAGAAAATCCGAGTTCAGCCTTAAAGAGCGAGCAGTTGCCGAGCGCGAGCACCGCGTCCGATGCTTGGCGAAGGAGCTCGAGACCAACAGAAAAGCAACCCGAGACAATGTTGAACGCAGACAGGCTATGACCGAGCGGGAGCGTCAAGCTGATAATGAAGCCATGATGGCTGATCCGGAGTATATGCAGGATGGCGCCCGAGATCAGTCGGACGATGAGGACTCAGATAAATTGTACAACCCGTTGAAGCTGCCGCTGGCCTGGGATGGCAAGCCAATTCCATACTGGCTGTACAAGTTGCACGGCCTCGGCACCGAGTTTCCCTGCGAAATTTGCGGCAACTTTGTCTATATGGGTCGTCGCGCTTTTGATAAACACTTCTCTGAAGCGCTGCATATCTACGGACTGAAGTGTTTGGGCGTTACATCCAACACCAATCTTTTCCGTGAGATCACTCGCATCGATGACGCCGTGCGACTTTGGGAGAAGCTCGAGCAAGACCGCAAGAAGGAGCGTGAGTCCCGCGACAATGTCGTGCAGATGGAGGATGCCGAAGGCAACGTCATGCCGGAGAGGATCTATCTGGAGTAAGTTGCAACCGTCCGAAAGTACCCCCATGAAAATACAATGCTAACCATATTTTCCTTAGTCTTCAAAAGCAGGGCATTCTCTGAACCGCGATCAGCTATCATTCTTCCATTTGCAATATCCCTTGGGGTTTTCTGTGTCATTATCATACAACAGGGGCTTGGAGTTTGGCGAATACTATTGGTGGTTTCACGGTGACTTTAGAAATTTTAGGCGTCAAGCCGGTTGATCAACTGAGGAATAATACCCATCATCCATTTCCTCCCTTCTTGACTTGCGTGATCGCGCGGCGTTTTGTATAAGTTTGTAGTCACGTGTTTTCGCGTCCCATGGATATGATCCGCGCGAGTTTTCGCGTCCCACCTCGCCTTTCTCCTCATCATGATGAAAGCCCAGCAATCGTGAAATCGTACATCGTCCGACGTGGTCTTCCTGCTATGAGACGTTCATCAGTGCCCCATGGGGTTCAAATTCTCTTTTCTCTGCGACTTGCTGTCGAGTCTTGAGGACAACCGAGTAGCCAAAGTCACAGAAGCTAACAAAGACTCTCCGGATATCCAGGCGATCTCTCAATGGTTCCGTCGCCATGATAAGCACATTCATCACCCAGAAACGGACAGACTGGCACTGCTGTCATGCCTGTTTCCAGAGAAGCGTCCAGACCGGGTTTACTGGCTCCAAGCCACATCGCTAGCACGCGTTATCGGTCGTTGTCTGGGGTTGGGATCGTCGAGACTCTCGGACATGGATCAATGGCGCAAATCCGGCGGTCCAGATCTTGGAAGATGCATGGAAAATGTGATGCGTCAAGCTGAGAACCAGGTTCGCCCTGGTCGAGAGGTTTTCGTGGAAGAGATCGACCAAGCGCTGGACATGATCGCGTCTCGGTGCCGGTTCTCAGGTCCCCGAGTGCGCCGCCAGCAGACAGCCGTCGATGTGGAAAGTGCACTTGCACCTCTGTACCGCAGGATGAGCAGTCGAGACGCCAAGTGGCTTACGCGAATGATCCTGAAGAATTACTCGCCAGTAGCACTTCCCGAAAGATACACCTTACAACGATTTCACTTCCTACTCCCGCACTTTCTTCAATTTCAAAACACTTTTGAGGGTGCCTTAGAGATGCTATCGTCCGAGCCGTTGAACAGCTTTCCCCCTCGGCCAGATCCAAAACTCGCCGCCAGCTTATGCTTCATCGCTCTTGACTATCTGCGGCCAAAACCAGGTGTCAAGATTGGCCGGCCCGAATACTTCAAGGCCAGGAGCATCAAGCATTGTCACCAAATGGCGAAAGGTCGCCGTATGAGCATAGAGCGGAAATACGACGGAGAGTACTGCCAGATCCATGTGGACCTCTCGAACAACCAAACCCCCATAAGGATCTTCTCAAAAAGTGGCAAAGAGTCAACCGCAGACCGATCTGCCATCATACCAGTCTTGCAGGACTGTCTCCAAATCGGGATGGATGGATGCAAGTTTGTCAATCGTTGTATCCTGGAGGGAGAGCTGCTTGTTTGGAGCGACAAGCTTGGGGGAATCGCGGAATTTCACAAGCTTCGAAAATTCCTCCCTCGCTCCGGAACTTTCATTGGGGTCGATCATGACTCGCCGTAAGTACGCGCCTTTCCTTTCTGACTGGCTTTATGCTAAGAGAAGTAGGCCGCAGCCATATGAGCACTTAATGATCATGTGCTTCGACATACTTCTCTTGGATGATAATGTTTGTCTAAGAGCTCCCCATCGCCAAAGACGTCTACTGTTGCAGGATGTAGTGCAGAAAATCCCTGGACGCTCCGACATCGCTGAACAAGAAGTACTCGATTTTGGCCATGCCGATAGCCAGGATCGGCTAGAGACCATCTTTGCCAAAGCTATTGCACAAAGATGGGAGGGATACGTGTTGAAAGCTTCCGACGAGCCTTATTTCCCGATTTATGCAGCGGGAGTAGACGAGTCATTTGGCCGGTGGATTAAGCTCAAGAAGGACTACATTCCGGGTCTCGGTGACACTGTTGACCTCGCTTTAATTGGCGCGTGTTATAATGCTCAGGATGCTGCTGCTCTCACCTCTCTCCAAAATCTCCTATGGACACACTTCCTAGTCGGATGTCTCTTGAACAAAGAAGCGGTGGTGCAAAATGAGTCCATGCCGCATTACCGAATAGTTGATGCGATTGATCGCCACAGCATGCACTGGAAGTTATTGCAGCTTCTGAATCAACGTGGCGAATTCTATGCGACCGATCCTGAGGGATTCGAAGGATTCGCGGTTGAGTATGGACGACCCGACTTGCCGGCAGCCTCTGTTATCTTCAAACAGCCGTTCATCGTGGAAATTATGGGCGGTGGATTCGAGAAGCCTTCTGGTGCCCGATATTTCACTCTTCGATTCCCGCGGGTACTGAAAATACACACCGAGAGAACACCAGAGGATGCTGCATCTTTCAGAGAGCTACAGCTTCTTGCGGAAGCCGCTCGATCTGTACCAGTGGATGAGCTCTCGCAGGAAGAAGAGCAATGGCGTAAACGGCTGAAGGTCGGAAACGGGCTCAAAGACTATATCATCCGGAGATCACAGAGTCCATCAACAGAGAGTAGTTCAAGCACTGGGTCAGATGTGCCCGCCGGGTCCGATACTACGATGGACGACCATGAAGATGGCCTGCAGTCTATGTCCTTGCAGAATTCTGCGGATAAAGAGTCGCCTGCAAGACCGAATCATGAGCAGACATTGGACAATATCAACATCACTCCTGCGATCTTTGTCGACGGATCCCGGATGTCTTTCAGGGTAAACGAGCTACCTCACGATGATAAAGTCCTGGCGGAGAATCAGAATTTATCTGACCGCAGAACATCCAGCCAGGGAGCTCCGAATATTTGCGGTGAACATGATCGTTGTACATCCAAAGTCGCTACCAAAGCCTCGCAAGCCCACACTGCCCCTACAAGTTCCTCCAGTCCTCATGTCGACAGTCACCAACTTTTGCAATCAGAAGACGCGCGAAGAACCTACGAGCAAGTCGATCCTCCTCAGATCCAGAAAATTTCCAGTCCCTCCTGCGAACAGAGCAAGACCCTATTATCTCCCCTAACAACAATCCCCGTTTACATGTTTGGGACTCCATCAGAGGGTGATATGTCCCTAGAAGAACAAGATTCCTCTACCCTCTCCCAATTCTTGCAGGCCCTAGGCTCTGATGAAACAATCTCGCTTCTCAAGCGCTCAAATCCTCACGCCGCCCGACAGGGCTCCGTATTTGGCATAGCCCTGGCCAGTCCCAGTGAATTGCCTCTCGGACAGGTGATTCATAAAATTGCAAAGCACCTGTCTCGGTCTCTTCAGAAGGACAAATCTCTCCCCACCAAAGGGAGGATCTTCTTCTTGAATGCTGCCATTCTTGCAGAGAAAATCAATTCTGAAAGTGCTGAATTCTGCCTGCGTCAGACCTGGCGCACCCTTGGACACAAACACTATTACGCTTGTCTTCGATGGAATTATGGCAATCGTCGTATTGATGAAGCCGCTGGATCAGAGACCCGAGCGGCTTGTCCAGATGGCATTGACCAAGCCGTCAGCGACAGACATTCGCCGGCTCTTTTTGTGAGCTTTGATCAAGACGAAATCCTCGCTTTGGGCGAGTACACTTCTTTGGACGGTTTGACCATTCCCACGACCGTGACGTCCGAATAGCTTAATGTCTAACGAGAAATGATATGAAAAATCACTGTCGTCGTAATGCACGTTGATAAATACTATGGACCGTAAAGACTAACGCCGCGCTATTACTGGATCGAGAAAAGAAAAAGGGAGAAAAGAAAAGGTCCACGACAAGTCTCCAAGCTCAGGCCACAGGTCTAGCCAACATCCTCGCGTCTCGCACGAACATCTCTCATCAACGCTTTTGCCTCTTCAACTTCCATCCCGTCTTGACACAATTCGCTGGCTAGCTGGTCTGCCCTGTCGAGATCGCCATGGCGTAATGCATGCTGCGCAAGCCAGAGACGTGCCTTGGAGGTCGTAGCCGTAGGTTGATGCCACGTCTCCCCGGCAGTAGAATCATCTGGCTGCACACCAAAAGACGAGGTTCTGGGGCGAGGCTTGCGACCGCGGCGGCGAGAATGCGCGTGCCGGTTGTCTTCGTCATCGCCGGAAAGCTCGCCTTCACCACCACTGTGCGCGGCACGCTCTGAGGCTGACGAATACTCTTCTTCCTCGTCAGAATTGTTCTCCTCGCCAACGGGCACCCCGCCAGATTCTTGCTGCAGGGTGAGCTCCATGTATGCTGCGGCTTCATCTTCGTCACCGAGACGCTCATAAAGGGTTGCGATTTGGTGCAGTGTTTCTGGGTCAAGCAGTTTTCGCGCACCAGCCGCGGGATTGTCATCTGCGTAGTACGACCCGGCGACCACCGCGCGTTTCAAGGCTTGGACACTCTGTTCAACACGTCCCATCTTCGCATAGCACGATCCAACAGCCTGCCACATCTTTGGGTCATACGGGCGGAGGGCTGCCGCACGTTGATAGTAGAAGAGAGCGTAGAACGACATATCCAGAACCTCATAGGCCTGGCCCAGACCATACCATGCGCGATAGTCCTTGCGATTGACATCAACTGCCCGGCGATAGGATTCGATGGCCGTGTGGGTATTCTTCATCTCAATGTATTCATGGCCCATGAGAGTCCAGGCAGACAAAAAATTGCGGTCGAGTGTCAGGGCACGGCGGAAATACATCACGGCCTTCTCATGCTCGGATTTTAGCGAATAGTAGTTGCCCACGACGCAGCAAGTTTCAGGTCGGAATTTGTCGGTGGCGGTCGCAATTTGAGCCACAAAGGCAAGCCGAGGCCGCTCATTCATGACATACAAGATGTTGGAGTAGTGGTCGAGGCTGTCAAGGCGATGTGGTGAGGTGGCCAGGATCTCATTGAAGATTCTTGACGCTCGCTCAAAGTCTGGCGGTCGTTAGTATTGTGCTGATTAGAGAGAATTGCAGCGAACGTACCTTTATTGTGATAGAAAAGCAGCGCATGTTGGGTCTGCAGGAATGCGCTGGTAGGAAAGATGGCTTGCAAATCAGCTAATGTTGAGTAAGTGTCATCTGTAGCTTGATAAAGCTCCTGGCTGCAGTAGACATAGAAAATGAGCGTCATGATGTTCTCGGGCAGAAGGTCTTTGATTTGTTTCAGCTGCCGGCAATGTCAGTTCTTGTAACATTTCACGAATCCCGAAATGACAAATTCTGATCCTTACATCTTCAATGCTGCCAAGCAAGTCATTTAGCTCCTGCCACGCCCCCCAGTGAAACGGATTTTGATGCACACTGCGGATAAGCCACGTTTTGGCTAGCTCCTCGTTGCGGCCCTTCAGCAGAACAACTGCATAAAGATACTCTAGCCACCCTTGTCCCGAGTCATCTGCACCTTGGGCACTGCGCTCGGCGAGCCAGCCTTCCAATCCTCGGGCAAGGTCTGGCAATTCGCGATTGACCGATCTCCCGACATCTGCTGGACCCAATAGCATCTCCGTGTCTTCGGTTTTCCGCTTCTCTCCAGCTAGGTACTTTGCGTACAACGCAAGGAACAGCGACTTTTGACTGATTTTCGGGTAGGGATTTCTCGGGGCATTGCCGCGGGCCTTCGAGCTTTGGAATGGCGAGGCTTTTTCTTTGCCTTTGAGAGGGGTACTTCGTGCTTGCTTGGGTTTGGAATTGGGCGAGGCCACTGAAAGAGGAACGGGAGGTGTGGTTGGAGGCAAAAAGACGGCGGCACAGCGATCGTATTCTCGGGTATCAAAGAAGGACTTGGCGAGGAGGTATTTGTGGGCTTCTTGGGCTTCCAAAGCAGCTTCGATCGGGTCCTGGGTACGCAAATAAGGATTATTTGGTGGCATGGCTGGTTCGGTTATGTCCATTGGTGACTCGGGATCAGTGTCTGCGCGATCGATTGGCACGATGGAATCGAGCATTTCCGCTGCCCTGCATGCGCGAATCCCGCCAGTCAGTCAGGATACAGAGAACCGGGGTCGAGACGAAGCTCACCATTTTGCTGATTGATACAAGCACCGCTCTGAACACTTGATCGTAGCATCTTCAAAGCGAAACTTCAGCTCCTGTATGTCATCCTCGGTGAACTCCATGACAGCTCTTTCCCAAGCGCGCGGCGGCACAGAGCTTCAAGGGTATGCGGGAATCAACACTCCCATGCGCAAGCGGACAGCAACAGGTTATCCCTAAAGACTTAGAGTATATCCGGCTGCCAGCTTTGTCTCCGTTGATTTTCGTGCCCGCCGCTGGGTAACCGCAATCGAGGTCCAAATTTGGAGCTGGCGCAACAAACTACTATCGCGGGCTTGGCGCGTTGTTGACGTGATTGACGGGCGAGCTTCGGCAAAGACAAAGACAAGAAGTATTTCTGCCAATTGGGTCAACGGGCAATCAAGTAGCTCAAATAAAGACTTGTTTAATCGGCTTTCTCGAGAAACTCTGACGAATGGTACAGTATGACGAGAAGCGATCTGAGAGAAGCAGTTGTACATAGCGCCAAACAGCGCAAACATGACAAACAAAACAAACAGACCCCTCTCCGCCTCTCCGCGGAGGAGGGCATTAAGGATTGTTTGTCCGCCAGATGTCCCTCCCTCTTGCTGACTTCCTCATTGCCCAATTGTCTCATCATGGCTTCTACTACCAAGCGCGCCGACTTTGAGGCGGTCTTTCCTGCCCTGGCCAAGGACATTCTTGAGCATGCAAAGCGGTACAACCTCCCCGCCAACGCTCTCGAGTGGTTCGAGAAGGTGGGACACTACCCCATCTTATGTTCACATGCTCTCACGAGGATTATGCATCAATGGGAATGGAGAATTCGAACTGATGGATCTTATAGTCGCTGTTCGTCAACACCCCCGGCGGCAAGCTGAACCGTGGTCTCTCGGTCCCCGACACCGGTCTCGCCCTCCTGCAGAAGCCCCTGACCGGGGAGCAATTCGAGCACCTGAGCATCCTGGGCTGGCTCACCGAGCTGCTCCAGGCCTTCTTCCTGGTCAGCGATGACATTATGGACAGCTCCATCACTCGCCGTGGCCAGCCCTGCTGGTACCGCCACGAGGGTGTCGGCCTCATCGCCATCAACGACGCTTTCATGCTGGAGTCGTCCATCTACCTCATCCTGAAGCAGCGCTTCCGCTCCCACCCAGCCTATATCGATCTGGTCGAGCTCTTCCACGAGACCACCTGGCAAACCGAGCTCGGTCAGCTCTGTGATCTGATCACCGCCCCCGAGGACAATGTCAACCTCGACAACTTCTCCATGGAGAAGTACATGTTCATTGTCACCTACAAGACCGCCTACTACAGTTTCTACCTCCCCGTTGCCTTGGCTCTGCTCTATCTGCAGGTGGCCACCCCTGACACCCTGAAGCAGGCTCACGACATCCTGATCCCCCTGGGTCAGTACTTCCAGATCCAGGACGACTACCTGGACAATTTCGGTGACCCCTCGGTCATTGGCAAGATCGGCACCGACATCCAGGACAACAAGTGCTCCTGGTTGATCAATCAGGCCATTGCCCGGGCTACCCCTGAGCAGCGTGCGGTGCTGGACGCCGCCTACGGCCGCAAGGACAAGGCCGAGGAGGCGAAGGTCAAGAAGATCTTTGATGAGCTGGAGTTGGAGAAGGTGTACAAGGAGTACGAGGAGAAGGTCGTTGGTGAGCTGCGCGCCAAGATTGCCGCCGTGGACGAGACCACTGGCCTTAAGAAGGAGGTCTTTGAGTCGTTCCTGGCCAAGATCTACAAACGCACCAAATAGATGAGTTAGATACCTGTGGGGCGTTGGAGATTTTCAAAAGCGACCCAGCGATTGTTTCGGATTCTTGACTATACGAGTTTGCAGGGCATTCCCTGCGCTGAACATAATAGATTTATTGTATCTGTTTACTGTGCTCCATTTTGTACGCGAAGTCGTCGTCCAAACATAGACCGAACCAGTCTGGAGCTGTGCCTCCAGAATCACGGACCAGCCAAACCCCATCCTGAAGATGAAACAAGTCAGCTTGTTCTCGTCTGAACATCACTCTCCGATTGATGAATGGTTCAAAAACACACTCGCAAAAAGACCTGCAAAGAGAATGGTCGAGACACTTACGAGGATCTTTTGAAGCTACGTGGCCGCAGCCTCCTCGAAGCCAACCTTCGCAGGGGAAAAGTCCACAAATTGACGCCAGGTCTCAATCTGCATCCGCATGTTGGAGTCGCAGAGAGTCGCAGGGAATAGCCTTGTCGGGCCGGTCAGATTCTCCTGGAAGTAAAGCTTGGGAGTCAGGTTGGTCCCTTGAGCCTTTTCAAAAACATTCCAAGGCCTGCTTGCCACCCACAGCTTGATCGAAGATGCCTGCGCTATATTGAAATGATGCTAATGGGATCGTCGTGCTTGCCCTCATGTTCTTCAGGGCCGTTAATGAGGATGCAGAACGTATTCGATGTCGACGTCCGTTGAGTGAGTTTTTGGAGGCCGCTCAGTAACTCTTAACGCTACTACGTTATTATTGAACCCATAGAGTTGACACTCATATTGCCAGATTTACTCCGTTGCTCTGGAACGTTTTCTGCATCAGTTCTAGATAGTTTCGGAAGACGTCGAACAACAAAGATCGAAGGAGGCCCTCCTATAAGCGTTGAAGTTTTGTAGCGTTAATAATCTAAGAAGAAGTAGGTAGTCTATAATAACTAGCCTTTTTATACCGGTCTATTTACGTAGATGATTGGATATATCCGGGCTATTCATAAGATATTTTATCAACGTACTTTTCCCGTAGCAGCTAGGTTTCCCGCTGATTTAGAAGAGAGGGAAGGGATCGCATCAGGCGTGTGCGGAGTATCAGCAGGATCAGCCACTCGGGAGTATAGTGGGTGTGGGGAGATTGAGCACAGGATCAATTCCTGTAAAAATCGCGATATTTCAATCCATTGCGGGTTTTTGGTTGAGATATCCTGATTCAAAACTTCGTTAGCCCTGGGGGTGGGCGGCCCTTTCGGCCGCTGATTACGTGAAAGTCTTCCCTTCTCCTTTCCTCTCCATATAGCACCAAGTGATCAGCGAATCAACCCGATTCAGTACAGTTTTTCCCTGCTCCTTTGGTTTTGAAGAGGATTATGGACCCTTTGGCCTTTCCAACTATGTCCCGCCGTGCCGCACCAATCAACCAATCAATTGATCATGCGCCAATGCTTTGGTCACCCTGGAGTCCTGGACCAACGGAATACTAATGAAGGTTCACCCCCCTGTTCAATGTTGTAACTAGCCTCTGGGTTCGGAGAAATTTGAAGTCTGTATTATGTGGTGCCTAAGATGAACGGGTAATAACAAATGAACGGGTAATACTATCAATAAAGAAATGGACAATATCCCGACGGGTACTAATAATCGTGCTTGGAATAGATAATAATATCGTTACAGTAATTATATATTGTCTGGAGAAGGTTCTTTTCTGCTAAGGTTGCTATATTTATTCCATTGGATAAGAATTGTATACTTCTCCACGCCAGCCACTCCGGTTGAACCAGTTTTCGAGAGCGGTCATATTTCAAACATGTGGAAGCTCCTCTCTACCGTCCTGGCTTTGACTTGTCTGTCAGGACAAACCATAGGAAGGTCCTTGTCTCATGGAGTTGGCGATGTTATGACACCTCATGTGGGCAGCGATAAACGAGCTTTGCTACAAAATATCGTATGAGCATAACCTTCCAGTTCGCGCCGTTTCCGAAATTTCTATTGACCTAGCCAGGTGACTTGGGATAATCAATCCCTCTTTGTCCATGGAGAGAGAGTTATGATCCTTTCGGGCGAAGTCCACCCTTTCCGGTACGCCTCAGGAGTTCAAGATTCTGTAGTGAACTATCCTAATTAAACCCTAGTCTTCCGGTCGGGTCGCTCTATCTCGACGTATTCCAAAAAATCAAAGCCCTCGGTTTCAACACAGTTTCGTTTTATGTTGATTGGGCTCTTCTGGAAGGCAACCAGGGCACCTACCGCGCAGATGGCATATTCGACCTGCAGCCCTTTTTTGACGCCGCCTCCCAAGCGGGAATCTATCTGCTTGCCCGCCCCGGTCCTTATATCAATGCTGAAGTGTCTGGTGGCGGCTTCCCAGGCTGGCTTTCCAGGGTCCCCGCCACTTTGCGGAGTGGAGACCCTGAATACATGAAAACCTATCAATTGTATGGACCCCTTGATAGAAAACCTTCCATGCTCTGGAGCGTGACTGAGATTTCGTTTTAGATATTTGAGGAAGGTTGCCAGTACGATTTCGAAGAATCAAATCACCAACGGCGGCCCTATCATTCTCTATCAACCCGAGAACGAGTATACCCCATGGGAAAGCGCCCCAACTGTTGACCCTCAATATATGCAGAATATTATGGACTCTGTCAGGGCAGCGGGAGTTGTAGTTCCGTTCATTAACAACGATCAGTGGCCAGCTGGAGACGCCGTACCGGGGTCTGGAGTGGGGGCTGTGGATATATATGGTCATGATGACTATCCGTAAGTGCAGTATAACAAAGTGGCTCAATTGTTGATTTATATTAACGGCCTTGAACAGCATTGGCTCTTGCGTAGGGCTCTCCTCCTTTAGGCAATATTGCTTAGTATGCTAAAGGCGAAACTAGGAAAACCCCTCGTCATGGCCTACGGGAGCTCTGCCAACTTATTTTCGTGAACGTCATATGCAACAAAGCCCATCCACCCCCTTCTCACTAGTTGAGGTATGTGTCTTCCAGAAGTTTCCCTTCTTCGGTCTGCTCATTTCTGCTACTCTTCTAGTTCCAAGGCGGATTTTTCGATGGATGGGGAGGTTCCGGCTATGGCAGCTGCGTTGCTATGTTCGGTGAAGAATTTCAAAATGTCTTCTACAAGAACAACCTAGCCGATGGGGTTGCTATCATGAATCTGTACATGGTAGGGTTTTCGCTTTCTCAGGAAAAAAAACGGATGTTTGTTCATTTCCTTGGCAGATATACGGCGGCACAAATTGGGGGAACCTTGGTTATCCAGGAGGATACACGAGCTACGACTATGGTGCTGCTATATCTGAAACACGGCAGGTAAACCGTGAGAAGTACAACGCCCTCAAACTCCTTGGCAACTTCCTCAAAGTCTCACCTTCCTACCTCGATGCTGTACCTGGCAACGCATCAACCACAGGGTATACACAAACAGCCGACCTCACAGTGACACCGTTGATCGGGCAAAAGTCACCCTCTTCATTTTTCGTCATCAGACACACCGACTACGCGAGCAACAGTTCAACGAACTATACTCTCAAGGTCTCAACGAGCGCAGGCATGCTAACCGTGCCTCAATTAGGAGGTTCACTGACCCTGAACGGCCGTGACTCTAAGGTCCACGTCACCGACTACGATGTTGGAGGCATAAACGTTCTCTATTCGACAGCGGAGGTATTCACTTGGAAGAAGTTCCACGACTGCAGCGTGCTTATTGTCTATGGTGGGCCGGGCGAACATCATGAACTTGCTGTTTCTTCGAAGTCAGCGCCTAGCGTATTGAACGGTCCACAATCTTCTGTCCTGACAAAGACTATGAACGGCCATTCTATAGTATCGTGGGATGTGTCGTCTTCGCGGATTATTGTCAGAGTTGAAGATCTTCTCATTTTGCTCCTTGGTGGGATCTCAGTAGCTCCATGCTTTCCAGATGTACTATTGCTAACAGCAAGCAGATCGTTACTCTGCATACAACTATTGGGTCCCCCAACTTGATGAATCGCCCTCCAACACTGATTTTTCGACGAAGCGGGCCGTTGAAAACTCGATCATTGTTCGAACAAATTACCTTGTTCGCACGGCCCACATACAGGGCGACCAACTACATCTTACATCAGACTTCAATGCCACCACAGATATCGAAGTCATAGGAGCTCCAAAGTCAACAAAGCGCCTTTTCATTAACGGCAAGGAATTCAGCTACAAGACGGATCCTAATGGCTTCTGGACGACACAGTTCGAGTACACCAGTCCAAGCTTTAGTCTTCCCGACTTCTCAAAGTTAGATTGGAAGTATGTCAACAGCCTGCCAGAAATCCAACCATCCTACGATGATAGCACTTGGATTAGTGCTGATCACAGAATTACCAACAACACCGTTGCCCCCTTGAAAACTCTGATGTCTCTTGATTCATCTGATTACGGGTTTCATACTGGCTCCTTGCTCTACCGCGGCCACTTCGTCGGTAATGGCCTAGAGAAGTCGTTCACCGTACAGACCCAAGGTGGTACAGCGTATGGAAGCTCTGTTTGGCTTAACCAAACGTTCCTAGGCTCCTGGGTCGGTAGTCCTTCGAATGACTCCCATTTATCCTCGTTCAATCTGCCCTCTCTCGAAGCAGGGGCTAGCTATGTCTTGACGATCATTATCGATGTCATGGGCCTGGATGAAGAATGGAGGGCCCCCCCGACTCAGTTGAAGAATCCACGTGGGATACTCGACTACAACCTTTCAGGTCATCACCAAGATGATATTTCCTGGAAACTGACTGGCAACCTCGGCGGTGAGGACTACATTGATCTCGCGCGAGGGCCACTCAATGAAGGAGGTTTTTACGCAGAGCGACAAGGCTGGCATCAACCCAAACCACCGAGCGAACACTGGGAGGCATCCAGCCCTTTCACTGGCATTAACGAGGCTGGGATTGGCTTTTATTCCTGCTCGTTCAAACTTGACCTGCCCAAGCATTATGATATACCCCTGTCCTTCGTGTTTACTGATAATTCCTCCACTACAACGCCGTATCGTGTGCAGCTGTATGTCAACGGATATCAGTTCGGCAAGTTCATGCCACACATTGGCCCACAAACAGAATTCCACGTTCCACAGGGAATTTTGACCTATCGAGGAGAGAACTGGGTTGCACTGACTCTGTGGGCTCAAGGAAGCGACGGTGCGAATCTGGGTGGTCTACGTTTGACGAATTCCACGCCAGTGCGTTCTGCATTGGCTGAGATCACATCATCAGAACAGCCTGTATATAAAAAGCGCGTCGGAGCATACTAACCTAAGAATGAGCCTTCGCATGCTTCTGTGGGGGATTATAGGGGAAACGGTGACAAACATTCGGCACTAAGCTCTCCCTGATTTTGATCTGTGTAATTCCATATAAAATGGCGAATTCAATTTTGTACACGAGTCGTTAATGAGGGAATTTCAATTTTATAACGCCCCGAGAAACCAAAGGCGTCGGCAATATTTTCAATCTTGTCCATGGAAACACCGGCCTGGCCACTCATCGCAGGACGCAGAGACGCATCGAATACAAGCCGACTCTACAACATTTTGAGAGAAGCACTTGCAGGATCGAAAGGTGCCGTGAGTGTGACGAAGATCTGCTACCTGAGATGTATCGTCGCGGTCATGCAGAAGCCATTCATAGCCACGGCGCTGACCGGAATTACCTATTCCATATTAAGTAGTATCCACAATGGTACTTGAGGCTGTGAAGCAGTAAAGTTGGCCTTATCCTTCACATTTTGTAGATTGCATTGGTCGCTGCGCACGGATCAATCTTGAACAATGGAACTGCAATTTGCCATCTAAGTTAGCATGTCGCATTGCCCTCAACTTGAATGTTGTGGTATGGCGTGTAGGTCCCAGGAATAGAGATTGTGACCCTTGAGAATGCCAGTGTTGCAGATTGAACCGTGACAATTCTGGTTTGTTTCTTGCCGTGACAAGTTCTACCAATATGCATGTGGGTACAAGTTTGAAGAAGGGTTCAAGTACTATGAGTGGTCAATTTCATATATTATTACTCAGGGGTTGTACTGGCCTTTCAAAGACGAAACTGATTATAGCGCAGGGCTATGCATACGCTGGGGGATTCTCATATACATCTGGAAGTTTGTGGAGACACATCAAGTCCACCCATGTTTCCCCGGGTGAACTCAAGTGTCGTCAGTGCAAGAGGACGTTTGGTCGGGGGCAGGACTGGAAGTACCGGACCCATATGCAACTAGTCAATTCATTCGAGACTCGGAAATGACCAACCTGGACCTTTCTGCCATGGTTGACAGGTTTGTTTATGATGGTGCTTTATCTAGTTGCTCTTTGATACAACCTTATCTTTGAATGAGCATGTCTGGGTTCCTTGAGTCAAAAATCACAGATTAGGCTTGTACTGGTCTGAAATGATTCCTTCCTGCCTGTTTTCAACATTAGCGGCAGCCACATCGAGCCCGCATCAGCACTGCTGAGGTCGGGGGTTGGAAGTTGAACTGACTATATCCGTATATCGCTCATCTCTACGTAGCACGATTTTGTCTTTACCTGCCTTTAACGATGACGATACTCACTCCCACAGATGATGCCCATTCATACGCAGTACAGCTATTTGATCAGACCTAATCATCCACACTATTCTTGCATGAAGTCGAAACTGAAAATGCAGCCTGCAACCTTTCAAAGTCGTCGCGGCAGGCTCCACAATCCTCCTTTTGTGGCGCACTCAGGTTGACTACCCACCCAAACCGCCGAATCAGCAGTCCAAGATCCAATCTCCGATTGGCACAGGAGAGCGCAATGCAAGACCAGTGCCTCTGGCCGCGTAGACAGATTCATAATCTGCAAAACAACCTAAAGTTCACTCCGAGTCTCCGAGTCTCCGGTCATGCCTGGCGCTACACTATGCAGAGAAGAAGGTTAAGCCCACGACGATGAGAAATATTCTATCGTCATTCTTCTTCTGTGCGACTGCGGCGATGAGGTCGAGGGTAACACGTTTCATCGCTGGCCCAGCATGATGGTTCCTCTTTCGCTTCTCTGTACCGCCAGCTACACCCTCTCCCTGCTACACATCCCCGTCACCGCATCCCCCGACCAAGACCCACGTTTCCGCTCCGACAAATACGCCAAGGGCTTTGAAGGCCCCTTCCCACTGCAGCGATATCGCTCAGCCGATCTATCCGGACCGATATTGAACTACTGGCACCGCAGTACAGCCTGTCAAGATGGGCTGTATACCATCTTGGCGCCGCGGGGTGACTCGGTGCGTCATTCGGGGCCGATGATTCTCGATCAGGAGGGGCATTTGGTCTGGTTTAAGCGGTATAAGACTGCTTACAATGCGAATGTGGATTTGTACAAGGGGGAGCGGTATTTGACATTTTGGGCGGGGGATGATTCCGTGAAGGGGCATGGGGAGGGGGTGTATCACATGGTGAGTGGAAGTTCTGTCTGGCGTTGAGTAGGAATAGGTGATTTCTGGTTTTCCTAGTTTGGCATTTGCGAGTCATTGCTGGGCGCTGTGGGTCACAGCTGAAGGTACCAGTGACTAACATTGTCTAGCTAAACTCCCACTATGAAGAAGCCTATAAAATCCACGCCGCAAACGGCCTATCCGGCGACCTACACGAATTCCAGATAACCCGCGACGACACAGCTCTCTTCGCTGTCTACCAAATCCGCCAAACAGACCTGCGCTCCGTCGGCGGACCACATAATGGCTGGATCTACGACGGCCTCTTCCAAGAAGTCGACGTCGAAACTAACGCCCTCCTCTTCCAATGGCGCGCGTCAGCGCACTTCCGCTTCCAAGAAGCGATGCGTGCTCGCGAGGCCGGCGACGGGGATACACGAGAGGACCCGTGGGATTTCTTCCACATCAACAGCATCGACAAGGACGGGCGGGGGAATTACCTCGTTTCATCACGGTACATGAGTTGCCTCGCGTACATTGATGGCCAAACGGGCGATGTCCTCTGGAAACTAGGCGGGAAAGAGAATTCCTTCCGTGATTTGAGTGCTGGCGCCGCGACGAATATCAGTTGGCAGCACCACGCGCGCTTCCAAGTCCAATTCGATACCAACTCCACGAGGAGCATATCCCTCTTCGACAATGGCTCCCGCGGTGAGGGCGCCCCCGAGCATGTGAGTCGTGGCCTGCTCGTTGAAATCGACGAAGACGCCATGACGGCGGCCGTGGCGGCAGAGTACTGGAATCCGCACCCAACTAGTAGCCAATCGCAAGGATCGATGCAGGTCCTCGGGAACGGCCATGTGCTCGTGGGATATGGGTACGGCGCGGCATGGACAGAGTTCACGCCGGAGGGGGAGGCACTCTGTGAGACGCATTTCGGGCCGATGACTCAATTCCACCGTGGGCAGGTGATGTCGTATCGCGTCTTCAAGCAGGACTGGGTTGGTCGGCCGTTGACGAGTCCTTCTGTTGCGTTGTCGGGGACTGAAGCGGCGGTTAGTTGGAATGGGGCTACGGAGGTTGTGACCTGGGTTTTGCAGGGTGCTTCTCCTAGGGGGGTGGAGACTGGTGATGATGAGCGGGGAAGCGCGGGTGCCGTGCGAGAGGGTTCGAATAATGAGGACCATGGGGTTGAATTCGAGTTCATCTCTGCTGTTCCGAAGACGGGGTTTGAGACGATCATCCCTATACCTCGCGGCGTGGCTTATAGCAAGTTGAAGATTGTTGCACTTGACAAGACCGGGAGCTTCTTGCGTGCGACTGAACCACTAGACTGGGAGCCCGAGGATATGGACATCGAGATCGCTGTGTATAATGGCGAAGAGGACAACGCAGAAGATACCGATACAGAGCGAGACGAGACACCATTCGCTTCGACTGTCGGGATAGGATTGATTATTGTGGCGGTACTCGGGTTGTGTATATGGTTTGCATGCAAGCTTGCAGAAGGCGGCTCTTTGAAGGGCATGTTTGCCCCAGAGAACAATGAACAGGCCTGGCGAAAGGTTCATGCAGCAGAGGAACTGGATGATCTGGATGGTCTTAGCGATTGTGAGTCCGGGGACGGTGCGAGCGACGTATTGTTGAAACCGTCTGAGAGATGACGAGGGAGCGCATCGTTCTTCTCACTTGTACATAAATTATCACTCCCACATGGACTATCATGGCGAGGCGTTCAAAAGCATTCGGGGCTCACTTCTACTTGTCTAAGTGGAAAAAGCTAGAAAACAAAAAACTACGCAGAAGCCACATTAATGAAAAGGCCTCATTTCATTGATCGTGGTATGCCAGGTCAAAGAGTGAAACCCAGCTAGTCAGCGAAATCAGAATCTCATCAATAGCAAGAGACCCCCGGAGCTAGCAGCTCAGCCAGCCAGCCAGCCAGCCAGCAGCTTCCGTCTAAGCAGAAGCCGAAACCTCCAGACGCTTGAAGCCGCCCTTGGCAGCAACCTCCTTCTGCAGCTCAGCCATGCGCTTCTGGTCGCCGGTGGGATCAGTCGAGTCAGCATCCAGTGCCCAAGAGAGATGCTCGTTGGTGTAGTTGGACACGAAGTTCTCCTCGAGGATCCCGAGACGCTTTCCGTAGCGGGTAACCTTCTCCCAGTCACGGGAGACATTCTTCAGATCACGGCTGAAGTACGCGTACGAGCGCTCGAAGATCTTGCGGTTGACGGGAGTACCCATGAGAGGCTTGAAGTCAACGTATTCCTCATAAGTGCCGGCAGGATCAGCAATGACGTCGTCGGTAGCACGCTTCACAGCACGCATGAACTTGCCGACCTTCTCCTTGTTCGCAGCTAGGAAAGCGTCGTTGGCAATGTACAGAATCGAGCAGAAGCAGCAGCAGCCCAGCTCGGCGAGCTGGTCGATGCGCAGCATCTGGACGTCGTCGCGGGGACGGCCCTGGGTCGCAAGCCACTCCTCCAGCTCGACCATCTGCACGTTCTCGAGACCAATACCCGCGTCGATGTCGCCGCGGATGATCGCCTTGGTGACGTTCATGCCGCACCGGACGGCGGTGTAGTCGTCGGCCGTCATGCCGTAGTACTTGGTCAGCTCGTCGATCTGGATCTTGCCGAACTCGCCGACGTAGCCGATGCGCTTGCCCTTGAGCGAGCGGAAGTCCGTGGTGATGCCCGAGGACTTGAGGTAGACGACGCCCGTGAAGGGCTCGTCGAGGAGGGAGCCGATTGAGGTCACGGGGAAGTTGCGGGCTTTGGCCTGCATGCACTTTGTTAGAGTCGCTTTCTTGATTGTTACATGCGGTTGTAGGAATCTTACAGCCAGAGTGTGGATCATAGCCTTGAAGCCCATGTCGACCTTGCCGCTGCCGATGATCTCGGTGACATCGGAGGGGTCATTGGGCTCCAGGAGAGCGACCTTCAGGTCCTCGTCCTTGAAGTAGCCGCGGGCCTGGGCGAGGTACAGCGGGGCGTGGTACGGGGTGGCGTGCCTTGAGAATACTTAGCCCATTGTTCTTGGAAAGCTGCTAACCCGATGTAACGACGCAGATGAAAACAGAGCAACGACTGTGCAGTGTCAGCCATACCAGTTGGTGAGGAAAGTGATCTTGTCCGTAGCCATTTTGACGAGGTGCAAGTTCAGCTATCGAGTACTTGGGGCGAGTCAGTATGCCAATGACCAGGGTATTTCCTGCCATTCCATCTTCAATCCATGGACCCTGAACCTGGAAACCAAGCAGGTCCATCAATTGAAGACAGAAATGGAAGTCAATACCAAAGCACAGGGGAAACAATCAAAAGTCACGCATGTCCTTTCGCTAGTATTATCTAGATCAAGTTTTGACAGTATAATCTCAGAACGACCAGTCTGCCCTTGTGACTCTTGTGTAATGCACAGAATGCAAATCAATAGAAATCAAAGGGATAGACTGAGTCGAACACCTGTCATGCGTGTGGCAGTGACCGTTATACCAAGTACAATACCTTGACCCATGATGAAGAATCCTAGCGAGGACTCAGTCCGAGAGCTCGGGACTTCCCCGCCGCAGAGGGAGAATCACATCGCGAACTTCAGGACGTGCGCGACTCCATGGGAGTCGTACCGATGGTAGACAAATGAAGTCGAAATTCGAGATTGAGGCGAAGAGATAAGAGCTGAGATGAGGAGAAGAAGGAAAAAAGAGAATAGAGTAAGTTTGCGGAGGGGGAGCACCTAAAATACTCAATGCTGCCCCTCATCGTCGGAGTGGGGAGCCCCGTGCAGTCGGTCCCTCCAGACCCTCTCTGTGAGACGGTGAGACTGTGACTCGTTGAAAGAAGGTTGTGCAGCTCATGATGACCGTGTCACGAAAAAGGTTCACCGGGACGAAAACCACTGGTAGATCTGATTGGGTTTGTGTAAAAGGCTATCCCCCTCGAGTCCACCGTCGTGCTTCCGACACCAACCGCGTGAGCCGAGTTAGGCCCGAGGGGAGAGATCAACGAGTCAGGCAGGCAAACACGATCCTTGTCCGAATTCTACAGACATAAAACACTGGTAGACGGACAGAGGAAACGATGGTTATACTCGTAGTCAATGCATTCAGATGGTCAGTCAAATTCAGTTAAAACAGGCTTCGAATGCAACGATGCAGCGGGAGAAGAGAGGACAAAAATTACATGGGTGACTGACGTCAGGCTACAGTAGAGGAGTGGAAGAAATCCAGCACAAAAAAAAAGAAAAGAAAAGTCATGACACCAGATGCAGAGAAAAGCAGAAACGGCATAAAAAGACCAAAGGAAGAAGAACAACCAGATGAAACTAAAAAGACAAGGCCCCAGTCGTGAGCCGATAAATAAATCCAACCCGCGGCCGACTATGCTATCGTCCAACTGAAACAGGGCCCATGCTAAACCCTAGCTATGGCATGGAGCAAGGGTGGAACGTTTAGCCCTGCTTCGGACTACCTCCATTGATGGCGATGCTGTCCAGTGGGGACTGCGGACGGTCGTTGGTCTTGCGTGTGCGGAGAGTGAGCGGGTAGAAGTGCTCATCGGGGTCTTCCTCCTCACTGTGTATAAAACACAATTAGTTCTTTCGTTCTCGTGCAAAAGTCCTGTTTTCACGACTTACGGCAGCTTCCACGAAATATAATCTTCCGTGCTCAGTCCCTCGCGGCCTTCCTGGAGTGACGCAAAGTCACCCGGAGTCATCATACCGGAACGATCGCGCGGGGAGCCCGGAACAGACAACGGGCGGGAGACCTTCTGGTCAGTCCCACCGATGTCGAAGTAGTCCTCCGCGCCTTCAAACGAGGAAGGATAGGCTATAGAGGCCAGATTAGCACAGTCCGCAA
Source organism: Penicillium simplicissimum (assembly GCA_024706585.1). NCBI lineage: Eukaryota > Fungi > Ascomycota > Eurotiomycetes > Eurotiales > Aspergillaceae > Penicillium > Penicillium simplicissimum. The sequence continues at coordinate 323,452 of JAMZTW010000014.1, forward strand.
GCATAAACCAACAAGGAGCTTTCTTACCTCTCCGCAGAGCCAGCTGACGAGCCTTGACGTACTCCAAGCCCATTCGCTTCCAGTCCAACAGGTCACTCAGGCGCTCGGTACGGTTACGCTGGTTGATCCGCTGGCGGCGGCTCTTCAGGGTAAAGTTGTACATGAAATCGGTCAGCTGATTCACCGAGTCGTCCACGCCCTTGGCGCGACGATCTACAATATAGATGCCATAGTCGGAGGAGTTCTCAATCAGCTCCTCCATGTAACAACCAAATCCGGACAGATTGGTAGTGATGCTGGGCACACCCATCACCGTGCACTCGGCCGGGGTGTAGCCCCAGGGCTCATAGTAGGATGGGAAGACTCCCAAGTGAGTGCCGCGGACGAAATCGTCATAGTCCAGCGGAAGCACGGGGTTGGACGAGTTGAGGAACTCGGGATGGAAGACAATCTTCACGCGATCGGACGAATTGTTGAAGAGCTCCACTCGACGCAGCTGGTTCAGGATCGGGTCCTCGTTGTCATTGACCATGTTGTGCGTGACAATGGGCGGGAGGCCGTGGCGCTTCATAGCGAAGAGACGACGGCGCAGGAGGACTCGGTCCTGACTGGTGATGAGGTCCTTTTCGTCGGGCATGTTGTCGCCTTCCTTCCACTCGAGACAGCGCTCGTACATGCGCTTTCCAATGCCCTTCTCGATGTTTTCAATGGTGTCGCGCAGGGACTTGACGACCGCCTGGCCCTTCAGCGACTCCACCGTGAGCGAGGAAGTCTGCGCGGGCATGATGATAAATGCCACCACGGTGGTGGTTGATCCGCTCGCCTTGAGACGGTGGTTGAGTCGGGCCAGCCCCTCGATGAACATGTCGACACCCTTATTGCGGAACTCATACCGGCCAGCCGTGAAGAGATAGAGGGTGTTGTCCAGGTCAAAATCGTTGTGGCCATAGAAATGGCCGCGAACAAAGTCATTAATCTTCTCTTTGGCTTGCGAGTGCAGGTTCTGGAACTCGTGCATGGCAGAGAACTTCTTGACATTAAGGCCATTGGGCAGGACGCCGTCCGGCTTGCGCTTCAGCAGATGCTCACTCTCAAAGGCCGTGATGTGCGAGACGGTGGTGAAGACATCGGCGCTGTGAGCCGCGGCGCGCTCGATGCAGTATCGGTGGTAGATACCGCGCTTGCCCGCCTCGGCGTCCACGTCAAAGTACTGGAGGTTGTTGTAGAAATCCACCGAGCCAGCGCAGAGGTAGCGGCCCAGTAGAGTGGCGTGGGTGGTGAAGATGGTGGTCAAATCCATGTGTCGCTTCTTGGTCAAGGGCAAAGCGACACCGGCCAGCCATTCATGGAAATGGGCGACCACGGCGCGACGGCGCTCGTGGGCGATGTACTGTAGAGGACAAACTCAATTAGCATACTCTCTGACCCGTGGCGAAATTCCAGGACGTACCTCGCCCAAGAACCAGGCGACCAAGTATCCAAAGACAATTGCCTCGTTAGTCTCGTGATCGGCAGATGGGGACGGGATGCCGGAGGTGTTCCACAGATCGCCCTTCCACTCGTCGAGCCACCGATACCCCGTGCCGGTATTGATGAGCAGCACGCGAGGCGCACCCTCGATCAGCCAGCGACCGTAGACAATCTCCACGCCGCGCTCTTGCATGGAGCTGATGGTGTCGCGCATCGCTGGGCTGGACGGAGTCAGCTCCTCGACCTCCACCGCCGCCGAAGCCTTGTTCAGAGGACCGATCAAGGTGTAGCGCTCGCCATACTCGGCGGTGGTGACGGGAGCCTTGGACTTGAGCACCGAGTAAATGCCGCCGACTCGATTGGCGACCTCGGTGGCGATCTCGAACAGCATATGGTTGCGCACATCGCGCTTGATGGGCTCAGCGCCGTTGTCGTCGGACATGGCGGGAATCAGAAAGCCGGCGGGTTTTCAATGGTCGGGTTGGAGGAGGAGTTGAAACAAAGACAAGGGGAGGAGGGAGGGGAAAAGCTCAAAAGCAAATAATGAGGGGATAGCTCTGGGTTGCTCGGCTGGGTGTACGGGGGATGGGCCTCCGGACTCGGGTCGGTCTGTGCGGGGTTCGGGGTCGCGCTGCGAGAGGAGCACTGGAGCTGGTCCAGTCAATTCCCGTGAAATCCTGCTGGTCTGGCTGGTCTGGTTTTAGCTTGCGGTGTTTAGTCTTTTTAGTCGTGCAGTCTCTACCCCGTGGGAGGTTGGGGATGGAGGAGAAAGCGGAGCCCAGAAAGACAAGTCCAGACACCGGTGAAGCGCAACTGGTCCGAGATGTCTTGGGGGAGGAGGGAAGATGAAGAGAAGAGCAGAGAAACACAATTTCCAAGACCTCTCAGCTAGGAAAGAAAAATTCTAATATGGACAGGGGTAATGGTAATAGAGAAAGGGAAAAGATCCAAGCTTCTAATCAAATCCGGGCAGGTCGGCCAAGTTTTTCTCGGGCGGGCCTGGCAGCAGTGGCAGGGCACCTTCTCACAGACTTAACGGTGGTTGTCCGCGAGAAAACTTTGAACGAGAGAGTCCGACCAAGTCCTTCCGGGCCACTCGAGGTCTGTGCCTTGGAGCCCTGGTCGCCATCGCCAGAGCTAACGGGGCCTGGTCCTCCGGGCCCAAAAAAATTATCAATTGGGCCAGAAGCTCAAAGCTCGGCGCTTCACCGTGCATTTGGCATTGGCAGCTCGCCCCGACTACGAAAGTCACGAAACTACGGGACTATGGGGGATCGGTGCCTGTCAATGGCCAGAAACAGTGCCCGGTCAAATCTGTACCTCGCACTGTGGAATAATGCAATCAATCCCAAGGGACGGCGGGACGCTCCTCAAGCCTCAAGGTGGGTCTTTTTTGCCTCCCGCAATACCACCACACCCTAGTGACCCTAAAAGTACCTTCTAATGGCCCCAATGGCCCCAATGGCCCTCCACGCTAAAACCCAACCAGCTCCCGTCCGAGCTCGTTGTGTCCAAAGGAGCTCTTCTCCGGCCATTCAACCGTTGGGAGGCAAATCGATTGACCTGTCGATCAGCAATCATTATACGATTACACCAATACATGCACTCTCGGGATCACGGGACGGTTACGCCACCAATTGAATGCAATGCGGTCAATTCGACATCAATTGTTCTCCGTACGGGCGACAGAGTACATATGTACTGTCCAAGCCTTCCAAGGGACCAAAGCTCATCTGGGGAAAGCTGGCATCGATGATGTCATCGGATGATCCACCCGTTGCGGATCGCATTATGTAATGATGTCCTGGCAGGCTGGCCCATCTCAATCAACATCAGGTCCAAATCCCACGAGGGCGGATGTCTTTGGTAGTATAGCTCCACGGCCTTCGATATCGATTTATCACGATGCAATTTCAACACAGGGCGAAACACAAATCAAAGATGATAGCATCGGTCGAGTCGCGATGAGGGAACAACTCCGCTTCTTCTCCGCAACCCCTAGCACATGACCATCGCTCCCCACTCACCCCGCTTCCAGCCAACTCTTTCTTGTGCAATCCACGAAACGACCAAGCCATGGGGAGCAGACATAGCCCGGAAGGACGTTGTTGGTGCAAGACACTCTTAATTCTGAGGGAACAATCATCGACTCCAGGTCGAACCGTTTAACTTCAAGCCGGATGTCTGTGGACATCAATGTTTAGAATAATAATCAATGGGAGAAAATTGATCCTCTTTATCACTGAGTTCGAGATTGGCAATACTGGTGAAGTCATTAGGATCAAACTTCGACAGGTTAGTCGCCGATCAGATACGGTAGTATGACCCCAATCGCTTAGCCGGAAAGTCCATGTGCAACAGCTGCCTGAACACACATGATCAACGCCATATCATGCATGAGAGCATGGATTTCCCATCTGTACCTAATACGATCATGAACGATGAAAGAGACGGGATGGATCAAGAGGCAGATACCGAAGTCACAGCGGTCATTGGAGTCCGCATCTGAGATATCTTATCTGCCAGCATTCCGGAGCAAACAGTCGATCGACAAAGAACTCGCAGACCATGCTGCGTTACTCCAGCCCAAGAGAGAAGCAGCTTATCGGATCACATAATATTTAGGGCTCCTTCAGTGGTATTCTCCGTATTCAGATCAGCATTGCAGCATCTCCAGCCCGTTTTCAGTAGGATTGGCGAGTTTGATGCGGCAAGTACCTGTCAATTCGCAAGTGGAAGGCAATACCCGAGAGAATGATACTGGAAACAATCAAACTGGCTGGTTTGCTCAAGCGAGGCCGGATGGGATATATAAATTGACGAAAGTTTTTCCAGTACAACTCACAATTGTCCCATTCCATCCTGAAGTCTCCCGACCTCTCTGATGGCCTTCATACGAGATGTAGACTCGGACGAGCACGTTTACACCAACCCAGTTGCCAGTTTCCTTCAGCAGATTGGTAAAGCTTCGAGAAGATGCTTGTCGAAGCTTGTAAAAGAACTCAAAACCAAGGTTCAGGCTCTTCGGGGATGCAAGAAGGATAAACCTCCATCGCATATGCAGCGCTCTCCACGCCCTAAAGGACGACAATGTCCACCGCCAGAGTCATGCAATCACGAATTTCATCCAGTTCGAGATAGGGTGTACCGGCAGAGAACGGAGGAGCCAGAACTTGCAAGTCCACACCGTAGGGGTCAACGCAACCTTAACAGGTCCTATGAGAGTATATCACACAGAGACGCTCTGACGATGCTTCAAGCTGGAACCAACCCTGGCCTACCTACGATTCCCGCGACCGCAGATGATCCATCTACGGGGTGTCGCACTGCTAGCACAAAAGTCATAAGGCAGATACCCCCAAACGATGCGATCAAAGGCTCACTATACCCTGGACGGCCACGTTGGTCGTTCAAGGATATCCCCGAGATACTCATGCCGGGTTCCATTGCGGCGAGGACTGAGCAACTAGGCCTACCTTTTTGTGCTGCTAATATGCACGCTCAAAAAATGCAGCATAAAGACGAACTGTGGCTTACTACAATTCCACAGGAATTATCAGGAAGCCCTCTGTCCAGTTGCACCGCACGTTCAAGTCAAGATCAAGACTCCGTCTCATCTGTTGCGTTCTATCCAACCCAACCTGTGAAATCACAAATATCGGAACGACAAAAGGTCACTTCTCCAGGTTCCCATCTGGCTGTCAATCCACCCATCCTCGGGGTTAGGCCTTTCAGATCTACAAGAATGAGTTTTCCTCCTCGAATCCCCTCGCTATATTTCCGGCCTGGGTCGCCATTTGCTGGTGGGAATTTTCCGTGGCAGTAGATACGAACAGTCCGTGTAGTGTTGGATTCAGCCATCCTCTCATTGACATATTTGAAATAATGGAGGACGAGAAACTTATCGATCTCCGTCAACAGGGCAGGCCTGTGAAGGATCATAAGGCCATTTGATCGATTTGGCACTTTCGAACCTTGGACCGATCTCCTCTGATATTTAAAATGCTTCAAGGTCTGCTGAGCAGACCTAGTGAATTTTGTCCCTCTTTTCTTGAGAGTGTCTTGAATAAGCTTTGTCAAGGTGTACAGCACTCTTTCCTCTCATGTTTGAACATGAATATTTCTCTTCCCCACTGTCGTAAAAGCCCCAATTAGACTTAAAATTGAGGCGATCTTAATATAATTCGATTATTTACTATCATCAACTCTAGAACTAATTTTCAAACTCTGTTTCGGCCGACTCGTTTCGCTACACCTCAAACTAACCGTAACTCTAAAGTTCCCCTCCCATCAAGGTACCATGTGGTCACGTGACCGTGATATCAACGACCCGGCTCAATCTCCTTGAGGCTTGCAGGTAATTGCAAGCTGGCTGTGGCAGATTGGAGAAATCTCCTAATTGAGTGAGCGCCCTGTCTATCTATGACACTGGTGGCTCGAGCTGCGGACCACCCGCCAAGCTTACATGCCAATTCCCGGGCAAGAATTGGCAGCCAAGGCGTGGGTGAAGTCATTGTGGGGAAATGACTTCATAATGCTGTCACGACTCACAAAACATGAAGAGCTCACAAGACAACGGGAAGGATATGGCATAGGGTATATATAGACAGACAAAACGACACATTTTATTCGACAATTCCTTCACAAACACCCTTTCAGTCATCACGGTATGCTTTTCCAGATCACCGCCAGATTACATACAGAAATCTCCCTAACCCGCTGATCTAGATCAACTTTATCTCCCTCCATCCTCCTCCAAAATCAATCACAATGGTTCGCGGCGCTGATTACGACAACGGAGTCCCCCAGAGCGATAACGCCATTGATGCGGGCAAAACCAAGGCACATGGCACTGGCGCTACTGTATGTCCTTCAAGATTTGATCGAAGCCTAGAACTCGATAGACCTGACATGCTAACTCTGTTGCGAATAGGACGCCCCCCTTGACCACGTCAAGAAGGTCGCTGACATGCCCGAGGAGACTGGCTTGCACCGGGAGGGCGAGGTGTACAGCGGCGCCGGCAGTGCTGGCTCGGAAAGCGGCAAGGGCGGCCACGAGCCCAAGACTGTCGGCCAGAAGAAGGGCGTCGGTGCTCAGCCGGGTGTCTAAGGTGCTGGTCGCCTTGACTCCCTTCTGAATTTGCGATTTCGTGGCTGGGATACTTCTGATATATCCTTACCAGGTTATTCGCAACACGCTTGCTCTGTTGCATCTTGCTTGACGGATCGTGGAGTTTTATGGATACAACCCATTGGGGAGCGGGAGCATTTGGATATGTATGAGTATGAATATGAATGATTGGAAAATACCTCTATCGTATATGTCGCTTGTACCTTCGCATTAAAGAAACTCCATGGATCGTTATAAAATTCTGGGCGACCAGTTGGCCAGATGGAGACTTCATATATGTGGGATTGAATGACCTAGTTCAGGATCAAGTGCTGCATCTGTGATGACACGATCCAATCAGAAGGTACCTAGACTCCATCAATCATTTACCTAGTGTCTCTAGGAGAAGATGCGGGTTGAATCGCACACAGACTTCACCAACTAGGACAGGCAGGAAAAAAGAGGATCAATCACAGTGGAAGGTATAAAAAGACATAACCGCTTCTGTACATTTCTAAACAGTGGATACGATGAGCGCGAAACCAGAGTATGTGTGTAACATGACCAGACATAAGAGGCCATGCATGCACACGTGTAAATAATTATTAATAGGGGATGATTAAGAGCTGGAGGAATCAGCGCCTTTTTCTGAGTCTTGCTTATCCCCAGCAGACTCAGTCTTCTCCGGCGTCTCAGCTGCGGGGGCAGCAGCTTGGGCAATTTGCTTTGCATTGACGATTTCGAGCAGCTTCTCACCCAAGTTGTTGGCGCCCTCAATCTTTGCCAGCTTGGACTGGAGGTGTGCAATATCAGCTTGCATCCTGCGTACTCCGTTAGTTCTCTTTACAAAGAAGCGGATTGATTGTTGTAGCTAGGTCTCACCTCTTCTTCCCGGCCTCTGTCTCGACACTCGCTTCTTCAAAGGCCTTGGTCCACTGGTCACGATAATTGTTGAACACGGGTATCATGATCATATCCACGGTCATGTCTGGGAGGTGTTTGCTAAGAACACGGTGCAGAGTACCGGTCTCCTTCGCCAGAGTTTCCATGTAAGGATGAACACCCGTCGACGTATCATTGTCCCAGTCAATCTTTTTCATTGAGCCAACGTGGATGGATGACCGCGAGGTCATAATATCAACCAGTTTCTCATGAATACCACTTTGATGCTCTTGACATAGTCTCTTGACTTTGTCGAACTCGGCCATGACTTGATTTGTCTGTCCATGACGTCGAACAAATTCTCGTACATAAGGCACGAGAGCAATCACAAAGCTCAATGCCTGCGACGAAAGTGCCAGGTGTTTGGTGGTGATATTTTTCAATCCTGCACTCCGTGTAGCACCGGCGCCGAGGATCAATTGGGAAGAGCGTGAATTGAAGAGCTTCAACATCTCAAGCAGTTGTGGGGCAATATCCTGAATCATGCTAGGGATATTCGCCATCAAGAACTCGAACTCCTCGATGCTGCGCATGATTGCCACTGCCGAATCAGGCAGAATGTATTTCTGTTCATCGACGACTGCACCGCGCACCTTGTCCTTCGCTACACCATTAGCACCTCCGCTGGCTTCAGATGCATTGTTCTGATCACCTCCGCTGGTAGGAATCCAGATCTTGGAGACTTCAACCCAAGCCTCGATGTCCTTGGTACTCGCATCTAGAATGCGAGTGAGCACGGTCACTTCAGAGTCACCAAAGTCCCGCGCATCCCAACGGTCAGAGTCCATAACCTTGACGATACGGTGGCGTTGGGATTCTCCAAATCGAGTGATGAAATCGCGGATCTGATTGCCAACGATAGTCTTCAATGCAGTGCCGCCACGTCCCGAGATCGCCTCGCACTCATCAGCAAAGAGGCGATTGAGTGTGAAATACTTCAAGAACTCTTCTTTCGAAAGCTGAGCTGTTTGCTCGGAGCGAACCTTCAACACCTTGGTTATCTGAGACTGCGCAATGTCTACTGCTTGACCAAGGAGGCTTGACATGTCTAACACCTGCAGGATCTCATCTTGAGCCATAGCTGAAGCTGAAGATCCGTGATCAGGGGACCTGGTGGTGTGGTCGGGACTTTGCGGATTGGGACTTCGAGTGGGTGATCTAATACCGGCCGCCGGAGAGCTTCCCAGACCACTTGCAATGTCCAGAAGAATCTTGACTTGAGTGCTGAGCCGACGCAGGCATTCGCTTATACCGGTATAGATTGCAACAAGCATCCCGTAAGCGTCATCTGGATCAAGAGCACGCAAGTTGCGTGCGAGAATAGACGATTTCTCTTGCTGACTTCGTTGCCGATCGCTATGCGTAGATACTGACATCATAGATTCATTGTCGTCATCGCTCGAGCTGGGAAGGTGTTTTCTAATAAGACCTTTCATCTCCCGTAGGACAGCGGTCTTGAAAGAGGTTGCCGCGGGAGTTGTGTAGTGTGCGCGGGCAAGACCAGTAAGCTGGGTCTCCAGGCTGGACCGTAGCTCATTATTAAAGGTCATGTACGCGGGTGAGACTGTCGATACGGGACGCTGGCCACCACGTTGCCGTAGGAATGAGGCACCCCAGCGCTGCAAAGTCACTGCAGAGGACACATTCTCAACATGACCTTGTAGATCACCTAATAGGTCATTCAAGAAACGGGTTTCATATCCCATGCCGATGCGCTGCCTCAACATAGCGAGATCATCAGAAGCTCCATCAAGGGCTTTCAGGCCCCGCAGATCAATGGGCTTCCGCGGAAGGTCTTGTTCATCGTCCTCCGATGGGCGCTCGGACGCCTTTTCGCCTGCCATCAGCTTCTCGACTTCTTCGAGCTCGTCGGCAGCATCTTCAATGTCCCCCCGTTCGACCAATTCCTCGCAACGAGACACCGAATCCACCACGTCTCGCAATTGAGCGACGGCGGCGGCCAGCATCCGCACGTTTTCTCTCCGCCGCCGTAAGTTCACGATTTTCAATCCACCAAGAGCCATTTCCTTGTCGATCTTTTGCAAATCTTTGCGTAGAACCTGGATTCGCTTGACAGAGTCCGCTGCTTCGGCATGCAATTCTCGGAGCGACCCCAAAGCAGTGAAGAATGACTTTGATGCGGTCGAAATGGAGGAAATGAGGTGAATTTCCACGGTATCCATGTACCATGAAAGTTTCTCTTGGAGAATTGCATTTGTCGCCAGTGCCTTTCTGCCAGTATGAACTGGCTCTGGTGGTCCCCCATTCGCAAGTTTATCGTCCTTGGTGGGTGGTCGCGGGGGTCGGACCACCTCGGACTTTTCAGAGATGACATCGAATGTGCGTGGGTTCTCCATGTGGAAGTCCTCCTCAAAATAAACCGGTGGAATTGTAGACAGGGGAGTCACAGCAGGGCCACGGCCACGGCCACCTGACGAACGTCGACCGCGAGGATCATAGGGAGAGGTTGGCCTTGAACCGGTAGACATAACCGAAGATCTCCGCTCAGCGCTCCATGGCATCAATGAATCTGTATCATCCGGCTTCGGGGATTTGAGACCCGGTGCTTGGGCGTCATCTCCAGAACCCTCTTTCGACTGCTGGAAAACATCGTACAAGGAGCCCACTTGCGACAAATATGGCTGAAATGCTTTCGCGTCCACATGGTCAATGTTGGTGAGGGTTACTGGTGGAATATCACGAGATGAGGGGGGTTTATATCCGGTTGATACGGCGGAATGCGGCGTCAAGCCAGTGCGGACTATCGGAGGTTGGAGCAGGGTAGAAATCGCTGGGGATCGGTCGGTTGAATTAGCTATCACGACATCTTTGAGCTCATTTGCTTAAGTACGCACCATTCTGCCCAGATTCTGCAATGGAACCATGGTGTTGGGAAGTATCCAGGATGCCTCCAATGCTCACGATTGAGCTCGCCGTGGATCCCCTCCTCAGGGGGGGAAACCGCTGAGGGGGTACTCGAGGGGATTCCAGCTGGGACAGAGAATAATGCGATAGCGACGGCGTCGATACGCCTGAAGCTAGACTGTCAATTGACTTGCGTGGACTGGATGGCGCCATCTTTGTCCACGTCCGCCAGGCGGATGCGACAACCACCCGGGGTCGATCGTTGGGGAAGCTCGGAGTTATCTGATCATGACAGATAGGCCACTGAAATGCGCCAGTCGGGACCAGTGCCTCTGCAAGTGGTTCCAGTCAATGACCTCGGCTTCACAAGTTCAATCCGAAGACAAACGCGCAGGTTCTCAAGGCCAGAAGTGATTGCACAGCGGAGTGTGGAGGTGGCTTTGTTTCCAGTTGCCATGTGCATCTCGGCCTAATCGGGAAAGGCGCCATGCTGGCCAGCGGAATGCCGGAAAAGTTATTTTTCCGAGCAGCCTGATTTCCATTAAGTGCCTGAAAACCGAGGCAGAACCACTTAACGCGTCCCGGTGGTCCCTCGACGCGACGCGTTGGTGTTCCCGCTCAAATCCCAAAAGTTCTCCTTCCTGTCCCTCTCTCCGTCAACGCCGTCCGCAAGCACCATGGATAGACGCACTCCCTATACTCTGAGCGTCCTCGAATCTAGCACCAATGGTGCCGAGGACTCGCGCTCCTTCACTCAAGCTCGTCTGCGCGATTTCGTCTTGCAATTCCAGCTGGATAACGCATTTATTTACCGGTACGCAGCCCCCATTCATTAGTCTCGTCGGAGGCTATTGTCTGCTGTCCAAATACTGACCCAAATCTGGCACCAGGGATCAATTACGACACAACGTCCTGAGCAAGAACTACTATTGCGACATCGACATCGCTCATCTCATTTCCTACAACGAGGATTTGGCGCACAAGCTCACGTCTGAGCCCGCGGATATTATCCCTCTGGTAGGTGCAAGGCAGCGCAATGGCTATTCAGCTCCTCTTTCCTCAAGCTAACACCTGAGCAGTTCGAAGCGGCGCTGTTGGAATGTACCAAACGCATTGTCTTCCCCGGTCAACAGGATATCACTCTCCCCTCCCACCAACTGCTTCTTCACTCCTCCGCCAGCCACATCTCCATCCGTGACCTCAATGCTACCAATGTCTCCCACCTCGTCCGTATTCCCGGTATCGTGATCGGTGCCTCAACTATCTCGTCGAAAGCGACCACAGTACACATTCGCTGCAAGACCTGCGACCATAGTGAAAATATCATCGTTGACGGCGGCTTCTCTGGCCTCTCCCTTCCTCGGCAGTGCGGTCGCGCCAAAGTGCCAGGCGACCAACCAGACGAGAAATGTCCGCTCGACCCCTACGTCGTCCATCACGAGAAGTGCCAATTTGTGGACCAGCAGGTTCTCAAGCTCCAAGAAGCCCCTGACCAGGTTCCGGTTGGCGAACTGCCTCGTCATGTCCTGATCTCTGCCGACCGATACTTGGCCAACCGTGTTGTTCCTGGTTCTCGATGCACCGTGATGGGTATTTTCTCCATCTACCAGGCCAAAGGCGGTAAGAAGGAAGCTGCAGTGGCTATCCGCAACCCCTACTTGCGAGCGGTGGGCATCAACACCGACGTGGACCAGACTGCCAAGGGCAATGCTGTCTTTAGCGAAGAAGAGGAGCAAGAGTTTTTGGAGCTAAGCCGCCGACCGGATCTGTACGACGCTCTTGCCCGGAGTATCGCCCCGTCTATCTACGGCAACGTTGACATCAAAAAGGCCATCGTTTGTCTGCTTATGGGTGGTTCCAAGAAGATTCTCCCTGATGGGATGAAGCTCCGTGGTGACATTAACGTCCTCATGCTGGGTGACCCTGGTACTGCCAAGTCCCAGCTTTTGAAGTTTGTCGAAAAGGCCGCGCCCATTGCCATCTACACGTCCGGAAAGGGTTCCTCAGCCGCTGGTTTGACGGCCTCGGTTCAGCGAGACCACACTACCCGTGAATTCTACCTTGAGGGTGGTGCGATGGTTCTTGCTGATGGCGGTGTGGTGTGTATTGACGAGTTCGACAAGATGCGCGACGAGGACCGAGTGGCTATTCACGAAGCCATGGAACAACAGACTATTTCGATTGCCAAGGCCGGTATCACGACTATTTTGAACTCTCGAACCTCAGTTCTTGCCGCGGCGAACCCGGTCTTTGGCCGTTATGATGACCTCAAGACCCCCGGCGAGAACATTGACTTCCAGACCACCATTCTTTCCCGTTTCGACATGATCTTCATTGTTCGCGACGAACACGAGCGTGGTCGGGATGAGAGAATTGCCCGCCACGTTATGGGTGTGCACATGGGCGGCCGTGGTATGGAGGAGCAGGTCGAGGCAGAGATTCCCGTCGAGCAGATGAAGCGATACATCAGCTACTGCCGCAGGTAGGTCTTACAAGGTTTTATCTTTCGCCTTTGACAATGATACTAACATCTATTTCTAGTCGTTGCGCCCCTCGCCTATCCCCCGAGGCCGCTGAGAAGCTCTCCTCGCACTTTGTGTCCATCCGTAAGCAAGTGCACCGCGCCGAGCTAGAGTCCAACACCCGGTCCTCCATCCCTATTACCGTCCGTCAGCTAGAAGCTATTGTCCGTATTACCGAGTCTCTCGCCAAGCTTTCCCTCTCCCCGATCGCCACAGAGGCCCACGTTGACGAGGCTATCCGCCTCTTCCTGGCATCCACTATGGACGCCGTCACTCAAGGCGAGGGCCAGGGCAGTAAGGAGCTCATGGAGGAGGCGACCAAGATCGAAGACGAGCTGAAGCGCCGGCTGCCGCTGGGCTGGAGCACAAGTCTAGCCACGCTACGCCGCGAGTTCGTCGACGGCAAGGGGTACACCGAGCAAGCACTCAACCGGGCGCTGGTCGTCCTGCAACGGCGGGAGACTGTGCAGATCCGTTCCGGCGGCTCGCAGATCTACCGCAACAGGCCTTGATCCCAGAGCCAGCTGTGTCACGATCCTGTCATGTTGTATTTGCCTTTTCTTCATACCGTAAACGTGCAATGGGTGACGGTCTTCTTTTTGGTTTGTGCATCAATCCGGCCAAGGCATGGGAGTTTGGAGCGTGTGTGATTTGGGTTCTTAGGGATATACTCTAGCTTAGTTGTGTCTGCATAGACACGAATGCATATTCGATACAATTGAACAATCTCTTGAAATTTTTTTTTCTTTTCATTTAAGACGAGAATAAATGTGCAGAGGTCACCTCCCCGGATGCTAGGAAGCCGACCGATCAAGACCTCGAAATAGGTTCAAAACTTGTACCTAGCCAGGAACTGTCTACGCTCATGTTCAGAGCTTGTTCCCGCTGTGTGGAAGTCCTCCATGGTGGCGGATTATGCACCTACTGGTCGCAATTAAGAAGAAGCACGAATGCTCGTAACTGTGAGAAACCGTCTCCTCGTCCAGCATGGTCTATGTCCACGGAGACGCTCTCCGCCTATGTGGTGCTCGAATTTGTGAGAGGTCCAAAATCACTTCCCAAGAATTGTATCCAGCTTGGAGAATATGATTGTAGGGACCTCACTTACAGCCACCTTGCTTGATCTTGTCATCACCCGACTGTACGAGAAAATCTGCTGTAGATAGTATCGCAATAGCCCGTACTAGGCCGTGTCCCTATAGTTAAGTATAGTTATACAAAGGTGAGCCTTCCGTGTTATGATTGGTCAAGTGTCCCCGCAATGGCCCCTCGTTTGAGCTAATTTTATCGCATCAGGCTGCACGTTTCGTCGAGCACAATTACTCTCCAGTCTCGACGGCTAAGACTTACGAGTCGAACCTTACCTCCCTCTCACTCGACCCTCGGGGCGTTGCTTTTCTCACTAGAGTGGAGGACATTCCAGCCTAACGCGACACCGCGCCGTAGCTGAATTCTCGGGCAAGTATATCTTACGCACTCGCTACGAGATTTACCTGCTTCATAAACGATGACTACCTGTGGGGATAAGGTCACACATAGGTACGCCCACGCGTGTTTAAAATCGTTACCCCATTATCTCACTCCTGGCCACGCTATATTATACAGCTCTTGCTTGTTGAGAGCCAAATAACGTCTTTCGAATGATCTTTGTCTTATCCACCCACATCACCCTTCGAAGCTGACTTTTGAATATAGGAAGCTGACCTTAGTTGGGGATTCCTGTTGCGGCAAAACTTCTTTACTACGGGCTGCGCTACATAGCAATTCTGCAGAAAAGGTATACGTCTGTTGCCCCGCATTTGCAGTGATTGCTTTTCTTGAAAGTCGCATCATAATTGAATCGCAAGCATCTAGGTTCAAGATGCCTTTGATCTCAGGCACAATGTGCCTTTCGCACAGTGTCCCGGTGTTTACGAGTGCAGCGTGTCAGTTGAAAAGAGGCATACTATTATCGTACGGCTCGCCTTGTGGGACACAGCAGGGGTAGATGATTTTGGCCGGTTAGAGCCACTTAAATACCCCGGCGCACACGTTGTCCTCATCAGCTTCGCCATTGACTCTCCGGATTCTATGGATAATGTAGGGGAAAAGGTCAGTTTGCCCTATGCCCTTTTCGTTGGTTCTCGCAATAGGAAGCAGTAGTCTGATAACAAATTGTGTTGCTGATCGCTATTTGAACTTGATAGTGGATATCTGAAGTTGCCCATTTCTGCCCTGGCAACCCGATCATCCTAGTCGGTCTAAGGAAGGACTTACGCGATGACCCAGTCACTATTGAAAAACTTCGCAAAAATGGACTAAAGCCTACAACTAAATCGTGTGGCGACGCGTTAGCACGTAAGATTGGCGCCTATAGATACCTTGAATGTTCTAGTCTGACTGGGAGGGGCGTCAAGGATGTCTTCGAGACCGGAGCGGTGGCCTCGCTTTTCGAACCTAAGAAAGACAAAGCATGGAGATGCTGTGCGATCTTGTAATGTACACTATAGTGATGTGAGTCTATCATCGAATTTTGTATCAACTGGACGAAAATCGTCCTTGGAAACCCTATGTAGAGAACCTGCGACGTATGCGTTGGATCTGCGCGCAGCCGCCTGGCCTAACCCCCCTAAGAGTATGGTGGGTTTTCTTGGGTAGCGTTAGCTAATCTCTTTGAGTCAACGAAAAGCTATGGAGCTAAGCCTATTTATCTCTGTATTTTTTTTAATTGAATCTCCCTCATACATATTCCAGACACAGAGTGTATCCTACGGAAACTGCTTCCAAAATAGGATCTCGTAGTCCAGTGATGTCGAGTCTTGTTTGGCGACTCGGGGTCCATCTTTCGCGAAACCTATTATCAATTCGAACACGATGTTGAGGCGCGCGCAGATTCGGAATCATGCATCAGACGGCAACAGTGGAGATGCCATTAGATCCCCGCCTAGCCAAGCAAGATTCTTTAGGCACCAGTATTTCTTCACAAGGTGTTTCGTCCGGGAGGACGTATAGGGCGGGGAGTTTGGTCTTGGCCTGCATTCCCAGTGCAACATCGGCGGGCGTCATCCGGTCATCGTCGAAGAGCCTGTGGCTGATATGTAGGGCTGCATCATGCGCCACGATAATGGCGCATAGAGTAGAAAGGGTCTGTGACTTGGAGCGCTCTGTATGTCGCGCTTTCCACCCGCACTCATCCGTCATGAATCCCTCGGATTAGCACCGGCATCATGGTCATAATGATTCCAATTGTTTCCATGTCCCTTGCCCCATGCAGTGATCTGCCCTGGCATCGAAGGATTGGACCACTTGAGTGCGCAGTGGGTCCTCGACTCGTTGCCATGGCCCATGGCATGACTCCACCGCGCCCATGACTGTGTTGTTCATGATAACCCCCCGCTAATAGCAGAGCATCTGCACCTAGCCAGCCCACATCATCATGGAGAGCAAATGAGTCGGTGACATGTGTCGGACAAGAAAACGGGCTGCTGCAGGGCTTCCTGTCAGAAAGAGAGACTGGCATTAGATGCGAAGGTTCGAGGTCAAACGGGGATGGGTATAAATAAAGCATTTCCTCGTCCTCACCAAGACTCTTTCAGCACACTGAACCAAACACCATTTCAATTCCTTCATAATGAGTTTCCACGCCTCCGCTACCAGCATCGAGCTTGATGATTGTCATATCCTCAAAGCCACCCTCCTCAACGCAGAGGGTGAGGAGGTCAATTCCGAGCTGGACCTGAATGAGATTATTGGCAACAACAATGGTACATCACACTCTCTTCTTGTCGACGGACTCAAAATGTACTAATCAGCTTTGTAGGATGTTTCGAATGGGGAGGAAAAAACTTCCAGGACAGCGCCGAGGACATTGAATTTTCTCGTGACGACCGTGATGACGGCGAGGCCATCCCTGTGCTTCGAGCCAACTTGGGTAACCTGGAGGGAGATAATGTGGCTGCGGACATCAATCTGGCTGAGCGGATCACGAATGAGGATGGACATCTGAAGTTTGTTTAGCTTGCCTGTATCAAACTTTTGGACTTAGTGATGGCCCTATGCCTACAATGGCTAGGTTGTATTCTCCCTGCTCAATGAGCATGATCCGAAGACGACGACCGAGTGTAGGCCAGGACAAGTTTACACAAGCCATGTCAACGCGAATAGTGAGTTTTACAATTATTACACCTTACGGAGCCTTGAAAGTGTTCGAGTAAGTAATCATACATAAAGAATTTGATTGAGCAGAAATAGCAAGTAGTGGTGCTCTTTCACCCCAGCATTGAACTTGCGTTCCAGAAACGATATCCACGTGGTATCATCACGGCTCCGGATTCAGACCAAACATGATGAGCCCACGGACCACTCTGTTGGGGCAATTTAGGTCAGTAGAGAAAAAGGCAGTGTGAATGGCTATGATAATCGGAAGGGGAGGAAGGGATATAGAGCATACATACCAGTAAAGCGACTGCACGGAGATCAGGGCTGGAAATCGTTTCCGTCCTGAGAACTGATTTGTGCATTGATCGGAGTAAACGAAGCGGCTGTAGTCGAGGTAGAACCTTCTATTATTGCCGGCCTGCCGGGGTCTGCGGCGGGCTCTGCAGACCGGGATCTTGCTGCATCCAGTGAAGTCGTTTGCACCCCGGTAAACGAAGAAGGCCATCCCGGCGTAGAGGCCTGTGCAAAACCCGAATCATTGCGAATCGTTGAGATTGATCCTAGCATGGATCTATCCACCGGCTCTTGAGGAGAAGCAAACGATCTCATCTTCCCTGTGCTGACGACGGGACTTGTGGTATCGAATACGGCAGGAGTCGATGGATGGAACTTGGGCAGAATCATAGCTTTGGTGCGTGCCGGCTCGCTCTTGGGGGCAGATGAGATTGGTCTCAGGGTGAACGCATCGATGGGCTCCACGGGAGAGGCAAACGATTTGATCTTCGCTGTGCCGAAAATGGAGCCTGTAGTATCGAAGAGACCAGGTCGCGATGAACGGAACGTTGGCAGAGCAGCTGTAGGATTCGCCGGCCCACCCTCGAGAATAGACGACATTGGTGTCAGGGTGAACCCATCGATGGGCTCCACAGGAGAAGCAAACAACCGTATCTTTGATCTTTGGAAAATGGGCGTAAAGCTACTGCAGATGCCGGGTCTAGACGGCGGAGGCGAGAACACAGTCGTGTGGATGGGGTGCTTTGACTCGCTTTGGCAGATAGCTGAGATGGGTCTCAATGGAAGCGCTTCCTTGCACTCCCTAGGAGAGGCAAATTGTCTCATCTGTGATGGCTGGACACAAGCAGTAGTGGTCCTGTGTATGCTGGACGCCACCGAAGGGAGCGAAGGCAGCGCATCTTCACCAGGCTTTGTTTCGCCCCCGTCGAATGACAAGAGTGGTGGAAAGGTAAGGTTATCTCCCGGACTTCTAGAGGAAGCAAAGGACTGCATATTGATCTGGGGTCTGGAGGGAGATAGCGGAGGAAGATGGCTCAACTCCCCTGACTTGAGAGGTGAGGCCGGTGCCAAAGTGAGACTGTTTGTGGACTCTGTTAGTGATGCAAACGATCTCATCTTGGATGTTTGAGCAAACGAAGGAGGCGGGGCCACTGTAGTGGCAGGCTCCAAGCAAGACTTCCTGACTGCGCTGAATTGCAACACAGCTGCCGGTGCCCCGTTTGCAGAGTCGAATGTAAGTTCTCTAGCCTCCAGTGAAATTTCTGCCTCCTCGGTCGATGGAAGTTTCCGATGTGGGCTTGATCCCACTGGCGCTCGACTAAAAAGTGAGCCTTGAGAAGATTTCGAAGATTCAACACCAACGACTCCCGGCTCCAGTTGCTTGTCAAATACGAATTTCTGAGAATTCAAAGATACAGGCTGGGACAGACCAGCCGTTGGGAGACTTGAGCTTGCGCTGGCTGGAATGAACCAGTGAAAGGAAGTTTGACCTGCGGAAGTGTCCTGGGCTGATGACAACTTGGTCAACGGAGCGGCAGAACCCCCTTCGCCTCGTCGAATCTTCTTCAGTGGTCTAGAGGACTGGACCTGACTGGGTGCAGAAGTCTCAACAGGCTCTGGAACTATTTCCCCTCCCGCTGCGCCTACTGTGGACAACTTGAGACTGGTATTCACAGAAGCAAATCCTAACGACGATGTCGAGCCTGCATTAATAGGAGTGAACCCTGAGCCAGGAGTGGGAGTTGGTTCTGGGCTTTGATCCGGGGTTCGATCTGGGCGAATGAAGTCAGAATCGGGAAAGAAGAGGGATATCATCTCTTCCGTTTCCCGGTGACCTCCCGACTGACCGTTCAAATTCACCGGCGGAACCAACACCGGGGGAGTCACAGCTCTGATTGGGTTGGAGATCAGAGGACGGGGCAGGGAAACACGCTGGGTTTTAGGCCTCTTGGTGTAACGAGCCGGAACCTGCGAAGCTGGAACTAAAACATCTGTGGCCGGAGCAAAGAGGGCGACACCGCGTTGAGTCTTGTACAAATCAGCGCCCTGTTCCGGGGAGACTATCCCAGCTGCAGCTGCGGCAGCTTTTGCAGCTTTTCTTGCAGCGTGATGAGCCAGCTCATTCCCAGGTACGCTACTGTGCCCAGGAACTAGATGGAGCTCCACCTTCACTCCAAGATCATGAAGCTTGACGCTGAATTCAATGATTGTGTGGGCCTGCTGACAAGTCTCAGGAGTGTGATGCCCTATGGAATCCCTTTCAACTTGGGTGAGAGCGCCAACCGAGTCTGTGAACACATACACCTCATGGCGAATTTGTAACTGTGAGCCGTCAGATACACCACTAAGTGACACTTCCACCTCGTCGATAGCACGCTTCAAAGCATGAGCCATTGCAAACATCTCCACAACCTCCGTGCTCTGTATGCAGTAAGGGTAAGGAAAGCCTTCGGCCTTCCAATCCCAACCGGGTGGCTGCTTCCAAACAACCGCTCCCGCTGCACAAGCTCGGAAAACAATCGAGGCATCGGTCCAGAAGATGTGACGATAAACCTGTTTTGTTCTTGGAGCACCTTTGCCCATAACCTTTGCAAAATTTATAGCCTCCTTGAGGCTCCTGCAGACAATAGCACCCCGAAATGTGGAAAACTCCTGACCCCCGGGTCCTTTCGGCTTCGACAGAGGCGCCACATCCAGGTCTGGCAAGGGGGATCTCTTCCGTTTGTGTGATTCTGTGCCATTGTCACTGATCGATGGCTCGAACGTTCCGTCTGCGGTTGCTTCTGAAGCACCCTGATCAGCTTCATCTGTCGAATGCTCCAACGGATGCACGAGAGGTGGCGTGGGGGATCTCTTCCGCTTGATTGATACGATGCTCATCTCATCGATCTGATCCCCGCCATGCCCGATGGACGGTTCTGAAGTAACCTGTCCTTCTTCTTCTTCGTCTTCTTCTTCTTCCTCTTCCTCTGTCGATCTCACCAAAGTGGCCTGGTGCATTGTACCAGTTGTTCGTTCCGATACCAGTCTGAAGGCTGGTGTCGGCGGATAGGCTGCCTCTGAGTGAGAGGTACGACGGCTCTGGGAGAGGCTTGAAGCAGCAGGCGAAACAGCACCAGACCGCTCGTATCGTTGCCGCTCTTCCCCGGTCATATCTTGCACGCCATAGGGAGACAGAGAGGCACTGAGGGCTGCTGGGGAATCAGAGGCCAACAGTGCCTCCAAACGTGGATGCATTTCTGGAGGGAGCCCTGCCGGAGGAGGGCTGCCCTCATCAGACATGATGACAGACGGCGTGGAGGATATGCGGTAGTTGATGACTGAGCTGTGGGGGATGAAGGTGTGGAAACGAGGAATGGGATGATCGATGGAGAAGGGCGAGGGAGGAAGGGAAGAGACGTGGATCAAAATAAACCCTTCAATATGGATTATCACAACAGACGGAGACGAGTTTGCTTGTTGTGGTCCAGGCACCGGAAAGGGACGTTAAAAGTGGAAGGTGCGACGCCGGACTTGAATGTTCTCTTCAGGCAACTGCTCGGAATAGCAACGGGCAAACAAATTAGCCATAACCTGTTGCCTCGGGCATCGAAAGCGTTCTTGACACCCTTATCAGATTCATTGAATGGATCCCAATAGCCTAGCTGTACACTGTCTCGCTGTGTGATTCTACACCACACTAGGCGGCAATGCTAACCGATATTCTCGCCCACTGGAGTGAAGGCAGACGCTTGCACGACACGATACATTCAATTAGATTGATCAATCTTAAGATTAGTAGACGCCACTTTCTCTCTGTTGGGCTCATTAGGACAGCTAGAATAGCTGAGGGAAATGCAAATAACAACCTCCTTGTCCATAACTTGAAATTCCCCTACAACGGTCGTACTGTGCGCTTGATGGTGGCATATGAGATATTGCGGGGAGGGCTGGCAAGTTTGATTGCTGTGGATTGTGCCATCGTAGTCTTCTGTATCCGCCAGTGATTCCGGTGCCAGCTCCAGGTACAAACAATATTCGGTCTAGAACTTTGAGTCCCGAATATTGAGGCTTCCCTTCTAGCGTGAGTCGTTCTCAGCCCTATCGGGCTCTTCGATTTGGAATTTTGGCTCGCCATTTTCAATCCGCAAGGTGAAGAGCAGTACCCTGGTCGTCAATATTGGATGTTTCGAGTCTACAGCGATATCTCAACTTATACCATGTCTCAACGCGTCAACCTCTTTAGTGAAGACCCGCCTGGTCATGGGAATATTCATCAAGCATATAATGGAATAACCATAGACCTTGGTCATTTTCTGAGACTTTTCGTTTTCAATTTCCCTCCAGATAAAACGAAGCATGCAATGGATATGTACCCTGGCTATGTACCATGGCTAGGGGTGGCCCATCCCAGCAAGTGTGGGGCCACATCTAACACTCCACGCCTGCCTGTCCAGACACAAACTCCCCGCACTCCTCTCAACGCTGCACCGGCTACATTTACAAGTGACTTGAATCAACCAGCGGGGAACCAGTGGCTCTTTCAATCCAATTGTCTGACGCAGCTTCTTACTTTCTGGGGAATTTTCTCGAGCTCAAACTTCTCAATTGAGCATCCAGACCTCGACCCCACACCCCACCTCTAAACCACGCCAGCTCTCCAAGCTCTCCAAGCTATCCAACATACCTCCCACGCCGCGGAAAGCTCTCCCACTCACTGACCATCTTCGAGCTACAACTATGGCCCCCCTCATCCGTGTCATCGGCTCCCTCAACGCCGACATGGTCTCAGTGACCCCCCGCTTTCCCGATCCCGGCGAGACCATCACCTCCTCCTCATACTTCACCAGCGCTGGCGGAAAAGGCGCCAATCAAGCCGTGGCCTGTGGCCGAATGTCCCGAGTCAAATCCACAACCGACGGCCTCAACACGCGGAGCGACGTGGCAGTCGAGATGGTCGGCGCCGTCGGCGCACTGGACGGCCACTTCTCCGCACTGCTTCGACCGACCCTCGAAAAATCGGGTGTGGACACATCGCGCGTGCGAGTGATCGAGAATGCATACACTGGGGTGGCAGTTATCATCGTGGACTCGTCTGCTGGCGGTGAGAATCGCATTCTGTTTTCCCCTGGTGCGAATTACACCGGGATGCAGCCCACACCGGACGTGCTGGGCTCCGCGCTGGCCGCTCCGGTGCCTGACGTGATCGTGATGCAGGGCGAGATCCCGGTGGACACTGTGGTCGGGATTCTACGGGAGGTCGCCGCGTTCAAGTCGATCAACCGCGCTGCAGGCAAGCGCGGCATCGAGTGCGGTCCAGATGTTATGCTGAACCCGGCTCCTGCACCGCCGGGTGGATTGCCCGAAGATGTCTACGCGGCCGTTGACCATTTGATCCTGAACGAGACGGAAGCCGAGCTGATGAGCCCTCCGGAAGAGCAACTGCTCCGCGTGGTCCCCGATGCCGCAGGATTGGAAGGTAACGAGAAAGTTGCGCGGTATTTCCATAAGTTGGGTGTGAGCTATATACTGATCACACTTGGGGCCAAGGGAGTATGGTACAGTGCTACGGACGGGGGCACCACGGGCTCTAGTGACGGTGTGCGGCGCTTTACGAACGAGATTCCCGCAGCGCCCGTGTCACAAGTGCTGGACACGACGGCCGCGGGCGACACGTTCGTGGGCGCCTACGCAGTCAAGGTTGCCAGGTGGCGTGAGCAGCGCCGTGTGGAGGGTAAGGCTGGGCTGGACCTGACCGATGCCGAGAAGCCTTATCGGTACAAGACGGTAATGGATGAGGGCATGCGGTTGGCAGCACGTGCGTCTGCTCGCGCAGTGGAACGGCAGGGTGCGATGGACAGTATCCCATTTGAGAATGAAGTCTGAGCCGATCTCATTATTCTAAACTTACCAAAATTACCGGACGATATGTTGAGTGATCGGAGCAAAGGATAGAGTCTGGCAATCATGTACATTATCTTTAGATCGTAGACAATCTACTGGAATATTTTGAGCCAATGGAGGATATCTTTCAACTATCGTTCATCCCACTTTGAGATCAGAAAGTCATTTTGATTAGCCCTTGACTTACCCCTTGTAGGTAATATCCCTTGTAGGTAATATAGGGCCTGTGCTATCAGGTTGCGGAATGCGACGAGTCAGATGTCCCAACTTCCCTGGTGGGGATGGCGTCGGAGGCGCGGGAGCAGGCCTCGAGAAGTATGCGCCGTCACGCCGTGGAGGCGTCCGGAATTAAGGAGACAAAACGTCACGTAAGGACCATGGAAGGACAGGCTCGTACAATCCATGGCCAATTTATCACCTCTCACGGCGCCTAGACGTCTAGGGGACCTGGAGATGGATGGGATAATATCCGAGGGTGAAGCCGTTGCTATTTGAAGGACCATCTATGGCTCAGTCCTACATGCTCGCTTATGACAGGACGTAATTATAGTATGACTGGGTGTACTCCCGAGTCCCCAGAGGTAGACGCCCTTGACTCGGCCCCAGCAGTTCGCGACACTTTACAGCTGCTTCATCGATGCATGATGCATGGTTGAATCAACCCTGCCGCCTCAAGGTGAGACCCAAGGCCAATGGCGCGAGAAAATGATGAGTTGGCATTAGCGGTGCGCATATTCTGAGTTTCGAGCAGGATAAATTGGGAACCTATGGCCTATTGAAGACAATATGGCGATGATGCAGCGCAGAACAAGATTAGTATCAGCGGTTTCCGTGGGGTCGCGGTGTAAGGGACGGGTTTCTGAACGCGAGTCGTGTCGCGCGTCGGGGAAATATGATATACGAAGGCAGGAGGAGAGAGTACATCACCGGTACTTTGGGGGCAGGCATGATGGCGGTAGAAAGATTGAGAATTATTGCGGGTCATAGGGCTGGTGTGAATAGTTTGTTCATAGTTTCTTAATGTATTGAGTGAACTGGCTGGTTTCTCGGCGAAACAGGCGCGACGTGGACGCGTCGTAGGGATAACGCGCGGGGTCGGTCTGGCATTAATTTGTCTATGATGAACACTCTGGATTAAGCGTAGGATTGTGGTTACGCTCTCTTCCATGTTATTGTGTGACCTTGATAGAAATTTCTGGTCAGCTCATAGTTGTACTCGTCGTCCATCTACAAGTTCTATCTATCTGTATGATACTGTCCATGATTCTATACCGTACGTGCCCGTCGCGATCGACATTCCACGGGCCATGCCTGCTAGACATACCGCATACTCCGTCCTCCCACGAGCAAGGCCGGACAATGAACCCCTCTCAATCATCCTCCTTCATTGGAGAATAGGATTGTGCCCGCCTGCATCAACGCCACTGCTGGGCTGACATGGTCCAATCGCCCCCGATCGAGGGCGCCTTGCATCCCAACGCGAGCACGACGCGCCCGCGAACCGGGCCTTGAAATAGTTCTTCATGCCGTGCCCTCACCATCCCAGCATTACCTCCTTGCCGCTCCCATCTCACTCGAGGCTTGAGAGTGAACCACTGCCCAGTATTGCGTACTAGTATATCCTGTTCATCCTATATATCCTCTCTGCACTTCCCAATCCATCGACTCAGCTTCTCCCTTCCTCCAACGTCCCCACGAAGTACACGCCCCGCACTTTTATCTCCTTTCCTTTGCATCCGGTGTAGCTCTGGGCTT
Source organism: Penicillium simplicissimum (assembly GCA_024706585.1). Classification (NCBI taxonomy): domain Eukaryota; kingdom Fungi; phylum Ascomycota; class Eurotiomycetes; order Eurotiales; family Aspergillaceae; genus Penicillium; species Penicillium simplicissimum. The sequence goes on from JAMZTW010000014.1 coordinate 348,430, forward strand.
GTTGCTCTGCCCTACACATCCCTTCCTTATTACGACCTCCACTCTACCTTCCGACCGGTTCGATCGTTCAGCATAAAACAACATTCTTCTCTTTTATACTCGATTCATCGGATCATTCAATATACTCTCGACTCAATCCTCGGTTCAATCTCGAGATCTACTCTTAGCGTAGACCGCCAATCACTCCCCACTTAGCGCCGCGACGCCAAAACAAACCACCAGCACAGGCCACAGACACTCCCGTCAGCCTCAGATCCTTCGTCATGGCTGCTCTCACCATGACACCTTCCACACGCCAGCCTTTTGCTAGTCTGGACACCCCCAGGATGCGTCACTTGATGCGGTCCAACATGAACCGCCAGAACCAGCAGAATGGTAAGCTGCGATCTAACATCCACGGTTCAATATCCACGCTTCCAATACATCGATTCTAACTTTTACCGCTATCCAGGCGCGACACTATCCGCCAAAAGCTCCATCTTCATCGATGATGCGGAGAACATCGACCCCAACACATTCAATTCCTCCGGCAAGCGCAAGCGTTCCCTCGACGAGGACGAAGACATCTCCAAGGGCTCCCCCAAGCCCCTCAAGACCTCACGCATGGCCCTATCCGTCCGCGACATCAATTTCACTCCACGACTCTCCACTCCATCCAAGCTCTCTCTCTCAACTCCCAAATCCGCCCCTATACTCAAGCCTGCCGGTCGCTCACCCCCACCCAAGTCCATCACGTCCTCCACTCGCCGATCAACAATCACAAAGACCCGTCCCGAACCCAACAAGTGCGGCGGCGTCGCCCGCCCTTTCTCCCTGGCCAAGGCACTCTCACACGGCAAACCCAAGACCACCACCCCGCCCAAGCCCAAGGGCCCGGCGTCATGGTTTTTCGATATCCACGTCGACTCGGAGCAGGAGGAGATGACCAACCTGATGCAGCACTCCACCGGTGTGCTTGATATCAGCGACGATGAGGCCAAGACCTCCTCCGCTGACGACCGTGGTAAGGAGAATGTGCCCCCCGCCGAACTGGGAATCGACCTTCCCCGTTCTCGGGAGGTGACTGCCCTGGCCGTGGCCGCGGCGGCTCGCAAGGCGAGCAAGATGGAGGAGGACCGCGCCCCGCTTGGCGAGTTGAATGCCGCCGATTATTATCCGGATGACTGTAATGCGTTCTCGTTTGCTGTCGTCTATGACGATGAGAATAAGAACGAAATTGAAAGTGGAGTCGTCTTGAAGAACACGCCTCCTTCTCAGTCTATCTTCATAACACCCGCCATTCCTACTTCCATCGCCTCGGTGTTGGAGACTGCCACCCCGGCTGAGCAGACCGCCGAGTCCACAGATGCTAGCAATGTGGCTGATGCAGCTTCAAGTTCCGATGCAAATGCGGCACAGGAGTAGAGTTCTTTCACCCTCTTTCTGGGGTTTATCAAAAATTGCATTTGCATCTGGTCTTGGCGTCTGGTCTCGGCCCTGGTTTGGTCTGAGTGTCTTTTTTCTGTTTGGCATGGAGTTATGATGATGAGGGGTTTGGTTGACGGAGTCAATTGAATGTCTTGATGATAAGTGGTCATGGTTCGACATGTTCTATCCTTTGAATACCCTTTTCTGCTTCTTGTCTATCTTGGTCTCTTCTGGGTACGATGGTTGGGATATTTGGAGTCTGAACCCCGGCCTTGTGTTCTCTCGGTCTAATTAATGATTCGTTGTGGTTTGGTGCTTGCGTTTGTGCGAGGTATCTAGCGAATCCTACTTATGTCAAGTCTTTCTCGCAATGCACCCTTGTATTGGAATTGAACAGGAATAGTTGCTTCCTAAAAATGTTAAAACTTGCTTCAAATTCGGTTTGATGAGGTCAATGTTCCCATTCTCCTCACTCGTCACCATCAGGTTCCTCGTCCTCGTCCTCGTCATCCCCTTCCTCCTTATTCCCAATCTCATTATCAATTTCATCCTCCTCTGCCAGTGCAGCCTCTCGAGCCTGCACCGCAGCCGCCGCCTGCTCCTCCCACATTTCCACCCGCTCCATCTCCTCTTCTTCGCCCTCACTCTCCTCCCCATGGGCACCTCCATCCACAACATCCTCAACCTCTTCCTCCTCCACGTAAACATCTTCATCTTCATCTTCACCTTCACCCTCCAATTCAAACTCTACAGCCTGCCTCTTCCTCCCTTTCCCTCTCGGCCGCTTCAGCACCCGAATCTTCTCCCCATCCAAATCTCCGTGTCCCCGATCATGTATCTTCCGCCACAACGGCGCCCCCTTAATCGAAGCCCGCACCTCCGTCGCCATACTAACCTCCCGACTAGTCGTCCCCTCCAGCGGAACAGTAAACAGCGCCAAATCCGCCTCCGTGTACGCATGGTCCGGGAACGCCACAACGCGCCGAAAGTCCGAGTCATGCGGCTGGCGGTCCTCGATGAGTGTCTGGATCTTCTGCCGCATGATCGTCTTCACCTTGGCCAGCGTGCCGTTGCCGAACCACCCGTCCGTGACGATCTCGCACTCCGGCCGGAGAAAGTCCTCGGGCGGGTTGGGCGGGTAGAGGATGTTTGCTAGGATGGGATCGGCGATGTCGCAGGCCATCCAGATCCGCCCGTCGCGCGGTAGTGGCAATTGGCCCGTGAAGATATGCGTGTCGGTCATGCCGGATGTTTGGTTCGCATCGTCGCCGAGCGCACGGGATGGACCGCCGCGACGGCTGGTGCCGCCTTCGCGGGCGGGTTCCAAGCCTTGGGGAACGATGCGGAACATGAAGGTCTGGTAGTCGCGGTAGGCGGGGGAAGTGCGCGGATCGTGGCCCAGTTTGACGATGGCGTCGCGCCACGGTCCCGAGCGGAAGATGTAGCCGACGTAGGGCACGGCGTGGCGGAGGTTGTTGCGCTGTTCGTCGGTGGTGAGGTGGTTGCGAATCGCGCGGCGAGTCCAGGCGGGCCGCTTGTTGAAAAGGTCCTCGAGGACTTGGATGGTTGCGCGGAGGCTGTTCTCGAGTTCCTCGATTGGGCGGAGATCCTTTTGTGGCTCGGTTGGGACTTCGGGGATGTCGTAGGCGACGAGATGGGTGCGCACTCGGGCTGCTTGTTGCGTGTTTACGGTTGTAACCTCGCCGGATCGGCCGACGGCCTTCTTGACCATGGGGTTCTGGCGATAGCTGGTTGGCAGGTGTTAGCAGGTTTCGTATATTAGAATACCTTTTGAATGATTGGGAATTGCAGACATACATGTATTGGAACGGCACATCGCCTTGGCTGAATGAAGGCGGGGGAATGAGATCCACGTTTTGAAGGGCTCCTTTACTCATGTCGATATCGAATTGTTTGATTTTGTCCACTGCGTGCGCGTCAGCTTTGCCTTCCTCCAGGCCTTCGTGAAATGCAGACTCACAGTCGTATGGGAGAATCAACTCTCGAAACTTGTTCGTAAAACCGCTCTTCATGGTCGAGTAGACATAATCGGGCATACCTGGGAGACCTCCTGTCAGTATATTCAGGCCAAAATACCTGGGCATAGACACAAACCTCGAAACACATGAGTCCGGTCAATCTTTCCAACAGCTTCAACTCTGTACTTTGAGGGATTATCACTAAGAATGCGCATGAGATCCCTCGCAGAGATCCGCTGGACGCGCTCTCCCGCAGCCTCTGGCGTAGCATCCTCAAAGGGATCATCCGTGCCTCTCTTGCGCTTTCGTCCTGTACGCTTGGGCACGGTGACCTTGAGGAGGACGTTATTTGATGGGCAGCTGGTGGACTGAATAGGTCGCGCCATGGCATCTTCCGGCCGCAGCATCAAATTCACTGAGTCGCCAGTCTTGGCAGGATTCAGGATCTGGTTCAAGTGTTATGAGGGATGTTTCTTCTGGGGCTGGAATGGATTAATGGATTCCTGCTCACTTTGTCGATACCGTTGTTGCCCTGAAGCGTGGCGACGGCTTTATCAAGGTTGCGGATCACGGCAGGATGCTCGACGCTGACCAGATGCAGGGGCGGGATTTTGTAGAAGGCAGAGCTCCTCGACTCGCGATGTGTCTCCATGATGCTCTGCAGGATGCCACAAGAGGGACCTTTTGGAAAAAGGAGGAGAGATGGAGCAATGCTCCTGGTAGAGCTGTCTTATCTCGACAAGCCGCTGAGCTGTACAGGTCTGAATATGTAGAGGTTGAGCTGGCTGGCGCCGTGGCAAAGACGAGGTCACAACCCGACAACCAGACTTGACTTGCGGGACAAAAGCAGTCACTCCTACCCCGCATATGCTTCTCTTCACTTCCGGGTGTATTGCAAGTACTCTCTCTCTCTCTCTCTGGAAATGGGATCTTGAGGTGGTGGATTGGTGAGGGCGTGAGAATGACTAAGCTTTGATGCCGCCCATCGATGGAAATCGGGAAAGTCGGGGGAGCGCGACCACGGTTCGCTTTGTTTTAGGGTCAAGTTGGCATGCCGTTGTGAATTCGAATCTGGAACAGGTCGATATGCTGCTCTGCATCTTGTAAGGACAGTACCATTCTAATAACATAAAGTGTCAGGTTACTTCCAACGAGTAAGTAGACACACCCACATTTAACCGGTGCGGTCATAGGCGAAATTTGCGATGACGGTGCAAGTACACACATTGGCGACCTCACAATATATTTTGAGACCTACGGGGCCGCTACGTACATCTCGACAACCTTAAGTATGGATATAGCACGCTTTCCAGGCAACAAGTACAATTAAATCCGCAAAGTAATAAAAAGGACCAGACTTATATAGCAATCTCAAGTAATGAAATTATTCCGCCTCTCAAATTCTTGTCCAGACTCGAACTGGACTGAATAGACATTCGGATTTCCCCCTGGAAGAAGTAGTTAGGTACACGTGACCGCGTGACATAAGCCGCAAAGAAGCGGGAAAACGCATACAAGATACTTGGACATTGAAGCGATACGATAGGATGTGATGATAATAAAAGCCAAGTAGGTAGGATACAGCAAATCAAGTTAGACGCAGGAAGCTGCTGCAAAGAGTTTGCGCCCGTAAACAGGCCCTATCTGCCCCAGGTGTGGGCACTAAATCTGGGAGTCGAAGCCCCCTCCCCCATCACCATCACAGCCAGGAGAACCCGCCTTTCCCTTTACCTCAACAACACCCTCCTCTACCTCCTCCTCCCCACCACCCACCCGCCGGCATCCCTGAACTCGACCATTTGCATCGTCTGGCCCTTGCCGGCTTTTTGTGAAACCCGTTAATTCGGCTCTGGCCGTGGAGTGTAATCGGGTGGCTCTGGCGCTTTCGAACCCCCCGCCCAGCCTGCCACTAAGCGACACGGAGATCCTTTAGAGCGGCCCGACTACACTCGCCCTGTACTGACCTCTCCGCCGCTCAACCCAGCTTGATCTTCACCTTGAACGCCAATTGTCCTACCTTCGGAAATCGAGGTACGTATTGCCCGTTCATTGTCGTCGGTTCGCCTTCCTCGGTTCTTGATCCTCAACATCGAAGTGCCTTGCCCCGTGCGCATGCTGCTACACCACCCGCTCTCGAAGGACGGTCTCTGGATTTCGCCTGGCTTCACTTGCGAACAATCTGACATAGATCACTGGAGTCTGGTTCATTCACAGAGATTAGAATGCCCTACGTTCTAGCTTGACACGAATGCTGACAGCTCTCCTGCTACTAGGTCGGCCCAAACAATTGCTCCCGCCCCCTCCCCCGTTCGCCTGCCGTCCGAGTGTCCTGGCTAGAGTGCTGCGCCCGCCTGCACTAGCACCGAGAATACTTGCAAAGTACATGTGGCTGTCCATACAGGCGTGAAAATGAAGGGATTCAGACAGAGAGTGGTCAGTCGTTACCTTGGCTGTTGGTGTTCACCGCACGATCACTTCCGCCTATCATCACCTCCCCCACCATGCAAAGGATGGTGGAAACCCTTGCTGGACTCAAACCGAAGCTGACACTTCCCCGCCAATTGATATAGCATGAGCAGTTGTCGCGGGCAAAGGATGCCAACAAATCATCGAAAAAGAAGGACTCCTCCAACTCATCCCAGAGCCAAGCCTCCCTCGGCATTTCCCAAACACAGCAGGCGGCATCTCCAGGCCAAGGCACCCCTACATCATCTACCACTTCGTTGAATGATGCGCGAGGCAAGTCGCCGGATAATGCCTCGCCAGCAGGAACTCCTGCTGCTGGTGTCACGTCGGCCCAGCACTATATACCTCAAGGGGCTGGCATGGCAGGCCAGCCCATCAGCAATGGCCCAGGTACTCCGACTAGGCAAGGCCAGCCAGTGGCACCTAGTGTGATCATCAGCCCTAGCGGACCGGTAAGTGCACCTCCTCGGCGGCATCATAAGGGTATCGTTCGGAATTGGATGCTGACCTGCTCTCCACATAGGCCCCTCCCGGCGCCGCCGAGACCATGCCCGGCGATCTGGCACCGCCGAGAAAGTCGCACGTCTTTGATCGCCTTCAGACGACTCCGAAAGATATGTCGGAAGGCATTCGGACCCCTAAGCGCCAACACTCATCCCGATTCGACATCTCCGATCAGCGTCAGCGCGAGCTGGAAAAACTGCCAGGCTTCCACGAGGTGGCTCCCAACCGACGCCAGGACCTCTTTATGCAGAAGATTGATCAGTGTAACATCATCTTTGATTTCAATGATCCTACTGCCGACATGAAATCCAAAGAGATCAAGAGACTGGCTCTCCATGAGCTCTTGGACTACGTCGCCAACAACCGGTCCGTCATCACGGAGCCCATGTACCCTCGTGTCGTGGAGATGTTCGCCAAGAACTTGTTCCGCCCCATCCCTCCGCCCATGACACCTCAAGGAGAAGCGTTTGACCCGGAGGAGGATGAGCCCGTCCTTGAGGTGGCTTGGCCGCATATACAGGTTGTCTATGAATTCTTTTTGCGATTCATTGAGAGTCAAGACTTCAACACAAACATTGCCAAGGCATACATCGACCATCAATTTGTGCTTCAGGTATGAATTTAGATCTTTCGGCCCCTACAGACGGTTACCGCTGCTAATCATGACATTATAGTTGTTGGATCTCTTTGACTCTGAAGACCCCCGCGAGCGCGATTTCTTGAAGACCACTCTGCACCGGATCTATGGCAAGTTCTTGAACCTGCGGTCATACATTCGGCGATCTATCAACAATGTCTTTTTCCAGTTCATGTATGAGACGGAGAGACACAATGGTATCGCCGAGCTGCTGGAGATTCTAGGTTCCATCATCAACGGATTTGCCTTGCCCCTGAAGGAGGAGCATAAGCTGTTCCTCACTCGGGTTTTGTTGCCTATGCACAAGGTCAAGAGCCTAAGCATGTACCACCCCCAACTGGCGTACTGTATTGTTCAGTTCTTGGAGAAGGACTCGAGCCTGACCGAAGACGTAAGCTTCCGCACCCTCGCTATTGACCAACCTTAGGTTCTTTATTACTTCGCAATATGCTAACCTCTCGCCTTCTCAGGTCGTTCTTGGATTGCTGCGTTACTGGCCGAAGACGAACAGCACCAAGGAGGTCATGTACCTCAACGAAGTCGAAGATATTTTCGAGGTTATGGACCCCGGAGAATTCGCCAAAGTTCAGGAACCCCTCTTCCACCAGCTGGCCAAGTCTGTCGCTAGTCCACATTTCCAGGTATGTTGATCGTTGAACAGCTTTCACTGCGACTTTCGTCTCCTTATGTGTTGACGCTCTCTTCGTCTATAGGTTGCCGAGCGTGCCCTCTATTTCTGGAACAATGAATATTTCTGCAATCTCGTCAGTGATAATGTGGAAACCATCCTCCCGATCATGTTCGCTCCTCTGTACGAAAACTCCAAGGGACATTGGAATCGGTAGGTCACTCCATCTTCTTTCATCTTATATAACCGGCAGCCTGTCTGACTCTTGAACCACAGAACTATTCACAGCATGGTGTACAACGCTATGAAGATGTTTATGGAGATCAACCCACAACTCTTCGATGAGTGCTCTCATGAATACACCGAGCACCAGAATAGCGCTGATCAACGGGAGAAGACCCGCAAAGATCGGTGGGACATGATCGAACAACAAGCGACCATGAGGAAGAATGGCGCTCCTCCCCCACCTGCGCCCGTGCTCAACGTCCCTGAGCCCATCGACGAGGTTGAGGCCATGACGAATGAAAGCCAAAAGCGATTGAATTCTCTCAAGATTCAAGAAGATAATGAGGCACCGAAGGAGCGGCCAGCTCGCGAAGGAACCCCAAATTCGGTGAGTCCCGAACATCATTGATCAACCTTGTTGCGATGCCTATTTCAGCCTCTGCTTCTTGATTCTCATACTTTTCTCGTCACCGTCCCTTGTATTTTTGTCTTTTTGCTAAGAGACCATCTCTACCCGTTTACAGCCAGCGTGATTCTAATGGAAACGTCCGTTTTGCTCCAGACACGACGCCGTAACTCCGTTCGTGGTGGCAGTAGTTCCCGGAGGCGACGGAGTGGCAGCGGTAGCGAAATTCGCCCGCGACGACGGTCAGTTGGCAGTGGTACCAGTGCCACCAATGTACAGATCTTGCATCGCAGCAACTCGACCAAATAATGCCTCGGACATTGATGGGGTGTGTGTGCCCATGGACATGTGTCTTGTCTTCCCTTTGATTTTCTGCGAAACCTTCCCATGACATAGCGAACACGGGCTGTGACGAATTTCTCTTCTTTGTGTCTTGATTCCCGGCCTCTTCGCCGGATTGATGCCCATTCGACTCCGCTTTTTTTTTTTCTTTGCCTCATCCATCTCCTTTTCATCTTTCTTTTCCTCTCCAAATCCTCTACTTTATTGTGTACATGGCTTCTCTGATACTTCCCTTTCTGTGGTAGGCTCCTCGTTAGAGGAGGTCTTGATCACTGAGCGGACCTCTGAGCTGGATTCTGTCTTAGAACCGTGTTCGGGTTATGGAAAATGGGTGCAAATGGCGTTTCTATCTATCCATCGCCGCATGTCGGCGGCTTCTTTTCTCCGTGGTGCCAGTTTTTTGTTTAGACTAGTATTCAGACATCATATCGCCCTGTGCAAAATATTCTTCTTTTCTGTAACAGCAACGCAGCACAAAGAACGAGAGCCAATGGCCAAGGTGAGGTCCGTGGATCCGCTGTGTGTCTCTGGTCCAGGGTGATCACAGGGCATTGAAATTGACTGCTCGCAAATTGACTTTAAGCGATGGTTAGAGGTTCAGCTTCCAGCCTGGCATGTTGGATAGAAGCAAATCTATCTCTCTGTCTCCGTATAGAGGTTTGGATCACATCCGGTAATGATTAATGATGGGTATGCCCTGAAGGCTGAAACGCCTGGGGTACCCGCGCGTCTAATCGCTTGCCAAGCGCGTACTAAGCGCGAGTCAACCGGAGCGGAATAACCAATGCCGAATAGCCTAAAACGGACTAGTGGTTCGTTCGGGGTCTCTGCGATAGCCCGCGTCCTTCTGCGCTTTCTGTTCGGGGCCAGCTCGCGCGCTTCAATCTGCAACTCTCCTCATTCTCTTAACTCTCCTATATCTCCCCGCAGGGGGTTTTTTTTACTCCCTCGAGCTTTGCTGTCCGTTCTCTCTTTCAACAAGGACTAGGCAAGCATTTCGCCAAAATTAAATGACTTGACGAACTTCCAGTCTCGCCCATCCTCCCGTTTTCGATCGATCTTTTCGGGCATACTGCAGCACCTCCGCCGAGCTTCGATTCGAACCCATTACTCGCTTATGACCTACTCATTTTGACTCGAGATCACTGTGCGGGCTGGAGACATATCAGCCGGCCAACGGGCCTGGCCGTGATTGCAGTCCTCTTACCTTGACTGGCCCTTCCGAGGGGGCTTGAACGCCGCCATGGAGCGCAACATCGACATTTACGCCAGCAAGTTGGGGGACGAGAAGCTGGGTATGTCACAATGGGGTTGATGAAACCTGGAAATTATCATATCGGGCGCATTTATTGACCAGCTTTACATCTCTGCAGACGTGAAAGTCAGAGCAAATGTCGCAACCGAATTGCGAGACAGCATCGAGCCGCTTTGTCAGGGCGCAAGTTACCCTGTGTTTCTGGCAAAGCTATGGCCTGTCTTCAAGACCATTCTTAAAGGCGATCCCGTCTTCTTCAGCATGTCATATGAGCAGGTGAGATAATCGGTCTACCGGAATGCGAGCGCAAGCGTTCTCGAGGTTTCGCATGCACAGAGAACTATTCAGTAACCCTAGCCCGCTACAGAAACTCCGAAACTGCATCCTTGAAACACTTCATCGACTACCGACAGCGTCTCCAGATGTTGAACCATACGCTGCCGACATGGTGGCTGTGTTGATGGATCTTGCGCGCATCGAGAACGAAGAAAACGCAGTTCTATGCATGAAGACCATAATGGATCTGGAGCGGAATCAGGCAAAGGCTACAGCAGCTCATGTGCAGCCTTTCTTGGAGCTTATCCAAGAGATGTTCCAGACCATGGATCAGGTGGTACGGGATACCTTCGACACTCCTAATCAAGCAACACCATCCGGCATGCCTTCCACACCGAACACCAGCGCACAGAATTTCCAATCGCCCCGACCAAGCTCTCCCGCTACCTCTGTATCAGACCTGGGACCTGAACAGCAGGCAAGCAATGTGATCTTGAAGGGAATGCAGTCATTCAAGGTTCTGGCCGAATGTCCTATAATTGTGGTTTCAATTTTCCAAACACATCGCGCTTCAGTTGCTCAAAACGTCAAGCTTTTCGTGCCACTGATCAAGTCAATTCTGCTTCTTCAAGCCAAGCCACAGGAGAAAGCGCATGCGGAGGCCGCCAGCCAGGGCACAATCTTCACTGGTGTTTGCAAGGAGATTAAGAATCGAGCGGCATTCGGGGAGTTTATCACTGCCCAAGTGAAGACGATGAGTTTCTTGGCATATCTGCTTCGCCTGTACGCTCACCAACTTCAAGACTTCCTTCCCACTTTGCCATCGGTGGTTGTCCGTCTTCTCCAAGATTGCCCCCGAGAGAAGTCTGGCGCACGAAAGGAGTTACTTGTCGCCATCCGACACATCATCAACTTCAATTATCGGAAGATTTTCCTCGAGAAAATTGATGAGCTTCTCGATGAGCGGACTCTCATCGGGGATGGGCTCACTGTCTATGAGACCATGCGCCCGTTGGCGTATAGCATGCTTGCCGACCTCATCCACCATGTTCGAGAGTATCTCAGTCGTGACCAAATTCGGCGCACGGTTGAAGTGTATACGAAGAACCTTCACGACGATTTCCCTGGTACAAGTTTCCAGACCATGAGTGCCAAGCTGCTCTTGAATATGGCAGAGAAGATCTCCAGGCTTGAGGACAAGCGGGAAGCACGCTATTTCTTGATCATGATCCTGGATGCGATTGGTGACAAATTCGCCTCTATGAACCACCAGTTCAACAACGCAGTGAAGGTCTCCAAAGCGTACAAGGACTCCCGGAAGGACACAGAGCCGTCCACCGAGAACTACCTTGCGGACAAGGACCAGCCGCCCGACTGGGATGAAATTGACATCTTCTCTGCTTCGCCGATCAAGACCACAAGCCCTCGTGACCGCGGCGGCGACCCCGTCTCGGACAACATCTTCCTCTTCAGAAATCTGATTAATGGGTTGAAGAATATCTTCCACCAACTGAAGAACTGCAATCCGGACGATCTCCAGATTGATCCGAATAGTGTTCCGATCAACTGGTCCGAGGTCTCATATGGGTACAATGCCGAGGAGGTTCGTGTGATCAAAAAGCTCTTCCACGAGGGTGCGCGTGTGTTCCGTTACTATGGCGTGGACCAGTCTCCCCCGGAAAATAACTACTCCTCTCCATTTGATTTCCTTGCCAGCCAATACACCGCCCCAATGTTGCGAGAAGAGAAAGAGCTCCTGGAGAGCTTCGGCACAGTCTTCCACTGCATTGATACTGCGACGTTCCACGAGGTCTTTCACTCGGAAATTCCCTACCTGCATGAACTCATGTTCGAGCATGGCGCTCTGCTTCATCTGCCACAATTCTTTCTCGCCAGTGAAGCAACCTCGCCAGCCTTCTCAGGAATGGTGTTGCAATACCTCATGGAGCGCATTCACGAGGTGGGAACGTCGGACATGACCAAGGCGAAAATTCTTCTCAGGATGTTCAAGCTGTCATTCATGGCCGTAACTCTGTTCTCTGTGCAGAATGAGCAGGTACTTCACCCCCATGTGACGAAGATTGTCACCAAGTGCATTGAGTTGTCTGTCACGGCCGAGGAGCCTATGAACTATTTCCTCCTCCTACGTTCACTGTTCCGTAGTATTGGCGGTGGCCGTTTTGAGCTCCTATATAAGGAAATACTTCCTTTGCTGGAAATGCTCTTGGAAACGTTCAATAATCTGCTCCTCGCTGCTCGCAAGCCTCAGGAGCGGGACCTTTATGTCGAGCTGACCTTGACGGTTCCCGCACGACTGAGTCATCTCCTGCCTCACCTGAGCTACCTCATGCGACCAATTGTGGTGGCATTGCGCGCCGACTCTGACCTGGTTGGCCAAGGTCTCCGCACACTCGAGCTTTGTGTGGACAATCTGACGGCCGACTATCTCGACCCGATCATGGCTCCTATAATGGACGAGCTGATGACTGCGCTTTGGGACCATCTGCGACCTCATCCTTACAATCACTTCCACGCCCATACCACCATGCGCATCCTCGGCAAATTGGGTGGTCGCAACCGCAAGTTCTTGAATCATCCACCCGAGTTGTCCTTCCAGCAGTACTCCGATGACAACCCCAGCTTCGACATCCGACTGATTGGCCCGAGCGAGAAGCGGCCTTTCCCCGTGGATATTGGCATTGATCTGGCAATTGGTAAACTTATGGAGGCACCCAAGACTCCGACAACCAAGACTTCGGATATCTACTACAAGCAGCAGGCCTATCGTATGCTGAGCTCCCACCTCAAGCTGCAGATTGGCTTTGAGAATCTTCCCGATGATTTGGCCTCCCTGATTCGCCTTCATGCCAACGATCTATTTGAGGGTAAAGCTGGTGCTATGGTTGACATTCTCGAGAAGTCCGAAAGATCAGCATCGATCCCGAAGAAGGTGGCGCAGGAAGCCACCGTGAAGAAGCTTCTCAAGGCTTGTATCTTTGCCACCACTGTCCCTGAACTCGAGCCAGCTGCATCTGCTTTTGTCGCCGATGTTTGCAAGCACTTTGCTATTGTTGAGGTCGGCCGAGCCCTTGCCCAAGCCCGTCACAATCGCAAGCCTTTTGATGTGGCAAACGGTGAAGGCCCTGTCTACCTCGACTCTCGGGTTTTGGCGGAAGCTATCGTTGAGTGCCTCTCGTCTGACAGCGCTCACGTTCGCACGGCCGCGGAACAGGCAATGCTTGTTGTCAAAGAAGCTGCTGGAGTCATATTTGGCGCCCCGGAGAAGGCATCTAAGCTCCCATTCTTCCAACATCTGGGCCGCGTATTCTGCCACAGTTGTCACAGCGAAGAGTGGTTCACAAAAGCTGGTGGAAGCTTAGGCATCAAGCTTCTGGCTACCAAGCTGGACCTAGGAGACTCATGGCTGTATGAGCGCCATGTCGAATATTCCCGCGCACTTCTCTACGTCATCAAAGACACGCCTGCAGATCTTCCTGCCTCTACACGGATACAGTCCCAGGAGACGATGACTTTGATCCTCAAGCGCTGCGGCAAGTTGATTCCGAAGGATGATCTCAAGAACGAGAAGAGCCGTTTGTTCTCCTTGTGCGGACTCTTCGTGTACGAGCTTGGTCATATGAACAAGCACGTTCGCGAGACATCAAAGCTTTGCTTTGCTACTCTTAAAGAGGAACTTGGCTGTGAGGTGCACGAGCTCATCCATCCCGTTCGGGACCGTCTGCTTCAGTCGATCTTTAACAAGCCTCTGCGTGCTTTGCCTTTTGCTACGCAGATTGGGTTTATTGATGCCATTACCTACTGTCTGAGCTTGCAAAATGAGATTGTGAGCTTTAATGAGCCGCTCAATCGATTGATGCTGGAGTCTCTAGCTCTCGCCGACGCTGATGATGATTCTCTCGCGTCCAAGCCAAACGAATTCAAGAACGCTGACATGATTGTGAACTTGCGGGTCGCCTGCTTGCGCCTCCTGTCCATGGCCATGAACTTCCCTGACTTCGCCAACACTCCGCAGAATACGAGTCGCGCTCGTATAATCTCCGTCTTCTTCAAGTCGCTCTATTCGCGAGCCCCTGAGGTCATTGAGGCTGCGAACGCTGGCCTGAAGGATGTGCTGACGCAGACCAACAAGCTTCCAAAGGACTTGCTTCAGAATGGTCTGCGCCCGATTCTCATGAACTTGCAGGATCCCAAGCGCTTGAGCGTCGCTGGTCTGGATGGTCTGGCTCGCCTCTTAACACTCTTGACCAACTATTTCAAGGTCGAAATCGGTGCCCGCCTCCTGGATCACATGAAGGTCATCGCGGACGATATGACCTTGCAGAAAGTGTCTTTCAGCCTGGTCGAACAAAACCCCGCCATGAAGATTGTGGCCGCCATCTTCAATATTTTCCATCTTCTTCCCCCGGCGGCTACTTCTTTCATGGAGAACCTCATCGACAAGGTTCTTGACCTCGAGAAGAAGTTGCGGAGAACATCGCACAGCCCATTCCGCAAGCCGCTTGTCAAGTATCTCAACCGCTATCCCAAGGAGAGCTTGGCATTCTTCCTCGCACGCTTCAAGGAAGAGAGCTATGGGCGCTTCTTCGGGCAAATTTTGGCCGATCCTGAGAGTGAAGCGCTTCGCAATGCCGTGGTCGCTGACACCGACAATTTCACCTCCACCGCCTTTGGGCTGGATGTCACGGATGAGAAGAGGAACACTGCTGCGATCAATGGCATCTTTATTGCACACTCCATCTGCTCATATAGCTCCACGAACCGTTGGCTGGTTTCCCACACGGATTTGAGGAACAAGCTCCTGTCTTCTGGACGCGAGTTGGAGCGGAAACTGCGAAGCGATAGCTTGCCTCCTGATGAGCGCCTTCGCGTCGAGCAAGCCGAGGACCAATTGATGAATATTTGCACGGTCTATCTAGCAGAAGCTCCGCATGACCTTGACTTCTTATTCGAGGTTATCGATGGCTTGTCTGCTGATGAGTTCAAGCGGACCTTGGCTCTTCCCAAATTTATTTACAACCACATCATTGTAAATGAATCGATTGACTATCGACGATCTGTCATCATGCGCTGTCTCGACCTCTACGGCCAGCGAGCCTGCTCTCAAAAGACCAAGACCTATGCCTTCCGACACCTGGTCAACCCGATCTTCGCCATGGATGTCCAGACCACTTGGAATAGCCCCGCCAACACGCCGAAACTGATGGATAAGAGCATGACCGAATCCATTCAGAGCCGCCTGTGGAAACCCCAGCTGGCCGATTTGAGCGAGGAATCGAACCAAGCTGGTGTCGATCACTCCCGCATGGAGCTGCTGCAGTTGTCAGCTCTTTTGATCAAGTACCATCATCAGACCGTGCAGGACTCTCGCAAGGACATTATCAAGTTCGCCTGGAACTACATTCGTCTCGAGGACATCATCAACAAGTATGGCGCCTATGTGCTGATCAGTTACTTCATCGCCCATTACGAGACGCCTTTCAAGATTGTGATCCAGGTCTACGTTGCTTTGCTGAGAGCGCACCAGAATGAAGGCAGAGCTCTGGTCACGCAGGCTCTTGATGTCCTGGCTCCGGTGCTACCAACACGGACTGCTGGCAATCAAGGTCCCGAGGCACGATATCCCCTCTGGGCTAAGTGGCCGCGGCGCATCTTAGCCGAAGAGACTGCCAACTTGCAGCAGGTGATGAGCATCTTCCAGTTCTTGGTGCGGCAGCCTGATCTCTTCTACGAGTCGCGGGAACACTTTGTGCCCCTCATTGTCCCTTCACTGATCAAGATCGCTGGCCCACCAAACACTTCCAATGATAGCAAGAAGCTGGCTCTCAACCTGATCGGCCTGATCTGGCACTGGGAAGAGAAACGTGTGCAGGCGGCTGAAACGAGCCCTACTGTGTCTCATGGAGCTCTCGAGTCGCCCAACGCGAGGAAGCGCAAGCTTGAGGAAATTCAGGAGACGGCATCCGCATCTCCCTCACTTGGTCCTCCACCCAGTCGAGAACGCTCAGACTATACAGTGCCTCCTGAGCTACGTGCTGCTCTCATCAAGTACCTTATCACTTTCATTACCACCATTGCTGAGCGCTTTTTGGTCCCAGCTGCTCGGATTCGCGCACTCCCTACCAACAAGCAGCCGCCTCCCTCGCCAGTTCCAACCGGTGAGATGATCAACAAGGCTGTGAGCCTTCTTCGGAGTCTGCTTTCAAAGGAATACTGGGGAGACTTGGATATTGATCTCTACCAGAAGGTGACGGAGCCAATCTTGGCGGGGGAAAAAGCAGACAAACCGGATGAGAAGCAAATCACTCCTATGGTCAACGCCTTGCAGGTCTTGCGTGTCCTCATTGCAGCCAAGCCTGATGAGTGGATCACAGCTCGTCTCCCAACCATTCAGAAGCTCCTGGAGAAGCCTCTCAAGTCGGACAACCCAGAAATCCAAGATTGTTTGCACGGCCTGGAAGATGAAATGGAGATCACTCCCAAGCTGCCACCCCCTGTTCGTCGTGTTCTCGAGGCCATTCCAGATGACCAGCCCGACGAGGAGGATGCTATGGACACTGAGAGTACGCCGTCTGAGTTTGCTACATACCTTTCTGCGATTGCCACAGAGACGCTGTCGGCTAGCAACTACACGGCTGCCTTGAACACATTGTGGACTCTCTCTAAGCTGAAGCCTGCCGAGATCGATACGCATATCCCTGCGGTCATGAAGGCTTTCTCCCAGAAGCTTGCCAAGGAACACGTTGCGGCCGCGACCAACCAGAATGGCCAACAGGCGCAACAGGGTCAGATGCCTCCCGAAGGGGTTCCTGATCAGCAAGAAATTGAGCTGGGGGTTGACCTCATCTTCAAGACCATTGAACTCATCTCAGTTCGGATGTCTCATCTTGGCGACCAGCGTCGTCCATTCCTTAGCGTGCTGGCATCGATCGTTGAGCGATCTCAGGACACAAAGTTGTGCAGCAAAGTTCTGGGCATGGCTGAGGAGTGGATCTTCCACTCGACCGAGTCCTGGCCAACTCTCAAGGAGAAAACAGCCGTGCTGCACAAGATGTTGCTCTTCGAATCTCGTCCTAATCAGACGATGCTGAAAAAGTTCCTCGATCTCGTGATTCGCATCTACGAGGACGCTAAGATCACACGCACCGAGTTGACTGTGAGGCTGGAACATGCTTTCTTGATCGGAACCAGAGCTCAAGACGTGGAGATGCGCAACCGTTTCATGAGCATCTTTGACAAGAGTTTGACTCGCCTCGCGAGCTCCCGATTGAGCTATGTGTTGACTTGCCAGAATTGGGACACCCTTGCCGATTCCTTCTGGCTGGCACAAGCTTCTCACCTGATCCTTGGCTGTGTCGATATGAACACCACGGCACGACTGCACCAAGATGACTTCACGGTGTACCCCTTGTCATTCCTTTTCGCTGGTGGTGAAAAGGACTCGAGGAAGACCGACATCACAGTGGACAGTCAGCTGGAGAATTTCGTTGCCGAGCGCAGACGCTTCATGTCCGACATCGGTGATGTCAGGGTTCGCGATTTGATTGAGCCGCTTTCTCAGCTCCAACATACCGACTCGCAGGTGGCTTACAAGTTGTGGACTACGCTGTTCCCCATCTACTGGTCCACTTTGACCAAGGATGACCGCATCGATTTAGAGAAGGGTATGGTCACCTTGCTTACCCGTGAATATCACCAGCGGCAATTGGACAAGCGGCCCAATGTTGTTCAAGCTCTTCTCGAAGGCGTCGTGCGTGCCAGCCCACGCTTCAAGGTTCCCCCTCATGTCATGAAGTATCTCAGCCGTACCTACGATGCTTGGTATACCGCCGCGACATACCTGGAGGAAAGCGCCATTAAGCCGATCATTGACACCCCGACCGTCCGCGAGAGTAATTTGGATGCTCTGGTTGAAGTCTATGCTGGCCTCCAGGAAGATGATTTCTTCTATGGCACGTGGCGCCGCCGCTGCAAATTTGTCGAAACCAATGCAGCCCTCTCCTATGAGCAACAGGGCATGTGGGACAAATCTCAGCAGCTTTATGAGAACGCACAAATCAAGGCGCGCTCCGGTGCGATGCCGTTCTCGCAGGGCGAATACTTCGTGTGGGAGGATCATTGGCTGATCTGCGCCCAGAAGCTCCAGCAGTGGGAGATCTTGAGTGATTTCGCTAAGCACGAAAACTTGAATGATCTTCTTTTGGAGGCGGCTTGGAGAAACATTGAGAATTGGCAGAGCGAAGGCACTCGCGAGCAACTCGAGTCTTTAATCAAGTCAGTTTCTGACGCTCCCACTCCACGACGCACCTTCTTCCAGGCGTTCATGGCTCTCCTTCAGTACCACATGAAGAAGGAGAACATGCAAGACTTCAACAGTGTCTGTGACGAGTCCATTCAACTCTCAATCCGCAAATGGCTTCAACTGCCCAAGCGCATCACCAATGCCCATATCCCAATTTTGCAGCATTTCCAACTGCTGGTTGAGCTTCACGATGCCAGTCACATTTGCGGTAGCTTGGCGCAGACCAACGAGCGGAATCTGGACACCAAGTCCGCCGAGTTGAAGCTCCTCCTTGGAACCTGGCGGGACCGTTTGCCGAACCTGTGGGACGACATCAACACCTGGCAGGACCTGGTCACCTGGCGACAGCACATCTTCCAGCTTATCAACCAGACGTACCTCAGTCTACTTCCGCCGCAGACTAACAACGTGGCCAGCAACTCCTATGCCTATCGTGGATATCATGAGACCGCTTGGATTATTAACCGCTTCGCCCATGTCGCTCGGAAGCACCAAATGCCGGAGGTCTGCATCAACCAACTCAGTCGTATTTACACGCTGCCCAACATCGAGATTCAAGAGGCCTTCCTCAAGCTTCGGGAGCAGGCTAAGTGCCATTACCAGAACCCCAAGGAACTCAACAGTGGACTTGATGTGATTAATAACACCAACCTCAATTACTTCGGACCCCAGCAGAAGGCCGAGTTCTACACCCTCAAAGGCATGTTCCTTGCCAAGCTCGACCACGTCAATGAGGCCAACGAGGCTTTCGGAGTTGCTCTCTATTACGATCTTCGACTCGCCAAGGCCTGGTCTGAATGGGGACAGTACAGTGATCAACGATTCAAGTCTGACCCGTCAGACTACGAGTTGGCTAGCAATGCAGTTAGCTGTTATCTGGAAGCGGCTGGCTTGTATAAGAGCGCCAAATCGCGGAAGCTGCTCAGTCGCATCCTCTGGCTTCTGAGCCTGGATAACGATGAGGGACAGATTGCCAGCGCCTTTGAAAACTTCAAGGGTGACACTCCTGTCTGGTACTGGATCACCTTCATTCCTCAGCTCCTCACCAGTCTGTCTCATCGTGAGGCTCGTCTCTGCAAGGCTGTTCTGGTCAAGATTGCCAAGCTCTACCCGCAGGCTCTCTTCTTCCTCCTTCGAACGAACCGGGAGGACATGTTGAGCATCAAGAAGCAGCATGACCAGAAGCAAGAAAAGCTGAACAAGGCCAGACAACAGGCTCAACAGCAGCAGCAGGGATCTTCACCCAACCCCAAGCAACCCGCAAGTGGTGAAGCGTCATCCCCTGCCCAGAAGCCAGGCCCAAGTGCCTCTCCTGCTGGCCAGGCAGCGAACTTGCCCACCGCCCAATCTCCAGCGCAGCCAACACAAAGCCAGTCCCCTGCCCAGTTGCCAAACGCGCAGGTTCAGGCCTCGCCCCGCCAGGGTCAAAGTCAAACCCCCAACCCAGGTCAGCAACCGGCCCAGGGACAGCAGCCGCAAAGTCACCTTCAAGTACCAGGTCAGGCCGGTCCTCTCCAGCAGAACCAAGTTCCCGCTCCAGCCGAGTCAACGGAGAAGGAGCCCCTCCGAAAGCCTTGGGAGTATTCGGATGAGATCATGTCGGGGCTGAAGACTGCATTCCCACTGCTTGCTCTGTCTATGGAAACAATGGTCGATCAGATTCACAAGAACTTCAAGTGCCCGCCTGATGAGGATGCTTACCGTCTCATCGTCGCGCTACTGAACGATGGACTAGCCTACGTCGGGCGAATGCCTGGCTCGTACGCACAGGATTTCAAGCTGCCTCCTGCGACCGAAGCCAATATTACCCGTTTCGCAGAGACCATCCTCCCCGCACATATTCGCAAGTCCTTCGAAGCGGACTTTGTGGTCAAGAAACCAACAATGCACGAGTACATCCAAAAGCTGCGCCGCTGGCGTGACAAGTTTGAGGAGAAGCTCGATCGCCGACCACAGTCTGGGTTCCTTGAGAGCTATTCACCGCATCTCAGTGAATTCCGCTTCCTCAAGTTCGATGAAGTTGAAGTCCCTGGACAGTACCTCCTCCACAAAGACAAGAACCAGGACTTTGTTCGCATCGATCGCTTCCTGCCTGATGTGGATTTGGTACGGGGCATTGGTGTCTGCCACCGCCGCCTCAAGATCCGTGGCCACGACGGTAGCATCCAAGCGTTTGCTGTTCAACACCCCGCCGCACGCCACTGCCGTCGCGAAGAACGCATTCTCCAGCTGTTCCGTATCTTCAACGGGCTGCTAGCGAAGCGCAAGGAAAGCCGGCGCCGCAATCTTTACTTCCATCTTCCTCTGATGGTACCGCTGGCACCGCACATCCGTCTGGTCCGGGATGACTCCTCGTATATCTCCATGCAGGGCATCTACGAGGACTACTGCCGACGAGTCGGTATGAACAAGGATGAGCCGGTCCTCTTTACCATGGATCGCATGCGGTCCTTGGCAGAGACAAAGCAGAATGTAAGCTCTACAATCTATCTTCACTTTACGAACGATGCTAACACTAAAAAGCGCACGGCCGATCAACAACAGGTCCTTCGTACGGAAATTTTGACCGCAATTCAAGAGAAATGGGTCCCGAGCACTGTGGTTTTGGAGTACTTCCAGAACACGTACCCCAACTTCGCAGACTTCTGGCTATTCCGACGCCAGTTCGCCTACCAGTACGCCGCGGTGGCCTTCATGACCTATGTGATGCACATTGGCAACCGGTATCCGAACAAGATCCTGGTGTCGCGCTCGACGGGCGACATCTGGGGTGCCGAGCTGATCCCAACCATCAATCCCGCCAAGGCAATCTTCTACAACCCCGAGCAGGTGCCGTTCCGTTTCACTCCCAACATCCAGACCCTACTTGGTCCCATTGCCACCGAGGGACTATTTGCCTGTGCGATGATGGCGATCGCCCGCTGCCTGACAGAGCCTCGACACGAGCTCGAACAGCAGCTGAGCGTCTTTGTGCGTGACGAGATGATGTTCTGGGCCACTGCCCAGCATCGTGGCAACTTGGCTGTCCCACAACTGCGCGAGCTAGTCTACAACAACAGCGAAATCATCGTGAACCGCGCCGTCAGCCTCGCCAGTCCACCAGAGGGCAACCTGCCAGCCAATCAGACCACCATTGATTTGGTCTCCCGGGCCGTGAACCCGCAGCACTTGGCCTCGTGTGATGCCTTGTGGATGCCGTATCTTTAAGCGGCAGCGTCTCTGCTTTGATCGTGTTTCTGTCTTCTTCTCATCTCGATGGCCTGGGTGGGCTTCTTGTTTGCATTACTGCATGGGTATTCATTGGGTGGATTGCTTCCATCGGGGTTTTCTTGAGCGTGGCGCTTTGGCGGGTGAGAATGATTATTCTCTCCTTTTCCTCTGGCGGATTAATGATTGATACCTTTCTTGTATGACTTGTTGTTTTATGTTTTATTGACCCCAATAGTTCCTAATTGACTTTTGCTTATTCAAAGAGAGCTTTCAGGCTGCAGTTGTACCGCTAAAAAGACTCCATTCAAAACCATGGTATAAATCTGTGACTATCTCATGACCAAACGCCAGCGCTTGCAATGCGGAAAGAAGACCAGAAAACAAGACATATTAGACCAAGGATGGCTTCTTTTTGATACCCAGACTGGTGACACCCGGCTTCTTCGCCTTCTTGACTCGGGCGAAAGAAGTCGATGGTGGCGGCATCTGAGCTTGGGTGGTTTTCGTTTGGGAGGGACCGGGCAGTGCCTGTTCCTCCTCGTCCACCACGCGCTTGACTCTCTCACCGGAGGCAGTCATGAAGGCTCTCCGCGCGGCTTCCTCATCCTCCTGCTCTTCCCGTCGCTTCGCCTCATCCACTTCATTATGGATGAGGTCCAAGGCTACTTCGTCCTCCAAACCCTCGTTTCGTGCAATGCGCGCGTTTCTCGTCCGAATCTCATCGAGCGCATCGGCGATCGCCATCTCCCGCTTCGAGTCTTGCATCTTCTCCTCCAGCTCGGCCATCTTGTCGCGTTCCAGCTGTTCCTCTTGTTCATTCTCCTCACGCTCGAGTCGATCTAGCGTTTCCTCTACGGTTTCGTTGTACTTTGCATCTTTGGCGTCTCGCCAGGGCTCGAAGTTTCGCTTAGCCCCCTTCTCGCACTGATAGTCCATGTCTATTCCATAGTTAGCATGTTTGTGCCTCGAAACCGTGTAGTGTCCGACACTTACTCTTTGGGTCTGTGCGGAAAGTAATCTCGCCGCTGCATCGCGTGCAACGAATGAAGAATCGATAGATCGGGATATTGAGATATTTCTCCTCAAGCGTCTGCTTCCGCGCATTGAACTTGCGTCCACGATAGATGTATTCGCCGCAGTTGGTGCATTTCATGGGAAATGGGGCCATCAATCGGACGGTGATGACCTTGGGACCCTTCTGGCGCAGATGCTTGGGGGTGCGCCCGATCGCCGACGGGTCAAAGTCGGGAGGGTAGTACTTGGTCAAGACCTTTCGCTCGGACATTTTTGGCTGTGGTAGACTGAAGGTTGAAGTGGATGTGAGGAAGATGAGGCTGTTGAAGGAGAGAAAGGTGGCGCTGGACTTTGCGGACTTATCGCGATAGCAGCGTCACGTGATATTTCCATTAACCTGGTGAGTGAGGTTCCAAAATGCAAAGCTTCGGATAGAGTGTAGTACTCTCAATTTCAAGGCGTTGGCAAGATTCCTCAGACTAGCTCACCCCCATTCTCCTGACTTCTCAAATGTCTTGCTAAAGAACTATCCACACTCATTCTATCTTCAGAGTTCGCGCACTTCGGGCAGGCACGCACGGCCCACTGTTTGTTGACCCTCCGCGACCCGCTCATGCGAGCAGCACCCGCGGCGTTCGAGAACCGAATTCTCCGAGCGCAATTGTGGAAGTGCAGACTCGCTGCCCACTCTTTGGATCTCCATACTCCCAAGCTGGACGCGTCAGATCTGAGATGGAGGACTATCTGCGCTCCTGGCGGCAGGATGCGCTAAATCGTGGCCAACATGACGCGGCGATCTACATTGGCGACAAGGTTCTTGCGCTTACAAGTAGGCACCTTCGTCTCCTCATGTTGATATCAACCAAGTGGCTAACCAGCAAGAGAAGACCAGGATGACGATGCTTTTTGGCTAGCCCAAGTCCATTTCTCCAACAATAACTTCACCCGCGCCTTGGCCCTTCTGTCCCGCAGGAACCTTGTCCAGAGAAGTTCCGCTTGTCGCTATCTTGCAGCCCATTGCTACATCAAACAGAATCAGTTCGAGCAGGCCCTCAAAATCCTCGGCGAAGACAATCCAACCCATTTGATCCGGAGTCAGAACAGTCGTCGGAAGATCCACCACCTCAATGGCCACGGTCACGTCACTTTGCGGAATGGGAAGAACACAACGGCTCGCGCGGAACCAGGCGAGGATCGAAGGGATGATGAGACTCATCGTAAATTTGAGGCCGCCATGTGCTATCTAAGAGGACTCTGCTTTGCAAAGCAAAATGCGTTTGACCGAGCACGCGACTGCTACAAGGATGCCGTTCGGATTGATGTGCAGTGCTTCGAGGCATTTGATCAGCTCATGCTGAACTCATTGATGTCGCCTACCGAGGAGCTGGAATTTCTTGAATTACTTGAGTTTGACTCGATCTCCTCCCCTGACCCCGCCATTGCTCAGGAGGCCGCTCACTTCACCAAAATGCTCTACACCACCCGCTTGTCTAAATACTCTGCACCGAGTATCTTGTCAGACGCAACCGAAACACTTTCCACACATTACAACCTCGCCAATAACCCCGACATCTTACTCTCGCGTGCAGAGGCACTTTACACGCAATGTCGGTTTGCCGAAGCCCTCGAGCTGACGTCCTCTATTCTCTCGACCTCGCAATCGACAGATTTGACTCCCCCGAATGGCCCCAGCGGTCTTTCACATAACCATTTGGGTCACACGCCGGCGGTCTATCCCCTTCATCTGGCATGTCTTTACGAAACAGGAGCTACGAATGCGTTGTTTTTGCTCTCGCATATGCTTGCGGACCACGCCCCGGACGAGCCATACACTTATCTCGCGATTGGCGTCTACTATCTCGCTGTGTCAAAGGTTGCAGATGCCCGCCGCTTCTTTTCCAAAGCATCTCTCTTGGACCCGCATTCGGCGCCAGCTTGGATAGGATTCGCTCATACTTTTGCGGCCGAGGGCGAACATGATCAGGCTATCGCCGCTTACAGCACTGCCGCGCGACTTTTCCAAGGTAGTCATCTACCCCAGCTCTTTTTGGGCATGCAACACCTCGCTTTGAACAACATGGCACTCGCGCACGAGTATTTATGTGCAGCATATGCCATGTCAACCGGCGCTGCGCCTGGCTCCACCCCAACTCTTCCCCCTACCTCTTCTGGAGTGCCTCTTGGAGGTGATCCTTTGGTGCTAAACGAGCTTGGTGTGGTCTTTTATCACCAGAATAACCTTTCTGCTGCGGTAGAGATGTTCCGGCAAGCCCTTGCGCTGGCGGCCTCGCTCAACTGCGAACCGGCTGCCTGGGTTGCTACTCGTGCCAACATGGCCCATGCCCTTCGTCGCCTCGGCCGTATGTCGGAGGCGTTGCAGCAATTTGAAGAGTGTCTCCGGGTGGGTGCTGGAGGCAACAGCTTGGGATACGCCCCCTTCTTAGGTGGAGGCGCTGGGGGCTCCGCAGCAGGAGTCACAGCAACGGGGGTTGGAGGCTACGAGGACCGGGGGCTCGTTGGTTCTCTACATACTTCGCGTGGAATATTGCTACTCGAACTCGGCCGCACGGGAGACGCAGTCACAGCCCTGCACGAAGCAGTTCGCGTGCTCGGGGCCAGTGGTGGCGGCGACGCTGCTGGAGGTGCAGGAGTTGCCGGGACCTTGCTAAACCGGGCGCTCGAGCTCTGGGCCTTGGAAGGCCGTGAACGGGACCAACAAGCGATTGAAGCGAGTGTCAGATCATCATCTACGAGTCGTCCGGCGAACCGAACCCGAGTGACTCGAGGTCAGGCGCGAACCGGGACGAACGAGAGCAACCGCCGTCGAATCCGTCACCCAACACATGAAGAGGAATGGACAGACGAAGTGACCCATTACGCTTCGCCTGAGACCGCCGACGGAGAAACTATCGAGGAAAGGGTTGAAATGGATCTTGATGACAAGGCTGAGAGCATCCTTGGGCGGGCTCTGGGTCGGGTTCGTCCTGGAGGTCGACAGCGTCGTACGCCACGGCCTGTCAGTCCGGTGACCGAGAGGGATACACCTGCGCGGAGTACTCGCCAAGAGCGGACTCAACGGAGTCAATCGCGACAATGATGAATGGGGCAAGAATGGCGTATTTTGAAGGCGTTGTCTAATGAAGTTTGATGCATTGCTAGGGCGTTTTGGTGTTTGGTCGGGAGGAGGAGATTGGTCTGAAGGGACCTTTAGGTGTTCACCAGGTTACTGCCCAGTTGATCGTTTAACTGTCGCTCCGAGTTTGGAACCTCATAATAGGCGGGCATCCGTGGAGTAGGGGCTGCATTATGCAGCGTTTGATACAAAAATAGAGCATATCTTAGTCTATCATTCCGTAGGTTTGGGCAGAGAAATAGCATTTCTCGTGAGCATCGCGTCCTTGATATCTGGTAGTAGTACCGTCTGCGTGGCCGTCAAGTCGAATGCATGTCTCCCGACGCGACCTACAATCGTTCTCGTGCTGACCACAATTGAGCCGCATAGTCAGCCAGGAGGAGGCAACCGAAGGATCTCCGAAACTGAGCCCGATTTCGATGGACCCTGGGCTGGGCGTTGGGGGCCGACGAGCTCGCAGGGCCAGGGCTATTAGGTCTGAGCGAGTTTGCTGTTGTTTTTGCTTCTTCTGTGTCTCTCTCGCGGCCGCCTTGACCCTGAAATCGTTGGTCCACGCCCGAGTTCGCATTGACCCAAATCCAATGATATTGATCCAAATTGTATAAATTACAGATCGAACCGTGCGGGCGATCTGCCAAGGCGATTGGCTTTAGGATTTACTCTTTAGGGGCGGAGGCTAACGTTGGACCCTGAATTGTGGAGAGGATGACGTGGACCAGGGCGTTGTTTGGACACTGAACAGTGAACAGTGAACAGTGAACAGTGAACAGTGAACAGTGAACAGTGAACAGTGAACAGTGAACAGTGAACAGTGAACAGTGAACAGTGAACAGTGAACACTGAACACTGAACTCGAGGGTGCGGGATGGATGGAGGATATGTTACTACTGTAGGTGTATAGTGTCCTACCCCAGGATATCGGATTCCATTCTTATGTTCTGGTAGGTGTTGCAATAAGTCGATTGAGTCATTTTCAGGGTGCCAAGTACAGACCAAAAATTAGATGCACCGCCAGGACAAAGTGGGTCTCAGTAGAGGCGTACGTCTGGAGACTACTGTACGTACTTCGGTATACCTCCGCCCGTGTGTTGGACTGGTGACGGCGCCATGCTATAATTCGAGTTGAGATAGCTGCTGGTTTGAGTATCGAGTCAGTTTGTGAGGCCTGACTCGTGTTAGGGGCGAGGCGGATTTGCCGAGTTCCCTGACTCAGAATGGTACCTGTCAGAATCGTTTCCAGGTCGGGTCCACTCAGCAGTACTGCCGCAGTAAATTGGGGCCAGGTCGGCGGATGATTAGTCATAATTATTCTGCCGGATTAATGCCTTACTGATGCCTGGATTCTATGGCTAATATTGGACTTGGAGATTTTCATACTCTACCGGTCGCACTAATCTGTATCTTTGGTCTCTACATGAAGTCCTCCTTTCTGATATCCGCATCAAATTCCGTATATTATCTAGTACGGTTATTCTATCGTATTTACGAGCTAAATAGAGCCCTTTTAATATTAACTAAATAGCGGCCTCTTATTATAGGAGATTATTAAAACTACTCCCCCTTTGTATATTATTACCCTATACTGCTGCCCCTTTTTCCCTACCTAGTTTCTGCTACCCTTTCTGCTACCCTTTCTGCTACCCTTTCTGCTACCCTTTCTGCTACCCTTTCTGCTACCCTTTCTGCTACCCTTTCTGCTACTCTTTCTATTACTCTTTCTACTACCCTTTCTGCTACCCTTTCTGCTACCCTTTCTGCTACCCTTTCTGCTACCCTTTCTGCTACCCTTTCTGCTACCCTTTCTGCTACTCTTTCTATTACTCTTTCTACTACTCTTTCTGCTACTCTTTTTGCTACTCTTTCTATTACTCTTTCTGCTACTCTTTCTGCTACATCAGGTAAAAGGCGGAGGATAAGGCGGTAACGCTTATATATGGGAGGATTACTCATCCGCCGACCTGGCCCCAATTTACTGCGGCACAGTACCCTGTCAAACACATTCTCAGCCCTACAGTTCAGTGGAAATGCTGGTATTCAATTCCACCAAGTCAAGATACTACTGCAATGAGACTAGTAGTTCTGTCGCTACTCATGAAGCACTGATAATCATAATCATCATCACCCTGAAGTCTGAAGTCTGAAGTACTTGAACTTCAACTCACCCCCAACTTCCAAGAAGCATGACGCCAAACGGCCCCACGGCCCACGCCCCAGCGGGCTGCGGCTCTGTGGGTGGCCAATTGAACCAACGAGAAAGCGCCGATCCCGGCGGGTGGCTTGTCCATCGACTGCCTATTTAGGACATTTGGGCCCCCCGTTTCAAAGCTGTGGCCCCCCTTTCTCGTGGATGATTCTCTTGGGGACGTGGGTTTGTTGGTTTGTTGGTTTGTTGGTTTGTTCATTTCTTGCTTTCTTTGCGGGCTTGGGACGCCCACACACACTCACACACTCACACACTCACACACTCACACACTCACACACTCACACACTCACACACTCACACACTCACACACTCACACACTCACACACTCACCAGGCTGGTAACTTGAACGGTCCTGCTTCGTCATCCCACATCCCACGCCTGTCCTCTCTCTTCTTCTTATACTGTATTCTCCATCTTTCTTCTTCCGCCCCTCCTACTCCTCCACACTTGACCTCTCCCCTTCCCACCGCCCTTCACCAAGTTCTCCAGCAATGCTATCCACCTTCTTCCCTCCCTCATGAGCGCAAAGTACCCCTGGATGCGGCCACGCCGCCGCGGCCTGTCAGTCCTCTGCGTCATTGCCAGCTTCTGCGGCTTTGCTATCCTGGCCATCTGGTATGGCATGAACTCGGATCGCGACTATATTCACCCCATCCTCACCCAACTGATTCCCGCCGGCCATTGCGCCTGTCAAACCTCCACCACTTTCCAATGCTCCACCTGTGTCTCGTGCTCCGAATCTTCCACCCTCCAGCTATCCGCCTCCCCCAGTTGGAAGTTCGAATACCCTCGCGACGCCCGTAACGAGGCCCTCGATCAGACCCAATGCCAGGCCGCCTTCCAAGGTCTCTTTGAAGACATTGCGCGCGGTCAGCGCTATTGGCGCGCCCAAGATGGCGGCCTGGTCACCGAGGATCTCGACCAAATCATAATCCAGCCGGGTATGGTGCGCGCATTCATTTCTCAGGGACATTTGCATGTGGTCACTGCGCGAGCTAAAGGAGAGGATCACCGGCGGAAGATCCTGGGCGTCTTGAGCTCCATCCACCGTGCACTGGCGGCAGACCGAGATCGGGTGTCGAGACGCGACATTGAGTTCGTGTTCTCGGTAGAGGACAAGGTAGAGGACGTCACCAATGCGAATCACCCCGTCTGGGTATTTGCACGTACCCCGACAGAGGAAGGAGTCTGGCTCATGCCCGACTTTAGCTTTTGGGCCTGGGATAATCCCCAAAACTATATCGGTCCATTTGATCAGGTGGTGGATCGTATTAAGCGGCTGGACCTGCCATGGCCTGAGAAGAGACCGCAGCTGGTCTGGCGCGGCAAGCCTAGTTTTGCGCCGAAGCTGCGACGCGCGTTGATTGAAGCGGCGCGCGATAAACCCTGGGGCGACGTCAAGCAGCTCGATTGGGACACGGGCCACAATGTGCTTCGCATGGAAGACCATTGCCGATATATGTTTATTGCCCATGTGGAAGGTGAGTCGGATACTCCTTCGCTCGGTTCATCCTTTCGGAGTGGTGCTATTTTTGTCCCACCAGGACATCGGATACTAACCTGCTTGCCTTCTCCTTCAGGCCGGTCCTACTCTGCATCCCTCAAATATCGCCAAGCTTGTAAATCCGTCATTGTCGCCCATAAACTTCAATACATCCAACATCATCACTACCTCCTTGTGGCCAGCGGGCCCAACCAGAATTACGTTGAAGTCGAGCGTGACTTTAGCGATCTCGCCGAGAAGATCGAGCCGCTCGTCGCAGATACTGATGCCGCGCATCGAATTGCCTTGAACAGCGTCAAGACCTTCCGTGAGCGGTATTTGACCGCAGCTGCGGAGGCATGCTATTGGCGTGCTCTGTTTGATGGCTACGGCAGTGTCTGGAACAGCAGTGTGAACCCCTGGTCCAACCGCACGGGCAGGGAACGCGGTCTGCGTTACGAGTCCTTTGTCCTGCTGGAGAGTCCGAAGATGTTCGAGTTCACAGCGGATGCAGTTATGCCCGGATACGCCTGATTTTGCTTGTTTGATCTTTTCATTTTCGTTCTTTGTCCTTCCAACTGTCTTATACCATAGAGCGCCACGACTTGATTTTGGCCTTGTGCTTTTTTGACCTGCCCAGTTGTTGTCCTTCCGTTCTCTTGAGATATTGGATAATTGTTCATGCCTTCTCCTCCCGTGTGTCGTCAATTTCCTCCTTGGTGTTTCTTGTTTGAAGTGACTCGCAGGGAGAAATTCGATCGACTTGCCAGGATTTCAGTGGCGGGGAACAGCGAAAGCGGCGTTTTGAAGCGCGATTTGTGATACCACGACAGTGTCGATGTTTTCGGTTCTTGTTTTTTGGAGGGCACATTACATATCCTGGACAGAAAGACCTCCCTCCCTCGTGCGTACTAGACTACCGCCACAAGTAATGCTATTTTGCTTTGACAAAGGCCAACCCAGATCTATTTGGCATCTTTCGTAAATGGCTATTCATGGCAGCAGATCTGATGGCCCGCGACTTCTTCAATTGAATGCATACTATGGATGCATTCCCCAAGTTTCCATTCCGCCTACCCACCAGCTCTCGGAGGGTATCCTCGCTTACGACTCAGCAGTCTACCGGCCATGTTGTCTTCGTATTGGGATTCTCAGTCCGGTGCCGTTCCTGCATATCCTATGATTGGTGATGCAGACAATTCTCACTGTCAGATGCAAGGGACAATCTGCGGAAACCGTCGTTTGCCTTACGCAATTCGAACTGGAATTTGCCTTGACTGGAGTTCTTCGGATATTATCTTCGGGATATATTGATCTCATCAATCAGGCGATGAACATTTCACAAGCCACATTTGTTGTTCCTGGCCTGGAACTTGATATTCTGAGAACATGCACGGAACATGGAGAGGTTGCACCCCCTACCAAAGGGATGGAAGAGTGACCCCTATCGCCAATGGGTCTAGGAGAGTCACCACTATAATTGAAATGACATTCTGGTCTGAATCCGAGATGAGGCATCTTGATTTCCAATCGGTCTGGTACATCCCCGTCGCTGGTGCCTAACGGGCAACCCATTGCCCCTGTAATATTCGATTAGAAAAGGGAACGATAAAAAGAAGGGTCTCGTGGAAGTGGATCATGAGGCGTTTGGTAACATCATGAGCCCACATGGCTGGATGTCAGACTCGCTCTCAAGTAGCGAGCCCTGTTGTGATTTCCCTACGACCCTCGGCCATTTATTGGTTGCTCGAGGCACTTAAGATCAAGGCTTGAATGTGACCATTCTACTTCTACGGATTAAGTTTTGCGTCATTTAGGCGAGAAATTCAACCTAGACATGTATAGGACAATCCACTGGGTCCCACGCCGGCCATGCGTTTCCAATCCGGTGTTGCACAAGGCGATAAGCTCAGCAGCACACTTTCCACCTCAGTCCCATCCGCGTCTGTTTTCGTCCGCAGTCGTCCCTTCCACTTCCACTTCTCCTCGTCTCGAAACGACTCTCTTCTTCAACGTCAGACTCGTTTGTTCCCATCACCTCCACCCAGTGACAAACATAGTCACACACACTCCCTCACCATGCAAGAGTTCACCGTTGTCGATAACGAGAACAAGAACAGCGCACGGGACACAGTCGATGAGGATGTCGATCATGTTCGAGAAAATGTGCAGTCCAGAGTATGCAAGCCACTGGTAGGTGCTCCCCTCCATCTTCACAGCCCCGAGACGTCCACAAGGGTCGAGCGCTAACCATCGCCGCCATACGACAACAGTGGATACTGATCGTCCTGACTATCCTATCATCGACATTCCTATTCGCCCTCGACAATACCATCGTGGCCGATGTGCAATCACCCGTCGTACAGCGCTTCGGAGAGGTCGGCAAACTGAGCTGGCTGGGCGTCGCCTTTGTGCTGTCTGGCTCGGCGACGATCATCACCTGGTACGTTTGGAAGGAAATGACGGACTGGCTGGAGCTGGACGGCTGACGGATGAGATGATCTATAGGGGAAAGCTATACGGCATCTACAGCGCGAAGTGGCTATATCTGTCTTCGGTTGTTCTTTTCGAGGCTGGGAGTGCGCTTTGCGGAGCGGCTCCGAGTATGAATGCGTTTATCGTGGGCCGTGCTATTGCTGGGCTGGGAGTGAGTCGAGGCTCTTTGAGATCACTCGATTTCTATCTTTGATCGCTAACTATTGGGTCATTGCTTAGGGAGCGGGCATGTACCTCGGCTGCTTGACTCTGTTATCGCTCACCACGTCTGTCCGTGAACGACCGCAGTACATTGCACTGACTGGGATCAGTAAGTAACAAATATCCATACTGCTCGACACCCATTACTGACCACCTCAGCCTGGGGATCGGGAACAGTGCTGGGCCCTGTGTACGTATCACCCATGGGCAGCCGTTGTTGATCTAATCTAATAACGATCAATTAGGGTTGGAGGCGCATTCTCGCAAAACACGCACGCTACATGGCGCTGGGCGTTTTATATCAACCTTTGCATTGGAGCCGCATTTGCACCAGTCTACATCTTCCTCCTCCCCAGGTGCGATCCTCAACCGCAAGCTTCGAAAACCCAAAAGCTACTCCAGATCGACTACCTTGGCGCCATCCTGAACATCGGTGCTTTTACAGCTTTGACCATGGCCATCAACTTTGGTGGAAATATGTTCGATTGGGGAGCTCCACAGGAAATCGTACTTTGGGTCGTCGGCGGTGTTCTGCTGATCCTATTCATCTTCCAGCAGGGCTTGACGATCGGTACGACGGACTCGGAGCGAATCTTCCCAGCTCAGTTCTTGCGTCACCGTATAATGTGGATTCTGTTTGCGCTGATGTGCGCTGCCGCAACATGCGTGTTTGTAAGTTGATCCGTCTTGGTATTCTGTCGATGAAGTCGCCGATGATCGGTTGCAGGTGCCTACGTACTACATTCCCTTGTACTTTCAGTTTGTCCGTGGCGACTCTGCCTTGACTGCCGCGGTGCGACTACTGCCATTCATTATACTGATGGTGACCTTTGGCTTCCTCAACGGTGGATTAATGTCGAAGCTGGGATACTACATGCCCTGGTACTTGACTGGGGGAATCTTGACAACCATCGGGGGTGCATTGATGAGTGCGTAAATAATAATAATCGCATACTGAGGAGTCGCATATTGACACACTAACAAGCAGGCACGGTCAATGAGCACACCACCAACGGGCGAATTTACGGATACTCCGCACTCATCGGCATCGGCGCTGGCATGTTCATCCAAGCCGGATTCTCCGTCGCCCAAGCCAAGGTCTCTTCTGCCCGAGAAACCGACGCGACGTCCTTCATGTCCCTCGCTCAGAATCTCGGCATTATGCTGGCACTTGCTATCTCGGGCGCAGTCTTCCAAAACAAGGCCATTGACCAGCTACAACGAATTTTCCCCCATCTCTCCCGGAATGACCTGCGGGGTGCCATCTCCGGCAACGACAGTGGTATCCTCCACCGTTTGGATGATGCTACCCGCGCAAAGGCACTTCATGCAATTGTCGACTCCATGTCACGCACATACTTCCTGGTGGTGACGGCTGGGGCAATGGCGGTCACTGGTTCGCTCTTCATGAAAGTAAGTTGCAACAGATAAACAGTCCGGCCCGAGTGCGCGATTCGCTGACGATATCATAGAGGGAACGCATCTTCATCAAGGCCTCGGTAGCGGCATAGAAGGACAGACTTTGCTAAAGGCAAGAGCCCGTTGGGAGTGGTCATGGGCGAGTACGAGTGATGGCTTATCACTGCATCCTGATTTATGCAATTGGCATATGTATCGTATCAATAGCTATGTTCGTATCAATAGCTATGTGATCGACGAGCAAATGAATATGTTATGTTTATCGACATTTGCGTATCTGGTGAAATCTTGGAAGCTTTCAAGTATGGAGCTAATAGCCGAGGACATGGACCCGTCGCAGTTGCGTCGATTTCCACGATATCTTCGTGCCCGAGGATGACACACTCGACCTTTTCAGTAGATCTTTCTTCCTCATGTAGACCTCTCTGCCACATCCTCTTTCCCTTTTATATACTCTCGATGTTCCCTTCCATACCTCTTACGGACGGGCTTACGAAGAAGCTCGAGGAGGGGAAGCGAGTTATCAACCCGTATGACCCCGTCCACGCTGTCGCTGCGCTCTTGGTGTTCCAGAAGAGCATCAAGAAGAAGGACCCCGCCAAGAATGTTGAGGAGCGAAAGACCCAGAACGCTCGCGCGCCAATTCCACCAATGTGGGGTCCATCTGGAAGCCGTGTCCCTGCGCGGTCAAATGGTCAGGATCGGGCCCTGGAACTATACTATTTTGGCCCCCGCGAAAGCGTTCGAGGCCATTTTGTGAGTGGGCTTAACAACCAATGCACTTTGCGACGGAGAATCCATCGTGGTGCACAGAATTACGGACCGAGTTTGGCAAGGGCAGTGTCGACGTTAACGTTGTTTGGGGGCCGGACATCAGCTGGCTGAGAAATAATACCGAGAACGGGTTGCATATTGGTTCCAAGCCTTCAATGCCGGAGATCACCCGGGACCGATCGATATATCCTGGCCCCAGTGTTGGAGCCACGATAAGGATTTCTCTGCTACCTAATAATCTCGTATCCCTAGAAAAACAGCCCTGATTTGATCATGGTATTTTGTTGCGGAATAGTGTCCGCTCAGCAGTGCCGACACTGGACCTGTAGGAGATGTGAGAAGGTTATCTCGGCCAATAACGTGGTAGAAAGTTCAATTCATGTTCATTAATTCTCATTAATATAATACTGGCAGGAATTAATGTCCAGCCCCAATAGCGCCAACCCTTTTCGCTATTTTGATCGTCGTATCCAGAGTTGCCTTTTCCGCAGTAGTAAAATTCGAATAATGCTCGGAAGACAGGCACAGCACATTATTGAGTTTCAATTCCCAGGGACCGGGATCTTTGATCTCTGTTGGCTCGACCATGAAAGATTCAAAGTCGACCGGCTGCAGGTGAGGGTTATCGGAGAATTTGTTCGGGAGGAGCCAGCCATTGAACCAGAGCGGCCGCCCTGCCACATCCAAATGTAGCAGCTGGGGCGAACAAATGGAGAAAGTCTCGCTGCGATCTTCGGACTCGACATCTCGTAGTTCATGCGTGGGTTTCTCCGAGTCGTCTGATGGCCGATCCACGACAGCCGCTCCCATCGTGGCGACCCGGCCTTCATGGAAGGCGTAGTCGGTGTCACCGACGAGTTCGAAGCTGAGCCAAAAGGTCTCCTTGTCGCCTGTGCGAAGTTAGCAACTAGCAGAGCGAATAGATCGAATTATCCAGGGTCCATACCAAAGACCATATCGTATACACCCACTCTTCCTTCAGCTTCATTCCCATCCCGATCGGGACCATTCAGCCGAGTGATCACCAAAAGGGCCACAAAGTGCTTCCACTTGTCAATCACTACAACACCCGATTCCTGCATGTGGCTGCTTTCGCCCGTCCAGAATCGATTCTTCCGGATCTGACTTGACACCGGCATCGGCAAGATCTGTTTTAACCAGGCCTTCTTGGAGTCTGGCTGGATGATCCGATCTTTGAAAAACAGCGCTCCCTTCGCCTGGTAATCTGGATCGAGGAATAGAGTTGCCGGGTCGCGGAGGAAAAGGGAATCGGCATCGATGAAAATGGCCTCACGGAAGCTTGAGAGCATAATGGCGAAGGGCTTCAACGCCCATCCGGCCAGCTTCCATCCTGCATCGTTCACCATCGGGCTCAGATCGCGAGTCATCACTCCATCGATGGCTTCCAGCTTGTCTCTGTTTTCCTCTCCCAGGTCATCATCCCCGAGATACATCACTTCAACGGGCAGGTCGCAGCCCATTTCTCGCATGGATTGGATAGAGGTTAATAGATAGGAGGCTTGATGGTCTCCACCCGTCAAGACGATTCCCTTGCCTCCACTCCAGAGCTGTGCATGAAGAGTCATAAGATCCGGGAAGTAGGGCACTGTCCAAGAAAACAGACGCATTGACAATTGCGTGAGATACGACCGAAAGTCCTCGTATCGATGAAGCAAACTCAAATGATCCAGATGAAGTCGATCGGCTAGACTGGGGTTGCGCTTGAGGAACTGCAAAGTGTCCTGGCGAACAAACATCTGGTCCCGCGTGGGAAGAAGATGGAGAGCTTCCCAAGCTTCAAACGAGGATTTGAAGACGCGAGCGCGAGCCCCGACTTCGCGGACTTTTGCTTCGCCCGTGCCCTCAATGGGCCCGATCGCGTCGTCGATGGAAGACTGATCCGGCAGTGTCGAGAGCACCTTGCTCAAGGCTTCGACAAGATCGTCATTTTTCCGGTCGTCCAGGATATCCTCCTTTGCAGTTTCCAGTCCTGACTTGGAGGCATTCGAGTCGCCGGGTTCCGAATGCCCGGGATCTGGATCTGATGACCTGGTGAAAGATTCCCTGGAAAATATTGCCACCTCACGGTCGCATGCACTCGTGTAGTAGTTCTCCAGGGAATACAAGCTTGTCTTGCAGAAATAACCGAGAATGAAGACGATAATGAGAACTTGGAATGAAATTCGCCCTCGTCGTGGGTAGGATCCCCGCCTGTGAATGCCCGGCTGATGCGAGAGGCCAAACATCGTATTCTTGACCGCGTCGGAGACGAGAGGTCGAAGCGGCTGTCAATCCTTTCGTGCCGGAGGGTAGAGCACGACTCCAGAAACTGATTACTTATGCGATGAGCAACACCGGGCAGTCATCCATGACTGAGGTTGCAAGTTTGCAAAGATGTCCACGCGAGTCTCCAACGTGGCATTTGTCTCAGACCCTCAGTCTAGCTCCAATGCTCCATGGCCCTTTCCAGTTTGACTACGGATCCTACCCCGCTGTATCTCCAAGCCACACACGCCACACAGGCCAATCGTATTCCTGTGTTGACGAGAACTCTACACATCATAGAGTTGTGGTATTTTAGGAGTCCAAGACAGATCGATGACAAAAGTGGCCTACTGCCGAGGTCAATGCTCAGTTCCAACCTACGAAGGCATGCCCTCTGAAGTGGTAAGAACTGCCGACCTGTTGTGTGAACTTGTGATCAGGGCTGATTATCTCGCGTGGGTCAAAGTCGATCGGTTCCACATACTTTACGGCCGGCCGATTGGATTCGGATTGGATTCCAGACCGACTGCGCTGCAATAAGACTTGGTGTGGTCCGCTGTCTCCAATTCCACCTCAGATACTTGGCCCCGTTCCTTGCAACCGTGCAACCGAAGTCATGAAGATGAATCTTCGCTGACTTTGGAGGCTTTTGACTCTCCATGCTGTCTTCGCCTTTGCGGAACCCATTGGGGGGCCGCGAGATAGCCGCAGTCATACTTGGCTAAACGAGCGGTCGCAACTGGGTCATCGGACAGCAGCGGACTGGAGAAGACGTGACCATCGCTATCGTTGGCAACAATCTGTTTTTGAATTTCCCGGCCTCGAATCACGTTCAATTCGTGCATGTCAAACTTCCCCCGGGCTGGCAGAGACACGGAAGTTGTCGCCCGGAGCCCAATAGCGATTCGGCTTCCTCAGGTGGCAAACAGCACGCCTGCCGTTCACCCTTCTCCTATCGTGATCCCTGATAGTCAGGGATCTGATTGTGCCGACTTCATGGATGAGATTCCTGACGAGGATGTCGTCCTCGGCGTTCTCGTGTCAATGAGGCATATCCAATCCGAACACCTGCAGTGAGATTCTTGGCGGTCCAAATCCGCGGTGTACCTAGCCCTCGGTAATGTGCCTGGGCTTTACCCCTGGTTTGTCTACTTCTGGGCTTTAGCCATCAGCTAGGAATATACCGCTGAAGGTTTACTCACAAACCCAATAACATCAGCATGCATGACCTCACGTTATACCCCAAAAACGCGCACTGCGGTATCCGCGGCGACAGAAGTTGAATCATCAGATTTAGATAATAGAATTGTTGTCGGGCATCATAATAAGTACTCATGGTAGTTTCTCTCAATGAATTTCCTTTACCTCATAGTTTAAATTGCAACAAGCACTAAACAATTCAGAGAAAATATTACACGCAGGCACCAAGATGAGGGCCTGGGCTATGAACACATAGGAGTATCGAGTGGACTCAAGCCCGGTCCAGCAGTCCAAATAGAATACCAGCTTCAGATTTGAGATGAACATCATATCTGATACCCAACGCCCGTGCGTGTTGTCTAGTCGTCTTCCCAGAAAGACAGATCGTCCCAGTGCAAATCTGGCCCAACCGCAATACATGGTCCCCTCAACCAAGCTGGCATCGCACCCATCATGTTTCAGGGACAGATTAGCCGCCAAAAGGAGGCTCGACGCGATTTTCTGCTGAACATAAATATGGGCATGTGTACCGCCAAACTTGGCAGTATAGCTTGGTCGGCTTCCTGGTGGTGTTAAGCGTACCTATAGAGCGAGATATTTAGCTTCGATAGTATACGTCCTAGCTCGAACGGTGTGATACTAGTAGTAGCGAAGCTAGTCCAGATATTCTACAACTTAAAGGCCTTAACTCGCACCCGAGGTATTCTGCGAGGAAATCAATCTTATCGATATAGTTAGAGCTCGCACGGGCGAGGTCACTCACAAACCGACCATACGCACGCTTAAGCGGCTTACAATATATAATATCATGCGGTTAGAGTAGATATAAAGAATACGAACCTTAGGTATATAGAGAGGTAGGTATAATATTATTCTTAGCGTAGAATCGGTCGAATTAAAGTGACAGGTAGCTACTGTGGCTATTTGGAAGTCAGTCTTATCGAAGTTGTACA
The DNA here is from genome assembly GCA_024706585.1 of Penicillium simplicissimum. NCBI lineage: Eukaryota > Fungi > Ascomycota > Eurotiomycetes > Eurotiales > Aspergillaceae > Penicillium > Penicillium simplicissimum. Next base: position 387,226 of record JAMZTW010000014.1, read on the forward strand.
TACCTATCCTCCGCGAGGATACCATTCTCCTCTACCACGCGCTTTACGCTCTAAAATCACACGCGAATCAACCGAGAATCTTCGTTTTGGGCACGTTAGTATATGTAGCATCTCCAATAGCGCGATTAGAGTTCATCGCGGCGATTCACGAAGGTTCATGGCCGATCAGCCCCCTACAGTAGGCGGAGAGTCTAACCTACGCGTAGCAAGTAGGATATTAACTATCTCAGTCACAGTCGACCACGCAAATCCATACCTAGAGAGAACTCATTCAACTACCGAATTATCCTCAAACGCTGTAAGTTTATGGCCATTTGGGCGCTTGTCCTCGCGTGGGACCTGCACGCGCTTGTAGCGTGGAGCGTGGGATTGCATATAGCTTAGCCGCTGCGCGGAGAAATTTGATTCGGCCGCTTCCCAATCTGCTTAGGGCTAATAGTATCTTGCCCTCTTGGTTGGCCAAATCATGCGCGGATTGAGTGCGAATTGGTGGCATGGTAGGTGGTGGAAATAGGTAGCCACTTTCGGGGCCCATCAAATTATGCACGTTGTCGAGTCTATCTAGATACATCTTTCAATATCCTTGTTCTTTGCCCTGGAAACTCCTTCTAATTAGAGTTGAACAGTTTTTATCATGCTAATCGGGTATCTCAGTATCAAGACAGGGCTATGAAGCGTTGTCTTGAACCGAAATCTCCGTCGTAGCGTGAATATGCCAAGGGCTTGTTGGAACCAAGTCTCGTCCACACTCAAGATCTCCGCATTTTGATGTTCGGCTCCGATCACAAGCGCTGATAACCGTTACGTTGCCAGTATCAAGAGATATACCGATGGGGTTGAAGCTGTTGTACATAGAAACATCCCGTGCGAATCTGGAGGGATGGGCAGAGTCGTGGCAAGAGTCCCATGTACGTCCGCTCTTCCCACGTGTTGTAATAGCAGATACAACAGCTTTTAGAAGGGGACCGTACGTTGGTATGCAGCATGTGATCACCTATAAAGTTAGTGATAAGTTGTGAAGTCTTTAAGGTGATTAAGCCTTACCCCAAGACAAAGTTCGATCGTTGACCAGATGATGGTGATCTTGCTATTCACATAGATCTTGAGGTTGCCAATTGTGAGTATGCGAGCGACCTGGATGCCGGTGATGAAGAAGCCGATAGCGAAGATGCACGTTAGGGCAATCTGTGCAATGTTAGTCCGGCTCCCATAAAGCAGTATTAAGGGTTCTAATTGGAGGTACCTTCTGTTTGAGCTGTAAGGAAAGCTTCCAAAAGACAGGAAACGGGAGGAAAATAATGATAAGGTCAAACACTATGCTCGTCCCTTGGAAATGTAAGTTTCTTATTCCCCAGAAGAAGAAGACAGGCAGACGGGAAAGGCGTGAACGTACCAGCAATGGCGTAGTAAAACGTAACACCAGCAATACAGCGCCCCTCAATCGAAGGATCCCAAACCTTAGATACGGGAATGCAAGAGAAGATGACAATAGAGGTAAGTATGACCTGATTTACGGTCACGGCAACGAGAGTCACGATAATGACGCTTCTGTAAGGTTTGATAAAACCTCCAATCCTCAAGTAAGAAGCCAGAAAGGCAACTTTGAACCCAAGCGAGGCGAGCATATATATCGGTCCATCGACATATTGCAACTTTGAGGGCCCGTATTAGTAAACGAGGAAGCATCAAATCGAAGGATTCCGGCGATCGCACCTTGCTGAATGGAGCAGCGTTCTGGGCTGGGAAATACTTCACGCTTAGCCCAAGTCCCCATCGTGTCTCTATAGTCCAGAACCAGACGAATTAGCCATGTTGCTAGGTTGTAATTATGGAAAACTCACGCTCAATGACAATCCCAACACGGACCAGTATGAGAAGCACAGTCAGCAGCGCTGCGTAATCATCAACCCATAGTGAACGCCCAGTGTACCTTCTAGCATAGAGTCGTAGACAAAGAGCTAGAAAGGCCAGAGTAGGGAAGATTATATGGATTGCAATGACGGTGCTGGTTTTATTATCGGGATCACCCCCTTGATAGTTGTGTATCCAACCCATCTTTTGACATGTCAGAAAATGTTGCCGTCTCGCCTGAATGACGGAGCAAACCCGATGAAGATTTGATGAACTAGCAATGGGAGAAGATGGATATTTGTATGAGCCATAACGTCCACATATATTTTGGCGTTCATGGAAAGAGTGACAAGGTTTCAGTATCCGATCTTAGTTGGGCAGAATGGGAACCACTGGAACCATACAAAAGCTAGGCTTCAGTCGTACCATTTGCCTAGATAGGATAAGTTTTTTCTCTACCAATGCGCGATAAACTCTATAGATTCTCCCGCAACATGAATAATTGTTTGGTCCATGGGCGTTGCTTCCCATGAATGAGTTCCAGGTATGGATCGGTTCGTGAATCTGGGGGGCGCAAATCGTGACGTGAATTAAACTTTGCCGCAGAAGCGCCACTGAGCCTTATGTAGTTGTCAGAAGCGAAGTGTTTTGAGGCTTCTCTGGCTCAGCTTTGGCGGGAGGGTTTGCCTGTTACTCGCCACTCTCCGGGGTAATGAGATTATTATAACCTAACCTAGAAGGCTTCAAGCATTATTAGTCTTTTAGCGCTAAATTTTTGACTTCGTCGTTACACACCCCATACATATCTACGGAAGGCGGGATAAGCGTATTTCGTTGTTTGTAGCGTATCTCCTTGTATTTATGTCGAGGATCTTCTATGTTAACTTCGAACACTGCTTGGTTTGTAAAATAAATTAAGGTTTCCTCACTTGACGATCCCGTGGAGTGGGCTACCGCCGGTCTGGGCCTGGGCCCGCTCTTCAGAAAAGTGGCTTGATACCTTCTACTACCTACCTAATCCAACCATCTACCAACTACTACCTACCTATTTCTACCTCTACCGAGTCGCTAATTTGCCCTGAGTCGTCCTTGGAACCGTCTATTTAAGGAGCGAACCCTATTTAGCCGCCATAAAATAGCCTGAATATCGGCCAGCTCATAGCGAACCAAAGTTTTTAACCAGACTAAGCGGAATTTCGAAGAGCGGCGGGAAGGATCTACCATAGTTTAAGATAGCTAAAGCAAACAGAAACCGGCTATTCTAAGGGGCAAATCCTAATTAGCCTTAATCAATAGGCTAAATACAATGTCATTTACTTATAAGAAAACAAAGTTTAAGTAAACTAAGAGGCATTTCAACGAGTCGAATGAAGTGTATAATATTGATCACCTGAAGAGAATTAAATCGGATTTAGCTTTATCAATTACCTTAGTAGTCTATCTAGGCTTTATTAATGCACGTCTGAGCTATTCCAGACTCTTTTAAAGAGAAATTTGTCAGGAACCTGCCGGAAGGTACAGTATCTGACAAGATCTACTTCCTCCGCTATATTGTGGCGGCACTTATTTTAGATTTCTAGAAATTGTACTATCATCAGAATTTATTGAAGCAAGCTCTGGACTCATTCTGTGAACAGAAAACGAGCGACTGAATTGAACAAAACAGAATAGCAAATGCCACTATAAACCCGCAAGCTATCCCACACCAATATGCCTCATTCCTCTAATCAAAATGGATACGCCACAACTCTCGATCACACTCACTCTTATATCCCGTGCGCGTGTGCAGCATGGCGGTATTATCACTAATCAGCAGATCGCCTTTCTCCCATTCAAAGCGAAGACACACTCTGTGATCATATGTGACACGATCAATAATCTGCACCAGACTTGCATCCTCATTCTCAATTGTCACATCGCAAGTGGAGAATTTTGTCTTTGTGGCGTCCCAAGGCTGGTGCCATCTAAGGCAGGGGAGTCCCGATACTGGGTGCTTCACCAGCAGAGGGAGGTTCTTGAGCTTGGCGTTCCAGAACCCATCGTTATCCATAGCCCAAGTGACATTTTCCAGACGCTCTGCGTCCCATGGCTGCGGAAGATACCTAAAGAACAGCCGCGAGCTGGCAAACAGGGTGTACCCGCTTCCTTTCGGGGCAGTCGCTGGACAAGTAAAGAACTGGTATCCTGGTGGGCGCTGGACTTTCTTCGTTTCTCCCGTGACTGGATCCATGATTTCTTCGAATTTGAACATGCCGTCAAAATGCATTGGCATGGCTTCGTTCGAGGTAACATTGTTGCCCATCCTATCAACGCGACCAGCATCGCGCACTTTCTGAATCTTACCGAAACTCCACGGGAGAATCGTGCCGAGCTCATCTCCAGCTTTAAGGTATAGATCCTCGTTGAGTGTGTCTGCAAAGCCACGTAGAATCACAGGTGACATGCTATGAGAGATTTTCCGGACTTTCCGCATAGGAATCGCGCTGATCGACGGTCGCGGGTTCAAATTGTCGAGGTCGGCAGGGCGAATAATGACTCCACAGGGATATAGATGCTCGAATTTCACTGAGAGCCCATCCTCAGACCAATCGAAAACCTCGGATCTCTCCCGGAAGTAGTATGGCTGGCCATTCTTATAGATTAGATCGTGTGTTTCACGCACATCCTCGGAATGAACGGTGCGATATGAGCCATCCAGTCCGATGGCTACGGAGGCATGCCATGGCGTGAACCCAAGGGCTCCTCGAATCTGGGGAATAAGTGAAACAGATAGTTTCTTCTCGCCAGCGGACTCATGGATCGACAATCGAACATAGTCACCCCGATTGGCTTTAATGGCGGCAGCAAACATCTTGCCGCGGATGATCATCTGGCGCGCAATTTGGGAAATCTGATTCTGTCTCGCGCGTTTGGAAAGCGCCAGGGTCTCTTCTTGATGGGCGAGATCCTTGGTGAGGAACTTGATGTACCCGCGGTACGTCAGGCAAGTATCATTGTCCGTCTTGATAGCCTCGTCAGCGTCGAAGGTTGGGTCTCCGAAGAGAGACATGAGTTCGCGACGAAGACAACTAGCATGAGCAAGATAGGTGGCTTTTGCATCCTCTGGACTCTTGCTAGGGAACCAAGGATGCTTGAGGAGCTCAAATAAGCGGATGAACTTCACATGGCGGAGGCCGTTCTCCACGGCCATCTTTCGTAGTGTTTCGCCATAGTCCCAGACTGTCTCATCAGGAACTCCAAGAATATCTAACAATTTGTGTTAGCAGCGATCAAAGACAGAGTCATGGATGAGCTTACCATTATAAACCAGGCCATCCGAGCTAATGTATACTTTGGCTCCGTGCTCATATACTTGAGCGATGTTCTCACACAGTCCGTTCAGGTGGCAAAGCGCCAGTTCCTCGCCAAAATCAGGCATAGTGCCCATGACCTTGTCCCTTGAATTGGGCGATTTGAATGGAAATGCAGGGAGGATCATGCGAATCGGTTCCTGGCGCTTTACCTGCTCGACCACAATGGGGACGAACGACTCCAAGCCCTTCCAGGAACCGCCATTTTTCTCGTAGTCAACGCCGTAACTCTCAATTACTCTCAGAACATCAATAGCCATTTTGCGATTGCCGGTGAAAGTATCAATGGGAGAATCATGTGGAGTCTGGCCGTTGAGAGCCTTTTCCGCCTCGTGAGTCGAGTCATTGCCGTTTGCGGTAATCTGATTGGGATCGGCAGTGTCAGATTCGGAAGGGGGTGCCACGCTGCCAGTGGAGACTGCGATCGGAATGTGATCGGTAGTCTTGTCGTCGTCGGAATGCAACACCCCGTCTTTGGTGGGACTCTGCGAATATAGGGCTGTCACCATGTCCGCAACGGGTACTGAGACGAGCATGGTGGCGCAAAGTGAATAGTGTCACACCAGAGTATAGCGTGCCCTTCCAACAAGAACGAGGATGAGAGAAATAGAATTTTCAGGCAGCAGTTGAGAAGCTCAAGTCGCCTGCTTTAATCTGTCAAGTCCAGATTGCCAGAGATGAGAATCGCTTGTTGCTGCAGAGCAACTTGTTGCTATATAGCCTGGCTGAGTCGCGGTAAGATCGCGCGAGAACTGGCAGCGCCACTGAACAAAGCCGTACCGTATGACTCTTTTTCCTATTGCGGACTCAGATTCGGGGTTTGAAGCTCAGCGTCGAAGAGCGTAGACCGCTAGTCCGTTGGGTCTGTACCACTTGAGCCCTGCGAATCTCACTTTAATGCTCTGGAGAGAGTCTCAAGTACGAGAATCTCTGAGAATAGAGTCAGATAGAGACCCTGCTCACTGGCAGATGTTTCGGTTTCCCATGTTTTGCTGGGTAGGCCAATCTTGGTGGACAAATGAGGAACCTGGAATGAACGCGATGCGGTCGAAGGTTGTCAGCAACCCTCGTAAATGACTAGGTGGCAACGGAGATTAAAACAAGTCCCTATTATACCTCTAAAGGTCTAGTTTATCTGCCGGTGACGAGACTTGCAGTCATGTACCACCGTTGGCTTGCACAAAGGGAGAGTGGGGGGGTCGACGTCGATAGGTACTTTTCCTAATCCAGACTCAAACATCTGTTCAAGTCTTACGTATCCGGACGAATCCTAAATTGATATACGGAAGAAGAGACAAGATTTTCCAAGGCATTAAAGCGCTGATATTCACGAAGCCCAATTCAATGTCGCTGAATTATCACCCCAAACTCGAGTAAATCAGAGGGCTTGCACACGTAGTGTCTATCAAGGGTGGCATTCGGCTTGAAGGAAACATAGTGTGAAATCGCCGGGCATATGGAAGGCGTTACCTTACTGACTATTCCTTTTAAATACTGAGAAAAAGTGAAGAGAAAAAAAAAGGAAAGTTGATTTCTACCTGACGCCCACATGTCACTTGTACGACACAGTAGCCCGCAATGTTGCCGAACCTCCTAATCCAGTTACTAGGGATCCAAGCGTAACCAAGTCCATTCATCAACCACTCGCCCCTTCCTTGCTTGACAGTCACTTGTCCAATTCAGCCCAATTGTACTCCATCAGCCGAGACAAAAAAGCAGCCATGTCCGGAGTCGTCAGCAGGCGAACAACATAGAAGCTGGCGTCGAGACCCGAGCTGATGCCTCCAGCTGTGACGACTTGTACAGCATCTCCTTTGATAAACCCCCCATCAACATAGCGTTCATGAACAACGTTCGTGGGCGGATCACTGCTGTCCCCAAACTTGCCGCATATATCCCGGAGAGTATTAATGGCTCGATGGTGAGTGGTCACCGTCAGACCCGACAGGACGCCCGTGGCACCGAGCAAAAATGCGCCGGTGCAAACCGAGAACAGCAGACGCGGCCTCTGTGAAGTCGTCCGGGGTAGACGCGCAAAGTGGCGGATTAGCTCTATCTCTGGCACATTGCCATCGACCATGGGTTGTAGTACAGACGGTGGTCCTCCTGGCACAATGAGAATGTCGTACTCGGAGATATTTTCCAAGGCATCTTGTAGCAGTACGTCTACTCGTACAGTCAGGGCACTTGCAGCGCGAATGCTGGAGGTTTGTGCGATGGTCTGGATGGTGAACATGAGATCAGGGTCGTCGGGGTTCCGGTTATGCGAGACATGGGACAGGACTTCCATGGGGCCTGCGAAGTCGAGAATATCCGCACCCTGGAAGAGTAAGACGCCGACAGTGTAGTATTGTTTGCCAGGCATGATGGACATATTTTGGCAAGTTGAAAAAGAGAATATGAGCTCGTCTGGACAGGTGTGACGCTACTTCACTGTGTGCCGGAGCAGCAGGTAAGTAAACGGTCATCAAAAGCTGCCGGGGAGTGTGATGCTTCACGAGGGCGAAGAAAGCTTGAGACGTACCAGAATCTACGATATTATCAAGCTTTAGCCAGATTGGCAGGTGAGGACTCTGGAGGTATAGTTTACCTCTGCGGTGGATATAAGGACGGTTGCCCGCTCTAGGAGATAATGGGCCGACGCTGTACGACCATGCGCGCTCCGGTGGCGCCGATTTGCGCATGCAACTGGAACTGCATTACCTCGAGTCCAGTCATCATTCATGGTATTTTTTGGGCTGGAAAAGAGATTCACTAGCGGTGTAGGCGATCAGTGAGGGTTCATGCAAGGGTTCCTAGGTTCAAGCCTTTGCCTCGTGGCCGGGATTACATGAGTTGAAATATGAACAACCAGCTGTGACTATCGACTCGTTTAGTTTTAGATGGGGCGAGGCCAGTGCTCATTTTGTGGGGCTTATTTCGCAGTCTTCAACGTTCAAAGTCATAGTCCTTTCGGATTAGGTCCCAGTAAGTACGGCTACCGAGTCTTGATCGAGTGTCGGGATGTGGGCTCCATCCGAACTCCCCCGCAGTTTCTCGCTCGGGATGGTGGGGGATTTGGAGACCCTGCGCAATAAAACTGTAGCTAGATATCAGTGATGGCAGAGAACGTTCCAAGGATATCTCTGAGCTAACCGTGCGTCTCGTATTGCGCCCAAATACTTCGCCATGACTTCGCCCGAGTACAAGAGCCATTTCTCCCTCGCGAACATCCCGTTCGGAGTAGCCTCATCCAACCGCCATTCGAACCCGCAATGTGTAACTCGATTGGAAAATAACGTCATCTTTCTGACGGAACTGCAGCGAGCAGGTGTCTTCGCTGAGGTTACTGGTTTACCTGAGGGTATCTTCGACAAGCCGAGCCTCAATGAGTACGCGGCGTTGCCAAAACCCACCCAGAGCGAGGTCCGGAAGGTGTTACAAGAGGCCTTGGCCAAACCCTTGTCTGCGGGTTTCGCCGAGGACATCAGCGCAGTGACGCTTCATATGCCTGTCGCTGTGGGCGGATTTACAGGTATGTAGCGGTGTGCCTTCACCGTGTAGTTAATAAATGTCACAACCTGACATGCAATAGACTTCTCGTGCAGCTTGCACCATGTTCGAAACGCAGGCCGAGCTATCCTCAACGATGAGACCCCTCCTCCCGGCTTCTTCAACTTTCCAATTGGATACAATGGCCGAGCGAGTACCATTTTTGTCTCCGGTACTCCGGTCGTCCGGCCGCAGGGGCATTACTTTGATCGTTCTGCGCCGACAGAGAAAAAGCCAATTGTCTATGGTCCATCACAGGCCCTGGACTATGAATTGGAAATTGGTGTCATCATTGGCAAGGGTGTCTCACGGCTACAAGGATTGAACGCGAAGGATGCGGACGAGCACATCTTTGGCCTCGTGATTCTGAACGATTGGAGCGGTGAGTAACGTCGACCACAAAGAGAAGGTGACATGAAGTTGGTTGATGCTGACCAAACCTTGTCCTTAGCACGCGACATCCAAGGATGCGAAATGATTCCGCTAGGACCGCTGAATGGAAAGTCATTCGGGACAAGCATTTCACCCTGGATTGTGACTTTGGATGCCCTGGAGCCGTTCAAGGTCCCCGGTCCGAAGCCAGAGGTTGTATTGACAAGCCACCTCGAAGACATTGCTGCGTCCAGCTATGCCATTGATTTGAAAGTGGAGATTCTTCATGGAACCCAGACAACGACGGTTGCTGAGTCGAAGGCGCAGGATTTGCACTGGAGCGGACGTCAAATGGCCGCTCATCTGGCCAGCGCTGGGGCCGATCTTCAGACCGGAGATATTCTTGGCACCGGAACGGTCAGCGGGCCAGTCGATGGTAGCTACGGTTGTCTGCTTGAAACTACCAAAGCTGGCAAAGAACCTGTCACCCTTGCCGATGGTTCAAAGAGACACTTTTTGCTAGATGGGGATGTAGTTCGCATGACCGCGGTGGCAGGTGGAGCTAATTCAGGAGTCGGGTTTGGTGAGTGCATTGGTGAGCTGCAGGCTGCGAAGAAGTGATGAGAGGATGGTCCTTGCAATCTTGTCAGCCAGCTTGGCGGCTCTTTAGAATAGAGTTCCGGAAGTATATAGAAAAAGCCGCGCCAAGATATCGAAGTGTCACGAAATATTGAGCCGCTGCACATGTCGCGCAGCGAATTGTAATTAATTGATCAAAGATATGGACAATGGAAGAGATTTGGGGGGTGAAGAGTCAAATGTCCACCCGACGACGTTTTAAAACCAAGTGACGCCGCTAGCATTCCCAGCGTGAATCCATACCCCACAGACGCCGTTAATGCCCCAGGACCACGCTGAAAAGACATGGAACGTCAAGTCTAAGAGAATCCAAAGCTCTCCCAGGTCTAGCTCCAGAGAGGTGGATGAATATACTCTGACGCGCGATCCATAATATTGGGAATTGTCCATTCGCCGCTCCCAGAGCTCTCTGGGGTCGGGGGTGGAAGGGATCCCATGCTAGGTGTCATGCTTGATGACACGGGAGGCGCGAAGCCTCCCATGGAGGCAGAGGCAGTACTCGCGGTGAGATTTGCTTGAGGGAACGCAGGGCTACGCCCGGTTGCGCCGCGAGCCTGCTGGTTTGCAAATGCGGCAAGGAGCTTCTGCAAAGCACGATGCGTTTTGGCCAACGATTTGGCCCATTGTGTTTGGGTGTCAGGGTTCAACGCAGCAGGTGAGGTGGGATCCATGGTCAGTGGGACAGTGCCCGGTGGGTTAGGCGCACCTGTGATGGGATCGTAGTTGGCCATGGCTTGCTGTGCCGAGGTCATGCTACTGCCAGCGCCAGCGACGTCAGTAGTATGATAGGCACGTTCATTGCTGGCACGCTGCGCTATGATAGTCTCTAGTTGCTGCAAAAGGCTCCAGACCCTCGGTTCTTGCTTGGCTTCCTCGATGACCGCCAGGAGGAATGCAGAGCTGATTGCTCGCTGGAGCGTAATCCAGGATCGAGCGGCATGGGAGCTGATATTGTACATTTCGATATAAGCCTCAACCGTTGTCATGAGATTGATAATGCAGTCCCGACGCAGACTAGCAGTATCCGCGTCGTTGGCATCGGCGGTCGGTTTCAGCGACGGTCGACACAATTCGGAAGAAAAGTATGATGCGTGGAGTTTCAGCACAACTCGTTCCAAATGCTCGGGCGAGGTCGTACACCATTGCGCATCTCGCAAATGCGGTTTTGCTTCGCGCATGATTTTCTGAATCCTCTCCTTGTAGCCTTGGATGCTGTCAAAGCTTATCTGGGTGTGTGGGCTTAGCATCCGGATGCGAACAACTTCCAATGCCAAAGAGATGACTCGGCATAGAGTCTCGAAGTAGGATAGGTCACCCGGTTTTGAACCATCGCGATATGCAATGTCTGGCTGGCTGACTGCGGTTGTAGAGGGACGGTCGTAAGAGAGAGAAAAGTGGCTGTCCTGCCATGCCATCGACCACCTGCCAAGACAGTTAGATAAGGTAAACCGCAGATGGAGCTTCAAATGGTGATCACTTACCAGACGTGTCGGCGGCGATATCGCTCCAGTGCTGAGAATCTACTCGATTCGACATGCAAGCCAAGCGCCAAGCCCATACGAAGCGTCATGCCAAGTAAGACATAAGAAATCCCTGGATTCATGTTGTAAGACAGAACATTTCCAATAACCAAAAGCGTCTGAATAGCCTCAATTGTTGGCTGGGATAAGAAATTTGTCATGCGAAGGCATTGGTAGGAGCAGCAAACTGTAAGAGGCGTAAGTCAATTAAGTGATAGCAAACAAGCCGCTACAGATCTTACCGTAGACTTGCGAGGTCAATTCTCTCTCTTTGCTTCCAAGGTCCGACGACTGGCAGCCGGAGGCGAGGACTGCAAATAAGAGGCCTAGGTAGGCGATGCTCACACCGAAAGGACTTTGCGCTTCGTCAACATCCTCTCGATAGACACCACCCGAGGCTATCCTATTTTGGATAAGAAGCTCAAGCGTGTTCTGGAACTGCTGAACGTCTTCAAGAACAGGATAAATCGCGCCAGCAATATCCTTGTAGTAATAGAAAAACCTGTATCAAGACCCGCAATTAGATGCGTAATTCCAGTCAATCTTCGATGGACTCGGTTTAACTTACTCTCTGCATTGTTGATCGGTGGGGAGTGCGCTACAGACAGCGCTAATATCAAACGTCGACATGTCCGATGACCACAAGTCCACAAAGGGGTAGGTTGCCGACTCGTTGTCAAGGCCAAGCTTGGGCAGGATCCCATCCTCCAATAGCGTCTGCAGCTGGTCAGATCCCGACTTGTTGTTCAAGATATAAGCCAAGACTGATCGCGATCCGAGATGAACAGTGCCTTTGCCCAAAGTGTTTGTAGTAAGGATGCCCTCACGTTCCGGCGAGGCCCCCTTGGCCCGGGAACTTGTATCGGCGCTCTGTACGCTCCCGCTCCCGGCGTCCGTTGCCACAGATGGACCTTCCTCTGCTCGTTCAAAGCCCACACGCAGTGAGGAAATAGTGGACTCCATTTCTCGCAGTCGGTTACGCACATTATCCCATTCCTCCCTCGCAATTGACACACGTCCACTTGTATGGATGTCGTTGACTCGACTTGGGAAATGCTGAACAGGGTCGGGTTTCACCTGCACCTCACCATCATCATACACGTACGGGAGATGCTGTTCTGCGGAGGACCCTGCTGAAGCGCCACCAATAGGACTTTCTTGGAAGGCCTGGGAGCGCTTCTTGGAAGGGCGCTCGTAAGAGCAGAGGTCCGCATGATCACGCTTGACACACCCATCACAAGGAAGATTTCGGTCGCATTTCACTTTGCGCGCATGGCATGGATAGCAGGCTTTGGGCTCCCGCGCCTTGCGCTTCGTACGGATGATGGCGTCGACCTGAGCTTGTGGCAAGTCGGAAACAGACCTATTAGGCGCTGTGGTAGCTGCGACCACGTCTGATGGCGAGAATGAATTCGATGGACGATATGGCGATGTCATTGTGTCCTTGCTGGTCGTCCCACCCTTGTTCTAGCTTTGTCAAGATTGTCGTGCGTCCACCGGTGTCGGTGTCAAAGGCGACCGTGAGCGGCTCGGAGCGGAGGTGGGATTCACGACGGCGGGCGTCTAAAATGTGCCACAAGAGGTTAATTCTGAAGTGTCCGTCATTCCATAGGTACCTAGCAATCTTGAAAATTATTGTGGGCAAGGAATTGCCGTCGAATTGGAGACGAAACAAGCCGCACGGCATCATCGCCCGCAGTTCCTTATCTGCCGATGCACGTGACGTGGGGATCTGAATCCGGATGGTCTCTACGTCACCGATCCAGGAGCCCTTAGTACAAGGTCAAGAAATCAAGAAAAATGTGCTTGAATGAATATTTGTATATATATGAAATTCTATGTCTATGTCTAAGTTGGTATTTAAATGCATGTCCATGCCCGAAAACTGACCAACGCCAAAGATAACCGATTCACACTCTGCTCGCTCACCGAAGAAGAGGTGGAAGAGCAGAAAAAATAACAGCCGGCTATTGTGGCCAGATGGAAGAGGCTTTCGAATGCATCATTAGTTATTATAGCGTTCGGGACTTTTTACGTATTATAGAGTTTTTGGATGCAGGTTGTCGTTCAAATCAGGCCTTGACGCCCTGCTGCTCCTCGTCGTCGCCGAAGGCGTATCTAGAGAAGCGACGGATGGACGCGCCCTTGAAGTAGAACACGTAAGGGATGGCACAGCATGCCAGAGCCAGGAAGGCGAGGAGAGAACTGGCCCACTGGTAGCCGAGGCGTGTATACATCTGCTCAGTGAACAAGACGGTAGAGGCACCCCACATCGAACGAAGGAATGTCTTGGCTGCCAGAGCCGAAGCGGCTTGGTGCTGATAGGTATCAACTGCGATGCTAGTCAGTGATGACTTCATTCTTGCCAAAGGAATACTCGACTTACCAAGGTAGTTGTTGGCAGAATTGTACAAGAAAATAAAGCCGAATCCGACAGGCCATCCACCCAGTGCGGGACCAATCCAGTGGAGGCGAGGGTACGAGGTCCAGGCGAAGATAAAAAGTCCAATGGGAATTAACCAGCAAGAGAACATCATGGGAATCAGACGCTTTTCAGCTGGGGGCTTTCCACCGCATTCTGCGGAAACCTTGAGGTAGTGCTTGTTGACCAAGGGAGCACAAGCAGCGCTCATGAGCACACCGATAGCCAAGGGAATGAACATGAGGCCAGTCGATGAGGCGCTCCACCCCTTGCCGCCTTGATACACAATCGGGTAGGCAACGAAGAACATATAGAGCAGACCGTACAGCACTGACATGTAAAGGGAGATGAACAAGACGATGGGTTCCAGGAAGAGGAGCTGGAAAGGTCGGAAAAGGAAGATGCGAAGCCGCTCGCCCATAGGACGAGGATCGAGTTCAATTTCAGTGGTGTACTTTGGGTCGTTCTGGGTCTTGCGCAATTTCGCGGCTCGCTTCTTGAGCAAGGTTGGTGCGTAGGTCTCAGGGACAGTGAAGGTAATCAAAATCCAGGCAACGAAGGACAGAATCAACTGCAGCCAGTACAGCCAGCGCCAACCGCAATTGTCACCGAGGAAACCACCAGCCAAGGGACCAATCGCAGGGCCAATGAAGGGAGCGGCACTGAAGGCAGCCATTGGAACACCACGTTCCTCGTTTCTCCAAAGATCTGCCAGTGTACCTCCGACGAGGGTCATCGGCGCACTGAATGCGATACCATCAATCAGACGGCAGACGATCAAGGTTCCGATGTTCTTGGAAACAGCGCAAGGGATAACGAAGATGACAGCAACAAGCAATGTAATAGCATACACCGGTCGTCTTCCAAACATTTCAGACATTGGAGCGAAAACCATAGGCCCTATTTCGAATTAGTAACGTGGCGATGAACTCCAGAGGCTCTCAGGATGACGTACCAACACCGAACCCAATAACGAACACAGTAATCACCACAAAACTGACTTCTCGGGACACATGAAAGTCCTTCATTGGTCCTTCCAAGTTGGCAGTGATAACACTACTACAGAATGCGACGACGAAGCAGGTCCAGGCGACCACCATGGTACAATACCATTTGTATGCCTTGGACCAGTTCTTTGGATTCTCGGGGTCATCGATCGTGAAGGTAACCAACTTCCAGTCTTCCAATTTCCCAGTGACATTTGACTTGACTGGCTTGATGATCTCACCAGCTCGCGTCTCGGCAGTATATTCGCGAAGTTCAGCGCCATCAGCCACGTCACGGACGGGGAGGTCGACGTAATCAGACTGTTCACGGCCAGATCCCACGGATGCCGTCCGGCTCGTGGCCGCGGTGTTCGTGGTTGTTGAATAAGGAGTCTCCATACTGTTTGGTATATCGATCCAATCAGTGAAGAGGGGATACGCTGTCGGTGTGGCCAGACAGGACAGGACAATTGGAGGAGTAGTAACCCTTGACTGAGGAATATACCTCTCCAGGGGAAATATCCCACATTCTTATATCACGTTTCATGGCTTCAGCCACTCCAAGTTCGAAAATTTGGTTCATCCGAAAAGGGATATGCGGCATGGTGTAAGACGGGCGAGCTTCCGGGTGGCCTACAATGTTGGCGGCTTTGATATTGGAGAGCTGTGCCCCACTCGACGTCAAATTACCTAAAAGGGGGCGGTGGCGCTTACCAAAGATGGAAATATGCTCCGCAGGGAATGCCACAAAGTATGACATCTTTCCATTCTTGCCGATGCTTGTGGTTTTGAGTGAGCCTCCATTGCAGCAATTCAGCCTGTATGGGTTTAAGTTCTGCCTCATGGTCATTCAGAGAGCTCCTACATACTACTGTACTGTCCTCGAATCTTCGGCCTCGATAGCTTGGGCATGGCTTGCGCACCCGTGCGCATAACTTTATATTCGTCTGATCATACTGCCGAATAGTCTGGTATCTACCTAAATGCATCCCCCCAGAAAGCAGGTAATACGTAGCGTATTCAGCCAGCCCGTTACAGGTGTATCTTGGCCAATCGCGAAGTTGGCCTACAGTAGCTGCACTTTTTCGGGGAAAACTTGTGTGTTTATCAAAGGGGTTTTCCGCACTTCTCTCATCTGATACGCAAAAGCTGGCTCGATTGTCTATGATTAAGTTCATAGAGAACTTTTCAAAGGCGAGTTGTATCCAGCAGCTACCTCATAGCTTCCCCCGAGACTTTGCAAAGGTACATAAGCGAGCCACATGGTGAACCCAGCGCATGATTGAAGACTCCTCGAAGAGGGGAAGTGTCGGTTTTTTCCCCCGTGGAGAATATTTATTCCTACCTTACTGTAGCGGGCACACTACCTATGACAAGTTCAATACGTCGTGTTGATTCGTCGAGGATTTTGCATAGATGCTCGGAGCGTATTACCCTTTTGAGACCAACAATTTTTTACTTACCCGATTAGGAAATTCAGTGATCGCCAATGACAGAATGTCGCCAAGCTTTCGATGGACGATAAGAAGGTACCATGAAGTTCTAGACTGCGAGAACGTATCAGGAATTCACGCATGAGTATAACACAATCCGCGGAATTAATTAAATCCGTAAAGAGAAGCCCGAGATAACTCCTGACCTTTTCCTACAGCCCTGGAAATGCTGTGATTTGAAGAGAGGAAGTCATTCCGTGTAGGTTGGTTATATTAGGTAGCTGCGTGTCGAGAAATAAGAGTCTGAGACACTGATGTTGGTAGTTGTGGATCCACAGTGGAATGAATTAATCAGTGCAAAACCGTGCTTAGTGCAATTCGTGGCCTCGCTGTGATAAGATCTTCCAAAAACGGGAGTCTTTGTACTCCGTAGAAGGAGCGCATAATGTAGGGCTCGTTCGGTAGCCTTCTACAAGGAAAACATTTCAAGCCTCTATCTTGGCTCGACTCGCCTGCACGAAGCTCCCAGGACTAATTGTCAGCCCTTGATAGTCTTTTCAGATTGCCCAGGAAACCGCGAATGAGTTTCTGGATCCCAATTTATTCTGCCTCGATCAACGCTCGTCACCTCGTCCATTATGGGTTTCGCTCTGAATGTGTTAGTGGGGGACTCGAAGTCGCTCCATCCTCTAGCACCCTCATCATCAATCGTGAACCTATTCATAAGGTCCTTTAAATCTCGACAAAGATTATGTATTGATTTGAAGCCTAGCAGGACGAAGTCTTCCTCGCGTGACACACCCAGTGGGTAAAGTTTGCCGGATTGCAGCCGAATATTTCAATCCACAGATCAATATAAGTCACCTCGGCCGACAATTGCTGCACAGTCTGTTCCATTTATCTTGATGTCACTGTTTTATTCTCGCCTTTTACAAGGATGAATCTGTGCCACGATCTGCCTCACTCGGCATGTTCGTGGACGTGGGACAGCCGCCCGGCAATCACCACGTGACGTTGCGATAAGACCACCACAACGGGCTTAGGGCGGGGCCGCTCATTTTTTCTCGTAAAAAGTTGAGGGAGTCATCGCGGGGAATCCTTTGCTCAAGTCATACTTGAGTGGCATCACAGCCCTTCCTCCTCCTTTTTACTGAGGGAGGCTTGGTATTGATCGACTTCACCTCAATCCATCGTTTCTTTACGATGGCTTCCACCGACTCTTATCTCGCCATCCCGGGCTCGGTGGCGTACTCTCGCTCGCGAGGACATGCCATTGCGGAGAGCCTTGGTGTTCAAGATGTGCGCGCTCAATGGGTTCACTACGTGCATACTTCTCAGCCTTTGGACCAACCTCAGCGTGCAGTCCTCGAGCAACTGCTTACGTATGGCGACATCACCGATATCCCTCCCACCTTCACCTCCGACGACGGTCAATTCGATACCTTTTACGTTTTCCCTCGAACCGGAACTATCTCGCCATGGAGCTCTCAGGCTACCGGTATCGCCCAAGTTTGCGGTCTCCGTCAGTCCGTGAAGCGCATTGAGCGGGGTATGAAAGTCTCGTGCCTTCGCAAGAGCGGAGAGGACTACAAGGATGGTTACTTGGATGTCCTTCACGATCGAATGACTCAGATCATCGGCAAGGACGAGCCCGATCTGAACCTCATGTTCTCTGAGCACGAACCCCTTCCCCTCAAGACGATTCCTCTTCACGAAGGCGACAAGTCTCCCAAGCAGATTCTCCAAGAGGCAAACAAGGAATTGGGTCTTGCACTGGACGAGTCAGAGATCGAGTACTTGGCTGAAGCTTATGGCCCGAATGGTGCCATTGCCCGCGATCCTACCGATGTCGAACTTTTCATGTTCGCCCAGGTGAACTCGGAGCACTGCCGTCACAAGCAGTTCAATGCCTCATGGGTGATCGATGGCAAGCCCATGCCGAACAGCCTTTTTGCCATGATCCGCAACACACACAAGAAGCACCCTGAATACACTGTCAGTGCTTACAGTGATAATGCTGCTGTTCTGGAAGGTGGCCCTGCTGCCTTCTGGGCGCCCGATCCGACTACTGGAGAGTGGACACATACCAAGGAAGTCGTGCACTTCCTTGCCAAGGTCGAGACTCACAACCACCCCACTGCTGTCTCCCCTTACCCCGGTGCTGCCACTGGATCTGGTGGTGAGATCCGTGATGAGGGTGCGGTTGGTCGTGGTTCTCGCCCCAAGGCCGGTCTGTCCGGTTACTGTGTCTCTGATCTTTTGATTCCTGGCCTGCGTCAGCCCTGGGAGCTCGAGGTTGGCAAGCCGAACCACATCGCGAGCAGCTTGGACATCATGCTGGAAGCTCCTATCGGCAGCGCTGCTTACAACAACGAATTTGGCCGCCCTTGCACAGGTGGTTATTTCCGTACCCTCCTTACCGAGATTGATGTTGGCAACGGTCAGAAGGAAGTTCGCGGATACCACAAGCCCATCATGATTGCAGGCGGAGTTGGCACTGTTCGTCCCCAGCACGCTCTGAAGAACCCCGACGTGGTCAAGCCTGGCTCTTACCTCGTTGTGCTTGGTGGCCCGGCCATGTTGATCGGCCTTGGCGGTGGTGCTGCTTCTAGTATCACCTCTGGCGAGGGATCCGCTGATCTCGATTTCGCCAGTGTCCAGAGAGGCAACGCTGAGGTTCAGCGCAGGGCCCAAGAGGTTATCAACGCCTGTGTTGCTATGGGCAATGACAACCCCATCAAGTTCATTCACGACGTGGGTGCCGGCGGTCTCTCTAACGCCCTTCCCGAGTTGATCCACGATTCCGGCTTGGGAGCCAAGTTCGAGCTACGCGAGGTGGATAGCGCTGATCGCAGCATGAGCCCCATGCAAATTTGGTGCTGTGAAGCGCAGGAGCGATATGTCTTGGCTGTTGGTGAGGAAAGCATCAACAAGTTTACCGCCATTGCTCAGCGTGAGCGATGTGGCTTCTCAGTTGTTGGCCGAGGTGGCGGCACCTCAGAGGAGGAGAAGCGACTCATTCTGCTCGACCGCGAGTCCAAGGACTACCCTTCGCCCATTGATCTGCCACTGTCAGTCCTGTTCGGCAAGCCGCCGCGCATGACCCGAACTGTGGACTCGCGCAAGCTGACTCTGCCAGCTGTCGACTCCAGCCTCACCAAGTATCTCCCTTCGCTTTCGTCCAAGGTCGAGCTGGTCAGCGAGGCTGTCAACCGAGTCCTGTCTCTTCCAGCTGTTGGCTCCAAGTCCTTCCTCATCACCATTGGTGATCGTACTGTCGGTGGTCTTACTGCTCGTGACCAGATGGTCGGAAAGTGGCAGACCCCCGTCTCGGACGTCTCAGTGACAGCCACCTCGCTGCTGCAGGGCGTCAAGACCGGTGAGGCTATGGCCATGGGTGAGAAGCCTCTTCTGGCTTTGATCTCCCCCGGTGCTTCGGCTCGTATGGCCGTTGCGGAGTCTCTCATGAACCTCGCTGCTTCCGACCTCGTCGATCGCCTCAGCCGTGTCAAGCTGTCTGCTAACTGGATGTCTGCCAGCAGCCACCCGGGTGAGGGCGCTGCAATCTATGAGGCTGTTGAGGCTATCGGTCTCGACTTGTGCCCCAAGCTTGGCATCAGTATTCCCGTCGGCAAGGACTCCATGTCCATGAAGATGAAGTGGAAGGACGAGGCCACCAACGAGGCCAAGGAGGTCACTGCGCCCATGTCGTGTGTCATTTCAGCCTTTGCTCCAGTTGGCGACTACCACAAGACCTGGACCCCCGCTCTCCGCAGCCTGGAGGACGTGGGTGAGACTGTTCTCATGTTTGTTGACCTGTCATTCGGTCGCAAGACCCTGGGTGGCTCAGCCCTTGCCCAAGTTTTCAACGAGGTCGGCACTGAGTGCCCCGATGTCCGTGACGTGGATATCTTCCGCGACTTCTTCGATGCCACGCAGCAGCTGCAGGAGGCCGGCATTGTGCTGGCATACCACGACCGCTCCGACGGTGGTCTCTTGACTACCCTGGCCGAGATGATGTTCGCTGGCCGCTGCGGTGTGGAGATTATGCTGGACAACATCTGTTCCTCTTTCAATACACAGGACGTTGTTGAGTCCCTCTTCAACGAGGAGCTGGGTGCTGTCTTCCAGGTCCGCAAGGAGCACGAGATTCAGTTCCGCTCCTGCTTCGCCACTTGCGGGCCTCCTCCAGGCCTGATCCACAAGATCGGTCGTGTCTCTGAGAAGACGAAGCAGAACCTGACTATCTATCACAAGGCTTCGCTGATCTACCGCAACACTCGCTCCAACCTCCAGCAGACCTGGTCTAAGACCTCCTACCATATGCAGAAGATGCGTGACAACCCCGAGTCTGCCGACCAGGAGTTCGAGAACATCCTCGACGATGCGAACCCCGGTCTGTCATGGAACCCTACTTTCGACCCCAAGGACCGCGGCTTGCCTATCATGACCAGCCTGTCCCAGTACTCTCCCTTCAACAACAAGCCCCGTGTTGCCATTCTGCGTGAGCAGGGTGTGAACGGCCAGGCTGAGATGGCTTTCGCCTTCAACACCGCCGGCTTCTCCGCTGTCGATGTCCACATGACCGACATCATCTCTGGTCGCGTGTCCCTGGCCAGCTTCGCCGGTCTCGCCGCCTGCGGTGGTTTCTCCTACGGTGATGTGTTGGGTGCCGGTCAGGGCTGGGCCAAATCCGTCCTGCTCCACGACAACACCCGTAAGGAGTTCCAGGCCTTCTTCGAGCGTCCCGACACCTTCGCCCTGGGTGTCTGCAACGGCTGCCAGTTCCTGTCACGTGTCAAGGAGCTCATTCCCGGTGCCCGCAACTGGCCCAGCTTCGAGCGCAACGCCAGCGAGCAGTACGAGGGCCGTGTCGTCATGGTCCGCATCTCGGACCCCGATCCCTCGCGCCCCAGCGTCTTCTTCCACGGCATGGATGGCTCCTCCTTCCCCATCTCCGTTGCTCACGGCGAAGGTCGTGCCTCGTTCGCTGGTACCCCTGGCCAGACTGCCGCCGACTTTGTCCGCGAAGGCCTCGCTCCGGTCCGCTACGTCGACAACGCCACCCTCAAGCCAACCATGCGTTACCCCTACAACCCCAACGGCAGTCCCGAGGGTATCTCCGGCGTGCGCAGCCCCGACGGCCGTGTCCTGGCCATCATGCCTCACCCTGAGCGTACCGTCATGAACGGCATTGCCAGCTACCTTCCTCCTAACGCCGAGGAGTGGGGTGAGATAGGTCCTTGGGGCCGCATGTTCTTCAGCGCCAGACGCTGGGTGGGTTAAGCAATCGGCTAGCCTGATATAGTCAGACATTGTTGTCAAATTTTCTTTTGTCTATATTTCCTTTCTTGGTTGGGTTCAACGGAGTGGCTGGGTTTGAAGCTAAAAAGTGCGTTGAAAAGCATTTACGAAACTGAAAGATTGTCATGGCTCAGAAGCCATAGTCAGTGCTTTTACATGAGATATTAGATATACCAAAATCAAAGTAAATATCCAAGTTCATTTGATTTGCATCAATATTTTTCAATTTTAGTCGTGGTAGATAGATCGTAAGGGTATCACAAATCATAAAGAGCAATTTTCCCAGCTATATCATCCAGCTCCAGCCTTGAGCCCACTTCCAGGGCTTCTTACTCAAGACGAAAGCTTTGAATCAGCCTTTCCTCCATTCCAGACGCTCTGCCAAGATGTTCCAGCTGGGTAGACCATCAGCTCGAGCAACACCTTTCAGTCCATCCGACACAAAGCTGATCAAGTGTTCAAATTGACGCTTGACATTTCGCATCTGGAGATCATATGGCGAATCGCGGAATGAAATGGTCAATGTCTGCTCGTGCTCAAAGTCATCTTCTTCGTCCGAGTCCAAGTCCGAGTCCGAATCCGAGATATCTCTCTTCTTTCGCCGTAGTGTATTCAACATGCTCGCATCGCCTTGACCAAATATTCCTTCCTTGGCAGCGTGTACGGTCTGTAGGTCCGCAAAGTGAATCGAGAGATCGAGGAGGTGGACAATAGCCTCGTGGATTGGGGAAAGATTTTCCGATAGGAGACACTGGTTTTCCAGTGATGACATGTAGAAATCGTGTGCGGCGATCATTGCATCCACGTCCTCGGCGTTGGTGAGCGCCTGGTGTAAGGATTGGTTTGCGGTTGATATGACTAGGTAGGTAAGGTGTGCGTAGAGCGTGTCGAGGAACCAGAGCAGGTTGTGATGAAGACTGCGCACGAGAGCTTCGTCTCGGCCGTCTGCTGCGACGTTGCGTCCATCTCGCAAGCGCTGCTTGACTAGGGCATATTTGGCGCGGCGGATTTGCATGAGGAATGTCGAGACTCGGCGGTAGGTGTGGATGGCGTCCTGCGTGACGATATTTGCGATAGGCCATGGTAGGACGTAATCGATCGAAATGGCTTCGAGGATGTTGACGGTGCGGGTAAGGTTTTGAGTGTCGCGGGAGGAAGAACTAGCTGATCGTATCACTAGTCTTGACAGGTCCATGCTAGGCACAGCGCTGAACGCGGACCTTGTCACCTCGGTGAGCAGGAATTTGTCGTCCCACGACCGGCCACGATCCATCAGCTCGAAAATCTTTGAATCGATCATGTCGACGATGTTCAGATTCTGGCCAAGGTAGACATATTTCAGGGCTTCAAAGGACGCCCAAAGTCCACATTGTTCATCGAGTTCGGTTCGTAGCAAGCCCGCGCTAGCCGAATGATTGGCATCTACCAGACGGTCAAATGCAGATTCGACTAGGGAGGCAAATGGAAGAGCCATGGATGATGACTTGATATAAACATCGTCGAATATCGTATCTGCCTTGGCGGCTGACTCGGAACGGTCTGGAAGCGCGTTCAAGTGGCGCAAAAAGACCATGCTCTTGCCAGTCGTGAAGACCTTAGAAAGACTAGGTTCTAAGAATTGGGGGATA
This sequence comes from Penicillium simplicissimum, assembly GCA_024706585.1. Classification (NCBI taxonomy): domain Eukaryota; kingdom Fungi; phylum Ascomycota; class Eurotiomycetes; order Eurotiales; family Aspergillaceae; genus Penicillium; species Penicillium simplicissimum. Next base: position 410,262 of record JAMZTW010000014.1, read on the forward strand.
TTCTGACGGTGAACCCCCTCGTCAATCTCGTACCAGTCATGCCACAGCGTCCGCAGATCACCATTGACACTTTTTAATTTCACGAAAAAGGCAGTTTCCAGGGTGTCAATTTGCCCAGATTCCATCCAGAGTTGAATCGAGCGGGTAAAGGTTTCGAAGCAGGAGAAGAATAGTGTTGCGAGTGCTCGTGAGGTTTCTTCGTCTCCCAGAGCTTCCGTCATGCAGACCAGGTTGTATAGTAGGTCGAGGCAACGCATTGGTTGATCTGTCGGGGTTGTCGCTAACTTTGAAACCAGGTCGGATAGCAGCAACAATTGATGAGACGACTGGCGAACATCCTCGCTCAATTGAAGTAGACTAACTGTTGAGGCAGCAGAGAGATAGCCGCGTTGGATCTTGGAGAGAAATCCATCAAAGTCGCGCAAATGGTCTTCAATGCCTCGGCAAAATGTTTGCATGTAAGCGATAGAAAGCGGAGTCCCCGTGAACCGTCGTAGGGTATCAATCTTGGATCCAATCCCGGTGAATAACTTCAGCAATGATGAAAGAGCTGCATGGGACGAGTGTGTGAGTGTATAGCTGTGATCCACCTCGATTTCATTATCAAGGCGGCAGAAGATCGATGTTGGTAAGCCCTGCAGCATAAAGATGGTTTCTCTGGCTAGTTGCAATTCGGTGATGGGGCGAGAAGCATCACCTTTCCCTTGAGAAATGGGATCATGGTTCTCGGGTCTCCAAAATTGGGCTTCCTCCAGGGAAGCGATGAGGTCTTGATCTTCGCCTGGCACGAATACCTCGTCGGGAATGACATACTCCTCGTCTGGGGGAGCAGGTGTGAGGGGCGTCCCTCGGGTGAGAGAGACGTCGCTAGTAACAGAAGCAAAGTCATCGTCCGAGGAGCCAGGCCCAAAATCAACCTCTTCCCAAATATCCTGGTCGCTAAAGGCAGCCCCTCGGCCATCGAGGTCAGCCCAAGACAGCGTCTGCTCTGGAACCTGATTCGTTCCGAGCGGCCCTACGGAAGGATCAAACTTTGCTAGCTGGGCTGGACGATCAGAAAGCTGTGCCAGCAAGCTCAGGATTTCAGGATGCCAAGCATTGGGGTATGTCTGTAACTCCGCAAGGCGACTACGGAGAGCTGCTGCCAAGTCGTCTCGGTTCAAAACCTGGAATTTCTCCTCAAGGCCCTCTAGCCGACGTGCTACTGCGAATTGATTAATCCGTCCATGGGTACCAGGGCGTAGTGCAGCTTCTACACGACGCTTGAGGCTCTGGACGCGTGGAGTTTCCTATAACCGCGATCAACACCAGACTCCAGCAATCCGCAATAGAATGAATGGAGTTGTCTTTACCTTTTCCGCTGGGGAGATTTTGGCGACCGCGGTAATGAGCTCATCGGTTAGCGACCCCAAGGCCGTCAGAGCCATGGTCACTCTCAATGGCTGTTTGATGTATCTGATCAGATATGATGGCCGGTAAAATATCGAGAAGAAGAAGTCCAGACTCTCTCGAGTCCCCAGGCAAGATGGAGACAGCCAACTGGACGCGCGTGTGGGTGCGGGCGCTAATCCTCAAGGGGCAAAGGCGGCGCGGGCGGCAAGTGAAGGTTGCGTCTGGCCCTTTGGAACTAACTTGCCCCCTTTCACTTCAGACTTCCCTCAGCAGCACATCATGGCGATTGCACGTCCGATTCGCATGCTGGGTGCAGCATGCATTCTACTGACCCTCTTCTTGATCTTCAATCTCCACCAGAGTTCCGATAAGACGTCCTCCAAGCTGGCTCATGGCATGAGCCGGGATCCCCTACTAGATCGTGCGTTGCCACTCCCGCAATTCGTCAAGATTGAAGATCGAAGATTAGTCTACCCTCAAGGCGCAGGATACTGACATATCCAACAGCCACCGGGGAACCAGCTGGCGAATTATGGCGAGCCGAAGATCACGACTACACCCCCGATAGCGAAAAGTCCGCCCGCACCAATGCCGCCCTCATCTCGCTCGTGCGCAACGAGGAACTGTACGAGCTGATCAGCACCATGCGCGATCTCGAGCGCACATGGAACAACAAATTCAACTATCCCTACATCTTCTTCAACGACAAGCCCTTCACCGAGGAGTTCAAGCAGAAGACGCAAGCCGTCACCAAGGCCAAGATTCAATACGGTACGCCTGCCCGCATTGCTCGATCTCGTTGAGGTCATTCTCGACTCACGGGGAGAAAACGGAACCTCCATTGCTAACGAGTGCGCGCCCCGCAGAGTTGGTCCCTAAGGAACATTGGGATGTCCCGAGCTGGATTAGCATGGATCTCTTCCAGGAATCCGCCAAGATCCTCGAGGAGGAGAACATCCAGTACGCCTCGAAGCTTTCATACCACCAGATGTGCCGCTGGAACAGCGGCATGTTCTACAAACACCTCGCTCTCGAGAAGTACCGCTACTACTGGCGCATTGAGCCCAAGGTCCAGTTCTTCTGCAACGTCGACTATGACGTCTTCCGCTACATGGAGGATAACAACAAAACCTACGGTTTCACCATCAACCTGTACGATGCTCCGCAGACGATCAAGACCCTTTGGCCCGAGACTCGCAAGTTCCTGGCAGCGAACCCCTCATACCTGAGCAAGAACAACATGTGGGAGTGGCTCACGGACGACCAAGCGCGTCCGGAGCACACCCAGGGCGCCAATGGCTACTCAACCTGCCACTTCTGGTCCAACTTTGAGATTGGTGACCTGGACTTCTTCCGTGGTGAGAAGTACGAGTCGTATTTCCAGCACCTTGATCGCGCTGGTGGTTTCTTCTACGAGCGCTGGGGCGATGCGCCGGTCCACTCAATCGGTGTTGGTCTCTTCGCAGACTCCGCGAACGTGCACTGGTAAGTTTTCTCTCTTCCATCCGATACCACTCATCTACTCACTATTCTTGTCCAGGTTCCGCGACATCGGATACAACCACATCCCTTACTATAACTGCCCCAACTCGCCCAAGTGTTCCGGCTGCACACCCGGTCAGTTCTACTCCGGCGCAGACTTCCTCGCCAAAGAGGACTGCCGCCCAACGTACTTCAAGTACGTCGGCACGCACTAGATGGATAGACCGGTGGCAGCGCATCCATGTTCCAGTGGCTGCCATTTCATGAAAATCTCGACCCCCTTTGCATCACCTTTCCTGCATACCCGATGAGTATATTCCCGAAACCTTCGATGTGTCTTGGTACCCGGCGTTTGAGCGGACTCATACCTATTGATGATATTCTGTGGTCTCCTTGTCTTCATTCTTTTTGTTTTTCTTCTTGAATCCTTTCTTCTGCTTTTCTTTCTACAAAATACGTTCCTGGCCGCGTGGGCTTGTCTTTGATAGAATGAGCTTTGGCGGGTCTGGTCTTCTCTGTACTTATATTTGATTGCACATGGCCAGTATCTGGTTGTTCTTCTTTATCTTTTTTCAATTTTTGTGATGTGCCCCTACCGTATATTGCTAGATTCTGCGGTTTCATGTCATGTGAAGAGATTGATTTGCTCAAAAAAATAGAAAATACGGACCGAATTATAATGAGCGCATACTTCTTATCCTTGCTCCTAAGTCCATTGGAACACTCGACGAGAGATTGCATGATAGGCTCGTTATGTGGAGATATACTGCTGCATACGCAGCTGTGGACCGGAGATGGAAGATAGATTAAGCACCCGTCAAGGCACTGCGAAACCTTTTCCAAACAGCAGCAACACTAACAACACAAGAGATCTCTAAAATATGTATACAGCTTTCTCTTCTACCCGATCAGAGCACCCTGACCAAACAGGAACAGCGCGGTCGAGCCAATGGTGTCTGATATAAGGTTCGGGTGGTGGGCAAACAACTGAAGGAGAGAGAGAAAATTGACGTGAGGTGGAATGAGGGGGTAGAACAACATGAGCGACGCTAATTTACTCCTCCTGGGGGTACAGCTCTTCCCGGAGAGCGACACCCAGCTCCTGGCGCAGACCCTCGAGGGCCTCGAGGTATTGCTTGTACTGGTCCGGGCTCTCGACCTTGGCCTTAATGCCTGTACGTGATGTGTCAGCGATTTGTTTCAATTGACATGATTGCGAGGTTTCTTTGCAATGGATGGCGCATACCCTCGAAGACACGGACGGCAGTGGGGAAGTCGTTGACGCGGCGAGCAGCCTTCAGGGCAGCGCTGAGGACCTCAACGGAGGGGACGAGATCGTAGGCGAAGCAGTTGTTCAGGTTGCGCTGTACAGATAATAACATGTTAGCCATGTTCCGATTGGCATGCATAAATGAAGCCGACATAAGAGTCGAGACACGGCTCGATATCGCATGACGAGGGGGCCTCCGTCATCTCCCGGGGAATGACCCAGGCAGGTGGATCTTACCTGGAGCTCGAAGACATCCTGAACACCGTCGAATTCCTTCTCGAAACTGCAATTGACACACTCTGTCAGCAATGCATCCTCATAGAACTTCCAAAAGCACAAATGCAGCAGGACTCGGCCCGGCGCCTGAGAGCGCAGAACCTCGTCCTCCATTTCCCCCTCATCCCGGGGATTCTGCCGAAGCCAATGGGTCGCAAGATCAATCGTACCGGGCAGAGAACTCCTCGTAGGTCTCATCCTCGTGGCCGGAGCGGAGCATACGGGTGGTACCGAAGTTGGCGGTGCGGGCAGCAGCCAGAGTAACTGGGGTCTGCCGGGAACGGACGATCGGAGCTCGGACGAAGCTGGCAGGGCGGACGGCGCGCGTCGCGAGGCGGAAGGCAGAGAGGGGCGACATATCGGCGGAGGTGCTGGACCGAGTCAATTGACGGTGGTTGAGAGGAGAGAGTGGATGGAGACGTGTGGAAGGGAGGGAGACGAAGAGAGTAGTCGTGTTGGCCCGGCTGGGATTTTGCGGGTGGTGTGGTGTCGCGGCCTGAGGCAGCAGGAAAAGGTCTTAGTCATGGGGAGCACTTTGGATTGCTGGCCAGTTGATTGGTTGGGAGGCTGCCGTCATCCCGAGAGTTGGGTCCAGAGTACATCATTGGAACTTATTCAGAGCAATAATCTAGATCTGATTGAGGTTCAAGAAGTGAAACCCGATTCGATGGTATAATTGATTTCAAGCGACTCTCAGGTATGCTTTCTCTTGTAGGCAGGCACGGCCCCGGTTCGAGTGATGGGCACTCTGGAGCTGGACTCGAGCTTCGTCCCGTGATATGGAGAGTCCTCACATCAGTGCCGCCTGCCGATATATGTCCACCGCAAAGCCCGAAGCCTTCCAAACTTAGGTTTGATGCAGCTCAAAGGTAAACCAGAGGCAAATAGCACCCGAGACGTGACTCGGCCGGGCATAGAATAAACTCAGGTGAGTCAGGTTATGATATGAAGTAAATTCCCAATTAATTTGCCTAGGTTCGCGCGTGGAAGATGTCACCGGTGAGGTCGCTGGAAATCGCAGATTTATGGGATTCCGTGATTCGGTAGATTGTGTGGAAGAGCATCCATAAGCAAACATAGAGGAAAGCGGCCCTTGCAGGTGGATACACTCCGAGCTGGGTGACACTTCCAGGTATCGGCGGTGCCAGGTTATGGTGGTGCTAAGAAAATAGTAGATTCCACTACAGTATAGATCGATACCCAACCAAGGAAATCCGCCAGCCTTGGATTACTGCAGGTGATGGAGATCAATCTCAAGCCCCAGCATTAAAACGTTGTAAATGACCAGTTCTCCTTCCGCCTATAGTTCAGCCCCAGTCGACTATTGTTCAGCAGAAATGAAGGTAGCGTAGCCTCGGCTACTCGATCTTTACTGCAATATGGGTGGAACACTTCAATAGTGTATCATCTCTACCGGGAACCCTATTGTAGATAGAAGGGAACTGCTGGTCTGAACATGTTCTAACATAGTTTAATGTCCAATGAAGAGTCAAAGAATCTGCTGATTTTGCGTTAATGGTTGTCAGACACTCGAGATTCTCTCTTGAAAGTTAGTTTCCTTCGTAGGGACGGGGCTGAGGTGGCCATGTTGTGTTCATGACCTTTCAGAGAGGCTGAGGCGTGATCTCGGGGCATGTGAAAGTTCTGGCGGGTGTGGTGAAACGGGGGTTTTTGAAGGCCACCACCACAATTATCTCTGGAAATCCAGAGTCTGCCCGGTCGAATAAGATGATTGGAAATTAGACAGCTCATATTCACAGCCATTGACCCAGCCCTTGTGGTTCAGATCATCCTTCAAAACCCTCCGGAGTCCTCGGGAGGTGGATTTTCCCCCTTTTACAACCCAACGCTAGTCCGCATTGGGAACCCAACGGACGCGCCGGACGCAAAAAAGTAACTCTGGTCTCTCTCCCTTTTCCTCTTCTCCTTCAACGTCGGTCCTTTCCATTCCTTATCCCTCTTCTCTTCTTGGCTGTGTGCCTGCTCGCAACCTGCCACTTCTGGCCTGCCTACTCTTGCCCTTCGGGAGTTTCCTCTGCTGTCCCTCACACGACTTTGATTGCCAAATCCCCCATCGTTGCGGATACCATTCCATCCCCAGACATCATGGCCGACTTCCTTCAGAAAGTGCCCGTTCCCACCCTGGACCGGCCTTTTGGCGTCCACCTATGGCCCATCTTCGACAAGGCCTATGAGCAGGTCATGGGATACCCCGCCAGCGAGTTCAAATTCGTCGAGGGCGTGACCCCTATGTCCACCTTCAAGGAGACCGCGACCATGCTGGTCACCTACTACATCATCATCTTCGGTGGCCGTGAGGTGATGAAGAACTTCCCCGCCTTCAAGCTGAACACCCTGTTCATGATCCACAACTTCCTCTTGACCGCCATCAGCGCCATCCTCCTGGCTCTGTTTGTTGAGCAGCTCCTGCCCACCATTGTCCGCCACGGTGTCTTCTACTCCATCTGCGACCACCGCGGTGGATGGACTCAGCCTCTCATCATCCTGTACTACGTAAGTGTCGCATAATCATGCGCAAGCCAATTGAAGAACTGCGCGACTAACCCATCTCTCGATGCCTAGTTGAACTACATCAACAAATACGTCGAGCTCCTGGATACCGTCTTCCTCGTTCTGAAGAAGAAGCCACTGACTTTCCTCCACACCTACCACCACGGTGCTACCGCCCTGCTTTGCTACACCCAGTTGATTGGTCTGACTGCCGTGCAATGGGTGCCCATCACCATCAACCTGTTGGTTCACGTCGTGATGTACTGGTACTACTTCCAGAGCGCCCGTGGTATCCGCATCTGGTGGAAGAAGTACATCACCATGCTGCAGATTGTTCAGTTCGTCATTGACCTCGGTAAGTCCTCGGAAATCAAGCGCTGCGCACGATCATGGGACTAATTTTCACATTGTCTAGGCTTCATCTACTTTGCCTCGTACACGTACTTCTCCTCCGCCTACTTCCCTTGGGCTCCCAACATGGGTCAATGCGCCGGTGAGGAGTTCGCTGCGTTCGCTGGTATTGGTATCATCACCTCTTACCTGCTGCTGTTCATCTCCTTCTACATTGCCACCTACAAGAAGGACGCCAAGGTTGGCCGTCCTCGCAGCAACACTGGCAAGAAGTCCCTGATCGACATGAAGAACTTTGAGATCCCCTCTCCTGCCGGTGCCAGCTCCAACGGCAGCGCCAAGGGTGCCAACGGCTCTGCCTCTTCTACCGGCCGCTCCAACGGCCCGGTCACTCGCTCGCGCAAGGCCTAAATAGGCACTCTTCCTGGCCTGGAAGCATTGAAGCAGCTCCAGACCACCCAAGCGAGTGAGATTGTGGGGTTTTGTACAAGGATGAGCATCATCCTGGATTGTTTAAGTGTTGCGAGATGAAACAAAAGTCATCATCCCTCACCTGATGAATTTTCGAAAGATTCCTCGAACATATTTGCACTTTGATGAAGAGTAAGAGCAAGCAATGGCGAAAGGACAGAAGTGGTGTGGTTGCTTGCCATGATTCACCTTATACGCGTTTTAATCAATGACCTTCTCATGAGGCCAGGCCTAATGGATCAAGGCCTGATGATCGATGCAGCAGGGCCCTGGTTGTGAAGGGGAAATGGGGATGCCGGGATGGCGAGGCCAGCAGCGGACGAAGAGCATTTTGCCCTTTGACTTTTCATTTCATCTGGGGAAGGGAGACTGTCGGGCAGTCCCTGGTTGTTCCTGGCTGTATTCTATAATGTCTTTGTTCGTTTTCTTCTTCTGTTCATGTTTGTCATTATCACCCGCACAGTCTGCTGGAAGCAGGCCATTTTTGCAATTGCTTCCTTCTGTTTGACGGGCCAGTAAAGTACTTATAGATGTTAGGCTCACATATCATGTTAAATCTAGGGGATTACTAAATCGACCCTCTGGTATTTTGTACCCCCTTCTGCCTGATACTTTTTTGCTACTCCTTCCACTACTCTTTCAGCCACCCGACTTCTCTACTAAGTTAATTTATATATTTCAACTTCCTGCGCCATTATTGGCTCCACGGATCCAATTGCCTCTAACTCGTGAGTTTGAGCTTTTGATGGCTATTCTTTTGGCTTTGTTCCGGGATCATATGGATTTGGTTGACGTTTATGATACAGACCCCATTATCAGCTCTGTGGATGGTCCGAGCGATCAGAAGAGGGCTAAGCCTGACTCTGATTCCGACGCTGATCCTGATTCCGACGCTAGCTCTGACCTTGACGAGGATAGGTTGGGTCTGTTACGCTCAGGCACAGGGATATCAATCAACAAGTGGTAGCATTCAACGAAGCAACTAAGCATGAGAAAGGAAGAAGGAAGAAGGAGAGATGGCAGGAGAGCTATCTAAATAGTAGATGGATGCCTTAGGAACCAGGCATCAACTAGCAAACATGTGAATGGTAACAGGGTCATTGTCTCTGAGGACGTTCTTCCGCTGAATATCAGTCCGTGCACAACCTGTCTCTCCAGACATAAGAGGAATCAGTTCTGGGACTGATATGGCTATCTTGGAAAGAAGCGCTGTGAGTCCTGCGCAAAACACCGGAAGCAACGCGACAGGGCCCGAAAGGTATCCCAGGCCAATGAGGATGATGAGGTTAAGTGTGACCTCGATGTTGAGCATGATCTCGGTCAATCCTTGTTATTGCGAGAGGCAGACCTATTTAGACGGAGTCTCAGGAAGATCTGACTCTGGCTGATCGGCCTTTTGAGTGCAAGGTTATTGCCAGAGGTATACTCGAACCGATCATTCTTTGTGAGAATGGCACTGAACACGGTGTATCCAATCTCAATCCTACTACTCTTTCTACTACTCCTCCTAGCCCTTTAGTTTCAAAAGCCTACCATTCTATTTCACATATACATCACACACATTCTTAAGGACATAGATAACACTTTATAAGTAGGTTTGTCTATCTTAAGTTATCGGCTATCTCCACCTCAATGACAACCTTGTTGCTTCTCTAAAATGTACCCATTTTAAGTCATATCCAGGCATTTTCAGACAGGAAGTGAGTCAAAGTATCTAAAAGGTAAGCCAATTTAGTAATACCTTAAAAAGTAATCAGTTACGCGATACAATCTATCTCATCTTGCGAAAGGAGGCAATGGCCGAGTTCACGAGAGCTAAACAGCAAGACCAATGCTTTGCATGACACCGGTCAGCTTTGATATGATGGAGAGCCTTTACCCTTCACCCATACTGGCTTGCTTGCAACCTCGCCGTCCGCAGCTGCTATCAGTAGCTCCTGTACCAGACGATCGCCCGGTCAACCCGGACTTGTCCATGCATCTCGGGGGTACAGCGACTGAGTAAATCTGCCGGGGAGCATCAAAGTCGCAGCTTCTCGGAAAGATATCTATCTATTCGCGCCATAGCAAATACCCCGACGTTGAGGGGACAACCGAGTGTGCCCGTTCATGCTCGATGTGCAGCATCACACGAGTGGGTCCTGTCGCCATGCAGGTACTAATAGGCGTTGTCGATCAGTGCAGAATCAGATAAATGGCTTGTGAAACGGGGTACAACCTAACCCGCGCCACGAAAGTGACAGGTCGTGGGTGGGTGTCACCGAAGGCCGATCGTTATTAACTGTTGGCTGCACCCTGACGTATGCTGGAGCTGGGCAGATAGGAAATTTTTTCAGGAGTAGATGCTTTCGACAAAGGAGTTGGTTTGTTGTACCTGACTGAGGGATTTGCAAGATGGCTGGCAGCTTAGTTGGAAAGTCGATCCCTATTTTGCGCACGGCGCGGACGGTAATGAATGCGGTCCCTCTATCGGAAGCCCAGGAGCTACAGACAGAACATGGTGGCGAGGGGATCGGACTGCAGCATTGACAGATTGATCCCTAGATCCCTCGATAACCTGCCAACCAGCCATTCGGCATTGCGTAAAAGGTGGCCGGATGATATTCAATAACCCAGCTCCCATGGCCAACATTTGCCGCATGCAGTCAATAGTCCATCGACAAGAGATTGCCGCGCACAAAGCAGCTACAGTATGCGAGGTTTATCCACCATTTGTCACTCACTGCTTAATGGGAAGTCGGACGAGTGCCTTGCATGTCGGACAAGCCATGCTTCTGCCGGACCGGGAGATCCACTGCGAAATGCAGGGCGCAGAGTATTCCCCAGCAAAGAAGAGATTGACCCCTGGTAGTCGGATGAGTCGGTGACTCGGTACAAGGACAAATGAAAGTGACTCGTAGGTCAGAGCAGACGAATTGTCAAGTGAACGGCTTGCAAGCGTGGCGCCTGGCGCGTTCCGAATGCCCGGCGCATGTCTCTTTCCATCTGAGCGGGTCAAATTGCAAAGAAAAACCATGAAAACATGGGAAGAGACTTGCTAGCACCTGACTTGCATTCATATCTACAGTATCAGGAGCTTACCTCGCGATGGAGCCTGTTCGCTAACTCATACCGAACTGGCCGGAGCTAAACCGACCAACCAAACTGTATCGGGTGCTTACCGACGCCAGAACCGTATAGAACTCCTATGAAGGCAAGCCAAGACCAGCCACAACACTTCCAGCGGAGATCTTTTTCTCCGCTTCTGTCAAAAGCAGGAGCTTGGGGATCTAGTTCCTAGGTGACCGTTAGAGGGGGATGGTGTGTTTCGACCTCTTGAGCTAACTTCGTTCATGGACTTGGATACTTGCGCTAGGTTGTCAAGCCACCACGGTCAAAGCCGGATACTGTAGACGATAATTCTCGGCGTTTCAAGTTCGCTCATTTTTCACACTAGGATAAGCATATTCCCAGCAATAAGGATTCGCATTAGCACCGGAGGTCCTGGCCTGAACTTTGAAGTGGGGGTTCTGCAACGGGGGAGTGGTGTGGAAACGGGTTGGTCGATGACTCCGTGGCGATGATGGCGTCGAGCGCGCGACGGAATTATTATCTCCACTGAATTGGCTTGGGTGCAGGTGACAGGTGTTATGGATGACCCACTTTTTCTCTCATATACCCATCAATTTCCAGTCAGTACCCCGTAGGTAGAGTGTGTAACTGTGTATTGTGTAGTACTGTAGTTTGTAGTTTGTACTACAAGAGTCTATAAATAAGCAAGACGACCTATGCATCGCGCCGAAGAGGGACCGGAGCTTGGACCGAGTGGGGATGGAGATCCATTGAGCAGGGAGAATTCGCCGATTCGTGGCGATCGTCGCATGTAAGGAGGAAGGGGTGTCTTTGCTGCTTTATCGAGGCAGTGGGAGGTTTGATCGTGATAATTGGGGTTTATTGAGGCAGGTACTCCGTGCAGTTCATGGACTTGAATGGTGCATTAGGATGCATGCAATGTGGCCCATAGTCATGTCCTGCAATTTGGAGGAGCATTCCGTCTCATCCCCTTCTGTACACTGTGTACAGTGGACTTTGTCCTTCTCGTAGTTCTTCTCCCCTTCAGTGTCTCGTGATGGCGATTCGCCTTCTCGGGCGAAAGATTCAAGGATGGACAGGAGGGAATGCTCCCTGTAGGAGAGCAGTTGAACAAGCCCTGTCATCCTACAATCCAACCCATGTTGGGCGATTCTACAGTATACTTTGTAGGGGGTTCGCGCCCCTAATATGCCTGCGTGCCCTGCGCAATGCAGCAAGTGATCTGCCCTAGCTGCCCATCCTGATAGAAAATTGTCCTTCAACCCACCTCTTTCGCTATCTTGGGGTGCAACAAGATCAGGAATCAAGGGGGAGGGGGTTGGTGCATCATCATCGAGTCTTTTCGGTTGTTCACCACAACTTTTTTCCTGCCTCCTTCTCTCCTTCTCCCCCTGGCATCATCCCCAGCAATACGAACCCAACCTTGGTTAGTGCCCAGACCAGCACCCTCGCAAGGACCGCGCGGTGTGCAGGCATTAAGTATTTCTCGGTATCAAGATACCGAACTCCACTCACGACCGATCGACGCGGTTTCGAGGTCAGACAGGAGCCCCAAGTGTTCGTGGTAGCGTGTTTGAGTTAGACCTGGCCCCACCTTTCTGGAGCGGCGGCTAACTTGGCAAATCCTCCAGAGATGCTCCGAATGGACGGAAGGGTAGAGCTCAAAGGGCTCTACTGCAGTACAGTATGTACTCCAGTCTCCATTATGTACGGTTATTCTTGTAAGCGACCCGTCGGCTCACGAACCTCAATCGTTGAGATGGGGGGTTTCAGCCGGCGCTAACACAACAAGACTACGCCTCCGTCTTCACCACACGGAGTACTCCGTCCAGCGCAGGGAGTACATCCTCTCTGCAAAGAAGAGCATCAACTTCCATCAAGTACCACACCGTACAGCACGGGTGATTTCGCCCAGATCGGTGCATCTTTGGCGTCCCGTTTTCTCTCTCTCTCTCTCTCCCTCCTCTAAATGCACGTAACATTCGGTGGAACCTCCGGATTCCTCTTGTGAATTGCAATTGTTTTCCCCTTGAACCGTGCATGGAGCAATCCAATCTAGCTGCCGCCGCCAGTCCCTGCGGCTGGTGGGCACCATGGCCAATGCCCATCCACCCTGACTGCAGCCCCAGCGTTAGGCGCATGGGCCAGAGCCAACGACTGCTCACGTTGATCTATCAGATTTTTTTCCGGTGTTACAGTATCCACGCTTTAGGTTTTGCTCCCAGCCTCGCGCGCCCGCCACGGTGTGTGGAGAAGTGCCCGTCGCCGAATGATGAAACGGCCCTCGCTCATCCTGGTTGTCCCTGCTAGTGTTGGTGCTCCATGCAAGGGTGTCTCGCATCCCCATCACACTGCTCGCTGGCCCTGGATGACTCGCTAGTTGCGCGCCTTCAACCAATCCAGGGCCACACGTCCGCCCTGCAGATGTAATGCCAGCAATGCTCGACGCAGAAGCGAAGAAAGTGGCAGCCCAAAGGAAGAATCAAGGAAAAACGAATAATTCTACGAAGCAAGCAGGACTCCTGCAAACAAGAGCAAGCCCAAAAAGTTACATGCCAGGCACTAACTAATTGAGGCGCCGACCCATCTTTGGCACACGTGGACAGGGATTCCCACACCGTCTCCTTCTTGATGGGGCCCTAAAAAAGCCCTTCCCCTCTCTCACTTTCGCCCTGGGTGGATTCTTGAAAGGGTGGGACCTTTCTACACTTCTTCATACTTCCTGTTCCTGGCGACCTTGACGGGAACCGAGGGCGGCTCCCCTGTTCACCATTCTAGTGCCTCATCTATCCTGGACGGGTCCACTCGATATTAAAGACCTTTCCCTTGACCTGTTACAGGAGTAGGAACCGGTTCTTCTTGACAGTTCTCTCTTCCGCGGCCGAGGTGACATTATTCAAGGAACGGCTCCTCTTTTCAAGGTTGCTTTTGGTCAACTTCCTTCGTACCCTGAATAAATGATATTCACCTGTCATATTTGCTAATTTCTTGTTGGCTGTTCTTCGTTGCGAGCTGGTTTCTCCTCTTGAGTTTGTGTCGGTCTCATTGTTTGCTCCTTACCAATCCTGGTCTGTCTGGAACAGTTTGACATTGCACCAACGATACTGTGATTGAACCAGGGATTCTCACTTGTGCGTCCTCGCCAACATGTTTGAGCCCGCTACCGCGCTGTCTCTGCACCGTCTAAGCCGGCAGAGCCTTCAAAAGCGCTATGAATCAGACGAAGAAGATGTCTCCGAGTCGGATGCTGGCGGCCACGACTTTGCTCCATCCTTGACAGGCTCCCAACGCGCCGGGATCTATGACTCTGATATCAGTGCGGACGAGAAGTCGCAAGTTGATCCGGATTCAGACCGAGAGGAGCAGTTGCTGGCTCCATATAGAGGACCCAAGCGGCAACGTCCCGTCTCCATGGATACTGTGAAGCGGAGCAGTGATGTAAGCTTTGTCGAAGATGCATACGTCTTCGACCCCGAGGAGGAGATGGTGCTGGAACTGCCTTCACCAGACAGCCCTGCTCCGCTTGCATCGAGTCTCTTCTTGCAGCCTACCATCTACGTCTCGCCCAATCCTCCCTCGACCACCAACCGGAGGTCTCGCTCATCCTCGCCGTCATCTATCTTCTCGGTGGAGAACGCCGAAATTCAGATTGCGAAGAAAATCACCCTGATGGAGCCGCCAACCCGGCCAACCCTGGTCTTCATCAACTCTCTCAGCTCTCGGTCGAAGAACGCTAGATCTCGACCCAGCCGATCTCGCACACCGGGAAACCCTCGAGACCGCGAGTCCCGCATATTCGATGGAAGATTCGAAAGCGGGCTCGACGTCCCACGGCTGGCCGAGACCAAAACCTCAGCGTCGACAGGCACTGGATCCCCCCGGGATAATGACCCTACGAGGACAAGACCAGCCATGCCCGCCGCAGACGACGACACCCCCGGTTCTCTCCAAAGCGCAACCATCAACCGCGTCTCCGAGATCCCAGTACTCCCCTACCTGCCCCCATCACCACGCATACGACCACAATCAATGTACCGCCCACGCCCACGCACCTCAGGCACAGAGAACCCCATCCCATCCCTGCCAAACTCACGGCCACGTCGTCCCACAGAACCAGGCCACCGACCCGCCTCAATGCGCAGCAACAGCAACAGCAGCGTCCCTTCCTACGCCTCCCTTCCGACCTCCCCCTTCCCCGCAGACCGGGGCTACTTCCCAGACCACTACAGCGAGGCCGGCTCCAACCTATCCCGCACCTGCAGCCCCGTCTCCTACGCCTCGCCCCCACCAACCCCCTCCCAGCCCCAGAAACGCGGCCACATCACCGCGAAGCATAGCGTCTCCAATCTCCTCGCCCAGCGGTCCCCGATGATGCGCCGCATGACCCGCAAACACTCGGCTACCTCCAGCATCACCTCCACGAGCAGCCTGCGCTCGGAGATGGACAATGTCAGCAGTGTCAGCCTTGCTAGCTCTGCCGCTCCCGCTCTGGCGTCTGGTGGCCAGGGACCGCTCCCGGGAGGGAACTATGATTCCCATGTGGTTCGGAGACCGAGTCAACGCCGACACGCGCGGCATAATAGCGCAGCCCCGGCGGTGGCTGCGCGGAAATTCATGGGCTTGAAGCTGGGGAAAAAATCTTTTACAAAGGCCTAATTTTCGGCGTAATTAATTTACATGCTTTCTTCTTTCCTTGGTACGATGTATTGTCTAATCTCCTAATGTTTTTTAAGGGCGGATATTTGGTCTTGTGATGGCGTTCTCATTCTTGTCTTTGCGTGCTTCTACCTCTCCTGTTGGGCGGTTTCTTATCTGTTTTTGGTTGGATTCGGCGTTGGTCTCGGTTCTCGTCTGGTTGATTTCATTCCTGCACTTTCCCTTCTTCTCGAGCGTCAGACTCGCGCCCCGATAATGGGCTCGACGCAGGGGTGTTTTCATCGCTCAATTTCCAGACTGGATAATGTCTAGCTAATCGAACCTTACTGTTGAGCCTTTTTCTTGCGGGTGGATCCTCGCCCGGAACGGATCCCTCGAATCGTGCAATCGTGGATTGGATGTTTATGTTTCCCCTTTTTTTTTTGGGTCCGACTTAGCTGGTTTTTGTGTCGTGGGATCATGGATGGAAGTCCCTTTCCTTGCGGGTCGTTCAGAAAGGTCTCCAGTATCCGGTCTGGAGTCAAGTGGTTTAGCTGGGTGATTGTTTGACATGCATCTGATATCTGATACGAGGGAGAGCATGCCGTGCCGGGGTGGAATTTGGATTGGTTCTCTTATTTAAGCCTCTATACCTCGAATGAATCAATCTCACTTAGTCTCCAGTCCCTCGAGTGCTTACTCTACTCTAATCACAGTCATTTTGACTTACACTATGGCTACTTCAGCTACCTTATGGCGAATTGATTCGACTTGAGCGCTCCTCAGCTCATAGTTTAGAGATCTAGAAACGCGCCGTAGGGAACGCATGGTATAATGCGGTATCGTGAGATACATAACACCGGCCAAGACTTGGCCTGGAACGATAATGAAAGAGAGAAACATGCCACAAATCAATGACGGGAAGAAATAGAGTAAACCGCTGTGGGCGGCGTGGTCAGACCCTGGGCAAAACCCCCAAATGGACGCCTACTTCCGCGCCTCCAGGGCCGCTTTGATGGCTGCGGGAAGAAACAAATTAGCCTTGGTCCATGCCATGGTCCGAACCCAAAAAAATAAAGGGGGAAAAAAACTCAATCAAGCTACCGAGCTGTCAAAAGCGGGGAATGAATTCACATACCATCGCAAGAAGTCTTCGCGTCTCCGAATAACATCCGTGTTCCGGGCATGTAGAACATGGGGTTTGGCACGTCGGCTGTTGGGCAAAAGCAAAAAAACAAGACGTTAGCATTTCATTTTAGTCATACGCACGCCTCGGGTGCAGCGGTATACGAGGACAAATTAAGCAATCAATCAAGATGCCAAATTGAAGGGGCAACGTACCGTATCCACTCGACATGCCCCGCTTCATGACAATCACTTCCTTGCTCTTCCACGCGTGCAGAACGGGCATGCCAGAGATGGGCGAGTCGGGCTCCATCGCGATGGGGTTAACGGTGTCGTTGGCACCAATCACGAGCGTGACGTCCGTGTTGGCGAAGTCGTCGTTGATCTCGTCCATTTCCAGAACAACTGTTCCGTGCGTTAGTCTCGCCGTTTTACGTGGGTCAAATGCAGACGCTGCGGGGTGCTAAAAACTTACTGTCATACGGCACGGAAGCTTCGGCCAAGAGCACGTTACACTGACCTGGCATTCGGCCGGCGACGGGGTGGATCGCGAAGCGGACGTTGACACCGCGGGCGCGGAGCATGGCGACGATTTCGGCGAGGGCGTATTGCGCCTTGGCGACGGCCATGCCATAGCCGACGATGATGATGACACTTTCCGCGCTCTGGAGGGCTTCTACGGTCTCTTCGATGCTGGTCGTTGTGACCTTGCCTTCGATCTTCTTCTGGTTTTGGGCCGGCGCGGAGAGACCGCCGAAGAGAACGTTGGTGAGAGACCGGTTCATGGCTACGCACATGATATACGAGAGAATGGAACCACTGACACCGATGAGGGAGCCGACGCTGGTGAGAAGCGGGTTGTTGAGCATCAGTCCCTCGGCCACGAGCGCGAAGCCCGAGTAGGCGTTCAACACGGTGATGACGACGGGCATGTCCGCGCCGCCGATGGCTGACGTCGTGGTGTAGCCCTTCAAGAAGCTAAGAATGGTATTCGCGCCTAGACAGGCCGCTGCAATTCCTGGGTTGGCGGGCGCCATAGTGACGAATGCCCCCATGGTAGCGATATTACTGCCCAACAGCGTCGAGTTGATGACGTGTCGACCAGGAAGGATCTTTGGACTGGAGGACATGCGGCCGGCCAGCTTCATGAAAGCAACGAGTGAGCCGGTAAAGGTGACACCGCCGATCAGGACACCCAGATACGCGGTCACCATGTGAAGGGTCGAGATGTCGGCAATATCAACCATGACACTACCGATGCTAGTCAGGACCGCAGCGAGACCGACTACCGAGTGCAGTGCGGCAACAGTTTGAGGGAGACCAGTAGGGGTAATGCGACGGCCGATCAACCCTCCGACGAGCGCACCGGTGCCTGCCACGACGGCGAACTGCGTGAGAGTCTCGGTGTCAAAGCCCACTGCAGTTAGCGAGGCCAGAATACCAGAAACTACACCTAGAATGCCAAAGATATTACCCCGGCGAGCAGTCGTCTGGGAGGCAAGACCCGAGATCGAGCTCATACACAAGATCGTGCTGACAAGATATCCAGCCTGAACTATGCCGGCCATTCCTGTGCTTGCAGCAGCAATGAAACCGCCCCCAAACAAGACACCAGGAATGGCATATAGCCAAGGATACTCGGGAGGATCAGTTGGTCGCTTGAACATGTCCAGCATGCGCTTCGTCACGACGAAGCCACCAGAGACGTTGACAAATGCCATAAGCACGGAAGCAGCACCGAGATACTCGGGAAGAGTTGTGGGAGTGTAGCCTCCGCCCATGATGAAGAGACCGCCGATACCGACCATACCTGAAATCGCATTGGTGACACTCATCAAGGGTGAGTGAAGAGCCGGAGCAACACCCCAGACGGCGCGATATCCAACCAGACCAGCAAGACCAAAGGTCATCATGTTGCTCATGAAGATAGGACTGGTAGCCTTGCCCAGAGCGAGCGTAGTGCCCATGGCTCCTGTGACCAGAGTGACATCTCGAGTGACCTTCTGCCAAGGAGTCAGAGCAAGCTCTTCTTCCTTCTTCGCAGCAGCTGCTTGGGCTTCAGGCTTTGGGGTTGGGGGTGGAGCGGGCGGTGCAGCCGGAGGAACGACTTCACCATCGAGAGTTACGACAGCCCCGCGGACCACCTCGTCATTAAAATCAATGCCAAAGGTCTTGTCCTTGGGGGACATAGACAACAGCAGCTTGACGATGTTGTTCGAGTACAGGGTCGAGGACTGAGTGGGCAGGCGAGACGGTAGGTCCGTGTAGCCAATGATCGTGACGTCCTTGTAGCTGGCCAGCTCTCCAGGAACAGTAGCCTCACAGTTTCCACCAGCTTCAGCCGCAAGATCCACAATGACCGAGCCAGGCTTCATCGCAGCCACCATTTCTTTGGTAATCAGCTTCGGTGCCGGTCTCCCAGGAATCAATGCGGTGGTGATAATAATATCGACCTCGCGAGCCTGCCCCATGAACAACTTCATCTCGGCCTCGATGAACTCCTTGGACATCTCCTTGGCGTAGCCGCCCTGCCCAGCTCCATCTTCCTGGAAATCAACCTCAATGAATTCAGCACCGAGCGATTGCACCTGTTCACGGACAGCGGGACGAGTATCGAAGCCACGAACAATAGCGCCCATCCTCCGGGCCGAGGCTATGGCACTCAAACCGGCCACGCCCGCTCCGATGACGAGAACTTTACTCGGGGGGATTTTTCCAGCAGCAGTCACCTGGCCCGTCAAGAAGCGACCAAAATGATTCGATGCTTCCAGAACAGCCTTGTAACCGGCAATGTTGGCCATGGAACTCAGCGCGTCAAAAACCTGGGCCCGCGAAATTCGCGGGATGCGATCCATCGCAAACGCGGTGACTCCCCGCGCCGCCAGCGCATCCACGACGGACTTATTCTGAGCTGGATACAGGAACGAAATTACCGTGGAGCCCTTGCGAAGGGCCTGGACCTCATTGAAGGGTCCGTCGACTTGCGGACCTCGGACTTTGAGAACAATGTCACTTTCGGAGTAAACCGTGTCCCGGTCGACGATCGTCGCGCCGGATTTTTCATAGGCCTGGTCGAGCAATTGGGCGCCCTCGCCGGCACCACGCTCGATGAGCACCCGCGAGAAGCCCTTCTTCAGTAGCATAGCTACATTTTGAGGTGTTATGGCCACACGGCGCTCATTCGGGAAGATCTCGCGGGGCACGCCCACCGTCAATGCGGAGTAGGGTGTAGTTGAGACGGGCTCTGACTCCGAGGCCGGAGGAGTAGTCGTAGCAGTTCGCTTGGAGACGCGAAGCCATTTGGGCTGGGGGAGCGGGCGTCTCTTTTGCGAAGAGGTCAGGAACGCGAACCGGCGGACTTGAGAGACTGCCGCAAGGAGGAAGATTAGTGGGAGTTTACGAAATTAAGTGTAGGATATACAGCAACACCATCGAAATAAACTTACCGGACTGCGTCGACAGGAAAAATCTCCCCGCGCGGGCACCAGGAACTGCGAGACACGGTCCCAGTGCCGACCGCCAGGGGAGCGGCACACTCATGACTGATAGTCTCGCAGGGGACAATCAGACGAGAGATAGGCACATCGCAGTGGAGGTGCCGAGGGTAGAGAAGAGAGAGAGAGAAGGAGAAAGCAAAGAAAGGTGGAGAGAAGAGGAAAGACCGCGAAAGGGCAACTGGCGAAGGGATGTGGAGAGAGACAAAGGCTGGGGGGGGGGGGTTTCGGTCACTTGGACACTCTCACACGCTGCGATGAAACGGTACGCGCCTTGGGCAGGCCGTGGCATTGGGTCTGTTCTCCGTATCCACGAATTTCAGGGTCAGTATCCAACATAGTCTGCTACCACTACTCGTACTAAATCCCCGGTTCATCCAGCTGTGACGCCACATCTCCATTCCCCCGCGGGGGCGTGCGGAGCGGATCGTCCGGGGTTTCTCCACCGTGACGTTTCCAGGAAGTTCTTTATGATTGTTATAAATTATAACTGATAGTT
The DNA here is from genome assembly GCA_024706585.1 of Penicillium simplicissimum. Taxonomy (NCBI): domain Eukaryota; kingdom Fungi; phylum Ascomycota; class Eurotiomycetes; order Eurotiales; family Aspergillaceae; genus Penicillium; species Penicillium simplicissimum. The sequence continues at coordinate 430,840 of JAMZTW010000014.1, forward strand.
ATAAGAGATGGTTCTATCCAGATTCCACTGACTAGCATTGCGCAGACGAGGTATATCAGTCTGAGCAACCCCTATAGTTCATCAATTTAGCCATCCATGCTGTCATACCTAAGAAAAATCACCGAGTATCCCATCCCATCACACATCCTATCCGCCGGTAACCGGGAAATCGGAGCTCTCTTCTCCATCCAGGAGACGCTTCCCCGCAGATGCGTGCATCAGAACTGCAAGGATTGAGTGGCCTGATTGATCCGTAGATCGGAGGAATTGCGAGTGTTCTGCGAGCTTCGCCCGTGGCCGAACCACCGAAGGCACTCCGGGCGACTGGTAAGAATGCGGGGGTGCCAAGGCCGAGCGATCAGTGCGCTGCCCGTCTTCAAGCAATTAGCCTCTTCTGGTAGACACGAGTTGATTCACTATCTGGTATCTGGTATCTGAGCCCTTCGAATTGTATGAACATCCATTGATATGCAGTACGTGAAAAATGATCCAGAGGTATGAAGGCCGGTAGTTATCGAGTCCACGACAACTATGGACTCGAGGTAGAGGATATGGATCAATTTACATACTGATAGGTAGAACGAGCTCACCAACCTTGGCTGGACAGGTCAAGACTCGGCACGAATCATTCCAAGTGGAAGCGCAGTTAGCGAAAGAGGCGAAACAGCCCCCGCAGGTCGGTCTATCAAGCAAATAAAGCAAAACCATGTACCATTCGTTATTCCTAAGAACCCTCCTCTAAATTGATTATTTACCAACAACTAATAAGTCATGTACACCAAGCCAAAGCCTTGTATCCAAGTAGACTTCCAGTTCGCTTGGGTGCAGGTAGCCTCGAAGCAGCCCTGCACACCATCAAATTTTAATTTTTAGACCAGGAGCCCCCGCCCTCGACCCACCATATCATGATCTCTGAGCCATGTCATTCTGAGCCGAGGGAGTAATTTCCTCCACCGTCTCAGAGACATTACCGGCACCCTTGCTGTCAATGAAATGGGTGATACGGTTGCGCGGAAGCCAAGCACTCTCCGGCATAACAAAGTACGAAATCAAAGCCAGGATGGTCACACCAGCCATGATAATCGGGGCATCTAAACGCAATATCAGCATCACGGCGCAACTCCGAGTGGAGAGAAAACTTACAATTCAAAGTCTGCCCAGTCACCGGGAACACGTACGGCGAGAAAAGAACAGCGACGACCCAGCCATTCCAGAAGACACCGATGAACTGGAACGGCTTGCTCCACCGGCCCAAGCTCCACTGCGGCTTGGGGAAGCGGTTTGGCGTGCAGAACAGACGACCCAGGCAGATCAGGCCGTATGCGGCAGCGCTGGGCACGCCGGCCGCCGAGACGAGGGAGGTGAAGGCCACGTTGGAAGGTAAGATGGTGCAGGTTACTAGTGCGGCAACGCCCCAGACGACGATGACGGCGTTGCGGGGCTGGCCACCGTGCACCTTGGAGACCCAGCCGGAGAATGGGAGGACGCCGTCACGGGCGACGGCGAACACGAGGCGGGAAGCGGCGATGATGGCGATGGCGGTGTTCTGGGATGAGTTAGACAAGCCCGATAGAGAGATGGCGGAATATCTTACCAGCCATAGAGCGGTGATGCAAATGATGTTCATGAAGATGTGACCACCTTGGCCGAGGACGACGGCATAGAGTGGAACGAACGGTTGAGGGGAGCCAAACTCGAACAGCTGATCCGGGGTGGGCTGGAATGATAATATTAGTACATCGAAACACAAGCCACAGAGATATGCACTCACAGCACAGAACAGGAAAAGGATGATGGTAACCAAGCCACCGAAACCACTGGCGACGGTACTCCAAAAGATACCACGTGCAGCAGTAATAGAAGCATTCTTAGTCTCCTCAGCGACATGGCCCGAAGCATCGAATCCGATCAAGATACCGGCAGTTGCCAAGTAAGAAAGACACCAATTCCAGCCGTCGGGGGCGCCGGTGCCATTGTAGGTTGTCATGAACGCCTCGTGCGCAGTGCGGAATCCCCAGGTCTGGGCAGTGCCAATGGGAAGCCAGATGAGGTTCAACAGGAAGTCGAGCATGACGAATCCAGCGGAGACCCAGAAAACATACTTGAAGTATCGCGCTATGGCGGGTAGTTAGAAAGAGAAACAGAAGGGAGAAAGATGGAGGGAATGCTAGCATACGAGGCAGGAAGTTCAACAAAGCCGCCAGGGCGAGGAGAACCTCTGTGCAGATCCACTGAACGGCACGGAACTTGACACTGTCAGTATCCTGCGGGAAGTCGACATTAAAAACCGTGAGTTCCTATTAGCGGCGTTAGAGTAGCTACTTCAAGCAGAGATCCAAATGTGACATACAGCAAGCATGTAGTTGACGGCCGCTTGGGTGTTGCCTAGCACTCAGGTTAGCACCACATATCCTATATCAGTTGCAACAGGGAACATGGCCCATACTCGCGCAGAAAGTGGTCCAAGCTGTAGTGCTCCACCAAGCCACAACGAAGCCAAGTAGCCGTCCAAAACGGGGACCACCAGCCTCTGCAGCCCAGAGATAGATCGAGCCAGCAGATGGAGACGCCGAGCATACTTCAGCAATGACGGCAGCAGTGATGAAAGTGAAGACCATAGTAACCAAGTAACTAGTCCAGTAGGCCAGGTTTCCGCCGGCAGCAATACCAGTGCTGAAAGTCACGCGCACACCACCGACGAAGTAAAGCGCCGCTAGAGAGATGCGTCGTTAGCGATCCAGCAGGACAAGAATATCTATTGCGATGCAGGACGTACCGAATGTAGTGGCAAAGTTCTCGAAGAACGTGTACGTCCGGTGCAGCACCTATACCGCGGAGCGCCATCAGTTGCGTGGTTCAGCTATCAAAACTTTAACAAGACCTACCGGCTTGTAGCCCATTGTTCGCTATAGCATGCAGTCAGCAAGACGGTTTCGGGAAACATGGAGGGCGTGACGATTGCAATCGCTTACCAGCAGAGCAGCATCGTCCTTGGCCTCGATCGAGCTACGATCACCCTCTCCGTCTGCGATCAGCTCCTCGCGGCCGACGACAAGATTATCCTGTTCATGAATCATGGCTGCGGTTGGCGAGTAGGAAGTCCACTTGAACACCAATAATTATGAAAACGAGAAGCGAAGATCTCGTCTTGCAAGCAGCAAATGTAACGTGCTCGCTCGTCGACTGATAAGTCGCTCTCGCTGAACACAACTGACGCGAAGGACAAAACCACAAGAAAATTTTGGTTAATTAGCTTCCGGCTCTGGCTCTGGCTCTGGATACGCCGTTTCGCGCTCTCCGGTTAGGCAAACCACGAACCAGGAGACCTGCCAACCCCACCACGCGGGAAGTTTAGGGATGGAGGCGCTAGTTTGGCGCGGTAACTTGTCTGGGCAAAGCGAGAGTGAGATCTTAACCTGGTGGGTTCAATGATGGCGAGTCCCTGATCGCCCGACTGGAAGTCAATCCAATTGCCCAGAAGAGGTTATAAGGCTACACTGGCAAGGATGGCGTGCGCTGCGGTTCTTCAGGGGTCTGGTTCCAAGAAGCGACCGTGGGTAAATCGGGCGATGAGACCTACAGCAGCAGTGAAGCTTCAAGGAGCAAGCAATGAGATGCTGTAAAGTCTGGATCCGTGCAAACAAGTTAAAAGTGACGATCAGTAAGACCCAGGACTCGAGGGCTTGAGAGTCCACCAGTTGAAGGCTCGGAGCTGTCTGGTCCGTGGAGCACGATTCGACTTCTGGAAAGCGAGGAAGATGAGCGGAAAAATTCCTGCTCACAGCTTCGCTCTCGTCTCCGCTCGGGACCCGCTAACTGGACAGAGAAGTTGGTTAAAGCACGGATGGACCCATCGGGTCTGGGGGTTCGAGAATACATACCACAGATTCGGAGTTGGAGCCCACGGTTCGAGGCTCTAAACAAGCTGGTCCGCAACATGAACAGCATACGGATTGACGTGGTGTCGTCGGACATGAGCTGGACTGCAGCTTAGCTGTGCGCATAGCATTACCTGACCACCCAATCGACAGCATTACATGGTGACGAGCTTCGTGATTTGCGGGTCGCAAATGGCCCCAAGCTACCAGCTCCACTTGGCTCGATGTCGACAGTCGAGAGCCTCGTTTGATTAGATGGTCAAACTCAAATCTGCAGGATCTTTTGGTCCCCGTGGTTAGCCGGTCATACATCAGGCTAAACGAATGAACAAAAGCTTGGGTGAGCAGGTGCAATCGCGAGACATGACATAAAACATCAATTATCCACCATGATATGTCCGGGAAAAGTTATGTGTCCAGAAACTATGTACATGTGTACGCAAACAGTGTGAGTACGGTCGTTCCAGGGTCAGATCAAGTCCCACCGTGTTTTATCATGAAAGGGTATTGTGTGTATGAAGTGTGCCGGAGTTACAGTAGTCCAGCATTTGAGCTATGGGAATAATACCACAAGCGTGTCGTATCAAGGCATTGAGGTCTCATGCGAAATGACATGTTGTCAGATGAAGGCGAGTCCGAGACCCTGCCTTAAGGCAAAAGAATATTGGTCTGGATCTCCTCTAGCGTCTCGGTCCAGCCTTCAGGGAAGGCGCGCCGCTTGAACCAAACCCCTTCGAGAAGCTCCAGCGCTTTGTCAACATTCCTGAAGCCAAACCGTTTAAGCTCGTGCATCGTCTGCTGAACATACAGCTGCTCTTCTTCCTTGCGGGTTTCCTGCCCAGCAATGAAAAGAGGCCATAAGACAGCCAATTGACCCGCATCCTTGGATAGTTTGCGGATCAAGGTCAGAATGCGTGTGATGAGCATGTCCAAGTACGCTCGATCGGAAATCCAATTTGGTCGACCAGCTCCAGCTACCTGATGGAGGTGCACAAAGGTGGCTTTCTCATAGGCTTCCACGCACCCTACGTATTCCAACATGTCGGGATAGGGGAATCCGCGCAAGGTCTCATCATCCAGCTCCATATCTCCCAGCAACTGTAGACTGGTCGGGGTGCTCTCACGCCAAAGTACTAGCTGGTGGAAGATCTTTTTGTACACCATGTCCTGGTGATCTGGCGACATCCACTCTTTGTCGCGGGCAAAAATGCTAATCGCGGCTTGCACTTCCATCATGCTGGACCATGCTTGTCGCAACTCCAACAAACGCGGATCATCCGGAAGAGGCGAGGTGGACAGACTCGGTATCCCGAGGTTGTACTCCCATCCACCGCCAAGAGTCTTCCAGTAACTTCCCGTGACTACTGTACCACCTGATCTCGCACAGGCACCAGCCACATCCAGATACGAGAGCAGGGAGACAAGAAATGACCGGAGGGGGTGGTTGGTTTCGGCAATACGTTGTGCTTCGAGTGCTGGGTTGCTGGTATGAGGGTAGAAGAGGAGGTTGTAGATCTCACGCGCGCCCTTGAGGTGGACGTCCCAATTTTGATGTTGCGAGTCCATCATCTGTGGACGTTTCAGTCAGGCATCCGTTTATCGCCTTCAATAGCAGTACGAACCTCAAAAAGACAGAGCAACAAACACGTCGCGAAGTCCCTTATCCCAAGTTGTCCACTAGGAAGGGCGTGACGATCCCGAAATATTTTCACTACTTGTCCATACTTCCCCATCGCCTGCTGGAAATGTTGGTTTCGCTGCGCACCGACCGAGGTGTTGGCAAGATGCAATGCGCCCAATGCCTGCATTGCGCCAATCATCGAGGGAGACGACCGCGCGAAATCTGGAAAGTAACTGCGGTACGGATTGGGATTGATGGAAGTGTCGTAGATAATCAGGAGACGCGAGACCTGGTTGACGAAATGAGAGAAGTAGTGGTCGTCGGTACATTGAATCGTCATCGATCGGAGGTCCGCCTGGAAGATGGGTTGCTGGAAGCGGAATTGAGTCTGGCCCGACCATTGCGGCAGGGTCGTCGGTGACACCACCAGAGCTTCGCAATCATGCTCTTTGTCTCCTTCGAGCTTCACAGCGAACGTGCTTGTGAGGCATGCCTCGCCCATTGATTCCGGGCTGCTACTGCCCTTCTTCTGCTTCTTCGCGGCCTGGCCTGAATCCTGCGCTTGGGATGGCCCATAGACCTTAAAGGTCATGCGACCCTGTGTACCATCGCACTCTAGCCCCAGGCGAGTGCAGTTCTTGCAAGCCGGGGAAGCCTCATCGCAGCGAACATGGCGGCGGCGGCAGGTCGAGCAGCCAGTGAATCCACGATGGTGCCAGCGACGGACGCGCTTTCGGGGCGGGGCAGGCTCGGAGGTGGGTGGTCTTGTGCGCGACGGAGACTGTAACGGGGACGGAGACTGCGAGTCGGGTGATTGGATCTCTGTGTGTGATTGCGATTCTGGCGACGATTCGGCCTTCAATGGAGCGCCCGCATTGCGAGCTTCCATGGGGGGTGCGGAGAGGAGTGCGAGGCGTAGGGTCGAGACATGAAGAAGTGAACGTGAGAGAAATCAATGCATGGTGGGCGAGAAGGATAACGAGGGTGTATAAATGAGAGGCGATTTGCAGATGCAGAAGATGGAACTAGCGACGAGGCTGAGAATGCAGAAGTGCCCACCCTGCCAAGGGCGCAAATAGTGTGATGGTCGAGTGGACGAAAGGGAAATGGTTTCCGTAGCCAGAGCAGGGGGTGGCCGCTGAACTGCCAGCGAGGGTCCAGTCAGAACACGAGAATGAAGAGGAGATCAAGAAGAGGTCACATGGTCAGAATTCTGATATGCCATGTGAATGGGCACACGTGATTAGTATTGAGTATTGAGTATTTACTGTTTACTCTGCTCGCTATCTCATTGATTAGACTCTGTCTACTCCGTACCTTCTTGTTGTTTAGATGCGCCGTTTCCTTTTTCTGGAAATGCCCCGCGTTCTCCGATTGGAAACTCTGTTATTAAGGCCGCGCTTGAGGCGGTATGGTTACATGAGTTTGATCCTGCCAGCGCAAGCCAAGTCTCAAGAAGGGAATGCCGTGGAGGTATGAACTGGCAATGTGAGACACATAAGCAGTAGCGAACTCAGCCTTAGCAGCATTGAGCCAGCCGTGAAATCAATAGATCATTCTGCCTAGAGTTGCCTGGAGCAGCTATGATGTGCCAGTTCTGATCCATTCCTATCAAATTCGACCAGTATTCCATCCCTACCTAGTAAAACTAGGTGTGACCTTCCGTTTCGGAGCCGAAGAGACTTTGGGGGAGCGCCTCCGCGGGACGCTTATCCCGCTGTCCCCGTCGTTCTCCGTGACTTAATACATCAGTGGTGCTTTTCCGTTGCCCAGTCTGAGATTAATTTCGAGATTCTCTTGCCTAAGGTTGTTATTCTCAAAGCTGATACGGTCCCGCAGATTTCATCGTGTGCCAATTTCCCATCAGTTCTACAGGCAAGTCATAACACCCGTCCTCCATCTACAGGTATATTCTCTCGTTAACAGACCGTGTATATGGGTCTAGACTGGTACAATCTAATAGCAACATTACTCAGCAAAGTGCCAGACTGATAGCATGTTTGAACAGAGAGCAGTCAGCAGTGTGATAACGAGCGGTTTAGTAGGTAGCTATGGCGGCCCTCTCAGTGAAGTCAAATCTTATGTATAGTTAGCATGTACGATTTACCTAACCTACCTACCTAAAACTTAACTCATAGAGTGACCAGACCACGGTTTGATGGAAAGAACCTTAACAAGCCCGGACGGTCGGGAGATATATGTACCAGAGTTCCGTTCAAGAATCTTTCTTAGCCCGTACTCAATCATATCGTTAGAAATAACCAATACCGCTCCCTCGGAGTATAAGGTTGTCTCTTCCTGGGTCGGCCAATGTCAGCATTCCTTGCTATTGCTTGAGAGCGCCATTTTCCCGATATCCAGCGCTTCAATGCTATGGCGGTCAACTCTACCTACACCCGAATAGCCCAACCATGCGGAGAGTAGGTATAGCTGATCAAACGAAACGGCAAAAACAACTCTGTGGCAACCACTGGGCTGGGAGCCGGCAGAGGTCATGACTTGGGGCATAGAATTGCTCGTAAATGACGCCCAAGGCGATTGCGAAGTCGATCGTGCTTTCTAACTCCTAATGACGCGCTTAGGGATGCAACAGATCTGGGTCTCGCCGGGCTAGAAGATAGACCCTGATGTTGTTCGTTCCAGTCAGGTGGGTAATCCGGCATCGGCGGAGGAGGCACAGGGACAAAATTTGTCGAATTTGTTGATGCCATTTGGCACGCCCCTAACCCTTTGGATTGACTAGGAGGATAAGTTTCGAACACAAAAACCTCTGAAGGCCCATATACTTACAATGCGTACTTTTGGATATTCCACCAAGCACACAAAATAGCCTCCTGTCTTATCTCTTCATCCGGGAGGGGATTCATTGAGTTCAAGAGGATGGAATTGAAGCTGCCGTCTTTTCCTTCAATAACCCACTGCGCACAGAATTCGAACAACCTTGGATAGTAGCCTGCAGATGCCCAATTAATAGGCAGAGCGTGCCATCTTCTTGCCACAAGAGATTTCGAGGTACGATATCCAAGTGGCAAAGTACGAGCTTGAAATTCTGGAAACACAGTTATGGGTTGTGTTCGAGTAGTCGGCTATTAAACCACTACTCCATGTCATCAAGACTGTTAAAGGTAAGATGTTCAGTGTCGGGAAACAGAATGCCACGACAAAAGCCCCTACAGAGAGGCCCAGGGATAGTGTGTCCCAACGTTACGAAGTGATTAAGCACATCAGCAACCTTCTTGATGGCAGTAATGTTATCTAATGGGTCAATGGCCTTCCCCTCGATTAACTCCATGATAATATAACCCCAGCCCCGTTCATCGGAAAAAAAAGTCACATACCCGTGGAATGCGAACCATGCAGCTATCCACAAGCTCATAGGCGCTCTTTTGGTTTTCAGCTTCTTCTTTCGTTACATCTGGGCCCCACTTGACCATCTGATGATCAGAGATTCTGATAATGCGCTTTCCGTACTGGCTGACAATATTGCATGGCAACGGATTTGCACAAGAAGCGATCACTGCGGCTTGGAAGTTTGGGGGAACCGCCATGAGCTTGAGGAAGAGGAAGTTGCCAATTATCCTACTTGTGCCGTTTGGATATTAAAGGAAAAGGAAAAAGGGCGAACACATTGAAAGCAAGAACCAAAGCCAGCCAGGAAAGGGAAATCCTAAAGGCCGAGCTGTGTGCAAAAGCAGAACAGCCCCTTTCAGCCAACCTACTTGCGGAATTGGATGTTATATGGATGTAATCCGTTTAGTCATGCGCTTATGGTCCAGGGAGAGTTTTATTAGCAAGTGTCACAGGTCTGAGGACCGCATAGGTATACATGGGCTTGATTACAGTACATTAATTAGCCTCGAAGAGTGTGGGTGGTTGCACCAGTTTCGGGACGTTCTGTAATTCATAAATTAAACTACTGTCTTCGCTATCTTCCGGCATGTCTGCTCGCAATTGGACCCGTTAACCACTACCGCATTTTGGAGAATATAGATAGCCTTCTCCATGACGGGGAGTACAGAGGAATCCTCAGACCGCAGCTTCGGGGGCACGGAAGCTCGATCGATTCCCGAGGTAAATCGCCTCAGCCTACGAATGACTGACTGATTCACGTTCCCCTTCCAAGCTGTAAATTCCACGACTTCAGCAGTTGAATTATCTTCTTTCATTGAAATCAACACCCACGTATTTCTATCACGTTAAATCATAGCCAGCATGGGCTCAATTACAACACAATCCTCAGAAGATACCACCCAATCAGCAACGGAGATTGATGCTTTCATCCAAACTCATCCCGTCGCAATTTCTCTACGAAACGATCCAGATTATGCCGAGTTGCGACCACATTTGAAAGTAGCAGAGCGCGCTCGCACCCATAATTTCATGACGGGCGCGCTTACGGGACCCCAAAAAATATCCGTGCCACCATATGTGTTCAGCAAGGAGAAAGGGGAGAAAATGGTGATGATAATGCACGTTGGCGACAATGTGTGCGACTATCCAGGAATCGTCCATAATGGCCTTATTGCTGCTCTCTTCGACGAAGGACTGGCACGGTGTTGCTTTGCAGCGCTGCCCAACAAGGTCGGGGTCACTGCCAATCTGAACATTGAGCACCATCAACCGTTGATGGCCAATTCGTACATTGTCTTGTCTGCGGAGACGACAAAATTGCAAGGTCGGAAGGCTTGGGGATATAGTCGGATTGAGACTCTTTCTGGCGACGGTCAAGGGGCGAATCTGATCGCGGAGGCGAGAGGGCTCTTTATAGAGCCGAAGCAAATTGCAGTAAGTTTCTCTTGTCAAGCTGAGCTGGTGCATGGAGCTAATCTGGATATTTTTAGGTATTGGGGGACTCGTATAGAGGTAGTTGAGCGGAGTATACGGGACCTGTTCCCCATCACCCTGCAGCCATAGGCATGAGTCTGTGGATTTATGAATGATGCAGGCTATAGATTTATGTCAAGTAGTACGGAATATCAGAATAAGTACTTTGCAGGTAGAATACAAGCGGAGCGTTCTTTCAATTCAAGGTGCTGATATGCGGCGCACAGAAGCAGGCGATATAATCTTGGTAGCTTCAGTATTGAACCTCAGTACTCGGGTTCGACAAAGCTTCAATAAGAGCCAGCATAAGGACACATTATTCTTCGAGTTGAGTACACAGTTCGTCGTTCACTGGTTGACCTACTAGTCGACTGAAGTGGAGTACCTCGAAAGCGCCTGTGATTTGATCATGTCTTCCTCCAAGGACTCAACTGACGACTGGGCTGCCCTGTGACTATCTGAATTCAACTAAGTGCCTAAAGTGTCAATGAGATTGAGATCCTTCCCGCCCACAGAGAGTTATTCCTGCCTCCGAGGTGGGTCCTGAACTATGGAGGCAGGAGATCGCTCCTCGGCATTTAGAGTATGTACTTCGAAGGCTAGTAGAACCAGCTGGGGTCCATGAATCAAAGAAAGTGCGGCATGCTCTTCAAATCACTGTGGCCTTTTATTGTTTTCAGTGATCCCTATCACCAATAATCGCCGCCATAAAATGGCTTCTATTCAACCTTTCGGGCAAAATCCGTCCCTGAAGCTAAAGCTGTATTAGTGAGTTTGCCCTTCCCGTGCGTCATTATCTGACCATACTGGTAGCGAAATGACAAGGGTACGAGAATACTATCTTCCTGTGGGATCATGCTACTGCCATGCTCAAACTTATTTTCGCTGTGGAAAGGCTCAAAGGTACTTTGCACAGCATATAACCGCGATATCGCCTCGGACTCGGCGCGATGCGGGGAAACCCCACGGAATTCACGCCGAACATCTGCGTGCCCCTCTTTGCTCGTGCTGTTTTAAACTTACTTTTCCTCCCAGCTCAGCTTGAGTTTCTCACACATTCCTCTACTCCTCATCTACAAAAATGTCGTCTCAAGGCACTCGACTGCAAGGCAAGGTTGCCATTGTCACTGGTGAGAGAGAGAGTTTCCCAGTCATTGACCTTCTGTATAACATCATGGACTAAAGTTCCGTTCTTCAATGTATAGGAGGTGGCTCTGGTTTCGGCGCTGCCATCGCTCGCCGATTTGGTGAAGAAGGCGCCAAGGTGCTCGTCGCAGACATCAATGTCCAAGGAGGAGAGCAAGTCGCTGCACAGAATCCCAGCAATCTCAAGTTCCAGCGCATGGATGTTACACAAAAGTCCGAATGGATGGCCATTGTCGATCGGGCTTTCTCGGAGTTTGGAAGGCTGGATATCGTGGTGAACAATGCTGGAACTAGCTATCGGAACAAGGTACGGACTCTGGTCGCGTACGAGTTTGCATATCCAGAGAACTAACGCGGTGACAGCCTACCGCAGAGGTCACTGAGGATGAGTGGGAGCGAGTCTTCAACGTCAACGTCAAGAGCATTTACTGGTCCGCCAACGTCGTTATGCCCAAATTCATCGAGCAAGGCCAAGGTGGCTCCATGATCAACATCTCCTCAACCGGCGCTAGTCGTCCTCGACCGGGTCTGGTGTGGTATAACGCCTCCAAGGGTGCTGTCACAAACGTACGCCTTGCTCATCCAGAAGCTTTCAGCGATTGTCTTTACTGACTGCGATTACAGGCTACCAAGGGCCTCGCTGCCGAGTATGGCCCCCACAACATCCGAGTCAACAGTGTCGCACCCCTGCTTTCTGGCACTGGCCTTTTCTCCATGTTCACCGGCATGGAAGACACCCCCGAGAACCGTCAGAAATTTATAGGAAACGTTCCCTTGGGTCGCTTGACCGAGGCGGATGATATTGCCAACATTTGTCTCTACCTTGGTAGTGAGGAAGGACGCTTTATCAATGGTACTGAGATGGTCATTGATGGCGGAAAATGTATCTAAAGCATAGCCTCAAGTGTCCATGCCCATCTGTGATGAAGGGCAACATTTTCACTTCAAGGAATTCTAGCAGATCCGCTAATTTTCTCACCGAGAGTTCCTACCCCTCATATTGAGTTCAAGCATTATAGGCAGGCGAATTTCGTCGATTGAGACGAGAGAGAGTGACTAGGAGACTTGTTTACCTGACATGAGACATGAAACGGCATATTAAGGCCATTCTCCATAGGGTTTAGCTTTCCTTCAACAAACAAGAGCGTTCCTTGCAGTGACATCCAGCTCCTCGTCGAGCTCCAAACAGAATTACCCAAATACGACAGAAACATAGAACGACTCAATGAGGGGAATACTTGATGAATCGCAGAATCACCAAGGCAAGAGCGGCGTAGAAACTTAGTCCGAAGCAAGTGCCACAGCTTCTGAACCGTTTACCGCATATGAGATGGAACATCTGTATCCTGAGATCTGAGTTATTTGGCACAGTCAGTCTTCCCACAGCAGTCAATATTATCACAACATTGATCACCATTCTTCCAGATGCAGTTGTTGGCATCATTTCTGAGGTCGCAAGGCACCTCAAGAAGCTCAAACTCAATGCACGAGTCCTTGGCACGGGTATCGAAACTGATACCAGGACTGACATCCGGACAAGCCTGCGTAATTCCATCCACAAATCCGGTAAGACAATATTTCCCGCAAGGCCATTTGGTAATGGAGAAATTTCCAGCCTTGGAATAGTCGGCCGTCTTGCCGATGTGTCCACCATTCTGTTTGTTGTCGAGCCACTGTCCGGCGTCGGTTGCAGCCGGCAGCGTACCGTGAAGGTCTTTGATGTGCACCTGGCTGCTGGGGTTGACAGGCAGGCCAGCAGTGCATTTTTCGTCTTGGCAGAATTGGAACTTGCCGGGTCTGATGTACTTGCTCAGCCCGGTCTCGGAGTATTGGTTCGCGTTGAAGGTCAGATAGTTGCCTGATCTTCCCTTGAAGAAGTAGCATTTGCCTAGACAATGTTAGCTGCGTCGCCTCATAATAGAGCAAACAAATAAGAGCAGTCTCTATGCCTGTACATACCGGTCTTGATGCCGGATTCACACTTTGCAGGCTTGCAAGTGCCGTCTTCAGCCTCTTCCTGGCCAGCAGGGCACTGGCACCTTCCATCAATCATCTGCTTGCCATTCGGGCACTTGTTCCCTCGCTTGCATTCCTTGCCGTCGAAAATGGACCCTTCAAGACAGCACTCGAAGCCCACATCCTTCGAGCCCACGACATCATGGCCTTTACCACAGCAGTGCCACTCGGTCTCAGTAGATCCCTTGAGACTTGCACCTGGTGGGCAGCAGGTGCCGTGCTTCTTGTCAGCACTCAGGCTGAGAACCTTGTCAGGGCCAGAGCAGGTCAAGCTTCCCGTGAAAGGTCCATCGGGCCATGTCACTCTGTCCCCGTCGATGGTGAAATTGTCGCCAATATCTTTCACTGGTACTTTCTCGGCGTACGCGAGGTGCGAGCGCAGAAGAAGAGCCAGACTGACTAGAGAGAGGCCGCGCATTGTTATTTTGAGAGGAGCGAATTTCAGTGGATTCAAGAGTCTTGAGCGAATGATTTGAAGAACTTTGAAGAGTCGAGAGTGGTCTTTGAGAGACCTTTTTATATTTTGCTGTCTGCTCTAGACATGTAATTGACTTACTTCCATGCAGCAGTGCAGGGAGTGTCAATTTCGTACAATTACCCTTTCGGGTCAAACTGCACTAGCTAGAAGGTTTATCACTGATCAGCAATGGCTGGCTGGACTTGGAGACAAGTAACCTTATGAGCTAGGTAGACACATGACAGACGTGACAGCCGTCAAGGAGAAAAGCAATGCCTTGCGCTTCTGCATAGTACCTCTGTCACCAACGAGGCTGCCTGAGCAAGCTTGGAGTATCGGTAACGCCGCCATTGGCAAACCTCTGCAGTGTCTCCAGTGGAAGATTTTTGTGTCACTGAAATCTAGGGCCCAGTGCGTGTCAGGACAAATGCCCAACATTTAGATCAGTTCCACGACCTGTGTATCAAGTGGCAAAGATGAGGTTCATGGGGCTAAGCGCCTATTGATTTTAGTAGACAGCCAAGCAAGGGCCATAAGATCGCCATAGCATCCATGCCTACAGTAAATGCTGGTTGCCTGCGAGGAAGACGCTCCACAGCTTAAGATCGGCTATTGGGTTGCCATTTGTGAACTTGTAGAATACGGGGAAGGAAGCAGCAGATCCACCTGCCAAGCTAGACATGTCTACTTTCGTGTATCAATGTTTGCCTTAGAACGTGCGAGCGTAGACAGTAGCCATTTAAAGGTTTGAAATTTAGGCTCTTTTTCGGAAGCTCCTTCCAGACGGCTCTTAGCTGGTCTTCCTTCAACTGCTCAGGCATCATCTCTCCATCTTTCCTTGATCTTATCACTGAGAAGATTGATATGAAGATTTTCGTGTTTTCTTGATCATGGAGCCCCACTATACAGTGGCTGGCGCAGCATCGTAATGTAGCTGCAGCACACCATGCCCAACAGCCGCTTTGGCTTACCTTGGCGTCACACATTAATGCCATGGCCGATCGTTCTATGGCTTAGGTCCCCGGCCAAAACAAATAAAAACGCCTTTCATCTACAGCCATGCACCTTGTCAAACCTCTGCAACCCATTCACACCGACAATCACTCGAATGTCGATCGTGTTCGTGGTTGAAAGCTGAGGACGGGGATCGGCGCGACCCTTACTCGCGCCGGCCCGTATCCCTGCATCAAGTCCCTGTCAGAACGAAAGCTGTAAGTGCGGGGATATCACACAGGCGTAAGGGTCCCCTCATTAAGTCAGATCATTTTTAATGCCGTCCTTGAGCCTGACTTGTAGAAAAGCGCTCATACAGTCCTCGCGTTAGTAGAGGCTGCTGCTTGAGGCCTCTTTGGGTTAACCCAGCCACGATGAAGCACTCCATATACTATACAGAGTATAGATCCTCAGTTTACGCGTCTAGGCTTGGTGATAAGACTTGCTGAAGCTTTCATCCCTAGCGAAGTTTGAGAATAGACTTCAATATCACCTTGCTGGCCATGCGACATTGCGAGTATGACCGTGCGCTCTTAGAGCTCCCCGGGCACTGGCGATTGTTGGCCAGGCATGACCACGTAATACCTAGCTATTTTCCAAGAGCCATGAACATCAGCCAGGTTACGTCGGAGACAATGATCGACTGAGCTGCACCGACAACAAGTTTGTTTGCGGTAAACCGAACGCACCGATTACGGCAGCATTACCTCCACTGGAGAATTTGGGGGCGGACTTCTTGTCCTTGACCAAGTGTTAGGAGCGGGGAGGTGTGAATAATCTTATTTCCGACTGATTCGGTTTCTTTGATACATTTTTTCTTCCCTTACCAGATCACTGATTGACGATCAATAGCCTCCTTCAGGTTCACTACTTCGGTTATCATGGATCTCGTCGAGACCCCGAGCGATCGCAACAAGCATAAAGGCTGACCCTTTGGTGATGAAGCTACTCCGATTGTGAACAAATTCCTGAAAGACGGCTATGTGTTGTTCCTTACGCTGCAGTTCATCCTGGCCTTCGGTGATCAGAGCCCCTCCGCAGCCTCCCGCTATGCGTCGGTTCACCCTGCCCGAACACACCAATTACGGCAACATTTCATTTGTTTTCAATTAACTTGGTGGTCTTCAGGTTCTACCTTCCGGCAAAGACGCCGAGTACATTTACGTTAAGCCTCTCCAGGCTGCGAGGCTCTAACCTGTGACTCAGCAAATATACCTGTGAAAGCTGTTCAAGATGCTACTATACAGGATCTAGACTTGAATCGGGCAGAGGATGAAGAGTTCCCGCCTGAGAAAGTGCGTATGACGACTGAACGGTTCTATACGTCTGTTGTTGTTGGGCTGACGGAGTTTGCGAGGCATGTTGGGCGATTGAGGTCTTGGAGGGAGCCTGGGCGGACTTTCGCATTTACTCTTGTGAGTTGCTTGAAGTCCATAATTAGTATACTCTATACGAAGTTAAGGTAACCTCTACTAGGAATAATAGAGCTCGTATAGCCCTCCCACCTACTAAATCCGTGTTGACTATATAACGAAATTTACAGACTGATAGAAGTTAATATTGTTTTACTACTTAAGATTTATCGTAAACTCTAACTTGTCTTCACTTATCAACTCATTCTCTTCTTATTCTTCTTTATAGTCCCCTTTACAAACAGCGGCTCGAGTCTCGGAGGCACCGGGTTTCATCAATTCGCAGGGAAGGTCGGCCCTCTCTGCGCGAACGCCCTTCTGTTAGACGTAGGCTTTCCATAGCCTCCATCAATACCAAGAGCTTCCTTATCCAGGAGCCCGCCAAAGTAGGGAAGTCAGGCGCGACGCCCATAGACAGACGCAAAAAATCCTCCGCCAGTTCGTCCATGGGTCTACCTCATTCCTCGTCATTATTGTGCCGCACATGCTGCCGGAAATTTTGGCCCATGGTATACCGATTCAGAGTGTGGTCTTGAAATATACGGTAGACGCGTTAAGGCTTTCGCTAGCCAATCCGATGAACACGCCTAATCGCCGTGTCACTATCTTGAAGTTCGTCGCAGGCTCCATTAGGATAACGACGTGACAACAGTTATGCAGATTTAGGGTTGTGCCTCCGCAAATGCTGCCGCCAGCTCCTTCGCGATATGGGCGACGGTGATTAGCTCCGAGTTAAGCCCAATACGCCAGACAACCATCTTGACCATCCAGCATGTAAAAGAGACCAACTCGAGTTAATGAGAAATCACGGACGCGGTTTGTCCTTTGCCGAATTGAAGGGCCCCAATTTGTAAGACCCGGAGCATTTAGTGCAGAAGGAGGCATTGGGCGACCAGATAGGAGACTTGGGCGATTGTATCGTAGGGGCGAGGCATTGAGAGGTCCAGACAGGTAGCCGTCCAGAATGATGTGAACCCGTAATCCTAGGATCAAGGGGTTCGTATAGTACCTTGTCAAAATCCAATGGCAGTATCTGCACTTAGGACCAGGCCGTGTAGAGGTCAGCAAGACCACAACATGGGCGGGAATAAAGAAAACTTGACGGAGACTTCCTTTCGCGGCTAAGGCTAAATGAAAGCAACCTTGATCAAACAGACACGTGTTAGCGTCAAGGAAACTGCCGGAGGGATTAACCAGGCCTCTCGCCGTAGCTTACCAGGTTGTAATTTGTGTGTAAATAGTGGAAAGAAATCGGATCTGTTAATACCACTCTAAGGCTTTCAGAGAGTAGGATCCTTAGTTGTATATTAAGCCTAGGCACGAAGATATCAAATGAACATGGTAACATTCAACGAAGCAAGAAGCATGAGAAAAAGAGAGAGAGGGAAGAAGGAAAGGTAGTGTGAGGGCTATCTAAATACTGGATGGATGCCTAAGGAACCAGACACCAACTAGCAAACATGTGAATCGTGAATTGTGTTAAGTGGATGTAAGAATTGTCCTTTTATCAGCATTTAGCATTAAAAGAACATGCATCTCGTTCGAGAAATGGCCATCGAATGGTCCACGAGTCACGACAGTCAGCTTGTACCAAAGCTCAAAAAAAAGACTTCTGCCGAACAATAGCAACTTCATTTTTCGATCAAGCTACCTCACATTATAAATTTAGAACCTCCTAATCTCCACACCAGGCTTAGTATCAATCGCCGCCTCAATCTTCTCAATAACCTCATCCGTCAATTTCTCCGCCACAGCCAGCGCACGCAGGTTCTCATGCACCTGCTCGGGACGCGAAGCACCGGTGATCATCGACGAAATATTAGGATTCTTCAAAATCCACGCCAGCGACAACTGCGCAGTCGAAACACCCAGCTCATCCGCAATCGGCTTCAACGCCTCAACCTGCTTCAACTGCTTCGTCCACGCATCATCGCCAACCGTCTTCCGCAGACCCTTGATATATCCATCCTCGGACTCGGCCAGACGCGAGCCCGCAGGCGGCTCGGTAGTACCGTTGTACTTGCCGGTCAACACGCCGCCCTTGAGAGGGGAGAAAATGGTCAGGCCAAGGCCGTGCGCCTCGTATAGCCAGCGGTACTCCTTTTCCACGCGCTCGCGGACCAACAGGTTGTACTGCGGCTGCTCAACTACGGGCCCAACGAGGCCGAGTTTATCGGCGATGCGCCAGGCATCCGCGATTTCGCTGGCGGTCCACTCCGACGTGCCCCAGTAGAAGGCCTTGCCAGTGTTGATGAGGTAGTTGAAGCCGCGGACGATTTCTTCCATGGGGGTGTCGCGGTCTGGACGGTGGGCGTAGACAATGTCTACGTAGGGCAGGTCCAGGCGCTTCAGGGAGAGGTTCATGCCCTCGATAATGTGCTTTCTTGAGAGGCCGTTGTTGTTGAGGGGCTTATCGGGGTTGGCGCTGTTGGCTCTGCCCCAGTAGATCTGGAGGAATGGGTTAGATTGAGCTTGGAACTCGCCATTGAGGCTGAACAGAATATGTGCGTACCTTGGTCGAGATAACCAAGTCATTCTGCTTCCAGCCAAACTTCTTAATAGCTTCGCCGAGCACAATCTCTGATTGTCCGCCAGAGTAGACCTCGGCCGTGTCGAAGAAGTTGACGCCAGCGTCGTATGCGACCTTCAGGCACTCGAACGCGGTTTCTTTTGGAAATCAGTACATTGTCTAGAGGCATTGATTGGGAATTGCCAATTAATGCTTACCATTTCCCACGTGGCCACCGTAGGTCAGCCAGCTGCCGAGCGAAATGACAGACACCTTCAGGCCGGTGCGGCCAAGGTGGCGGTACTGCATTTCCGGAAGACCTTCGGACATGTTGGATGATTGTGAGTGCAATTGGGCTGAGTGAATTACAGAGAAGAAAGAAGGAGGACGAGAATAAATAGAGCCGTTGCCGGGATGATGCAATTTAAAGGGAAAATCAAGAATCGCGTCTGTTGACCTGATGTAACCGTGTTCTTCAGCACGACATCCACGGGCCGAATGGATGTGCGGGGTATTACAGACGGAGTTAACTGACTGAACTGACTGAACAGAGTTAACACGGGGCTCGTTCGGGGAGGTTACCCTCCTGTTTTCCCTAATTAGGACGCCGATGGCCCGATGGGCGAGTCTAGAGGTCGGTGGATGCGGATAATTATGGGGCGTGGGGGGTTGAGTAAACTTTAGCCTAATCGGCACTTGCAATCGAAACAGATGGAAAACCTGTTTACTAAGAATGCGATAGATCTGCATCGTCGGTGAATTACTACTGTCGAGACTGAGGTACGACTGTGACATATAAGCTTTCACTAACTAGTTAACTTAGTTAACTTACTTAAGTGAGGGGTCTCAGGTGTCAGCGAGATATCTCCGGACTGGGATTAATGGCTCACTAAAGCCAATACAAGAGACCCCTACATCGAGTCAGAACCTAAACAGATCCGATTGGTAGCTGCATTATCATTTCAAGCCCTATTGGTTGAGCTTAGCTTCATCTGCAGTCAGAAACAAGCATGCATTACATTATTAATTAGAAGCGAATTGAAATCGCGGCTGTTCTCCAAGACCACCTCCTTCTGCCCTTCTTTCCCCTTCTTTCCCTTCATAATCCCAATAGAACCAGAACAAATTCCACTAAATCAATAAGCCCAGCAGTCTCCTGTTGACCGACTTGCGATCCTAATGGTCCCTATTCACATCCAGTAGCAGTAGCACTGGGCCCATCCGGATATACCGGTGTCATCTCCTGACCCGCACATTCACATCGATTCACGTGAGCTGGCACTTCGGAACAGACACCCGCCGAAGCAGTGGCGCAATACTGATTAACACTCAAAGACATGGTCATCCCAGGTGGACACGATCGAGTGGGCATGCAGTACGTGTCGAAACTGGACGCGCCCTCCACGCTGGTGATGCTCTGCCACTGATCAGGCTCACAAACGCAAGCAAGGGCTGAAGAGCAAGTCAGCACACCAAGCAATAAAACTGATATCTTGCAACTTACCGGTGACTATTGCATCATCTTCTCCTGCCAATGTCCCGCTGTACAATGTCTCCGTCGAATACGGATACGCCCCGTTGGAACACTCGGTGGTGATCCAGTCTGCATCCGTGGGGAAGCAAGTCGACTCTTGCATACAGTGATCTGGATGCCATACTGAGGGGAAGTATCCTTCGTCGCAGGTGATTGGCGGCTGGGGCTTGTAGCAGAACGAGACGGGGGTGCCCATCGTACAATCAGTGGTGTGCAGGATGGTGGCGCCATCAGAGCATCGTAGGGTTCCGTCGGAGGTGATGCCTGGTGGTTCTGCCGTCACAGCGTGAGTGGGCTGCACATTTTGAGCGATGGCTGTCTCGCGAGGGAATGCGACTGTGGTGATAGACAAAGAAAGCAATATCATCGCAACGAGGGAAAGACTCTCCATTCTGAAAGAGGGGAGTCAAAAACGCCAAATGGGATAGTATGAAATTGCGAGAAACTTGCTGCATAGGCAGATCCAGTCTGCCACTTGCAATCGAGGTGGGATGATGGGCTCTTATATGCTTCTGAAACAGCGCGACAAGTCTACCTAGTTATCTTCGTACTTCCCTGATGACAACGCTCAATCAGAATATTCTTGAGAGCCCTAAGTTCAGCTATCGAACGAACATGCAGCTCTACAAATGCGCAGCTCATACTACCCGATTGCAAAGTCTTCTGCATTCCCTTAGGGAACGGTCGACACGAACAGCCTAGAACACACGCCTTCAGTTCTCGATGCACAACGATCTTTCTAAACGGTAGTAAGTGACCGGACATGCTTTTGACGAGGATATTCCAAACTGGTCCTACAGACAGCAACGTTCCTGCATAAGACGAGATCCCGGTCATGGCCATGATACTGCTGCCGCGGGTATGACAAGATTATTGCCAAAAGGACCAGAAATGACGATATTGGAGAAAAACTAGGTCGTTGTTGAACAAGCCCGCTACACGTGTCACCTGCATGTCAAAGGCGACCCTAACAAGGTGGAGGGATGTCTCATACGAGTTCTCCCTGGTTGTAACCCAAGCTACTGGTCAATATACCAGCCAGAGGGCGTGATGGAATATTAACTGGCTGTATTGAAGTGGCAACGATCTTTATCTGATGATGTTCGCTTCAAAGATTGGATTGAGATCGTTGCACCGCGCAGTGGCCTCAGTCGAGGCCACTGCGTGTCTCATTTGTGTGGCTTGTACGTCGCACAATAGCGACAAAAACGTGCCAGTCTTACTTCAATCTCAGTTCGGATAAAGATAATGTTCAGGAGAATGGGTTTCATGACACATCTGTCTCAGTCAACCCAGACAAATACCACACCTCTGTGCTTTCTCATTTGAGACAGCATACTGCTGTCCGACAACCCATTTATAGATCCCACGTTATCTTTTTCTTCGGCAACGATTGATTCCGAAGATCACAGATAAGCTTATAGGTCTACATAACTCGAGGAAAATTTGATGAATCAATGGCGCGATTGCTGGTCATTGATAGATTCAATGTTCATTTTGAAGATAATTGACAATGGTAGCACCATGAATTGACCCACCCCGGAAAGGGGCATGTCCAACTCAGACACAAGAGCAAAACATGTACATGAATAGGGAACCTCTGGGCCAGTGCCCAAAGGTTGGTGAAACTGCAACCGCAATTGGGACATGAGTCTGACACATAGCAGAGAACACAAGGCATAGCGAAGTTGTCCCTCTCGGCTAGTATCCATGTCTCTTGTGCGAGTGGCGGTGGCGGTTATGAACGTGACGCAGAGCCTTCTCAACATCAAAGTCCTGCTCCTCGGGCTCGGGAACACTGTCTCGCTTCTCGACATAGGACACGACGGTAGAAGTTGCAGTGGCAGTCGTCAAAGCGGTAGACACGGTCCGTTGAGCGCCGGTGGTCGTAGCATATGGGACGCCGCCTTCACCGAGCATGACAATAATCTCCTGCTGGATGTAGACGATCTCCTCAGTGTACTGGTCGATTTGAATCGAGGTGGTGGGTGTAGGGGTAGGACTTGAGGTAGACGTGGTCGAAGTGGTGGTAGGCTCAGCCTGGCCAATCTTGTTGCCAACGTCAAGTGTAACACCGATAGAAATAGATGGGAGAGAGGCGGAAGAAGAGGACGAAGTTGAGGAAGAGCCCATGCCCATGGAGGCGTAGGCTGGTCCCCACTGGATTCCCATGGGACCCGGCAGACCATCAGTATGCATTAGAACATTCTCGTTCGCGAGCGCGGAGGGCATATCAAAAACACACTCGCGCTGCTTATCCTCGCTTTGAAGATCGAAGATCGCGCAGTCGGTCACCTCGCCCGAAGCATTTGTGCATGTGTCAATAGCCTCCTGGAGCACGCCGTCTTCCCAGCCGTGAATGAAGTCGCCGTGGTATCCGTATCCAGTGGGGTCTCCGTTAGCTAGAGCAAAGTAACCATCGACATCCTTGAACGCGTAGGTGTTCCAAATCGTCTCGTAGAACAGCGAGACCAGGCGTGTCTCGTATCCCTCGGGGCAAGTACCGGTCATGACAAGATCGGGGTAGGCAACGTGGGATTTGTGGTCCGCTGAGTCGACATCCTTTCCATTCCAGCAGGAGGGGAACATCAGTTCCAGACGGAGTCCATCGGGGCAGTTCGCGTCGAGGAAGGTCTTGTTTGGCATGAAGTGGCGATAGAGCGAGGCCTCAGCAGTGCCAGAGTAGTCGAGGCAGTTAAAACCCAGGGCCTTCTGGCGCAGAGCCTTCTGCGAAACCTGGTCACCGGACCACGAGGACTTGGGGGGATCGGGAACTGGCCAGGTGAAGTTGCGCTGCAATGGATCTCCTGCCAGCATGCGGAAGCCATTGGGGAACGCCTTGACATTCTCGCCGTAGAGAAGGTAGTAACTGAAAAAAAATTGTAAGCATCCCACCGTGAGTATGTTGCTTGGCTTAAATAACATACGCGAGCATGCCTCCCACTTCCTCGACTAGTTCGGCACTGCCGTTAGTGTGCATGAAATAAAGCGCGGGCGTCCAGTAAGCAGACATGTCCTGCGTCACCGCGCATGACGTGCAGCTAGACTCACGCAGAGTCTGCTCGGTCGAGCTCATGCCGAAATCTGTATGCAGGCGTCAGACTCAACTCTCCCATGCCGACTTGATAAACATACTGCCAGCACCATGGATCGAGTGCACATGGCTAGAGATTTGTCCGGGATCAACGAGGGGGTCCAAACGGGCGACACCAGTTCGCCCACGGCAGGGGAGACGCCAGAACGCAGAGGTAAAGGCGGGGAACAGAATAAAGAAGGCGACCAGGGCCGCTGTCAAGCGAAGTTCCTGCATTGTGGCGATAGCAGTCGAGCGACGTCCACGACGAGGAGGAAGATAGAAGCGAGTGAGGAGTCAGGACTGAGAGAAGCGAATGACTGCCAGCAACTCTTCAAGAGGGCCGAATCAATCGGTCTGACGCGACAAGCGCGAACGCGAACAAACAAAATAAGCGAAAGTGGTGTCGTCCGCACAGCGGGGAAGATAGAGAGCTCTGTGATAATGTCAGTTTGACTGCTGGCGTCAAGTGCGACTTTTGAAGGCAGCAGCATCTGCAGATGGAGGTGCGAATGTTGTCGCAAGAGAGGCAAGTCCAGGATGCCAGGCGATCGTTATCTCAGATTCTAAGGATCTTCTTGAAGAACATGAGAGTTCGATGTGGACTTTTTTCTTGCGGAATGCTCGCCCTTGCTTCGGGACTGCCAGCTGTAGGCACGGCACTGGCTACACGCGGGGAGGGGCAATCGCGGGAGAATCTCGTTGTGGCATGCGACTTACTGTTTGATCTTTCAACAAGTTCTCTGTGACGTAGACAAATAAAGGGCGAGGCTGAAGGGAGGCAGTAGTAGGCAGCAAACAACCTTTATCCGATCTATACGGGACGCGGTTAGAACTAGAGCAATCCTGCCCCTTCTATGTACCCTACGGCAAGCCTACCTCGTTTTCAGAAAAAAATGATTCAGGCTCAGCCTTGGAGGGGCGAAAAGAGAGAAGCCTTGAAGGAAAGGAAAGGCCGAGAAGTCTGGAAGTCAGTAAATGAACGAGAGTGATACCCTGAGATAGGGAGAAGAAGAGAATGTGAGTCGACAGCAAAACCGAGAGAGGACAAACGAAGCAAGGTGAAGAGCAGAAAAAGGGAATCAAGTACTCCAGCACTCTCCAACCAAAGGCCCCAGGACAAGAAGCACCCATCAAACCCAAGCCCCCGCCCTCCTTTATCGAAGCGTACTTTGCGGTTTGAAATGACTTGGCCAATCCCCTTGATATTCAGATATTAAACCACCTAAGCCTCCTTTGCCCCTCCCTGACCCTCTGCCAAACCCGCTCGGGCAGAGTATTGGCTCGGACCGGGCCTTTGCTGTGAAGAGGAGGAGTTCATACGGGCAGAGTTGCCATGGGTGGAAATGAGCAGCACGCTTTTGAGACGACTCAGTGGATCTCAAGATGCGACCGACGATGCTCCAAACGTACGATAGCATGCAAATCGCATCTCCAGCCCCCAAGGGGCAATATGTGTGTGCCCTCCAGCGTGGACACCAGGGGTAAAAAGCGGGAACTAAGAGTGGGCTTGTCCAACGAGACGATGGGTCAAAGAACAGAGCAACCGGTCGACGAAGAAATCAGAAACTCCATACTAAACGATGATTGTTCCACCGTTTGTGCTGGTGAGACGTTGAAACGAACCAACCCGTTCCTGAGCTCATCACAAGAAGCTGCTGGTTGGGCGCTCGTCGTCTCGGGAACCCCACGCTGCGCCCGCAGATTGGCTGGCAGGGCGCATGATGAAACCGCCAACAGATGAACGAGGACAAGCTGTTTGGGATGTCGGGAAGGGAGATTTAGATTGCTTCTCGGGAGTGAGGGCACAAAAATGGATTCGTAGGCTCTTCGGAGATTGTTTGATTTGTTGACGGCGCCTCTGGCTGGCCCTATGTCCTCATTACCGGCCACTATATCATAAAGTGCCTCGTGCATCTCTGGAGGCGGCAGTTGATTTGCGCCAGAAGCGCGTGGACTCATGCCTGAGGCAGCAGGATGGCTTCGATCAGGCCATAAAATCTTCGACTTGAATAAGCCGTGACTCGTGAGCCAAGTCCCTTGAAAACGCGAGGCGTCGTCTGTGTTCGTATGCATGGAGTTTGAGCCCATATTGATTGCAAGTTCGGTGGAAATTAGGCCTTCGGAAAACCGTCCTGTCCCGTGTGCAAATGCAGAACCCGCCGTCAGGCTTTGGCACCGCTGGCGCGCTCAGTCCCCTCACATGCCGCATGGAAATGGATCCCGATAGTGATGCGGTGATGAAATGGAGAATCACAGCACGCAGGATATTGGATCCAGTCATTCAGACCAGAAACTGAAAGATTTGATCTGTCATTTGTCCCAACTATTCCAGTGTCAATTGCTCACTTTTAGTAGTCTTCCTGCCGAGTTTGTCTCTGATGTTTCAATGGAAAGACTGTCAAGGACTCTGATACTTCGCTCCATTTGTCTTGTCTGCCATTTTCTGTGGTCTCTTTAGCACATCCGAACATCGAGCGTGCCAGTTGTGATAAATAATTCATCGCCCATACCACGGCATCAAATGGAATTCCACGCTGTTGTAATGCGAACACACAGTTTTTGAGCCACCTGTACTAATGTTGGGCCGCTCCAGTTCGTTTAGTATCAGTAACTCCCAGCAATGTGTCTGGAACGGGGATGGCTCGGCCTTTGATAGTCAGACAGAATAGAACCTGAGTGACCAAGATCAGTTGACGCTGACAGGCAGTGCAGCCCACCTGATAACGAACGAGTTGGTACTATGGACCCTGTAGCCCATGCTTGTTGATGGGTAACTGACACGCAAATTAAAGAGGTCACATGCGCATGTTCAAAGGGTCAGGTCCTGTGCTGGATTCCCAACAGCCTTCCAAGGTTCATAGGACATGGATCAGGCCTCATCCTCGCAGGGAGGCAGAGCAAGGTTCCAATTCCAACGGTTGGTAAATGAGGAATAGAATTGATTGGATACTTATTTCCGGTCTCCGATATGCTGCAGTAAAGGTATTTGCAAAACCGAGCGTCTTTCCATTTTTTTTGGTTGAAATATCAATCCGTAACCGAATATCAATATGTCACTGATGTTTTTCCGAAAGTTTTTCCAACGCCTTCCTCGCACTCATACTCAAGTTTTCAGAACCCGGTTCAACGTCTGCGTCTTCCGGTTTTGGGTCATCGATATCACTATCTCGCGCGCCTCCAGTCCGGTATCTCGTAATGATCGGAGGTATAATGGTGTAAGAATCCACGATGCCGTTTTTGATCAGATCAATCATGGCCAAATCAACAGGTGATCCGAGGCCTTTATAGCCACCAAGGTTGTACAGAAGCTTTTGAGCCCCTTTCTTGGTAACGGCATATCCCATTGTGGCGACAGGGTACCAGGAGGGGGCGACCAAGCGATGCCGGGAAGTGCTTGTTACTTTCGCGCCCCATCCCTCGAGTTCGTTGATATAAGAGCCGCCAGTTTGTTCTCGTGTCGGTGCATTCGGATCGTGATAAAGAAGATGAGGGGGACGAGCATCGTTTGGGATATCCCAGGCAGAGCCAACATACAAAAGATCCCAGTCAAGCCCTGCAGTTGGCTCAACGTCAGTATGTCATGTAAAACTTTCAGTAGTTGATGCTGTTACCGTATGGAGCTATCATTGGATGCGAACGCGGCGACAGACTTGGGAACAATGACTGCTGGCCAAGCTGATGGCTCAACTCGGTGAAAATGTCGCGGACATGGATATCCCAGTCTACATCGTCCTCGATGACCATTGCAGTTTCAATGTCTTCATCCAAAATCCGCTTCCAAACGTTTGCATGGGCTCGCCAGCATCCCAGCTGCTCAGGACGAAGTATCCCGCTGCCGTCGGGCTTTACCTTGTCGTGTAATAAACTGCCGTTCACCTAAGAGCGGACGCCATAGAGTCATATCAGTTCAAGTCTAATAGTAGATCAGAGTTGGAATATGCTTGGGTGCTTTACTCCTGACTCGAGTGTCGGCGATATCCCAGTCATTGAACTAATCAGTGAGATTGCATCGTGCCGATCTAAGCGACTGAGATACAGTCACGTCAGGTCGGGGTCAGTGTGGCAACCAACATGTAGGGACGGGAAAGACTGACTGTGGCATGCTGATAAAGAAGATCTTTTGAAATCCCAGTGTTGAGTTGTCGGGCCCGTGGTTAATGCTCGGTTCTTGCGTAGAATGACCAGCATCATGCGCGCTCGTCTCTGGAGTCGGCCGACGAGTGAAGCTGGCGCGATATGACCCCGTCCAGATCAAGATCAAGCATAAAATGGTGAAGACAGTAGCGGCCAGGGGCCAAGGTCGTTTCATCTGTGACCACATCCTGGACGGACAGGCAAAAGAGAGATCTAGCTGCCAAACAAGAGGAATTCAAAGTCCCTTTTGATACCAGGTGTCTACGTATCCCCTACTATGCTACGGTAGTGTTTGCCCGAAAGATATTTTAGACAGTGTCTCAGATTTGAAAGAAAAAAAATGCAGTAGCCGTGAGGTCAATAGCTTCTCCCACGGATAGTTCATCCTCTGGCAAAGAAATACAAGAGCCAAAGACTAGCGGTATTGACAACAGTACCGGACCCACGGGAATCCGAAGTTCTTCCAATATTTTTGCTATTGGGCGCACTGCATCTGAAGGATCCACGGTCGGGCACGTGGGAGGGTACCAGGAATGCATTGGTCTTGGTACACCTAACGTTTTAATGCCTTTCTTAATCATTTTCACTGCAACAGCCGTTGGGTTCAGTGAATCTCATAGACGCGCCATGTCTTACCCTGTCTGTGGGGTCAAACTGGCGGCCTCAAGTAGTCTACAGTTGAGTCCTCGTATATTTGAGACCCTGGCCTAATTATAGTTTAAGGGTTCGGATACTGTAGTGGCTTGACAAGTCTATAATCGTGGCTTGATTAGCAGATTAGCTATGCAAACTCTCAAAGCTGCCCATCTATCGTCAGCAGCACCCATGGATCCTGACCTTGGGCAGGTTGTCAATTTCATTTCAGGATATGAGTGACCAAGCTCGAGGCAGCGATTAAAGAACTAGAATACTGTGGACCAGTGCTCGAGAGTGATAATAACAAGGTCGAGGACACGAGTCATAATGCTAGTTACTTCGCAATCCACGCGGACATCTGAAAGACAGAGCTACTCAAAGGATCCTCATTAAGGCAAATATCCCCCGTCCATGCCATAGGTAGACCCGGAAACTACTCATGCTGGAAAGTTTTGTACTTTACAGCGGATTAGCCCGCCCAGCCTAATGAGTTCCAATTTGAGCTTGTACATAGTCACATACATAGCACGATCGAAGGATCCAAACTATCTTGATTGGGATTTCGTGGCGGAGTCGACGGGTACGTGTCTTTCCTTGGCGTCAGCAAGATCAGATTTCGCCGTTCGGGAATGGGCGATGCATCCATCCCCAATGCCGTTGACTATACATTCTGATCACCCAGAAAGCCTCGCCACTGTGGTCCGATGAAATAATGAAAACTTCCATTCGAAAAATTAGCCAAGCAAAAAAAGCTTTCATTCGATAAAAACTCGATGCTGTGGGAGTAAGTAGAGTTCTTCTTGGCAGCTTGCGTATATCTAAGCGGATGTTTCGGGTTCGGTACCCGTTGGCCAAGCTCCTTCTGTACGACCTCAACCACGATCTCCTGGGCACCTTGGGCCTGCCTCGCGGACCTTTGGTGATCATTTCAATAGACGGACCTAAATCTGGTCGACAAAATTGATTGATGGACATGATACGCCAGCATGGTCAGATTGGGCGGTACAGAGAAGTTCTGACTGATATAATTCCAAGCCTCCGGCTGGACCATGTAGTTGTCACAAAGAACACAATTAAGTCTAATCAAGCAGTCGCTTTATGAAGGGGCCATGGCTTGACAGGCGAGCATATGGTTGGGGCATAAGTAGGCACTGAACCAAGCTCATCTTGGTTCAAGGTGTGATCGTTTGCTTGATAGGCTACCTCGCGCGGACTGATCGTGAGTATAGATATTTCGATCCATCCCTTATGTCCATGGATCTCAACAGAAGCGGCATTTGGGGGCCCCCGTCCACTGTTAAAGTAGATTCAAGATCCAACAAGATCAATTCGGATCCCACATATCCCAGGCCCGTCGAGGGACAAGTTTTGAGTAGACAACACTGGGCAGAATACTGTCTTTGAGTAGGTCGACCTGTAGGCCTGAAGAATATTTCCCTCCGAAAGGGTGTTTCTCCCAGCGGGTGGCCTGTCTGTTAAGGAATCCAGCTCCCGTCATAGATTGACTACCATATTACCTCAATACTCAAAATTCAACTGCACAATACAATTCGGAGGACGAACTCGGACGAAGGTAAGCCGCCATCTGTCAGCGCTAGTAAATTATTCCCATGTTTGGGAATGTCTTAGACAGATCTTGGGTTACCTTCGAAATAGCATACAGGTGTGGGGATTGGGAAGGATCTATTGTGAACCGAGAAGGGCTCCGCTTAATTGACGTGTTCGTGGCGTATAAGCTTAACGTGACTCGTTCATTCGACTGGTATCTCTTAAGGATCTTTAACTTGGGTCTCTCGCGTGTTGTTTCTTCGTGCTGGAGTGAGACATTTCGAATTCCGAGTAGGCTACCTACTTCTTATCGCTTCACCCTGCGGTCATCCTCTTGTATTTTGTTTCTATACACTTGAATATGCTTAGGTTAGGACCTTTTATTTGATACAAGTCTTGATGTATCTACTCGCGAAAGTTGCTACAGCACCATCACCATGATTGCTATCAAGGAAGGCATGGTAACCGCCTTCTACTGTCTGTACGTGTTGACCATGACATACGTCGTATAAGTCATACTTCCTAACTCACAGTCAACCCAGACTATGGATTTGCCTCAGCTCAGCCGTGATCATCTTCAATAAACACATGCTCATACAGGCTCCCTTTCCTACCGTCCTCACCTTCTGGCATCTTCTCGTTTCAACGGCGATTACCCAAATTCTCGCACGCACGACAAGCTTAATCGACCTCAGCAAGTCCATACCGATGAACAGTCAACTTTTCGTCACTTCGATATTACCAATCGGGCTGAGCTTCAGCTTGAACCTCGTCTTCAACAATGCAGCCTACACATTCTTAAGCGTTGCGTTTATCCAAATGTTCAAGGTTCGTCCCAATGGCTGTGGTTTCTACTTCGCCCACCAATATCAATGATAAAACACTGACACGACCTGAACGACAGGCCATCGGCCCTGTAATCATGCTCCTCATCGGCGTCGCCTTCGGCCTCTACCGAATCAATCTCTCCATCTTCGCAACAGTCTGCGTAATATGCGCCGGGGTAACTATCTCCTCCTACGGCGAGATGGACTTCAACATCCTCGGCATAATAATCCAATGTGCCGGCATCGGCAGCGAAGCGATCCGACTCGCCCTATCGGAGCTCCTCCTCAGTCCAACGGGGATAAAAATGGATCCCCTGACGGCGCTTTACCACTTTGCGCCTGTGTGCATGGTGTTCTGCCTCTTGGCCGCGGCGATTGTGGAAGGGCCGTACGTTTTTCTTGATAGTGTCGGCTTGTGGGGAGTGTGGATGGTATTGGGGAATTGTGTCGTTGCGTTTGGACTTAATCTCTCGGCGGTGTTTTTGATTCGGCATACGTCGTCGCTTACGCTGACGGTTTGCGGGATTCCAAAGGCTGTGCTGACTATGGTTGTGTCTACGCAGTTTTGGGGGGAGAGGATAAGCTTGGTGCAAATGTCGGGGTTTATGATAGCTAGTGCTGGTGTTGTACATTACTCGCGGTTGGATATACGGAAAGACAAGGGGTCAGCCAAAGCTAGGAATGAAGGGGTAGAAGACAAAGAAGAAGAAGGGGAACTGCTACAAGACATGCCCAGGGTTTGAATCAATGTGGAAGATACATTCTAGGTCTCTCTCTGATATCCCGAATCCGTGCACGCATCAGCTACGAGGAGCAGGTTTCGAACCACGCCGCACTGTATACTAGGCGTCAGATGCATGCAAGTCCCAGTCATAGCACATAGCAGAGTAGATTGTACACCTGAGGCGAAGTCTATTCTAGAATCACAGATAACTATACATAGTTTGCGGACACACTCTGTCCAAGTTCCACGACAATTAACCCCGGACACTTTCAAGAGCCTTCCGCGCGCGAGTAATCATCTCACGCGCCCGGTGATCAGTCACGTCCTCGAGATCCTTCCCACCCTCACGCACAATCTTACGCAAGAGCGCCTCTGTCTCCAGCAGTGCCGTGCGGCCCTCATCGCGGACTTCTTCCTCCCAAAATCCTCGCGCAACATCCCATTTCTTCTGTTGGCGGCGCAGGGAGTAGATAAGACCGACCGCAGCCAGGGTACATGATTCATAGACGGAGGCCGAAGGTACGGAGACGTATGTGAGAGCGGAGAGAGCGGAGGTTAGCGTGGTTGTAGACACGCTGAAGAGGACGAGGCTCTGCGCGAGGGCTTGGAGGGAGGGAACGGTGGTGGTGAGCAGCTTGTTCCGCATGTCGGGGATCTGGGTCGGCCAGGGAGGCGGAGCTGAAATGGCGGTGGCCGTGTCGGAGGTAGAGTCGGGCCCGGCAGAAGGGGTAGCTTCCTGGAGCAGGCCAGCCTGCTGGAACTTGCCGGACGTCCAGATGACTTCGCGCTCTGCACGGCACAGGAACCGTTGCTGCAGGATCTCGGACGTGATCATGCTCACATCGTCGACGCGCCAGAAGAGCTTCCACCAAGCTAGGCCGCGCCAGCGTGGACTAGCAAAGCCGGCTTCCAGTGAACTGCGTAGCTCTGAATGCGCCTGCTCGGCCCAGGAGCTGATTCCGTTCTCAAGCTGAGAGCGGACTTCTACAGGGGTGACGCCCACTGTCTGGTCTTGAATTGCCTTGGCATCCCGAATAGCAATACCTTTCTCAGCCGCATCAAGCAATGACTCGATGAGCGGAGCTAGGGCAGGACTCAAAGCATCCTCGGTCTCTGCTTGAGACATCGTTGATAGCCAATCAATCACAGGCTGTACACCGCTACCGTTCCATCCGCGCTCGTACTCGGACGCGTTTTGAACAGATTCACGAATCTTCTCCAATGCCGTAGTCGCGCGCTCAATATCAACGAAAGATACGCGCTCACTGCTTCGTTTTTGGTCTGACAAGGAAAGCTCAATGGCCCCACGTACAGACGCCACCTCATTCTGCAGATTTGACCGACCCATCAAGGTACTGAATGCAAGCAGGCCATCGACTCCAGTGCCGCAAATGATACTGCGATGCACGGGATATCGTACAAAGTTATGCCGCCCAGAGTGCGATGTTTGAATGGTGACATTTGGCACGAGTAATGCCTCTGCAGATAGTGTCGTACTGGATGTGTCGGGCTCGTAGCCGATCGAACTGACGAGAATTTCAAGATTGCCTTTTTTCAATATGGGCGAACGGATAGTGATAGTAGGTAGAAGGTCATTGGGGATGGACTCGGAGACCTCGCCGTACCTGGAATTCGGGCAAGTGGTTAGTGAAATGTATGAACCTAATCGATAAGCTGCTACACACCGAATGAGCAGTCCCCACGAGGGGCCGGAGTCGTGGCCCGCCAGTATATCCTCCCAGCTCTCGCGCGGCCCAAGAGGGTCAGCAAGAAGCAACCGAACCAACTTGCGCGCCGCATCTGCATTGTCCAATCCGAGTACTACACGAAGAGTCAATCGTTAGTACGAAGTTCAATAACAGAGAGAACGACAATATGAGCCCAATTGGACTCGGAAATCACCAAGGCGGAGAATACTGACCAGCAACCCGAATCAAAGGCTCCTCCGACTCCAGACTACGCAGCGCAAGCGATAACCGACTCACGCTAACCTGTTCAATAGCCGCATCCTTGACTCCACTCAAGGCATCATACAGCTCCTTGAACCGCGGTGGAACCGTTTTGCCCGCCGAGATCGCAGGAGAGGTTGTGAAAGGCCGGGTGCGAGTCGTTGGTGCCGTGTCTAGGAAATGCGGGTTTCGGCGCGCAGTCTCGAGTTTGTCATTGCGGCTGGCACGCGTCGAGAGCGCACGGCGCCAGGTTGAACAGGAGGGGCAGTAGAAGACACCGGTGCTGTCCAGAGGGCGAGACAGACTCCTTTGGAGCGCATTGCGTAGTTTCGCAGGCATCACTGCGCTTTTTGAGGGCCGTGGGCGCGTCCGCAGTGAGCGTGGCCTCGATGGTCGAGGAGGATGAGGTCGGGAAGGACAGGCACGGCATCGGGCTTGGCGGTGCTCCACCAGCAGCCAGTCGCCACAGCCTGTAGATTTGCGGGTTGACAGCGCTTTCTTGTACATACAACATCTGACAAGGTCAAAGTCTGTGTTGTTTTTCCGCATTCATGTATTGAGCAAAGCGCATTGACGCCGATTTCCCAAATAATAACCATTTCCAAACCCGTCAATCGCACCCGAGACCTCGTTTTCCCCATACTTAAGGCTCGATTGTCGTCCCACGATGCTCGCTAGCTCTCACCCCCCTCATATAAACCACCCTCTACCAACCGCCCCTAGGTTTGAAAATCTTAAAGGTTAAGCGCATAATATTCTCCATATTTTTGCGATTATAATGATACAAAAATATCCCGAATATCTAAGAAATCAATCTACTCGTGGTAGTTAAAATCCGCTGACGCTAAAAAAGAGACATCCCCCCCCTCCGGGCGACACCGTCCAGGAGCTCAGTCAAGATTGGCATACATCCTGAGACGGTTGGGCAAACCAGGCAATCAACTAGGCCACCGCGCTGGGGGCTTTACTGGGAGAACTTGGAAGTTGATGATAACCCTTCCTCCATCATCCTCGCCTGGGTTTAACGCTGCACACCCTCTTGCGACGGTCATGTACGAAGAAAACAAATGGTGCTGAATTAGGCCATCATTACATGATATTCATTTTTCGCGCCGTGAATCCGACACCAGCATTGCGCCTGGCTACAACATGGAGATCTACTCAGACCCATGATACTGAAGATAATCACACAGATTGTTCGGGAGCCATGCTGAAAGCACCGTGTATTATGGCACACCCACACATGTCACAAAGCCTGGCGAAGGGGTAGGATCAAGCAGATAGATCAGGGTATCGTCTCGATCATGTCGTGGCAGAAGAAAGGGAAAAGATATGCGCTGGAGAAGGGCAACAGGGAGAGGGAATGCATAGATCGTGTCGTTATATCAGTTCAAACTAACCCCACCGCCGAGTTCTAGGCTTCCTTGTTGGAGTCGCGCGAATCGCGCTGACGGCGACTACGACCGGAGCCGGCGGACCTAGAGAACGCGATTAGTCTTTGCAGGCAAAATGATCAACAGATGATGTATGTTTTCTTACATGGAAATCCGCCTGGCGATGGTCGCTAGCCCGGCGTCATTGTCAGCCTCCTGCTGAGCACGCTGCATGGCTGCTTTGTGTTCCGCTTCGCTCTTCTGGTACACCTCCTCCTGGCTAGGAGGCAGGCGCTCGTTCTGCAAATCGACCTTGCGGGCATCCTCGAAGTTGTGAATGGCCTGCTTGATACCCTCGGCACCCAGCATGAGGGTACCCGCTGGCAGACGGCCACCAGCTGCTGTCTTCAGCTCACTGACACTCTCGGACTGTTCACGGAGAACTTGGAAGACACGCGACAAACGGCCGATAGCAAGAATCTTGTTCTTAATAGCGCGGCGCTTGAACTCGCTGGACTCGGTGTCCATAGGCAAGGGAGGGGAAGCTGGACCACTCGGTGAAGTGGTCACGGGGGTGTCCTCCTCCTCCAATTCTTCCTTCGAGCAAGTGTTGAGAATGGCGATCAGCATATCGGTAATCTTCTCACCAACGAAGGGCAAAGACCAGGTAAAGACATCCATAAAGTTGGGCAACCAATAGGGGTGCGGGGTGCAGTTGAACTGCCGAATGTTCATGACGTTATTCTCGTATTTCAAGACGGCTGCCTTGTTGTTGTACACATCGAGGTAGTTCGGAGCGCTGAAGATGGTCATGACACTCGGGAAGCCGGTTGTTCGTGTTTTCCTGTACATGCGGTAACCGGCATCCTGGGCCTCGTGGGCTCGAATGATCGAGAGCAGATTGTTCTTCTCCAGGAAAGCGCATGCGGCGGGGTAGGAGAAAAAGTAAGAGCAGCCGCGAACACTGTTGTGGATGAAGAAATCACCGGTCTTCTCCTGGCCAAATTCTTCCAGAGGATCAGCCCAGAGAATATCGCACATCAACCCGTGGGTTGGGGGTTCGCGGAAACGATCGATCTACGTGTGTCAATTTGCGTTAGCTGAATATCGCCAAGCATCACCTGGGTCACCATCCGATCACGTACAGCCTTGATATCCTCGAGGGTGTGCAGCTCCGGGCTAAGACCACCGTGGATGCAGAGGAATTGCTTGTTCATGACGGCCGCCAGCGGCAGAGAACAGAATGATTCGACGCAGGCCTCATAGATCCGCTCACTGTACTTGTGCTTGCACTCTAGTTTGAACGTGAAATAGTCCGTCAAGTGGCGACATTCGTGGTTACCTCGAAGCAGCCAAAGCGAGTCGGGGTACCAGATCTTCAAAGCCCAAAGGTACAGAACACACTATAATTGACCATCATCAGCGGTCAGCCCTATGATCATCACGCGATCATCACGCGATCTCCCGGCAATTGCCTCAACGAGGGGAACATACCTCAATGCTGAAGTAGCCGCGGTCAACATAATCACCCAGGAACAGATAGCGCGTTTCCGAAGGATCGCCTCCAACCTCGAATAGCTTCATCAAATCGTAGTATTGGCCGTGAACATCACCACAGACAGTAATCGGGGCATCCATCTCCAACAAATTGGGCTCCGACCGCAGAACCTCGGTACCGGCGTGAATAATCCATAGTGCCTGATCCTCGGTGAGACGTCCTTCGCGATAGAAGTGCTGCTTAAGGAACTGGAGATTAGGCTTGGAAGGGTCCTCGGGAGACCAAAACATATCATCTGAAGGAGTGCTCAGGGCCGGCGCTTGGACCTCTAATTTTCCATTCTCCACGGTTAGCGATCGGGTTGCGATGCGGCGAAAGCAAGAGACGTGAAGCCTCACCTTTGACCACCCGCTCCATCGTGGACACCTGCGTGCCATCCTCCATGGTATGCAGTGTGAAGTCGATCTCAGGGACCGGCTTCTTGTCGGTCACCGCGCGCGCGAGGTTCCGATCCATTTTGGGCGGTCGACGGTATTCAGAGTCTGAAGAATCTCGGAAATCGGAGGTAAGGGGGAGTGAGGTTAGGAGGGGGAAGATAGGACCGCGCGGGAGGCGTGGCGGGGGTTGACACTAGGCGGGATGGACGTCCCGGCGAGGGAAGAAAGAGGTGAGATCAATGTAGAATCCTTAAGGGAAATATAGGGGCGAGATGGTTCCCAAAGGAGGCAAAAATCAATGTTCGGGGAGAAGTCGCGTGGGGTTGGGGAAGGTGAAGTTAAGAATGGGAAAAAGAGAAACAAATTGGATAAGCGGGCTGGGCTCTCAGCCGCTCGGAGTGGTTACTACAGACTACAGTAGTTAGTAGTTAGCCCAACTCCCACCAAGTGAACTGGCAGACTTCTCCACTGCCGCTGGGTTGGTGTGGCCAAAACAGTGGGAGTGGGCCATGATGCGATCAACCCCGGCCTCGGTTCGTAAACCTAAGGGAGCAATGAGGTGAGCGATCAACAAGTATATCAGGTTACCACCTCTGGAACCTGCTTGCTGTCTTGTACAACTAATTGCCCTGATACCAACCTATCATACTTGGACATGAGGTGGGCACCTGATCAGGCATCACGTAAGAACGGGTTTTACGAGCCTCAGGCAGACACGGAGCCCTGGAAATTGGAAATCCCAGCTTTCCCGCCGAAATGAACCAGTAAATCACTACGTGAACAAAAAAGGTCCGGCAAATGGTCTTGCAGAAAGTGTATGATCCTCGGGATATGACGTATACTTTTAGTCGAGGGTCATCGGTATAAAATAGCCCAATTGCGGCTATATAGGTAGGTGGCTGCGTCGCCTAACCTCGCAAATGTGGTCCTGGAAAGAAATATGTATCTTTTAAGTCGAGTAACCATGCAGAGCGGCCAGTTTTGTAAACATTAGATTAGCAGCATGGCCACCGGTATCCAAGGTTATTTGCATTTGCATAATTCAAGCATTTAGTAAGTACTGTTACAGTAGTTCTCTGTGGCCAGCTTGATTGCTCTTCCTGTTTACAGTATAGTTACCGTACGGAGTACAGGAGGAATAGGAGGAGATTGACCATCGGAGATTCGAAGCTCGGGACCCGGGGCGGTGAAGAGCGTTGATATGGTCTCTCCGCATTTCAACACTATCCACCATTGGTAGTTCGTACACCAGAACAGACAGCTACTGAAATCTCCAGTCATGTACGACTCATACCGTGAGTGACCCTTCGATGCGCTTTGCCATCTCCCGGTTGTGTGTTCATTCTCATAACCAATGCTTGATAGGTCCCCACCTCCTCCTGGCTCAGGTCCCTCTGACCGTTTCGCCGTTCATCAATCTCCCCGCGTCAGTCACCCTGCCCTATACCTACAAATCCGTTCCTTCAACGCTCCCCCAGTCAGTCCTGGTCGACCCAAGCAACCCAGATTCCAAGCCCCGATACGTGTTTTCCCCCAGCGGCGAACATGCAGCCCACCCAGACGAGATCCTTGCCGCCTGCCAGTCTCTCGAACAACACCTGAAGAAGACCCGGTCGGAGGCGGAGAGCTCCATAAAATCGTGGGAGGAAGCCATCCGACAGCGAGAGCTTGCAGAGAAGCGCCGTGTCGCACCTGGATGGTTAGACCGAGACGAGAAGCTACTGCAGCCGAGCAGAGCTGGAGGGTTTTCTGCAACCAAGGCCGATGAGGGCGGAAGCCTGCTGGATAGCACTTCTGCTGATCAGGGCTCATCTACTCTGCCGGTGATGGTGCCTCGGGACGAGGGCGAGGAACTGGACCGAGCGTTCGGTGGACTGGGCGTGAAATGAACTCCGAGGTGATGCTGCATCGGCACATCTGTCCTAAACGCGACATCACATCAATGCCATGGGCAAGCCTCAATCTCATGCGACTGCACTCTACGCCAGCGTGATTCGTTGAACAAGGAGATAAATTACGGGCCCGCACCGAGTATACCGTCAAGTACTACCTCGACTCCTACTTTCATTGAAATAAGCCACAATTGATCATGTGGCTACTTCTTGGCCAGATATCCTTGAGTTTGCAATGCCCTACTCAAACGACCGAATATCCGTTTCGGTTTTGCCAGCGCCCATGTGTCTCGCTTGGTAGAGATTCTCTTCAAGACCATGTACCAGGGTACAATCAATGATCGAATTGGAAGGGTAGTAATCGCCTAGTTAGGCCTACTGGCTGGCCACTGCTAGTGTACTAGCTAGTTCTTTCGCAATTTATCAATCTCTTACCTCGAGTTTCGGCGGAGGTTTTGCGACAGGCTGTATATTATGTTCCTGGCTCCGGGTGTTCCTTTTGCGAATCATCACCACTGCAAGCCTACACACAAAAGGTGTGCGTCTCACTACGGGTACCCTTGGTCGTCGAATCACGAATGCCCGCAGACTCACTTCTACCTGTGACTGGGTTTCTCTATGCAGATTCAGAACTGGACGCGATATCTTTGCCGCCGGAATGCTTCATCCGCTCGGTTCTGACACGCAGACTTTTTGCGCCTGGGCTAGAGGTCCCGCATGACAAGGAAGCCTTCGCGAGACGCCAAATCTTCACCCTCTTTCCTTACGAGGAGGGGACTGCTACTATACCGGCACTCTTGGTATTTGTAGCATCAGACCGGACCGTGGACTTTAACGAGGAATTACGAACTGTATTCTTCACCTCCGTTCACAATCAAGATGTGCCAATGAGCGTTGGTGCTCCTGTACTTAGGGGATTATTTTGCGAGGCTGCACGTCGAGATTCCAACGATACAGAGGAAGCAGGATTCCGCCTTGTGCTTCCATTTGCACTACGACCTGATATTTGTGATCAGGATGGAGTGCGGATGAGTGATGGGAGATTAGTCGCCACGGCCTCGTTCTCCCAACTCTTCCAACACGGCTGGTTTCATCCGTTCGGAGGTGGATTAGACGTCTACTTGATAGCAGGCCGGTACCAGCGAATTGAGGCTAGCGCCAACACAATTGCATCAATTAGTAACCTACCTATGCAGGCTAGGTCTTAGATAATATCGTCCACGAAAGCGTACGTAGGTAGGTAGCTAAGGTATCCAAATTCCTCAGCCCAGCTCATCCTACCCTGTCCCGCATCCCAACGCACGGGACGAACCGCGGAAGCAAAGCGCCCGCCCGCCGAGAGCTTCCACTAGCTTTTTCCCACTCAAGCTGCCACTCGCAAGTTGCAAGATCACTAGCGACTCAAGATATCCCGATCTTCCACCCAGCTTATCCTCAAAGAAGGATCGGATTCTGATCATCACCATGGAGGTCCTGCGATCATCTCCCGAAGCATCCAACTTCGTCACCATTGCCGAGCACCAATCGCGAACACCGAGCTCCTTCCACCATGGACCACCCGTCCTTTACTACCACAGCCAGCGATGCAAAGTCGTGATCCTGGAGCGCGACCTCCTCGCCACACCGGCTTTGAACGCGTTGCGCGGAGCAAGCGCCTCTGCGAACGGGGCCAGCGCGACGAACACGGCGCAAGATGAGGGCGACGATGAAGGTCCTGAGGTTGCCATTGAGGGCGTAGACAGCTGGGTTACATCTGAGTAAGCCTTTCTACCTTTGGGAACCACTCTGCGCTCGAACAGCTATCCTCCTCGCCGGCGCGTTCGCTACACATTACGCCCAACGAAGCTAACACATCCCTTCCAGGAAATTCATCCTGTACTCCCCCTCCGCCTCAACGGGCATCTCAATCCCCTACCCATCAATCTCCCTCCACGCCATCCAGCGCCTACGCGTCCCCGGCGCCACCGAAACCGAAGTCCAAGGGCTGTACATGCAAATCGCAACTCCAACCGCGCCCACCTCCGAAGACGATGAAGAGCAATGCATCACAATGACCCTCGTCCCGCCCGAGCTCACCACCGAACAGCGCTCGGCCCAAGAAGCCAGCGACGAGCCGGCCGAAACCCCAACGCAGATGCTATACAATGCCGTGTCCGCGTGTTCGAACCTGCACCCCGACCCCGTGGAACCGGGTGACGAGGACGAGGAGGACGAGTCGAAGCATGCGTTCTTCCAGTTTGGGCAGGAGGGTGCGGTTGGCGAGGTGGATGGGGGATTGCCGCCCCCTGTAGATGGGAGTTCCGGGTGGATTACGGCGGATAATATGCATGAGTTTTTTGATGAGGAGGGGAATTGGATTGCCGAGGGGGAGCCGCCTTCGTTCCCTGGCTTGGGGCCTGGTGCCGGGACTGTGAGGGCTCGAGAGGAGGAGAATGGGGATGGAGAGGGACATGATGGGGATGGGGAAGAGGGTGAGAGCGCGGAGACGAAGTGGCGGAGGACGGATTGAGGTGTACTACACCTTATGACAGTGGATGAATTCCAGTGGTGCATAGCAAAATACAGCCGAGGGACGTTCATGATGAATATCAATGTCCTGCGAGGTGCGTGGGAGACGTTGAGATCAATATCATTCGTGATTACGACTACCTAGGTGGATATCAACGCAAACGTGGCACATGAACAAGGGCGAGGGGATGCATAAGACATGAATCAAAACTAAATGCTCCAGGCGAGTAAGAAATGAAAGGAAAGGAAAGGTATAAGGCTTTTGAACGCACAGAGTATTCGCCAAAAGTAGATTTCGAAGGAACACCAGCGCCAGACATTACCAGACGACCGCCACGGAATCATGACCAAGCAGAACCGACTACTCCTTCAGAAACCCATCACCATCATACAAACTGACCGGCGTCGCACACGTCACCCCTATCCCAAGTCCTTTGCCATTCGGTGTCATCATAACGCGCCGAGCGGATGTCGGCGTTGGCGGGGCAGGATGGCCGGACATACGGAGAGGGGAATTATTCCCACTCTTGGAAAGTGACCGAGGGACGCTGCTCTTCGCATGAGAGGGCGAGAGATTGGTATCAAGCTGGAAAGTATAGCCTGCTCCGAATTGCGGCGCGGTGTGCTTGGGCGGCGACGCGCTGCGATTGGCGTCCTCCCAGATGGTCACCTTGTCTCGTACGGTGGAGGCTCTAGTGCCGTAGGGCGAGATGGGGCGCAAGGATGAGTCGAGGCCGCTGACCAAAGAGCCTTGGGGGTCGCGATTATGTCGATAGGATCCGGTACTGGCGTTGGATTGTGTTCGGTGCAAGGAGTCGATTGACTTTCGCCAATCGCTACCTTGGGTGCCGGTGATGAGTGGGAGACCTGTAGGCGAGGTAGGGCCCATTAAAGGCTCCATCTCCATCGGCTTTGGTTGCGGAGCGCGCGTAGAGTTTTTGCGGGTGGGCTTCCCTGGTTGAGTACGTGGTCCTTTTAGAGGCGGGCGTTGAGGGCTGCCGGTGCTAATGCTGGACGAGTTTTTGTGGGCCGTTGGTGATGGAGCTTTTCCGATGAACCAGGCTGGAGGCTCTCGTTCGGAAGAAGGTGTATGTGAGAGGCTGACTTCGCCGGTGGGAGGGAGAGATGTGAAGATGCCAGGTAAAGCATGGCCTCTGGCGAGGACAGGAGTATCATCTAGGTTGTCGGTGGGTGCCTTCTTTCGCTTCTTTGATGGAGTTCGGGTCTGCAAGAAAGGCTGCGGCTCTTCAGCCAAGGGACCGAGTGAACTGTGTGCTGAAATCACGGGTTTAGTACGGCGACTACCGCTCCCACGTTTTGAAAGGGGTTGAGGAGATGGCGTGTTCGTAGACGAGGAGGGCTGTGACTTGGATATACCATTGATTGCACTTTCACGCAAATCAACCTCTTCCATCGCATCCAGATCCTCGGGTTCCTCTTCTAGCGTTGGGGAGAAGGCCGGGCCGCCGAAGGTAATGGGCGGATGAATTGAGATACGAACGCAGTTCTGCCGTCTATGACCCTTGCTCTTGCGCTGCGAGTTGGAGCCCTTGAGCGCTGATGGGAGAGGGCTGTTGATGGAAAGGCTTGAGCGCTGCAACGGGCTTTGCGGCATATATGCACCGGGCTGACTGGGAGATCCGGTGGAGAAGAGCGTGCCATTAGAGGCCGGGGAGCCGCCGTAGAATGGGTCATTTTCAAGTTGTTCACTCTCGTATGCAGGTGGTGGTTGTTGATGGAACTGGCTGACTTGTTGCGTATGCGCCACACTGGATGTAGGTGATCGCCAGCTTACTCGATTTCCGTTCTGATAAGCAGGTGTTGACACCAGGGGGCCGCCGCGAAGGGATGAATTTCTTTGCAATGGGTTCGATGACATTGATTCACTGCGACGAGGCAGATCGTTAGAGCGGTTGCTTGCATTGCTTGGGTTCCGAGATGTCGTGGTCATGCTGCGACGGGGGGACATAGCTTCTCCCGAGGACTTTCGGTGACCATCGGCGTTGGACGAAGAACGCATGATGAAATTCGGTGGCGCTGAGGTATTGGCAGCGATGAAACTACGGCGTCCATTTTTGACCCCAACGTCGCTGGCACTGAAAGGAACAAAAGTGCCACCAGATGGAAAAGTAGGCGAGGTGAGCTCTGTATCAGCAGCTCGGGGCCCGTTCGTTCCGTCCTCCAGAATCGAGCTGTTTGTTGTGTCGATACTCATTGAAGACAGCCGCATGACCGAGTCATTTCGCAAGTAGCTGAAACGTTCCTGAGGGAAT
The DNA here is from genome assembly GCA_024706585.1 of Penicillium simplicissimum. Lineage (NCBI taxonomy): Eukaryota > Fungi > Ascomycota > Eurotiomycetes > Eurotiales > Aspergillaceae > Penicillium > Penicillium simplicissimum. Next base: position 474,105 of record JAMZTW010000014.1, read on the forward strand.
GCAGCCGGAGGTGGTGGAGGAACAGATTGATCGGGGACATGTCCTGCTGTTCGACTGACAAGACTTCCACCTCGAATCCGAGTGAGTGGCTCTTTGAAGATCATCGGAGATGGATCAAACAGGTCTTGCGAGATAATATTGTCCAACACAGGAAAAACCTGCTCTTGTTGAGCTGGAGGTGGCCAGGCTGCTGGGGACATAGGGCGCATTCCCAGATGGAACCCCTCTTCTTCTCTGGGAATTTCTGGTGTCTGCCGCGGTGTTCGCTCTGCCGGTAGCTCAAGAACGCCCTCCACAGCCGACAGTGGGATGTCGTCTTTGGAATCTCGGGATGTACTGGGGACCATCTCGCTGACGGTAGCCATCGACCCCATGCGTCGATGCCCGGCTTTGAAGCGCTTTGACCTGGCTCTGCGGATAGAATTGCGAAGAGATCTTGCCCTTTCCACGAGGGGCCAGGAAGATTCAGGTTCGGGCTTTGGTTTAATAAGAGTCTCGGCTGATTGTAATGTCTCTCGCGATTGTAATGTCTCGCGCGATTGTAATAGACCCCATTCATTGGGTTTGCCATATGGCAGCCCACCGTGGACCCTTAAAACACTTCCTTCCTGGTGAGAGACTTCGGTCAACGTATCTGCGTTGTAGGCCTTGACGCTGCGGGGGTTCCCTCCCTCCTTGAGACCGAGCATTCTCATTTTCTGGCGTTGTTTGCGGATTCGAACCCAGACTACAATTGAAACGACTCCCGTCACCACCAAAAAGGCCGCGGCGGAGGCCGCGATGGCCACCACGACACTCAAGCTCAACATGTTGACAGCCAAGTGGACGAAAAAGGAACTCGAGAGTTGAGCTTGGATCAGAGCACGCGTCGTACGCGGAGGGGTCCGTGTTCAGGCGTTCATCCGTTGAAGCTTGTTCCAAGATGCGGCTTTCGAGAGGTCTATCTCAAGATTCTGGACCAAGGCGTAGTGAATGAAACCTGCAAGAGGCCAGCGGACCAAGCAATCACCGAACAAACGACAAACCTGGAGAAACGAAATCAGGTGCGAAGGCGCAAACATTCCCGTCGGGGGCTATTGGTTTGTTATGTGAATATTTTGCCCAGTCTGCTGGAATGTGAACACATCACCAAGACTCCGTGAGGAATGTTGGCGACCACACTCCACCCTAACCCTCCCGCTTGCCAAGAGCATTATTGAAGAGTGCATGTTGATAGTCATATAATGGCAAGCTTTCGCAAATCCTTGAAAGTGGTTGGAATGGAGATATAATCCTGGAACTACTCCAGGTTGCCTGTCAATGCTCTGTATGTAGTTTGAAAGATCCACTTGACAAGGTGACATCGAAGGACAATGACCAGCTAGGGTTTCATGGTGCCTGTTGTCTGTAAGTAGTAGAGTGCTTCCTGGCTCAATGACAGGCTGAGTGTCAATGAGGTGGACTGACTGATGATCATGATGGCGAGGGCAAAAAGTCGATCTGTAGGTCGCGTGCGCTTCACAAACTCTCCCGCAATAACGTGAGAATCAATCAAGTCTTAACTGAAATGACAGGATCAAGCCACAACGCAAGCCACTCAAAAGCCCCCACATAAACGACAGCAGATCGGCCTCAAGCCTGTGGCCCGGGACGTCGCCCAATCGCCCGGTGTCTCCCAGGGCGAAGTTTCGGTCTTTTGTGGCTTTCGCCTTATTCAATCCTTCAGGTACATCCTGTCCCCATTCATCTATAAATCATCCAGGAGTCCAGAGCAGAGACGAGACAAGTACAATGGTGCTTCTTGGCCCTTGGAGATGCTGGTGGTAGCCCAGACCTGCGATACAAAGTGGTCAAGTTGACTAGGTGAAGACGAAAGGGGAACGAAGGCCTTGACACCTTACGACCCAGGCATCAATAATCAAACCCACGAGGACTCGTGGAGAGCTACTATTAATCTTCAACTGTCCAATTCGCCGAGATTGTTCACCATACAAGTCTATCGGGATTTGAAATAATCCGATTCCCAAGTTCACCGAGCTTAACACCCTCCGGACGGCTCAACTATTGGCCAACACCGATGAGTGTTGTCCATCGCGCCATGCTCTCCCCGAGGACCCGCTTGTCGCCCGTTCTGGAGGGCGCATAGCGTCATACCCACAGGAACAACGTGCTTTCAATGGAGGCCACTCAACTATGGTGGGCCGAGAGACTGTACAGTACACCCCCCACAGCAACTGTACAGTCCTCCCCCTCCAACCCCCCATTGAAGGCTCGGGCCTCACGCACCGACTTGTCGCGTTCTGTGGGGGTGGTTGTTTTTAACCGGAGGTGGTTGCCCCTCCAGAGCTATATTTAAAGGCATCTCCCGTCCAGATGCCTCCATTCGCTTTGCGCAGAATTACGATCCAACAACCTTCTGCCTGTCGTTGATCAGCCATGGCTGCTAGCCCAATTCAGAATGGACTCTTCGTTCACAACAACACAGTTGCCCCCGAGCACCCCAGCTTGATGAGCATGTTCTCCCTCAAGGGCAAGACAGCCATCGTGACTGGTGCCGGTGCGGGTATTGGGCTGGCTGTCGCCCACGGCCTGGCTGAAGCCGGTGCCAACGTTGCCCTGTGGTACAATTCTAATCCAAATGCCATTGAGCGCGCGGCGGAGATTGCCCAGAAGTACGGTGTTCAAAGTAAGCAGACTGGCCTTTATGGGTTGTACAACGAGAGGCTGACAATCAATTGATTTGCTACAGCCAAGGCCTACCAGGTCCAGGTCACCGATCCTCAGGCCGTTCAGGAGACCACGGATGCCGTTGTCAAGGACTTTAATGGCCGCTTGGACGTGTTCATTGCCAACGCCGGTATCCCTTGGACCAAGGGTCCCATGGCTGATGGACCGATCGAGCACTACCGTGACGTCGTGAGCACTGACCTGGACGGCACATTCTACTGCGCCAGGGCCGCCGCGTCCCACTGGCGCCGTCAGAAGGAGGAGGGCACCGATATCAGCGGCAACAAGCTCACCAACTTCACCTACGGCAGCTTCGTCGCTACTGCTTCCATGAGCGGTCACATTGTCAACTTTCCCCAGCTGCAGGCCGCCTATAACGCGGCCAAGAGTGGCATTGTCCATCTCTGTAAGTTTTTTTTGTAGAAATTTTTGTTAAGGATATTTCGCTAATATCATCTAGGCAAGTCCCTCTCGGTTGAATGGGTCCGCTTCGCCCGCGCCAACACAGTCTCCCCCGGGTACATCGCTACGGAGATCTCCAACTTCGTGCCTGAAGAGACCAAGAAGATCTGGCGGGACAAGATTCCCATGGGTCGTGAAGGAGAGGCCCACGAGTTGAAGGGGGCTTACTTGTACCTGGCCTCGGATGCGTCCACCTACACCACTGGTGCTGACATCATTGTTGATGGCGGCTACTGCGCTCCATAAACAATACAAGAGAGATTCTGCTTGTAGCGAGCGTGGTGTTTGATTTACAGGTTTTATGATAGATGTATACACGGGATAGAGGAAAGTGGATTGACTAATATAGAAGATGCTGAGGAATGCCCAGACTAGATCATCTCAAAGAGCGGTCTGCAATATTTTAGCTTGCAATTACCTTTAGTATTCGTACACTAAAGTATTGGCTTTGTACTTTTGTTCACACCAAAAGAGAAAACGATCCAATTTCCGAGCTGATGACACTCTGTGCCATACGCAGGCTCCACATCTACACAATCTCCACCACAAGCAACCCGCTGTATCTCCGCACTCCTACCCAACAGCCCAAGAACCACCAGCCAACATCAGGCTTCATGATTCGATGCATCCCAACGCAATTCCACACCTGCACCAGGCGTCCCACGCTCAGCACGAGACCGTTCAATCTCAGCACGCATATCAGCATCGAAACCCGCAACGACCCGCCGAACAACCCAGTCAATCATTCTATCCAGCAAAGCACCTAGCCCACGGCCATTGCGAATGCGCTCGTCGAGCTCGATTTCCCATCGCTCACGTGGGAGAGATTCGGTGGCACGGTTGAGCACGGTGCGGCCGTTGGAGTCGAGAATCCAGGTTGATCGGGCCGAGGACAAGGGTGTAGGGAGGGGAGATAGGTCTTCGCTGCTGGTGCTGGTATCCGAGAAACTGTCGTACCATGTTGTTTCCATGTGCAGGTCTAAAGAGGAGTGTGAGCTGGTGGTATCAGAGTCCCATAGGGAGGGCTCGTTGGCTGCGTATGTCGTGAGCTCGAGATGGTCTGCGCCGGGTCTGGTGAATGGCTCGAGACTGTTGTAGGCTTCCCTCGGAGCTGCACCAAACCAGCTGGATGTGATATGGTGTAGATACTCGGCCCAAGGGCGGAAATGACGGTTGAATTTGCGGGAGATGTGTCGGATGAGGCTCTTGCATGCTCGGAAATGCTGTGAGATCCAGGCGCGGTGAAGGTAGGAGGTAATTGTGAGGGAGACGAGGATACATGTCGCTGGAAATGCGAGGGAGGCCTTGTCCTTTTCGCTCATGGTGAACCTGGTTTGGTAAGTCGACTGAGACAGGAGTCGTTGTGTTGAGGTTGATGGAGTGAGATCTGAGACAGCTCGTGAACCACCGACGATGGCGGTTCATGTACCATTCGCTCACAAGGGTCGACTCTCCAAGCCTGCAAAAAGCATTCATGAGGTGGTTTTGACTCACCCCCCTTGAAAATCCTAGAGGTGAGATCTCTTAGGTAGCCAAGTCCAAATCCACACTGTCCTCCGAATGGATGTGGGATACCTCAGATGCCGGGAATGATTTCTATGTGCGCAACGATGAAGCATCGTTCTCAAGCGAAAACTGCTTCAGCCCTTGACAAATCTAGGTATCATCTGCAGCCCTGTCAGTACATAGAGTGTTCACAAGACGTGAGCCAAAATCTAGAATACTAGAGCAGGAGAAATTATGTGATTGGAAATGCCCGTGGTGTTTGGTTGCTTTAAGGCTCTAGGTCGAGAATGATTTCAAACATAGTATATCCGCAAAAGCATGGCCAACAGCCGTGTGGTGGCCAGCTATTAGTTTCTCAACCTCAAAGGAGAAATCAACTATCATGAGGATCCTGTGCTAACGCCCACAAACCGGCCCCATACCTAAAAAACATTCATTTTATTACAGACCCTCAAGGAGCCGGTTATTTCTCTAGTGTGCTACCTAGTGACTACCTACCTCGCGTCCGGAGTGGCGTCAGTCACCCTGGACCTGGCAGATGTTGGCAACCTTATGTCAATAATGTTGGGCTAAGACGGAAAAGCTCCCAATTAGTGTGGAGACTGTTCTAGGCATTGGGAAGTATACAAGGGCACGACCGATGTAGACTGGTCCGAGTAGCTGGTGGCTTCAGGAACGACACCACTACCTAGTACCTAGGTACGGCCCCGTGGATGCTACATCGGGTACCCAAGGACACAGAGTATTGTTAGAAAGTACGCCCGGATGCCAAGGATCCTATTTAGCGGTCCTCTACCTAGCAAAACCGGTCGAAAATGAAGCGGCGAAAGTAGCGGTTATCGAGATATTCGGTACCATAGCGCATCAATCTAGCTCTATTTTCGCAGTGCTTCTCGCAGGTACACACCGATTTTCGTAGATCTATATGTCATCAATTTATTTGCTTCTTCTTTTTCCTGCTTCCTACCGAAAGATGACCACGTACTAAGATCAATTCATCAAGACCTGTGTTGCTCCGATTCACCGAATCTGCTTGCTAACCCTGCTAATACTGGCTTTGCTTGCTCTGATAGCAGTTTTCAGCATCGAATTCACCGTTACCAAGAGTTAAGTTGTGGTGTTAGTATCCATTTCGACAGATAAATTTGGTGTCATTTATGATTAAAATGCCCCGGATAGGTCAAGTCGGTGCATTCTGAAATTTACTGGAAGGTGTCGCCCACGAGTGCTACACATTTAGCGCCTGCCCGGCTGCCATGATCCGCTGTCTAAACGTTGGTATACGTGTTGAAGTCCGCCGAGATGATCTGGGAGAAAGCGTAGCGATCGTACTGGAGTAGACAATATCACGTCTGTAGAAACAAAGACTTTTGATGGTTGTATCCTCTGACTGACATGAGGCTACCTCACTACACGCGATCCGATGCGGGGTCGAATATCCGCGGGAGCTTCGATACTTTGATCGGGCCGATGGAATCTCCAAGTTAGGTGGGCCACCCAGAGATCGTTCCGAGAATCCTCATACAAACACATTCACGATGCTACTTGAGAAAACCTCTTAGGGTGCTGTTATGCTCCCCCTAGCAAGACAAATGATCTGCTGCTTCCAAAGCTTCAACTAGGTCCGTGGACCGTCATAGCTTGGCGGCGGTCAGCCCGGAGGACTGTTGGCCCCACGAGCTTGACCGCATCCAACATCCATCTTGATTTAGCCTCGAGACCATCATCGGAATGGATCGGCTGGACGCGTTTGCGGGGGAAAACTGGCCCCGTCCACTTTCAAGTCGCGGTGAAGGAGGCCGCGAGGTCGAATGAAACCCAGTGACCCCGTCACGCCCCCCCGCATCTTCACCGCGTTTATCAACAGATGACTGCTGACCGCGCCGCGCTCAGATCGGAAACGCCTGTCATTTGATCGCGGCCATCCGGAAATCGCGCGATGCGACCGTGCCCTTTGTTTATAATACCGGGCCAGGACCGGTGGTTCGAGCTGAGGACTGTTCTCTGATTCACTCCACGCGAGCTCTTTGTCTGCCAGATAGTTTCTGGGCGCCTTTGTTCCATAGCCTCCATCTACCTCATCGCCGAGGTTCGAGAACCAAAGGGTCTTTGTTGGCCTCGGAGTCTGGAACGCGCTTCTCCTAACGGTCAACGGAACCTTAATTTGCGACCCAGTCGATTCTTTGACACGATAGCCCCAATGAAGTTTATTGTTTTGGTCGCTCAGTCTGACGGTCCGGAGAGCTCTCATCTTGACCGGCTATAAGAAGAATGTTGCGAATCCTCTTTTTTCACCACGTACCAATTCCTCCATACACCCGACGGTCAGCGAATTGAAGACCCCAGCACTCATCTGTCACACAAACTGCACTCACTTCAGCCACTATGCAGACCACTAAAGCTCAAGAGGACCGAGAAGCAGACATGGAGCTGGTAAGTCAAGATCTTTCCCTCATATACATGAAAATCCTACTCACCTTCTCCAATTCATAGCTCCAAGGCCTAGAAGAAGCTCTGTATTGCACAACATGCCAAGTCGCCATCACACAAGCCAGCATGGCAGACGATATCCACAAAGGCGCATACATAACCTCCCTTTACCCGCCCTTCTTCCTAAACAACAACACTCGCGACGATAACATCTCCCCCCTCAACACCTCAACCCCAACCGGAGACCCCTCCTTCTGGAAACACATCACCCCCACCCAGCGCGAGCGCTACTACCACCTCGTCGAGGCGGCCCTCAACCACACCCTCGACGAATCCAAAGACATCGACCCGGAAGTCGCCATCCTCTTCGCCCACTACCAAATCGACTTCCATATCCGCCAGCACTACCTCTCCCACCGTGGCGTCCTCTCCTTCTGCCGCAACGCAGACGACATGCAGCAACTCCGCCACTGGCAGTGGAAAACCCACGACATCGACTCCATGAAACCCATCAACCCGGACCACGTCTGGCCCCACGGGTGCAAGCACACCGCCTGGCCGGACGACAAGAACCTCGAAATGATGCACCAAACGCTCATGTGGAAGCGGGCCTGGCCCGCGCGCCGAAAGCGTGTGGCTGAAGTCCGGGCGCGGTGGGCGATTATCATGGAGGAGAGGCGGAAGCAGCGGGCGTTGCTGTTGTTGAAGCAAAGTGCTACTATTACGGTCCGGCTTTATTGTCGCGGTGAGCTGATGGATGTTAGGGAGCTGAAGCGGATTACGCATTCTGAGCCGACGCTCAGACCCGGGAGGATTTTGCAGAGTTCTGGATTTTGAGGGGTTCATTTGATGGCGTTGGGTGTGTGTTGTTGGGTGGTTTGGATTGTTTTACGTTATGATATCCCATTTGATTTTTTTTTGTGTTGCATGCAGTAGGTTTGGGAATGGGTCAAGGCCGGCGTTCTTGGTGACTATGGATGGCATGTGAATCTGGCATGTTGCTTCACCGTGGAGAGATAGTTTTGACTCTGACATGCATACTGAGCTCGTTCGGAATGAAACAATGAAAGCATTTCTGCCGTTACTTCGGTCTAGTGCGTGGCTTCTAAGAGGTCGATGTTGTACCCCAGAGTTTTGTCCAACCTGGATCGAGGAGTCTTCCCCGCTTCGTTGGCTCTCTGACTTGGACGAGGGCGGACTAGTCGGAGGGTATCTTAAGCCAAGATCTTGCTCTAGATTGAGGAAAGTGATGGTTATACCTAGAACGCTGGTCTAGTCTTGACTTGCTGACAAGGCATCCATCAGTATCTGGCTTAGAGGGTGGGTGACTGCTGAACCTTGGCAGACATGAGAATTGAAAACTTACAATTGATCCTCGAAATATGAATTAAATCTGAGGTGTTTGGCTTGTATCTTAAACAACTTAGTTAGTATAACGCTCGCCAAAGGAATAGTGGCCATGAGATATGGTATTCTCGTCTTTTTGGGAGCTCATTCAAGCCACAGGAACTCGACGCCGGACCAGAGTGCCCTCCCCGGCTCTCCACTTGCAGCGAGCAAACTTGTTTCGAAAACCTTGGTGAAACAGCCGGAGCTCACTCATGACTCCTTTAATCCGATTTGTGAAACCATCATATCGATACCACTCCCTCGTAGTCTCTGTCTATCCGCTTGGCTTGACTCTTGTCCAATGTTGCCCACTTGTATATTGAAGTCATATTGCACAACGAACATGCTTCTTGTAATACACTAGCCAGGTATAAAGTCCCCCACAAAATCATCTATGGAAGGCAAAGATATCGCAACGAGGCATTCTTGCCAATCTTAATGATACCACACCGGCAGTAGTTTCAGCACCATATACCCACCAACTGATCAACTACACAATGCGTCCGTTGACAGCCCTCGCCCTCTTCCTCGCCGCGCTGGCGCTCGCCTCCCCGGTAGACGAACAAAATGGACTCAATCAACCCATCGTTCCAAATGACCCAGTCCTCCCTCCAGACGAAGATCGTTGCAGACCAGGATATGATCAATGCGTAGCTGTGAGAAACTCACTATACTTCCATCACATGCATTCCAGAAGCCAACTGACCGACTACTCTAGAGATGTTGGCGACACAATCTTGGCCGAGAATGTCGATACGTGAGTAAACCTACGTTTGTGTTTGGTTGATTTAAATCAGAATACCCATCTTTACTGACCTCGGAATATAGCGCTGTTGGCTTGATTATTGTCAGCAGTGAAATAGGTTTCGAATGGGTCTATGCTTTGCAGCTTTCAACAATCTGCTGGGCAACCTCGGGCTGGATGGGGAAAGTGTGACAGGAACAGTCTGGACCTTTTGGGGTTGTCGTTGATTGCTAAATAGTACTGTGTGATTGGATTGTCGATGACAAGAATGACCATCTCCATTGAACAAGTGCTGGGTATTTTTGGAGCTTGTATGCTTATTTAATCTTTGCTGGGAATATGAAAACGCAGGTCTGATTTATTCCAAATCAACGCCATCTTATTGCATGTTTTGCCTTAAAGAACTATCATCTAGTAGATTTCAATGATGTTCCCCGAGTCAGGTGGTGATAGCGTTGCAAAGTCACCTGCTCCAGCCTGTCACATCATCCGCCTTGACATGGATGGGGATGGGGAACCACTTCGATGCATGACCTGTGGAAAACACAGGCCTGCGAGAATCTCACCCTGTCACCTACAAGCACCTGCAGATTTCACATTCAGAACTTCTGCCATTCTTCAACACAATTCCTGGGTGGATGTTCCGAGATCGTCACCTCTGATTACTCGATCAAGGCACCCGTCCAGGTTTTTGCTGCCAACTTGCCAAGTGATCACAACGAAAACCCCACCTCACCCCTCAGATGCTGGGGGCAGGCACGCTTGTGAAAATCCGGGACAACGATGGACGGGCTCACTTTCTGGTACAGGTGCAGGAAAATTGGCTGCGGGATGGGGCTTTCTTGGAATCGAGATATTCAGGAAAGCGCATGGACTAAGAAATAACTGTCCCAACGCCCTAGCATCGATCTCCCGCGCCCGTGGCGGTTGTGGCTGGCAATCACTTTTTACTCTTAGCTCACAATCCGGTGCTCGCATGGAATTACATTGGACCCTGGTTCTTCGCTCAGAAATATCGGTCGCTAACCGATCCTCACGTTACAGCCCCTCGAACCGTCCACCTCCAAGCTCCATCTTCCATGGACAGCCGCATGGTGACCAGTGACCGGAGGTCGGTCGACCGTGGACGGCAATCTCCGTTTTTTGAGGCGCCACCCGCCAATGAGCGCTTGGAACCTGTTGACTAATCGTGGTTGGCCGCAATTTCGTCACAGGTCCACCGAGTGCTCCTGGGCAGAACTTGGCTTCTTTTCCAAGGACCGCTTTGCTGATCTGAAGATCGCTGACGTGGGGGGTGATGGTCGAAAAGGGTGACTGATGAAGAAGACATCTGCATATCCAGAAGGAGAGGAAGGACGATCAAAACGCGACCACTCGAAAAGTGCAGGTGAGACGAGTCCCGAGGCCCCCAATTATTTGGAGCGACTATCGTCGCCGCTAAACTCTCAACGGGCCAGAGGTCTCAGGAGTCAGGATTGAGTGATGAGAAGTCCATCTTGATAGCCCGTTGAAGAGCCAGCTGCACAGTTTCTCTCTTGTCCGCCTCCTCTTGTCATCGTCAAGCAACATCATTCTTATTACTGTAGGAGGGCCGGGAAGCCGTCTGACATGACGTAAGGGGACCCCGACGGTGGTTAGGGTTCTGGTCCCGAGCCACCGGCCCGTAAAAAGAGGCCAATTTTTCCTTTGACCGACCTGCCGAAAGGGCTGAAACTGCCGGAGAAAGTGTAGTTTAACCAGAGATTCTCGCGAGAAATGAAGATACTTATACTCAAATCCATGACAGATCACAACGATGGGCAATGCCATCCATTCCGTAGATCGAACCATGACGTCCATTGCCCAACTGAAAAATCTCCCCCCCCCCTCAAAACGAGGGGAAACTCACATCCACTCTTCGACCCACCATCCAGATGGGAGACAAAGTGGGTAGCAACCACCCTTGGGTGGATTGCGGTGGACTCACTGGGTGGACAGGCTGGGAGATTTAATAACGTCGCCAGCGCCTTTCCTGTTTCCGCCCGTGCTTTCTTGTCTCTTTTCGACTTCTCTCGACTTCCACTCCTCAACCATTCCCCCCCTCATCTCGCCCATCCCACCCCCACGATAACCTCAGCGATCGTCCACGAATTCCCGCGATATCCCTCCACCTGATAACGCCGACCCAACATGGCAAAGACTCAGGTTCTGTTGGTCGGCGCAGCGGGTGAAACCGGAGGCTCCATTGCCAACGGTCTCATTGAAGATGGCTCCTTTGTACGCATACCACTCTTGACGCTTTTCTCTGCAATTGACAAGTTACTGACCATCGATTGTTTCCTGTCACAGGACGTTCACGCCCTCGTCCGCCCCATTTCCGTAAACAAGCCCGCCATTCTGAAGCTCCAAGAACGAGGAATTCAGATTCGCAAGGGCGACTTGAAAGCGCCGGAGGAGCAGCTCATCGAAGTCCTGGCCGAGATCGATGTCGTCATCAGTTGTGTCGGCCCGGCAGAGCAGCAAGACCAGATTCCTCTCGCCAAGGCTGCAAAGAAGTGCGGCGTCAAGCGATTCATTCCCTGTGGTTTCATCACTGTCGCTCCGCCCGGTGGTGTGATGTGGCTACGTGACGAGGTATGAATTTCGCCAGGTGTAGTGAGATATTGCTTTCCTAGGCTCTTGCTAACCACATCCTTGTGTCGCCTCAGAAAGAGATTGTCTACAACCAGATCCGCCAGCTCTGGCTCCCTTACACCATCGTTGATGTCGGCTGGTGGTACCAGCTTTCCTACCCCCGCCTTCTCTCCGGCCGCGTCGACTATGCAATGACCTCTGGTAACGATGAGATCATCGGCGATGGAAACGTGCCCACGGCACTCACCGACCTGCGCGACATCGGTCGCTACATGGCTCTGATCATCAATGACCCGCGGACCCTGAACAAAAAAATTCTCGCCTACAACCTGGTCTCCACGCAAAACCAGATCTACGACCTGATGGAGGAGATCAGTGAGGAGAAAGTCGACCGGAACTATGTACGTTGTACACCACCACATCCAACCCTTTGCCTCCAAATGTGACGTATACTTACCGATTCCTTTTCTTTTGGGCACAGGTTTCCGAAGAGACTATTTGCAGCCGAGTCCTTGCAGCCCGGCAAGCCAGTGAAACCTATCCGTTCGATCCGATCAAGTTCATCCCGCGCTATCTTGCCGAGTACCAATACTCATGGGGCATTCGCGGCGACAACAACCCCGAGTACGCCAGGTATCTCGGCTACCATCTGACCCCCGAGCTGTACCCTGATTTCAAGCCCACCGATTTCCGCGAGTACCTTGAGTCCGTGGTGCGCGGCACCGCCAAGGGTGTCTACCAGGACCGAGTCATTTCGCGCAAGCATCAACGTCACTTCCCCCGCACCGAGTCCAGTGACTCGCTTTATACTCGGATCTTCCCTCGGACAGAGTCGAGCGATTCGCTGATGTCGCGGTAAATTGACAATACCGCGTGTTTCAGCACTCCGGGATCCGGTTCGGATTGATCCAGGCGACGACCAACCGCTCCGGCTACCCTTCCTGCAGAGAAAGAACCTCTTTTCCACAATCTCTGCAAGAAACTATCTTTTCATGATATACCTCCCCTCTATCGTCAGCCTTCTCAAAGAGTTTGAAACAGAATGGGATGGGGGGCTGGCTCCCTGCTGGTTTTCATTTTGGGCGTTTGTGATCATACGGTTTCCACGAAATCAACGGTGAATTCAATCATAGATATTGGCCACGGAACATCGTTCCCTGAAGGATGATGTGCTTTGGGTGGCGGGTGGCTTTGATAGAGATGCTGGCATTCAACCGGACTTGCTTTGTGTTTTGTGCTTTGGGCTGCACTGTTTCATACGCACTTTGAGTTTTGATCCGGCTCTACGGAGCGGATTTTCGCTGCATATAGAGGAAAGAAGAAATACCGATTCATGATTATTCCCCACTCTCACGTTGATGCTCCTGGCGTCGCACCTTCCCCGTATTCGCTCTTTCCGTTAGTCTGCTAATTTCTGCCGTCACGGGTGTGGTCGACTAATAATTCCCGGGTGATCCATTGCGTGACTTACTATGTGACTTTATTCTCCAGCATTCTTTGCAAATGGAAGACTCTCAACGCCCTCGACGTCGGGCACGTTCCTCCAATGGCTCCCAAGCGCAGGTTACCGGCCTTGGCCTGGCAACTCCGCCGAACAATCCACCAGAGAAGCCGAAGGAGGTTGCAACTGGGTTCACAGAGATCTATGGAGCCCTCTCGCCGCGAAAGGCAGCAGTCATCAGTTCGTTCGAACTCCATCCGTCCCACAGAATGGGTCTGCTGACCTGATCGACAGGTATTGGCACAGCCATTGGCACAGGATTGATGGTCGGCAGTGGGAGAACCCTGGCCAAGTGTGTTCGAACACGGCGTTTTCTTTATTGCACATGCTGACTCGTGGTCCAGGGGCGGCGTGAGTGACCTCTCCCTCGAAGAGTGATGCGGATATTGACTCAGGGGATAGCCAGCTGGAATCATGATATCGTATACGCTGGTTGGCTTCACTGTGTTTCTCGTCTTGTCTGCACTGGGAGAAGTTGCTGCATGGCTTCCAAAACCATCCACAGTGGCCGATCAGGCTTTTCGCTTCTGTGATCCGGCGCTGGGATTCACACTGGGATGGATGTGAGTGCATCCCATAGACGCAAGTGGGCATAGTGTCCTGACAACTTATCAATTCAGATATTGGCTTAAATACGCGACCATCACCCCTAATCAATTGACGGCTGCCACCCTTGTCATGAGGCTATGGCTGGGGGCCGATCAAGTCAACCCCGGAGTATGGATCACTATATTCCTGATCATCATCACAGCTCTCAACTATATTCGCCATGGTCTACCAAGTCAGATTGAATTCTACGTCTCAGTGGTCAAACTTCTTGTCATGAGCGGCCTTATGATCTTGTCTCTTGTGCTTGTACTGGGAGGCGGACCAGGTGACCACACACAAGGGTTCCGATATTGGGTACATCCAGGTGCCTTTTTTCATCCCAAAAATGGTCAAATGTTGGAAGTCTTTTTTTCCACATGCGGAGCCATGTCTTCCGCTACCTTTGCGTATATCGGCAGTGAAAGAACTGGTATCCTGGCTCGGTCGCCAAATGTCCCCAAGGTCATGAATCGAGCAATCAAGCACACATTCTACCGGATCTTGGTCTTTCACCTTCTCGGCATTACCTTGCTCGGCCTGATCCTCCCATACGACGCGGTCAAGTTGTCCATTTACAAGGAGACCCGGGGAAAACTGACTGCTTCTCCTTTTGTGGCGGCCTTGACCCACGCTGGAATCGCCGTTCTGCCTCACATGTTGAATGCATGCATATTGATCTTCATTCTTTCTATTGCGACCTATGACCTGTACCTGGCGACGAAAGCACTCTCTGACTTGGCCTTGCGGCACCGAGCCCCCGTCTTTCTGTCACAGGCGAATCGCAACAAGGTCCCCGTCTACGCCCTGGCCGTATCCACATCCATGGCCACCCTGTCCTACCTGAATGTTTCATCAGACTCCAGCGCCGTGTTTGGCTATCTGCTGGACCTGGTTACCATGCTCGGTCTTTTGACCTGGATCTCGATTCTCATCACACACATCTGCTTCGTCCGAGCACGCAAAGCCCAGGGTATCACCGACGATATGCTGGTGTTCCGGGCACGCTTCGGTCTTCCGGGCACCTGGGTAGCCCTGGTGCTTTGTGTGTTCATATCATCGACGATGATCTTCAATGCTCTTTCCATCAAGAACTCGAAGATTGTCTTCAGTGCTCGCAAATTCTTCGCCGCGTATATCGGGGTTCCCATCTACATCTTTCTGTATCTTGGACACAAGGTGATTCTGAAAAGCAAGCATATCAACCCTAAGGATGCGGACTTTTGGTCCGACAAACAATCAGACTCGGGCTCGAGGACGGTGGTTGATATTGAGATGTAAGCAGTCTATCGGTGGAACAGGCAGGGACTGGGCGCGCAGGGTGTTCGACTTGTCACTCGTGCATATATTTTTCGCGCATTGGTTTGATGGAAGCGTCCACTTCCGCTCATCTTGCGGTCAATGTCAATGGCTAATTGCTAGCCCTCTTCAACAAACTTTACACTTCCAGTCCATATCTCACTTATTCCCGTCTCATCTCCTCTCCTCAATGTCCTCGTAGTCTGAGCAGCCTTATCGTCGTTTGTTTGCGCCCCTCAGCTGCTGCCCGCATCTCCAGGAAATAGCTGAGGTCGAGAATTGGTATCGGCTAAGCCTAACTGGGTTGGCCTCCATCTAATAATGGTGGGCCCACCTCCTTTTATTACCTTCAAAGTATACAGCCCTACTTGTAAGTTGTAACCTTTGACTCCTCCTCCTATATTCAATTTTCACAGCTATCGAACAACGGTCGGTTTCCCTCCCTGAACCTGGATCATCGAATTTGATCAAACTTCTATCAGATATCTATGAGGGAACTAACAGACTACTAGATTTAGCAATCAACATACCTAGTTTAACAGTTTTCGGAACAAGGTGAGTGGTTGGTGGTGATCCCGGTAGTGGAGAGTGGCCAGAGGTTCAGCTAGATATCTAGCTACGTATCCTCTTTTGGCATGGGCATGGCTTTGAAGCGCATCTTCGATACCGAAGCTCCGGCGGTGAGAACGTTTCACATCTTGCGTCTAGACTCTGCAATCCAGAGATGTTTCCGTCCTTTGATCCCTCGGTTTCCGGAAGGTATCCACTCAGAAGATGATAAAGGGGAGACGCCATTGCCCCCTGCGGGTTATCATGAGCCCTTCGGCTTCGCGGTACGAGTGTGCGATAATGCTTTTGCGTGCGACCTCAACGCTGACCGTAAATTCAAATGGTTGGATTGGCAGTGGCAAGCCATGCGGGCTGCTGTGTCGCGTCGTGACCTAGACATGTGTTATCAGCATACTGATCTGGATCGGCAAAATCAAATGGATCCGCTTACAGCTCTGACCTGTGACAGGGAAGCCCAAACGAATTCCAGGAACGAAAGAGGCCCTGAAGAGCGAGGATGATGTGCTGCGTACTTTGTTTGATCTTTTTGTTTCGGAGGGTAACTCGGTGGACATGGACCTTCGACGCCTGGCTGAGGAGCATTATACCAGACGGTTTGGTGACATGGTTGCCTTGATATATACTGGTTTCCGAGGGTGATGAACTTCCATTCTGGCGTCGAGAAAGACGGGCATTCTGGACCTTACCTAGCACAATTTTTTAAAGCTGCTTCGTTTTTCTTCCTTCTTTAATGTCTCTTGTGCTATCCGATAGTGATGTATGATACTAGGTGAACATTCTTTAGCTCACAGTCAAGCACGGGTTTCCCGGTACAGACCTATGCAGCTGGATCGGAAAGTCCAACCTTGGGTCTCACAAATATCAGATAATGACCTAACCGGTGCAGAGGAGGCGATTGAAATTTGGGCTAAAGACGGAGCAGGAAGTTGGGTATATACTGTACAGTATTCCTGGATAGTGATCAACTCGCAGCCAAGTGGGTCAGCGGGCGCTAAGCAATCCGTTCCAAAGGACCGACCAGCCACGCTATCAATTTCGTTCCTTTGTCCAGCCCTGCACCCCTGCGCGCGGGGAACTTGACAGCCTGACAGTCGCTCTCGTTTTTGCTTTTCCGTGGCCCGGGTTATTCCCGTTGCTTTGTCCGACTCGAGCGGCCCTTAAATTGGGCGTGCGCCGGGCCCTCGAAGTCCGAAACGGAGGTTTGTTTACACCCCGCGCTGGATTTGTTTGTGACTCGAGCTGAGGCTGATCAGGCTGCGCAGACGGAGTTGCAACGTGACTCGAATGTTGCTCCTCTTTTGCATCGAGCCAGGCTGGGTTTACGGCTCCCCTGGTTAGCATTCTGCGTAGCCAACCGAGATGATGCCCATCACCCCACAGCATCCCCGCCAGAATGTTGGTTCCTTCACCGACAATTTGAATCGTCTGTAAGGGCTGGAAATCCCCAACCCAGGGGTTGGTTCTCCGTCAACACGTGAAGATCAAACTTCACCGCGCTGGCGGGTCTACAAGGGGATCAAATGCCTCTACTACCAGCG
Organism: Penicillium simplicissimum; assembly: GCA_024706585.1. Lineage (NCBI taxonomy): Eukaryota > Fungi > Ascomycota > Eurotiomycetes > Eurotiales > Aspergillaceae > Penicillium > Penicillium simplicissimum. Next base: position 491,449 of record JAMZTW010000014.1, read on the forward strand.
CAGGATGGGCCTCGATCGCTTGATCCACGGATTCGGCGAATGGGTAGACGGGCAGGATTTGCCCCGTGCGGCGCCTGTGCACGTGACGGGGAACAGGCGCAGACACAGTCAAGGGCCGATAATTTTGAGCGATCAGGAGAGAAATAAGCGACTGGAGTACTTGCAGAAGCTGGTTGACGATGAGATGTGGGAAGCCAATGGCGGGACGAGAGCCCACCGCGTCGCGGAGAGTTCCACGGATCGGTCCGCGAAGCCGGGGTCGCCTAAGAAGCGGAAATTGTCTGAGGCGGGGGAGGATGAGGATGACGAGTTCCATACCGCGCCTAACTCGCCCACGAAAGCTGTCAGGCCGGTCCAGTCGCCTGGAATTGACTTGACGAAACTCGACTTGGCGGTTCAGGATGGGGCGAATGATTCGGATTTCCCTGGATTTGCTGCTTCGAATGGCAGATTCGAGAGGATGAGACCACCGTCGAGCTTTGTGGAGAGGTTGACTGCTTCCCAGACTGCTCCCCGTACGGACCCTATCAGACGGTACGATGCTGTGCCATCGGCCAGGGAGGAACTGGCCACAAGCTTTATGACGACGACGTCAGTGTCGTCGGTTTTTACGTCCCGTATGAATCGATCTTTTGACACGGATATCACTGAACCCCTTGCGACCCAGTCAAGCTACACCGATTCAGTGGTAAACTGGATGGAGCGAGCCGTGGATGCAGAAATGGACGATCAAACTATGACGGACGTGGAAGACGCCGAGAAGAGCGCGATACGTGATAAGCTAGTCGACGGTCTTCTTCGTCACGGCCCATTCTCATACACGCACACACTCAGCAAGAAGGTCCCCTTGCGTTTCCGCTATGAATTGGAGCGTGTTGGACGAGCATGGAACGTCCCTCTCAAAAACATGCTTAAGGGGGATAAAGCTCCATTTGCAAGTCAGGATTCGTTCTGGGACTGGATTACGAACAGTCACACTCAGCGCTGTGCACGTCCAGTCCCGGAGCGATCCCCAGCCAAGGCTTGGGATGCCGCTGTGGACGAGTTCAAGACGGAGAGGGCTTCCGAGGTGGTCATCATGTCGGGCAACCTCGAGTGGTGCACCGAGTCCGAGCCTGGAATTCTCAAATTGAACTTTGCGCCCCTGAAAACGGACAAGACGTCGAAGATTCGGCTCGGATAGGTTCATGACGCTCACTATACCAGCTCCGGCTCGACCACCAAAGTACCTCCAATTCCTCGACAATCCAACCGTGCTCAGAGAAAGCATTGCATTTTGGTTAACGCGCCATGATCATAAATGCCTGGGTCGGACGTGGCGGCCGTTCTTCGTGGAGCAAGGCAAATCCAAGGGCAAGGAGAGGAAGGATCCGCACTTTCGCATCGACTTTTTTGCCGTCGACGGTATCGACTTTATTCGCAAACCATTTGGAAAATTTTCTATCCCCCCTCCGCGTCAGAAGAGTGATGCGCATACTCCAATGACCGTGGAGAATCTGCTTGAGTGGCATATGCCTTCCACGAAGAATAGTGGCCAGAGCAACTGTAAATTGTTCCAGCGCATCTCCTTGGGCTTGTCCAAGACGTTTGCCTCTGTGACTCTACGACCCTCCCAGGTTCTCCGCCTGAGAGACGACCCTACGCGAAAGCTTCAAATGAATGATGGCTGTGCTCTGATGTCCAGAGGCTTGGCGAATGCCATCTGTGATAAGCTTGGTATCACCGGCGCCACTCCGAGCGCCTTTCAAGGTCGCATTGCCGGGGCCAAGGGGCTTTGGATGGTGGACAAACACCAGTCTTCCATCCGCAGCTTTAAGGAGGGCGATGGCAACGATATCTGGATCCAGATCTCCGATACCCAATTGAAGATTCACCCCCATCCCACGGATTGGTTTGGCCTCTGCGATCCTGAGCAATTGACCTTTGAAGTGGTCAAGTGGTCCAAACCATTGAACCCCGTTGATCTCAATATCCAGCTTCTGACTATTCTCGCCCATGGCAGCGATTGTCGCTCCTACGTTGCCGAGCTGACTCGAAAAAGTATTTGAGACCCGTTCGAGAAAGTCGCGGACGTGCTCGATCGCAACAGCAACGTTGCTTGTCGTGCTTTAATGCAAGAGCTCAGACCCTCTGGTGAAAACCCGGCCAACAAGGCCCGCCAGCTAGATCAGTGGGTGGCTAATGATGCTGAATTTATTATGCACTTGTGCGAGGCTGGATTTGCTCCACAGACGTTCTATCCTCTTCGCAAGCGTATTCGCTATTTTCTGAGTGACCTTCTCGACCGGTATACGGAAGACCTTCATATTCAAGTCCCACTGTCAACGTATGCGTTCTGCATCGCGGATCCGTACGGGGTTCTCGAGCCGGACGAGATTCATTTTGGATTCTCCAAGAATTGGAAAGACCCGGACGGTCAGTTTGAAGATAATCTGTTGGAGGGCATGGACGTTCTCGTCGGCCGACTTCCGGCTCACGTTCCCTCTGATATCCAGCGGCGCCGAGCGGTTTGGAAGAGCGAGCTCCGCCATTTCAAGGATGTAATTGTTTTCCCGACGAAGGGGGACCACCCTCTCGCTGACATGCTGTCTGGAGGTGACTACGATGGCGATACGCCCTGGGTCTGCTGGGATCCGAAGATCGTGCAGAGTTTTCGGAATTCTGATATGCCCACGCAAACGTTCCCGATTGAACACTTTGGTCTAAGTACTCGGTTCCTATGTCTGAGGTGCATTCTACCGAGGAGTTTTTGCAAGGGGCCTTTGAGTTTAATCTGACAGTGTCCAATCTCCGACGATGTACCGTGGAGCACGAACGAATCGCTTATCATCAATCCCTGGATTGTCCCGAGGCGAAAGAGCTCGCCTGTCTTCTCAGTCATCTCGTCGACGGTCGGAAAGGCGTCCATCTATCAGAGCAGGCCTGGCAAGCCTTTCGCAAGAAAATCAGCCCACGCGGTCGACCACCGCCGGCATACCGTGATTCCGACAAAAAGCCCAAGAAAAACAACATCATCGACCACCTCAAATTCGAAGTCGTCTCCACAGAGCGATACAAAATCCTCGAAGAACTCGAGTCCCGCTTCCCAGAAAGCGAATTATGCGACTTGATCGACGACGACCTAACTCGCCCGTGGCACGAAGCCTCCGAAGCCGCCCGAATCGACCGCGAGTCCGGCGGCGATCTCAGCCTCGTCCTCGACCAAGTCGTACTCTCCATCGAACGACTCCACCAGGACTGGATCGCCATGAAATCCAACGAGATGCCCTACACCCTACGCATTCGACAAACGGCCGATAATGCGCGCGCGCTCTCCCCGCCGGAAGTAGGCTCGCACCCGCTCGCGCATACCTGGCGGCACAGCTCCTACGAGTGGCGCTGTCTGCTTGCGTCGTGTGCGTATCGCAGACACAGGAACTCGTTCTTCCCGTTCCATGCTTTTGGCGATGCGCTGTGCCAGTTGAAGGCTTCGACTGGGCCGTCGAGGAGGGTGACGAATGAGGTTGTTGCTTGTTTAAGGGTTAATCAGAAGATGGCTTCGCGGGTTGTGGCGGGGGAGTTGCTGGTGCATGGTGCTGAGGTTGAGGATAGTCAGTATGATGGAGAGGATGCTATCTTGGAGGCGGTTTTGTTGAGCCAGGATGTGAGGTATTTGGATGAATTGGATGATGGGATGTCGGTGGAGTGAGGATGGATGTGAGGATTGGTTAGGTTGTGCTGCGATTATGTTAGCGAGTGATACCCATGCATTGTTGTTGAGATGTTTCTGCCGTTGGGCCGATAGGGAGGAGAGGGATGCGGTGGTGGCCCGAGAACGTGAAGATGTGAATATTTGGACATATCAGCACTGTACACACTGCCCAGTGCCCACATACAAGTTACAACCCCTGCTTGGAATCGGTTAGAGAGATGCACATGAATGCCCGATAGTACTGTAGAGCAGTCCGTGCTCAGTTACCACCTCCCTAGTTTAGACATTTAGCATCTCAGCCCTAGCCATTTGGGACTTGGTGATCTACATAGAGTGTGTGGCGACTCGGCGAGGATCGTATGTGCCTGAACTTCTTAAGTGTTCAACCGAACGAACTGCCAGTCTGGCAGTGCACTGCGCACAAGACACAAGTCACAACCTTGGGAATCGAATCGCAATCCGATCGTATTCATCCACCAATGATGATAAGCGAAATTGAGTTTCACGGTGTGCTTCTGGCTAAATGCGCTCTGTACCTCAGACTTTGACTTCTGAGTCGCTTACATATTCGACTGGGCCGGGAAACTGGAGTTATATCCATAGCACCTAGTCAGTCCTGTGACACAGAATCCGTAATCTCGATGGGGGTAGAATATTCAGTGCTAGAACAGCCGCGGGAGCAGATGCCAACTACGCTCTAAAAAGTAAAAGGCCACTGCTCTAGAACTTAGAAGAGGTCACTCGAGTGCCACTGCCAAACCCCCACTTCACATGGCGGGTCGGGGGTGGCTATCCCGTCGAAGGTTAGCGTGGTTCTTGTCACGCTACTCACGGCTCACGCTCCCTGGGCATTGGGCATTGGGCAATCGAGTAGTCAATTTCACCCCAACATGTGGCGTGCTCGGCGCCGATGAGCGTGAGCGAGTACGGAGTATACTTGCTGGACTGTAGTACTTAATGTGTGGGAAAGAGTCTACCTGGAATAGGGAGGTAGATAATCTCGGGACGAGACTCCGGCAGATGGGCCTTTAGTCTTTACATGTACTGTACGGTGGTGATTGTACTCTCCAATATACTCCCGAGTGCTATCCGGACCTCCCCCCCGTGCTGGCATGTGACGCAACGGGGTAGACTCGTCCGAACGGAGAGGTTGAGCTGGTCTTGCTGCCGAGGAGACTGTGGGTGATCTTCTTCAATTTCTTCTCCGTGGGAAAGAAGACGAGTCTATAACAAGCATCAGGAATTGAAGCACGGCTCAGGCACAGAGGAAGCCAGGAGGGGAAAGCGTGCAGAAGACCAAGCACCCTTGGGAGTCGGGACAGTACTGAGAACGGCAGGGATAGTCTGGTCCTGTACATGTACAGTATGCAGTGCGGCGTCCGGCATTCTCAGACGAGTAGGGATGGGCGGATCAGAGAATCATCAGTAACAAGCAGTCATCAGCAGTGGAAGACTCATCCCAAACCACGAATGAAAACGGCGTATTTCGGCGTGGAATGAAGTCAGTTTCTCTCTCTCTCTTTTTTTTGTTGGGGCAGCATGTGAAAGGTGCCACTCTGCTGCTTACCTAAGTTTGATGCTTTGGGCGTGCTTTTCACGTGAAAAGCGCATCAGCGCCTCCCGTCAGGATCGGATTGGGTGCGAGTCCGACGGAGCAGGAACTCTCGTCGACGTCCCTGCCCTTCCTATCGGCAAACGACCCACCGTCATGGAGGCCGAGAAACCTTCTGGCCCCATCGCCACAGACTCACCGGCCTCCTCGATTGCGAACAATCCGGCCGGTTCCTCCTATCCACCATCAACCATCGCAGCGACGACTACGACGCTTCCACCACCACTCCCGTCTGTCCTACATAATGCCCATCCCACCGTGATGGATCTCGATACGTCTACCGCCGGGGATCGTTCTCGTCGAGCCACCAGCGTGATTTCTATGGATGATCTCGAGGCTGCTCAAGCCCTCGAAGGTCTTCGATCTGGTATGTTCACTTGCCTGCGTTCAGCTTCTGCGGTAGAGCTGTGACTTTGCGGCTGTCACTGCCGCCTGCACCAGAATAGCCTCGGCGAGAAAGGAGACATCTCGGCTAATTCTTCATCCTCTAGATTTTGGTCAATCCCCGCGAGCATCACGACAGACACTCCCAGCGGCATCGCCAGACCCCCCACAGCCAGAGCCGCTCTTGTCGCTACTCACTTCTTCCCACCCGCTGATCTCCTCCGCCATCAACGGGTCCGTCTCTGCATATACCTCGTCCAAGTCGTACTCGGCACGCTTCAAGTCCGGAGCCGAATTTATTGAGCGCAACATTGGTTCGCCTGTCGCAAATACCGTTGGAACGGTCGGTCGCAAGACAGGTGTTGAGAGTGGTCTGCGCTGGGCATTGCAACGGCGAGAATCCGGGTCTGACGCGAAACCCTCTAGTAAACGTCGCAAGGTGAGCGGTGAGGCTTCGCCACCGACAGTGGACGAGGAGGAGAAGGCTTCGGAGCACACGACCCCGGCGCGCACTCGCAGTTCATCTGATATTTCCATGGCTGAGACACTCCCGCCGTACGATGAGATGCGGTCACCCCGCTACGAGGAAAAACCTGGCCGGCAAACACAGGCTACATGGCAGAGTCGACTAGTGATCTCAACATCGGGGTTGGGCGTTGCAATGAGCGAGGAGTCGCTGCGCAGCCTGCAGTATTGTCTAACTTGGCTTCGCTGGGCGAACGGGCGTCTAGGTCGAGCGATTGTAGCCCTGCAGAATGCGATGACGGAATGGGAGAACCACAAGCAAAAATCGCAAGATCTTGAAAGCGGCGAGGGTGAGGAGAGGGCTTCCCTCTTAACCCAACGCATTCAAGCCGTCAAGGCGGACGTTCTCTCAACGTTGAAGCAAGTTGTTGATGTCGTGTCCAAGTACGCTGGAGGTGCTTTGCCAGAGAACGCTCGACACTTGGTCCGACGACACCTTACATCCCTCCCTGCCCGATTCCAGATGGCGAGCACATCGCAGCCCCCTCCTGGCTCGACCGAGGCTTCTTCCGACGCGACCGTCGGCGCTCACCGCATCTTGGTCCTTGCCAATGAAGGCCTGGATATCCTGGGCCAGGTTAGCGGCGTCGTCAACGACACCCTCGTCAGTGCTGAGCACTGGTGTGAACGCTTGGGGCGCAAGCGTCCTGAAAACAAAGCCGCACCGGATGCGGAGAATCCAAGCCACCTGTCCTCCCCGCCCGATGCTCAAATGTATGGTGCGGATATCAAGGAGCCCATTGTGACCGAGTCTGTGGCCCAGGAGGACGTGCAGATGACTGGAACGGATAAGGCGTGATCTGGATCTGGATCTGGATCTGAGACCGAAGAGGTTGGGGTGCTTCATAGTTTCATTCGATTTTCTCCCTTTTTTTCTCTCTCCTTGTCGTCGAATTCTTTTGGATATTTTGGTTTCTTTGATGTGTTCTTATGATTGATATCCCTTTTTTTGTTCCATCTCACTCTTTCCATCTTGCATTTCGTTTGGAGACTGGACATTTGGTGTCCGGGGTCTCACATATCTCTCCTTACAGTCCCATATATCTCTCTATCTCCTTGTTTATTTGGTCTATGCTGCAGTATGACTTGACTACTGGGTGCTTTAAGGTGTTGACTTAGCAACTGATTCTAGGATTCTGTTTAATCCACGGTGATAGATTTCCGCCCCCAAGTCCTTCCAAAGATGACGTTTCCATGATTTGACGCTCTCGAAGTCAAACCATTCTTGACCATGTGGGGTGCCACGTGCTTGTCGGCTGTCGTATAGATCATATTTTGATGTTTGACCTATCGACGTATACATAGTATAACGGGGGATATGCTCTAGGCTGTGAAGGTACCGGATATTCCCCCAACATGAACGGGTGGGAAGGTCAAAACAATAAAATCCCTGAACAGAACCGTCGCCGAAATCCCTTCTCAAATCACTCAGATGGAAAACAGAGCGGAACCGAATCCCCCACTACAATAGGTATCACTCAAGTAGCTATGTACGTAAGACACATGATCATCCGTGATCATGCAGCTTGTCGAACGCGGCCCGTGTTCCCGGTGCAGGTGGTGGCTGGCTGGACGTCCTCGTCCTCGTAGTGTTCTGTCTGCTCCAATCGACTCATCAGATCTGGATCCATGTCATCTATGCGATGATCAGATCAGGTATCCGTTGGAAATTGCGAGTTGATAGCCGAAGAACATGTTCACGACCCCATGCCAGTAACCAGATCAAACCTAGGCAGCTTACTTAGGTAGCTCACTTCTGGGCCATCACAGTCCAAGCCTCAAACAAAACACCTCACATATTGTTCCACTTCCTTCTGAATAGCCCCATCCACAGCTGCAGACTATCTACCTCTCTCCTCGTCAGTCCAGCCTTCAGTCATAATATCCAAAATCCCATCCCACAGCAGGGACTCTCTCATTTCGTCGATATGCTCGCCTTTCCGTACTGTCCTTCTATCCTCATTTCCGCTTTTCCCTCGCTGAATCTAGCCTCGACGACAAATTCAAGCAGCACCCCTTCTGCACTAAAGTCCAAGGCGCTGGATATATGCAGAGGCAAATCAGGACGAGACTCTGCGCGTGGTGAAAAACTGAGAACCATCCATTCCGCTTTCACGCAAGAAACACCCCGACGCCGTCGGCTCGGAGCGTCCGGTAAATCTCGCGGAGATTCTGGGGTGCATGCGGAAACTGGAACACGTCGAATAGCGCAATAGAATGAGTGAACTTGTCGTCGAGCACGCTGCTCAGATCTTGAGACTCTGCCTTTCTGGCCGTGATCCTGGGACTCCAGTTCGCATAGCACTCATTCGCATTGTCCACCTCCCGCTGCGTCGTAGCACTAATCAAAATCTCAAGGATTTCATCCATGAACTTGGGCTCAAGCATGTCGAGCAGCACGGAAGCAGCAGCGCCAGCGCGCGGACTGTTATCGTAAACCGCCGAGGACGATGTAATCCTCTGCGTGAGGCGTTTCAACGCCGAAGCGAGCAGGGCACGTTCTGCGTCGGCGTGTATGGAAGAGTAGTAGCGGGTCTTTGCGTCGTGCTTGAAGGCTTCCCAGGAGTGATATATCGAGGTTGGGGGTGGTTTGGTTTCCTAACTCCACCAGTTGAGATTTGTTGTTGTCGTTTGGTTAATTGAATTTTTCATTTTGCTTGAGTACAGCTCCTTTATGGGCTACTGGCGGCCTTAAGCGCTGTATAGGATTGGTTGTGAGGACATGAATGGAATACGAAAGTTGGGCCGTCACACTCGTGTTTTCAGCAACGTGTCGGCCACGTTTCGCCAGCGCTCAATTCTGATGTTAATCTGGGAACCGGATATAGCCTTTTGGCGATCGTAAAGTTGCCCTAGTAACTAGATTTTTTAGTAGATAAGATGGACTGAGGACGGGTGGAGAAATAAATGAGGCTGGAGAGTAGGCTTGAGCTAACCGCGTTAGTAGGGTTGGAAACTCAGGTGGCAGTAGGGCGGATATCCTCTAGGTCTCGATGGGACCTATCTGGATTGCGCAGATCATCTTTTGAAACCCTGAAAATATCATTTTCTTCGCAACTGCATACTTTTACATTCTGGCCTACTGAACATCGTTTGTCAAACGCGATGGACCGTGATCCAATCTCACCGCCGCGCTGTAACATATCCACTCTAGTCGGCGGTATTTCACTTCCACCTCCCTTCAAGCCTCTGCCCAGGTGCCACTCGAATATTCCTCCTCATTCATGACGGAACTCAGCCTAATTTATCACCCCTGACTGCGCTTTAGATATCATGCTCCTCGTCCTTGAGAACCATGTCAAAGTCAGGTCATATTTGTGGAATCTGTCAGCAGAGCTTCTCGAGCAAAAATCATCTGCGTCGACACGTCACGACACGTAAGTAGCTTGACAGATTTAGAGGCCTAAGACTCAACATCTCCCAGACAATCCGGAATCATCCATCTATTGCACATTCTGCGGACGCGAGTATTCCAGAAAGTAAGGCATCTCATCATCCCTGATTTGGATGGGAGCTCATTCAATTAGCGACGCACTCCGCCGACACTACCAGAGCTGTTCTCAGCTTCGAGGGCAGGTCAAGCCCACGCAAAGCAAGCCAGGTCGCCGGCGTAAGGCATGTGACACTTGTGCCAATAGCCGAACCGTTTGCGATGGCCGCTCTCCATGTGCTGCATGTCAGCAGAGCGACAAGCCGTGCTCTTATCGCCGTCTTGAAACGCAGCGCAGGGCTGAACGTAAAGAAGGCGTTGATATTTCTCCATTACCAACGAGCAGCCAACCCAAGCTGCAAGAGCAAGTTGACTTGCGATCTGGGGCGGACAAAGCCTCGCTTCCATTCCTGCTCAACTATTCCGCAACGAGCGATCGCCATCCTGGAGATGTTAATCACGTTCTGACTCAACTAGCAACCACGGAGGTTCATGGTAAAGAACAAGACGCAAATCTTCCAAGTCTTCATCTTGATATTGAAAAGACGGACCATTTTGCTGAGGATCCATGGAGTCTGTTCTTTGGAACGTCTCAAGACTCAGAGATGAAGGAAAATTTACCCCTTCCACAGGGGCTAGAGGATCGAGAAAAGAGATGTGTGGCCGCGGAGCGAGTTCTCCAATGCATCCTGCACACAAAATCCGCAAATCCCACTGTCGGGGAAGGCTTTGATGTGGTTAGAGCTCGAGAATTCTTCCAAGAGGAGAACATTCTCAACTCCATTGTGGGCTACTTCGAACGTACTGTGCGTCCCCGCTCTCGCATTGTGCTGAAGTCTTCTTTCAACCTGGACTCAATCTCCCCACCATTACTCTTGGCTATGATCTTGATGGGAGCGAGTTGTGGTATATCGGAGGATATGATATCAAAAGCCGTGGAATATGTCGAAATCGTGGAGTACGCCGTTTTCGAGAGCCAATGCTTCCATGATCTAGTTTACGGAGCTCGGCGTGTTGAGCACGACCTGCTATCCAGTCAAAGCGTTGAGATCATCCAGGCGGCAATCATTGTGATTTTGTTGCAGATTTCCAGTCCAAATCTTACTGCCAGACGACGAATTCGAATTCAACGTTACATAGCCCTGGTCTCTGCCGCCCGAGCTACTGGCTTGACGAAGGTGAGAAACCGTTGGCATGACTCCAATAGACCAATAAGTTACCAGCAGTTCATCAGGAATGAGATTTGCATCCGGTTAGAAATTCTATTCCGTGTCATTTACACTCAGCACCGCATGACTGACACATGGTAGAATGATGGCTTCTATATGTATGATCGACAGCCATTTTATCATGTTTTTCAACGATCCTCCACTACTTTCTGCGACTGAATTCACATTTGATCTCCCCGCCGAAGACAAGGGAATCGATATCACCGACCTCGATGCCTGGCACGAATGGTTGCAAGATGAACGGAGATTCCGGAGGCCACCACCCCTGGCTGAGTTCCTCCAGCTCCTCCTCGATGACAACTGGGTTGGTCTGGAGGATCCTCGTTTCCAGCATCTCAGTATTTTCGCTCTGTTTATCGTCATATCAGGTAACCGATCGCTGCGCCGAGGACTTAGAGGTATGAGAGCTAAGTTGCTTTTAGCATTCCATACAATTATCTTCGGTCTTCGATCGAGTCTGCTGGACACATCTCATGCCAAGGTTCAAACTGACAGGGCTCTTTCAAGATGGCACTCTCTGTGGGAGCATTTACAACCTCAATCGACAGAGGATCAAATCTATCGAGCGGGCTTTATGACTCATGCACAAGATCTAAGTGAATTTGCAAAGATCTTACTGCGAACTCCTATCTCGGAAACGGGAGGAATTGCAAGAGAATCTATGATCCATGTACATGAATTGTTGAATTGATCATCGACTTGAACCGCGCAAGTAAGTCACCACTGGCCAGTTTACTGCCACCAGATATTACATCGACGGGATTAGTTGAAATACCCATTCCTCCTAAATTTACATCAATCCCAGTGCCAAAGACGTGCTCATGCTACAGACCAAGACCACCCACGATGCTCGCCCGCTAGTCGACTTCCCCAGCAGACGTCCAGTATCCCACACTAGATGTTTCATCCCATTGAAACCATGATATGTGAACGGTATAGACAGGAAAAACTTCGCACCTGTCTTCACAACCAAAGGCAGAGATCCGAAGGCAGCAGCTATGGTATCCACGTCTAGATGCATGCCCGTCAGCGGAGTCAACAGGTACAACGTTGCGAAGCCGTAGAGACTTCCAGACAGCAGGAGGCCGGTGATACGTTGAAGTGCCGAGACTGAGGACACGTATTCCCATTTGTAGATGGTCATTGCTGGTGCCGCGGGGCGGTTGCGGCGTTGCGCGGCGAGGCGGTTGTGAACTGATTCGGCTCTGATGCTTTGGGTGGAAATGGGTCTGTGATAGATTCTTTGGGGGGGGGGGGAGTATATTAGAACCTAGGTGTCGGAGAAGAGCTGAGACTTGGACTAATTGAAGAACCTACTTTAGGTTGCGAGGGTGGCCAGCACATCGCATGCCCATGGCCCTCGTGCCTCGCGGCGACAAAAGAGAGAATAAGACTGCCGTCGGTGGTTAGACCAGACTCAGGTCAAGGAGGAATCTTCCGAGTAACTCGTACCGCACTGAGATATTTTCGAGATATTCATTGTCCGAGTAATGATTTCTCTCGAAGTGTCTTTCTGCCTATCTTAGGCTGTGGGTGCCGCTTGCTGAGCAAATGTATAGGTGACTATTTCGTTTCTATACATCGACCGGAAAATACCCACACTAGGGAAACACCCACAGGCGGAGATACTAAGCCTGATTGACGCCTGAGGTTTTGAGATTTAGGAATCAAATTAGGATTGGACTTTTAATCTTTGTGGCCCGACCTTGTTCCTCTACGGATTTGACAGAAACTCATCTCTATTATGCTAGTTGCTATCGTTATTTCCCCTCATTTGCCTTGTGTTGCCCTAAAGTTAGCATTATATAGCACGTTAGCGGGTCACATTATCTAGGTCGACTACTAGAGGTTAATTCTCTTGTCGCGGCAGTCGAGGCACTTGGCTACGCAAGCGACGCCTACCACAAGGCTTCTACCGAGAGCTCGTTATTTTGAAGTTTCGAACCTTGAAGAATCAAGAACCGATGTGTGCGTAATGTTCTGGACGATAGGGTGAGGTCAAAGGTCCCAAGTTTTAAGTGAAATCTTGACGAGTCAAGGATACTTTTGACCTGCAAGTATGGATAGTGATTCTTCACCAGCAGTGGCTGAGATACTTTCGAGTGGCTAGTCACAATGCGTCAGTATAGTCAAGGCTCAACATCAGCTATTGTCAACTGATTGTAGGACGAGTCTCGACTCTCTAGCTAAATGCAGCCAGGGTTATGTACCTAGCGCAGGGTGGAACGGACTAACTGTTCGGCCAGATCCCCGGGCTCAATGCCGGGCCTAACTCCCATTCGCAATTTGGCAAACGGAGTGAGTCAGAGAGGGTGAGTGTCTCCCAGTGAGTGATACTTCGAAGGGACAAGGAGACGCACAGTTCGCCAACACGCCAGTCGCGGTCCCGCAGGCTGCCTTTGCTCTCGAGTCTTGACTCTTGCCTTCTCGTCTCTGCAGCGGGCTGATAGTCTGGTACGCAGGCGGAGTCCGCGCAGTCCGACAACTCGACGAGTCTCGACTCGCGAGTCCCCCCACAATTCTGGAAACCCCCAATTCGTCGTCGTGGGTCTTCTTTTTCTCCACCTCCCAAGGGCCAAGGGCCAAGGGGTTGCATTTTGCCAATTCCCAAGGAAGACCGCAGGGCGTAGGCTCCAACCATGACCACGCAACCCAATCCTTGTTGATCACAAAAGTCACGGTGATTCAGAGGTGAAATGCAGTCCCAATCCCAAACAGGAGCCCGCCCTGTGGGTTACCCAACAAGTCAACATGACAACATCTCATGGCTGATTCCAAAGCAGCGCGGACTCGATCCGCCAGCGGAAGTTGCCGTCCTGCCGTTTGAGGACATGACATCCCCACCATCCACAGCCAGTCACGGAGCCCACAGCAAGCCTCTGGCTCTGGGCACTGGGCAGAGGCGCACGTTACCTGCATTCCCGGGGTTTTACCGCGTGGTGGTTGATATTTTCAACTGGCCTGCAGCCACGATGAATGGTCACGGCCGGTGTGCGGCCTGTGAAATCAATGCATCAAGTCAAGATCAACAATCTGAACCTCTTTTTTTGGACTTTTTGCTCATCCACCGCCACTTTGTTGCTGTGGGATTTGTCTAGAGCGAGCTCCCCACCAAACACCCCGGAACCATGTGGAGGTGGGGCCGATGTGGTCTTGGATTCTTGGAATGACAAAAAGGGCTGGTGATTTGGCGAGCTCATTCGGATTTAGGGGCTACGCTATGGATTACGGACCGTTCAAGCATGGTGGGCTTGGCTTCATGTTAATTTTTTTTTTTTTGGGTTTTCCCCCTTCTCTTTTCCATATCAGCTTCCACGTTTTACAACCCAGTTTGCCTACACTCTTCGAACTCACAACCATTCAAGTGTAAATCCCTGGGATTTTATGGGTGCTGGGGGTTGAGTCTGAAGGGACCAGAGCCGCTTATTGATTTCAATCAACTTCTGTGCCGGCCACAGAGCCCCATATTTACTTTTGTAAATCAGCTGCACCATGGACGACAAGTCGCCCGCTGGCGACGCAAGTATTAACTCAGATCTTGACTCCATTCGCTCAAACAACTATGGACAAGGCCGGGACGAGCTTCGCATCTCCAACCCACAGGGCATGACAATGACTCAGACCGGTGTGGATGTTGAAAAAGCCGAGTATGAATTCTCGGAGCTGAACAGGCAATTCTCCAGTATCTCGCACCAGGCTCGCCGATTGTCAAAGCAGGCCTCGCGAGCCTCCAAGCCTACTGCCACCGCCGAGGACGTTGAGAAAGCCGGGAGTTCGGCCGACTCTGACGAACCATGGGATTTGGAAACCACTCTGAGGGGCAACCGAGCTGCAGAAGAAGAAGCAGGCATCAAGGACAAGCACATTGGTATTTTTTTTGACTCTCATTTTATGTTCGGCATTCTTACTAACACTCGCAACAGGCGTCATCTGGGGCAACCTCACGGTTCGCGGCATTGGCGGCGTTAAGACCTTCATCAAGACCTTCCCTGATGCGGTTATTGATTTCTTCAATATTCCCGAGACTATCATGCAACTGCTGGGGTATGGAAACAAGGGCAAGGAGTACAACATCTTGGAGGGCTTCCGAGGGTTGACCAAACCCGGAGAGATGGCCTTGGTGCTAGGACGACCAGGTTCTGGGTGTACTACATTCCTCAAGGTTATCGCGAACCAAAGGTTTGGTTATACGGGCGTAGACGGGGAGGTTTTGTACGGTCCTTTTGATTCCGAAACATTTTCGAAGAGATTCCGCGGCGAGGCCGTGTACAACCAAGAAGATGATATCCACCAGCCCACTTTGACCGTCAGGCAGACCCTCGGGTTTGCGCTAGACACAAAAACTCCTGGAAAGCGACCGCATGGTGTTTCCAAGGCCGAGTTCAAGGAAAAGGTCACAAACATGCTGCTGCGCATGTTCAACATCGAGCACACTGCCGGCACTGTGATTGGAAATCAATTCATCCGAGGCGTGAGTGGTGGTGAGAGACGGCGTGTGAGTATCACGGAGATGATGGGTGAGTGATGAACACGTCCCTGTAATTATATTAAATCATCGCCTAGATGGCGCTAACTTTCTCTCGCAGTCACGTCTGCGACCGTTTTGGCTTGGGATAACAGCACAAGAGGCCTCGATGCGTCTACTGCCCTGGACTTTGCCAAGTCACTGCGCATTTTGACCAACATCTACAAAACCACGACCTTTGTGTCGCTCTATCAGGCATCTGAGAACATCTACAAGCAATTCGACAAGGTTCTTGTCATCGATAGCGGCCGCCAGGTGTTCTTCGGTCCCACCGGGGAAGCTCGCGCATACTTCGAAGGACTTGGCTTCCGAGAGAAACCTCGCCAGACGACTCCAGATTACTTGACTGGCTGCACTGATCCGTTCGAACGAGAATTCCAGGATGGACGAAGCGCCGAGAATGTGCCTTCAACACCTCAGGCTCTAGTGGAAGCCTTCGAGAATTCTACATTCAGCCAACAGCTTGACGCCGAGATGCATGCATATCGCACCCAAGTTGAACGGGAGAAGGAGGTATACAATGACTTCGAAATTGCCAACCTCGAAGCCAAGCGCAAGTTCACACCCAAAAGCTCTGTCTACTCGATTCCTCTCCATCTACAAATCTGGGCTCTCATGCAGCGGCAATTCTTGATCAAATGGCAAGACAAATTTGCTTTGACTGTGTCTTGGATTACCTCTACCGGCATTGCAATCATTCTGGGTACGGTGTGGTTGAAGCAGCCCGAGACCAGCGCGGGTGCCTTCACTCGTGGTGGTCTGCTGTTCATCAGTCTTCTGTTCAATGGCTTTCAGGCCTTTTCAGAACTTGCGGGTACCATGATCGGCCGGTCCATTGTCAATAAACACCGATCCTTCACATTCTACCGACCAAGCGCACTCTTCATTGCTCAAATCATCGTCGACACAACCTTTGCCGTTGCACGCATTCTGATATTTGCCATTATCGTCTACTTCATGTGCGGTCTCGTCCTCGATGCGGGTGCGTTCTTCACGTTCGTCCTAATCATTCTCACCGGCTACGTCTGCATGACTGTGGTGTTCAGAACGATCGGATGTCTCTGTCCTGATTTTGATTACGCTATAAAATTTGCTGCAGTCATCATCACCCTTTTCGTCCTCACTTCAGGCTATCTGATCCAATGGGCCAGATCACAGGTCTGGCTGAGGTGGATCTACTACGTCAATCCTTTCGGTCTTGGCTTTGCATCGCTCATGGTCAATGAGTTCAGCCGCCTGACAATGACCTGTACGAAGGACTCCTTGGTACCGACTGGTCCTGGCTACACAGACATCGCTCACCAGGCATGCACTCTCGCGGGTGGTGAACCAGGATCCGCGATCATCCCGGGCTCAAACTACTTGCTGACTACCTTCAGCTACGCAAGGGGCGATCTTTGGCGAAACTTTGGCATCATGATTGCTCTGATTGGAGGATTCTTAGCGTCCAACTTATATCTAGGTGAGACTGTTCAATTTGGCGCCGGCGGCAAGACTGTTACTTTCTTCCAGAAGGAGAACAGTGAGCGCAAGGAACTCAACGTTGCTTTGGAAAACAAGAAGGCGAATCGGCAAGCGAAGACAGTGGAAGCTGGAGCCAACTTGAAGATTAGTTCAAAGTCAGTTTTCACTTGGGAAGACGTCTGCTATGAGGTACCGGTGCCGTCTGGGACAAGGCGATTGCTGAATTCTGTGTACGGCTACGTCCAGCCTGGCAAACTCACTGCGCTGATGGGCGCATCTGGAGCTGGGAAGACCACGTTACTCGACGTTTTGGCTTCTAGGAAGAATATTGGCGTAGTCTCGGGCGATATCCTGGTCGACGGTGAAGCCCCTGGAACGGCCTTCCAGCGTGGTACGTCCTATGCTGAGCAGCTGGATACCCATGAAGCAATGGCGACAGTACGGGAAGCCCTGCGATTCTCTGCGGATCTACGTCAGCCATTTGAAACACCGCAGTCGGAAAAGTACGCATATGTCGAGGAGATCATCAGCTTGCTTGAGCTGGAAAATCTGGCGGACGCCATTATCGGAACCCCTGAGACCGGTCTCTCGGTTGAAGAGAGAAAGCGTGTTACTATTGGCGTCGAGCTGGCAGCCAAGCCCGAGCTCCTTTTGTTCCTGGATGAACCTACCTCGGGCTTGGATAGTCAGTCCGCGTTCAACATTGTGCGATTCTTGAAGAAACTCGCGGCAGCTGGTCAGGCCATTCTTTGCACCATTCACCAGCCTAACTCTGCCTTGTTTGAGAACTTTGATCGCCTACTGCTTCTTCAGAAGGGTGGTGAGTGTGTTTACTTTGGAGACATCGGCGCCGACTCCCATATTCTGCTGGAATACTTCCGTCGCAATGGTGCCGATTGTCCTCCGGATGCAAATCCGGCCGAGTGGATGCTCGATGCGATTGGTGCAGGCCAAACACGACGCATTGGTGACCGTGATTGGGGTGATGTGTGGCGTAATTCTCCAGAACTGGAGGCAGTGAAGAAAGAAATCATCCAGATCAAGGCAGACCGAGCTCAGGCCGTTATCCAGACGAGTCGTGAAGGCCAGAGCGTGGCCGAAAAAGAGTATGCCTCGCCTCTATGGCACCAGGTCAAGGTTGTTGGACGCCGAACTCATCTTTCCTTCTGGCGATCCCGGAACTACGGCTTCACTCGACTGTACACCCACGTTGTGATCGCCGTCGTCACTGGTCTAGCGTTCCTGAATCTCGATGACTCCCGATCCTCGCTCCAATATCGGATCTTCGTCATTTTCAACGTGACAGTGCTCCCTGCCATCATTCTCCAGCAAGTGCAGCCTAAATACGACATGTCAAGACTGATCTTCTACCGCGAGTCCGCATCCAAGACATACAGCCAATTCGCGTTTGCGTTCTCCATGGTCCTGGCCGAGCTTCCCTACAGCATCCTCTGCGCTGTTTGCTTCTTCTTGCCTCTGTACTACATCCCAGGGTTTCAGTCCGCCAGCAGCCGCGCCGGATACCAGTTCCTCATGGTCCTGATCACCGAAGTCTTCGCCGTGACCTTGGGGCAGATGATCTCCGCCCTGACTCCGAACAGCTTCATTGCGTCACAACTCAACCCTCCGATCGTGATCATTTTCTCGCTTTTCTGCGGAGTCGCCATTCCCAAGCCACAGATGCCGAAGTTCTGGCGTTCCTGGCTCTACCAGCTCGATCCGTTCACTCGGCTGATCGGGGGTATGGTTGTCACCGAGCTTCATGGTCGGACTGTGCAATGCTCGCCTGCCGAGTTCAATGTTTTCCAAGCGCCGGCGAACGAGACCTGCGGCGAGTACATGCAGCCATTCTTTGAGCGAGGCGGAAATGGCTACCTCTTGGATAGTGCGGCGCGTGTGTGCAAGTACTGCGCGTATAAGATTGGGGATCAATTCTATTCGGCGTTTAGCATGGACTTTGACAATCGCTGGCGGGATCTGGGCATCTTCCTGGCGTACGTCGGGTCGAATTTGATTATTTTGTTCTTTGCGGTAAGCATGCAATTTGCCATTTTTGATGAAACCTTGATCTGATGATACTGACTTGTTGCAATAGTCTCGGTTCTTGAATTTCAATCGGAGATAGATGGCTGGGGTGTGAGGCTGGGGGAGATGGAGATTCAGTGATGTGACATTTCCATTTGGAAAAGGAAAACCAGACGGTATAGATTTTTTAATGTCCATGAAATGTGAGGTGCAAGGGGCGACCTCAACACGAGAGGTAAAAGTTAGTATGGATCGCACACTGCCTAACGACCACAATTCGAAGCTCATGTCTCAATATTTTTCCGTTTGTGCGTGTAACCTCTCGGGTTAGGCGTGATTGATATTGTCGACCCAAAGTTACAGTAAATTGGGGCGTTTACCTCCCCGGTTCCAATCATCATAGCTCAGGTGGATTGATCCCCTCAATTCCGTGGATGCATCGTATGGAGTCACCCCGGATTCTTTGATCACCCCCACGCCGCTTGCCCAAAACCGGCAGGCCGAGCTGTCTTTGCTTTGGAGGGGATCGCCACTCTGCCCTTGTCTGAGGCACTTTCCACCTATCAGTAACCATTTTGCGCAGGTACACGGGGGAGTGGTGCTCCAGTAAGGAGTCATATACCGTACCGGCGAGTTCACCGGCCATCGGACAACCTCCGGGAATATCTGATGAGTCTAGGCTGCTCATCGCGGCTGTTGCTCAACTTGTCGCTGCATCCCTTGCTCGAAAGAAACTTTAACCATGACTACACTCGTGCCAGACTTGCCCATCTTGGTGAATTTGGTGAGATCACGGATTCACGGCGTGTCTCCGACGATCCAAGACTTGAATCCACCCCCAGATTTTCGAGGAGACACGGCACTTAGGGGCGATGTACATCTCTTCCCCGCATTTATACGGTCTCTTTCTCGTTCTTTTGTACCCGAGGAAGCCTTTGCATCCGCGGAATTGGATTGCCGCCCATTCGTACGAGAGATGCAGCAAACGAAATCCTGGAAGCACAGACGGTGTCACACTACAAGAGTCGATGGCCCCCACGTTTGGGATGTTATGAGCAGAGCTTGAGACTTGTGCTCCAGCGATCAGTTAAAAAGCTCAGGTTGTGCATTTGCTGCGGTGCCATCTCGAGCCAAATTACTCCCCTTCTCGCATAGTATCCTCTCCACTTTGCCCTTGGTGTAAGGGTTACCTCCAACAAAGTCACCATGGCAGACAACGCCCCGGCAGAGCAGTCGCCCGGCACAAAGGCCGAAATCACAGACGTTCCGACCATTTCTCACACTGAGGGTAGCCCAGAACATTCCAAATGGACAGCCAAGGTCGCCAATGGCGATACGGCCATGACGCTGTTCGATGACCCCGACGAGCTTCATGAAGAAATCGATCCCGTCGAAGCAAGAAAGCTCTTGTGGAAAATCGACTTCATGATTCTTCCCTACCTCGCGGTGTGCTATGCCTTTTTCTATATCGATAAGACGACATTGAGTTACGCCGCTATCTTCGGCATCCGTGATGATTTGCATTTGCATGGGACTCAGTACAACTGGCTAAGTAGTATTTTCTACTTTGGTTTCTTGGCTTGGGCGTTTCCGACGAATTTCTTGATGCAACGGCTTCCTATCGGTGAGTGTCCTTACAAAATCCTATTCGACATTCGTCTAATTGTTCATTTCAAGGTAAATACTTGGGGGCCAACATCTTCATGTGGTAAGTTGCTTCCCTACATACTAGTATCAGTAGACATTTGCTTACGATTCATTGTTCTGTGAAAGGGGCGTCTTCCTCATGATTCAAGCAGCATGCAATAGCTTCGAGACCCTCGCTGTCCTCCGAGCCCTCGGTGGAGCCGCAGAAGCTTGCTCAGACCCAGCTTTCATGCTTATTACAAGCATGTGGTACACTCGGCGCGAACAACCCGTCCGTATCGGCTTGTGGTATACTGCCAATGGACTGGGCATCGCTCTCGGTGGTCTCCTCGGGTACGGCATTGGCCACATTCGAGGTGCCTTGCCCTCCTGGAAATACGAATTCATCGTAATGTGAGAGATACCTTACTCTCTTCGCGTGGTCTAGTACTGACAATGACTCAGTGGAGCTTTGTGCGCATCTTGGGGAATCATCATGTTCATTTTCCTCCCTGATTCGCCTGTCAATGCTCCCGGTCTTACAAAGAGGGAACGCCGAATCGCGGTTGATCGCATCAGAGAGAATCAGACTGGTGTTGAGAATAAGCACCTCAAGCCATACCAAATCGTCGAGGCATTCAAGGATTACAAGCTGTACATGTTCTTTATCCTGGGCATGGTCTGTACGTTGAAGAAACTCGTGTCCAACTTTATCGTTTAACCACTGACGATGAACCAGGCAACGTCCCCAATGGCGGTATTTCTAATTTTGGAACCATCATTATCAAGGGCTTCGGTTTCTCTACCTTGGTGACTACTCTCATGCAGGTATGAAAGAATCTCGGTTCAAGCATCAAACTCTCATAATAACAGTGCTAATGCTCGTCTTAAAGATCCCCTACGGCGTTTTGATCGCACTCTCGATCCTGGCCTGCGTATACCTCAACGATCGCTTCGAGAACCGACGATGCGTTTTCATTCTCATCTTCTTGATCCCGAATTTGGTCGGCGCCTTTGGTCTTCGCTTCGTCCCCACTCAGCATGGTGTGGGTCGCCTGATCTGCTATTACCTGACTGGTCCCTATAATGCTGCTTTTGTGCTCATCTTGAGTATGCAGATTGCAAACACTGCCGGTCTGTGTCCTTTTTACCCGGGAGGTATAAAGTGTTTGATTCAGTTGCACTGACGCGAGTATCAGGCCATACGAAGAAAGTCGTCACCAACGCAGTTCTCTTCCTCGGGTACTGCACGGGCAATATTGCCGGTCCATTCTTCTATAAGACTGATCAATCGTGGGTCACTTGATCCTAGCACCTAGCAGGCATTTGCTAATAAATCCATCCAGGCCCACGTATCCGCTTGGCATTTGGTCTATGATTGTCTCGCATCTGATCGAAGCGGTGCTAATCACCACCCTCGGTCTTCTTTTACGATGGGAGAACAAGAAGCGCGATGAAATCCAGTCCCAGATGCCAGGTGGTCTTGAAGGTCGCGATCTAGACTCCACTGCCTTCTTGGATTTGACTGATCGCGAAAACCTCAAGTAAGTGGCCTTCTTTCTTTTCTTTGACCAGGATGTGAGGTGGACAGTTGCTGACTGATATAGTTTCCGCTACATCTATTGAGGTCAACCTGAGTCGCTTATGAAGAGGAGGATAAGGTGTTTCCAAGCACGAAGGATGCTTAATATTTCCATTTCCAGGGGGTCATGACCTAATGTTCAGAGAGCAGAGACAGGAATGAATACGTTCAAGAACGCCAGATTCTGAACGCGCGTCTTGCTGTGGGACTCTGCGAGTTCTCTTCCTCAACTTGATGTTTCCCAACGATTGTCAAGAACACCTGATCCAGAGTCGTCTGGCTGACAGAATAATACTGAATTCCAAGATCACTTTTCACGCCTTCCAGTTTTGAAAACAGATTCCCAATATTACCACCACTGTCCGAAGCAGATGGCAGTACGGGATTCTCCGTAGACTGCGGCGTAAAACTCGACGAAATTTTCTCATCTTGCGAGCTCGAGTCGTGATCAAGATCTTTGGTAGATTCGGTTGGTACACTGAATCGCAGCTGTCCATGATAGGTCTTTTGCTCGATGACAGCCCCACGGAAGGTCATCTGCACCCAATCTCGCACTCGGGCCATGTCAACATCCGACGTATGCGGAGCATGCGAGTGAACGATATGCACGTGGTACATGTCACCGTACTTGCTTCGAAGATACTCCGTGGTGCCCAGTGCGAGCATGCGCTTCGCCATGATGCCCGCACGATTAGCCAAGGCATCTGCCTCTTCCATGGAATGAGTAGTCAGAACAATGGACCGGCCAGGCGCCACAGAAGCGAGTGTCTTCCACATAACTCGTTTCGAGGCAGCGTCCATTCCGGACGATGGCTCATCGAGCAGCAGTACAGCCGGGTTGCCCATCAGTGCAATGCCCAGGGACAGCTTGCGCTTGTTACCGCCAGACAATTTTGTTGCCATACGGTGCCGGAAGGGCGTTAGTCCAACAGCCTGGATGACCTGACTCACGTTGTGGTTCACGTCTGGCACTCCTCGGATCTTGGCGTAGAATCTGAGGTGCTCGATCACTGTCATCTGGTCCATCGCGTCGAACTGAGGGCATACGCCGAGATGTGATCGAGCAGCCGCGCGAGATTTTGCAACCGAGACGTCTTCAACAAAGATCTCTCCTCCACGGTTGGAGGGCTTGATGTCGCCGCGAATCAGGCTGATTGTTGTGGTTTTGCCAGCACCGTTCGGTCCGAGCAGAGCGAAGACTTCTCCTCGTTTGACGCCGAAACTGACATTCTCGACAGCGACGAACTTTTTGAAAGATTTGGTGAGATTCAAAACTCGGAGCCCGTCGTCTGAGTCCTTGACCCTGGCAAGTTCGAGGGCAACGTCTTCGTCCATTTGCTGTTTTTCCTCGAGGTCTTCAGATTTGGATGTCGATCGGAAGGGTAAAATAATCTGTCTACCGCCGTCAAAATAGAGGACCAGTCCAAATAAAACCAGGGATTGAACGATGAGATAGACTATGGGTCCTCCATAAACGGTGATCCCTCCCGGATAAGTGACAATCTCTCTATCTCGGCAGAGGATCGAGAATATATTGAGCGTGACGAACATGGCTCGTGACAAACTTCCAATTGGGGTGATGATGGAGATAGTGAAGTGGACGATTGAGAGATACGAGTCGATCTTGTCCGTAGGCGCATATGTGAGAACTGACATATATCCGATAAAGTAGACGAGGAAAAAGACGCATTGCATGCCCGCGACGAATGCAAATGCCGATAATTGTGATTTGGCGATGAGGGAGATTAGATACGCCAGAATCGTCGAACAAAGACCGTAGAGGAAGAGGACGACAAAGAGGTACTCTGCGTGATACCAAACGTCCGAAGCGGCTCGGAGGATCACAATGGTCAAGACACTGACAAGCAAGTTGATGCAGAAGTCGAAGCATAGATATGCAAGCCATAGGGGGAGCTTCCGGACGCCATTGCTGTAGTGCAGGGCACGCACGTTTCGCAGCCTTTCCACTGTCGGATAGAGTGCGAACAGAGCTGGATAAACTGCAAAGGCCAGACCAAAGTACACTAGTAATTGCAGCATATTGCCAACATCACTTTGCCAAGGGATATCAAATGCCTGATACTGAAAGCCGATGGAGATGTTCGTCAGGAAAATGTCCATAGCATTTTGGGTCGCAGCGGCTAGTGGGAAGAGACCATTGTTGCCTTTCCAGGCAAAGGTTGGGTTGGATGATGCGTCACCGAGCCAGAAGCCTCCGGGTGTCACATTTCCTTGGTATTGTCTGATATAAGAATTGAACTCGTCAAAGGTATCCACTGTGTGGACCAAGGAGGACAACTTTGATGTTAATTCCAGATCCACTTCGGATGGCCCGGATATTGATTGCAGGTAGCTCTGCAACGAAGAAGGCGAAATGCGACTGGGAGGGCCAGCAACGAACCAAACCTTGTTGATGGAACTTAGGGTCTGAACATCAGGGGAGCTGTAAAGCCCAGGCCCAGAACAGGTTGGCTTGTCTGCGTTTTTGAGGAACAAAGTCACCAAGCCACTGGCAATGATAGGGATGAGAAACGCAGCCAAGTAGGGTATAAAGTTGCGACGCAGAATTGTCGCGCGCTTGAGAAACAACGTCCAAGCTTGGCGGGTCATGCCAATACGTCTTCCTTTTAAGATCTGAGGAGAATTCTCCTCGGCAGGCGTCTGACCAGACTCATGAGTCTTAGACGTTTGACTTGGAGCCTCCCTAGCATCAGCTGGACTTGTGTTGTCGGTCATCTCACGAGCAACCTTCAGGAAAACGTCCTCGACCGTAGGCCCACTGATTCGATAGTCGGAGACTCCCTCGCTTTCAAGCATGTCGACAACGCGTGGAACAAGTGCAGACTCTTGAACAGTGTATACTGTCTCGTCGAAATGAACCTCTTTATTCACACCCTCCAGGGTCATTCCAGAGCGGGTATCGGACCCAGGGATATGAGGGACATGAACTCGATAGCCCGAGCCAAGGCGATTCTTTAGCTCGACAGTGGATCCTTCGGCTTCCAATGAACCCTTAGAGAGAATAGCTATGTGATCCGCAAGCAATTCTGCCTCATCAAGGAAGTGCGTGGTAAGGACGATGGTTCGTCGTCCTCTTTCTGCCAAAAGAATATCCCAGATCTTCCGTCGAGAGATCGGATCGAGGCCAGATGATACTTCGTCAACACAACAGACCGAGGAACCACCAGTGAACATCATGGCCAATTGCAATTTGCGTTTTTGTCCACCAGAGAGGGTTCTTGATTGTGCATTGAGCTTGTTGCCCAGATCACAACTCTCAATCAAAAGAACCAGCTCGTGTTCCTTGTCCAGGTCTCGTAGACTCTTCAGCCCGTTGAAAGTCTTCACATGTTCTTTCACGGTCAAAGTATTCCAAAGAACATTTTTCTGAGGGCACAAGCCAAATTTCCCACCATGGTCTCCATAGTCGAGCCGAATAGTCCCAGATGTGATTTTGGTGAGGCCAGATATCGCATCGAGGGTGGTTGATTTCCCTGAGCCATTTGCACCGAGAAGAACCATAATCTCACCCTTGACCACGTTCAAGCTCAAATTATTCACCGCTAGGACGCTTTGCCGCTTGGAGCCGAACAGCTTTCCGAACTTGCGACTTAACCAGGAGGGTCGGTACTCTTTTGAGAAACCGTCCAAGTTCAACGCTGAAGAGTCCGGTAGCGTGCCCGTAGTTCTGCTAGCAGAAGTCGTCCCGTAAAGCATTCTCTCGACCCACGCCCCCAGGACTGGATAGACGATAATTTGCACGATCAACAAAATCCACAATGCGATTCCTGGGATCGTCCATGGGTTATCTGGGGCCGCTTTGACGAGATTAGTCGGCAAACTCTGTTTCTCCCATCTTGCCATCTGAACAGAAAAGAAGATATAGTTCATCGACGGAAAAAGCAAAGCGAGAACAACCACTGCGCCGTTCGAGTTGATACCCCCAAGCTGCGCCACCACACCGAGCACGAGATTGGCGATAACGACAGAAATCCCGCTAAGTTGTGCTTTTCTGAAGAATGACGCGCCGAATATGGAGAACGACGATAGTGCTAAGCCGGCAAGAAGGTGATTGATGACAGTAATCCCCGCTGAAGTCTTGGCGAAGACACCATATTTGAGAATGATGGCTGTGATGACCCATCCTGGGGCGTAGATCAAATCCAAAGCGAGATGGGCGGCCATAAATCGGGCAGCTTGAGCCTTCCAGTGAGATGTACTGGAGATCATGCAGTCGATCAGCTGGCTCATGCCTAATTCGCGCTCCATGGCAATCAGCCCAGTAAGCTGGTAGGTAACCCCGACAATTCCGATGAAGAGGGCAACACTGATGACATCGATAATCGCGCTCATGTAGCGCACTCGAATCTGATCTTGGCGTTGCTTTTGCGTCAAGGAGGTGAACGGATATTCATCGATCTGGCCAGGAAGCGCATTCTGGTCGAGTGTGGAGTTGTTCTCAGCGATAGCCCAGTCAATTGAGTGCTGGAACGGGAGCAGATAAATTTCCTGGTCATTGTTGGCCTTTTCGGTGTTGATCTTCACGCCGAGAGAACCATCAGCTCGAATCGAGTAGTTCCAGATGCCACCCGGTCCCTCAGTAGGCGACGAATAGAATACTGCGGCAGCCACACATGACGATGTTCCCCTCAGTGTTGTTCGACATGTGTCGCGCAAGTCACTCTCCTCAGAAAGGATGATGACCTGGTCTCCATACTGACGTGCTGGCGCAGCGACTCGATCGATGACTTTCTGAATGTCGCCGTTGGAATAGCCGCTATTGACAAAGACGAGCTTGTCCCTCCCACCACCAACAGCGCTCAAAGCGTCCCCAAGTGCACGCACAGGAGATGGGTGCGCG
Source organism: Penicillium simplicissimum (assembly GCA_024706585.1). Classification (NCBI taxonomy): domain Eukaryota; kingdom Fungi; phylum Ascomycota; class Eurotiomycetes; order Eurotiales; family Aspergillaceae; genus Penicillium; species Penicillium simplicissimum. Next base: position 518,403 of record JAMZTW010000014.1, read on the forward strand.
ATTCCATAGATGGAGGGAGGAACAAAGAAGTTGCGTGCATAGGAGCTGACTTATCAACAAACCGTGCCTTCTCGATGGATGAACCTTACTTACATAATAGCAATGAAAACAATCGGCAGAACAAACGCGCGTAAGACGGTCGTGATACTGGGCCGGACTAGCGTGATCAGCAGGTTCTTGACGGTCAACGTCCACACCTGCCTGAAGAAGCGACTCATCGTGTCCGCGTCATTTGCAGACCTTGGAGAAGGTGGAAAGGAAGCATCGACTGCATGACAAGGCATCCAGATTATTTCCTGGTTATCGTATTCGCATTTGGTGCTCACTCCTGAGTGGCAGTGAGCAGACCGAAAAGGCTAGCGTCCATTGGCACTGGAAGCGATCGGGGCGTGGCGCCTTCGCTTAAGCCCATTCCAACTCTGACAGCTTTCGTAGGAACCGGAGAAGAATGACTTTCACTGGAATCATGATCTGTTCGACGCGCCCGGAAAGCCCTTCAAGGGGTATGAGGCTCAATAATAGATCCAGCGTACCAGAAATTGAATCAGCCCATCCTAGCATATATAGAATATTTGTTCTCATCCGTCCTCGACTCCTCACCAACATGAAGTCCCCCAGGAACCAAAGCCCGGACAGGCTCCACTCGTCATCTACGATATTCTCCGCCACAGTACCCAGACCCCCACCGCCGCAGTTCTACCCCCGAACTGAGCAATTAAATTGGAGGAGACAGGGATTCATTTGACATTCTCATAATTTTAGGCAAGTGATGATCTTAATTTCGGAAGTACCTAGCCAGAGCGTTTCGATTCTGAATGCAAGGCTGCGGTGACTGATGGATGATGAGGTCGGTGGCACTGCTCGATCTCGATCTTGCCGCAGGGTGTTGCGTTTAGTTTTACCCTGTTCGGGAAGTCGAATATTAGGTTTTTAAAAGTTCACTCCAAAATGCATTGTGCAATAACGTATAGCAACAGCAGATTTTGTCCTTCGTTTCTAGAAATACCGAGACTCTTGGAACGGCGTGGCATGCGTATACGCCAAGCGCCCTCAAATTATCACGCTCTTGGCGGTGGTGCTCTTGTTGTGGTAACAACCTCATTTCGTGAGTACATCGCTTTGTTCGTATTGTCGAGCTTTTGCAAATCCATCACTGCCCGAATTTCGTTTGTGAAAGAATGCGAGTTGATAAATTGTCCTACACAAGGGGATTAATTTCCAGCCATATCGTGGCTTTTGATCCCCGCAAGTACTTCCACCCTTGATCATGGCACATAAATCCCTGTTGTGGTAGGGAAAAGAGCTACTTGTTATAATTTGAACTAAATCTTTGATGCAATATAGGTGAAATAAGGTTTTATTGATGTTTTGCATATCGAAACTTCATGAAAAAAAAAATTTGGACCTGAATCCGAGCAGTGCCTGTTTTACCTCATTGGGTAGTCACAATCGCCAGTAACCTTAAACATCAAGATCAAGATGTATTTATCTTGATCTGAAGTAGTCTTTAAGTTATTTCGCGGGGATGGAATCATCCGTCAATCTCTATGCGCCAAGGCTGATCTGACACGCGGCCTGGTTGGATAGATTTGTAGGAATACACCTGTCTTTGACTGATCTACATGCTTATATGTAGAAGTTGGTATCCTAAAGCAAAACAGGTCATTAAGGTTGCCTCACAGGGAGTGGGTGGAAAATTCAATCGCATAGCGTTTGCCACTAATCAAGTAGTTGAACGTCCCTCTGTTCATGCTTATTCCAAGGCGTGCTACCGAGTATAGGAAAATGATTGATACCAGTAAAAGCTGCCCATAAGGGAGTCTATTGGAAACGGACTCAATTTCCAGCGGACCGCACTTTGACGGCGGGGTCATAGAACTCCCTAAAGTAGTGGAAGCACGCTGCACGATGGCTTTTCACGGCAAAATCGCAGGTAGTCGCCAGACCATCCGCGTGTTCGGATCACTGCTTAACCGAAGACTAGCTGCAGAAGAGGCTTGGTTCATTAGTGACCCAGGAGGAGCCACGATAGTATAGGGCCTACACGGTGTACGGGGTACTATAGCTAGTCCTTAGTCTCCAGTGACAGGTCTCCGTCTCCTTTGGTGGGGACCAGAAGGTGGCCTAACGGTCTCGTCAGTCGTGGACTTAGATATGGGTGTGTGCATACATATTTGAAACACCGTTCGGTGGAAATGTCGCTTGTTCTCCGAATCGGCGAATTCGCTTTTTTGATTTCTCCGAATGCTCGATGTATGCTCCTACAGTAAGCGGAAATAACGGTGGGAATAATCCACCGATATATGCGCAGCTATAAACACCGGGGCTTTCCTGTCTGGGCTGCCGCCGCTTTAACGAGGGCGATCAGGCCCAGGCCGATCAGGGGCGTGCTCAATTCTACTCCGTGAGCAAAAGCGGCGAGGGGGTGAGAACTAGAATGGAAGGAGAGCGCCAAGCGTAAGGTTGCCAGACAAAATCTGGTCTATATGCAAGAATGATCACAGGCGACGCCCCTATGTAACCTCGTTTGGTTCAGCGCTGATCATCAATTGATAGTGAAACATAGCCTCCATTCGGCCTTCTGAATGCCCGACGTCCGAGACTGTATCTCGACACAAGTCGCAATCGTGTTCAATCATCCGTTTCCCAAATGGTGCGACAGCATGCCCAAGTGAGAACGGAGATTATTAGTCCTTTCAAAAGCCGAGCTGCAGCGGGCCTGATGCTCCACCCTCGACAGCGATCAGCGGCAGCCGAGTCTGAAATGGATCTTTGGCGTTGTTGGTCTGCGGTGTTAGCAGTGTCCGAATCCGTGGGACTAGCGTGGGCAAAGGTGGTGGTGATGTCCGTGGGATGAGGCTGACCCGCACGATGAGATGTTGATGGCTTGATAAACTATTTAATCACGCCATCTGTCCCCAGAATGTAGTCATTTTCCAGCCTTCTCATTGCTCTACACTGCGTTAAGCTTAATTGTCTAAACACCTTTGAATTCTTTCATCTACTTCTTGATACGCCATGACTAGAACCGACGCTGTTCAGGCCAATGAGTCCCCCGCATCGCCCAAGCGGTTGATGCTCATCAGCGTGCCCCGCACGGCCTCTAACCTGCTCTTGAAGATTCTCAATGTTTCCCAACAGCCACAGCTTTTCACCAACCACAGAAGTGGTTATTTCTTCTTCCCAGCCTTCACTGCGGCTGCGCAGGTTGGCCTTATGGGCAAAGCGCCGGGCGATTGGACCCCTGGAGACAAGCAGCAATACAAGTCCAGCATTCAACGATGCCTGGATGATCTGGAGGGCTGGTCGACGCGGGCGCAAAACGAGGGCAAAGTCATGTTCGCCAAGGAGCACGCATTTTGGATCTTCAACCCGGCCGCACAGCATAAGCTGAGGACCGGCGAGGAGTATCCCGACTTCTTTGAAGAAATGCGAGTCAACATTCCGGACTCGTACGGCCCGACACGGAGTTACTGCAAGGCCAACGAGACGTTCTTGTCGGACGAGTACCTTCGAACTTGGCAGATGGCCTTCATCATCCGTCACCCCGCCCTGGCCTGGCCATCCATGTACCGCGCCATGCAGAAGGTAGCGGAAGTGGGATTCATGGACGAGGACGGTGTTAAGGGCTCCTCCTTGTCAAACATGAGCTTGCGCTGGACTCGTATGATGTATGACTGGTGCACAAAGCAACCCGATGTCCCGACTCCGCCTCCCGTGGTGGACGCCCACGATCTCATTCACAGCCCCGAGATCGTCCTGAAGCTCTGCGACCAGACCGGGCTAGACAAGGAGTGCTTGCAGTTCGAATGGAAAGCTAACGACCACAAGAAGTCCCAGGAGTGGACCTTGGCCGATGAGGTCGCCGATGCACAAAAACGAGACTTGCATCGGCGTACTGCCGAGATTATGCTGTCCACCCTGGAGGCGTCCAATGGTATTGTCAAGGACAAGGCCCCAGAGAATATTGATATCGCCGCGGAGGCTGCGAAGTGGAAGGCGGAGTTTGGCGAGGAGATCGCAGGACTCATTGAGCAGGCCGTCTGGGACTCGATGCCAGACTACGAGTACCTCAAGGCCCGACGTCTCACGGCCTAGGAAGTGGAGGATGGAGGCAGAAGATGTATCAATGCCTGCTGCAATTTATTGTTGCAATGAATAAATAACGTGAAAACAAATTAATTTGGCGAGGACTGCACATGCGGCTACTCTGAATACACGCTTCGGTTAGCATGGTTGCTCGATGGTACATTTGAGGGTCTTACGATCTTTTTTCAGTCTCACAAAGGCGGCAGTATGGTCGATTCCAGTGCTCTCGCTGTATGTCCTAGGTACCAAACGCCGAGTCTGCATAGAGTAGCTTCCAGGCCGAGGAACAAGCTCTCCTATCCACGTTGAGAGGACTTGAATCTTCGGGCAGATCGTTTCGACTTTGCCCGTCTCGCTCATTTCCCGGTCGTTGGAGCACAATTATAAGGAGACATTGTAGACTTGAAAACAAATTGGATATGAGCAGGTAATAATACATCTTAAATATGCTAAATTGATCGCTCCAGACAATCGTACAATCAGCGCTTACCGCCACCCATAAAGGCCTTCTTCTGGCGAATATAGGCATTGACAACGTTCTCCACACTGCGACGGTCGTGCTTGCGAGACCTACAAAGATAAAAAAGATCAGTAAAGTGGTCAAAGAACTGGCAGTGCCGAGGGTATTTGGGTGATCCACGAACCGCATGTAGTACAATCTCGCGCGACGGATCTTGCGCTGCGCACGCTGGACAATCTCCACGCTCTGGATATTCGGGTTGAACACCTTCACGGACATCTCGACGGCAACGCGGGTGAGCTCATTGCGGAGCAGGAAGGAAGTGTCGATTCCGCGCAGCTTGATGCTCAGCACAACACCGTTGAACGGGTCACCGTTCTTGAATGTGACGCGGACAATATCACCGGGCTTGATACTGCGAGGGTTGCGGCGGTAGTCGAACAGAGCCTTGCGCTCGCCCTTGGGGTCAAGGGTCTCCAATTGCGACTCGGTGACCTTTGCGACGGGGTCTTTGCATGCTTTGCGGGCGGAGGGGGGAGGAGTGAAGACTTTGATAGGTTTGGGAGCTGCAATTGGGCAATATGTCAGGCCAATGATCGGGATGTTAATGAATTCTGCTTGCAGCACATACCATTCTCGGGACGCATCCGAGTTGGCACTTGTGATAGGAATTGTTCGGGGAGATTTTGAGGGAGAGGGAGGCGCTGAGGGCGCTGGGAGTAGGCGGTTGAGAGGAAACGCCGGCTCATCTGAGGTTGAAGGCCCTCTTGGGTCTTTAGTAAGGACCTCAAGCAGCCCAGTGGCCGCATCGTTGGTAGAGCTGCCATGGTTGTGATTATTTGAGGATGACAAGAAAGCTGGAGTCGAGTTTTGGATGGAGCGGAATGGCAGAATTTCTGCCAAGCCCCGACTTTGTTCGGCGATGTCCTTCTCCGCCTCAACTTTCTGCTCGCGTTCTGCCTTTGCTCCGTGGTTAGCGCACTGGGGCATTGAGTCGCTGCTTGTTCTTTTGAGCGATTCCAGGTGCCTAGATCGAAGTTTTAAACCATGGCGCAATTCTCCATGGGTAGTTTTGTCCGCTGGACGAGCAGCATGCGCCAGTCGGTGGGCTCTCAGACTCGCAACTATGCTTCAAAATCAGGTGCGATGCTACTCCATGTACTCATTTGCTGCAGTTGCAAGATGCTGACAAGTGTTTGATGCTACAGCGATTCCAACATTTTCCCAGACTTCCTCCCCCGAACTGGACCAGCTTCTCTTCCGATTCCGTCAAGACCGCTTCATCCCATCTGGACTCCCCAACCAACACCGCCGAAACATGTTCAAGGAGAAGCACAGGCAACGTCTAGAGGAGGAACCGATCACCGTGGCAGTTAGTGAGGCGGAAGACTTCACATTGCGACCCATGACAATCCAGGAACTGCCCACTAAGAAGGACGCTTACGAGGTCCTACGACTCATCGCCGCCAACAACGAGTGGAAGGCTCTCGTTCCTTTCTTGACCGGCCTGTACATGTCAAACTTCAGACTCAGCAACAACCGATTGGCACAGCTCGTTCGCAAGGCCAGCGACGCAGGCAAGCTCTCAGTCATCATGGAATGTATCCGCCAGGGCCACCGGACCGGCTTCCACCTCCGTGATTTGACGGTCGTGCAGCGGCTCTTCTACGATCTCCACGTTCTCGCGCAAAACGCCGACTTCAAGGGGCCTGCCTTTACCAAAGCGCTCAACATGGCAAAGCAAGCGGTGGATCTGATGGACCAAGACACTGCGATGCATACCTCTCTCGCCAAGGCCGAGAACCCGAAGCACCAGCCCTTCGTGATCGGCACGCTTCTCGAGCTTAGCGCCGCCCGGGCGATCAATGAGTTCGGAGGGAAGGACCAAGCGAACGAGGTTCTGGGCTACGTGCGCAAATTGATCGCATCTTGGCCAATTTTCCAAGAACAAGGCAAGTTGGCTGTTGAAGTTGCCTCTGCGTCAGAGCGGGCCCAGCAGATCATTGCTGTCTACAATGGCCTGCGGTTAAGCCTTTCCATCCATGGGTTGGCATTGGATAAGGAGCTCCACGACTCCGTGACCGCATGCCTGGCTGAGGCTAAGGACGAGCTGGAGAGTATTGTGGACGCAGTGGAGCAAACTTCTGTCCAGGAGTCTGTCCGCTCTATTATTCAAGCATAGTCGCCCAGAACGAGATTTGTTGATCCTCTCAAATAGCTGGAGGGCCTATGTGCATGTGTATACTACTTTATTTCGATATCGGAGCCAAACTTGTATTCCACTAAATGAACATTGATTTACTGGCCGGGAAGTCCACGCTAAATGCTCGAATGGAATTCGCGTCTTGAGGAGGATGGTTGGTCCCCAATTCTGAATTTTATTCATTCACAAGAACCCCGAAAATATCGGCAACGCTTGAGGGGAAAGAACTGTTTCATGCTATCCGTGCATGATAATCTCAGGCACTCAACTCAAGGGTGTTGTCGGTGCTGATGCGTCCACGTACAGCTAGCGTAGTTTTATTGCCCACGACAGCAGGGCCAGCAACCAGAATCTACAGGAAAGCATGTGTTAGCTCCAGTGCAGAAGGAAGTCAGAGAATTTGAGTTAAGAGCTTACCTGGCCCTCCGGGTTGTCTGCAGATGCCTGCTGCTCAGAAACGCCGGTCAAAGTGACCTCGGTGCTGCTAAGGGGAGATCCAAAGTGACTCGGGCCACTGAGATCCCGATAATCGAACACATTGGTTTGGGCGATGGCGCCAGCAATGCCGGGTCCAGTCAGAGCGTATACAATGCGAGTACCCATGTAGATGCGGAGATCCGTCAGCTGCTCCGAGGTCATGCGGACCGAGGCATCGGCATCGACACGATGAGAGATACAAAGAAGGCGCAGCTTCTCCAGTGAAAGCTCTGCAGTTGGGCCGACCTGTGCAAGCTGGCTGAAGAAGTTTTTGGATGGCATGTTGCCTGCATCCAGGGTTCGAGCCTGGAGCCATCGGCCCAGAGAAGAGACCAGGCCGGTGTGGGGTTTCATAACGCGATCATGGTATTCAGACATAGTCTGTGAGGATGCAATAATCACAGTTGGGGAAACGCCATTTGTAGCGAGGGCAAAGTCGACGTTCTCACCGGCAACCGAGTTCAATGCAATAGAGGCGTTCGAAAAGAGGGCGTTGAAAATCTGGCAAAGGGGATATGATCGTGACAGCGAATCGATAGAGAGGACGAGGTCAGAAGCGCTGAAGCGTTGATTTCGAGGGAGGGCTGAGCCGAGAGCGCTGATCGCCGCCACGAGGTTCTGTACCAGAAGTTAGACCTTTCCAGAAACACGAGCGACGCAATTGAAAAACCATAGCAGCAAGCATCTGAAACACCCAGATACCCTGCCTTGAAGGGAAAGGTGCATAGATGCTACCAGGTTCAATCGAGGCGAAGGGATCGGGTGATCGCATTGCTGCGACATGGCCAAGCGGACTTTGATTTTCTGGAAAGTCCCTTACCTCTTGCTTAAAATCAATGAATTCGCCAGATTGACAATCAGAGGGCCAGACGGTGTGCACAGCAGGAGCTGGAGTCGTCGGGTCGTATTCGGGGACGTCAAACCCAGCAATATCCTTGCCTTCCTCTGCCAGTTCGTGCCAGACAGAAACCTCGAGAGTACATTTGACATCCTTGGGGACTTCGTGCCAATCCATGTGACGATTCCCATATTTGGCAACCCAAATAACAACGGAGACCTGCTTGTTTCCCTTCGTGACGAGAGACAAATCAACTGAGCCAGCTTCGGCAATAAGTGCATCCGCCTTGGAGTTCTGCAGGTGGCTAGAGAGGTTCGTCGCGGGAAGGTTGTGGGGGATCAGGACAATCTTGAAGCCGTAGAATGATCCAGCTGTGAGAGTTTGCATCAGTGCATGATAACGGAGATTGCGTAAGTTGGGTCCTACCAAAGATAGCAGCCAGCAATTCGATAGAGTCGGTCAGACAAACAGCAACGGTCTTCACTTCGGCTTTCTGGAGGTGACGGCCAATAACATTGATCTCCTGTGTTACTTGAGCCAGCGAGTGCTCGACGGCCTTCTTGCCGAGGACTGTGTAGATTTTGCCCTGCTTTCCAGAGGCGGTGCCATCCTCGTTCAAAGCTCCACGAACAGCGGTCTTCCAGATATCGCGCAGATCACCCCGACGGCCGGCAGTCCACTTCGGAGCTCCCGGGTCTTTCACGTTCAATCCTGATCGGAGAGGGAAGCCGTACGGTGTCTCAAGGCTGCGGTAGGTTGCAGACTCTCCGGCTTGCCGAATGGGAGATGCAGTAGATTGACGGGCGAGGAGGAACGGATGAATATCAGGGTCCCTGTTTGAAACAACAGAATAGATGGCAAAGGCAGCTAAAATGCCAGCAAATATGGTAGTGTAAATGTTCCAGCCTGCAAGAAGCTCTGACAATGCTGCGTCTAGCTTCTCCAAGATGGGGGTCTGGTCAGCCATGTCGGCTAGTTGACGATCGCAGGACCGACAAGAACTGTTTAAACAAGGGGGAACGCGATGCGAAGATTTGGAGAGCTGCGTGCTATAAAGCTGCAGTGTAGTTTTCGGATTTCCCCAGTTCGATATCTGAGATGTTATGTTCATCAACAAGCGCTGTTTGTGTCAACAATAAGCAGCGCCAGATACCACAATGACGTTTGAGGGGTCCCGCGGGAGGCGGAAGAGGCGGCGGGTCGGGTCAACCAAAAAACCGGCGTTTAATCTTGACGCGGCGGCGTCTGTTTCTTCGCTGATCCTAGCCACTTGCGACCATCAAAACATCTCCTGGGGGATGACCTTCTGAACAACACTTCTCTTCAGGGCAATGCTGATGCCAAAGTGAAGTCTCGCAGCTTTCCTTTCTCTCTCAATTCAGGTAAGTCCCACCCCTCGATTTCTGTCCAAAGGTAAGTTTACAGCCCCCATGTCCCGGTCAAGTGCTCAAGACAACCGTGTACTGATCGCAAGGTACAGCCCCTCTGTCATTTGTTGCTCTTCCTCGCAAGACCCCCACGCTTTCTGTCTGCGTTGTCATTCCGTCGCGATCCATGGCTACGCAATCGCTTCTATCCACACCCAGAGTTGCGCGTGCCGCTGCGCCTGTCGCAACTCCTACCTCCGAGGGGCCAGCGACACCAGGCAAATGGCGCCATCCTCAACTCGGTGAGGTCGTGCGACGCCAAAATGCTGCGACATTTAATGATAAGAATCTGCGGAGCGTGGTCTGGAATGGATCCACACTGGTCTTGACCTGGGTCTTCGGAGGCACCTTGAAGTCTTAGTGCGTCCTGACTTGTCTCTTCTGTTGCACTTGGAACATTCAATCCTAACTGGTCTTTCAACAGCGCTCGCCGGGTATTTGACAATGACCCTCTCTATCACCACCTCCCTTTGCTCCTCCTGCAGGCGCTTCTGTTGTTTAATATTCTCATGGCCCTGTACCCCCTCTTCAAGCCAAAGGATGACCTTTCCGATATCCCGCTCACCCCTACTCAACGTGCACTTTTGGGCTTGAACCCTGCCACGGCGCCTCCTATCACTCCCGGAACTACCTATGTTACTCCGCCCCGCTACCGCCTGTCCACCTCGCGCAAAGCGAGCCCTGTCAGTGCGAGCCGCCAAGCCACCTCTCCATTGTCCTCGACCCCTACATATACAGACCGCCGTGTTTCTTCCGGCACCCCGTTCTCGCCTGCATCCAGTCCTTTGTTCAACAAGACTATGGCTAACGGGGGTCGGGAATCGGGTCGCAGGCCGAGTATCGGGTCCTCATCTCCTCTGGCCCGGAGCAACTCGTTTGGAGAATCTACTATGTCAAGCATGTCTAGTACTGGTCCTAGCACGCCTTCTCCCCTCGGTGGAAAACGCCGGAGCCTGGGAGTCAGTAACAAGTGGCTGTATGAGAGAAGCCGGAGACTCTCTGCTAGCAATGGCACTATGTGATATTTTCTTTTTTTTCAGTTTGGGTTCTCCATTGGCGGCGCGATTCGGAGTTTGCATTTTGGATCACGGTTTTGAGCGGACTTGAGCTTTAGCTACAAACATTGGGATTTTTGCGCCCTTTTCCTTGAAATATTCTTTAAGTTGGCGATTGTCGCCTGATGTACATTTAAGTGCCTCAGGAAAGCCCCCCTGTGTAGCATCATGTGAATCAAGAGACAAGATAGCGGTCATTGTACGAAGATGTCAAAATCAAGGGGCCATATTAATCCCACGTAGTTTATACTATTTTATTTCTTCGAGACGGTCGCGACGGCCAGAGGGACTGTGGAGATCGTACGTAGTAGTGGCAGCAAGTCAGTGTACAACTAAGTTTGTTTAGGCGGCTCGGCAGGGCAGGGCAGGTCAACGACGTTGGTTGTTCTGGCCAAGTCTCCTCCGCACCAGGAAACCAACACAACCACGAGCAGCATTCGGCAACAACTGGCAACGCAAACTCTCGCCAGCCTTATCTCGGGCCCTGCTGCTGATCGTCTACATGAAGCTCTCGCTGTGAGCGACTTGTCTCTTCAGCAATGGGAGCCTCGGAGTCAAAGCTCGTCTTTAAGCAGGGCATCTTCCGCCTGTCGGAGGAGAAGGAGATCCCCGCAGACGACTCCTACTGGACACGAGTAAGTCGTTGGAGGACAACGGGCTTTGTCATGGGTTTCATAAACAACCGATACTGACGTTGCTCAAAGTTCTGGGAACTTCCCGAATCTACAGAAGACGTCTTCAGCTTGTTCACGCCAGCTGACATCCGCCGAACGCGCGACCATGCATTATCCAACTTCGAAACCCTGCTACTATCGGTCTCATCCCGACTGATAGTCCTCAAGAACCACCCTTCTTTCCCGGATCCAGATCTTGCCCCAGAACGCGACGTGCTCAACTGCATTCGGATTCTCACGCGCCTTCTCCCCTTCGTCTACGAAGCCGAACACCTGGAAGAGTGGGAAGACAAATTCTTCTGGGCGCGTCGCAAGAAGAAGACTAGACAGGCACAGATTGCTGGGGAAGTGCTATTCGATGAAGCACAGCCGGACCAGCAGGACGGACTGTCCCCGCGCGCAGAGGAATACGAGGATGTGAAGCCTCTCGCGGAGGAGCTGATCGACACGTTGCTCGACCTCCTCTTCTTCGCGGACTTCACTATCCCGGTGCTGCCGACTGCGAAGAGCAAGATTTCATATTCGATCTGGCAGAGCGGTGTTGGGTGTAACACGGCAATGGGATCCAACAAGGCCCTAGAGAACAACAGATGTGAGGTCCTACGACTACTGCTGACAATGACAGGAAAGGCAATGTACCTGCCATCGAGTGAGTTTCAGTTCTCGTCGGGTCGCAGAGCACTCTCAGCTGACCATGCTAGACACACTCCCCGTACAAGGTGTCAAGGCAATTACCTATATCACCACTTGCCAAGATAAGCAATCCGTGTTGACGCTTTTGTGCTCTCTCCTAAACACCGTGCGTTTGACTGAAGGAAGAAATCCATGGCGAATGCTAACATTCAGATAGGCTATGAAATATAACCCTGCAGCATGGCGCGTTCCTTATGACCATGTCGTGTGGAAGGATCCCAAGCAAATCCTGGTGATTTACTGCTTGCAGCTCCTCCTTGTTCTGCTCCTCTATCCTATCCCAGAAGACGGTCGCGGGGCACCACCAAAGAATTACTATCGCCATTACTTCGGACGGCTGCACAGACCCCAGGACTTCCAATTCCTCGTGGACGGCATGACGAGGATCCTTAACCAGCCTGTATGTGATACCCACCGAGACCACTTCCTGCCCCGATACTAACCGTTGTATAGATGCAAGCCACTACTTCTTATCTTCCAGGTAGCCAAAGATCTGTGAAATGGGCACCAGAGATGTTGATTCTCTTTTGGGAGACACTGCAATGCAACAAGCGGTTCCGGTCATTTATCATCGACTCCAATCGCTCACACGACTTCTTGATTCTATGCATCTTCTATGCTATGGAATACCGAAATGAGCCATCCAAGCAAGGAGTCGTGCGGCTTTGTATCTTTATCCTTCAGACGATGAGTGCCGAACCGAACTTCGGAAAGAGCCTGAACATGAAATTTGAGGCACAAGAAACGTTGCCGCAATCTATCCGGCTTCTCAAGTTCCGTGGCAGCTATGCCGACTATCTGATTATGGTATGGATATTAGATCCCGAACATGAGGCCCACCTGCTAATTTGACAGTCCATCCAAACCCTCATGACTACCAGCAAAGCACACTTGGACACAGTCTATCCTGCGCTCCTCATTATTCTCACCAACGTTGCCCCTCATATCAAGCATATTTCGCCGAGCGCCTCTTCCAAGGTCATTCAGCTTTTCTCTTCGATGTCTGCGCCAAGCTTCCTACTGGCCAACGAGACAAATCACACCCTTCTTGCATCATTGCTGGACTTTATCAATGCAATTCTTGAGCATGGTTTCACCGGTGCGTTTTCACAGGAACTCGATCCCCTCGTTTGGTTGGCCCAGTGCTAATGATTGCAGAAAACCCATACTTCGTTTATGCGATTCTGAAATATAAGGATCGATTTGAAGCCGTCAGAGCATTCACCCTTGAAAGTGGGCAGCAAGAGATAGAGCGCCAGAAAGAGAAGCGTAAAGCTGGCGATATCCGGAGTGATCTTACTACGAGCCCCACGCTTTCTCACTCGGAAGAAGACCTTCACACCCCTTCGGGTGCTAGATCACCTCTGACACGTATCCCTGAAGAGACCAGTGCGTTTGCCATTGGTGATGACGATTCAGATGATGAAGCGGCAGAAGGAGGTCAACGTACACCCTCACAATCTTCACCATCCGCTCAAACATCACGCAGGCCCTCTTTTGCCTCCACGATGGACGAGAACAGCTCCCAGACCAGGGTTATCTCTGAGAAAGCGCGTGGGAAGCTACCCGCCGGCCGGCCGTCGTTCTCGCGACAGAACAGTATGACCAGCCAGACTAGTATGTCTGCTTTGTTCTCTGCGACATCCACTGGGTTCACGCCGACCGTGGCCTGGGTAAGTTACTACGGATATCCGAGTGCGGTGTGGATGCTAATCTATATTGCCAGCTCGAATCCTGGTTGCCGGAGCTCCCTTTGCACACTATTCTAACTCTCATCTCCGCCATTGCGCCGCACATCCCCGATGCAACCCTGCAGGCTACAACTAGCCCCGAAGCTCGTACTCTGATCCACAATCTACCATCGTTCGCAGAGGAGCCCCAGGTTGCCAGCATCATTTCGGAGCCTACACCTGTACGTGCGCAGTCATTTGAATGGTCGGCACTTTCGATGGGCTGGTACGAATCGCTCCTCTGGGGATTCATCTTTTCAAGCGAGATGGTGGTCGGTTCTGCTGCGGGCGCGACCCCTGGCACCGTCGGTGTCTGGAACGGTACTGCTATACGCCTATTCAGGGTGCAAGAAGCTGCCGCTCAAGGCCCTACCTTGCTTGCACCGAAAGGTGCCGTCGACGCGGTTGGCAGCAATCTAGTCCAGCGCATTGGAAACCTCAGTCTCCGAGGCCGTAACTCCGTTTCCAATGAGTCCTCGAGCGGTGCTTCTCCAAGCGTGAGGGAGGTTTGAGCCAAACGAGGTACATGACTCCATAACGTACATAGAATTGCTTGAACGACACGAATTGTTTCCGAATGCTTCTATCTTATTCTCTGTTCCACGGTATCGATACCTGGGCTGTTTTTAAGGCGTTAGTGCTCACCGGCTCTGGCAGACCCATCTACCAATTAACAGTATTTAAATGCGTGAAGACCGGCTGCCCCTAACATAGCTAATAGTGTGGACGCTGCTGGTATTCGTCGAAGTTGGCTGTAGCCCAACGCTTGGAATGCGTACCCATAAAACACGTGCGCTGTGCGGTCCGCCTCCCCCGATCGCCTACTGAGTACCGTACCTCTTTCTCTCCCACTTACGAAGGTATTGATGAAGAGGGTATCAAACCGTACTCTTTCGTTGCGTTGAATTCCGATGAGTTCGCTCCGCTGACTTACTCGGTTTAGCGTCATGTTCTCTCCATTTGTGCTGGTGCTGACAGTCGCGGTCGTGCTCCTATCGGGCCCAGGGCCTGTCATCGGCCAAACCACCTCTGGCCTGCAGAGTATTCTGAAGAACACCCATAACAGCAAGGAGTATGGGTATCCAACCGATATCACGAGGGATCTTCTTCCAGTATGTAATCTCTGGCTCCCTGATCCGTGTCTTCCACGGTCGGTCTTTGCCCTGGAACTCTAAACTAACGTCATACCAGATCCCGGTTCACTCCCATAAGTAAGAATCACATGAAGCCTTTTCATTCGACCCTTTTGCGTATTTATTGAAGTGGGTTACTGATGGCCAAAACAGCGACTACTGGAGGGAGAGGCCTTTCTACTCTGGTAAGACTCGTCCTCCTTGCCATGCAGATCCCCATTGACGGTACGACTTCAAGGTTTGTCGAAAGGCTGCACTTCTACCGAAGCCGATGTTTGGCTATATGACGGAACCCTATATGTGTGTTCTGCCTAGCCTGGTCTATCCAGCCATTCCAAGCTGTCACTAACAGCAGAAGGTCGGGCATGATCAATCTGCCTTGACTCAGGAGCGAACTTTAGAATCGCTCTATATCAACCCGATTCTGGACATTTTGGAACGCCAAAATCCGAAGAGCCCATTTGTCACATCGCCTACCAAGAAGTAAGCGACTCTTCGCATGACTACCTCTCGGAGGACTAACACCAGGATCTTCAGCGGCGTGTGGGATACGACGCCAGATCAGACACTTTACTTCTTCATCGACGTCAAAACATCAGGTCATGAAACGTTCCAAGCTGTCATCGACGCGTTAGAGCCTTTGCGTGAGAAGGGCTATCTGACTACCCTGAGCGATGGGAACAACTTGACCCATGGACCGGTAACCATCATCGGCACTGGCAATACCCCGCTAGACATGGTCGCCCCTGTGTTGGACCGTGACTACTTCTTTGACGCACCACTAGCCCATCTCAATGAAACCAAGTATGCCGGTATCACCGGTCTAGTTTCACCCATTGCGTCAACCGACTTCGAGGAGGCTGTTGGCAAGATCACGAGAGATACAGACCCAATCCTCGATGAGGATCAGCTCTGCGCTCTGCGCGAACAGATCACTAAAGCAAAGAAGAGAGGTATCGGTGCACGTTATTGGAACACACCGTACTGGCCGGTGCGCCAGCGGAATCTTGTCTGGAGAACACTTTTGCGCGAGGGTGTGGCCCTACTAAATGCGGACGATCTTGACGCTGTCGTTGCGGAATTCTAAACGCGGACCAAGGTGTGAAGGTGTAATCATCATGTACCAATAATTCCAGATTCGAAACAAGAATATCAAAAATCAAACGTGGGACTCTCGCACTCCTCGAACGCCACGTAAATAGTGCCTTTCAACGCCTGCGCTAAGAACCATTTCTTCCTCAAATGCCCATGTCCCCCAAAATAATATCAGGCCATGATCGGACCTAAATCACTTATCCTGATCTCAGACACGTACGACATTTGTGTGTTGACCGCTTAGCCTCGACATAATGGATGTATCGGTTCGAGCAACGTTCGTCCTCACAATCGATGTGGCGCGCGCACTTGATGAATTCCCCTCCGAGAGTATGGCCGCAGCTGTAGCGGACCTGTAGCTGTGTACACTTGCTTGGCATGTTGTTCTCTATATCATGTCGTTCATATCAGCGTCTGACTTTCGGCTTTAAACAAGCCCGGCTTCTCCAGGTGACGGAGCAACCCACCATCCCACCGAAAGCGGAACTCATCCCACTTGTCGTATTTGCCATAGTACTTTTCGTACTTGGCGTACTTATCGTAATCCATCAGCGAGGCTTTCCACTCAGCTCGAGCTCATCAAGAGGTGGAGAACTGTAGTCCTGGGGTGGCTTAGATCAGTACCCAGACTTGTTGTATTCATCATTTGCCGTAAGAAACCAAACTTACTCAGTTTTGAGGAGGGGGAAATGGCCGGCAGCTCTCGAGTTTACAGGAAGCGTTGGAAGCACTTTGGAAGCACGAGTCGCCGGAGGCGTAGATGAAGAAGGTGCATCTCCATCTTTCGACTTCCACCGTGCAGATTTGATGTCTGTGAAGAATGGATGAAGCAAACCGTCTCCAACAAAAGAACTTCAGTAATATTTGACTGATTTTAATAGCAAGTGAAAAAGCCGTCCACATCTCTCAGCCTGATCTCTCGTGTCCATACTTTGCGACGTTTTGTTTCTAGTATAGCAGCACGGCTTACCAACGGGGCACCACCTACCGGACAGTTCCACAATATTCAGCCTGATTCCAGTGCATTTGCTATCCAAATTATTTTACGTTGATTTTTTCTTTCATGACAATCGTCTCCTTGCTCGGCTCGGAGGCTCAAAGCTCAGGACCGCCATAATGCTTCCAGGGCTCTTGTTACGGTCCCTGGCACGTGACCTGCGATGACAGGGAGAAAATCGCAGCGCCGTTAATCCTCCACGTCTTCTTTCATCCGACCTCGCCCTTAAACCAGATATAATTGGGCAAAGGTACACCATGGCACCGGATGGCGATCTGGCAGATCTCTTGGCCAAAGTGCTCCCCACCGGCGCCGAGCTGACTGTCCGCCATGTCTCCTCAACACCAGCCCCTTCCGCAGCCCTCTTTGCAGCTGCGCCCGGCCAGGATCCCGAGCCAACATTCTGTGAAAGCCATTTTCTTTCAGTCTCAATTGACTCCTCCGAGCATGATGGAGCAGAGATCATCGTATTTGGGATGGAGGTGCTGGTCTACAACACGGCCCACCTAACCACCATCTTTGTTTCAAAGGCCGACTCCACCGGATTTCTACACCTGTTGAAATTACAACAGAAAGTGTCTGTGTTGAGACTTGTTTCAAGTACTTTCCTATCGTATTTGGCGCGATCCCACCAGCGTCCCGGAGTTCGCCTGGTGGTGTCTTTGTTCGCGCGTGCTCAGGACCAGTACCTCTTCCCTGGCAGCATTGAAAATGCCGAGAAGCACGTCCTAGACGACCGAGGCCTGATCAAGTGGTGGTGTCGCGCAGTGGACCCAATTCTCCGCGAAAATGAGCCTGAGTCCGTATCAAAGGATTCGAAAACGCCAGTGACAGTCGAAGCAACCAAGATGTCTGCCACCGCGTACCTGATCGTGCCCGGATGCGACCGCTTTGAGACACGCAGCTTCTTCCCTGCATCCGCCAAGTCGGATCCTCAAGATCGGCCGCGATGGCTTGACAGCTATCCTGTTCAGCAGATGTGTCGGGACCCATCAGCGCCGCCGCGCTGTCTTGTACCACGGCTTCCGGATGACCCGAAGACAAGGTTCCTCATTGACCTTGACGATGAGCTACCGGAGCCTGTTGATGGGAAGGATGCACCCCCGAGTACCGGTCAGTGGAAGAGCGTAAAGTCACTAGACCAATTTTGGGAGATGATGTCTTTCCGTCAGGAGTGTTCTGCCGGCCGGCTGGTCGGGTTCCTGTGGCTTGTCATCAACCCCCCGGGTCTCATGAATTCTACTACCATGGCTAGCCAGGCTGGGACTATGACGAGCGCGGCGACGGTCTCGTCTGTTGACAAGGCTTCCAAGTCCTCGACCATGGCCGAAACAGCAATACCTGTGGTCGAGGGGGAAGGGCACTTTCCAGCCGCCGCGACCTCTGCTGAACCTCAACCTGAGTCTTCAGCAGAGGTTCAATCAGCGGACAAGGCTCCATTCCACTGGCCAGAGGCTGGGCGTGGAGACGTTGTGTTAAGTGAAGGGGACTATAAGAAGATGATGGACGGGGTACTTGATCAGTTCTATGACGGAGCTGAGATCGTGGCCAGTACCAAGTCATATATCGATCAAGTCGCCTCTCTGGCGGATGAATTGACCTGGGGCAGACGGGTAACGGGTACCCACAGTCAACAGGATACGATCAACCAATCAGTCACAACAAATAATCTTCTCGATACCGGGCTGATTCGCAAACGGAAGAAGCCCGAGGGCGAGGAAGGGAAGAAGGATGCAAACGAGACAGTTATAGCGCAATCAAGCAGGCCAGACAGCTCCGATTCGACTGCCTCGCAGCCAGCTGCTGTTAATGTGTTGAGTGCAGGTTTGGTTCGGAAAAAGAAGAAGACGTGAGGTACACTATTAGGACCTCTTCTTCTCTGCGTGCCTGGAGTTTTGGGGAGGAGTTCGTCACTTAATCATTAACCACAAACAAGGTGGAAAATCTACCAGGAATATAGATTGTCTTTCGTCATTGTCAAAGTCAAGCCTTTTTCTTCATTTCATGTGATCCATTCCAGGGTGATGCGCAAGGGCCTGAGTGGGCTGTGTGGATACGATCCAATGAGGGAAGTGCAGTGTGAAGTTGCGACAACTCATCCCCGCGCTTAGAGCAAGCTCAGCCTCGACGGCGGCTCGTTTGCCTCTGATCTTGTTCTCCATCTTGTTCTCCATAATGCTTCTCATGATTCTCCTTCTTTGCGAATCCTCACAGTGAATTCTGGGCTTCCACGATGGGAGACCCACTCTCTGTGGCAGGAAGTGCCGTGGGGGTGATGTCCCTCGGTCTTCAAGTCTGCCAAGGTCTAGCATCGTACATCGGCAGATACAAGTCTGCGGATAAGGAGATCAAGGATTGCAAATGCAAGGTTGAAGGGCTGCAACTGATTTAGAAGGCCTTCGGGATACTCTTTCAAATGCCGATCCGACCGATCCTTCGCTGTCCACCAAATTCAAAGTCGCTTTCCGTATGATTTCGGACTGTGACAGCGGAGTCAAGGAGCTGGAAGGCATTCTTGGAAAGCTTGAGATTGCGTCTCCACAGGGAGACTTGCCGGTGCTCAAGACTGCTTCTAAGCGGGCACTCACATAGTTTCCATAGGAGATGAAACCTGGCTATCAACTTCTTGTAGTTTTGTCGTCATCGAACATCTTTTCAGTCCTAGTTGACGATCAAGGAGTGACTGTTGCCGATGAGTTTGCATTTGAGCTTTCCTTAGCTACCCGCCATCATGGTTTCCTGAAAGGCGAGAATCGGGCGCTCCGATGGTTGATTGGAATTTTCTCTATCATCATGGATGAAGGCGGCTTTCATGACACACAACGCCTTAGCTTCGGTGGGTTGTGGCTCGATTGTCACCGTGGATGACTCTCGGTTCCGCTAGTGGGAGAGAGGAGAGCGCTGCAGTCTTTGGCGGGGCGACATATCTCCAGTGATGAGCTTGCAAGCCTGCAACTCCGGCCAAAAGCTCTCCTTGGCAACCAAGCGCACACGGCGCATGGATTGTTGAGACCCAATGGACTTGAACTTCGCGAGTGGGTTGATCGAGATAGTGATGATCCATGGTTGGTGTATGCGTCAACTGAGGAAAAGTTTTGATATGGCGGACTTGTTGTGGAATGGCGGCTTTCAAGATGTGGATGATACGGACGCTGAAGGCTATACGGGCCTCATGTTCTGCAACAACCTCAATTTGCCCACTGGCTGATCTCACAAGGCGCGGACATTAACCGCAGGGTGTCGGGGATACCAGCGCTACATCTCATGGCGAGCAATTTGGTCTATCACCCCAGAACAGACGAACCAAGTCTACGAAATTTCCGTCTCATCCTTCAGGACAAAAGGCAAGACGAATGCAATTGCCCTTGCTCTTTATCTCGTTGTTTTGCTGTTACGTGCCTCTTATACCGCATCCTACATGGCTACACTCAGTTTGGTCCCTATAGAATGTCCGAATTCGTTCACTTTCTGTCGGAGACAATGTCTGGGTTAGAGGACGCCCCTCTCCCTGATGTCGCTGCTGCCATCATTCGGTTTCTCATCTTTGAATTACTTCGAATCCCTCATACATGCACCCACCACGAAGAGGAGCTCCGAAGCTCGGAAGCAATCGAGGAGCTATGTGAGGACTGGCGGGAACTGATTGCGCGACAGGAGGAATTAGTGTGTAAGTTCCAGGCTATCTACGAGGCGTCGGCCCTCCCTTTGTCTGAATTTCTGGAGACCACATGGTTGGAAGATGTCCAGAAATTGCTTGACGATGAACATCGTCTAAATTCAGAGGAATTGGGTCGCATGCGCGAGCTGGGAGTTGTGTGATCGATGAAGTAGAAGAAGACCAGTCTCAAGACGAGCGACGAGGACTAGTGGGAGTCAGATGCCGAATCAAGCCCAACGACTAGCGATTGAATGAAATTCATGATATGCAACTCTTAGTTCAACGATATGGAATAGTGCGGGTTGGACAGTACCTCTTTGGACTCTGTGACTCCGAGATCCTGCTGAAATAGGCTGGGTGCAAAGCATTCTCTACTACTAAGATTAATCCCATACGCAAAAATGAACGATAGATATGAGTGCGAATAGTTTATACTGTACCGAACCCTAGTTAATAGGATTCACTGACTAAACAGGCTTTACGCATAGTTATTATCAAAAGCAACGCCTCGCGAGGATAAGCCGTGAGTTCCGAATTGCGCTGCGGTTTGGCGACGTTTGGCGACGCCTTGGACTCCACTCCACTCTTCCCTCACCTCACCCGATTCCTCGGCCTCAGTCACCCACAACTCACCCCCCTTTTCCCACTTCCTACATTGTGGACTCGGCTCGCCCTAGGATGTCCTCTTCGTCCGTTGAATATCTCTCGTTCTCGTTCCGTGTCCCATGCTAGAGCCGACCTCGTACCTCCTGGAAGTGCCCATTGGCAATGGCGCTGTGCCCGTGTCCATTGCGGCAGGCTGGGTCGGGTTGATCTGGTACCTCACTGTGCTGATTGTCTGTGCTTTGGGATATATTC
The DNA here is from genome assembly GCA_024706585.1 of Penicillium simplicissimum. Lineage (NCBI taxonomy): Eukaryota > Fungi > Ascomycota > Eurotiomycetes > Eurotiales > Aspergillaceae > Penicillium > Penicillium simplicissimum. Next base: position 539,790 of record JAMZTW010000014.1, read on the forward strand.
AAATGTAAGGCAATCACAGAAACCGCGGGGTGTTCCCCCCTTTGTCCTGTGCTTGCCCCGCCGTCTCGAGCACGCGGGAATACACTAGTGTTGAAACAATGGGGTGCGTGTGGCTGTGGCTAATGAGTGGATTCCTTGGTATTTTTTAGATGGCGATACTTCTTGCGACGACCACGACCCTCTGCTCTGGCCCAAAATCCTGACGCGCCCCATGTCACGGCCATTCGCCCGGTGAAGGGCCTCGAGCCACATTTGTACGACTGCCTCGCGGCCACCTTTCGCCAGGACTACCCCCGTGATAAGCTCACTGTGTGCCTCTGCGTCGCAACGCGCGATGATCCAGCCTATCCGACCCTTTGCAAACTTCTCGCCGACTTCCCCGATGTCGATGCGCGTATATATGTCGAAGAGGAGGACCCATTATTGCTGGGCAATGGCCCTAACGCTTACGCGCTTGGGCCGAACCCCAAGATTCGGAACATGAGTCGGGCGTACCGTGAGGCGAAAGGGGATATCATCTGGATCATCGACTGCAATGTCTGGGTTGGAAAGGGCGTCTGTGCTCGCATGGTGGACCGTCTTTGCGGAACGGGAGCTACTTCAAGCAAGAGATTCAAGTTTGTTCACCATCTGCCCGTGGCGGTTGATGTGACGGGCGAGAACAATTTGGCCGGGGAGCGACAAACGCTGCTTGAAGCTCGTCCGGACGCTACCGTGCCGAGGGTTGCAGATTTCTCGCTGACTTCGAGGCGACCAGAGGAGGGGTTCACGAGTACCATTGAAACAGGGGGCGGTCGCCTAGAGGAGTTGTTCCTGTCTTCGTCGCACGCCAAGATGTATACAGCCATCAACACGGTCCTCATTGCTCCTTGCATTGTAGGCAAGTCGAATATGTTCCGTCGCTCACACCTGGACTACCTCACGGCCCCGAGTCCAGGAGATCGTAATGCTCGACACGCTGGCGTTGACTACTTCTCGGATAATATCTGCGAGGACCACTTGATCGGTGACCTGCTTTGGCGCAAAAGGATTCGTGAGGAAAAGGAAGGCGAGCGCTGGGGTAAACATGCCATGGTCTTTGGAGACCTAGCGATTCAGCCCGTGGCCAATATGAGTGTACGAGGATACATTGCCCGACGAGTACGGTGGCTGCGTGTCCGCAAGTTCACCGTGCTCCTGGCAACCCTCGTCGAACCGGGCACGGAGTCTTTCGTCTGTTCAACCTACGGCGCCTGGGGCATCACGACTGCTCTGTCTCCATACCTCGAGCAGAAAGGTTACACCGTTGCCGGGAAACTCGCTACCTGGACCTCGTTCTTTGCCATCTTTGCGCTGAGTATAGCATTCTGGGTTCTAGTTGACTGGACCCTTTACATCAACTTGCACTCAGCAAAGGCCATCGAGCTTGACGAGGACACCCCTATATTCGCACGGCCAAACCGTCGAGCTTCCCAAACCACACGTCGTCCATTCCTACAGTGGTTCGCCGCCTGGCTCGGCCGCGAACTTTTGGCTCTGCCTATTTGGATCATCGCCGTCTATGGCGGCGTCACGGTTGTTTGGCGGGACCGGCGGTTCAAGGTTGGGTTTGACGCCAAAGTCCGTGAGATTGACTCAGACCGGGCAGGGCCATCGGAGGGTTCATATTCGACCGGGTCTGTTGTGGACTGGTTTCCTGTGTCACCGCTGAGTAACGGAAGCGTAAGGGGGAAGGCCCGACGTGACTGATGTGCTTCATTTCTTGTATAAATTATCATCAGCATCCTGTATATCATAGTGAAGCGATAGATTTTATTTTCATCCATCGACCTCGACTCTCCAGTACAGTGCTGGCCCTACAATGGCATCCAACCTCATGGGCCATGCGAATCTAGGTTGCATCCTCGTCAGCAGATAAGAACCAGCATGCCTTGCGTCTATGTAATCAACTTTTAATTCTTTTCATAACCATAAGCAACATCAAGATCATCCCTCGGTCATGCCGACTTCTCCCCCTCGGTAGCACTACTCTCCAACCCAGCCGCCTTCTCCGAACTCAACAACCACTCCACAACCTGTCTGCCAGCAGACATTTCCCCAACATCAGCCTGCTGCTGCCCTTCACCCTGCTCCTCACCAATCGTCATCTCAATCTCCTGCGGCTCCTCCGCATTCTCATCAGCATCGCCCTCCTCCTCAGCGGCAGCAGACCAAGCCGCCCGCTCAGCCAGGAACACCGCATCATGGCCGGCGTCGTTCTTGATGGCGACGTCCGCGCCAGCCTCGACGAGCGCCTTGACGCATTCCAGGTGCGTGTTCAGCGCGGCCCAGTGCAGGGGCGTGTTGCCGGAGTGATTGCGGTGGTTGACGAATGCCGTGCGCTGGGCGGTGTCCAGCGAGGAGAGTTTTTGGAGGAGTGTGGTGAGGATGTCTGAAGTCGTCAGTTAACGCCCCCTTGAAGGGAGAGGATGGATTTCGTAAGGCCTTCTGGGGCGAAACGTACCGCTATTTCCATTCGCGGCGGGGAAGTGCAGCACGCAGGAGCCTGTGCCGCCTTCGCTTTCGTCTTCCATGTCGACGGCCGAGGCGACGATGTACGACTCTGGGCAGTTGTGCTGCGAGGCGAGGGTGGCGATGTCGGCGTTCAAGGCCTCGAGGTCACCGGCCCGGGCATCATAGATGAGGTCGTCGATGGCCTCGAACGACAGCGCGACGGGGACTGTCGGCTTGGGCTTTGGTGTGGAGGCGGACATTTTGTGCGGGTTTGAAATTGTCACGTAGACAGTGGCTTAAAGATGGTTTCTTGGGGTTGAAAAGCAACTCCCGTTCTCACAGGTGGACTTTGCTGGGTTTGATAGTTTCCAGTAAATTTTTTGGCGGGGAGCTCAGAATTTGATATGCCCTAGTCGGGAGGTTAGCTACCGTGTTCTGATGGTACTGGGGGTCAAAATGATTGATCTAAGGCATTCGGAGATGATTTCTCAGAGTACAGCTTCGAATTCTCATTTTGAAGTTCTTTATCATGCACATCATCCCAGGATTTGCATGATGCGCTGATAAGCGCTTGGATAAATGAGGCGCTTTTCGGCCCACCACGAGAAAATCATCTCCAGATTTCGACTCATGGTAGAAACTGCCAGTATAGTCTGTGCCCAGATGGAGGGATATTTCTTACCTTTGTGTCAATCTCTAATCGCTTGAAATCTGCCGATAGCAAAAGTTCTTGATCCGAAAGAAACTTTGATATCGCAGGTCACATGACTTATGGTGGGGTTTGATGGAACGAGATGCCATCTACGGAGTACGGAGTATGTACGGAGTATGGGTAAATGAGAAAGATTTTACCACTAAAGGCCCCAAAAAACGTGATAGTACACAATCTCCATTATTCACTCTGTCTTGAGTAATCATACAATGCAGTTGAGAAAACTTCTCATGTTCAGCAAAGCAAAGCTGCCCGCCTCTATGCACATGGAACAGCCCAGCGGAAAACAACAATTAACGCCCCAGATTCCCACACCTGATGTGTGGGTGGTATCACAAAAACCCAATATGCGAATGACATCCTGTTATGCGACAACAAAGAGAGGGAATAGGCACTGTGTAGGTCACGACAGTTCACATTCCCCCTTCGAACCCAGCTTCCAACCCCGTCAATCCCGCAACCACGCCCGCCGTTTCTCCTCTTTCTTTTCCCGGCGCTTCTCCTTGAACATCTTCAGCTCCTTCTTGCTGAGCTTCTTTGCGCTGCGCTCAGCCTTGAGACTCCGGCCGTCGTGGCTGTTGGCGGCGGCGTCCACGTCAAAGAAAGCATTCATCTGCCGCCGCGACTTGTTCTCGTCATTGTAGTTCTCGGGGTTGATCGAACTCGCCTGCCAGCGGCCAGTAAATCGGTTGAAGGTCCCGGTAGCGGCGTATGCAGCGGACGGATCAAGCGCGGGTCCGGCAGTCTCTTGCTGCTGTTCCTCATACTGTTGCGCATAGGGAGCGGTTGGGTCGTAGTCACCGTGCAATGCGGGATTGTAGCCTCCCAATACTGGTTCTTTCTTCTTCGGGGGTTCTGGGACAACGCTGGTGCTGGCGCTTGCGGTGCCTGGGGCTGTTGCGTCGGGTACGCGGGGGTTCTCCCATTGGGAGAGTCCGGTGAATCGGTTGTAGAAATAGAAGGCCTGTGCATTTGCATCCCAAACCGGTTCCCATCCATCATCCTCCGCTGGAGCAGGCGGCGCCTCGTCGGGTAACGGTGGCGCTGAGTTGGACTCATCGGGCTTGCCATCGTTTTCGATACCCTCCGGCTGTGTATCCTCTGCTTCTTGCTTTTCTTCCAATTGTGGTTCTTCTTCTTCTTCTTCTTCTTCTTCTTCTCCAGAGTCTTCTGGCTCGTTCGCAACCTCGGGCTTCTCCTCTAGGTCGGCGTGAGCTGCGCCTGGCGCAGATGGAGTGCTCGGGCTGTCCTCCTTAGGAGACACCGAGGCGCGTAGCTGGTCCGACATTCTGTATATTAGTGCTGCTTCCCCTGAAGGAGATTGGCTATTGATGAAAGCGCCTAGAGCATCAGCGCATGAAAGATGAGGCAGGAGCGAAACGGGCAGCTGGACGAAGCTCGCGACAATAAATTCACCGCCCGCACCCGAAACGGTCTAGCGTGTTTCGTGCTATGATGTAGTCCATTATTGAAGAACACTTCGGTCGATAACTTGAGCGATTTCTCTGAAAACAGTTTGTCATCTTTGAGAATTATCTTGGGCATGAGAAGGCCCATTTTAGCTGTGCTGATTGATCCCATTTTTGAGAACGTGACGGGAGTTGAACTGAATCTAGAAGAATATCCGGCGCTGCACTGATGCGAACACCCACCTCACCTTGGAGTCGCAATTGCTGCTCAGTGCAAATTCAAACTGGCGTGCATCCATCAGTGGAAACTCCTAATGGTACCAGGTGGTACCTAGTGGACTATGTCAAATGTGGTACCTACCGTAGGGGTTCCAATTTTTCATCCATTTTCTTCCCCTTGGCTGATAAACCCGCTATATATGTTGGGCAGGAGGCACTCTAGGATTTCCCAAACTATCGGTAGTTCTGTGTTTTCCATCCCTTCACTAAATATATTTGGCCAATACTTCCTAAAGCTCCTTCCGATCAAGGGTGCTTACACAAAACAGCAATAAATACTGCTCGAAGTAGATAAAACCAGAGATTATCTTTAATCAATCCACTACAATTGAACGGATTTATCATCGTTGATCCCGAGCCCAAGGCAAGCCACGCACAAGCACGCCAACACACTGCAGGCTATTCCCACGTTATCACATATGGCGCTCGTCGAGCTGCAAAACTGTGGTCTTCTTAGGCTTAAGGTTGTCAGTCAGAATTGTGATGGCCTTCATCGGCGAAATGGCATCCTGCCCGTGCGTGGTACCCCTCCCTAGGTATCCCTAGTATGAGACCCTTGGCGTTAACCCTTTGAAGGAGAGAATCGCCGAACGACATGGGAATAGTAACCGTGAGTTCTGTAATGATTGCCACAAGGAGTACATTCGAGGTAATGCTTGCACCCTGGAAACCTGCCCGGGAAAGTCTTCGGTTTAACATTCTCTCAGATTTCCGAGCCGTCTCAACTTATGAGAACGGCATCCACGACCGGGCACAGAATAGGCCGCAAGTGCGCTCGATGTGGCGGGATTCTGATTGACACTATCATCACCTCTTTGGCGAGAGTCACCCAAAGCGCGACCTAGATTTAGCTTACCAACATGCAGAGTTGGCTGATCTATGTCTCGTACTGGGATCTTCGTTGACCGTCACTCCAGCCTGCACAATCCCCACGAAAGTTGGGGAGCGCAAAGGTGCGAAACTGGCCATATGCAATCTGCAAAAGACGCCAGTAGATGACATCGCTGATTATCGCATCTTCGCCGAAACAGATACTTTGGTGGTTAAGCTCATGGAGAAGCTCGATTTGCCCACCCCGCCGTTCGTTCTGCGAGGGCGGATCATAGTCAAGATTGAAACGCGGGAAGAAGGCTGACACGAAGAGGAGGTCACAGCACGGTGTTGACACCGATGAGACTCTTGTTACATTTCTTCGGTCTGTCAGGCTTGCAGGCAGCCGGCGTGTGGCTCGGGCGGAACCATACATTATTCACGTTCGCAACTCGATACAGCCCGGTGCGGACTTGAGATTTGAGCTCGAGCTTATGGGACACTACAATGAGCCCAGTCTTGAGCTTGTGCACTCGTACATTAAAACGAAGAGGTATTTTATTTACTAGAGTATGATCCCCAGACCAGGCAGTGGACAACCGAAAGACAGGAGACTTTGGAGTGTGCCGTAGAGTATATAGTTTTGGATCCTTAAGATGGATTGGCAGAGTTGATGTCAACAAGCTACATCTTGTGATACCTTCTCTGGGTCGGACTTGCGATAATTCCACATTCTTGATGTCAGTCAGATGACTTCGAACTATCAATTCCATCATTTCCAGAAGGTTAAGTTAGGTTTGCGGGGATGTCTTATGACCAATTTGGTCTGTACGCAGTAATGTTATTGCCCGTATTACTCGGTGGCTGGTCAAGATAATGCAATCAAGATTATTTGACGTCCTAATTAGCCTCAGACCAGGACGAGTGCACCCTGCACATCATGTAGATCTGACAGGACCAGCGCGTGGCGCGCATGGGACGTGAGTCAGTGACGCAATATGATCCCGCTGATAAGCTGGGAGCGGGGAATGTACAAACCTATATGCCCGGTTTAGGTACAACTATGGTGGTCTATCAACCCGCGCAAAACAATGATCAATTGAAAACCGAGCTAATAGATAGGTGCCTACGTAGAGGTACCATGTCAGGGCTACCTAATGGATAGATCCAAGGACTTGTAGGAGCTAACCTTATTACCTGTGGTGGAACCAGCGTGGAGGGGAAGCTCCGTCTACCAGGGCTACGGAGGTTTACAGACCTTGGATGTTCCGTCATGTTGCCGCAGGAGATATATTTCACGTCCAACCTCCCACCTGGTAACCTAGCCCGGTACATAAAGATGGCCGATCTCTCCACTACAGCATCTCCTCCAAGCCAACACCGTAGACTGCAATTGATTAACTTGAATTCAGAAAAAGCATACAATACCTATCTATGCAATGCGTAGAGAACCCACCGGCAGTTAGGTGCCTGGATGTAGAGATCTCTCGAGATCTGGGGATCCCCGCTAGACCAACGTGCTCCAGCTTAAGCCATAATAACTCCTGGAATAGATTGGTAAGCTATAGTACGTACATGAATGGATATGCTGCAGTGGATTTTATTCTTGACCGTACTTTACTATTGATGCACCGTTGGCTAGGTATGAGATAGTTCTAGTGGCATACAAAGAGATTATGCTTTGCAAATCATGCTACTTCTTGACAGAGACTTCGCCAATATATGGCAGCATGTTCAGACCGAATAGATAGTTCTTTGATGCCGATTCAAACATGCAACTCCACCAAGGCCGGGGGCGCACTGAGACAAAACGAATTGCCGGTATAGATCACTTGGTTGTTTGACTCTCTAATTTGATATTTGCTATTGATTCCTCGCCTTACACACCGAGAATTGTGGATAGCCCCCTCATCTCACCACAATAAGCCAAAGCAGAGAGACGTAGATTGTGATGTCCACCAGAAGGAGAAAAGCACCTCTTATGCATTTCACTGTTAAGTGAGAAAAGAGTCAGGAAAGGATCTCACAGCGTAACCAATCCATCTGGAAGCAAAAGCAGAACTCGAACGCAAACACCGAGTAGGGATGGGTTGACTAAGGGGCTACAGATTGCTTGGCCAGTAAGACAAGGAGAGATCTCGGGAGATTAAAGGTGATTTTGACCAGCAGGAAGGCAGAACCAGCGCCGCAGCCCTGGAGCGAGGCCATACAAGCCCCTACCAGAACCCACAATGAGATTGCTTCCGGGGTCCGACTCACATAACACAACTGGAGGTTATTCCCGATCATGATACAAAGCCAATCAAAAGCGTTCTTAAATTCAATTCGTGTTCGTGGTCCAGGGGCACGTAGCAATGAAGGGAGGGTCGCAACGGCCTCCCTATGGCTGGCTGGGGATGAGCGGTCAAGCCGCGCAATCCCTTGCAGAGTCTAACCCCCCGTACGTCGCGCGCTCCCCTGAGTTTTGCAAGGAAAAGGTTCTTTAGCAAGGAAGAACGAGCCAAGAGTTATGTTTAATTCACAGTTCACAGTCACACTAATAGAGGAGTGCCAGCCCGGGTACATGCCTTAGTGCCCGAGATGCTGCAGGGTCATAGCCAAGACCCCCATCGTCCCCGAGGGCATTAGAGCCTATGTTTGGTGGACCTCAAGGAAGATGAGTGGCTGAGACAGGAATAAAGCCCCCGATAGACCCATAACCCTGGTACTAGCCCGTGGCTGTAGCAGCCAACATCTCCTTCTATACTCATATGCTGTGATTGTGTGGACTTAAGACTCTCAGTATGACTACAGCTAAGACGGAAATAGTGATGTATTCTGCGAATTGTCCAAGATAGAACTACCCATTGGTACCAGGGTAGAATGACGATCAGCAGCTAGACTGTACGATCGGAGAATGATAGAACTAGACGAGCCTGGCCAGACTTGACACTCCGCGCAGCCCCGTTAGACGCGAGGAATGCCAGGGCAGGCAATGCAGTCGCGTGAAGCCCACGGTAATTGGACCTGGTAGATCCATACCAGGAGGTCCCAGGGGGAGCGTTCTTTGGCCGGTTTAGCCCTAAGGAGTGGAGTGATTCAAATGATGTACCCTTTGGTTTCCCTGCATGTCGCATTCCGGGGAGAGGGAGGGGAGAATTACACAGTGATGAGACGAAACAAACAAGTGATTCAGGAGGGAAGAGGCTAATCAAGGAAGACTCACAGACCAGGCCTTGGGGTGTATAAAAGAGTGGTCATTCATCGCCTCCATCTTCTTTTCTTCATCACGCATCACTCTCTTTAAAGTCTTCCCTTCTTCCGAAGTCCAGTCTTCTTCACTCTTCATTCTCTCCGAGTTTCTCTCGTTCAAATCCAAATCCACCATCACAATGCAGTTCGCTATCACCGCTCTCCTCGGCCTCGCTGCCACCGCTGTTGCTCTTCCTCCCGTCGGCCCCTCTGCCGGTGGTATTGGCAACGGCAACGGTGTCGCCAACAAGGGCAACACCCAGATCCGCTTCCCTGTCCCTGATGACATGACTGTCAAGCAGGCTCAGGCCAAGTGCGGTGACCAGGCTCAGCTCTCCTGCTGTAACAAGGCCACCTACGCCGGTGACACCACCGATGTCAACTCCGGCATGCTCGGCGGCACCCTCAGCAACCTGATCGGCTCCGGCTCCGGCTCTGACGGTCTGGGTCTGTTCGACCAGTGCTCCAAGCTGGACCTCCAGATCCCCATCCTCATTGCCATTCCCATCCAGGACCTGGTCAACCAGAAGTGCAAGCAGAACATTGCCTGCTGCCAGAACTCCCCCTCCAGCGCCGTGAGTATCACTTCTCCCGAAACAGATGTACATGATGCTAACCTGCTACCAGAACTCCGACCTTATTGGTCTTGGCCTGCCTTGCGTTGCCCTTGGCTCTATCCTTTAAATGCTTTACTTCGCATTCTACCGTTTTGCGAGAAGCACTGGTGGCCAGGCCGGCTCTCTGGACCAGAAGGTCCAGACGGGTTTGGCATGAACGCAAACGCGGACTGTTATCGATTCTCGGGGATGGAAACCAGGCACTGGCATGTGTCTCAATAGTTAGATGATCTGTTATTTCTTGTTGCCCGTGTATCATTAATTGTGTCGTGTGGCACCCCCTCGGAGAAAGAAGACTGTTTTGGTTTCCGTTGATGCTTTGGCATGGTCTCTCGTCTGCTTCTCTGATTCATCGCATTGGAACCGTGGTTTAGCTGCTGTCTGGCCCGGGACTCTCTCGCATATAGTTTTAATCGATTAGATTCTGCTTTTACTCCCTTCTCTTCTGTAAAGAACCTCTCTACCCTTGATAAATTTCCCTGGATTCCAGTAATGTCCGCTCACAGTGAATAATGTTCGTAGGTCTGTCTACGACGCAATCGGGGAAATACTGCTTGATTTTGATTCTGTGTTGAATTGGCGACACCACATGTTGGTCTTGATTTTCGTCGACACCTCTTACTTTCGGCCTCTCCACTGGAAGGATACAAAATCTTTGCAGCGAATCCTGTGTGCTAAGGCCGAGTACCTATTCTGTAACCGTCGCGTCATACAACCAGAGTGCCAAAAGGTGACGCGTAAAACGATTATTCACTCACTGCGCCGAGTATACGGAGGGGCCCTCTGCGAGTGCCTCAAATCCAGCGGATTTACAGCGCGACCAGATCCCTGCTTTCACTGGTGTGCGGCGTTGGAAGGAAGCTGACAAGTCTTTTATGTGGTAAATCACTTTCGAGGTCACATTCAATACCTATTGACCACCTAACCTTGGTAGGTACCTACGGGCAGTAGGTGGTCGTGGCTTTGTATGAGTACCATGCGGTCCGCTCGATTGTGATCAATGGATATGTACGTCTCTAAATATATCACCACTGAAGTCTTCCCATTTCCTCCCCCATCCAAAATCCACTGGTTCTTTTGCCAAATCTCCGCAATCCATTCTCCTCAAGCCATGTCATTCCCTCTTTCTCATCCAGGGAACCTTCCTCCACGATACTCGAACCATCAATCCACTTTGGCGAATTCGGATTCCGCAACGTCTTGGGCGATGTCGGCGTTCGTGGCGTCCTCAACGATCGCCGTCTGAGTAACCCGGTCATGGATCGTCTGATTCTTGACGCTCTTCCGGTGGCTGGTGGCTGGTCATCCCTGTCGCGTTTCCCCTCTCGACTCTTGAGTGATTGTCTAGACCTGTCCGCCTTGTTCTGACTACTCTGGTGATGACCCCCTTTCTCGCCTGGGTCGAGAGGGTCGTCCAATGTCTTCGTCGGCGTATCGAATGCTGACTGGATAGTATCCATCCTGAGAACGGGATATTCAGGCATAGAAAGCGCCTTGATGGCGCGACTCGTGGCCGCATCCAGCGAATCCACTTCGTCAAACAGCGTGCGAATGTTCAAGTCCAGGGGAATCAGCTGCTTCCATTGAGCTGGGCATTCACTCGGGACGACAGGCTCATGGGATGAATGCTGGATCATGGTTGATGCGGAAGCAATGCTTTCGGGGGGAGCGACGGAGGCAGTACGGGAGGGTGTTCTGATCAGATCGTTCGAGTCATCGTCGAGACGTTGCGGTTTGGCATTGGATAGTCTGCGTGAGAGTCGGTTTTCTCGCATGCAGCGAGCTATGGCTGTAATGAAGCCCATGGTAATATAAACAATCAAACGTGGAGTTGGTTGCGTGTTCGTAGTGGTGGGATGAGGTGGGGGAGATGAAAGATGATAAACTACTTTTGGAGCAGATCTGGGGCAAGGGGGATGCATGGTAGATGGGATTGAATGCATCGTAAGCTCTTGCATAAGCACCTGAGCTTGGATACTGGTAGTTACTAGGTGCAGCTACGATCACGATTATGCTCACGGTGACAAGCTAACTTAGTAGCTGTAGTGGAACTGTCGATCCTCTAGTTTGTAAAGGCTGGAGGTTAAGATCTCTAATACAATGAGATAAAACAACCACGACAGTCGATGCTATCACAGATCTGAAGCCAGAACGGTCAGCATAAGACCGATAGCCCGGAAACGAGAGTGGCGATCCTGACGAATGAGTACTCTTCGGAAACCGTCGCCCATAGAGGACAACCTCTCAAATAGCCATGGTTGCTACGGGCGCCGTGCGTAGACATTGCAGTGTCTCACCGCAAAGCAGAGAGGCAGGTAGCAATAAAGCCAGGTTGAATCGCACACACGAATTCATACATTCTTGTTGGTGATCCATCATGCCTCAAGGGCACATGCAAGGGCGCTCCACGCCCCTTGGAGCTCCACGAGCGAGGACGTCATTGTACTTCATCAAGTCGGGACTTACGCAACTCTTGCGGTCTAATGATTATGAGTAGATCCCTTAGTAGGCTCTCAAGTGAGGGTTGCTTATTTGAAGATTAGTGCCTGAGGCAGTGGGCAGTATTTGTGAGGAGTCAGGACTGTGGACAGCCCTGTGGAATGTCTGGGCGAATTGGATATTACTGGAGAGGCTGTTGATTGTCGCCAAACTCAAAAAGCTCCAGGAATGCAGCTGCGCTTGAGAATGCGGGTGCTTGGACCACCCAGCCACGGACGCGCTTCTCGCATATCGGTCCAGGTGGATGAGCTTCAGAGCTTGTCGGGAGAAGCGGTGTCTTCAGAGCTATCCCATTATTCATATGCCTTGTGAGTCACTGTTTCCCAGCTGACAGCCAGACAGCGCCAAGTTTACAATTATGCGCCTGCAGCCTCGAGATGACCCTGTGAGGCGACCCAGCTGGAAAGACGAGACCGTGCCAAAAGGCCTGCACATAGCGGTATAATTCCTACACATGCTCTATCGCATCATTGAATCCAAACGCAAGTCACAAGAAGAGAAAAATGAAAAATAGGCCAAGCATCCTCCCAAATTACAGCTTGGCAGCCGGGACGTCGCTGTACAGACTCCGAGTCCGGCTCATAGACTCCAAAGCTTCCTTCTCGATACGGCGGAGCAGGACCTCGCAAGTCGGGATATCGTGAATCAAACCAATGACCTGACCAGCGGTCCAGACACCGTAGTCAGGGTCGCCGTTGATGAAGACCTGACGACCCCGCTTGCCGCTGACATAGGGTCCAATCTCGGCAAAGTCGCCAGTCGTGCTCTCTTTCTCAATCTTCAGCGCGTCCTGGGTGACCTTGTTCGCGAACAGGCGGGAAGTGTTCTTCCACCGGCGCAGAACAAGTGCGGTATCGGTCTCCTGGGCCTTGACGATAGTCTCCTTGATATTTTGGTGGATGGGAGCCTCGACGGTGCTCATGAAGCGGGTACCCATGTTGATACCCTCAGCGCCGAGAGCCAGGGCAGCGGCCAGACCATAGCCGTCAGCGAAACCACCAGAAGCAATGAAAGGCACACCCAGATCCTGGCGAGCGCGGCTCAGGAGGATAAAGTTGGTGATGTCGTGCTCGCCAACGTGACCGGCGCACTCGAATCCATCAATGGAGAGGAAATCCACACCCAGCTTCACGGCGGACTTGGCGTGGCGGATGGTGGTGCACTTGTGGAGGATAATAATTCCCGCCTGCTTGAGCTGCTTGATGACGGGACCGGGGTTGTTTCCGGCGGTCTCGACGATCTTGATTCCCTCGTCAATGATGACTTGGGCGTACGCGCCGTAGTCGGGAGGCACCATGGCGGGGAGGAGGGTCAGGTTGACACCGAAGGGGTACTTGGTCATTTCGCGGCATCGTCGGATTTCCTTGCGCAGGTCTTCGGGGGTGGGTTGGGTGAGGGCAGTCAGCTAGAAGGAAGGTGTTAGAATCTTGACCATTCACCAGTTTGGCTGTAGTAAAGTTGCGACGTACCAAACCCAGACCACCGGCGTTGCTGACGGCCGAGGCCAGCTCGGCGTATCCCACCCACTGCATACCGCCCTGAACGACGGGCACTGTTTCTCGTTAGAGGATGATGATAGACGATGTTCAGCGACCCAGGACATACCGCGAATGCCCAGCTTGCGGGTAAGGGCTGTGTTGAAAGGCATCTTGGAGATGTCAAGTCTGCTATCTAATCGGAGACGATGAAGTTTGGCGGAAATCTATAGGGGAGTCGCTGGCACAAAAAGACTTTCAAAGATGAATGAATATGCGCAACACAGATAGCGGAGTATATGGTAGAAGTAGACAAAGAATCAGAAGAAGCCCGAGGTCTGGACAAGTATGATGAGAAAAGCGCCCCAGTGACCCCAGGTAGCCGCGGACCTCTGCTGTGGGGAGATGAAGTTGCCGAGGTTCGGTGTGGCCGGTTGCCTGATTAAACGGATTAGTCGACAACGGACGAATCAGCGCGATTCGGCGAACGGCTTCCACACTGCCAGTGCGTGCAGCGGGGAAAGATTGATAATTTCAAAGAGCCTGGGGAAGTTAGAATTATGTTGATAAGTCGATGTCCATCTGGCATAAGGTCAAACTTGTGTCTCATCGGAGTCGCGCTCCGTCCTCGACGGGTCTTTTCTTTGCTCCGTAGTTGCTCAGGGGAACAATCAGCATGTGACGCAACCCCGTGATCAGATCCAGGAACAGGCACAAGAGCAATTCGGCAACCCGAATCTCGACCTCTCCTAGTCATTACTCGGGCAATGTGTTCCAGAAGGCAATCTTATGCCATAACTTGGTGCAGAGGCATATAGATGTCCGAGCGCAGAAACCGATGGATCTCCCCATCGATCAGAGGCACACAAAGTCCTACGACGGCCGACAGCCATTGGTACAAACTGACAAGACACTGGGAGCACTATATAGTATTGCACAATAAAACAAAGGCTTTGCCTATGATAAGACCAAGACTGGTCCAGGCTGTTGGTTCTATTACCACAATCTATAAAGACATTACGATATGTAACCCTGATATGAAACCCATCGAACTCATGGGAAGAGCCAAATGGGCGATTAACGACGGGACAGCTCCTTCTGCGAGTCTCGAAGGTCCCTCCAATGTCGCGACAGAATGCCGAAACCAGAGGGTGCTAATCACATCAACTTCATCCCGACCAAGGCCGGTGCATTAACGTGAGCGGAGACTCGTGAGGAAGGAAAAAAAGAAGAGAGAATAATAATAAGAGATCCCGAGAGACAAAACAGCCCGCTTCCCGCACAAGCGAGATTAGTCATGTGACCTACCGTAGTTACCTACGGTCTGTAAAGTGTAACAACCTGTGGTTTTGTGCTCGTTGTCCACGTGACTGCCCCGGGTAGAAGGATCTTCCGAAGAGTAATTGCAGACGCCGTCATTGGTTCCCGGTCGGCAATCCCGTGACGGCTCCAAACCCGAGGTAGTCCGTTCCGATTGCTCACGAGATTCTTCCTCCTCAACATCGGGGAACTCGACGACGACAACGACGACGACCATCATGTTCTCTCAGAAGCTTGCTCAGCAATCGCTGCGACGGCGTACGTCTTGCTGCCCTAAACCTCTGTCCGTGCTTCCAAAGCCAAGATCGCTAACAATTCGTTCCAATCCGCAGTTGCTGTCCAGCAGCCGCTCGCCCTTCAGTCGATGATGCGCGCCTCCCCGGCCGCCGTCGCCGTTGGTCAGACTATGCAGAAGAGGTCAGTTCTCACTCGGGGTAGCTGAGATCGCCCATTTCTCGAGATCCATGTCCGCATTGGCAAGCCCCGCGATAGCCATACGTCATCCGCAAAGCCCGAACTTGAAGATTAACCCGCATCCGCATGATATCCAGGCCCGTCACCTCTACCACCGAGGACCCCTCCCAGATTCTGGTCAAGCAGCGCCTGAACCGCCCCGTCTCTCCCCACCTGACCATCTACCGCCCCCAGATCGGCTGGATCGGCTCCTCCCTGCACCGTATTAGCGGTGTCGCTCTGTCCGGCACTCTCTACCTTTGGGCCACCGCATACCTCGCTTCGCCCGCTCTCGGCTGGCACCTTGAGTCGGCCTCCATGGTTGCCGCCATGGGTGCTCTCCCCGTCGCCGCCAAGGTCTTCCTCAAGGCCACCATGGCCCTGCCCTTCACCTACCACTCCTTCAACGGCCTCCGCCACCTGACTTGGGATCTGGGCCGCGGTCTGTCCAACAACGCTATCATCAAGTCTGGTTGGACCGTTGTGGCCGTGAGCGTGGCCAGCGCTTTGGTCCTTGCTTTCATTTAAGTTCACCCACATACCTTCTTGAGTTGTTTTTCCTTGTGTTAGTAGAATGAATTCGGTCGAGCAATCTATATGAAATGCGGTCCCGTGGCGCAAGCTCCCAAGGCGCAGATTCTTTGTTTACCTATTACCCGTTACTTGGTTAAATGTTGTCTAGATATCTTTGAAAGTGTGTTGAGTTGATTGGGTATATAGCTCAACCAAACTTGTCACCAGCCAAAATGCACATTTTAAATACATTTTATTGGTTGGGTAGTACTCTGCATACGCCGTCGAGGGCTCACATTCTAACTCCAACATCTCAAGCCCATCCGCAAGAATTAATCTCCCGTTCTTCCATTGCCGTCAATAACGGCGAGGTGAAAGGCTCTTCCCAAAGGCCGTGGCAACATGGCAAGGGTATCAAATTATGGCTGTACGTATCAGCCCTCCTTAAGCAGCACGACCGTGTGATGCAGTCATCGAATGCTTCAAAATGATCTGCAGCAGGAGTGTCAGGGTAAATGCACTTTAAAGCCCAATCGTGTTCTTCCACTGCTTGAGAAAATACATACCTATTTCCGTATTCCAAACGCCAATCAAGAATAGTAGCCCCCTTTCATCGATTAGACAGGGCTTGGTGGTGGGTTCGGGGGGAATGGGCGTGGCGAAGGAGGATCTTGGACTGAGTGATCGCTTGTCGGCATTCCCCCAACGAGGATGTAGGGCAGCGAGACGGTGGGACGAGGCATTGTAGTTAATGGGAGCAGTTGATATAGATGTGGACGATGCCGAAAGCCGTGGCAAAGCTGAGCAGAAGACGGAGGATAAGAAGGAAATGCTAATGTTGCGAGCTCTAATGAAGAGGAGTAGGAGTATAGGCAATCTCAAGCTCAAGACGTCGGCAACAAAGCTGTATATTGGAGGTTGATGAAGAAAGAGAGAAGATGCAGAATGGAGTCGTCTCTCCGAACAGCCTACTCTATTTAAGCAGCCCCCGGAATCCCATCGAACAGCCGGGACCATCGCAGATGCCATCCAACGTCCACACCGTCGTACACCGCCATCCCGTCGAACATCCCAATCAAGCATTACAGCAGCAGAAGCTCTGTGGAAAACGACATGACCCTTCCGCTGCGTCTCTTGGGTGCGGGTGTGGCTGTCCAGCCGGCAACAGCTGGGACGGACTTTCTTCTCGACGAGGCTGCAAGGGCCCGACGGAAAGGACTTGATGTATAAACCGTTGGACAGAGCTGTCAAATACATACCCGCGTCTCTTGAGGACCTTGGATGGTATGTACTAGGGTCAGCCCGTTGTTACTTGCTCATGTGCAGCCACAGACATCTGCCCATGCTCGTTGGAGCTATATTGGTTGATTCACTGTTTGGGGAAATCCGTCTCTAGCCCAGCCAATGAACTAAAACATCGAGCTTGACATGAAACGAAGATGCTTTTTGCAGTCGACTTTCCCCAGGCCCTAGACACCTTTCCGAAGGACTGCAGATTCTAGTGGAGTAACACCAGCGGCCTGAGCAGTCAGTGGCCGGCTTCTTGCAGGGATCATTCTGGTCACGGCAAGAGAGGCTCGATAGCTGGATTTGTTTTTTACCGCTCTCAACGACGACCCCGGTAGTACCATCCGCGGCGGCTCCTAGTCGGTTGATCTTCGCAGCGAAGAGTCGGAAGGGTCCGGTTGGACAGTCTTGTTTTGCGCTGGGACGGTGATTCGTTCACGATCCGAGCTGGCGTGGTATGAGGGCACGGATATCGTTTGTTTTAGGGTTATGCTTGTTCTATAGTCTAGCGATTTGGAATGGTTGTATCTTATCTAGAGGTACGTGCATCTCATGGTTTTGCTCCTTCGAAACAAGATCCTAGGACAATGGAATTATAGATCTTGGCCCGAATTCGAGAATCGTCCTAGACTGCAGATGATCCAATACCGCCCAGATCCCCACAAGAAGCAAATGTATACAGCACCCCAGCACAAACAAAGTCAAGTCTAGATGTCAACACACGTGGGTTCCTCAGTGCCTCCCGCCGTGCCACAAAAGTAGAGTCTCCTACCTTGTCCTATCGTGACCAGGCAGGTCAGTCCTGTGGGAGAAATGCAGAAAGAGCTTTGCGGGTACAACGGCACACAACAGGGCCGTTTTCTGCAACGGGAGACAAGGGAGGTCTCCCGGGGGCCAACCAGAGCGTCTCGACCGTCTTTACGGCTGCCAACATCCGGTCCCGCGACATCAAGCAGTTTCAAAATCGACCATGCTCCGCATGAGCCGATCTTGTTTGACGGGACGTCGTAGACTCGTAGCTCGGTCGAAGGTTTAGGGAGAACAGTATCTGGCTTCCGTGCAGGGCGGGGGACTAGGGACTGGGACCTAGCGCTGGAGACCTGGCTGGTCCAGGCCGGAAGAATACAGTCGGATATTCTCCTAAACTTTGCTCTACACGTTGGGTCGTCTAGAACCCTTCTACTTTTGTTCTTTTTTGCGCTTTTCTCCCGAGGCGGCTAGGGACTTGAGCGCCTGTTGGTTGGGCCGCGCTTAGACATGGTTGCGCCACTTTGGGAGGTTGCTCGTTCGGCTCGTCGCCCAGTCAGATAGTTAGATGAGGTTACCTAGCAGTGTTCTCGGGTCTTTCACTTTGGCATGTGGGGTTGATGGGGTTAGAAACAGCCTGACTGGGCTTGTCGTAGAGCAATGTTGTCCAGAGTGGGATACTGCTGGACAATGGCTCCACTGCTACCTTGACCTCGGAAAGCGTCAGACACCGCATGCCGGTCTCGATGGTGGTATATTTCGTTAGAGTCGACCCTAAATATCATCAGACATTTGATCCAGGCAGCAGGTTTGTGCAGGGCTGCTGCAGTCAATGGCGGAATGGCTGTCCTTTCCCAATCCACAGGTGCGACAGTTACAAGGTGACTTGAGCCGCTCAGCTGCCAAATAGCGGTAAGGAGTACTATTTGATCCTGAACACGAAGCTTCCATGCCATATTTGACCGCTAGGGGGTCTTCTGCAAGTCATGGTGGATAAAGTGGACCATCCATGATCAGTGATCACAGGCCTCCAAGCACAGCAAAGTCCAGACTCTTCCGGGGATCACTTCATGGCCAATAAAATTTCTTGGTAGGCTCTGGTGCAATATTACTGCCAGAAAAGTGCATAGTTGCTCCTGAATCAATTTGATTCTAGCCACAGTTTGAAGTAGAGGGCATTTGCAGACACAGCGGTGAAGGGGCGCCTCGAGATGCATTCGTGCTGGATTTGCCAGGTGGTCCACAGGGCAATCAAGACACCATGTCAATTTGACAGGACAATCAAGCCCCGGCGATTTCCATCTGCACCAATGACCATTGTTGGTACAGTAGTTTGTTGTTCGAGATCAAACTCGTAGAAAGAGACAGCAAGAGTTGGCGTCCATAATCGGAGCGGCAGTATCACACCGCCAAGACCGAAATCTTTCCACACCTCCGACTCGACAATTCACTTCCGCAGAGCAACCCGACCCCCATGGCTTCGAATCTGTCCACTCGAGCGGCCAGGACCGCATGCTGCGCTTCCAAGGCGGCCCCTCGTCCTCTTGCGACGGTCATTCCCCGTCGCACCTTCGCTACGGGCCCCGAATCCTCGACCGGCGAGGCAGAGCAGCCCCGATGGTCGTACACGCCGCCACGCGCAAAGGCGCCATTCAGCCTCCGGTTGCACTCGAAGCGCCCCTTCTTCCACGTGAACTCGGATCCTGCGCTGCTGGATCAGTTCTACATTCGCATGCTGGGCAACGGCGGTGACCAGGTTCTTTCTGACGAGCTGAAGTGGTTGGCCGTGACACACAAGAGTTTCGATCAAGGACGTCGAGGCTTCAATGACCGATTGGCCTTCCTCGGTATGGAGAACTTACATTCGTGTGGGTGCCAACTTGCTAATTGATGGATAGGCAAGCGCATTGTGCAATTGCAAGCTTCGCTCGCCCTGGTACAGAACCCCGAGGCCGCCAGCGCTCCGACGAAGACCGATCCTCATGGCCGCACGCCCTTCTCTCACCCAGCCCTTGACGGCCTCCGAAGCCTCTCTCCCGAGACCAAGAGCTTCCTGACCGACCGGTCCAAGCTTGCCGAGCTGGCGCAGAAATATGAAATGCAGAACGTTGTCCGTTGGACTCCGCGCAAGGTTCGAGATTGCCTCATGGTTTGCATCACTGCGATTGCCCCAGCTAACTTTCATCTTTATAGCCCGATGATCTCAAGGCTTCCGGTCTTGAACTTGTGCTGGCGCACACCATGTACGCCGTCGTTGGAGCAGTCTCGTTGGAGAAGGGTGGACACATTGCCAACAAGGTGGCCCAAGAACGGATACTCGAGCCACTCGGCCTCAAGACCGTCTCATAGACGGGACTGGCCTGCCGGGGTTGGGGGATTGGATGCACCATTGAACCCTCCGCAGCATTTTCATGGCGTTTTTTTTTCTTGATATTTCTGCTTGGGCAGGGTGACTGGAGGCTGTACTGGAGTGGGCACACCTTTCATCGACACGGCCGGTTGTACATGTACTATAACTATCTCTTCTATTATTCTGTTCATTGGCTATATTGCACAATACCACACTTGATCACATGAACTTTGTTCTTGATTGACACTGTCACTTGAATTGTATTGATCTTGGCAATGAATGTATCTCCTTCCGAATGAATGTACGGTTCCTCTGACACCGCCCGCGTAACAGAGCAAAATACACGGCCAGCTCTTATGGAACCCTCTTTTACGATGCCTAGTCTCCGCACCTCTGTATCGCAAGAATTCAGCAATTGAAAACTGACAGCCAGACCGACAGGATGCCGGACAGCCGCAGAAAATCAAAAAGACTTTGTACTGGCTTGCACTGTCTAATGAGAGCGTTGAAGAAGAAAGAAAAAGAACGGGAGAAGGAACTTGCCCGAAGAGATTTTTATTGCGCTGGGCAGTCACGCTAGTCTGCTTTGGGAAGTGGTGCGGCTCCACCACAACTGGTCAACTGGTCAACTGCGACTGCGGGCGACTGGCCCTTTTGGCAGGTGTTTTCAACCAGACTGATGTTTCTGGCTCCTCTCGGCTTCACCTTCAGCGTGGATATCTCCTTCCATCTCCCCCGCCGTCGATATTCGCGTTGATCATGTCGCAGTAAGGTGCAGCATGCGGATTCGTTGTTCCCCCACCTCCGACCCCAAGACCAGATAATCGCCTCGATACCCCCGAACAACTCTACTCCTCCACCTCCTGCCCCCCCATTGACACGTCATGGCGTCAGCTCTGTTCTTCCTGGACCTGAAGGGCAAGGTGCGTGGCATATGCAAGGAGCTTGGCTTTCAGAAGCTATATACTCTTGCGCATGCTGGTCAATTCCCGTGGGGTACGGCGCTAACAGCTCACTCAGACCCTTCTGGCCCGTAACTATCGCGGGGATATCCCCATGTCCGCGGTAGAGAAGTTCCCCATCCTCCTTAGCGAAGCTGAAGAAGAATCCTCGGCTGTGCCTCCCTGCTTCTCCCACGAGGGAGTCAACGTACGTTCCGCCACCTGCTCGGCCTCTCCGCGCCCGTCGATCTATCCCGCCCTCCTGAGTGTCTCCTACATGTGTGCGCATCTACCTGAAACTGACACGAATTGCTCTTCCGATACATAGTACCTTTATATCCGCCATAGCAACCTGTACATCCTCGCTTTGACCAAACGAAACACAAATGCTACCGAGATCCTTCTCTTCCTCCACAAGCTCGTGGAGGTCTTCACCGAATACTTCAAGGTCCTCGAGGAGGAGAGTATTCGGGATAACTTTGTCATCATTTACGAATTGCTGGACGAGATGATGGACTTTGGATATCCTCAGACAACAGAGAGCAAAATCCTGCAAGAGTAAGTGCAATCTGGAGCTTGTTGTCAAGTGGCACGTGGGGAGGCGGCGGGCTCGATTGGCTAACATGCGCGAACTTGCCCGTGGCAGATACATCACTCAAGAATCACACAAGCTCGAGGTCCAAGCCCGGCCACCCATTGCAGTCACCAACGCCGTCTCCTGGCGAAGCGAAGGTATTCGCTACCGCAAAAACGAGGTCTTCCTGGACGTGGTCGAGTCTCTCAACCTGCTCGTCTCGGCCAACGGAAACGTCCTGCGGTCTGAAATTCTGGGCGCCATTAAAATGAAGTGTTATCTGAGCGGTATGCCCGAGTTGCGACTGGGTTTGAACGACAAGGCCATGTTCGAGACGACGGGACGGGCCACGCGGGGCAAGGCTGTTGAGATGGAGGATGTCAAATTCCACCAGTGTGTGCGGTTGTCACGGTTCGAGAATGACCGGACGATCAGCTTCATCCCCCCAGACGGTGAATTCGAGCTTATGAGCTACCGGTTGAACACTCAGGTCAAGCCGCTGATCTGGGTGGAGTGTTTGGTGGAGTCTCACTCGGGATCGCGCATTGAGTACATGCTCAAGGTATGGATGGACCTCGAATTAGGCGAGCAAGAACCGAGACTGATTATATTCCTCAATACAGGCCAAGGCCCAATTCAAGCGCCGCAGTACTGCAAACAACGTCGAAATTCTCGTCCCTGTCCCCGAAGATGCAGACTCACCGCGCTTCCGCACTAATATCGGAACCGTTCACTATGCTCCCGAGAAGTCTGCAATTATCTGGAAGATCAAGCAGTTCGGTGGCGGCAAGGAGTTCCTCATGAGGGCGGAGCTGGGTCTTCCTTCCGTGAAGGGAGACGACGAGCACGGCGGTGGTATGACGGGTGGTTTTGGTGGAAGTATGGGCGGAGCTGGTGCCATGGGCAAGGCCAAGCGGCCTATCAATGTCAAATTCGAGATCCCCTACTTTACCACTTCTGGTATCCAAGTGCGGTACTTGAAGATCACCGAGCCGAAGGTATGTTCCCCCTTCAAATACGCTGGTCTGATGGAACCATGTGGCTAACCTCGGGTCTGAACAGCTGCAATATCCCTCTCTCCCCTGGGTTCGCTACATTACACAATCAGGCGACATTGCGGTTCGCATGCCGGACGTCCAATAAAGCAAGGCGTCTTGATTTCTGCATGACTGATTTGTACAGCCCTTTCTTGTCTCCGCATTTTGACCTTTTCTACACCCTTTTCCATCATCAAGGCTATATTTGTACTCCGTTGAGGCCGGCCGGTCCGATAGATAATTCATTCCCGACGCTCTAACCGTTTTGTGACATTCTTATTTGTGAAAGTACATGGGTAATTAGAGGAGCTTAGGCCGGAGACTTTCAGCGACCTTCACTGGATCTCGCTTGTGCACCCTCGGACACGGGTTAAATTGTCAATCATCAATCAAATTGCTTCCACACTATGGCTATCATCAAAAGCACGAAAAAGTCCTGTACAGGGCTGATACCATTTCAAATGTACTTGGCGACCATTGCATGTGGCTTCTTGATTTTGATCTCTGCAGAAATATCACCATGGACAAGGCCGGGGTTCGTCAAGCCCAGGCTTTCTGGGGTAATGATCCATATTATCCGCGGCCCGTTAAGGCGGGGGAGAAGTTATGTGGGAAGCGTTTCGAGAGCAATATCTGCAGTCTAGTGATGAGCATCTGGAGTTTTCAGGTTCGGGTTCAGTTTCCATTGGTTGGGTGGTCCGAAATCGCCGGCGAGCTTTGCCACGGTTGTTTATTGAGTTAGTTGAGTGAAGAGAGAGTAAGAATTTGAGTTTATCGAGATACATCAGATACCTAGGGCCATTTATCACCTCAGCTGTGGCTTTCTCAACTCCAATCCTCTTTGAAGATCCTCCAGGATCGCATCGTTTGGTTCTGCCTTGGTGAGAACACCTGCCGCGCTATCCATACTGGGCAGGTTGACCAAATAAACCCGATTGTTCCTGACAGCGCCGCAAACCAAATAATATGGAGTCATGTTCTAGGATCTCACGCTCGTTGAGATCTGTCGCCGACGAGTGCCTCAGGGTTGAGAGGGCAGCTGAGAGATATCTTGCCAATCACTGTATTTGCTCCGTTTGCAGCAGGCGCAGGATGATGAGAGGGACTGCTTACGTATCCAAAGAGTAGGTACTCCTGCCTGTAGATCTTGAGGTCGTCGACTTCCTTCATGCTTGTATTTATTTGTCTCGGTGTGTGAGTTATCGCCACTAGTGGGGGCGCAGTACTTTCCACGCCCGGCCGGGAATAGGGTCGTATATATCCAAGATGGGAAGGACACGTTGGCTATATCTCAGGCGCAAGAGGCCCTGAATAAGACATCCTGGCCTCAATATCAGAGTCACCGGTCAGAGCTTGGACAATACCAGCGTCCAAGTTTGAGGGCTGTTCACGCGGAAGACTGGGCTGGGACAAGATGGAATATCTCTCGAGGCCAAATTTGCTGCCAGCAAGTAGAGCATACCCGTCAAGACACCCCAGGCGTCTTAATATTTCGGAGGCACGGCACAGGTGAGAGTCGAGTGACGAAGGATCGTTCATTTCCGCTGCGGATTTTGAGCATGATTTCGATGGTCGGAAAGCTTGGTGGGCAGTTCTGGCGCCCCCTTCTCCCTTCCTTAATCTCTAATCCTGTGATGAGGGATGTCCGTTCACTTTTCGCATGCTTGCTGTTCATAAGTTGAAGTATAATTATTCTTGGCGCTTCCCAAGTCTCAATGCTCGGCTCTGGAGCCTGCCCTGAAAGGACTCCGGGAACTGGCTGTGCGGGCAAAACCCCCTCCCCCCTGAGAAAAGAATGTCAGATATGCTTCCCAAATTCCCTCTAGCAAGAACTCAACCTCCTGTAATCCCCGGCTCAAATGCCAATGCCTGTGCCGAGTAACCTCCCACACCGATAGGGTCATCTCACGGTTCCACACGCCGTAACAGACGGGTAGATCACGATCCCTTCAATCATTAGACAAGCAAGAGACATGCTTGCCATTTTGCAAAGCCATTCGATTCGGATTGTCCGGTTCAATCGACGAGAAGGGGTTAGTTACTCGCTTGCAACCGTAGAAACGGCATCTGGAAGGCTGGTGTTTTCCTCTAGAGACC
Organism: Penicillium simplicissimum; assembly: GCA_024706585.1. Taxonomy (NCBI): domain Eukaryota; kingdom Fungi; phylum Ascomycota; class Eurotiomycetes; order Eurotiales; family Aspergillaceae; genus Penicillium; species Penicillium simplicissimum. The sequence goes on from JAMZTW010000014.1 coordinate 564,613, forward strand.
AGACACCCGTCATAGTGGAGAAGCACACTCGGCCTGTAATCACCGTCAGGCTCGGGGCAAGCGTTCGAAGATGGAGGAGCCGAGTGGTGACGACTCACGATCATCATTTGAACAAGCTCGGTTTCAGCAAGCTCAATTTCACCATGCTTCATGTCGCCAGGCTTCAAGGGACGGGGCAGGTCAAACGACACAGCCACACTCACCACCAACATAGCTGCGTTGAGAGCGTGCTCTGCTCGTTCGCTCAGCTAGAAGGCCGAGTGTATTGGATCCGTGAACGAAGAGGTTGCCGTTTGCCGCAACTTTTAAACCGACGCCAGAATAGCACGAACCCTTTTCCCTTTGGTCTTCCCCTTTTCACAACATAGGTAACTGGCTGGTGCTCGGCTTTCCTGGATGATGGATGTTTTGTTACACTCAAGTAGGTGAGAAATCCGGGCACCGATCGTCGATACAGGCCTGTGTCGGGTACAATCCAGGCTAGGAAGACAACCTAACGTTAGTCGCAACAGGTGTATAGATTCTGCTAGTCCCTGCCTGAGGCAATATCGGTCCTCGTGAGGGTTTCTCTGTGCCAGAGGTTTGGCCCTCATAACCTCCGCGACGGGCTGCTACCCCCTCCAGTTCCTCCCGCATTCGCCTGCCGCGATGACCTTTGAGAGAGACCAACGAGAGGATGGGGTAGTCTGGACTTGTGACGGGGATCTTGGGCAACGGCTCTCACTGACTGACGGCAGTATCAGAGACGTACAATCTCGATCATCCAGCGTACGATCGGCCAATGCGAGACAACGATGAATCAAAGACGCGCTTTCCCTTCTTTGGCGGGACACCTCCAGTTGTACGGACCCTCGATACATATCTAGGGCCCGGGGCATTTCTTGCACATGTGGAAGATACCGCGTTGAAGCTTCTCTGCTGCATCCCCTCTGTTGTATTCCAGGTAGTAGTCCTGCTTGAGCAGTGGATGCCATGTCGATGACAAGTGCCACCCGTGCTTCTGGCGTGCGCCTACCTATTGGAACCCCGTGATGATTCGCATGGTAATGTTCGCAAGTTGAAATACAAGGCATCCCAAAGAGGGAGCATCCGGTCTGGGTCGCCAGGTTCTCCCAGATATCCAAATGAAGCTGTCCGTGGTGCTTGTGTCGTATCAGCCACGAGGGCTTCTGCTGGCCTTATGTTTTGTTGCGATGGTGGATTCGATGTGATTTGTAGAAGGGAGATGTAGATATGTCTTTGATAATTATATAAAATTTAGACAGTGGGGAGCAGGAAGGAAACAGAGAAGCGAGCAAAGATGGCAGTCCTTTTTTTAGGTGGCCTGGGTGGCCAAATAGCAAACAATAGCGCCGAGGAGGATGTGTTGGGAACTGGAAGGAGGAGACACATACCTAGACTTGTGTGTTTTTGAATGCCAAATCTCTGGCAAACATACCATTGTGTCGTAGTCGAAACGATGATTGATGTTTCCGCTTGAAGACAATGACAGAATAGAGGTCTGACATGCTGCTATACGATGCAGCAACTGAGCTCGGGAGCAGCTACAATCCAAGAAAGAGAAATGCCATAGAAACTAATAATGCATTGTTCATACCGCAACGCCATATCGTAGGTATCAGCGCCCGTAAAAGAATCCCCAACTTTTCTGCTAACAAACACGGCGTATCTTAAAATGGCCCGGGAAGTTACCGGCTATACATGACACAAAATAACGCTTCAAAACCAACACAAGCTCTAGGAGGCAGTACACGGCTCAGCCGTGAACAGCTACCCCATTCGTCACCGCATCTTCGGGCGTCTCCGGCGGTGGTAGGGGGAAGCCATCTGAGCGGCCGGAGGCGGCTGCTTTGGAGAAACCCTCTCGGGCGAGCATAGTATTCAGCACGGCACAGTTGTATGCTGCCTCGCCGGGAGGGACGACCAGGAAGATGTAGGTATTGTCGGTGAAACGGCCGAGGAAGATGTTGAATTGAGGGGTTTTGGTGTGCATAACGACGAAGCCGGCGGAGGCGGGGGTAGTGAGGGTATTCCGGGCGGCGCAGTGCTTGAACGCCTTCATGATATTGGAAAGACGCTCATGACGGTCGTAGATGGGGTTGAGGTCGCCTACGTCTGAGGAGACAGAGGTGACAGTGAGAAACGTCGAACGCTCGAAGAGGATAACCTCCTCGGCATCGATTTTCTTCGCAAAGGCGCTGAGGAACCGCTCGATCACGGTCAAATTAGGAATAAGCTTGTGTACAATGCCTGCCCAGGCTTTGTAAAGTGATTGGTCCCAGATACTGCTGCCGAAGGTATCGACGCGGAAGTGTTCGGACCGGGAACGGATCAATGCTGAGCGTTCCTCGTAGATGCGTTGGCGATGCTCGGCCTGGATCAGGTCCATCTTGTGGACGAGGCAGAACACGTAGGCGTTTGGGCTGAATTCACCCAGGGCTTCGATGATCGCATTGTAAGTGTCGAGGTCACGGTCGACTTCGCGCGATTCGATGTCGAAGACGTAGATAAGAACGGCAACGTCGGAGAAGATGTTGCCGCGCTGGGAGGCGAGATATGTTTCCATAAAAGCATCTTGTCTAGAGGATCATTCCCGGTTAGCTAGAGCCTTCTTGCGTATTGCGCCTGGCATGCGACACGGCTACTCACCCTCCGCAGTCCCACAGGTTCAGCGTCAGGTTACCCATGAACTTGACATGGCTGTGCTCAACGTCGATCGTCGCACCAAGCCGGCGAACATCTTTGGCGACGTAGTTGCTGAAAATGATGGAGCGCATAGAGGACTTTCCCGAACCACTCTTGCCCATGAGGAGCACCTTTCTCTTCTTCTTCCGGGCGTCCATGTTGGTGATCTGCTGGCCGTGTGCTGAGCTCGGATGATTGCCCCGCAAGAGCGGGGGCGGGCCCGGGTACTTATGGGAGGCGATTAAGGTGGGCCGATAGAGCTGAAGGAAATGCAGTGTTGACCTGTATAGCTTCCTCAGTGAAAATATGGTATGAACGGGTCTTATCGAAGTAATTGGGGTGATTGGTGAGAGGGAGGAAGCAGGGTAGCTCCAGCCTTCAAATGCGGAGTGAGCGGATCAACCTCGCCCCGGTGAATAGTCACATGACCTGATGTGATGGTGATGGGGGAAGCTTCGAGTCGAGGAACGTAAATCTGAAAAACATCAGTGAATTTGAAATCAACTACAAGGACACGCGCATCTCTCCTAGATGCTTGGATACTTGTACACTGCGCACGCGACAATGGAATACACCTGTCACATGGCTGAGATCACATGGCTGAGGTCACGGGATGACGGCATGGGTAAGGAGGAAGGCCGACGAATTTGGTAGGATGTATATTGGACGCATTTCTAATGTAGTCGAGGACGACAGAACCAAAAATCTCAAGAAGGGCGGCTATGTAAAGTTGTAAAGGTAGATAAGATAGCCGCTGAAAGCAGATACAAGTCAAAATAAAGAAGAAAATCAAGGGGTGGTATCCGAAAAAGAAACGCAACCGCGTGCCGCCGAAACAAGCACTGTGCATGCAAAGACCTCGATCGGAAGGAGAAAAGTGAAAAAGAAAAGCTAGAAAGTCATGCAAGCAACGAGGCCATTCGTGGAAGATGAGAACATAAAGAAGAAATGAAGCGGAAGGAAAGACAGAAGATGAAGGTCGTCAACAGTTCATAACGGTAAGCCAGAGCACCCATCCCAAGGAAGAAAAGAATCAAATGATAGAATCAGTGCTCCGCCAGGTATCCCACATCCATTAACTCATTTATAGTGCATTAGAAGACCGTACCATCGGAGCGGATCATAATGGGCGGCTCTTTGGTGTTGGGCCTGGACACTTCGGCGATTTCCCGACCACCCTAGAATTTCAGTTAGATCAAATTTCAAGTCAATTCATGGAACGGGGGATTAGACAAACCTTCCATGTTCCAGCCTCCAGCATCTGCGCCAAAGTGAGTTGTTCCTCTGTCCCAGTAAGGCCCAGCTGAGTGTTAACCTCGTCCAGCAAGTCATCCAAGAAGCCAACTGTGGCAGCCCTCCACTCCACAATGACATCGTCATCTGTGGAGAACAAAGGTACAACTTCCATATTAGGCTGCCCCTTGATTTGCGCATTCTCCCGGAATGACTGCAGGCCGCGCTCCATATCGGCTTCTTTCAGGCTCAAGAGGCCCATATCAATGAGAAGCCCACCGTTGCGGTACTCGGGCAGGCCGGTCAAGAGCTCGCTACCGGCAAAGTGAATCGCCATCAGTTTTGACATGGGTACCATGATCGAATAGCAAAGCCATTGGGTGAGCTTGTGGAATGGGATGATGCTCTCCCATGCAGGGGCAGGTGGGGATTGCGGGAGGCTAGAGGACGGCCAGGCATCGCCAATGGCTACACCGTCAATCTGTGTTCGCGATGGCGGCCAGATGGAGGCAAACCCGTCCATGAGAACGGACCACAGCGTGGTGATAGGGACGATGGGGACGGAGGAAGCGAGTGTCGACGGGTGCCCGAGCAAGTAATCTGTGCCGAAATGCGATCAGAAATGAGACTTGAATCGAGCAGGACCGGATCCCTCTTACCTAGCATATTTCCCGGTCGCGCATCCACGCCAAAGAAGTCTTGGTGGTTCAGTGCCTCTGCCAAACGCGCCAACAACCCCGCGCGCCCTTCAATACCGGCCAGCGGATTTGACTCCGAATGCTGCATCCCCTTTGCCAATTTCTCGACCGTCAATTTCTTGAGACCCGCTCCATCCACTTGGCAAGGTTCCGTGGGATCGCTGCTGAAAAGGCCCGACTTGAACATTTCCAGGCTGGCGACGGCCAAACCCTCACTGCGCGTGTACACCTTACCCGACTCCTTGGATTTGTATGACCACTTGGTGCCAGCACCTGCATCGAGGAGCACAGAGACCACGAATAGGTCGATGAGACGGCGGGTACGTTCTTGCGAGTCAATGGTACTGGGCCAAGACTGAAGGAGCTGGTTGATTCGTGGTCTGCCGCCGACGTCAAAGTGTTGCCAGCGGCCGTGAGGAGGGATATTCTGGTAATCGGGCGCGTAGTCTCGCTGTGATGGCCAGTATTAGTCACAGGCGCCAACGGATTTAGATGAACTCTCCGGAATGCAATTGCGCACCTTGATAATGGAAACAACATATTGGGCCGTCGCCTTGAACTTGCTCATGTCAACATCGAAATGGTTCAAACGGTTGCGCTTGGCCGCGGCCAGAACGATATTAGTGCGCTCGCGCACGGCGTGAATGCTGCGGAGATAGCCCGCGGGGTCCAAGACCGGGTCGGGTGGTCCTGCAATTGGCATCTCGGGGATCGAGGCCGGTAGGCCACTGCCTTTGTATCCAGGGGATCGGAGAGAAGTGTTGGAGGTGCGGGCGCTGTTGACGGAGACAAAGGACTCATTTTCGTCCCTGTCGCTCTGTACCGAGTTTTTGGAGTTGCGCTTGAAGAGACCCATGGCGGCGGAGGGTTCTGTGCTTTGATGCTCGCTGTGTGTCGTCCGTCGTCCGTGATCCCCAATCCGTTTGCTTTCTTTTCCCCCCTGCGCTTCGGAATGTCAAAGTGGAGACGCGGTGGTGATGGCGAGACGAGAAGTAGTAGTGTGCGCGATTGGCAGCATCCGGGGTCTTTCGTGGGAGTGTTAGGTTGGAGATGTTGTGAAGTAATGCGCCGATGAGTCGTGGGAGAAGTTATCTTTCTCTTTTGTCGAGACTCGAAGATGGTGTCTGGGCTATGATGGAATAATAATCGAGATCGTAAAATATTTAATTGAATTAATCCACGAAAAACAATCCGGAATAAAAATCCAATAAATCGTGCACTAAATTTTTTTTTCTCCTCCCAAGCTCCGAACGTAATAATTACTGACGAGCGGGGCGGTCGGTGGCCGGAACTCTGGACACTCTCCAGTCTCCAGTCTCCAGTGACTCTCCACGGCTTTAGACTTGAGGGAATCCTCTAGCCTACTGTAGTACTGTAGCCTCTGGGTTTCAAGTGGGGGGGGGGGGGCAAACGAGGGCGAGAAGCAAGGAGCCAAGGACATCAATTTAGTAGCCGTTGAGCTAGGATCAATAGCGGGGCCTCGCTGAGTGCAGCGCTGGGCAGTGGGCACTGAATCATGAATGATTATTATCGTTTGAGAAATAGCCATTGTACAGGAGGTTTCATAATATAATCATGGAGCCACGGTGGATACCCCTGGAGAAAGAAGTTTCGAAGTCAAAAGCCGAAGGGTTAGCGATAGCGAGGCACAGAACAATAATGGGCGACCCGGAAGTGGGGGAGAAAACGAGTGCGGATGAGGAGAAGAGGGGAAGAAGCAAGCGAAAGTATCGGGTACACCCTGCGGAGGAGGAACTGGAGAATTCTGTCCCAGATGTACATAGCAGGAGTTCCCGGCTGGGTTAGGACCAGGTACCAGGTACAACCAGGGAGCTAACTCTGTTGAGCTGGAGCAGCCACGTCCAGAGAACCCATTTACGGTTTACACCACCTTGAAAAAAAAGCCTCCACAGAAGGCACAAAGAAGACTGGTTGTTCGGGTTTGGGTGTACTGTGTCAGTTTGAGTTTTGGGGGGCAGAATTTCCCGGGAAAGCCCAAACCTACGATTCAGGGATAGCCATCGACATACCACTGTAGTTATCGGAGATCAGTTGTGTATGGTTGAACTTAACCTGACCAGAGTTATGAAACGTTCAAACTTCAAATAGTTCAACATGAAATACGAGGATGGTCAAACTCAGTGCCACTGGCCACGAGTTATCTACTGGCTGGCTAGCCCCCTCTCGTCAGACTAGGTGGATTGGAAGTCTCTGGGAGAAAAGAAAGGCATTATTGTATGGACTCCGTACAGTGTACACTGTACACACGTGTCGCGTATAGATAGCGCGGATATCGTTCTCCGGGGCCCGAACGAGTCCTAAGGTTCTTCCCCTCTTTCACCGTCGATAGCTACTGGGACTGGCCACTGGCCACTACCAAGAGTCCAGGACCTCATACTCGTTCGGGACACACTAGGCGCCGGGAGAAGCCTCGATAGTCGATACACAATTATATGCCACACGCCCGTCGCGGTGCACGAACGGAGCTACAACAGAGACATGGTGGACCGCGGCCCCCGATGCAAACAATGCTCGGTGGTGGACAAACGCCCCTTGGCCATCCGCGACAGAATTTGGGCATTGGGGATGCATATCCAGTAGGCCATGGGGACTCTATGAGGCGCCTCTAGTCTGTCTCGAGTCGACTACAAAGCAGCCATGCGACCAGGACGACAGTGCATTGTTGACGATTGAGAGCGATGATCGATTTGCATCAGCCCACGTTCGTCGACTGTGATGGATCTAGATCGTGGCGGTAGTTAGGTACTGACGCGCCCCGCGCTGAACCAAAGAAATCGGGTGGTCCGGTTTTTGATTAGGGTTCACCGCGGCTAGGCTAGCGATGCGAAGCACTAGGAAAAACAAGGGAGTCTTTTTGACTCGTGGGATTTCACCAGATTCACCACTTCACAACTTCACATGCAGCTGCGAGAGGGAGCATTCGTCCTACGCTAATTGGTTCATTGTGTAAGCTAGAACCCTCGAGCTAGAACGTCACCAAGAGACCTCGATGTACTGTACGTTCTACGCCGTCAGAATTTGAAACAAGACACGACCGGAGTATTTTCTCCTAGCGCCTTCTTTCAACGTCCAGTAGAATACCACGTGTGATCTAGCACGGACTCATGGAGTCGGAACGGAATGGAACGCTATTTTCAAGGATGTTTCTTTCTCTGTGCTAGAACATCAAGATAAGGCTTTACATCATTGTTATACTGTATGCAGGGAATTGACCTCGAGCACGGTTGGGAAATAGGTCAATCGTCCGATCTGGCGTGCACCGTGTTTCCCCTGTCACCGAGCGGAGGTATTCCCGAGTCAGCACTAGCATCGGGGATGCGCCTGCAAGGAACGGGCGTCGATGCACGCATCCTGCGAACTTCCTATTCAGTGCGTGAACTGCTATGTCATCACTGATCACTGAGAGGTTGAATTCTAGACCGCACAATACTTTGATCGGTGGTCGCACCTCGAATATTCCGCGTACCAAGGAGGACAGTAGTTACAACACTGCAGCTACGAGCTACTGCGATCGCGTCGCGCGTGGACCTACCCGGATCTTAATTCCCAGTTCTTGACGGTCGCTAAGCTCCCTCCGCCATGCTGGAATAAATGAACTCGGTCTAGATCGTGCGACGTGCGCCCGGCTCTAGACGTGTGACAGTGCGAAAAATTCGAAAGGATCCATGAATCCATGCTGGCTCTGGCCCTGCTGGCGATCACCTCATTCCTTCGCCGATGACAATATTGAACCTCAACCCAAGACACGACTATTCGAGAAAAGGAAAAGTAAACACAAAGAGCTAAAGGACTATGATGGCATATCCGACACCAAGAGGGTCAATGTAATCTCCGCCGTTGCGGACACAAGCCCTTAGCCCACAATGGATCGCTCTCTCCCCGTCCATTCGCACTGAAGCAAGGCCCAGCCACACCGTTGGGGCGGAGGTTTCACAGTTTCACCTCGACTCCCAGTCCCTGTTAAGTTGTTAACCTTCCGGGATGTTGAACCTGTCATTTCCACTGCCAAATCCCGGTAGGTGTGCGAAGAGTGGCAGGTGTTGACTTTCGACGTCTTGGCTCGGTGAACAGAGCCACTACCAATTGTGAATATCTGGTTTCTGTTGATTTCTGTTAGAAATGACTGGGGCAAGTGGCAAAGTGACAGCTTTCTCACCGTCAATTCCATAGTCTACTGGAGTCCTCCATACCTTAGGTGGTTGTCCTGGGCAGTGTGCACCGCAACTGGGGCTGTACCTTACTCCATTTGGTCAGCCACAGACCCATCTGCTAACGTCTCTGCCTCCGACTGTTACTATCCCAGGTTGCAATGGCCATTAATGCTACGACACGACCCAGGATCAAGCTGGCAGGAAGCAAAGTTAAGCACTCGAAAGGTCTGTTTACCGGGTCAACAGTCACGACTGATACCACAAACTTCACAAGTTGTCCCTATTTGCCGGGGTGACCGCACGGTTCGTTGGACGCAAACATCACGACGGGGACAACCGCTACGGCAACTCCACTCAGTTATCACCCATTCCATGGAAAGCATTCATGCTATTTGCGTCCGGCCCTCGTATTATCAATAGGTTGATAGGTTCCCAGTCAAGATCAACCTTCCTCGCCTCGTCGGGACCACCTGTGCTCATATCCATCGTATCAGAGGACCGCTGGCTCGCCAAGGCGGCTTCTCGCCCAACTTTATTTCTTCTGCGAACGGCACGCGTGGCCCCGGTTGCCCTAACTGGTCTTCTTGACAATTACTTGCGGGTAAGCTTTGGCGACGGTTGTATAAGCCTATAAGCCTATACGGAGGTTCTAAGTGTTGCGCTTGCCGCCCTGATCGATACTGTGAACCATGGTTTTGGGCGAGCAAGATTCGCGCTATTGTGCATACTGGCCTATCACCCCTCTTGAATTTGGGAGCTTTCACGCGCGCTAGACTGGACGGACTCACTCCGGAGTCCCTCCTATCTCTGGTAGACGCCCACTGCGATTAGACTTCTGTGCCCTGTATTCGGGGGCAGTCGCGGAAAAAGCTCGCCTCGAATTGCTGGTTTGGTAGATGACGGTTCACCTAACGGCTCCACTGAGACTGGAAGTATATATAGAATATCCTCAGGGGTTGGACATCCAGTGGGAGGTTGCTGCATGCCATCCCGGTGATGGACTCTTTTAGCGCTTTGCCACTGAATAAGGTACGAGTACCTTATCATTAGCAGACCGTGGTGCGACAATGAACCTTATGCACATGTCATCAAATGCTTGATTCTGGGACGGGACAGCCCGACTTAATTGACTTCGCTGTTACGGGAACCTAAAGCACCCGTACCACATCGAATGCCCGATGCAATTGAAGGTTGAAATCTCGGGCCAGGTCCAGGCTATACCGGGAAACCATTCTTCACCTCGATTTCTGTGCACCACGCAAGCCATAGATATAACGGCTTAGAAGGGGAAGCCCGCATAAAGATCCAGACCGTGACCTACGGCTCGGTTCCGGGCGGAAGCCCAATCTCGAGCCCACGACTCCCTGTCTCCGGGTGTTGGCTCAGTATAGGTGATCGCTATTCCTTTGGGCTCAAACTCCTCATTCAGCGTATCCATTCGATCCCATGGATATTCCGGATACATTCTAAAATCCCCAGGGTATTCGGGGCGGAATACGATTTGAATCTCACGGAGTAGCGATCCCCTTGCAATCGCAGTCTGTGCAAGTTTTCGAACCCACAATTCCTCTTCCTCTCCAAAGTCATTCCACCGCGGCCATTCTGAGCCCATGAGGCAAAAACTCCACGTGAACTTCTTCAACCGTGGCGGCGAGAGACAGCCCTCGAATATTTCCTTCGAATCTGGGAGTTTCGCTTTGACATTTGCAAAGTGCCACCGTGATAGAGACAATCTCTCCAGAGCAGAAAACTCGGAGAAGTCGAAAAGCTTGCCTTTGCTCTCGTCTGGAAGGTGCTCAATTTCGAGTTCCACAAGGCTGTCTTTATGCCGGACTAGCATTTCTTTCACCATAAGCAGATCTATCGGATTGTGTTTGTCGTAGACCCTTCCAGTTATTTTAAATACGGAAAGCGCTTCTGGCCAGCTGAGCAGCATGTTCAATGCCTCGGCAGTATCTGAAAAGCTAGAGATATCGATTGTCTTCAGCTTTGGAGCTTTGTTTATCTATTCATTTTGGCTGGTTAGCGTCGATATCAGAAATTGGTCCGGTCCATCAATGCGGCCTACCTTCAAGTCTTCAGAGCGAGACTCGGAGGCATTAAAGCCAATAACCGACAATTCTTCCAGTGCCGAAGCTTGTCCTTGGAACACCTGGAGGAATTCGGCCACTGAAAAGCTGTCTTTACCCAGCTGAGCCAAAATCAGATGCCCAAGCTGATGCATATGCTGCACGCATGCCCTCAGGAATTTCAAAGTCTGTTCCACCCTGACCTTGTTGAAGCCTCCACGAACAAACATATGTCTGATATTGGGCATGAAAGTCGGGAGCTCTTCAGCTAGCCCGCAGTCATTGCCTGACTCATTTTCCAGTTTACGATCAGGTACGTTTAGGTACAACTCTCGACAGTACAGGCCAAGTGACGGATTCTCTCGGAATGTCCGGAGTAGCAGTTCGAGTCGTGGTTCCGGCGGGATAAGCCTCATATTGTAGAGCGCTTGTTTCTTACGGTAGATGAATGGCACCATAATTCGGCTGAAGCGTCGACAGGTGAGGGCGACATTTCTCATCCAGGCACCGTCGTACTCTGTCCTGTAGGGCCACTGGGGCTTCCCGTCAAAGCCGATTTCCGGCGGAGGAATGACAGCAAGCTCCAAAATGTTGTTTAGGAGCTCGTCTGGAAAGGTGAGTAGGATGTGGCCAGCCCGGGGAATGTTATTGTCATATTCTTGGGAGGGTTCTTTCTTGGGCTGTTCAGCCTTAGGTTCCTCAGCATGAGGCTCGTCATCGAAATAGCCTGCTGAGGCCCATGGATAATCCGAATCCGCTTCCTCCCATGCTCCCGGTGGGATTGCAAGAAACATGACGCAGGTTTTTCTCTCAAAATATGTGAGATTATCGTTCTAATTGCAGAGGTTTGGAGGAAGAGCACAGGCTGAGTCGGTGCTGAGAGGGGAGGTTATCGCTTGTGCATCCGCGCTAGTCATCGAACAGCCACAATACGCGGCTTACTTGACAGAGAATCGACGCGATACCGTGATGATCGGGTGATGTAGACTGTAAAATGAGTAAATCCGTAACCTTTGTTGATATTTACCGGAGTTTTCCTTTTATTGTTTGATCCTCAGAGTCTCGTTGTGGAAGGTCCCACCAAGATTGAGGCTCTTGCTTGAAGTTAAACAAGGCTCTATACTTCACAGCCGAAACTTACCCCTCATACCTCGTATCGGCAGGCCAGCGCATAAATGTCACTCCAACCAGAACCGACGATACCCAACCATCACAAAGCTCGCCTAAATCAGCCACCACCATGCCTTTCACGGATTTGCCTCCAGAAGTGGTGGAAATACTGGCGGAATGCCTGGCCTATGAGCACCCGCCAACGCTTCTCAACCTTGGCCGGGCGAACAAGTCGTTGCATGGATGGTGCGCTTCGGCCATTAAAATGGTCTTTTTCCATGATATCAAACTCTCGATTGGCCCCGAGACAGATGTTGCAAAACTTGTTGAGTCTCTGCAGAGCAAGATTGAGGCTGCAAATAGCTTTGGGCAGGTTCGGCGACTCATCATCACCACCACGCGAGACAATGTTATTCTTCATGAAGAATGGAAGCCCCCAACACTTTTTGCGCTCCGACGTACGGGGCTCATCGACAGATATTCGACTCAGTATTCCTATCTCAGGGAACATAATACCGCCTACTGGATGCAGATATCTGCGCCGGACATTCCCGACCACGCGTGGAAGCCAGTCGCCGACTTGATTCGGCGGCTGCCTGCATTGGCAGACGTGATATACCGATATTCCGACGACCTTCCTCCCAGCTTACTCGAGGCTCTCCGGCCTACGTGTAGGCTTCACATGCATCTTTGCCTAGATTCTGATACGGAATTCTCGGGTCCGGTCTCTCGAGCATTGGCTTGGATAACATCGCCATCTCTTTACTGTGTGTCGGTTCACAACGATCCTTCTAGTTCTAGTGACGGGAACCTTGAGAGGTTTGCGAGTTATTTACGAGCTTTGAGCCTCGCCCCAAAGTTAAAACAAGTCACGGTCTCGAGACCTCTCTTCGCGCACAGGTCGGCGCCGCTCCAAGCCCAAGACTTTACTTCGAAGGCGGGCAGTAAGATCGCCCAGCGACTCATTTCGCCAGAGGCCTTTTCTTTAGGCGACTACGGCCAGGCCCCTCTGATAGAAGACACAACACTAATTATCTTGCGTCAGTGTGTTGACTTCTCCAACTTGAAAAGTCTTGAACTGAAACCCGGGCTGGATGAAGCAGCACTTGAAGCGTTGAAAGAGTACACAACAGCGGCTCAAGGCCTCAGTCGTCTCAGGTCGCTGAAATTGGATATCTATCCTTATGGCCCCAGTCGGCACACGGCCAGATTCTATGATGAAATGACAGATTTCCTTGGCAAGCTTCCACCATTGTCTGAGCTTGAGTTACAAGGCTGGCACTCACTTATCTCGATCGGAAGCATCGCTAGGAGACATGGCTCTCGACTGCGCAAGTTGCATTTCAATGGCCGCTCCATACGGTGGCAACACGCCAACGAGAAAGAAATTCTTCAACTCGGCAAATATTGTCCACTTCTAGAGGAGCTTACTATCCCAGTTCAGCGCTCAAAGGGTGACAAGAAGGAAGTGGCCTTGTATAGAGCCTTGGGCACCCTACCCAGCCTCCAATATCTTGAGGTATCGCTTGAGGTATCGCCAGCAATGCTTTACCGGGAAGACGAATGCATCGATGTGCCTATTCAATATTCCCCCGGAACAAGGGAGTCATCTACCGATCCATCATTCGACGAATTCGACAGCCAATTCATAGACCTTTACTCGCAAGGTTACTACAGAGTTCGCAAGGGCTACATTCGCGATGTGATGATCAATTCACGAGTGGACCAAGAGCTCGCCTGCGCTATATTTCGCGCCGTATCCTCGTCCAAGAGCCAAGGCGCACAACCCCTCGAAGCAATCCAGATCTCTGTCACTGGAGACGGCGGTACATCATCCGGTCTCGTTGATTTGGTGGATCTCTTTTCGTCGACATGGATTGTTCGCCAGGATACCCGTGAAGGTCATCGTGATGAGCTGATAGTGGAAGAGCCGCCACTATACGACGAGCAGCACCTCGGCAAAAGACGCGAAACCTACCTTGGCGCGGAGTTAGATGAGATATTTCGACGCATCTGGCCGTCGAAGGAGCAGAAGCAGAAACGCAGCTTTACAAAGACACTGGCTGATTGGAGGAAGAAGAAGAGGAAGCTGCAAGATAAAGAGGACGAAATCAGTTCCTCTTGGTGGAATGAATGCCGTAGCTTTCCTCTCGATATGAGTTCGTGAGGGCCAGGCTCCGTGAAGATGGAGAGTGTTGTCTGGGCCTGGAATAGCCCAATTAGGGCAAATATCAGTTCAACTGTTGACAATTGCTAGAGAATGGAGGCTTTTGACCACGAGACCTGTTCCGAACATCAATCTGAAGTCGAATGTACTACTGTCTTTCGAAAAGAGACAATAAACCCCCAATGTAGTAGCGATCACATGACCCTCCGCGCACGCGTTCCGCGTCGCCATCAACCACTCCCACCTCCACGGATCGATCCCCTAGAATCAATCAAGACCACATCGCTCGCTCACCTCCCAGCATCCCGCAATCCATCTAACACCCTCAAACCACAATGTCCGCCTTCACTTCCCTCCGCCCAACCCTCGGCCTCGCCCGCACCGCCGCCCACGCCTCGCGCGGCTTCAGCTCCTCCGCCTCGCGCTCCGTCGCCCGCATGATCATCACCGGCCGCCTGGCCGCCGAGCCCGAGCTGCAGGCGACAGCGTCCGGCCAGGACGTCATCCGCTACGCCATTGGCACCTCGTACGGCTCCAAAGAGAACCGTCAGACCAGCTGGTTCCGTGTGGCTAGCTTCTTGCCTGAGGGATCGCAGCGGGATTTCATTCTGGGTCTGCCCAAAGGGTATGTATTGATTTTCCTAAATGGGGGGTGTTTTTGCGTGGTGCTGGGAAGCTTGAGGGTGGTAAAATTGTGGAATCGACGGCTAATGGGGTTTTGTGGTTTAGTACCCTGGTCTACCTTGAGGGTGATGCCAGCATGCGCACCTACGAGGACGCCGACGGCAAGAGGCACTCCAACCTGAACATTGTCCAGCGTACGTCCTGTAACGCCCTTACTCCGGCTGATACAGCCAGGCGTGTCATACAAAGAAGATGAAGATTCAATAGCTAACTTTTGTGTCTCTACAGGCTCCCTCGAGGTCCTCAGCCGCCCCACAAACAGCTCCGAGGAGCACTAGATGGGCAGAGCTGTCTACCACTCCCTTGAACAATACCACACCGGCATATACCGGTGTGACTTATAACTCTGGCGTTCCGTTGAGAAAGTGCGTGGATTTATGTAACCTCGATATCGGGTATTTGATCTGTCTGGACCATGTACATGCGTCATGCGTGCCTGGTAGAGACAGTGCCTGATGTGGTTGGATCTTCTGTCTATCTCGCTCTGTGACTTTACTGTACTAGTATACCCTGAATACACTCCGTTCCTGCGTGGATTATCTGGAGCAGCCTTGACAGGCGATGAATTGTTAACGGGGACCAAAGCAATACCACGAGTGGAAGTAATAAACTGCATTAAGAGATAAGTATGCATGTCGTAGTCATGCTACGAAATGCGACTGCAGAATGATGATGCCGAAGAAAATTCAAATGGAAACACATGATGCAGCGCCGCCAGGCACAAAAATGTCCAATATTAGAAGCGCCTCGCAGAAACCCATTAACCCGCACAGCGGATCGATCAAATTCCAAACTCACTCTGCTGGCTAATGACCTGCTTAATCTGAATACCCTTCTTGCTTGGAGACGAAGTGGGCACCTCAATCTCGCTGCTGGGAAGGGTCTGACTAGTCCCCGCCCATGCATTAGTACAGACCGTTTGCGATGGGCCAGACAGGTCGTCCAGCAGGGTATCCTCGTCGCGTTGTTGACGGCCCTTATTCTTGAGAGATGACCATGCGAAGCGGAACCATTGGCGCTTGGGAACGTCGTGGCCACGCTGGTGCTGGGAGCGGGAGCGGGAGCGAGTGCGAGAGCCCTTTTCGAGCTGGCTGTAGATGTCAGGGTGGGAGGATAGACTGTTATCTTGTGTGCTACTACCAGCAAGTTAGTCAAAGATTTCGAGAAGACGAGGTTGCGAGAAATCATACCGTGAAGCGGAGCCCTTGCGCCAGCTGAACAGTAGCTTGGCTCGACTGATGGTAGATCCAACCAGAGTGGTTGCATTTGAGCCCTCGGGGGTCGAATCGGTGGGACGAGCAAAGACAGGGAAGCAATGGCCCAGGCCGAGGTGCCAGAAGAACATCCGGTAAATGCGGGTGGCATCACGGCCAAAGCCAAAGAAGATGAAGAGCATGAACCCGGCGGCAATGGGGCTCCAGCGGTCGAAGAAGACCTGGCCGTTGGTGGGATACTTGCCAATCACCCACCACTCCGGTCCATGCATTCGATTCCATGAGTATGAGTGCCAAGGGAGAGAGAGGCTCACATCGTAGTAGACTACGTAACCCTCAACGGGTAAGATAGCCACGAGCATGGTAAAAGCGAGGAAGAATAGTCGCAGGAAGCCGGACTTGCTCATTCGACTGTTGGCAGAACGCAGGATGAGACTGAAGTCACTCCGGTATTTGCGCATGCGGATGAGTACAAGGCCTGTAGGAGTAATATTGTTAGTGATCCATCAGGACAGGATGAAGGAGGAAAAGCACCTACAGCAATAGTATGCCGCAATCAAGCAAATAATGGGCGGCCATACGAAAGCCAGCACGAAGCTCACCCAGCTCTCGTCGAAATTGTTCACACAGCCTGAGATAGCAAAGAGTAGATATCGACTCTTCTGCCAGACAACATGGGTAATCATCGCAATCACCGGAACCACGACGCAGAAGAGTAGCTCAAAAGCCTGTTTGCGCCAGCGTTGAGCCTTGCTGGGGACAATCGTGGCGCTTGTGGTATCCAGTACCATTGCCAGGCCACGGAAGATGCCAACCAGGGCACCGGGGTAAGCCACATAGCTGCCGACCATGAGTTTGATCTCGACATCGCAAAGACCTGCCCCATCCCACCATTCATCGACATTGTCTGTGGGCCAAATAAAGGCATTAATGATGTTGAATAGATTCAGCAGGATAGTCCAGCAGATGAGACTCGTGGCGGGTAGGTTGCGGTTCTTTGCATGCAGGATGAGGGGCGTGATGCAGACGGCAATGGAGAGGAAGGACAAAAATGGAACGACCGTAGCCATTGGATGGCGCTTGTTGAGATCCTCCATGACGGCAAGGATATGGAGTTGGGTCGATTTGAAATGTGATAGTTGGATTTCAGTTGGAAATCCAATGGAAGAGTGCACAACTTTGAAGCAAAGAAGTAGGAGTCCCTTCAATGAAAAGTAGAGGCTTCGGGAGCAAGGTCGAGAACTAAATAGTCACTCGGGGGAAAGCTATCTGCCACCACCTAAGCGTGTATCAGGGTGTAGGCTACCCCTAGGGGCCAAGGTTACTCAGGATGAGCAGCCTGAGCCAAACACGAACTCCGAGAGACAGGGAGGCTCCTGTTGAGGGCTTGAATAAGGACAGAGAGGAGCCTAGATCAAGACATCTTCGCACAAACGGAGAAGATATGCGATGCGAGAGTTCGAATAGATGGCAAGTTGGCAGCAGTGCTAGGACCAGCAGTAGCCTTTGCGATAGGAATGTGCGACAGCGGCGGAACCTGTCCATTGAAGTAGGCATAGCTGGATATAGCTGACCTAGCAGGCAGCTTGAGATCAAAGAAACTGTTCATGGGGTTAGAGTCTAATTTGGCTGCTTTGGGAGGGCAATCTGAGGAAGCGTTACCCTTTTGGGTGTTGAATAGAGCCGCGCCTGGGCACAACCCGCCAGTCAACGGCCAGGGATCCGCTCCGATCCCCATGGATCGACCACTCAGCCATCGGGAGCAGTTGGTACATGGCTTTTCTGTCTTTGTTCCACAATTTGTTTGCCGAACATGGTAGATCTCGGTCAGTCCAGAACCCTGTCGACAGGGGGCTCGAGGTCGATGGAGATTGGAGAGTAGCAGAGCAGTGAGTCTGGATGAGGTGGATGGCCTGGTGGCCTGAGAACTTGCTGTAGTTGCATTACGGGTATGGTATCCTGCCGAGGCACAACTGGACAATGCTACAATAATGCCATTCCAGAGAGGTTGGACTTTCAGGAATGCTTCAGTCCAACAATAGGTGGACATGATAATGAGATACAGGTTGTAGGAGACTCATTTTGAACCAAAGAATACGTGGTCTCTTTCTCAGAGGACGTACTCGACTGTTCCATGCACAGTACTGAATCACGTTCAAGCCGTATTGTCAATACCGGAACAATCGTACTTGGCGACAACTACTGTAACTAGTAACGTCACCTCCAGGCCTGCCCAATTCGCGCGTCACGAACTCCTCCACTCTCTCGCAGGAACTGCTCCTTTCCCTTTGGTGTCTTGCTCTGTACGGTTGTTTATATCCATTCTTCGTCTCCTTCTGAATGCTATCCTCCTCCATACTCTAATAATGGCTGAACGGCCTTCTTCATCCTCACCTCCCCCCTCCGCACTCCCGCCCCGCAATACCCCAGCCGCCAGCTCGATCCGCCGCAGGGGCCTCTCCGCGCGCGCCGCAACTTTTATAGAGGGCTCCTCGAGCGATTGGGCGCAGCGACGCAATTCAACTCTCTCAGACTCAATCTCGGAGGCACGCAATTCCATTCGATCGTCTACTGATGACTTGTTCCTGCCGCGGGTCACCAGGGATCAAGACGACCCTGCTGCCTCGGAAGAGTCGCATTGGCAATCTGCGCCGCTGGTACTTGCGCTGCTACCTGCTATAGCCGGAGTCTTCTTCCAAGATGGGAGCTCATTTGTAACGGATGTGACTTTGTTGGTGCTGGCCGCCATCTTTCTCAACTGGTCCGTTCGATTACCATGGTACGTCCACAACCGTTCAATCATTGTTCATCCGATGAGACATCGAAGATGCTAATGTGAATTTATACAGGGATTGGTATCGCTCAGCACAAGCGATCCAACGAGAGCGAGAGAGTTACAGTCCTGTAGCCGAGGAACTCGCCGAGGTAGACGAGGATGAAGAAGCCATAGACTCGCATAGAGACAACCAACAACATGAAAAGCATCTGCGAGCAGCAGCAGAAGCAAAGGCCATCAAAGAGCTCCAGATCCACGAGCTAATCGCCCTCGGCTCATGCTTCATCTTCCCAGTGATTGGCACTTGGCTCCTACACGCCATCCGATCCAGTCTCTCCCGACCCTCAGAAGGTCTAGTCTCAAACTATAACCTCACCATATTCCTCCTCGCATCCGAGATCCGTCCATTCGCCCACCTCCTCAAGCTCGGCCAAGCACGCACCCTCCACCTCCAACGCATCGTAGCTTCAAGCCACGAGGAGGAAATCAACCCCGAGAAACTCCAGGATCTCAGCAAGCGCCTGGAAGAGCTAGAAGCGCACGTCGCCGAAGCCGCCGCCGCTCGCCTCGCTTCCGCATCCTCCCAGGATCCCAAAAATACACCGGATCTACTCACACAGGCTGTGGTGGAAACCCGCCGAGCCCTCGGGCCAGACATTGACGCTCTCAACCGCGCTGTGCGCCGCTACGAGAAACGCACCACCCTCACAGCCCTCCAAACAGACACCCGCTTTGAACAGCTGGAGGCGCAAACCCGCGACGCCATTGCGCTCGCTGCAGCTGCGCAGCGCGCTAGTCTGAATCGTCGCCAGAGCTACGCGTTCACTCTCATCGACTGGGCTTGCGCGTGTATTGTGGTTCCGGCCCAGATCGCCTTTTCCATTCTCAACCTCCCCGGCCGCATTGCCAGTCGCTGTTTACTTGCCGCACAGCGGATGCTTGGTCGTTCACGCCCTGCTCCATCACCGCGATCGAAAAGCAGCAAAGGCAAGTCTCGAGCGGTGACGGGATCAAAGTACGGGTCGCAGGCTGTCCCGGGCAAGACTTCCACGGTTTCTCTGGGAAGGAATCCGCAGCAGCAACAGCAGCAGTCTTTTGAGGCCATATGGGGTGCAGCACGCTAGGCTGTGGCGGTCGAGTTCCGCCGTGTACGAGTCTCTAGGTTCCGGATATATAATCTTTCTTTTCGGGTCTTTTTCTTTTCCTCGGTATCGTGCTTTTTCCCAATGGGCAACTTCCGGGCTTCTTTGTAGGTATCTACCTTTGGTGTTTTGTTGTAATTGGTTGTGGCTCTGTCAGGAGGTACATGTACCTAAGGTAGGTAATGGCATACCTAGGTCTCACATGGATAGGAAGGCATAGGACGCGGCCTACCAGGACTGTACATATTATCCGATCTTTCCACCTTACCTATCTATAATCTCATCAAAAACATTGCAAAAACATCAATTCTATTGTATCATCCGGGCGTCTCTCGGCAAAGGATTGCCAAACAGCCACCCGTAACCCCATTCCCCAATCCCCATCCATAGACACCATAAGGTTCCTACCTACGCAAACCACATTTCCGCCAGAAACACAAACAGTACAGTATATAATCACACGAAATTACACAAGAAAATCAACATCACATAAGAATCAACGACCACCCGACGGTCCCCGCTCATCAACGCCAATCATCTTCAAAAACGGCTCGATAATACTCTTCCTCCGATCCTCAGACGCGCGCCGTTCCTTCTCCTTCGCAGGAACAGGAACAGCCGCCGAGATCAACACCCGCGCGAAGATACCAGCCAGCGCCGTCTCGACGGCCTGTCGACGTGCTGCCGCGTTGGCGGCACTACTCGACGCGGGATCAGATTCTGAGGACCGGGTCTTGCGGCGGAAACTTCCTCCAGAGATGAATGCTGCGGCTGAGGCTGGGGTGGGCGGGGTTGGGAATGTAGTGCCTGGGGAGGAGTCTTGCTCCTGCGAGGTTGATGAATCGGTAGATTTGTCGGCTGAGCCGATATGCTTCTTGGTGTTGGAGGTGGAGGGGTTGGATTGTGTGGTTGACGGGACGGGAGCGACTTCGTTTGCGATTCGGGCGAGCATGAAGGTGACAAAGGTGAAGGAGACGCTGTGTGCGGGGGAGTAGGCGAGACTCTCGAGGACCCATGCTTGGGTTTCTTCCCATGATAGGGGTGGCGCTTTGGCTTTCTCGCGGGCGATCATGTGTTGCTCCATTTGCTGCCAGACGCTGGCTGTGACGATGCCGTCGCTGAGTGAATTGAGGAAAGTCAACAGGGTTTCGGCAAGGATCTCTAGTCGGTGTAGAGAAGAAATTTCAGGTGCAAAAATGCTCGACAGAGAACCGTTCGTGTCAAGCGATTCACGAACGGATGATAGAAGGGGGGCACGCTCGTGGGCATCCGTAAGAGTCCATGTGTCTGGTTGGAATGGCCAGGAGGTACCACCAGGCTCTTTCGTCCATGGCGCTTGTTCTTTTTCCGATTCGCCTTTGGTCATGCTCCATTCCGCTACGGCGCGTTCCGTCAGCTCGGAGATGGATTCGGTCAGCCGGAAGAGTTCGCGAGGTGCTGAGAGCCGTACTTCGTTGGCATCTTTCTCCCGGTGTGCTACACCGTTGCCGTTGAGGTGGCGAGCACCTTCCTCTGGCATGCGAGTCAATTCGTCCACGCTGCAACCGAAGCAGGTCGGCAGCCACTTTCCGCAGGCAGTGATGAAATGGTCACGTCCGCTGTCCACGTGAAGGACCATGATTTCCTCGAGCTTTGCTCTCTTCAAGTTGAGCAGACGGACATGCTCGATGCTCCGAACATGCGCCGTGACGTCGATATTAGCAACTTCTCCAGGATGCAAAGTATGCGTGCTTCCAGATTTAGATAACTCTCCTGACGCCGGCTCGTGGTCCGAGGTATGTTGAACGTGGACATCAAGCCACAGGGGTATATCATCCTGTTTTTCATCCCCCAGACTGGAACGTTCGGCGAACGAGAAAGTCGCAGGAGCACCGCTTGTGTTGGCAACAGTCAGGCTCCTATGAACCGGAACATCGTATCTCACCTCCCCGAAATCAACCGTATTGGAATCTCGTTGTGAACGGTCCTCGTCGGCATGGCTATCCACAACAACCGTGAGACCAGGCCGCGCCTCATTCTCGGCCTTGTCCAGTTCACGAACCACCTCTTGGTGTACCTTGGCTTTGAGGCTCGGGTTGACAGCGTCAAAGGTCAGTGTGAAGATGGCATCCAGCGGCTTATGATCCGAGGAAAGGATACCCTGGTGAGAGACGTAATGATGCTGGTGAATTGACTCCGGCGGGGCATCTTCCGATTCAGCTGGAGCTTCTTCTTCTTCTCCATCGGCGTCAGAGTCATAACCCCCGCCTTCCACAGACCCATCTTGACCATCAACTTCGGGATCATAATCAAACAGCACGTTGTCATCAGCAACAGCTTTATCCAATCCACGAGCCTGCATCTCCTCGTCACGTTTCCGTGCCTCCTCGGCCTCCCGGTCCAACTGTTCATGCTTGAGCTTGTCTCGTCGCGTGCGGTAGAGAATCCGATCGCACCAACTGGGGCCACGGTGTTTCTCGCTGGTGTCAAACAACGCCACGCTTCCGACATCGTACTTGTACGTCGGCAAGAAGGAAATTTGACCCTCTCGCCACCCCTTGTGGAACGCAGTGCCTTTCTTCTGTTGAATTCGCAGTTGATCGTGAGTAATGAGAGACGAGATGGTGGTTTGTAGAGATGCAGGGTCGTTGAGGGGGTCAATCTCCTCATCCGTCACTGGCTCTGGCAATTCTTCTCCTTCGGGCAGCGAGGGTTTATCTTCGGATGAAGAGCTGGAGGCTTGGGAGTTTCGACGGCTGCTAGACTTGGATCGCTTTCCCTGCAATGCAGCGTCGTACGCGTTTTCAGTGTGCCGAGCAAGGACTTGTCGCACGTCATCTCCAGGTATATCGTCAAGTCGATAGTTGAGGTCACCGAACCAGAAGGTAAAGTCTTCATCACCAATACTGTCACCTTGGTCGTCCTGTGATTTGTCCTCCGATTCCACTGGTTCAAATTTGACACGCTGAGTGATTTGCATTGCATCCCAATTGCGCCGTTCCAAGCTCGACTTATCTGATCCAGCTGCTAGGTGGCAATTCACAAAGACAAGACGTGTGGTCTCCCCAAGGACCATCCGCGTCGCAACGGCGCCCTTGTTGCCCATGTATCCCATCAGCCCTGTCCCCACGTATGTGCTGCTAATTGAGGAGATGCTGTCGCGAATTGCCGGCGATGCATAGATAGTAAGAAAGAGGCCTAGAAGCTGGACCTCGGAAACGAGCTGGTATCCTGGAGGCAGAGCTTGGTGAACGGCCTCTTTCCATCTATTTGCCGGTCCGGGGTCCGTATAAGGTCGAAGAGCCTCGGTTGGGGAGGAAACATCGACGATCTCCTGGAGGCCTAAAACGTAGAGATCAACCTCCTCGGGGCTGCACTGAAAGGGTGCTGCCTTGCTTCCATCTTTCTTCTGATCATCCCCATCACTTGGAGAAGAAGACACATCCGTAGTGACATTCCGACGGAACTGCGAGCCCTTCAGGCCGGAGAACTCCTCACACACACCTTGTCCCTGGACGAACCACTTCCCAATGTCTTTCTCGGTGCCAGAGATCGCAGCTACATTCCATGTACCGATCTTGACGCGAATTGATTGCCGGCGGGTATAGTCTGCCTTTCTTGCTTTGACTGCACGCGACAAGGACTGCAAGTCTAAGCCAGGGGTCTCGATGCCCTCGGTTTCTTCAGACGCATGCTCCCGCGGGCCGGAGCCGGGAGGCGGTGCCGTCTGCTGCTCGGAAGCCGACATCGTTGATGGAGTAGTATGATTTGGCGTGTCAGAAAGCCGCTCGATTGCGTCGCATACTTTGGGCACGCTGGTTGGTAGGTGCGACAATGTCTAGATCCTCAAGCTATATAGAGAAGGGGAAAAGCGTCGATCGGTTGCGGTCCTCAATTCCGAGGCGATGCAAAGCACTGTTCTGAAAGCTCGTCCCAGCACAGATATTGTTCACGTCGAGCGGAAAGTGGGACAACAGATAGGATACGGTTGTCTTGTCCGATGCGTTCGAGGGGTCATCTCGCGGCGGAGATTAGTGCGGCAGGGTCCGGAGCGCGAGCAGCGCCATTCTGTGTAGGTTCTTGCGCAAGTTATATGAGGGGTTTGCGGGATGTATAACCAAGCCAGTCTAGACCAGACAAAACAAAGAACCCTTGGAATCAAGGTAGCGACAGTTGTTCAGGGTTCGTATTCGAGGGGTAAAGTAGAACAGGAGGGGGCGCTCGAGCGCGGATCGAACCTTTGGGGATGGACCGATTCGACCGATGACGATATGCCCGCAATCGGGGCCCCCCAGCTCTGTTCACCAGTTGCCAGTTGCGGGTTGCCAGCCCGCAGCCCGAAGATCAAGCAAGCCTCAACTCGGATTTCCATTCTTCGTCAACTCTACAACATCCTGCCGCCCTCATATCCACCATGAGTTCCCGAAAACCTCGGCGAAATAACAACAATAGCTATCCTGTGAATAACAACCACCCAACCCACAACCAGCTAACCGACTATGAATCCGACGCTGCCTACTTCTCCGACATGCAGCAGCAGCAGCAGCAGCAGCAGCAGCCAGGACCTCCCACACGCACAAACGAGGAGATAAACCTCTCCGTCCTTCGTCGCCACAACCCCGATATCACCTCAATCATCTCGCTCGCCCAATACGCCGTCGTGTACATCTTCAGCCCCGCGACGCGACAATGGGAAAAGAATGGCGTGGAAGGCACGTTGTTCGTCTGCCAGCTGACGCAGGGCAGCCTCGGCGAGGAGCGCTACACTGCATTCGTGCTGAACCGGCGCGGGCTCAATAACTTCGACCTACAGCTGACGGACGGCGATAACGTGGAGTTGACGGAGGAATACGTGATTCTCAAAGCAGACGAGGCCGCCGCTGGCGAAACCACCGCCACAAACGGCGCTGCAGACCCCGCAAGTCGCTCAAATGGTGCCGCTGCACCCGGGCTACGCATCTACGGCATTTGGATCTACTCGGAGCCCCCGCCGAACTCGACGGCCCAGGCTCGGACCGTCAATGCGGAAAAGATTCGCGAGTGCGCGGCCCACGCGGGACAAAGCTTGAAGATGGCGCGCGAACGTTTGGAAGCTATTCGCCAGAATGGGCTTCATGCAGCTGCGGCCGCGGCTGAGACTAATGTGGCCCCTTTACAAGAGGTTCAGGCGAGTGTGCCTATGGGACGTCAAATATCGTTGAAGGATCTGTTTGGGCAGCAGCGTGCCCAACATGATGGGTGGAGCGTGCGTGCGCATCATATGGGGCCAGGGGAGCAGCAGCAGGAACATGCCCAGCAGGAGCAATATCAACAACCCCCGCAGCAGCAGTACCAGCAACCTCCTCAATATCAATACCAACAGCCTCCTCCCCATCAGTACCCGTTGCAGCATTTTCAACAGCCACCGGGGTATCCGATGATGCCTCCGCCGCATCAGCAACCACCGCCTCCGCCTCCGCCTCATTCAGATGTCCTCAGCGACCTTTTCCGCCGAGCTGGATTTGCATACCAGGGCAATGGACAAGGACAGTAGAAGTCACTTGGGAGTTGTCATTCGACATTGATTCATGATTTTGGTTCCAACCTTGAGGGCCGTTCAGCACATACTCCTGCACAACATGGCGCATTGACTCGATCTTTGGTTTACTACGGCATGTCTCTTACTTTCTTTTTGGTTGACTTCTGTCTGGTGTGGAGGGGAAAGAGAATTAGGGGATGCAGTGTCACTTGAGATACCCGTTGCAAAACCTGAAGGTTCTATGTTCTAGCGCTCGTTCTATCACTCCTTCTCCCAATCCATATCGCAGCAATGTAGCTGCTTGAAGTATGCAGTACTGCATACTATCCAATATCAACCAGCAACTCCTAAATCAACCTCTCGCCCCCCGTCCAATATCCCGAATCATCCCCGCAACCTTCCTCGCCATAACATCACTATGCCCTATCAACAAATTAGCAACCAAATCACAACCTCACACATCTTACCAAAGAAAAAAAAAAAACTCACTCAAACAAAAAGCATGCGGCAGCCCCTCCTCACAAACCAGCATCTTCGGTCCTAACCCCGCCTCACCCTCACCCTCGCCATGCTGACCACCCCTAACCGCAATAATCTCATCCCTCGTCTTCTCCGCAACCCAATGGTCATTCCGACCAAAGTAGAAAAACAGCCTGGTGAGCGGCTCCCGCGCATGCGCAACGCCCCAGACATCATCCGTCCACTTGTCGGATGTGATTGTGCGCATTTCGTCGGCGGCCATGTGTCTGTATACGTCTGCTTCAAAAACATGCCAGGGATGGGGAGAAAAGGAGGGAATTGGAAAGGGGAGAAGTTGGTACTGCTTACAGGGCTTGTCGCACGCCACGCGGACTCTTCAAGAACGAGGTCGTTGTGTCCAGGGCGTGCGGTGGTGGATTGTGCATGACCAGTTTGACGAGGGCCATTAGCGCTGTGCTTGGGAGGGTGGTGAGTAGACGAGCGAAGAAGCTCACTACCAGAGCGAGTTGTGGAATGAAGGATAGAAGCATCTGTATGCTCATTAGCTCATGGCAACCGCAACCTTGAGCGCGCCAGTCCAGGGAACTGAATAGACGAACCGTTAATTTCTGCCCCGAGGGCGAATGCGCAATATCCTTCACCGTTGGGAACAGCATTACGCCGCCGATAATGTCAAAATCAACGGTATATCCGCTGCGTGGATTCGAGCCGTCGGCTTCGCGGTGTCTTCGGAGGAGTTCCATGGCGATGTATGCGCCGACGGAATGGCCCATGAGGATGACTTTCCGCCTCGCGGGGGGTTGTGATGACCCTTTCCTAGAGGAAGCATCTTGGCTCATGAGGGTATTGAGCTTGTCATGAACGAAATCAATCTGATCTTCCAGATCGAATAACTTGGGGCGTTTGCCGTGTCGAGGGGCATTCTTACTTGTCCTTGTCGTGGACGCGGACTCTTCACAATTGATCTCAAACCCACCAAGACTGCACCCGTAGATCTGAATAGACGATGTTTCTGATCCCTTACCAGAATCTAGGGCGCTAGAGGGATCTTGCGATTGCTCCAGATACCGTCCCAGCAGAGACAGAAATGGGTGGTAATACCCGATGAGCCCCGGGTTCCCGGAAATGAAGAATACGGTCGTCGAAGCTTCTGCGAGGGGCGCAGTATACGTGCAGAACGTATTCGACGTTATTTGCGCGTCCATCATTGTAAAACTGCGGCGAAAAATTCGGGCAGATGAAGGTGCACTTGTCCACGGCCTCCTGCAGCCGATGATACCGCGCATGTGAATTCGAACCATTGAGCCACTGTCCTGGACCACGCTAGTCTGCACCTGACAAGTGTTGTATACCGAAATCACATGATAAGTCGGTCGTGGACTGATTCTACAACTGTGAACAGGCATGCCTACACTTCCTACAACACAACACTGGGCACCACGAAGAATGCAAATGAATTGCATCAATTCCCGAGTTGTAGTAGAGGACAACCAAAGTGCCATCCCACCCCATCCCAACCCCATTCTTCCTAATCCCCGGTTCTAACCCGGCTGAACAGCGTGGTAACGGTCCGCTGCAGCGAAGAATCCATAAAAATAACAAAGAAAAAAAAAGGTAAACTTAGCACCGCGGCCTCGGCCGGATTTAATGCATCCATTTGCCCAAAAGACGCCGGCAGAGCGAAACACAATGTACATCACTCGATCATTCCCGTAATCACACCGTCCAAGAATAAAGAATACAACACCATGAGTATGAGAGCCATCACGCAACACGGCGCTGGAAATATGAATGTGAAGGCGTGGGAAAGGAGGGAGGGAGAGGAGGGACCCCCAATAGATTAGGGGGGGGGCACGATGGCAGAAAGAGGAAGATCGCCAAAAAGCAGCACGACAAGGCCAAAAAAAGGAGTAGAAGGCTCGAGAAAGAACACTGGGACGTGAATATCCCGCGCTGAATCTGGTATCTAGCTCGTGAAACAAATGTGCACGGGGTGGGTAAAGGCGCGAGGAGGGAGAAGGGCAAGGTGACAGATCAATAGAGAGTGTTGATCCCTAAGCATCATATCAGTGGAATACATCGCAGCGCCTGACTGCACAGGCAAAGTGAAAGAGAGCGGTAGTGATTAACCACTCTCAGCACCTTGACTGTCGTCTCGGTTCTCCTTCTCGTTGCTTTCGCTGGAGATAGTATCCCCGCAGGAAGCATCGTCTGGAACAGAAGACTTCACTGGACCAAGGTTAATGGCAATTCGCTTGGGCGGCGCGCTGGTGACTGTGCCCAGCACACCTTGCGTACCACTCTTTTCGACGGAACCTATTGATCCAATAGAGAGAGTCTTCTTTCGGGTCAAAATACCAGCGCCGGAGTTGCTGCTCGCCGAGCTTCTGCGCTTGGGCCCTGCCGCAAGCTTGACCAACTCATCTTCGTCCTCTTCCTCACGTCGGCGCTTCTCGGCCAGTCGCTCGGGAGGTGGTGTCTGAGCTGTGGGCGATGTCGGTTCAGATGTTGTGGGTTCTGGAGAAGGCTCGACCCGAATATCTCCCACAGTCAATGGTTGAGCTTCTGCAGGTTGGTCTGCAGGTTGGTCTGCAGGTTGGTCTGCAGGTTGGTCTGCAGGTTGTTCAGGTTTGGTATCCATAGCATCTTCATCGTCATCGTCAGGGTAATCGACCAGCGGCTTGACAATTGGAGAAGCCGATCCATTGGCCACGCCAGCAGCCAGTGTGGCACGATTCTCTTGGGTCCACTGTGTCGAAAGTGAGCAAAATGGCCAGGGTTATTAGTTGCGACAGCCTTACCTCGTCCTCGTCATCGGACGTGTTGAAGTATTCCTCTTCAGCAGCGTCCAACTCCTTCACGCCCTGCCAACGTTGGCCGTTCAACGGCATCCGTCGCGGCGTATTGTCATCTTGGCTGAAGAGAGTCGAATCAGCCTCAGCGCCGTAACCCTGCATCTGGTCGTAGCGCAGGATCAGGTTCTGGAAAGTGTCGACGTATGTTATACTTTCGAGTTTCTCACGGTACTTCTCCACCACATGCAGAATGAATGGCTTGATGTTTTCCCGCTTGATAAACTCGAAAAGCTCGAGACAGGCAGAGTTAAGTAGGTTGTCGCGGGGCATGGTCTCATATACAATATCCAGAATCAGGCCGAAGGTATTGTTATGCGTCATGAGGGCTTGATAGAATGTGTCTTGCAGGCTGATTAATGTGCGGAAGAACTTGAGGGCAACTAGAAAGAGATTTTTTTTATCAGCCTCTGTCGAGTTTGGAGAAATCGGAGGCAAGAGATAGCACTCACCCAGCTTGAGGTGTTTTTGAGGGGCTGTGAGGAGCTGGGCCACTCGGGGCGCGAGCGATTCGCTGTGAATCGCATTGCGAGTGCGGAAGAGGTGCTGACGGACGAAGAAAGTAAGGATATCGACAAGATGCGAGTAGAGCGTGACCTCTTGGAACGTCAAGTCATTAACTGGGAAAGGTTAATCCATCGGTTATGCAGACCCTAGTAAAAGACGAAACATACGGGAAGCGCGGTTGGCAATTTGCTTGAGCGGCTGAAATAACCGCTTAGAAGATTCGTCGAAATGTTGCTGAACAAATGCGTCGGAGAGAAGGTTGGATGAACGGACTTTGAAATAATCGGGGCCAGCCCGAGCAAGCGGCTCCTGCAGGGGTATCTGAGGATCGAGCAGAATCTTAATTGCGTCGGCAAGTTGGTTTTTGACACCCAGATCGGTCTCCGCGTGGAGCAAATCAATCAGGGTGTCTGTGAGTGGCGTCTTCTTCTCGTTGACAGCCTTGAGCATGTATCCACGCATCATCACTGGATCATGATCGAGCAATGCCACCAGGATATCAATGCCAGTCGTCCGCATAGCCGGATTCGGGTGTTTCACAGCAAAGGCAATTACCGCGAACAGGCCGTGGCTAATAAAGTTGGCAAATAGCTGAGCTCGCGACGGAGCCTGCAGGTTCTTCGCAATAGCCGCGCACTGGTGTAGAAATTGGACAGCGTCATCCTTGCGCTTCGTGTCGGTGTATCTCGGATCGAAGACGGAGAAGAGCTCTCGGAGGAAGGGAGCGTTTGATTGTATGTGGTTTACAATTTCCATCTGGTTGAAGAAGATTAGAGAATTGAGTACGGAGAACGTCGGATCGTCGAGAATGCGAGCTAGGACGACGTCTTTAAGGTACTGTAATCGCCAAGTACTTCGAATCTTCCTGCGAATTAGAGGGTCCTTAATTGGCACAACTTCTTTGTAGCGCGACTGATCTGCGAGGTATTGACGGTGGTTCGCTTTGTGTGTCGGGAATTCGGGGTCATCTGTCATAGAAAGTCGACTTTAGCCACAGGTCTTGCATCATCCCCCTCACGACCCATTGAAGAAGAGGTGTGCTTTACATTCCAGAGCCCCGACCACCCCCAGGATAATATGATCGGCAACCACCGTCTCAATGATGGTGTTATCGTTCAGCAGAATGAGCGACTTCATGATGTTGCAAAGGCGATGCAGATCCACCAAGCTCTCCAGGTCTTCGGCCATGGTCACCAGAGGTACCAGTTTGTTGATGTACTCGTCGCGGATAATGAACTTGGAGAGGGCGTCGCGACCGGCTTGCGTCATACTGGCGGCTCGGACAATCTGCTCGATATCGTTGAGATTGCCCAATTCCGGTGCGGGTAGGACGATGGATTGGTAGCTTTCCAGGTCATCGGAGAGGGCGTCGTCGGCCGCGGCTAAGGTCAGCAAATGCTGCTGCACGGAATTGACAAAGTCCCTAGATTGTGGGTAAAACGCATGGCAGTCAGCCTCCAGCTCCCGCGGATCGTCCCAGTGTGTCTCTTTTCTCACCAGATCACGGCGCAGCCCTCAGCCTCTTGAAAACTCAGCGCCATATCGGTGCCGTTGGATTCGGTCCAGACGATCAACGTCTCTGATCGCAATGATACAGTTAGCCCAAAGCCAATCTTCTCTCTCGATGACACAGTCCGGTGGATACGGTGGGACAGAAACCTTGCTGTTTTTGATAGCCATCGTCCTTGGTGATCTTGGTCTCGAGCAGGACGCGATTCGGTTCGTCTTCGGATTCAACATAAATGCGCGGGACTTCCTATTTGAGCGCGAAGAAAAGCACAGATACGTGTTAGCTCGGTGGACGAAGAGTCAGAAGTGTCGGGTTGCGGATTCGCGGTTTTGCGGTTTTGCGGCTGATCCGACTCATGCGCGCTCGGATGGAAATGAGTCGCGCGAGCGAATGGCGGCCGCAACCAGCAACGAATGCGCGCATCGCGACGGAGATGAGATGGAGGAGAATGTGAAGCTTACCCCCGAGATATGACCGGTACAGAAGCCGGTGCCACGATCGAACCAGTCATTTTCCCTCAGTTCGTAAACCTTGACCCGTTTGCGACCGTCGGGCGGCTGTAACTCCAGCGCCATGATCGGGCAGGGAAAGGGGGACAGAACGTCCGGGCGTCTCCAGAATGAGCGTGCACCTGGGAGAGACGGTTGGCGGCGACAGTCGATAAGCTGGGGGTGGGTTGGGATAGATGGTGGTGGTGGTGGATGATGGGTCGGGTGGAGGGTGAGGTGGTTGTGAAGGGGAAGGGTGGAGATGATGAAAGAGTCTGCGGAGGGGATGACGATCGAAAGGACAAGCCCAAGGAATGGGATGATCTGGAAGGGCAGCAGGGCCCACCTTTTTAGAACGGGGGGCCTCGGCCAGGGCAGGTTCGCTTAATATGGGCAGGTTCTCCGAGATTTCGAGAAGACTGTCAATGAGATTTTCTTCCAGTGCAGGTGATCCGTGTTTCTTCTTGATGTCTTGATGTTCTTGTCGGAAAGCGAGGCAAGTCACAGTCATTTGGATTTAGGCCTGTCCGGGAACCCTGGGGGGATGCCCGACAAAAGTGGCAGCAACAACACGCGACCGGTGGGAGTATAAGCATCCTGGAGAACCATGAGAACAACGAACCCGTATCGCAATGCACAAGTCCAACTGGTATTTCGCATCGACTATCATGGTATTTGCCTCCTTGCAACCTTGTCCACAGCCGAGTCCAAGCAAAAGCTCATGGCTTCCAGAATCTCTGTAAGGGCCACCACGTTGACTGTCATGCATAGCTGGAAGGGCGGCATTGATGCGCGGTAGGAATGCACGATTTCAAAGTTCACATATTAAACCATCATTATATCTATTCTTAGAAACCGGGATATACCGGTGCAAAACGGCATCGATGAACCTTCTCTATGATCGACCAGATCGCGAGGGACCGAAGACAAAGTTTGTGTTGCCTTGGATTTGCATTTACAGGAGAGAACTCGTGTGCTTTACTCTTTTCCGAAGTGGGCTGGTTTCAACGACGAGCTAGTCAGATAGCCATACCCGTCTTCGAGCTACCTATCAGATGACTAGCCAGTGTTCATCATCATGCAACCGGGTACAATTGATGAGACTCTGGGAATAACATATGAAGTATGTAAAGTTACAGAGCATGTCAAAGTCAATGTGTCGGAGAAGCCGGAGCGGGTCTGGGCTGGGGGGGGCAATTAACCTTCGGCAGGGCTTCCATTCCTCTTCCTCTTCGACTTCTCCCGTACCACCTGCCAGGAATAAGAATAGTACGGTAGTATGTCCTACATACTACAAGTATTGTAGTCCACTACAACTCCGCAAACCCGTTGTGGAGCCAGCCCACGAGCCAGGAGAATTAAGTCACCTTTCAACCGTCTACCGAGGTCCCCCTGATATAGCACCCCAGTTACAACTTACCAGACAACAGTACCAAGTTGCCCACGGCTACAGTGAGTTACGCCCTCTCTCAGGCTCTCAAGCCCAACCACACCGGACCATCCCGCTTCTCAGCACGGACCTCGAATTGAGTGACGAGTCAGTGACTTTGACGGACTCCACTTTTTGCTTCGCATCGTGGATATTCTCATTGGCCACCCACCCGCTGCTGAGCCGGCGTGGCAGGTTCTTATCGACGATTGCCCAATCGGGAAAGGTTCCAGGCCAAGCGCGCCATGCTCGCTTTTTTTTTCTACGAGTTTTGCGCCTGGGCTTCGCCTTTCTTTTCCTTCCTTCCTTCTATCCCACCACCTTTTGTCGGTGTTTGCCTGAAACGAGCGACTTCTGGGAGTTTTGCGCTCGTTGTTGGCCATAAAGCTCCCCTTTGGAAATCTTTTTCCGCAACCGGTGATCCAGATCGACATCTTGAGAGGTCTTAGACCACTGCGAATTCCCCGCTTTTTCGTCTGCTTTGTATTGCACCTTCTGTGACCATGTCCAACTCCAAGGATCCGGTCACTGTCCAGACGGCTGACTCGATTGACCGGGTGTCGTCGTCGTCGCAGCCAAAGGATGCCTCGGTCGCGGTGGTGAACCCCGCCGCGGGGGAGGAGACGCCTGTTGTGCTGGCGGATAAGGTTGATGAGGAGAAGAAGGGCTTCCTGGCGTATTTCAAGACCAAGGAGTTCTACATTACCTTGGTTCTAGGGTGAGTACAACGTACAGCTAGCAGCAGCAGTCGTGGCAGACGAAGCAGTGCAGCACCGGAAGATTTAGAAGATCATCATGAGACGACTCATGCTAACTTGCTTCTGACAGACAACTACTCGCCATCGCCAACACCTCCACTAGCACCTTCACCACCCTCCTCGGCGAGGAAGGCTGGGCCATCCCCACGTTCCAGACGCTACTCAACTACGTGGTGCTGACATGCATCTTCACTCCTTACACGATATACCGTTATGGATTCAAGGGCTGGCTCCGTGTGATCTACACTGACGGCTGGAAATATATCATCCTCGCCTTCTGCGATGTCGAGGGCAACTACTTTGTCGTTCTCGCTTACCAGTACACCACCATGCTCAGCGCTCAGCTGATCAACTTCTGGGCCATTGTGGTCGTCGTTGTCATCTCGTTCTTATTCCTCAAGGTCCGCTACCACATCACCCAGATCGCGGGTATCATCATTTGCATCGGCGGCATGGGTGTGCTGATTGCCTCGGATCACATCACCGGCGTCAACGGCGGTGACATCTCCAGCAGCCACCAGCTGAAGGGCGATCTCTTCGCGCTGCTGGGTGCCTCGTTCTACGGCCTGACCAACACCGCGGAGGAGTACTTTGTCAGCAAGAAGCCCGTGTACGAAGTGCTGGGCCAGCTCTCGCTGTACGGATGCATCATCGACGGCGTGCAGAGCGCCATCTTCGAGCGCAGCAACTACCAGACTTCCACATGGGACGGCAAGGTGGGCGGCTACCTGACCGGTTTCACGATCTGCCTGTCGCTGTTCTACTGTCTCGCCCCGCTGATGTTCCGCCTGTCCTCCGCGGCCTTCTTCAACATCTCCCTGCTCACCATGAACTTCTGGGGTGTCTGCATCGGCATCAAGGTCTTCCACTACCACATCCACTGGATGTACCCTATCGCCTTTGTCTTGATTATCATCGGCCAGTTGATCTACTACCTGGGCCGCAAGGCTCTGGCTGAGGCGCGCAAGCCCTGGCTGGGCCGGAACCAGGAGAACGGCGTTGCGGGCTTGTTCACTGCAAAGCAGAAAATCAAGCATGCCGTTCCCGCTGGCGCAGACGCTCAGGAACATGATCCCGAGCGTCCGCCTGTGCAAAACACCAGCTCAGTCTAGGGAATCTAGTTGGAAATAGCTGGTGGATTATGAATTCCACTGTTCATACTTTGCTTTGAATGGTATCTGGGACGAGTCGCAGACTGGGGTACATAACTTCGAGATGGACGGGGGAAATCGGGGTTCTAGACCTTTCATTGACCCAGAAGTTGGTTGCTATAATAGCTTGTGGTCTAATGCTTAATGTTATAACAATAATAAAAATGCAGATTGCTAAAATAGCTCGTGTTCTAATGGTTAATGGTAGAAAATGAAAAGCGTGAAAAAAAAATTGTCCAGGCAAAATGGACAGTTATGGGTTATCATTTACTTCCCGGTTCTTTCTATCGCCCAAAAGCCCCCTTGGTCCGGTCGACTTCGGTTGCGGTGGAGGTCCAGGCGGTTCTTCCCCAAGTTCCGACTACCGTGGTTAGGTGTACATGCTGAAGTGATGCCCCTCGGGGTGTTGCCGATGCGGACGAGCCTGGTAGGGGTGTGTGAGTCGGGCGGGCGGGTGGACTCACTATCATAGTGTTAAAATGTCCTGGGAGTGGGGGATCATACTCCGGGTCTAGTTTTTTTTAAAAAAATTTTAATAATATTTATAAAGAGGGAGGAGATTCTGATAGTACTATATTCTAAAGCATTTAATTATTATAAGGTTATAGTGGGATAGAGAGTTATTTATTAATTACGTGTGGAATCCTACGTGAACGGGATGAAGCTTTTCGGGCATCGCGAGCGGAGCGTCGAGCATTCATCGAGCATTCATCGAGAATCGGACCGCTTCCTAGCGTTTTGCCAGGTCGAGGGTTCGAGCCGGGGTGAACGCGATTTGATTTTCTTTTTGCTTCCTTGCCACGCTGAAGCCTGGCGATGCTCATATTTCCTCAACGATTGATCTGATTTACGGATAATACTTAGGAGGATAGATTAGATCGAAGAGGCCCTGCGCTAAGTCAATTTTGAAGTTCATAGAATGTAACGTCTTCCAACAATATGAACCTATAGATCCATTCCAGAGTTTCTCCTACCTAGGTATATAAGCTCTCTACCGGCTAGCTTGCTGAGGTGGAACGGTAACCTCATGTCTTCCATCGTATAATACTATGAACCTATCTATCCCAGAGTTTCTGGTATATACTCGAGTCTACCTCACTAGAACGGCGGGTATGGCAGCATTATATGGAGGGTAGGTGCCGGGCTCAAAAGTGACAATCAAAACCAGAAGAAACAGTTCACATCTATCCCATCTGTCCAACTTGAAAGCCATTGGAAATACACAATACCGAGAATGAGATTGGTCCAGGGAAGCGCCATTGTCCGGCCATTCCTACAAAGGCACCAAGAGGGGAAGTAAATCACCACGAAGGACAGAGGGAATAGACAACAATTAAGGCATAATAAACAAAGTTGATAAGATGACAAGAAACTAGAGGTGAACTATTCGCTGGCCGTTTTTGCAGTTGATATTTTTCGCATCCAGATCACACCACAAGACACAACACAGGACACCAGGGAGCCAAAGACAGTACCGAACAGACTCCAGAATAAAGAGTATAGACCAAAGACAAAGAGAACACCACTCGTCACCCAGACGGACACGCAATAAGTAACAGCCCAGCACCGATCCACTGCCACCCAAGCCAGCTCGGTCCAAACCCAAACCGAAAATACAAGTCAAACAAGTCCGTAAAAGCAGAGTCAGAGAGCAGAGAGTCAGAGAACCAGGAAGCCAGAAAGCAGAAAGCTAGCACAGACTCCGAGAGCCAGTCCAGTTTTCCGTTCCCGTCCGAGTCCAGTCAGGATGTGCGCCCACCGAAACCAAGCCCAAACCCCGAACGCATGGAAAACAGTTCACTCGCTCCAAGCCAAAAAGTATGTACCGAGGAGCCCCAAAAAACCAACAAAAACACAAGCCCCGGATTGCATCCCACGCAAAATGGTCAAGCCCGTTTTTCTCGCACAACGCCGCAGGAGGAACATTCAAGAGTCAGAAAGATGAAAGAAGCAGAATAAAAACCCCAAGTCGCAAATGCATGCCACAAGAAACACGCCAAGCCCAAAGAAAGGTGAATGTTCAAAGTAGAAGCAAGAAGCAGGGAAAGACCAGATGTCAGGACAAGGGGGAGGGTGAGAGCAATGAGCTACTCTAGCCCCATACCGAGGCCTGCACACCCAGTCCGCTCTTCGAGCCCCAGACGCCACCGTTGTTGCTCCAGCCAAGACCAACGCCGGCCGACGAGTCCTTGGGACCCGGGCCACTGGTGGTCGCAGTCACAGCTGGGTTGGAGGCAGCAGACGTGGAACGCTCTCCTGCAGCGGCAGCGGCTTCACTCGGAGTGAAACCGAAGCCCAACGGGGAGGGCAGAGGTGTCGTCGAGCGTTGCTTGCTCAGGGCTGGGTTAGAGGGCGGGCCGGCGGGCGTCTGGCCAGGTAGAGGACGAGAGCCGATGGGGCCGACGGAGCCGATAGGACCAGTAGATGGCTTGGAGGAGCCCTGGCGAGAAGAGGGCGAATCGGCAGCTCCGGGAGAAGAAGCTGAAGTGACGGGCGGCTCGGAGAAACCAGCGTTGATGGCAGAGCTTGGCGAGGAAGAACTGTTGGCACGAGATGGGGACTGCACTCCATCTGCGGGAGCACCGCCGGCTTGAGTCAAGCCGAATGGATCAACTCCGCGGGGAGACGAGCCTCGAACGGCGGAGGAAGGAGTGCCGGCAGCCTGGCTGTCGGCCTTGGTGTGCTCATCCGACAGTGGGCCTGGAGGGAAGAAGGCGGGGCTCTCATTGCCGTACAGCGCGCGGTGCTGGCGAGCCAGAAGATCACGGCGGCTGTCTTCACTCATGGCGGCCGGGCTGTTGGAACGATCGGACTTGTTTGCGGACATTTCGGCGAGGAGGCCTATGGAGAAAGATAACGTATTAAAAAAAATGCAAGCCACACTTCGAGCGGCGAGAACCGATGCATGGAAAAGAAAGAGAGATCCACAAAAAGTCATATTATACAGGGCCGACCAATACATGATATAGATGCAATGAAGAGAGAAAGGAAAAAGATGATGATGGGGGGGGAATCATGAGGGGAAGAGAATCGACATGCTACCACGTACTTCGGTTGTACTGCTGCTCCTGGTGATAGTTGCGGAGCTCCCGTTCACGCTGTGCCGCCATCCGACGCTTTGCCTGCATCATCTGCTCTACCTCATTCGGGCGGCCCTGGTACCGCTGCGAGGCATAAAAGCCTTGCACGTTGCCCGAGGGGTTCATCCGAGAGTTGTCGAACTCGCTGATTGAATGGTGTCGCTGGGGGCCACCACCCATGCGCGGGTCTGTCGGGCGACGTAATGAGCATAGGAGGTTTTTTGGCTTTAATACCTTCGACGGTTGGGGGCAATCGGCCACCTACCGTACTCAGGATAGGGACGGCCCATCATCATGGGCATCGAATCCCGGCGAGGAGCATTCCACAGCTTGCCGCTCTTGACGAGATTGTCGATCGCACGGTCGACCTCTGGGGAGAAAAACAGTCCGTCAGCATTCTAGTTCCGTACAATTCTCGCCACAGGTTGCCCCAATTTTGTAGGTACACAGAAAGTCCCCGGCCAGACAATTGGGAATTGGTATCATCAATTCATCAATTGGTCCCATCGGGGTTTGTTTGGTGCCAAATCAGGCCACGCCCATCCTCGGCAACCACCCGATGTGTCCCAGCACAACCGCTTTGCGTTTGCCGAGGAACCAACAATATCGTCGCGAGCAGAGAAATAGGAGGAAATGGAAGTTGACCGAGCATACCGTCAAATTGGGAGGAGAAAGCCGGGCTATCATCGCGCTGGGAAACGGAGCTCGAGCCTGTCCAAGCGGGAGTCAGCGAGTTTTTTTTTTGCGCCATCGCAGTGCGGGCCGAATTGGCCATGAGTGTGCATACCTGACCGGGAAGGCGGCACGGGCTGTTCCCATGAAGCCTGGCGTGCAGCGGGAGCTTGCCAGCCCTGCGGCTCGTAGTACGACGAAGACATGGCCGTTTGGGAGAGTCGTGGAGGAGGGCTGTGGTCTTCGCGGAGGGCCGGGACGTTCAGGGGGGCGGCGAAGAAGTTGATCCGTCCGGGTAGAGGCGACCTGGAAGGCAAAAAAAAAGGTATGAGATTCGGTATGTGGTCTTTAAGAGCTCAATAGCCAGCGACCAGTATATAATTTGAAAAGCCCACAGCGAGAAGAACAAGGCCAGGAAAGGAGGGAGGGCTTGGAAAATGGAGTTCAACTGGTGTAAATTGGGGGAAATGGAAAATAGCCGTGGGTCCTCTCGTTCGGGCGTGGTGTGCCGCACTTCTCTTTTTTCGTCTCGGCGGTTCGGGGCGGGTTTTTTTGGGGGGGGAAGATTTCAGAGAGACTTGGTCCACGACGAACCCAAGAATACCACAAGTATACCGTATGCAGGGTACACCGGAAACGCAAAACAGAGAGTGATTAGGATACTCACAGAAATGGGGCCTCGAAGGAAAAACTACCACGAGTCAACGAGGCAGCAACGGGACAGAGGAGGACGAAGAGGGGAAAAGGAGGAAAGCAGAAGAAGGTGGTAGTCATCCGATGTATAATTAATTACTCGAGTATTGTTAACCTACGCCATGTACGTGGGTAGCCTATCGAGCATGTACATCAGCATCAGACTTCGTATTAACAATCCTGCCAGAATGAACGGCATTATTAATAATCTCGTGAGAGGTGGGCAAGGCCACCCAGGGGAGGTCATCCAGGAAGTTGGAATACTCTGATGGTTCGAACACCAACACTCGAACTGGACTCGAAGTTCCTAAGAGGAACCAAATACAGTACCTGCAATTGAAAGCCGTGGGTAGTACCTAAGCATCTATGCCTTCATTGCGAATTTAGGTAGGACAAGGACACGACCAGGGTCGAAATTATTGTGTACTGTACTGCATTCTGGCTAGCCATTTCAGCAGAGTCGTTCAGCCTATACACACTACTGCACCCTCCAGTTTCCATCTCATCCTCTTCTCTTCATCAACTTCAAGTACTTCAGTCTGGAGTACATAACCCTCCTCCCCTCACGGTAATTCCCGGCAACCCAGCGGTCCTCATTCGCCCTCGACCGGGGCCGGTCACCGGAGATTGGAGCTGGGACACACCGGGGGAATTGTGGATGTGGGCATTGGCACAGTGGGCACGGGGCGCGTGCCTAAGCGTCCTCGCTCGTTCTGGTGTCCGACCCTCAGCACTCGTCTGATTCGTCTAGGAAGTAAGAGCCCATCCAGCTCGTGCCTCTGGTCTTAGTTTCGGCCTGGCTCAATGTCGATGTCATACTCCGTCCGGAGTGCTGCCGTCCTCTCATGATTCATGTCTTGGCCACTGCCCTGTTCTGCTTGTGCATGATGAGCTAATAGTCTCTATGAGCGTAAGCCAGAGCTGAATCGCTGATTGCGAGGTTATCATTCTGGTGTGGGCGTCGTGGGCAATAATTCTTTCTCGAGGGTTCCGCTACAGCAAAACATCCATCTGACATAACAACATTGATCACTTTTTGTCCGTTGTGACCTGGAGCTGTTGAATACTTGAGCGAGCTGGATTCTTCGATAAGTAACTTGAGTCTTGTCGGATATGCAGGCTGCGTCAACGAGAGCCGCCCAAGCCGCTTTCTACGTATTGGCGCAGCGCCGCAGTCGCATCGACCATGGCTTCCAGGGCTATCGAGACTAGGAGTCTGTGAGAGACTGAGAGTACCCTGGAGTCGTGTACCTTGGTGACAAAAAGAGTATGTATGCCCCTCCATGGAACTGTACAGAATACTACATTACTACCTCAGCAACTACCGAAGCCTGTCCTCCCCCTCCGTACGATCGGCACGACCAATTATGCCTCCCGGTCTATCTGTACGATGACGATGACGAACTGCAATGTACAAGTTTAGGACAGAACTGCTACACTTGCATGCAGCTGCCAAGACCTTTGCGCCGCCTACGATCGTGACCTCTTCAAAAATACAGGAGTGAAGTAATGGGAAAACATATCCTTCCCTTCGATCGCAGCAATGAAAACTACTACCTCAAGCCTGATAAGGGAATTCAAGGGAAGATCACGACGGGCGAAGCATCCAAGGTGACTTGTATCTGTCAAAACTAACGGGTTTGAGCCCAAACTCAGACCTAGTATGAGGAATAAGAAAAAAAAAAAATCCCAACCCCCTCTTCATGAGGGGCTGGCCCTACCTATAGCAACTGTACCACCAAGTCGAAATACTGTACTGTGCTCCATAGAATGCGCCCAAGCGACTTCGGAATAAGGCCACACCCCACGGCCGTTGACCACTCCCACGCATGCTGTATGTAGCTAGCTGCTGCACTGTTGCAGAACTCGTCTTCAAGCCTTCGGCCTGGAGGTCCCATCTACTATACACCCCACCTTCATCCTTTGCTCAGTCAATTCAGGAGTCCAAGGTTCCGAGTGGGGCGCTTCCAATGTGGCCAACAATTCTTTACATTGTCTCGACTATCCGTACGGAGTACGGAGTACTTCTACATGCTTTCCCTGACGGGACCGCAAGGCTGATGCTATCGGATTACAGAGGATGGATAGAGCATGAAATTGCATTCGAGACGATCATTAGGTCTGAGGTCATTCCTTGGGTACCTCGAAGTTCAAGTCAACTTCTCCACCAAAGCATACGTGGATCTTTCTGCCGATCGAGCAGCAGCTGCAGCACACTACCCAAGACAGTGGACACCCTTCTATACTTCCGTACTACGACGGTCATCAGAGCGAGTGAACCACTGCTCTCGAACCTATGGTTCAAAATATGAACCTACAGACGGGAGACAATAACCGACCAAAACACCCAGCTTCTTCCCTTTCGAGAGATATTTCTGAATAAGTTTTGATATGTGTTTTCTGGGAGGCGAGACTATTAAGTCAAAGAATTGACGAAAGGTTCATAAAGAGAAAGCTATTTCCTTCGTTCCCACCGACTGGAGGCCCAGCTTTCCCCAGAAAACCCTAATTGTTCCTTCCTCACAAGGCACCGTGAGTTCGTGGAGGTCCATTATCCTGCCTTGTTGCTTCCATACCCTCCGCATATATCACCACGTAGTGAGCCTGGATTGCTTGGCGTTGCCTTGAAATGGGGGACAGTCTGACAGATTGGATCCAACCTCAAGCCTGTGATACCGGTCTTCAGCGCGGGGGCTAGATCGTTCGTCGAGTTCGGGGCGCCTATTGGCCAGAGCTGGGATCAAGCCTCGCTTTGCCCTGGATGACGGTTGATAGGCTCGTCATAGTAACTTTTGTTCTTTGAGAGTAAATATTCTTTGACATCACCTTTATAAGGACCCCGTGCGCACTGCATCCATGGATTAAGATGGTAGGAGGCTGGCAAAGCAGCCTCAGCGCCCCAGCTGCGCATTGATGCCAGAATGGCAACAAAGAGCGCACTCGCCCAGAAGGGACCATGGCGGTAGAAGAGACTTCTGAATGGTCGCAGAAGCAAGATTCTTTCATGGAACTTCCTCGGAGGCGTATAGGGCGACGGGCCAGGGCATATGTACGGCGGGTCCAAAGCATGGGAGCGGGCCGGAGGCTGCGTCGAACAGACGAGATCCTCGAGAGGCCGGTCTGATTGGGGTAATTTCATACCAATGATAACGGACACGATTCAGTACAAACTGAGAGATATATGAGAGAACGAGGCTTGAGCTCTTTGCTGACATGCACTTCTGTAGTCCGTCCAAATTTCCAAGGGAGCGAGTGTCGTGATAGGCAGGGCGATAAGTGAATTAGGTTATCGCGGTCAGCACGTGCGGAACGCGCAGGATCGCGGGGAGTTGCAGAACGTCGATCCGAAAGGGGTGATTATTATCTCATGGTTGATTGTCTGGGCATTTATCCCTCGTGGTTTGGGTGAATTCGATGCCTTCGAGATCAGCCTAATTTGACCAATGGAATTAAGATCATGTCAATTCTCCAAATCTCCCGTTCGAATCACTGTCATGAAACCAGCAAAGAATTTCTCCGAGGGGCTAGTTCTTGATCAATGAATGGTACCTGCATGCAATGCTGCATAGCTGACTATCTGTTAAACCGTTCGCCTAAGGAGTGGTGAAAGGGGGCCAACTCCAAGCGGGGAGACGAAAGAGGCAAGAGGCCAGGGCTATGATAGGATCGTGGAGGAGCAACAAAGAAGGCCAGAGGAGGGGCAGGCTCTTTCTCAGGAGGGTTCATTCGGCCATTAGGGGGCGATCCATCAATAGTCGGGTCTCAATTTGGGGGGATACGGCCGGGACGAGGAATCGGCGAGTCAAAGATCTATTTGATTTGGGGGAAAAGGAGGCAATCGAAGGTTCAATGGAACAGTCAAGTCCAATCTAAACAGGCTCATCAGTATACAGACTACTAATTTGCCGTCTTAGACCTGCCTTGATTCCTTGATCTTGTTGATTTCTCCGTTTGGTCTCTCCGATCTTGAATCGCCTGGTCGCATAGTTCGGAGTCCGCGGTACATATGATGATAGTCCCTGCAAGATTGTCGCAGGTAGAAAGGTCGTTGGAAAAATTTACGCGCCCTTTCGTGTGAGACCCAGCACGACTACTCCCGGATAATGATGATGCATTGAGACCTAGCATCATTATTATCTGGTTTATCCTCGTTGGTGATCTAGCGAGGAAGACGGGGTGCACCACTCCAAAGGCAAACGAGAGAGACCGTGGGTTTACCTTCCCGCCCACAAGTAGCCTGGATTGAGGCCCGCGCCGAGTCTCAGACTAAGCAGACAGACTCACAGCACTTCCAGCGCTCCCCGAATCCTCTCTGCAACCCTCGACTCTCCTCCCTCGACCACTCCACTCAACTCAACCCTCAAATCCTCCCTTTTCTCTTTGGAACGCCGGTCGGTTCCTTTCCTCTTCATCCCACCTCTCCGTTCTCCCCCTTTTGGCTACGGCTTTCTATCGTACAAATCGGCCCGTGCGAGGTTCACCTCCACGACACACCTCATCGCCTCCCGCCAGATCATCTCAAAGTCACCCCCGTGTTTCTTTCCTGCAACCTCCTGGTTGAGGCATTCTTCTTTATTTGCATATATTCAATCTCCTCCCATTCCGTGTCCTCGAGGGCATTGTCTTACCCCGTTGTGCGGACCCAATTTTGCGCTCCCGAGGGCGATTGATTCCTCCTCCACACTCGCCATCCTCCCTCACTCTCTCCCCTCCACCTGCATATCCCCCACAAAGGGTCTCTTGCTCCACGATCCTGGATCTTCTCCTCTCAAACCCCCTATTTTCCTTTGAAAATCACTCCATTCCTCTGTTCCGTGTGCGGCTGAGGGTTTCGTTTGGTCTTTTCTACGGTTGGAAGTGGAACCCGGAGGGGCTGTTCTGAGTGCTGGTGTTGGTGTGTGTGGAAATTCGAGTCCTCTCTACCGAGTCGCCCAGCCCGACCACACGAGACCACGGGCGTTGTTGGACGTTGCTATATGGTCTCAAACATCGATGGGAATGCAAAGTGTTCCCGCCACCTGGGTGACATCTCACCGATAGCGTCGGAGCATCCTTCCCGCAAGATGGCATGGATGGCGCAGGCCGACGCGTCCGAGATCCCTGCTCGGCCTCCATTGACGTCTCAACAGTCAAACTCCCTCCCCTCGACTCCTTACCAACATGCGCGCAACCTCTCCTTTCACTCTCGGTCGCCGTCCCCCGCCCGCGGAAGCACCTCGCCTCGTTCCACACATTCCGAGTCGACGCATTTCCCCCCGTCGGCGCGGAAACCGCTCGGGGGTTGTAAATATGAGACTGCCATGGCATATTTTCGAAGACGAATACCCTACAGCCTCGGCGCGGATATGTTGCCCGAAGAAAAGGAGGGGTTGAAAGAGAACCTCGATCCGGAGGAG
The DNA here is from genome assembly GCA_024706585.1 of Penicillium simplicissimum. Taxonomy (NCBI): domain Eukaryota; kingdom Fungi; phylum Ascomycota; class Eurotiomycetes; order Eurotiales; family Aspergillaceae; genus Penicillium; species Penicillium simplicissimum. The sequence continues at coordinate 609,076 of JAMZTW010000014.1, forward strand.
GAGCGCAGGCTGACCGCAGATATTATGGACCTATACGATCGGTTATTACCCTCCGCCGAGAGCGATGATCGACGACGGCAGCTGGTTCGGAAACTGGAGAAACTATTTAATGAGCAATGGCCCGGTCATGAGATCAAGGCGAATGTCTTTGGCTCGTCGGGGAATAAGCTCTGTTCGAGTGACTCAGATGGTATGTGAACAAAGGGGACAAAATGCCTTGGGCGCTGTGGCTCAAGGAAACATAATGGGATGTTCGAGGCTGACTCTATCACAGTCGATATTTGCATCACAACGGACTTCAAGGATTTGGAACATGTGTGTCTGCTGGCAGAAGTTTTGGCGAAGCGTAAGGACGAATTCGCACGACCCCGAGCTTGAGACCTTTCTTGGCTGACCATGATCTTTGAATACCACAGATGGGATGGAGCGAGTCGTCTGCGTCTCCCATGCGAAGGTCCCAATTGTGAAAATTTGGGACCCGGAACTGAAACTCGCTTGTGATATGAACGTCAATAACACCCTCGCATTGGAGAACACGCGAATGATTCGAACGTACGTCGAAGTGGATGAACGAGTCCGACCCTTGGCGATGAGCATCAAGCACTGGACGAAACGACGAATTCTTAACGACGCGGCACTCGGTGGGACGCTCAGTTCCTATACGTGGATTTGCCTTATCATAAACTTCTTGCAGACGAGGAATCCACCAGTCTTGCCGAGTCTTCAAGCTCGCCCGCATGAGAAGAGGGCCACTCCGGACGGTTTGGTGTATTCGTTCGATGACGATCTTGAAACGTTGTCTCAGTTTGGTCGCAAGAATAAGCAGACCGTGGGCGAGCTATTCTTCGAGTTCTTTCGGTATTATGGACACGAAATCGACTACGAGAAAAACGTCATTTCGGTACGCGAAGGGAAATTGGTCTCGAAAGAGGCCAAAGGGTGGCACCTGTCGGTGAACAATCGGCTCTGCGTTGAAGAGCCCTTCAACACTTCCAGAAATCTGGGCAACACGGCCGATGATACGTCTTTCCGCGGTTTGCACCTCGAATTGCGACGAGCGTTCAAATACGCCTCAGATGGTGATTTGGCCGGCTGCTGTATTGAATATGAATTTCCGCCAGAAGAGGAGCGGACGTGGGAGCGACCGCCGCCACAACCAAGGGCAATTATCACCCCTTCTCTTCCGACGAGAGGGGGCCGCGGTGGCCGTGGCGGACGATATGGCAACCAGTACTCTAGGGGAGGATTTGCTGGTAACGGTCGTCGAACCTCCAACTCTGGGAATAAATCTGCTTTCCGACAAGGCAATGCTGCAAACACGTCGGAACTCTCTTTGCAGGCCCAACAACAAGCCCAGTTCCTGCTGCACGATCAGCTTTATCAACAAATTCAGCTTCTCCAGGCCCAGGAACAGGAATTGCGCATGCAGCTCCACAATCAGGCTTTGATCACCGGACGACCGCCTCCGGTCTTTCTTCGTCAGCCTTTTATTCAGTTCCCCATGCCGCAGCAGCAGGAATATACGGGTGAAGAGACTTCAAGGTCGAGGTCGGGAACTGTGAACCAGCCACCTCTCACCCCGTCGGGGCGGCAGCAGAGCTTCTACCCAAGTCCTACCTACGCTTCCGTCAGTGCTGCAGGCACCCAGGGCAGCACCACGAATCCTCCATCACCATCCACAGTCAATGCTCATCCCGATCTTCGCCGCAATCCCCGACGCTCTTCTGTTGTGAACGGCTCACCAAAGGCAAATCTTCGGGCGCAGTCTCAGCCCGCTCGACCTCAGAATTCGCCTTCCCTCCCGATTTTTACCCCTATTTATCCGATGCAACCTCTAGACACGTCGTTTAGCTCAAGACAGCAACCGATCCCTGAGCCGGTGGAGGGCGAGTGCAGCGGAGACGAGAACGCAATGCCACCCAACAGCCTTCCCAGCAACGGCTCACGCTCAGATTCCGTCGACGAAAGCCGGCCTCAAGATATGATGGGGTATTATATTACCCCGCAGCAGTTGCAGCTTTATCAGCAGAACGCAATGCTGGCCCCGTTATCCGCATCTATGGGACTCGCGCTGCCAAACGGTGGCTATGCACCTTTCCTCGCCGTGCAACAGGATTATCGCTCCGCGTCGTTCTCATCGGAAGGGATGAACGGGCGAGCTGATTCCACGCCTACTCCTGCAACGAGGGCTTCTGGTTCACCGCAGCTGCGCTCAACATCGCGGCCAGCGGCGGCTGCAGATCGGGGTCCCTTGATCGTGGATGGCTCGGTGCCGCCGAGTGAGCCTCGTCAGCAGTATGTGATGGATCTAACCGATCCGTACACCGCTGTCACGCACTACACGTCGACCTCGGATGATCACAATATCAATACACCCGCCAGCTTTTCCGATTCGTTGTCCCAAGATTTTCAAGACCCGGGTCCGTTCGAGGTGGAGCCGCAACCGGTCTTCACGCGGGCGCCTTTTGAAGCGTCCAAGACGGCTACTGTCAATAGTCACGATATACCCACTGAAAAGATGAATGGGCAACCGGAGCTTCTCGCCAGTCGTCTCCAGAATCTGCATCTCTCAAATGCTGAAAAGCTAGCCCAGTCGCAAGCTACGAAGGCGAACTCAGATCGACCAAAGAACGGCTCTTTGCATCATGGGTTAGGCAAAGACGGAGCGCAGGCGAAGAACTCGGCCTCCGGTGACAAGATTCCCACTGGGGCGAATCAGAACAACGATTCTCGTCAACAGGCATCTAATGCGAAACGCGGCCGACCAAATGGAGTGGACTCATCTGAGAAGGTTAACGGTTTTAACCACGGAAATGGCAACAGCCACGCTCAAAAGTCCAAAGCAAAGGGGCGGCAAGAGGGATCAAATAGTGCTTCCAACCCGCCCGAGGCCAAGGACCGAAACACTGACCACTCTCGAAAGCCCAATGGCCAAGTCAATGGTATCAACGATGTCAATCATAGCGGATGGCAGACTACTGGGAAGAAGAAGCACCGCAGGAATGCCAAATCCTCTGCCGCGGAGCCCCGCAACGGTGTGAACGGTGGGCCGGAGCCCCTGCCCGCAGACGAGTCCTTGCGAAAAGGCGGCTAGGGAAAGAAAGAAGGCCATGTCTTCATTTGCCCTGCTATCATCATTCACGAGCATGTCGACCTGGTCAAACTAAAAAGAAAAGAAGCTTCAATACTGGGTGTCTCAACCATACTAAACGAGCAACAAAAAAAAGAGGAATGACGAAGGGAATCAAAGTACTTGCTCTGCAGCCTACCATCTCATTTTTGTGCTTCCAACCTTGTCGAACAGATGTCGACTCTATCCACGACTGTCCAAAGAATTCAACGGCCATTTTGAATGTTTCTGTGTGTTTTTCTTGTGATTTCAGCTTGTCTTGTCTCAATTTGTCTTACCCGGTGTCAAAGGGGAACAGGTTCGGCCAGGGCATATGCACAGCATTCATCGTTCATCATTCAACCATCCATCAATCAACAGCACCATTCATCATTCATCATTGCCTGCCTTGTCTCATCATTGATTCTGTGTTTTCTTGGAGAAACCCTTTCCACTTTCAAGTGTGTGGCTGGTTGGTCTTGGAAAGTATCTTCTTTGTCTCTCTTCATTCCATTTCCCGTTCATCCAAGGCAAAAAGCAACTCGGCACTGAACTGAACTGGCTGCACGAATGATATCCCCCACCGCTTCTTGCAAGTTCTCGATGTTTCTTGACTGGGCTTTTCTCTTTGTGTTATCTGGATGGATGTTAGACACTCAGTTTAGGGTTGTGGGGGTTTTTTTTTTCTTGTGGCCCCAGCCCTTTTTCTTGTTCTGTTTCAACTTCCATGGGGACTTGGTATTCTGTGGATAGGAAATAAGCGGAGACATTGCTATGGTGTTTTACCCATCATTTTCCTGTTTTCTTTCGGTTCTGTATTAAAATGGGATACCGGCCTGGATTGTCAATGAGAAATCAAAATTTCAAAAGGCACTGCTTTCCCGATGGAGATCGTAGACTGGAGTTTTTCTGCAGACATGCCTCGAGTAAGTGGCCACTGAGGGCTTGGACCTACCAGTGAGCAAAGAGTCGCATGTCTGACAAAGATATCTACCTACCTAAGTTAACCTACCTTAGGTTAGTGACAGGTACCAGGTAGGTAGGTGATACGCAAGTCCCCTCTATGATGATGATGCTCTCTCTTCCTTTGAACATGACAGTGCCTAGGCTTAGGGCTAGGCGAGTCTCCCATCGGCAGTCGTTAGGTAGGTCTCAAAAGGAAACTAGAGTAAGTAATGGAAGTATACACGGATAAACAGTAAGTAGGACGGCTCAACGTGCAACAACTATCTTTATATCCCCCTTCTTCCTTGCAGCTCCCCCCATTGCGCAATCAACATCACGCTTGCCGTGATCGATGACTAGCACAGGTCCAACCTTAGGACCGCAGCGATGGCAATCATTCCACTAACTTAGGGTACCTGTGGATCTTTTGAGGCCCCAGACTCGACACAGTGTGTGAAGAAAGTCTTAAATTGGTGATTATTTGGCCTTTATCTTTCATGGTGTCTACCTAACTTCCCGGTGTAGACCTCATATTACATACAGTCTTGAAGTATCAGTACAAGTTTATTGTGGTCTAGCAAGTAGTATTCGGTATAGTACATGGCGACATGAGAATTAGACCAGTTATAGACATCTCGGCTCGGACAGCCCCCAGAGATATCTATTATGGCACTTCTATCGCTTTTGGGAGTTCTGCGGGTGGGGGAGAGATTAAATCATATACAGGTACCGATTTGACTCGGACCGAGACAACAACGGAATAAGGGCAAAAATGCAGAAATTAAGACAAGAGAGCCCGCTGCAGAAACATGAAACGCAATATGTTCAAATCATGAGGGGGTAATGAGACAAATATCATGGGTCCTGAGTATGTTGACGGAGGGCATTCTCCGAATCATCTCGAGCCACACGTCTAGCTCCAGACTTCGGCGAAGATGAATGGGAAAATCACAACACAAGCTGTCCAGAACACCATGAAGGACCGCAAAGGGAACAGAATTAGTTGTGTGAAGGGGGTTTCTCGGAAAAGAACCCAGATGGAGAGGAAAGCGACGGTGAAGAAGTGGCGGAAGAGGACGAAGGGTTGCTTGATCAAGCCTGCAAGGAGGCCGACCGGGCCGTCCACAGGCCCGATCTGAAAATAGCGGAAACAACCCCGTTGTAGAGCGAGGAGGTTGGAATCTAGTGGGGGGTTAGTCGAGGCAAACCACAGTGTCAAGAACAGAAAGACATACCATTAGCGGCGAAAAGCTGATAGAGGGCTTGTGCGAGGATGTTGATGACAGAAGAGGAGTTCTTGCGCATCCAGTGGAAGCGGGATAGTTGTTTCAGCACCAGCGTGGTATTTCCCAGATCTGGCACCGTCTCTGGACTTAGCAACTCGCGGATACAACAAACGTCGTTCAGGGCCACGGTCATGCCACCGCCGGTCAATGGGTGTCGCATGTTCAATGCATCGCCCAAAATCAACAATCCGGGGGTCTTGTTGGTGGATGCGGGGAGGAAAGAGTTTGGCATCGAGCGTAATTGACCCTTGTCCAATGCGGCCTCGAACGAAGGCCGGACGCCCTCTGGAAGAGAGGGCAGAACCACGTTCCGTAAGTGGCTCTTGACACCGCCGTTCTTTACCGACGCGGAAGGAAGGTTATCGGGGACATCAATGAGGATTCGGGTCTCGTGGGTACCGATCTGATAAATGAGGACGGGGGGCTTATCACTGAGGAGGACGTGACCGGAGTTCGGGGAGGGGAGCTTCGTATCGATCAGCTCAAGGCCCCAAAACTTCGAGCGGACCTTGGGCGTGTGCGGGTGGTGTGCTTTGCGGAATTTGGAGGCGTATCCGTCGGCGACAACGGTAAGCTGGCCGAAGTAGCAATCCTTCAGGTCTCCCGTCACGCACTCCACACCCAGCACCTGCCCCTGGACGTGGGTTGAGGTCACCAAGCCGGTCGCCTTGGTCTCTACCACTGTCACGTTGGGGCAAGCCAACGCTGCCTGGCGCAGCTTCATGACGAACCGGCCATGGTGGAAGGATTTTCCAATCGGTCGAGGGGACGACGGAGTCTCCTTGGGATAGTACAGCTTGACCGGCTCGCCAAAGTATGTGATATAGTAGCTGTCCACATCGACGGCGTCGATATCATCGAGACAGTCCCGCAGGCCCAGACGCTCCAGCGCATTCACTCCTCCGGGCTGGAGCAGTTCGCCGACAATGCGATCGGGCTCTTTCATAGACTGCTCCAACAAGATCACGCTGCGGCCTTGTCGTCCCAGCGCAACAGCCAGCGCGCAGCCCAAGACTCCGGCACCGACGATGACGACGTCGGCTTCATGGTGTTCAATGCGGCGTTGGATCGACAGCGGGTGTTTCGGCACATGGCCGTTGATCGCGGAGGTCATGGTGGGGAGGAGATTTCGAGGCAGGAAAGGCGAATGGATCCGTGACTAACAAGGCGGTGGTGTTCGCAGGGGTAGGGGCATACTTGAAGCTTATAAAGGGTATAAGCTACCTCAGAGGGAATTGGCGAGCGATTGGGTGAGTGCGCGAAGATGGTCGAAAGCAAAAAAGTATGGGCTGATCGATCGATCGGGAAACGTGAGAAAGGGGCGGTGGCGTGACATGTGAAAAGGTGCACTGCCAGAATTCCGCTCCGCCAGTCGTCGCTGGCCCGATCCGATCAGGGAAGATGGATTGCAACATTCTTAAGATTGGAGATATTGCTAGAAATATGTTTTCTGGCTAGGTAGGGTCTGAGTCAGTATAATTATAATCAGACCTAGACCTATTAGTCTAGAAAGACCCAGTGCTTGGTGTGCGCAGTCCCGAGGGAGGGCTTGGCGTGGGAAGCTTGGGGGCTTGAGGTATACTTCTCCTGGCAGCGGAAGGATACAAAATACACGGTATATCTCAATCCATCCCAGGCATCAACTATGCAACACACCACCACGCACACCACCGGGTGGCACGAATATCCTTTAGGTTGTAGGGTCTTCACTAAGCAAAGCATGATCTTTCCATCGACTATCTCGTCTGCTCCTTCTGGATCGATGCCAATGATATCTCCGTCTATGACTACCGATGTATAGTCGGTAAAGCCATGAGGTGGCCATGGCCTCTTCTGTTGAAGTATTCAGATTGATATACTATATTATCTTCTTCTCACCAAGGGTGTCGCTGCATTTGAATTCCAGTCAGACATGTTCGCGGTTTCTCAAAGACACAGATCAGGAGTGGATTCCTTACTCTTCCATCCCAGCACCAGAAACTTCCCGTTTCGTCCTTTTCCTCAATGACCTTGAGCATTCCACGAACGCTCTCATCCGCCTCGATGGACCCCTTCACTTCCCAGCCAAGATCAATATTGGCCATGTCGCTGCAATATCGTCAGTACATTTTCTATCAAGCGGCCAACAATGGCCCACGCACGTTTGAACCTCTCCCGGATGCATAGCAAGAACACATGTACTGCTATACTTCCCACCCCTGCGCTTCAATTCGGCCGCCATATGCCGCAGCATTTGGTTCAGTGCGGCTTTGCTGGCGCTGTAGGCACCAAATCCATCTTCGTCGTCCCGGAAGAGGCTAGTCGATCCCGAGTCCGAGGAGATAAATACCACCTTGGAAGGTGGCGATCCTGGATCGAGATTGACGAGTTCCTGGGCACAAATGATAGGTCCGATTGTGTTGGTGTGCAAGTGGAGAGCAAAGTCGGAGAAAGAGCTGTGTTGACATTCAGCCATACTAATTCGCTCGAGTTAAGATCAATCAGGGACTCACATCTCAGTTGCACGGTTGGGGTAGTGAAGAATGCCAGCGTTGAGCACAATATTTCTGACTTCCAGTCCACCTTGGATAGCTTCCCGGACCTTTTCGGCGAATTTCTATCATTCTTAGTATCCCACTGCACCACTGACCTGATCTTGACGGACTCACTTGGATACTTCCGTCGTTTGTGATATCGCACTCTTCAATTCTACAGCGCTCTGGCGTCGCAAGACGAGATCTCAAGTCGAAGAGCTGCTCAGCCTTGGACAGGTTCCGGACTCCTGCAATGACGTGGTGGCCATTCTGCAGTAGCTGACGCACGAATTCGAGGCCAATACCTCGAGAGGCGCCCACGATAACCCACGTATCTGTCATGGAGTCAATAGAAAATGGTTTCATTCGTCATGTTTCCAGTACTCTGAACTTCCTTAAATACAGATCAAGAGTGCTGATTGGAAGGTGGGGGCAAGATGCTGGTGGGGTGGACAGACGAGTTGGGATAGGTGGGCGCAACTCTTTCCCAGAATGGCATGCCTACCCTTATTTCGGAGAATGGAAAGGAGATGATAAGCACTTTCCAAGAAGGACATACAAGGGGGTCGACGGAGGTTTCACCAGCATTTTAGGGAGTATGCGCTCCAAGCAGCCATACTTGTCGAAAATGTGGACACATTTGAATGTTGACTCGCTGTCCTTCACAGAGCACAGAGAAGCTGAGAATCGTACAACAAACATGAGTATATGTCCCCTTCTAAACGAGCAGCAACCTGCCAAACCTGACTCAAAGTCCATTCCAAGACAGTCTTGTCTCAACCGAGTAAGTAGCCGAAGCAACCACAGTATTCGCGTCATGACGAAGCTCGATGCTATATGCCCGAGGCTTGATGATCCATGATCCCCGCCTTCGGAGACCACTCGCTGAAAGCATACTTGTCCAAGGCGACGTCCGCGATGTGGCTTTCTCCAGGTGCGAGTGAGATTTTGTCGAACGCCAAGCACCGTCAACATAAATCTTGATAACTTCACGGCCTGCCACGGGTTCGATGTTCGTGACAGCCGCTGTAACTTGCAAATCCGCAGCAGACAAGCCAGCGATGGCCTTGATCGCGAACCCCTCCAACTTGAAGTCAGTGTACGATTTCCCAAATCCAAAGGGTAAAAGAGGAGCGGGCTTGCTGCGTGCGCGATCACCCATTTCCAATCCTTCCTTGTAACGAATTCTCATGTTTTTATATGTTAGGAAATTGCCGAAAGACGGGGTATCTACAATGCACAGAGGGAATGTGACGGGAAGTTTACCAGAGGGGTCGACGTCGCCGCTGATAATGTCTGCCTGTGCATTCCCGACTTCTTGTCCGGTGTACCAGCACTGAAGGATCGAGTCGACTTCATCAGTCCACAGCATTGAGGTTGGAGATCCCGTCTGGTTCGCCAAAATGAATTTGGGTGCTGCGCCAGCTACAGCTCAGATCAACTCCTATTGCAATGTAGACAATGACAGTGAAGCGCGATCGAAATGATTCAGATTCGTGCTCCTTGTTGTTTGCCGTGAAGATGATAGCAACGTCGCTCTCGGGCGCCAAGTTCTGCAGCTCTTGGTTGACAGGAGTGTTGAGGTTCTCGTAAAATCCAACTGAGGTAGCTTGCGGTATAATGTCGAAGATTGGCGATGGGCTGGGCGTGGTGGTTGACAGGGTGTTGATGGTCACTTCGTACGCACAGCCCGCAGTCATGTAGACGGGATATTGGCTCGCTGTTCACAGTCTCCAGGTCGCATGACATATTCAACTCGAACTTTGCTCCAAGATGACTCTGCCATCCACTCGAAGAACGCTCTTTCCGCAGGCAGTCACCCCGAATGTCTGCAGGCCAGTCGTTTTAGGCCCAAGAAGGAAGCTCATCCGACTGCAGTACTTTGGTTGGAGATTTGAAATTGAGGTCGCGATTTGATGACAAGCGTCCGTGTCGTCTCTAGGATTTCGTGATGCACCCGATTTTCACCAATTACCTAGCCATTGTACCAGAAATAGTCGACACCAGGTTATCCTGTACTCCACCATAGTTGAGATTGGAGCAGACGGAAGCTTCTTGAAGATTGGAACCCCGGGATTATAAAGAACCTTCTCTTTCCCGAACTTTTCTTTGAGCGCGTCGAGAGGCGAGATGTCATAGGACGAACTAAGCAACGCACTGCCACCTCCATGGATAATGGGGTTGACAGCCAGCGAGCCAAAGACAGCGATTCGAAGTTTCTTCGAAAGTAATAATAGGAAAAAGCTTCCTTCATTTTTCAGCAAAACAATCCCTCTGAAACGATCTCTCTCGCGAGGGCTGCTGTACTTTCGTTTTTGGGAATGTCTTCCTTCATAGCTATTTCATCGCTCACGCCAACTTTTGCTGAAAGCACAATGACGTCTTTGACCAGCCGATCGATTTGTGATTCGGGAATCTGGACCTTCTGGATGGATTTCAAAAGATGATCTCCTCTGAATCGAGCGGGGCCCGGCAGTTCTAGTGCAACGCCTGCCACGACAGAGGGGACGGTTGAGTAAACCCCAAAGTCGGAAACGATGGCACCCTGGAATCCGCACTCTTTGCGAAGAAGGCTGAGAAAGCTCTTCATTCTCCGACATGAAGGCGCCATTCACCAGATTGTACGATCAACGAGACAACATTATCCGAGAGGGGAACAGGTATGGCCTCGACCAGGCAATCCAATCTTTTCCTGGCGGGTCGGCTCAAGGCTAATGGATGGAAATCTGGCTGGATAGTGGTTCGTCAGAAAGATTCAAACTGCACTCCTCTTAAAGAGAATCAATTATCCCAATCCATTTGGACATAATATACACGTTGTACATGATCTATCTATGGTATATACAAAAGAGCATTCACGCCACAGCAGCCTGCACCGTCGGCACCTTGGTCGGGTATTCCGCTTCTTCCGGCTGCACGAGACGCTCGGTAACCATCCGGTTCTCATCCCACAAGCTCTGCAGGGTGTAAAAGTCGACCTGCGTGCGGTTTTGCAGCCAGTCCATTTCCATCTCCTCGTCGAAGCTCTGAACCAGACTCTCAATGCTCGTGGACGGCAGCAGATTGGGCCCGTTGCCGGTCTGCGAGGTAAGTCCCGCTCGTCTCCTCTGTTTCGTTTCGGGGCATGCATAGACAGTCTTCCAGTGGGGCCGACCGGCGGCCTTTTCTTCCAGGGCGGTTATGAGATGATTGAGCTGTTGCATGTTCTGTCCTTCGTAGGATTTCGAATCTTGTTGAGGGTATTGCTTCTCCAATAGTGGTAGCAGGCGCTTGGCCTCGACTACAAAGTCGTAGAGGACGGGCTCTTGACGAGAAAGGGCGGTCATCATGCACCACCACACACCCCTCAAGTGGCCCGTCATTGCGAACGCTCGCATCAGAATCTTGAGCTGCACCTGGTCGAAACCATGAGACTTCCGCCACGATGACATGTAGACGGCTGTGAGCACTTCAATTGCGCTGTCACTCCGGCCTTCCATGATCAGGCGTCGGGCTATAGACACGGACAGGTGATGCTTGACATTCAACAAGGGCGTGTCGTCACAGATCTTGTAGAATTCGAACAAGGCCATATTGAGAAGAGTCGATTCACGAGTCTGGCGATGTTCAATCTGCAGAATTTGTTGGAAGAAGATCGGGACGAAGCGGGGGAAGCGCGTGGTGAATTGAGTCTTTGGGATTCGGGCCCAGTACGACCACTCAGACTTGATAAGTTTTTGAGCTTCCTTCAAGGCCGACATGCCACCCTCGAGGAGTGTCGCAACGACAGTCAATTGGAGGTGGATGGGTTTGATGGGGTGTCCAGATTTGCTCGCCTGTTGGAAGCTCGCGACCGCTTTCGAGAAATTGCCCGCGTGAATATGATGCTCTTGTCGTTTCGAAAGTGACATGTATCTGCTCACGGATTTCGACTTCACGAGGTTATTCATACTCTCCGGGAATGATCTGTCTGCGTCACGGTGAATGGGCTGTAAAACATGTTCCCGCAGAGAGAAATTGTCTGCGCTGGAACCCAAGAGCCGCCGATTGCTCGCGACTGAGCCGTATTGCTGTTTCGCCGCCTGTAGCATTCGCCAAAGACCCACGGGCGTATCTTGCATTGACACACGGCGAGCTTCCAGGATTTTGATGAGCTCATATTGTTCAACTCCCGTGTTCCATTTTCGCTCCTCGGCCATCTCAGTGATGATTTTTAAACAATTGGAATCGCATCTTTCGACGATCGCCTCGAGTATATGCCGATGAAGAATTTTGTCGGGCCGGATTTTGAACTCATTGATGCAAGTGATGAGGAAGTCGAAAATCTGAGGCCCAGCGTGTGCGGGATAGTACTCCAAGAACACACGATCAAAGACCAGCGCAAAACTCTTCTTGTCCTTGGTGAAACCCAGATCGTGCATTTCCTGCAAACCATTCATCACACCTTCCCAGTTGCACTGAATGGCTTTGCCATACAACACCAATCCAAGGGTTCGGCATCCAGGTTTCACACTAAACTCGGAAGGCATGGCGGTCACCAGTGTCTCGGCTGCCTCAAAGTCGCCTGCTTCAATGTAGGCCTTGACCATCGGGTTGAAGATCTTTTCAGTCGGACCTCGATCCAGGTCAGCAAGTGCTGTGAGGATCTTGTTGAACTCGGCCTTGAGTAATTCTATTCGTCGAGTCTTTCTCCACAGTCCATCGAGATATGCACCACACAACCCACCATTGTCATCATGCTTGATGCGTGCATAGAAGAGATATTTAGCCAAAGTCAACCTTCGTGACTCAAGAAGACTTCGAATAATGACTTCCAACAAGTGAACTGGAACAGTCAATTTGGCGTGGTGTTTTTCAAAGATGGCACCGACAGATTCGACATGCCCTTCCTTGGCCAGAAGATGCATCATGGTGGACCAGATCTCCGAATCCAACTCCGACAGTTTCTCCATATGCCTGAACAAAGATCGTGCGATGAAGATGTTTCCCTTCATGCAATTGGCAGCGAACAGGCGACGCATGAGAACTCGCCTGTCCTCAGAGAGCTTGACTCCTTTGACCGCCGGAACATTGTCCATGAAGAACTGTGCAGCCTCAATCTCTCGGTCCTCCTGGATCAAGTCACGGATGCGATCCTCCAGCGGAAGTTGGCCAGCTGCACGTGCAGCGTCGGCCTCTCGTGCCTCTCGAGCCATTGCCAACCGGTTTTCGGCCCGCATGCGCATATCAGTGGCACTGTCAGGGGTGGGAGGTGCAGCTGCATGGCTTGGTCCAGGCTGGAACCATTTTGGAGTAGGACGAGCTCGATGTTGAGGGGATGGTTCGACATCGGCCTCTTCACTCTGAGGCACCTCCTTCTCCTTTGCCGAGGTTGCCTTTCTATTCTTCAAAGATGCCAGACCCATGAATTCACCGGCTTCCGCGGCCTCCATCATGACCGCCAGCCGTTGGGCGGAAGCGGTCGCATCGTAATTCGGCGCGGAGGTGTGCAAGGTGCGTTTGTTCTCGATGATCTGCTCGGCCACACGGACCCGACGGTGAACATCATAGGTGATGACTGCGACACCGCAGAAGCTACCGAATGTTGATCCGGCAAAGGCTAATTGTCGGAGGACCCGGAGAGCATTGCGAGATGGCACGACCGGTGTCGAGTTTGCAGCATTAGCGAACATGGTTGGAGCGTGGTCGCTGATCACGCGCTGGGGTTCACCAGTCGTCCATCAGCGACCCAAAAGTGGAGAGATGAAAAGGAGAAGCAGGGATTTAATCGACTAGTAGCCCTAATGGGCCATTGGTATAAGGCGGAAGGGATGGGAGCAGATGGCAGTTGGAGCTTCGGGCGTGCAGGAGAAAGTCGGGCGAACTACTTTTTCGGAAATTCCCCAAAATGCGTGTTGGGCTTGTGCCGCCCGCCGTATTCGAACAGATCACGGAGTATGGGCCCACCCATTGTTATTGGATATCGAGGTAGGAAGGAAGCTACTATTAACTATCACGATCTTCTATCTCATGAAAGAAAAACATTACTGACGTATATAGATCTAGGGAATTACTAAATTGACCCCTCTCTTGTCTAGGAACCTATGCCTAAAGATACCTTCAATGCCTGAATTTCAGGAAATCAGGCATCAAAATGGGAATAATCGATAGTATTAGATAGTACAGTAGACCTGATTCCTAACAGCCCTAGTCACCCTTCACCGCGTTTACTCGTCTACTTATTTAGGTAGTCTGTTATCTATATTATTTAAGGATATATAGCCTTAATACATAAAGAAGAATATTAAACTACAAGAACTAAAGTAGTAGATTATTCGAAGTAATATTCGAAAGAGTAGTCGAAAGAGTAGTCGAAAGAGTAGTCGAAAGAGTAGTCGAAAGAGTAGTCGAAAGAGTAGTCGAAAGAGTAGTCGAAAGTGGATACTAAGGAATTTCAGGCAGAAGGGGAGTCAAAATATGCAGAGGGAGGGTCAATTTAGTAATCCCCTAGATCTATGGCTTTAAATACAATAGATTTATTACAGGAGAAGCTGGTCTTCTTCGCCCTCTCCCTCTTCGTTGGCCTCCACAGCAGCATCCGATAGCGGCTCATCGTGAAGAGTAACTGTTGAACGATTAGTAAAGATCCAAAAAAGCCGAAAGAGAAAAGCAGGTGGACATACCATGTGGCCGGATCAGTAAGCTCAAGAAGAACACGACTCCAAAAACAGCCGCAAGAGACACGAAGACGGTCTGCGGGTACGTGGCAACAGTCAAACTATAGATCAGATTGAAGATAGTGGGTGCAACCACTCTCGCGAGAGCATGCAGAAGGCCCATCGCACCGAGCATCTGACCCACGCGCTCATGAGGCACGTGCTTGGTCAAAGATGATTGCAGAGTAGGCGAGCCCATCCCGCCAAGGGACGCGACAGCGCCAGAGAGAACCATGAGAGCGGGGTGTTTCGACAGCGCGTATCCAATGTACCCAAGGACGTCGAAGAGGACTGACAGCCTTATCAATACAATGTCCAGCATATCTGATCCGCGTATAACACCGTCATTCTCGCACGGAGTCCGGAAGAGCTGGGCGACAATCGGGAGAACCACAAACAGATTCACCACACGGACCACGTTGACAATGGACACAAACAGGCTCGACTCGACATTTCCCCAGTTGAACATGTACTCCGCATAGATGATAATCACCTGAACAGTACCCATAGCGACACCAAACACGGCGGTATCCATCGCGGCAAGCAGGATAATGTTCCTGCGTAAGACTGGACTTGCGCCACGGCGATTCGGAAACAAGACACTCGGTCGTCCGACAGCCGGCATGAGAATCTTGAGAGGAGTGATGAGATTCACAGGGTTGAGATTCTTCAGTGAATACCACCTGCTCTCGAGAGCATCAGCTTTCTTCGCGTGATGACGCTCACGGGCTTCTAGCTGTCGTTCCTTTGAGAGAGACTCGGGGACGATGAAGTAGACTGAGAGGCAGAAGACTGTGTGAAGGACAAGGCCAATGTAGAAGACTGGTAGAGAGTCTCCGGTCTTGCTGATCAAGTATGCAGCGCCCGTTGGTCCGAGGGCGATTCCAAAGAACAGGGCTCCATGGAACATACCAAAGGCCACGCTTCTCCGATCGGGCGGCGTGCAGTCGGAGGCATAGGAATGAATCAAAGCCTGTGCAGTGGTAAAGGATCCGCCCAACCCGTCCATGACCGCTCCAACCAAGAGCACATTGACCGAGGCATTCTCCGGCCATGTAGCCACCAAGGCTGTAATAGCTTCATTGCATACAGCACCCATCGCGCACATCGCGATCAAGGCGGTTCGTCCATAGCGATCCGATAAGTGCCCAAGGCGGGGGCTCACTAGAGCCGAGATGATACCGGTGACAAGGTTAATATAAAGCTGAAATTTTGCGACCAAGGACTGGATCGCGGGTAGTCGACACTGGGAGTTATCTTCACCAAAGACAACGGGCAGGTAGGTGAAGTTGGGATCCTGCGCGGTCTTTTCGGCGAAGTAATCGCGACAGATAAGAGACATGATCAGGTTGATTCTGGGGACAGCGAGACCACCGAAGCCCAACGTGAACAGCAGCCCGAACGGCAATAGCCACCAGATCTACCATGGTCGCCATCAGATAAACATAATTAAACATCGTCTACAGCACAATGGACTCACGTGAGGCCGTCTCCATCGCGGCCGTTCGTCTATACTGCGAATGGGCTCCTCGTATGGCTGCTGATCCAGTCCGTCATCATCTGCTAGTAGGGGCTCGGCGTGTATTTGCAAGGGGTTCCGTTTAGCTGCAGTCGCAGCGCGCTGGACATCCGAGGCTTGTTGCTGCGCATCAAGGGCGGGTTCGCCCGCAAAAAGCTCTTCGTTCTCCATGGCGGTGATATGACACCTTGAAGGATCGCACAAGGCTATCAGTGCATGGTTGTAGTTGGAGGATTTGGGAACGCAATGGTGCGCTCAATATTACCCGTCCTCCTGCCTTCGGGATGAGGGGGGGAATGTAAGCTTATCAAGCAGAAAGCAGGCTTTCGGGCTCCGGAGCTTTGTCCAACTACTGTAGGTCCACCTGGCTCTTGATAAGCGGCTTGTCTCCATCCGAAACCTCCGGACTCCGCTGTTTCCATCCAAATAATGCAGTCATCGACCGTGTTGGCTTGAACCTTGTTTATATTTGATTGTTTTCTTCCTTTTGTGGACCAAGATAACACACGCTATAGTATACAGGAATCCTCACATTTTACCTTGAAACTCCCAGGTACACTCCCAAATCTTCCGTTATGTACACAACCCGAAACGTATAATCAGTGGAGAGTCTTCAGCTTCTACGTAACCAGCGAACCATGCTGCTTGCCAGCGAAGAACTTCTTCGACTCCAGGCATCGCTCACTCTTGCAACCTTGGCAGCGGAGAGTCATTTGAGCGGAGCATGGCTCACCCTTCTTCAAGTGCTCGTGGGCAATATCGGCCAAGGCCTGGATGAAGATCGGGTTGCCATTCAGACTCTCCGCCCGCTTGACGCCAGGGCTGTTGGCTTCGTGCATAACCTCCAAGTCCAACTCATACAGGGTCTCGATGTGATCGCTGGTAAACGCGATTGGCACGAGGATCAGGTCGGACTGGCCGCGCTTGACATATTCCATAACAGTATCCTGCGTCTGGGCTCCAAGCCATGCCTTCGGGCCGACCTGAGATTGCCAGCAGAGGCGGTAGGGGTTGCTGAACTTCAGGCGCTGCATAACAGCGTGGACCGTAGCAGCCACTTCAGCCGGGTAGGGGTCACCTGAGGTAGAAATGTTAGTGGGCCATGCAATTGCTGTAGTTTAAAAAGAGCAAGAATTTACCTCGGTTGACAACATCCATGGGCAAGCTGTGAGCAGAGAACAGCAACACAACCTCTTTGCGCTTCTCCTCCGGGTAGGTCTTCAACTGCGCCTCGATATTCTGCGCAAACGCTTCGACCAGGCCCGGATGAGTGGGCCACCGATCGATGACACTCCACTCAATGGCACCAGCTGGCTCGGCCTCACCGTTAGCACGCTTTCCTTCCAGGCGGTTGCGCCACTTCCACAGCTCATTCAGAGAGCTGCCAGTTGTAGAGCATGAGTATTGAGGGTATTGCGTGAATGCGACGGCGCGACCTCCCTTGCCATTTCCAAACCCATCGGCCAACATCTGAGTATACATGGTCTCAGTCAAGGGGGCAGCATAACGGAAAGCAACGTAGGGCTTGTGCGGTGCGGTCTCCGGAGACATCTTGTCCAACAGCTTGCACATCTCCGCAGCTTGATACTCGGACCACTTTCGGATGGGCGATCCACCACCGATCTCTGCATACTGCTTCTGAATCTTGGGAGTTCGTCGGCGCGCGATGAGAGGTCCGAGGTATGTCTGGAATCGTCCCAGTGGAATCAAATCGGCATCAGCCTGTAGTCAGAGCGAATTGAGTGTCAGCAGAGAACCTTCTTGAAAAGTGTATTTCACGCAAGCAGTTCCTGT
This sequence comes from Penicillium simplicissimum, assembly GCA_024706585.1. Taxonomy (NCBI): domain Eukaryota; kingdom Fungi; phylum Ascomycota; class Eurotiomycetes; order Eurotiales; family Aspergillaceae; genus Penicillium; species Penicillium simplicissimum. Next base: position 626,916 of record JAMZTW010000014.1, read on the forward strand.
TGAACGTACAAATAGCCTGCCAAGGAAGTCCTCCACCTCGGCGGTTGTTGATGGGCCACCCATGTTCAGGAAAACCATGGCAGTTGGGCCCTTCGACCCGGTCGCATCTTGCGTGACTGGCGGTACTGCAGTCGCCATGCCGTATCTCTGGTTTCCGCTAAAAGCCAGGCAGTTGCGAGGCATTGACCGCATGGCGGAGGTCGCGGTACTGCTCCATACCCGTCGGGGAATCGCGAAAGGACTGCGGAATGACATGGCTGGGATAAAGGGCCTGATTCAAACACTGGGCACTGTACTCGTCAATTCCGTTGAGTTCAATCAAGTCCCAGCAACAATCCGAGTATCAGGAGGTCGGGTAGAGCTCGAGATGAGTTGCAGAATGGCAGAGGCGAGTCTCAAGACTCCCAGCGCCTCAAGCCACTTACCAAGTCGGCCTCGGGGAGTCGGGAAGCTTCAAGCGGACTGCCCAGCCAACCAGCCGACGAGCAAACCGAGCAAACCGAGCCAATCACCGCCCCGCCGGGCGTAAGCAGTTCCCAACTGGACTTCCCCCTCACCGCCTCCAGGCAGACGGTCACATGACCTTCGCGTTGCCCCCGCGTCAATCGCGTCTCAGGCAGCAGCTCCCAATGACGCAAAGGCTGGCTCTGATGTTTTGCTCTTTTCACTCATCAAGTTGACTTGATTGAAAGTGAAAAAGATGGCTGACGACAGCTACGCGCGAGAAGAGGAAAATAATGAGGAGGAAGAGCTTGACGAGACAGTGAGTGACTATAAACTATACCGTTTCCCATTTTTGGAGATAAAGATTCACGTTCTGACCTAATGGCATAGAGCTTCCGAGCTGTCAAAGATGCCGTCCTCTTCGCAATTGACGTGAGCAGCTCGATGCTGGAGCCACGTCTATCCGAAAATGCCAAGAAGCCCGGCCAGGAATCACCCGCATCTGCGGCCCTCAAGTGCGCATATCATTTGATGCAGCAGCGCATCATATCGAACCCTCATGATATGATTGGAGTCTTGCTCTACAACACCGAATCTTCCAAGTTCTACGATGAAGACGGAGAACGTGGAGGCGATGTTTCCTACCCGCATTGCCACCTCTTTACCGATCTCGACATCCCATCAGCTGAGGAAGTCAAGGAACTACGCGCGCTGGCAGAGGACGAGGAGGAAGCTCGAAAGATCTTGAAGCCATCCAAAGAGCGCGTGTCCATGGCAAACGTGCTCTTCTGTGCCAACCAAATTTTTACCTCCAAAGCACCAAACTTCCTTTCGAGACGCCTATTTATTGTCACCGATGATGACAACCCGCATGGAGATAACAAATCTCTGAGATCCGCGGCCACAGTTCGCGCGAGAGATCTTTATGATTTGGGTGTCAACATCGAACTCTTCCCAATCTCCCGACCCGATCATGAATTCGACACTTCCAAATTCTATGATGTGCGTAGCTAGTGGAGACAAACCACACGGGCCTAGCTAATTCTTTACAGGACATCATTTACAAAACTTCTCCCAGCGACGGCGAAGCACCCGCATATCTGCATCCCGACACAAATACTTCGACAGCCAAAGGAGACGGTATCTCATTGCTCAACTCCCTGTTGTCGAGCATCAATTCCAGATCTGTGCCGCGGCGCTCCCTCTTCTCAAACGTTCCTTTGGAGATCGGACCCAACTTCAGGATCTCTGTGAATGGATACCTATTGCTGAAGCGGCAGGAGCCCGCACGGAGTTGCTACGTCTGGCTCGGGGGGGAGAAACCCCAGATTGTCAAAGGCATCACCACTCAGATGGCCGACGATACAGCTCAGACGGTCGAAAAGTCCGAGATCCGCAAAGCTTACAAATTTGGAGGTGAACAGGTCGCTTTTACTCCCGAAGAACTGCAAGCATTGCGGCACTTTGGGGATCCCGTGATCCGGATCATCGGCTTCAAACCCTTGTCCGCATTACCAATTTGGGCTAATGTCAAGCATCCTTCATTCATCTATCCCTCCGAAGAGGACTATGTGGGCTCCACGCGTGTCTTCTCGGCATTGCATCAGAAACTTCTCAAGGACCAAAAGATGGCTTTGGTCTGGTTCATTCCTCGGAAGAATGCCGCACCAGTGGTAGCGGCGATGATTGCTGGGCAGGAGAAGAGCGATGAGAATGGTGTGCAGAAGGTCCCACCCGGCATGTGGATTATCCCCCTTCCTTTCGCAGATGATGTGCGACAGAATCCAGAATCCAATATGATTGTGTCCCCGGACAACCTGACAGACGCAATGCGCGAGATCATCGGGCAATTGCAGCTCCCAAAGGGTGCATATGAGCCCCAGAAATATCCAAATCCGTGTAAGTCTTACCTCTACCATCCTCTGGGTTGTATGCAAAAACTCATGAAAATACAGCTCTTCAATGGCATTACCGCATATTGCAGGCGCTGGCTCTTGACGAAGATTTTCCCGGAGAGCCGGAAGACAAGACCATACCCAAGTACCGGCAAATTGACAAGGTGAGTTCAGGATGGAGAAGTCACTCGCAGTTTTCTTATCTCAGTGTTAACAAGGAGGATGAGCAGCGTGCTGGTCAATATGTTTTAGAATGGTCGAAGCACCTTGATGCAGCCTTCGAAGAGATCTGCGGAGGCATCGCGGCGACAAAAACAACCTTGCCCAAGAGGGGTCCCAAACACACTGCAGATAGTGAAGGTGGCCCCCCAGCCAAGCGGGTGAAGACCGAAAGTGGAAGTGTTGATGAGGAAGTCAAGCGATGCTATGAGAACGGAACTCTATCGAAGCTCACTCGGCCTGTTCTCAAAGACTTCCTGACTGCTCATGGTCGGGCTGCGGCTGGAAGGAAGGCGGAACTCATGGATCAAGTGGAGCAATTCTTCGAGCACAAGTAAGAGCGTTCGTTCTTGAGTGAGCATTGTTGTAGCTTTTCAGCCTGTCATCATTCGATTAAGGAATATTGATACCCTCATATTAACCCACCCTAGGCACACAAATCGCCAGTAAAAGCCGGTAAGCCTGCAAGGCTCCTTCAGTACCTTAGGTCAAGAATGATTTGGGGACACCATTTCTGAGGCGGGCACTCCACGGGATTGGGTTTGATCTGGCCATATGTATTGGGCACAGCGCCAATTTTCACGAACTGCGGAGTTACTGCCGAAGCGGTGCCGATGTGGGGAATGTGGGGGAGATCCCCAGACCTGCTTCTTTTACCTCTCCTCCTTTTTCTGGGGAATTTATCCCAATTCCTGGAGTACAGTAGCAATCTTCAATCCACCGGGGAAAATCATCGTTACCTCTATCCTGTTGTCGATTTTCGCGTTATCATTTGGATATTATGGTCCTGTCTTGACGGGTTTGCCTATCCTACTCACCCCACCAGAATGAGCGGGGTACGACCGCGAGAAGATCGCAAATGTTACACATGCAACAAGACCTTCTCCAAAAAGGAACACCTCACGAGACATGTTCGAGGTCATACAAAAGAGCGGCCATTCGAATGCTCTGTCTGCGGCAAAGTCTACTCTCGAAGGTGAGCTCTGGCCAATCAAGTGTTGTCCACTCAAACTCACTGCATATAGCGATGTGCTTCGACGGCATGAGAGAAGTCACAGTGACCAAGTTGCTTCGAAAGGCACAATAGCAGAGGCACCAACCTCTGACAGTTTTACCCCCGAGTCCACCATACGTACACCCGTCTCCGCTGCGGGTTCTCTACAACTAGTGCCGGGTATAACGCCTGTTTCTACGATTGACCCAAATGCACACTCGTCTTCAAGCCCACAGTCAGCGGGCCTAGTTCAACCCAATACCATCAGTTACATACCGCCGGTGTATGATGATATATCTCCCGAACCACGCTCTCTCTCCGAATCCGTGACGTGGTTCCTCGAAGATGATTTCGATGTCAGCGCCCTCGATTTTTCAATCACATCGACAATTTCCGAATGGGCCCAGCTTCCAAATGTCTTCCCAAACCCTAGTCTGCCGCCTACTGAGCAGGACCTATTTAGTTCTATGCCAGGCTCTGCTCCGGAATCCGACCCTCCACATCCTGGTGAAAACACGGTAAAGCGGAAGTGGTTTACGCATATGCTGCCATCGATGGAGAAACAACCAAGCCGTGATGTCACAGGGACTGCAGCAAGCTGGCAGGACCAGACAAATGCAAATGAATTCTATCGAGTCGGTCTCTCCCAAAAGCTCCGTCCGCGAATGGAGGATGAGGCACTTCCTACTTCCGAGCAGTTCAATCTTTTCGCCAAACTGTATTTTCGTCGATTCCATCCACTGTTGCCGGTAATACATGCTCCGTCGTTCCGGCCCACGGCAGAGAATTCTTTACTATTCCTATCGATCTGTTCTGTGGGCAGTCTGTTTGTGGGCTCATCGCGGGCGGTGTCTCAGGGTGCAAGAATCTTTGAACGGCTGAACAAGGCCATCTTGGCCTCCTGGGAGTCATTCTTATCTCAGAGCAAACCAGATGCACTCTCAATGGTTCAGGCAGCCATTCTGGGACAGACTTATGCTATCCTGTCGGGGCAACCGAAGTATCTTGTCTTGGCCGATGTGCTGCATGGAACTGTCGCAGCATGGGCCCGCGAGGCGGATAGGCTGGGATCTCACTGCCAGCAATCCCGCCAGCCGTCAGATGAGATTGATATTGAAACAAGATGGCATTCGTGGATTGACAGCGAACAACGATCTAGAGTTCAAGTAGCGCTGAATATTCATGACGCTGAGCTTGCAACGCTACTCCATCATCAGCCAATCCGCAGTCACCGGTTCCGTCAGTATCCGCGCCTGGCATCAGACGCCTTGTTCGCTGCGCCAACAGCTTCAAAGTGGGCGTTACTTTATCGACAGTCTATTGGAACAGAACCTGAAAGTCCCGCCTACGTGCGACTATCCCGCGCTTCAGATCCGTTCCCAAGCACAGGGCTGAAATCCCGCTTCACCGCATACGGTATCCTTGAAAGTATCAACGCCCACCTTGTGGACGCCAAACAGTCCCAGGAATTCGACCGCATCACCTGCCACGAGATCTCCAATCTTCTCGTTGAATGGTGGCAAACATACCACACACCGAACGGAGACCCATTCTGCCTCCCAGTACTATGGCACTCGATCTTTATTTCTCTCTATGCCGATATCGATCTTCTAGAGCAAGCGATTGGTCGAGACGGCCAAGGGACTGCTTTGGAAGCCTCATCGCCCATTAGCGAGTGGGCACGCTCCCTCAATGCCAGCCGCTGTCTTGTGCATGCATCTCTGATTGCACGACACCTTGATAGCTTGAGTTTCTCCGCCGAGGCAGCGATACATGTTCCCCGGGCGCTCTTTTCAGCGGCTCTGTGTTATCTATGTGTTGCGCGTTATGCACCCAAACACATCATTAGTCGTGAGGCATTTGGGTCCCCGGAGATCAAGCTTTTGGGCGAAGACGCTTCCAGTGGGTTCTATCTTCCTGAGCATGTGGGTAGTGCTGGGGAGGGTATGGTTGCGGACTTGGATCATTTGTATCGGTTGATTGACTTGTTGCAACGGGGCGGTCGATGGGGGATATCACAGACTTTTGCAAATGTACTCACTGCGGCACTGGAGGAGGGTAAAAGATGGTAGCAGAAGTAAATCATATCCCGCTAGAGTTGAATTGCAACCCACTAAATCCTAATACAGTCACATAAAATGCCTCCAATGCCGTGCAGTCTTTGGTCTACGCACTCTAGATTTTAGTACCGGCCTGTATTTGAGAACTTTCAGGATATCGCAATGTTTCCCAATAAGTTCAACGGGAAAGCTGTGTGATTACAGGTACTTCGGAACTGAATAGTAATCGTCGGCTTTCTGTCCTCCTCGTTCACCCCGCAGGTTGTATGTGGGACGGCGGGGTGAAGCTCCACTGGGTTGCGCTACTCAGAACGGGGCGTCCATCGCGATACGCGGCTGGTTGACGCGAGGATTGATCATGATTCTGATACGGGTAATATCTAGTAATGGTTACGATGATCATCGACAGTGAGCGGAAAGTCGTGTATACCAAGCATCTCGTCGGTGCTGATGATGCACACTCTGTTGTTCCTCAGTGTATGGGATTGCGTCTGGAGGGAGAATCTCTGGAACATATTGGTGGGCTGCTTATCAGATCGGTCAACGTGTCTCGCCCCAGTTCATCGTGAAGGACCCTCGGGGATGCACTCGATCGTGTGATGAGTAATTTCCCTGGTTCAGTTATTGTGCTGATCGCGCTTTATCCAAAGCCTCACCGTCCATTCGAGTGAGACGACCTCCTTGTCTGTACCAAGCAGCGAAATGTGGATGACGCTTTTGCCATTTACGGCGTCGATCCTGCATGGGGTGCTTTGGCTGTGCTCAGGCCTGATAGATACGGTCGGGGTGGTAGCAGGTCTTGATGATATTGCTACCTAGGGCGGAAGAGTATCTTAAGCGCTGTATCGGAATGATTCCGGTGGCTGAGTACACATTGACGGGTAAGTGTCAAGCCATCGGATACAAGTTCAGAACGAAACTTCGTTTCCAAGATCGAGAAATAAGATGCAATCGACATATCTTCTATTAAGTATTGACAAATAAGTAAGGTTCTATAAACAGTCGGAGACTTCAAGTCCAAGACTTTGCAACAAGACGTTGCGATCAAAATGTGCAAGCGAAGGAAAAATCGCTCTTGCAAGTGCCGGATTGCAAGGTCCAATCAACCAAGTGAATCATCCCAACTCCGCGCTCTCAGCGGCTCAGGGCAGCGCATGAGGCGAATGACAAAAAGGAGCTCAGCTCGAGGCGAGGGGTATCAAAGCTCGAAAGGGTCGGCGAAAATGGACAGTGACGAAAAATGAAGAGACGGGAGGGGGCGTGGAGGGATTGGCATGGGAGATGCGTAATTTCGATATCTCGCTTAATGCCTGCCTCAGCATCTCCCGTAAACTTGGCAATAGCAAAGCTCCTCATCAGGACAATAAACAGCCTCCATGCCAAAAATGACATGCCATAAGAACTCCATGACCCGTCCGGACATGGCATCATTCAACTCGGTGTCGATAACCCACTGCCGGAACTTGACATAGTCCTCACGCGGTCTCTTCAGCACCTGGCTCCGCGAGACCGCAAACTGCGCGCAGCACGCCGCGCCAATCTGCTCCGGCTTGCGCATGTACTTGTGCATCGGGGATTCCTGCTCATAGGGCGAGGAAGCGTTCAATGGCGGGGTACTCGTGCCCTCAAAGACATCCCACCAGACCTGCTCGGTGACATGTATGTTGAACCGGTGGGCTTCCTTGCAGCCGGGGTTCCAGTTGCAGCGAAGATTGACGTAGCCGTTTTCCTCGACAAAGTCGGTCCGCAGCATGCGCATTGCGTTGACGTTGTCGTGGAGCGGGGCGTCGTTGTGCCATGCCAGGAGGAAGCCGTCGCGATGGGCGTGGAGAAAGACTATTGTCGAGGGAAGGGTGTCGTAGTGGTCAATTACATAGGTGAGGTAGGCCATGGATTCGTGGCCTTTGTTCAAGGGTGTTGTGAGGATATTGGAATCTGAACGGGCATCTTCTGAAGGGTTGACGATGTAGATGGCACGCTGCCAGCTGTTGGTAAGATAGATTCGCATTAGCGCCCCAGTTACATTTTGCCAGCTTGAGATAGCTTTAGCAGAACAAAATACGCACTCTGGAAGCTCCTCTTGTACCCAGTCGGTAGGCTCCTCTTGCAGCTTAGCCATGACAATTACTTTGTCCCCTATCACAGGCACATTGCCGACTGTCGGAGGCTGAACGGCCCCATTCCAATTCAACCAGTCCACCAGGTATGCGCCCGCGCGATACTGGCTACAGATATCTTTAAGATGTGCTTCCAAAAGATACAGTGAGAAGAATGCGAGCAATGAAGCGCAGATTGCGAACCGCAATCCACCCTTCATCGTGATCACGAGAGGTATTCGGAGATGTTCACGGGGAGATCCTTGAGCGGAGCCCCGTACGTGCCAATTTCACCGCGGGAGGGACAGAGCCATGGATTGACGATCGCAACTGGATAGCGTCGATGGTGTGGAAGAAGCGTCAAAAGGAGTGATGAAGGTTTTCAAGGTGCAACCCTCGTATTTAGAGAGCGAGAAAGGGGAGAAAAAGGAAAAAGGCCACGCTTGGGGAAAGGAGAGAGTTTGCAGCACCTTTATCGCCGCAAGTTGCAACAGCCACGCGGGACGTGAGAGGATTAGCGGTGGGGGGAAGCTTAAGGGAAATGGGTTAACCGAAAAAGAATTATAAAACGAATGGGCAGTCGGGGACCTAGGGGTACTATGTACTCCATACAGTCAGATAACTTTGTTCCATTGCGATCTCGGTCATATCCACTCCGCTGTCAAGAGAAAACGAGAAAGAGGGTGGAAACTTAAGGGGACCGAGGGGCCAAGGCCCCCATACATTTCCACAGTTTTCTCGCCATTGGTATCATCAGAGAGTCTAAGCCGCGTTTAACTTAGAACATCATGCTATACGGTCGTCATTGGCCACTCGGGGGGCGGGCTCAGGGGACAAAGAGGGGCGCAGGGCACTGGGTCCTGGACTCCTGGGGCCAAGAAAAGTTAAGAGGCTCGCTTTGGCCCTGGGCGTGGCAGGGCGTCAAAAGCTTGGCTCGAGGCAGACTTCGCGCCTCCCGCGGCCCCTGGCGTGTCGGCCGAAGTATATTCATAATTTCATTGCTGCAGGCTCAACCGCTCAGTAACGAGTCATGGAAGGGTAGCCAGTTTGCGGCTGAGAGGGAATTCCCTTTCAGACATGCATACATGAGACCTCCTGGACTGCTTTTGAAAAACATTCCGGCTGAATGCGAGAGGACACCGCGTGGCAATGCGATATGGTCAGTTCCATGGCTCGCATGTGGCGTCCAACAGTTCTGGAGAATCGAGGGGAGAAAGCCTGAACGGCCGTCAGGAAAAAGGTGCAGCCGGGCTACAGGACACGGCGGACACGCAGCACAGTGGAGTCGTGGACACGCGAGGCTCAGGCTCAGGCAGTGAGGCACTTCTTTTCTCCACTGGGCTATTGGCTCAGGCTCGTATCCATGTGGGGGCGTGTGGGATTACTGTACCCCGAAAGTCAAAAGGGCCGTCGGTACCTTCTGCCTATTTTAAGTGTCTGACTGGCAGGGTTTTGGAATAAGAATAGGCAGACACGATCTGAGTCTCTGACTAGTGATTCAGGTCGCGAGGCTCCTCAGAATCGGCAGTTTTCCGATACAGGCTGGTCATCACGCAACAATCGGACTCTTGTCGGTCTCCATGTTCGATTTTCTACTCCGTCGTCCTTGTCAGGGAACGCAACGCGGCGCTGGCAGGATAGACCCACTGAGAAGAAGACTGGTCAAGGTTGCGAATCTTATGGAATGCACCGCGCCAAAGGCAATAGCATGTGTACCTGTATTGTTAGTTGTACAGTAGGTAATAAGGTATTATTGAAAACGCCACGAGAGGGGCCTCGATAATTGGGTTGTTGAGCCGAACCCTTCATGGTGCGCGCCCCAAGATCAGCTCCATCATCATCCATGTCACCTTAAGAGGTAAAACGGGTTCTGACCGTTCTGTGGCTTGAGTGCTGATCGCAACCATTGCGTCAGTTCCTCTCTCCCGTGTTGTTCTCCGCGGGGAGAAGAGATACTGTGCTCCGTATCGACTCTCGAGTCTATACAGAGTCACAGACAGCTCTTGATACCCCTCGTTGACCGTTGATGACGAGTGTGCTCTTTGACTCCGGGGCCACAAGGCCAGAGCAGACTCTGTTATTGGCGGACCAGTCGTAGACTATAGCAGAGCCACCTTTATTCGCACTGGCCGCGCGGCATCCTTGGCTGGAAAAGTGATGATTCGCAGGTTGTCTGAGTGCCGGGGGCTCGAGAGATAAGATCATTGCGGGGTTTTATCTTCTTGTCCCTTGAATGGATGGGACGGTCTTGACTCCGAGAAACTTTGAGCCTGCGACTACGATAACTATATGTTGTAGAACTTGAGATCACGCCCGAGTCCATTAGGTAGTGTTTGTATTCGTCTACTTCATGATAGACTCGGATGAGTATTGGAATATTTGGCGAAACACTTCGTATTTCTGAATTATGGCTCTCAACCGAGCCTCCTTGTGTTTTATTCCTGCTGATTTGGAAGTACTTCAAACTTTAGTCAAGCAGTCCAGCTGCGCCTAGCCTGAAACCACCTCCCCTCATCTCAATCACTGCCCTCATTCTCCTCTTCCTCACTGACTTCTTCACCCTCCTCGATAGCCTTCTCGCGCTCCTTGCGGGCCTTCTCCCGCTTCTTCGCCAGCAAAGCATTCAGCTTCTTCGCGGTATTAAAAACACCACCCGTGCCCGCCCCGCACGCCGCACAGGATGGATTCTTCCGATACCGCTGTAACGCACACGATTCGCAAAAATAGTGCCCACATTTGGTGATGATCGGGTTCTGGTATGGTTTTCGACAAATGATGCAGGCAAAGGGGATGCTGTCCAGCAGCTCGTCATCCTCCTCCTCCTCATCGTCCTCTGCCGTCTTGCCCGCGCCTTTCCTTTGCGCCACCACACGTCCACTCAATTTCTTGCCGTTGGTGCCAATTTCCCAGTCGCGGTCCAGTTCCCAACCTTGTTTATAGTCCTCACGGGCGTGTAGGAATTTGCAGGAGTCGCCTGTTGCGGGCATGTTAGCCTTTGGCTCTTGCCTTGATCAGGACTTGCAGGGTATTTCCAGGGACTTACCGAATCCACACCACCCAGTCTGTTTCCAATCCTTGCACACATCGGGGGCAAAGTCCATCACCGTGACCGTTCGGACGTTCGTGGGCGCTTTGATAGGCCCAAACTGCTTCGACGGCGCATCGGGATTCTTCTGGATGAAAGACTGATAGTTGGCCGCTCCCTTGTAGGTTCCGTCTGGAACAGCAGTCGTAGAGGGCTGCGCCCGGGTCGAGCCCAGCAGGTTCTTGGCACTCAGATCCTCATCGTACCAATTGGATGATTTCGTGGCATCGTTGCTCGTGGAGAGAGGAACCGGACCAGTGCTGGTAGATTGCTCGGCGGTGGTGTCTCTTCTAGTGGCATTTGCAGCAGACGATGCAGTCACCGCGACATTCTTGCGTCGCCTCTTGATGCGCCGGCCTTCTTCGTCGTCGGAGGATGTGAAATCGGACCCTGAGTCTGAGGCCGGTGGCGGTGTCGCGGGCTTCTTGCGGAAGTTGGCCTTGCCTTTGGAGCGTTTCTTGAAGCCAAATTGGGGCACGGTCTCGGCGACTTCGCTCTCGTCTGTCATTGTGGACAATTTGGACCAACCTCGAGAGTTGGATCAAAGGGATGAGGATGGATGATCTTGCTGGAGATCTCTCGACTTCTATTCTGTCGGTTACCAATTACTACCGGAAGCTGCTCGAAGTCCGCGGAGCCTGACTAAGCCGTCATGACCAACCTTATGTAAGCCGGTCTGGGAGGCAAATGCAAACAGTGCAAACGCAGTGCCCGACGCGTTGGGTGCGGAAAACAACAAAGTCAACACAACCGAGTCGCAGACTATCGAGTCATCGCATGCAGCCCGCAGGTGATGATCGATGGCAGATGCAATTGTCTTCCTGGTAGTGAAAGAATTAGAATCAGGGATGATAAGGAGAGAGAATATAATGAGTCTCAGATGTGTGCCAATCAATAATCAATTCACCCTACTTCCCGTCCCACCCTTTCAAAAGTAATTTCGACCCCCTCCTTATCCTCCCCACTGGAGATCTCAAACGCTGGCGCCCAGTTGGCATTTAGCCAGTGCGCCAGAATAGCAGCAGCCGCTCCCGCTTCCACTGGACTCTCTTCTCTCTTCTCCCCGCCCGAGTCGCCGTGTCCTCTCCCCCTCTCAACAATCACCATCACCCACGTTCTCTACCCTCTCCTGTCGTATTTCCTTCGTTTTCATTATTTATCTAGTATTCAATTTCCTTTCCTTTTCTTTTGTTGATTCAATAGGGCCCCCAATCGAGTCGAGACTCCCCCTCGGTTGGGTGATATTCGTTGCCGTTGCCGATCGCCGAGTGTTATGGTTGGCTGCATCACACTCTCACCAACATCAACGCGCGTGTCCCTGGTCCAGGATCGCGCCGGCTCGGGATCTTACTGATTCGCCCATTCTCCATCGTGTTTGTTGTGCCCAGTCCCTCGTCCTTCGCCTTTCGCTCCTCGCGACGTCCGCTCCCTCCCTGCCCTTCCCCCGTGTCGCATCCAATTTTCGCACGTGGTAAGCTCGCCGATACGTGGTCGCTGGCCGGCTCATTCATCCACCAAGGGACGGGACCCTGCGCGAATCCATTCTCCCAGGCACGGTGATTCGAACGATGCTCGCGTGAACTCAGTTACGACTCATTACTGAAAAGGAAAAATTGACGCGCGCGAGTCTCATTCCCGTCAGACCATCGGCACCGGCATCCTCGCGTCTTAGGGGATCCAGAAGCCGATCGAGGCACCGCACCCTCGGAGAATGACAGCACCTTGTCCCGGCGCGAAGAACTCTCTCGGCGCCATGATGGAGGATCCGTTCATCTCGACCTCGGGGCAGCCCGTTGCCCCTCGTGAATCGCACCGATATTCGTCGTTCGATACGCAACTCTTCAGTCTCAATGCGTCTTCGCCTGCACAGGCCAAACGAGCCCTTGAGGCCCACTTGGCGGAGACCGAGCGTCGATTGGAGGAAGCATCGAAGTTGGGAACGGCGCTCATCGAGCAGCAGCGAGAGCTGACGGAGCAGCTCAAGGAGGTGGAGCAGCAGCAAGATGAGGGCGAAATGGGACCAGAACTGCGACAGCGGCTTGCCGACCTGGAACAAGAGTATAATGAGATTGGTCGGGAAACCGCTCGTGCCTTTCTGGCTCCCAAGCGGCTGGCAGGTGGCTCAGAGGAACCCCAGCCGGGAACGCCAGGGTTCGATCAAAAGGTACTGTCAATTGTCACATGTCTCTCATTAACTCCGCCATGCCTTTCTAACTGATCCTGTGTTCAGTCTCCCCTCAGTTCCGCTCTTTTTGCTGGCCAAGCGACCAACTCCCCCAGCAAGGTTAGCGTTCCCTCTCGCAAGCAGCGCAACCAACCGTCCAGCCGTGTGCACGACATCGAGTTCGCGACCGAAATTTCAACCTCCCTGCTCGCCCAGGTCCGTCAATTGCAAGCGCTTCTGGCCGAGCGAGAGGAGACCCTCAAGTCGGTCAACTTAGAAAAGTCGCGGTTGGAAATCGAAGCGGAAGGCTATTCCCAGCGCATTCGTGCACTCGATGACAGCGAGCAACGGTATAAAGATGAGAACTGGGCTCTGGAGACGCAGACCCACGAGCTCATGGCAGCAGTCAGAGATGCGACGGAACGTGAGAAGAGGCTCACCAGCAGCCTGAGCAGCGCGAACGCCGAAAAGAACGCCGTGGAGAGGGAATTGGAGGAGCTGAGGCAAACTAACGCGAAGCTGTTGGAGGACCAAGCAATCGCACAGAAGGCGAACGACTCTGAAATCCACCTTCTACGTCGAAACTTGACTGCTGGTGATGCAGAGAAATCCGCGCTTCAGAAAAAGCTTGAAGAGTTGACTAGCCAAAACCAAGAGCTGGCAAAGGCGGTTGCCATGCGAATCCGACAGTATGAATCGCAAGGCTCCCGAGATCTGCCAGACGACCGTGACGATGAAGAGGCCGAGCAAATCACTCCTGAAAGTTCTCCTCCACCGTCTCCCAACAAGTTCACCCCTCGGCATAACCATTTGGAGTCGGAAACCCTGAAGAGCTCCCTCGGCCATGCCCATCGAATGATTCAGAACCTCAAGAGCACAATTCATCGCGAGAAGACCGAGAAGATTGAACTCAAGCGCATGCTGCAAGAAGCTCGAGATGAGGTCGAGCAGCGTCGCCGTGAGAACAACCTTCCCAATGCTTCAACTAAGCGCTTGAAGACCAAAGACACCTCTTTCCGCAAGCCTGCTCGTCCGGACCTTCTGGGTGCTGGCCGCAAGGAAAAGTCTTCTGTTGAGTTGGAGATCCACGATACTGACTGGGAAGACAATGCCGGCCAGGGCAGTCCCACGCGGACTATCGTTGCCAGTTCGCCTTCTCGGACTCGTTCTGGAGTCGTTTCCCCTCCCAATGATTCCAGCGACGTCTACCAGACTGCCACAGAAGCCGAGGATGGATTCGAAACGGCCAACGAACGCGCCACAGCAACCGAGAGTGAAGCTTTCCAGACTGGTGTTGAGAGCATGGCGGATGACAGCAGTGACGACTCTGCTGATCTGACGGAGACCGAGAACAATGTCCAGACAACTCCGCGCACCCGTCGTGTCCCATCTCTTATGATGAGCAAGGCCCGCGATCGTACCTCCTATCACAGCACGGCATCTGCCACATCTGACGAGGATGAGACAGATGGAGGCTTCCCGTCCCCTAGCCAGACTCATATCTCTGGTCGTCGGGTCAGGTCGAAGCGAAGCGTTCTTCGACGGATTCGCCCATCTGGGGAGGCCCCGATGGCGTCAAGCAGTCGCCCATCTAGCTCTCGCAATTCCCCCGCGCCAAGCTTCCAAGAGCAGCCCGTGGCCCGGGAGGGCCAGAGCCTCTATGCGGAACTTGCAGAGCTTGAGGGCGGCGATGAAGAGGAAGAGGGCATGGAAGTTACTTCTCAGGCCTCGACGCCGCGGATGGGTCCTTCATCGGACTCTCGCAGGCCCTCGGAGATCACACTTGACTCATTGCCCAAGCCCATCATGGTCGATTCTGGTATGATGACTGATCCTTGGGAGCCTAGCACTCCCGTCGCTACGGTAGCAGGAGCTGCTATTGCGGGTGCCGCGGTTGCTGGTGCCACCGGAGCTGCTGTCTCTGCCACCTCCAATGGCCCAACTACACCCCAGAGAAGCCTGGACCGTGAAACCGCCGTGGAAGCTGAAGAGACGCCAAAGCTGGTCAGCTCAGGTACCCAATGGACACCACTCAAGCCCGGAACTGGAGATAATGATCACCTGGCCAATGTTCCCACGCCTCCAAAGATGGCCTGGGATGAGCGTGCGCCAGAACATGAGCTGGTTGAAGCTAGTACTCAAGCCGACCCAGCAGAAATGGGCATTGCTGCTATCTCTGCGCAAGAAACTTCTCCCACCGCCCCTAGCTGGCCAGCGCTAGCTATTTCATATCTCCCTGGAGGCTTCACTGAACCTGTGAAGCATGAACTTCCTGCTCCTGAGATTCCAGAGTTGAGCGTGTCCTCAATCACGACGCAATCCACTGAGCCTGTGCAAGCGACTGTTCCCGAACCAGAGCCCGTGGTTCCTATCGAGCCAGTTCGGGAGTTGCCCGAGTTGGCCATGTCCTCCCATTTCATCCATTCTACCGAGCCTGTCCTGGCTCGACTTCCTGAGGTTGAACCTCAACCTGAACCTGATGTCTACAATCCTGAAATGGCCGTGTCGACTATTTCCACGCAGCACACAGCGCCAGTCAAGGCTGAGCCTGCTCCCGCCCCAGAGCCGATCATCATTCCTGCACCTGTACCGGAGCCAGTCATTCCAGATCTATCAATCTCTCTGCTCGCTCCAGCATCTGTAGAGCCTGTGAAGGCGGTGCCTGCTCCAGCGCCAGAACCGATCATCATTCCTGCGCCTGTGCCAGAGCCCGTCATTCCAGATCTATCAATCTCTTTGCTCGCTGCAGCATCTACAGAGCCAGTCAAGGCTAAGCCTGTACCGGAGCCAGTCATCCCAGATCTGTCGATCTCTCTTCTGGATCCAGCAGTCACAGAACCGGTGAAGGCTGAATTCGCTCCCGCGCCAGAACCGACCATCATCCCTGCGCCTGTGCCTGAGCCTGCCATCCCAGGCCTTTCAATCACTCTGCATGAACCAGCTTTCACAGAGCCTATCATCCCTCGAGTGGTGGAGATTCCCCCCCTGCCAGTGCCTTCCATCTCCACCTTGTGCTCCGTGGAAACCCAACCAGTGCAATCGGTGGCACGCGCCATGCCTTCTATGAGCGACTTTGCAATGCAAACAGATCCGATGGAGGAACCGAAGGCTGCTGCGGCTGCGGTGGTTATTTACGAAGACGGGCCTGAGTCTCCTGAAACAGCTCGTGACCTTCCAAGTGCCAGAACTAATGAGCGACGACGGAGCACCGGTCTGGCCTTGAGTGACATTTCTGGCAACGCGTTGCTGCCTCAGACAGACAGACAGCCGCCCAGCTTCGTCAGCTCGGACCAGGGATCCCAGACAATCCTCTCCTCAAAGCAGATCGACCAGATTCTCATGGACCGCGATTCTACTCGACCTGTTTCTTCCGCTGGCAGCAAGCAAACAATGGAGATGGCCGCGTTTGGAGCTGCTGTAGGAGCTGCAGCGGTATCTCCCTTCGCCACGCCCAAGCTTAGACCTCGCATCCAAGCCCAACCATCTGCCAGATCCGGAACGTCAAGCCAGAGACGTCCCGACACTGCAACCAGCCAGAATTCGTCTCTCAGTGTCCACCCTCCATTGCCAGCTGACCACCGTGAAGCCATTGCGGCCGCCGAGAAGAGGTCAATTGACATTCCCCCTGCTCCGTCACCCGGCACAATGGGACCTCCTCTGGCGCCAGCCTCGGCCTATCGGGTGAACGTACAAGCCGCCCCGCGCACACCAAACGACCAGAGCACAGGTCCTGGATCTGCGCGAACAGTTTCTACCCAAGCTCGCATGAGGAGAGAGAGCCAGAGCCAGATGTCAAGGCGGTCATCGGTGTCCTCGTTTGCCTCTGAACTCGAGGAGCGTTTCAACATGAACCCCTACGCTGGACCTATGCCTCACGGCTATGGTACTAATACAGACCCCCGAATGATCCAAGCGATCACCCAGACTATGATTGGTGAATTCCTTTGGAAGTACACCCGCAAGACTGGTTCTTCCGACATGTCGTCTACACGACACCGACGCTATTTCTGGGTTCATCCGTATACCCGCACACTTTATTGGAGTGAGCAGGATCCACAGACTGCGGGCAAGTCTCAGCTTCGTACCAAGAGTGTGCCTATCGAGTCTGTGAGAGTGGTGCCAGACGACAACCCATATCCTCCGGGTCTCCATTGCCGAAGCTTGGAGGTCACCAGCCCTGGTCGCAAGGTGCGCTTCACTGCCACGACAAGCCAACGACATGAAACTTGGTACAATGCGTTGTCTTATCTACTCCGTCGAGAGAGTGAAGAATACGAGGACAGCAACAGCGTGACTTTGGATGACATTGATGAATTCAACGCTGGATTCCGGTCCTCCTCTCGCCAAACTGCCCGGATGTCGTTGTCCTCATACAACAGCCGCACCCTTCGCCAGCCACCCAAGCCACAGCGTGCGGCCTCGGCCATGTCTATGCGCTCGACTGGAGGAACTCCTGGACGTGCGTCTCCTGCACTGAGCACCTCCGGACCAAACGCTACGTTGCAAGTCCCCGAAGAGCCTCCGCAGCGGTCCTCGTCCCGTCTTAGCATCTTGAACAACTCGATCCGCGGCTCGATTGCCAGTCTGAAGGGACGCCACGGCCAAGCTGCTAGTCTTCATGATGAGAGCATCCGTGACCAGCCTAGCGTGGAGAATCTCGCACACGCACACGCGCACGGACATGGACATGGACACGGACACGGAATCGAGGACGAAGATCGACTCGAAAATGTCCGCGCCTGCTGTGACGGCAAGCACGATGTGGGCTCTTTGTCGCGCAATAGCCGGTATAGTCCGCGAGTCGATCGCATCCACTCTCACCACTAAAAGTGTTGTATGTTGCATTGGAATCATTTTGACCGAGTTTGCGGGCGGGTCCTCAAACAACGACAGCTTGCATTAACTCGTATAATTGCCCATGAGTTTCTTTTTTTTTCCACCTTGCCCGACCAGCATCTTCACGTTTGACATCGGCTTGCATTATCTTGATGCGCTTTAATTAAAAGGTCCCCTGTTTCCGGCCCTTTTCTCTTCTCGACACACCACTTTGGATGACTTGGGAATGCTGTCCGCCAGCTCTCTCTATCTCTCTCACCCACCCTTTTTCTATACAACCTCGACCACCGCTCTCCTTTCAGATCCAACTCGCGTCAATACACTCTAAACCCACACCCTCTCCCACTACCGTCCTTCCTTTGTCCATTCTCAGTGCTGTCATTTCTATCATTTATCCATTTCGATTTCAGCCACGCTCTATCCAGTCTGATCCGACTAGTCACTAAACAATATATCTCTCTTTCGTTTCTGTTGATAATCTCTGCTCCTGCATTTTCGTTTGATCTAGGTACTGATTATGTATGCGCCTCTCTTTTTGTGATCGACTATCAGGTCTACTAACCTACTGCATTGCGCACGCAGATTGTATAAGAATATGAGCCTTCTTGAAGCATGACTCTGCATTATCCACGGCTGTACCATTGTGTATCACGTAGTACATTGCCAGATGGCGTGATTGGACAGAGCAATCCTCCTCAAGTTGGCCTGCTCAACTAGCGAGAGTACTCACTTCCCCAAGTCCGCGAAGACAAGTGCTTACCCCATGTGGCCTTATCCGCCGCACGGCTGGCCCTAACTTGCCCAGCCGCGGTGCTGCTGCTTTCTTTTGCTACTTCCAACTCCTTGGCACTCTCAGAGTAAACAACCTTACACCACACCACACCACCACGCCGTGTTTCACTACAATTACAGATATTTGATTACTTAAGATGTCTTCTGATGCACCACCACCGTTTCGTGAGCGTGTGCTTGATCTGTTTGGGCCGGGGCTCATGCTTGCTATGGCTGTTTCTTGTAGGTGTTCCATCTACCCTGGGAACTATAGGTACTTAACGTTGGTGTTTGAATGCGAGGTCTGAGAGGATGATATCGTTGTTTCTTTCCCCTCTACCTATGCTAATACTTCTTTTTTCTTCTCGTCTTCTCATTTATTTTACTTTTACATTTCTCTCCACTTCTCCGTGTCCAACGCAGACCCTGCGTTGTTGACACCTATCCATTTATGGTATACCCCGCATGAGAAGTTCTGATATTTGTATCTTAGCTTTCTTACACCTTGTGATTTCTGCATCTATAATTCACTCTACCTTTGAAAATGCTATGGCTAACTGAAAACCCCGCATTGTACAGGTTACATTCAAGTCTGCATCGAATCCATCAAGAAAGGCGAGATCCTCGCACCCATCACGCAGACCTCTCGACTCCGCGATGAAGCCTTTGCGCGGTTCTGGGTTGGATTTACCAGTCAGTCCGGTCCTGCACAGCACCCGCAAGATACCATAACCTAAGGAAGACTAGCTGGTTTCCCCCATCCAACACTGCAAAGACACCAACCAACCACACCTAACCACATCATAATAACTGCCATTGCTAACCATACCTCCCAGCATGCCGCCCCCACCCCTCCAACCGGCTCCTCAGCCCTAATCCCGCCCCCCTCCTCCAAACAGCAACGGGCACCGTCCTCGACATCGGCCCCGGCACGGGCAGCCAAATGCCCCTCCTAACATCTCCATCCATCACATCACATCCATCTACGGCGCCGAGCCCTGTGCAGGCCTGCACAAGGCCCTCCACGCCGCCATCCGCGCCAACAACTTACAGTCCAAATACCACATCCTGCCCTGCTGGATGGGGGAGGGGTCGCTGGTGGCGAGGGTGATGCATGGGGTTTATCGGGGGCTTGGGTGGAGTTTTTTTTTGTGGGCGATTGTTGTTTGGATCGGGATGTTGAAGGGGGTGCTGAGGCAGGCGGCGGATGGAGATGGGGGGTGGGAGAGGGTGGAGATGGAGAGGGCATTTGGGTGGTCGGTTTTGCCGCATGTTTCGGGGGTTTTGGTGAAGAAGAGTAAGTTGGGAGTGAGAGTAGGAGGGGGAAGATACTGTCTTGACTCTTTGACTATTGACTCTTGGGGAGCCAAGGTGAGGATGGTTGCGCAGGCAGCTTCGTTAACACACTCTGACTAGGGGGAAGGTGTGTGGTAGATCATCCGTAGTAGCAGATCATGTACGTCGAATAACTTAAGGATCGGTTCTTGGTGCATCATCTTTCGTATTCATGTTAAATGGGGTATCATCGTTTCTATGCGAAATACCAAAAGTCGTGACAGCAGAAGTACATCGAAGAGCAGTCTCTCTTCGCGTAATGGGGTATAATGATGCAACATAAATCATCACGCAGGACGCTGAACCTGCCTCAATCACCAGAGGTGGGTTTCAGCCGGCCAGGCGGCCAAAAGTCAAACAAGTCCAGTGCCTCGGACGTCCAGGGTCCCGATTCGACAGGGTCATGTTGCTCAGGAACTGCACTCAATGCGCTCCGGGTCAAGGTTGGCCTTGTCTGGACAGCCGTCAAGGCGCTGGGATCTGAGATTGATTTGCGGAAGGGTGCGTCAAGAGCTCGCTTCACACGTAGATTTTGTGGCAAGGAAGGGGGTTCTTGGGCGCCTGTGGGGTGTATTGGTTTTTGCACGTTGGCAGCTCCCAGATTCGGAGCCGGGGCAGCTATCATCTCTTCCAGGATGAATTGGGTGGAGTCAGAAGGCATGAACTCGGCATTCGTAGGATCAATTGCGTGAAGCGGGACCATATCTGTTCTGAAGCAGAGAGTCAGCAAGGCTATTGTCAATTCCGGTCAAGTACGTACTGACTGAGACGACTCAGATTGCAACGGTTGACTTCGGCTTGCTGGAGAACGTGAGGGCAGCCCTGCCGCTGATCGCTGCGAAGCATCACCAGGTAGAAGGGCGCTGTACATCAGCTTTCGACGTGGTTTTTCGGTCGATATACGCAACGTATTGACAGGGGGTTTGGAAGAGAAATCTGGCGTTGACTTGTCTTTCGATGGAACAGCAGCACTTGCGAGTTTGCGAGCTTCAGATGGTTCTATCCGTCCAACATTGGTCACTGCAGGCGGCGGTGGCTTGTGAGGTAGCTTGGATGATTCTAATAAGGATGGCAAGGCTGGTTTTACAAATGTTGGAGGATCAGGTCGCGTCCGGGTTGTTGGCTCTGGCACCTTTCGCGAAGTATCCACGGGCGGAGTCTGGGCTTTTTGTCCCAAGTCTTGCGAGGGCCGAGTTGCTTGTGGGGGCAGCCGTGGTGTTGGTTTAGTCGCGGCATTCGCGCTCTTGCGGACTTCAAGTTGCTCCTTTCGCTTCTCGTTTGAGCCGGCAGGCGGAACTGGCTTTGGAGGGCGGCCACTCGTGGAGTCCGGCGTTGGTGGTGTAGGCTTAACAGACGTCACTGAGTGAGATTTTGCTGGTTTCGAGGTCACCGACACGTTTTGAGACCGACTGACTGGTGATGGTTGGCTCTTCTGTCCCAGGTCTTTCTTGGATGGTGCTGCTGTCCGATAGGTTTCGCGTGGTGTTCCTCGTCCCCGGCCGTCGTTTGGCGCCTTCGGCATCGGATGCACGTCTTCTTCAGTCATATCTACAGTCTGAGTGTTCCGCTTGTGCATCGGAGCCTTCTCTAGCGGGGAAGTCTTTTGCGAGGAAACCTTTTGCCGCTTCGGTGCTCGTTCAGAACAATCGGAAACATTTACAGCCGACGGCGGGGGATGTCGTTCTTCGTATGGCGACACCAAATGGCCGATTGGGGTCTTCTTAATCCCCAACAGATCACTCAGCGAGCGAAAAGGCTGCGATGAGCCCGAGGAGCGAATGGGCGCGGAGGCACGCGGGGTCAGGGACGCAGCATCATTTGCCTGCGGGGAGCCCTGGCTGGACTTCCGCTTCTCAAACAGATTGGAAATATCCGTTTGAGTCGTTTCCATGCGCTCGCCGACTTGAATCAACGCACCCTTGTCCAGCTCCATCTCGTCGCCGTCCTGGACTTCGTCGTTGGCCCTCCAGTGATGATCGCCAATGTAGTTCCCGGTTTCATCGTAGACCATGACGCGTTTATTAAACGCGTGGTATCGGAGATAGCCATCATGCCAGCGTTTAGACTTTCGCCGGAGATCATGGGTGTAGAGACAGCGAAACTTGATGACCGACGCGGTGAGCGGGGAGGACGCGTCGGACAAGGTTGGGGCTCTGCCTCGCGGTGTGGAGGATGCTGGCGTGGTCATTGTAGATCGGGGGGGAGGCCGAGCATGAAGTCACACATCGGAAGCGTGGAAAGGTGAAATCATGGAGATCAGGGAGAGGGAATGGACTCTCGAGTGAAAGTACAAATCCACTTGGGTGTAAGTTGCATGCGGACTGGAAGCAGCGATATTCCTGTGATGGCGACGATAAGCGCAAGCAACACGGCAGCCTCAGGCCATCAATCCATCCCCAGTATGGAGACAGTCGGCCATCCAACCGATAAGAACGTGTACAACCTGCTCTATCCTCTACAGCTACCGCATCATAATCCTGTGTGCATTCATCTGTCCTACAAAACATCGAGTGAACGATTCAATGTGTCAGTTTCTGATCTCATACCATCATTGACTCATCCATCCTGGCGAAAACGCCCCCCAGCCCCCACGCAGCATCGCCCTGTTTGGGGGAGGATACTTCAGATGCACCGAGTCAGGCCCATGAGTCTGATTTGTCCATAATGACAGTGGACCTGCACGCAACGGCAGCCAGAGCTCTGGTGGTATCGATCGGCAACATATCCAGGATTGCTAAGCCTCCGAGAAAGTCAAGCATGCATCGCATCAATCAGGCTAATCAGCAGCCCCCAAAATCGTCTAATCGTGGGGAGGGGTTGGAGGAGGGGAAGGGGGCCGTGGCCCCAGCGAGTCGTAACATTCGCGAGAGCCGCAGGAGGCTGAAACAAGTCGAGCCGTCGTTAGGAGGGGGGGAATTCAGCCTTGCCAGTGTCGCAGCCCTGGTTTTTTTTCCTCTTTCTCGACTCTCTCTCAATCCGTCACTCCTTCTCGTGTTGCAACCGCTGAGATTGGCTCCCCTGGGCGAGCTGAGAAGCTAGTGGTCTGCTTAATTCCCGACTGGCGCTGGTGTGCTACATTCCCGGTCTGCAGCCGAATCAAAGCTTGGTTGCTTTCTCCTGTTCGTGCCAAAGTTCAGTTCTGCGTCGCAGCTTCAATCCAAAATGCAGAGCATGCAAAGACGCTTTGGTCGAATGACCACCAACAAGTCCGCCGACAACAGTCGGGTGGCGGTCCTCTTAAAGGATTTCGAAGACGCTGATAACCTCTTCACCAAGGTAGACTCCACCACCTGCCAGTGACGCGCGTTCCGCAATCCAGTCGCTAATCAGTTCTGCTTCACTCCAGATTATCGAGTCAACCAAGGCCTGGCGCGATGCGTGGGTCTCCATTGCGACCTTTCAGAGTCGCATGGCGGATGAGTTCGACGGGCTATATGCGCCCATCGTTGGCTCATCCGAGACCGAAACGCGCCATATCCCCGAGGAGACTCATCCTGCACTTCTGTCCAGGACCAACAATCTACGACGCGAATTTGATGACCTACGAAGTGATTTGATACAGGAGCTCAATGCCGTCGAACAGCGCATGTCCCAACCGGCAGAGCAAGCGAAGAGCTACCTAGCTCCGATGAAGAAGACTATCAAGAAGCGGAATGATAAAAAGGTAAAGAGATCTCTGCCAGCGGCTTTGCCTTGGCACCATATCAAATACTGATTGCCCCCCACCGACAGTCTGATTTTGAGCGCTTTCAAAGTAAAGTCGATAGCCTCATCCATAAACCAAAGCGCTCCGACCGCGAGAATGTCAATCTCGCCAAGGCAGAAGCAGATCTATCAACCGCAAAAGAGGTAAACCGCCTTCGCTGAACTACATGGCTCCTCTGCACCGATCAAAGTGACTAAAAGCTATACCAGGTATACCAACAAGCAGACCATGACCTGCTCCAGCGCCTCCCCACTCTGATCTCACTACTCTTCTCCCTGGCACCACACATCCTCCGTGCCCAGGTCGAGATCCAGAACCGCATGCTAGCACACTACTACACCGTTCTCTCCGGCTACTGCGAAGACGAAGGGTTTCCCAACCCACCCCCGCCCATGGACCAAGTCGTCCAAGACTGGGAATCCGCCCACCACCCCGCCCAAGCCGACGTTGAAAGCCTGGCCTGTCTCTCCCACGGCAAAGCCCTCCGCCTGTCCCAGGCTCACGAGTCCCAGAACAAGCGCCCCTCCATCGGCGGCCGCAGTATCAGCACTATCTCCTCGGCTTCGTCGGTCCGCAGCGGCTACAGTGTACCCCGATACGGCGTGCCACCCGCAATGCTCGCGCCCAAGCCCTGCGCGGCAGACATGCGGTCTCCCTCCCCAAGCTCCTCGATGATGACACCGCCCATCTCGGTGGGTAGTTCGTCGAGCACGCCCCCGCTTCCTTCGGGGGGTGATTCATACATGCCATCGCCCCCAGTAGCGGCCACCCCGAACCCATTCATCCAGCCCGCTGCTCCGCCAACGGGCGTTTCCTTCTCGCCAGCAGGACCGAACATAGACCACTTCCAGCTCCACCGGCAGACGTCCGCAACCACCACGTCCAGCGCAGGGGGTGAGCCGTTTGCCATGGCTGCGCTCAAGAAGAAGAAACCCCCGCCACCGCCGCGGCCTGTCTATGTCACCGCCCTATATGACTTTGACGGGCAGGGCGCGGGGGATCTTGCCTTCCGGGAGGGCGACCGGATCCGCGTTATGCAGAGGACGAATAGCACAGATGACTGGTGGGAAGGCGAGTTGCGGGGCGTGCAGGGCGCGTTCCCTGCAAATTATGTCGAGTAATGCGATTGCAGTTCTCGAACAAAAGCGTGCTAGGTGGACCTTAATGTTAATGGTGGATGGGAAATTGCGATATCCAAGGAAGCAAGGAAGTTAATAATTGCTACGACAGTATACGATCCATGTTGCTCTGCTGCTTTGCAACTCTGCTACCTATGATTCTTATTGTGCCCTACATTTCGTAGCAAGGTTAGTGGTATACAATTCTAGGTCCCCAGTCAGGTTGGGATGAAAATGGAATCTACTCCACTCCATCGCCATGACCAATTTGTGGTCGTCTCTTTTACTCTGAAGTCCTACCAGTTGCAAGCAATGTTCCCTAAAACGGAGCACGCATACTTTGAGAAAGCTTGATCAATTCAAAAATTGCCATTCCAGACATGAACGTCTTCCTTGGTCTAGTGGTCATGATTTCCGCTTGTCATTAACACCGAGAAGCGCGGGAGACCGGGGTTCGATTCCCCGAGGGAGAGTTTCTCTTTGCATTTTGATCTTTCTTGTCATCAGGTTCGAGTTTGCAGAGCGGAAACGGCATTGATAGTATCTTTTTTCTTGATTGAATCTTACTACCTGAGCAAGTGCCGATCTAATGGTACATGTATAATTGTTCCGTTGATAACATGGATGACTGATGAAGGAAAGGAGTGACTGATGGCGGCGAAAGAATATATATCGCTCAGTAAAAGCGCCTTGATCCACCTTAGCAGATGGATGTCCAGTGAAGAATACAAGTGCTGAATACCTCCTCTCGACAGAATCAAATAAACGCTTCACCTGCGGCCGTGCTCCCAGATACCGCTCTTCCCGTCTTCCGCCGTCGACTCTCCAGGAACATCTCCACCATACGCTTGCTGGAAATCGTCGAATGAAGGTCCTGCAGTTTGTGATAATCGTCCATCAAATCATCATGCTCCTCCTGCTGTCGGGTATTCTCATTGTTCACCCCGCCCGAATGACGGAGGCTCCGCATGGATCGAGATTGGTTGGGCTTTCCACTCGCAATCGGGCGTCGAGCAGGATACCGTCGAGATTGTTCTCGAACCCACAGTCCCTTCTGTGATTCGGTGCCATCCTGGTTTGGAGTCGGAGACTCTGGCTGTGGACGCATGTTAGAGGACCTCGAGCGGATAGGTGACCGCATCTGATTGCTGGGAGCTCGGGCAGACACCGGCGAAGCATCCAAGATAGAATGTTCGGTGACTTCTTCAGCACCCGAGGGATTGGGCAAGTTGTGCATAGGTTCAAGAGGTGGTATTTTCTGCGAAGGCAGGATGGTTCGTACGCTAGAGGCTCGACTGAATGGACGCGAGAAGTTGTTCTGAGCCAAAGGCTTGGGCTCCGCTTGAGGTAAAGCACCGTTGCATCCTTCGTCCTCTGGAACGTAAAGCTCGACAGCCGTCTCTGGGCCTGGTGCTGGTCCCCGCTTGAGCATTCCCATGAAGATCTCGTCGTCGTCGTCTGCAAACTGTGCGTTCTCCCGCCGGTGCTCTCTGGTCGGGCTTGCCTGTTCAATCCTCTCAATTTGAGAATCCATCCACTTTTGCCAGTCTGCGCTGGCGTGCGCTAGGGTGCTTGATGGAATAGACCCGTCAGTTCGAGTTGGGGAGCTATATATGGCCCGCTGAGAAGCAAATATGGTCGCAGTTCCGGTCTCGCTTTGAGTGATACTGTCCAGCCAACCACTTGATCCTTTCGTCGGGGTGTTGCCACTAGTTGTTCGCGAGTAGACGCTGGGGGATTCTGTCCCTGTTCTCATTGCCTCGAAGCGAGAAATGACAACACTATCTGTGTCCTCGTCCGGCTCCTCACCAATAGCATCAGGGGAACGCGAAGACTTTTGCCCCGAGAAAGCGTGGAGTGGCGATTGGTCATCTTGACTGAAGATCAACTTGGAGATTGTCCCAGAAGTGTATCCGAGAGGCACTGGCTGGCGTCGCTGTGGAGATTTTGAGGTACCAACCCGAGCTGTTGCAAATGACCCAGCTGTTGATGAGTCTCGACTTGGAATATGGCGAATGGTGCGCCTGCTGCGGTGCGAATATACCGAAGATGTCCGTTCTGGAATCACGCGACGTTCTGGGACTGCGCCAAAGACAATATCTTCATCAGGAGTGTGCACGGCCTGTCGTCTAATCTGCTGCATTAATGCTGAATATAAATCGTTGCTGTCAGCCCAAGCCTCGATGCTGTCGGCATTCATCCCGCTGTACAAGTCGTTGATACTCCCCTCACCCACTGGCAACTGGCGATGGGTGTGATCAGCTGGTACATGAGGTAATTGCTTGTTGAGATCCCCGTGCTCCTCGATCAAAGACAGTGACTGGCGATGGCGGGTTTTTCGTGTCGTCACAGTATTTGCAACTGAAGAATCTGCCCAGCTAGTCACGCGGGACTTGGATGTATACAAGCTGTCGCCCACTGGAGACTCAACCGGCAGTGGACTGGACGTCATATATTGTTCCATATCTATACCAGCGCCCAGCTCTCGCTCAGCAGGATGATTTTCAACCGTTCTCTCTGACGCCGTGATTGGGGAAGCTTCCGCCCCAAGGCTAAACTCAGACTGCTGCTGCTCGGCAGGTTTGGAAAACCCAAAGACGCGCCGGAACCCATTCCTGATGGACGAGGAAAAGTGTCGGGAACGACTGCGTGAGGTCCATCGAGAAGCTCGCCCGGGTGAGGAGCCTGAAGTTTGCCCAGTATCGCTTGCGACCCGGAATGTCTTGCGAAACGGCCTGTGCTCTCTTCTGTGCCGAGTGAGGAACGATGAGCGTCGAGCTTGGGATGCCGAGGTCTCAGCTTCCTGCATAAATTGGTTGCGAGCAATTTCAATGGCAGCATCATGGCTTTTCGCACGTCGAATTGCTCCGCTACCTCGACGGCGGCCTCTCCCGAAAGAAATAGCAGGCCGTAGGGTACGAGGTAGCTCGATTTCCGGGCTTCGATCCAACTCGCAGGCATTCCGGGGTGAAATTGGAGGTGGTACATATGGCACATGGGAAGACCTGGCTCGGGTTGAGAACATGGACCTGGCCTTGCGCAGTCGGCGGTAGGACGAAGGCAGAGAACTATCGCGTCCATCCAGTCCTTGGAGCTCGGTGATGGGCGGTAGTGCAGCTGATTCCTCGAGTATAGACCCTCGATTGGTGCCGTTTCTCTCCATAGATTGACGAGGCATCACTGGGGGTGCAATGGATGTGGAATAAACAGAGCTATTCTCTTCTGCAGACTGGAGAGCAGAACCTGGCCGTCTTCGGGGGATCGCGACCTGCGCTGGGCCCCCCAATCGTTCATATGCCTTGGATTCCGTCGACGAGGCATTTGAGCGCATCGCCCGTGAAGCAGCCGCCTTTGCTTGTGCTTTTGCAATTTCCGGATCGACTGGCTCTGGGTCTCTCGCTGGACGGGTCCTTCGCATGGAACGAGTGGACATGGACCGTCGGAGTCGATCGCGGGTGCTGACGGAGGAAAACATACTGTGAAAATCTGTATGGTACGTGGTACGTGAATGTGAATTGATACAAAGAAATGATGAAAACAATGGATTCTAACTGCGACGAGGGTCTTACATCCTGGGGGTCGCTGGCAAGTGGAAAGTGCGTGTGATCCATCGTGGCAGGTACAAGTCAACCGCAAGGCCGTTCGTTGGTGGTTGCTGCCGTATACAACGAGACATGATGAATTGCAACTCGAAGTGGAAGCATCAACCATGATTCTCGAACGGAATCCGCATGCCAAATCGAGTACTCCGTACAATAACTATTGGAAACCGAATTAAGCATCGGGCTAGTGAATAAGGCGCGGCCACTAATTCGACTTGGAACGGGGCGATGCAAGCGTGAGTCACGACTCACCAGCCAATTCAGCCTTGGCCTGCCTCAAAGCGGCTCATCCACCGCAACGCCAGTCCGTAAAGGGTCGCCGACCTGTATGAACTTATGAGAAAGTCGAGAATATAAAGCCTCGACGGAACTAACATTCACCGAGCTTACAAGCTTGGCTTCCAGCTGTTCAGCATCACCAGGTAGATCTCCTGTTCGCCCAGTCGACACGATCGGTCAATCAATAACTTGAAATGGCGACCTCTAGCAAGACAGCTTGTTCCGCCTCAAATGGAATCGAGACTCCATTAAAACCTCTCAACCACGTCCATCTCGATGGAAGAACGCTGGAAGGAGGCGGGCAACTCGTCCGGATCGCCTTGGGACTATCAGCGTTGACAGGCCGAGCAGTAACAATCGACCACGTACGTGGCAATCGTGGCGGAAAAACTGGCCTCAAAGCATCGCACGCGGCAGCGGTCAAATTGCTGGCTGAGATCAGTGGCAGCCACGTCTCGGATGGAAGTGTGGGATCAAAGTGTTTGACGTTTACACCACCACAAGCCAGCACCGACGAGGACGGGCAATCACCAGACGCGACTCAACCGCCTCGAGCTGTACCATTGGTGTCGTTGACAACCCTCTCCGTGAAGCCAGAGTACAACATCCGATTGCAGACTCCGGGATCCGTCTTTCTCATTTTTCAGGCGATATACCCGTACTTCTTGCATGTTGGATCGCGGGCAATGGTAGAGTCCATCAGAGTGAATATTGTCGGCGGCACAAACGGGACTAGCTCCCCATCCTATGACTATGCAGCTCACGTTATGGCACCCAATTTTGCTCGTCTGGGTCTGCCATCATTCTCAATGACTCTCCGGAAGCGCGGCTGGACGAGTGGGATCGTGGGAATGGGTGAAGTGAGCTTCTTTATTCGTCCTTTGCCGAGCCCTGAAAATTGGACCGAGAAGGCGAGACCAGAGGCATCAAGCTCTCGCGCATCAAGCTCTCGCTTTCCATCAATCAACATTATGAATTATGACCGCGGAACTATTATCCGCATTACAATTACTATCCTCGCACCGAACGATGCTCTCCATCCAACAGCCGAGAACGGCGAATCTCTGACTGTTGCCAACTACACCGAGCGAGAGACTCTTCGCAGGCTACGCAAGGCTTTGAAGACACTAGACCCATCGATCCTTGCACAGTCGCCCGAGGGTGAAGGGCGTGTACCCATTGAAGCGTCTCCGACGGAGATTACATCTCACTTCAGCCGACTGTATATTCTGCTTGTGGCCCACACATCGACAGGATTCCGAATTGGTCATGATGCCCTGCTCGGCGAGAACCGTGGACATAAGCCCTCAAAGTCGAAACATGGGAAGCATCAAAATCACAAGAAGGGACAAGGACCTCCTCCGAACAAGAAGAGCCCGGAAGCACAATTACAACGAGTCTCCGACTTGATTGACAATTGTGTGCAAGGATTCGTCGAAGAGTTGTCTGAGACGCATCCTGATACAACCGCTGAGCAAGGCAGATCGACGGGATCTACCACTGTGAGGCGGTCCTGCCTCGATTCTCATATGAGAGACCAGGTTGTGGTGTTCGAGGCTCTCGGGAATCTCGGGGACAAGGCGGGTATTGCTGGAAGCGAGGCGGCTCAAGCCCGCGAGGATGAGCGATATTGGACTCTCCACACTCAGACGGCCCAGTGGGTATGCCAGAAGATGTTGTGAGATGTGCCTGATAATTAAATCCCGATTCAATCGCTGTATGGTTAGATGTATAGTGCGATGTAAATGAGAGGGATGACGAGCCACCAATCAAACAGAGTATTGAATGACTGAATCTTGTGACTCTTGTAAAGTTTGAATGTAGACACCTCACGATTTAATCAAGAACAAACAAACCTCTGCGACGTAGTCGATGCTGATCAAACAACACGATGTATTGCTGGCCCCCACCAAAAATTTCCGAAGCCAAGGACCACCCCTGTCATGTCCGGATCCAGAAGGTCCAGGAAGGGGCCGAGTTTCCGGGGTGATGCATGGTGAATCGAGATGACAGGAGCCTAGAATTGCCGCATTGCCCCATTCGATACGACAGGGATCTAGATAACAAGGCGCAGACTCGCAATGTACAAGTACTACCTGCAGCTCGTGCCCAACACTGTACTCTTTATGGGACTTGCGTGTGTAAGCCCGAGCATGGCCCTGCACAACATTGGCTTACTTTGCCCAGACCGTTGGGAGCCACCGACGTCGCATGACGTGTTCTGACTGGGATCACATCGACTAGGAAGATGCCGAGTATGGAAGATTCCGTGACTCCATGACGAGGACTCTTTGACCCCTTCTCCGTAATTAGCGAATACCACCCAGATCACTACAATGTACGGAGTACCTAGTGTTTACTGTCCAAGTCTTAGCATGCAAAGTCGCTTTCACTGACAACTTGAAAAGGAAATGATAACAGGAATATCAGAACAAATACTGTAATGGGCTCAGCTCGGCATCTATTCCGAACCACCCCTGCACGATACATAACACCAAGCCTCGATTGGAAAGACCAGGATCAGGCTTAGTGAGTAGCCTGGCAGTGACACAATCACCACTCTCAAAGACTAGCCAAACTGGAACTAAGCCCCCTTCAGCACGGGAAAGATACAACCCGTCACCGCGCGGTATGGAAGTGAATATACAGTAATTTGTATTCCTCCATACAGCCGCTACAACCATACTGATACGGCCGTTACTGTAGCCTGTACAGTTTTCCGTCAAGCCACACCAACCTCCCAACCAACCCACCCACACTGCCACCAGTGCCGTTGATCAGCCCCTAAACCTACCTGTTAGAGTTCATCAGATGAAGAAGTGGAGACAATAACGCCCCACAGCTCACTTTGAAACAGCGAACATTGATCTGACTGTGGCTGAGCAGAGAAAAAGGGGGAAACGGGTAACACCACGAGGTTAGTGGAGGACGCCAGAATGCTACAGTACGAGTGAAGCTGCGATTCATGTGTTTCACCTCAGACTTTCCGTAATGGGTTCTCTGAAATTCTAAACCAATCCCCGAAACCCCGAGGAACTAAATCTGATGCGCTGCGGATGACTGGTTCAAACTGTTCCTTCGAAGCTGGGTTCTGAACTGTGGGGTGCATCGAATCCTTGTGCAGTATCCTCTTTTTTTTGGGCAATTTTTTCTGCCTGGTGCCCCCACGAGTTGGTCAGTTCAGGCAGCCATACTAAGTTACTGCTTAGAAAATTTACTTGTCAGACTTCAGTGCAAAGATTGGGTGCCATACAGGTTACTAGATATGGTCTGCATCTATGAGGAAAAAGAAAGGTCTTGTAAGGATCCCTAAGAGGGTGCCTTGTGATTCGGCTGTGCATCTTTCTGTCGAGCTATGCCGACCCTTCATCTCGAGGTATACACGCAGAGTTGCACGCTCTTTTAGACTAGATTGATGACACTATTGAACGGCCAAGACAGTGCATCCAGAAAACCTAAAGTGGTCCTCTTCGCCCTCCCTTCTCGGACGCGATTTTCGTACGCCATGTTCGGCATCCCCACCTGGTAGAATAAACTATTCAACCCTACGAAAAGAAGGTTTCCCAGATCAATAATTGCGAACATCCTAATCTCACACGAGTCATCCCGAATTGCTGCCACCCTCGTAACCTCAATTCTGTCCTCAGTCTTTTAGTCGTGATTATGTGCTTCTTTTGTACTATTAAAATGCCGGTGCCTGTAGTGGAGTCTCTCGTCCTTTTAGGTCGCGTTTCACGAGGCCTTTTGAGTTTCTGGGTATCAATCATGTTGCCTATAGCGAATGTGCATTGATTGGCGGTGGAGTCTGGGACCACCCGCAGGGCTGGCTGGCCTTTCGGTGATTTCTTTCGAAAGAGCTATATTCTATTGGCCGAGTCAGGGATTTACAGAATATGGACGGATCATTTTTTCTGGACATTTCTGACCTAGTGAACCTTAGAGCTCTAGTTATTGTGAAACGTGATTTGTTCGGGGCTGGCAAGCTATAGATGTTTTCTCCGATGAAACAAGAGAACAAGGGAAAGCGTAGGACCCGAGCAATTACTTACCACTGAGAAGAGGGCTCGATGAAGGGAGTTTGGAGTACGTACACGATAGTGAAATTCTTTGAATCTCAAGAGAAATGGTTTATGTTCAATGTGGCTACCTATTATTGTTACTCGTGGCGGAGTTTCGATCAGGCCCCGCTTTCTGAGACAGTGGGAACCATATTCACGCACTTGTTATAGTATCCAGTACTACTCGCAGGATCGATGGTCAACACCGTATACTCTTTAGAGTCAAGCCATCTAGTTATAACCCTAGTCCAATCCTCCTCCAAGACCCTCAGGGCTGAAACAAACCCACGATCGACCTGACTCGCCTACAGATTCGGATTCAGATTCAAACAGTTACAGATTCAGACCCAATTTAGAAATAGACGCAGATCTAGATCCGTCTAGTTTCACCGGAACCGTCCAGATAAACAGGATGGTGCTCCGTCTCCATACCTTTCCTCTCTGAGTCTGGGTACTCGGGATTTCCCGACACTGTACTTGTAGTAAGTATTTGTGCCTCCTCGCGTAGCTTTTTTTAATGATCGATCGGATCTGATGTCCGATTCTAGTCCCTCACTTCAAGTGCCAAGTTGACAGCCTTCTAATGGCACCACGAGCTTCGCCGCAAGTAAAGAGCCAGCTGAATAGCACCGACAAGTGTGGGCAACAATGAACAAGGCCCAGCCATACTCACAGAATCCGCCTGGCCCTACCCGCTTAGCAAACCCATGAGAGATATTCATGCCAGGGAGTTCGTAACACTGCCTCTCACCCGACCTACCTGTACCTCTAATCTTGCTACCTAATTCCCTCCGCAACACCGCCCCAAATGAATCACGAAGTCATCCTTCCACCATCCCTGCCCATATATCGTATTTATCCTCAGCCTCTCGGCCCGGGCTCAAAATCCACCCCGACACCCTCGGCAACGCAGGGACCCAAGC
This sequence comes from Penicillium simplicissimum, assembly GCA_024706585.1. Classification (NCBI taxonomy): domain Eukaryota; kingdom Fungi; phylum Ascomycota; class Eurotiomycetes; order Eurotiales; family Aspergillaceae; genus Penicillium; species Penicillium simplicissimum. The sequence goes on from JAMZTW010000014.1 coordinate 660,501, forward strand.
ACGAGCAGGATGCGTAGCCCCCATTCACTGCCGTGGACTTCTCCACTATAAGCAGTTAAGCACCCATAAGAGGTGCCTGGGCCCGGAGCTGGGGCTGGGGCTGGGGCTTGGAACTTGGGAGGTTGTAGTTGGGTGCATGGGGGCTCAGCACCGCCCACCGTGACCTGCGCGACGACCGAAACGGGACTTCCATGCAGGATGACGGGTGTGTGACAATGTACCAGCGTACTAGGCTCCTGTCTATCCATGAGCTTCGTTTCGTTTCGGATCTCCCGGCTTGAGCGTTGGTGGGCGCTGGGTAGCAGGGGGGTGGGTTATGGGCGATCTGCGTTTCAGCGTGATACTGGCACCTGGCTGGTGGAGGTAGTAAGGGACAGGCTACAAGGTACAATACGGGTCTGGTTAAGAATCATTGCGGCTGATAAAATAGCTCCGATTTGGAGGAGTGGAATGGCCAGTTCTAGGCGCGGCTGGGAGGGTGTGGTGCTGGGCGCCGAGGTTGGGAGAGGCTCGGGGCCGCCGGATGGAGGGGAGTATTATTACGATGGACCGCTTACACTTGAGTCTAGTCTCAGTGAAGTTGTAGGTATTTGTAGGTGGAAAGACCAGGATTGAGATGAGGTGATGATAAAGCCGTGATATCAATGCAGTGAGGTATCTAGCTAGAGTAAAAGACTACTTCAAGGAAGAATAAGACTCAGAACGATCAGACGCCGCTGCGTCCACTCAACCAGAAGATAAAAAGCATTACAACACAAGTAACAGAAAGGGGGTATGGTATGGCATCGCAGTCAGTCACAAACGTGACCCAAAGTTAAAAGACAGAAAAAACGGAAAAGGGAGCAGGCTAGTGAGACGGATCTCGAACCAGCGACATAGGTCAGACGTATGCGCAAGGAAAACAGCACTGCAGAGAAGGCCCAGAAAAAAAAAAGGAAAGACGGAAATCAAAAGCGAGGGGCGTCAATCGCCGATCGACTGATATCAAGTTCCCATCTGCGCCGCTGCCCGCCAGCGGCAGATCCATGAGTTCAGTGTCCCGAGTCCGTGTCGTGTCGGATCTCGGGTGGTATTGGTGTATCGGTATGCGTATTCCATGCGATGTTCTATCCTCCATGCGAAAAGTGACCCGTCTCAGCTCGGTGTCGAGCTCAGGCGGGGAATAAAAGAGATAAAGCGAGTGGCACTCGAGAATGCGCTCGGCCTTGCAATAAGGTGCCAAATGGAGCTGCCAAAACAGGCCCATGGGAAGATATCCACGAAGTGATCAGGTCTAGCTGTACTCAGCTAACCTGATCTGATCGGAAATCCACAGCCGCTGCAAGAGCGAGCGCGAACAGATTCGAAAGAAGACGCGAGAAAAGAGATAGCCGCCATCGTAATGGTGTAATCCATAATCAAACTCCCGGCGATGCATATGAGACGGAGAGGAAAAACGTGGGAGTCGGTCCGACTTCCATCCATTCACCCGATGAATGTCATAGTTTCATATCGATATTCATGGGGACCAGGCCCAGCCTGTCAAGATGGCATCCAGCGCACACCGTATGGGTACAACCGGAACTTCATTTGTTTCTTGTTTGGTTGCCGGACCGTTCCGGACAAGGGCACGAGCACCCTACAGCTCAAGATCTGACACCTTGAAGGCGGAGTCACTGAGCCGCTCCGAGGGCAAGACACGCTTGTAGTCGCGGGGCTGTGCGAATGGAGAGGCAGACGCAGGGCGGCGGAGGTTCAGAGTCTGTAGTGAGGTTTGGTTAGTAGGTGGATTTTCTTGGGATTGGGTGTTGCGCCTTGCTCGCAGGCTCTGCGCAAGAGGCATGAAGTTTCAAAAATCTCGAGCCTTGATGAGAGTTGGTGAAAAGCTGTGGAAGGTACGTACGACGCAGTCGGAGCACTTGGCACCCTGACGGTTGACACGACCTCGGCAGCCGCGGGGATAGTTTGCGCAGGAGTACATTGTGGTTGAAGTGGTGGAAAAGTTGTGGAGTAGCAAGCGCGGGGTGCAGGAGAAGATCGCAGGATGATCGTAGGCAGGAAGCGGGGGATGAGCGTTGATCGTGTTTGCGGAGAGTCGAGAGCAAAGCGCAGGAGGTAAGGGAGAGAATGAAGGCTGAAGATTGGAAATGTTGGAGAGAAGGAAGGTTGGATGTCGTGGGCCCTGTTAGGCTTCTGAAACGAAATTAAAGAAACTCGATTTGGCCGAAAGGAGACGAAAAAAAGAAAATCCCCGAAAATGAGAGAGCTCGGCGCGAACTTTAAAACGGCCGGAGATAAATTCCTCGCAGACTGAGAAAATCACCAGAAACAGCTCGGGACGCGGAGAATCGAAGGAGATGGATGGAATCGATATGACGTCGGAGGTTTGGCAAAAGTCGTGCAGCAAGCAGGAGGGGAGGCGCACTAGCAGGCTGTTGGCGTTGTGGTGGTGGTGGGCTGGTTCTAGTGCTGCAAGGGTCGAGTGTGTAGGTATTGTTACTTCTGTCGACGGTGTGGGTGAGTGAAGGGAAGCAACTTTCTGGGCACAGGATGTTCCAAGGAGGTTTCGAAGGACGTGAGGAACCAGACTCCAGGGGGATTGGATGGGTTTATATCCAGAGGCTCAACAAGAAAACGAGGACGATGGGTCCTCTAGGTAAAACAACCCAAACCCGTTCAAAATCAAAACGTTGTGAGGAAAAAAAAAGGATAATTTATTCGATAAATACGGTAAAACTGATATACAGTAACTATATTAGGGTATATTATTTCGTGGGCCATCCATCTGATCTGGTAATCCGTAATCGTAATCTGTCATCCGTCATCGGTAATTAAAAAAGAAAAAGAAAAAAAAAACCAAGGACAGAGTCTTCCATTGTTACGGGGACTGGAAAAAGGGCAGCCGTTTGTTGTTTTGCTTGGAGATCCACCGGGGCCGGGGTTGTTCGTTCCAAATATTTTCCATTCGGTTTCCATTCTTTTCCATTTTCAGCATGATTGACTAGCTGGAGCCCCCAAGGCTGACTAGTGCTCTCCCGCCTTGCCAGACACAGCTAGTGACTCAGTCGAGATGCACCCTAGTTAGTTAAGGGCAGCCAATTTGGTTTGTCACTGACGGTGTTGGGTCGCCGAATCTCCATTCTATTTCGAGGTTGATTGATTTCATCTGCTACCGTCGCTTGTATATGAGTGCATATTGTGCTGCCAATTGACTTGATAGAATTCCGATCTCCATCCAAGAGTCGATTCAACTCTTCTTGATGAATATCGGTCCTGCCCAACCATCTCAGAAGAATTTTCTTTCATTGGTTTTTTGTGTCCTGACACCCGAAAGCTCTCCATTATTCCCTGATTTGGACAGTTGACAGGTAGGGAGCCAAGTGCCGACCCGAAGCCTCGTAGCATCTGGACCGATGCCTTCCAATAATCCATCCGTGGTTGCAGGTTGGTTGGTTGCGTTGGAGCTGTCTCTCTCATCACCCCACCACGAGGGAAAAAAAATAGCAGCTCCCGTTCATGCATAAGTCGATCGGTCGATCCCAACCCCTGTCCAAGATTCTACAATCTACATAAGTATGGCACAACCTGGCCATGCGTGTTTCGGATCTGCTGAGAATGCTGGTCATCGATGCATAGTGGGATTGGACGGGCCAATTGGGCCGCGAACTGGACGATAAAGAATGCACGCCGGTTCAGTGCAGATGGGGATGTCAGGGCAGACAGAAGGAAAGAGAGTGTATGGAGCCATTCGTACTGTATATGGTGAGTATAGGACTGAGTAGAGACAGAGTCACAGAGGATGCCGCTCGGGTCGCGCTGGAAGACCAATCTCGAACCTGAACCTGAATTCGAACCTGGGCGGCAGTGGGAGTCTCAGTTTGCCTTATTGCAGGGCCGAGTGGAGCACCCGACACAGTGGAGTGGGTGGAATGGAAGCTGGCGGAGTTTTCGAAACAGCGCCCAACGAGGTCGCTAGAGACTCAGATTGAGTGCCTGGCTGAGCATGTGGGCCCTCCGTTCGTTTGCTAGAACTTTGTACGTCCTTCCGTCTTCCGAGGAGGTTCTAGAGAAGTCGCCCAGGCTTTTGAATGTCTTGACATTGTACGACGACTCAAATAACAAAGCATAGATTTGTCCTTGGATAAATCCTGGCCCAGAATCTCAAATTCCGGGTCGCTCAGGTAATCGCCAGCGATCGCATTCCCAAGATCTCGACGAAATCCCTGCCAGATTGGGCGCAGCGTGGCAGATAGATTCAATACCTAATAATGTGCGCTGAACATGCCAGTCTTTTTTTGGATCGAGGATTTTCTATGTACTTGGGTGTATGTTCTCCCTACTGTATATTCAATGTGGCATTCAATCGTCCAATTTTGCTCTTCTGCTTCGCCGTCTCTCGGGCCCTTTCTCTAACTCTTCACTCTGGACTAGAGCCTCCTTATTGATAGGATTTTAATTTCTCCCATCCCCACGCCCCTTTCGTCTTTCTTGTTATCACCAATCATGAATCATCCCTCCTTCGTTTCAACTTAATGTCTGCCCAATCCGCTTAACATACTTTCAACCTTGTAGCATGTACAGTACCCAACCGATCCCTCCCAAGTCCTTATTTTCTTCCCTCGCACAGAGTCAGAACCCCCGGGCCCATTGGGCGGTACGTCTGGTGGATTTGCCGCCCGTATTCCGTGACATGGGCTTCTAGCAGGATCCGAGGCATCCAGGTTCCAGACTCTTCCAGCCCGGCGTAGTGATTTGGGCCTGAGGTTTGTTGTGGCTGGATTCGAAAAATTTCGTTTTATGCTTTGCTGCTTTGCTTCGGGCGGTGTTCTGGAAGGTCTCCACTGCCCACCTTGGCCGCCCATGGCTCGAGCCGCGATGACTTTTTCTAGATTTACCCGTTCGGATCTGTTTGCCATGCCACACTGCAGTCGAACAGAACGGTAGCTACTAGCTATCTTCGGTACTTATAACCGTAGGATAGCTCGGGGCTTGGTTGGCTCCGATACTGGGATGGAGGAATTAGTAGAAGAGAAGCTCGTTCCACCCCCGTCGCCAATAATAGGCTGTGCGTTTCCGATGGCAGCTCGAGCCAAGAGGTGACAGGAAAATTCCTGCTGATCCTTGGACTGTCAATCCTGATTGCTGTTACCTGGGTTAGTTCCGCCTAGTCCTGTCACTCAGCGTTCCCGAGGCCTAATTCCCGAATATCCACCATGTCAGGCAGCTAGCTTATTGATCGAGTTGGTTCGTGCCCTGGAAATGGATGCGATCGAAGCCGCGCACTAGATAAGACTGGAATTCATAAAGCAAATATGAATCAGAACTCCAGCCCCGGCTGTCTGAGTGTTTGGCGTGAAACAAGGATTGGCGCGCCTTTTACATGGGCCGACGCGGCATTATTGCGGCAGCTCGCGCTTTTGCTTACTCTCAAGGCTGCGGAGTGAAGCCCGATCGCTGGCACCCGCTGGTAGAGGTTGGGAATCGGAAAATTCTATGAGTTAACATGTGCATTATCTGTAATTGATCTGACTTTGAAGTATACTTGGCCTCAAGGGGCCATGCCCATGCCATACCCAGCTTCCTTGGATGGCCCATGAATCAAGCAACGCTAGTTGACTCGTGGTCGTTGAACCGTATCCTCGCATTTCCACTAGCGAGTCGACCCATAAAAGCTTGATACCTATCTAGATTCCTACCTAGCTAGGTAGGAAAGTGCAGCATATTATAAGGAGTACTGCCAGTACCCCTCGACAGGTCTTTGCCCGAGACCTGATCACCCCGGTTCTGAAACTATACCCTCGTCACATCGTCAATGACCTGACACCTCTATCTATTCATTCCACTTCCAACCCCACCTGGACCTCACTGCCCATCCCGTCGCAAATTAAAGCTTCGTCAGCATTGCGTGTCGCACCTGGGTGCACTGCTCGGACGGGAGGAGAGACATCTTGGCTGGTCAGTTGATTGATTCAGGTGGTCTGCTGCATCTCTGAGACCTTTCCTCTGCCCTGGGCTGTATCCTACCAGGTAGAGGGGTTGGAATGACGAAAAGGAGGTACTGTAAGAAAGTCTCTCTCCTTTGGTAGTATGCAATGCACAAAAATGACAAAAACCTACGGGGTGAGGTTCAGTCTCATGGACGACTGCAGCTGTATGCCGCGGGCCGTCTCTACAGCGAACAAGTTGGGGTTGAAGACACTGCAGGTGGGCTATCCGTTGCCCAGAAATCCTGAATGTGCTGTACTGGCAGTGGCAGCCTGTCATTATCAGAAGGAATAGGAGAGAAAAATAAACATCCCAAAGTTTCGGACAATCTCTACCTTTTGAGGAAACCCGGGTTGGAACTTGGTGTTGTGATGGCCCGCTGAAGATGATACCTACAGAACAAACATACCGCTGTAGATATGATCAGGACCAACCTGGGCATTGATCTTGCGCGTTTCTAATCTGCCCAAGGCAAACCGCCAGTCTAGAAGCCCGTAGAAGCCATAGAAGCGCCAGAAGCACCAAAAGCCACGGAAACGCGGGAACCAACACGAGAGCCTCGGGATCTAGACCAGGACCACCACCGCCAGGCTTGAGCCTGGCCACGGCTAGATTTCCGGTATCACCGATACAAAATAGTTACGGAGCTCAGTACTGTCATCCCGTACAGAGGAAAAGGGCACTTTGATCGAGTACTTTCTGAACATGAAAATTCGTATTGCGGCTTGCCTGGATGTTCAAGAACCCGGGTCTCCAGTGTCCACTCTCCGTCATGACACAATCGTTTTTTCATCCCGCGTGACAGATTAAGTGGGGAACGGTTCTCAAGCAGCACCTTTTACATTGCAAACCTTATTACGGAGTATAACAGCAAGAATCGGCGATGCGATGCGATGGACACGACATGGCTGATGGCTGATGGCTGAGTCTGGCACGAGGTAGCTAGAATACTCTCTAGCTATTAGCTACCCCTGTCAGCACGGCCAGGCTGCCAGTACTTCTCAGGTATTCTTGCCGACCCATTTTTAAGTATATCCAAAGCGGACCCTACAAGCGAGAAAAACAAGATCGAAGGTTATCTCATGGCGGCGGGTTCCGCTAGAGACTTTCCTTGGGGCTCATGGATCATGGATGGAATAATTCCCACGCTAAGACGAGAGTCTAAACTACGCCGCACGAGCTGCGGCACGCCGGCCAGACCGTTTGGGAGCGGCTCAGCCGCTCAGGTGACCAAATTGGATACGGGAAACGACTTGGGCTGGAATGGCTTTTTCTTCTCATTTACCAGATAGATAGATCCTCGGAGTGGTTACTGACTACTGGTCAGTGGGCCAGTGCCCTAGTTCAGCCCAGAGTCGGCGAGAAGATTGAGTAACGATGGCCTTTTCTGTGCAATCTTGCACCAATTCGACAGACCCTGGCCGAGCCCTGCTTGCTGGCGGGCCGCTCGGACGAATTGGCACTGCTAGCCGCATTTTGTGCTCTTCTTGTTTATCTGATGCGGTTTCGTCATAGTCCTGACCAAGAGAGCCCCGGGAGGAGCTGGTTACTGACGTGTTTTACTGATCGGACAGGGAGGTATACAAGGAACCCTTGATGGCTTGTTCAATGGTTGGAATTTGAGAACGAGTCCCCGAGGAAAAACATGAGTCGAGACTTGAGACAGAATACACGACCCTGGATGGCCCTCGGATGGCTGAAATCAGAAGAAGACTGCGAGTGGTTGTCGAATAACCCAATCTCATTCATTGTATGATTATTATTCCCAAAGAGATAACCGAAACATCTAAACATGTCATCCCTGCCTCCTGGTCTAAATCAGGCCACCCTCACTCCTCAACCCTGAGTACCGGCAGAGCATTACCCTCTCCATTACACACCCCATATCGACCTCAGCACCACCCATGCACCTACCAGTCCCACCGCCGACGCAAGCACCATCCCGTTCCCTTCCCAAGTCAACCCCAGGTACGCCAGCACACCAACAACAATCTCCTTCCGCCGCGCCGCATCCCGCCGAGACCGCCAGGTAGGATCAATTGCAAACGGAGCCACAGCCCTCGTCTTGCCCACGCCGTCCACATCGCCCGCCATGTGATCCACATCTGAAGGCAAAGCAGCAGGTCTTAAAGGCACGCTCGCTGCCAGCGCGACAGAGCGGTGATCCGAATGCGGAAAGAGGGGGAGCGCATCGTACACGAGGGGTTTAATCGTCTGGTGGGCTGCGCCCTCGCCGGCACCTCGTGACGCTGCTGCGTCGTGCCAGTACAGGATACGGTCGCACCAGCTGGGCCACCGGTGTGTGGACCATTTCCAGTCCGCGTCCGCGTCGCCGCTCGCCAGGGCACGCCGGGCGGTCTGTTGCGCTGCGTCGGAGTACTTGTATGTAGGGGGGAAGTCGATGGGGGCTTCGGAGAGGCCGTGGAAGGTCCTGCCGGCGCGCATCTCGCGGGCGAGCTGGTCTTCTTGGAGGAGGTGGGTGTAATGGGATGGACTGCTGGGATCGGCGTTGCGCCGAGGGAAGCGGACGGCATCGTTCTTAAGTGGGCTGATGTTGGACGTGCGGTAATTGAGGTCTCCGGCTAGGAAGAGGTATGAATTCGGTGCGAAGAGGTTGTGTTGGGTGCCTGGCTCGTGGTGCGACGAGGTGTGAGCTCGCTCATTCAGAAGCGAGGTGCTCTCGTCTGCGGTCTGGCTGCCCTCTTCTACTTCCCCAGGTAAGGTTCGTCCATGCGAAAAGACCAGTCGCTCGACGATGCTCTGCCAGTCTCGATTCCTCTGTTCCAGGCCATCCTCCATAGGCGCCAGATGTGCTGCGACGAAGGTCAAATCAGCTGTTCGAGACGGCTGTCCCTCTAAGACATATCCCAGTCTAGCTCCGACAGCACCCTTATTCCCCATCTCTTGTAAACCGAATCCAACATGCGCAGTGTCGATCCACGATATCCTGTCCGCAATATCGGTGCGCGCAAAGACCATCAACGCCGTCATGCCGACGTGGTCCTTGACCAAGTTGACATATGACTCATTCCACCGTTTCGCGGTCGCTTGCTTGACTGCCTTGATGAATGCGTTGAAGTATGGGAGCAGATATGAGCCTCCTAGGAAGGAATATGCGATCGGGGCGAGCTCTTGCAATGAAAGCACGATTAGCTCTGGGGCTGGACTCGAGGTAGGGAGGACATCGAAGAAGTGGGCCGCGACAAGGTCGACATCAATCAAATTCCGGGCACAATTCGAAGTAAGAACGTATAGGTTCAGCTCTTCCATATCGCGATATACGAATATTGTGCTGGTCCAACGCCTTGGTTGAAAACAAGGCCAGCTGAAGAGCGGTGACGTCGTGCGGGATGAACCACGTGCCCACGTTAATCAGTGGAGCTCGGCGATAAGAGCCGATACACAAACACCGCGAAAACTTAAAAGTTGCAAAAACACCTGGCTGACAGGGAAACCCACAGAATGATCGAATTTCAAGATCCAAAGATCAAAAAATGTGTGCATCATCCGTGAATCGAACACGGGCCTCGTCGATTTTAGTAACCCTAAGCCTATGGCAACGACGAATTCTACCACTAGACCAATGATGCTGGTTGATATGATATGAAATCGCTATTTGAACCTATGAAGGAGATCGAATTTGGCCCCCTTTCTGATGATTGATGATATCGGCTGGCTGGTCTTCCTGGTATAGTTCATGAAATGGCTGTATCTCTATAGCTTACCCTTCAATTGTCCTTCCTCTTTCGTCTCCCCATCCAATTCCACCAACAGCATCCCCTCTGCGACATCCTCTTCCTCATCCTCCATCTCATGCACCCATCGTACCGTCCCCGCACGGGGACTTCGCACCTCAAGCTCCATCTTCATCTGCTTCACAAAAGCCAAGACCTGATGCTCCGCGACGACGTCCCCGCTCGCCACCAGGATCTCAATCAGCTTGCCTGACAGCGGGAGCACGATATGATGTGGGTTGTTGGGATCACCCCGCCTGTGCGACGAGGAGACCAATGCCGACGCTGCGGTCGTAGTTGTATCCAGCTGCATACGGTACGGAACCGCGGTTTTCGAGGCCGGAGTCGTGTATTCAATCTCGGCGGTTAAAGAGGTGGGGAATTCATTTCGCAGGACCCGCGATAGCTTAAGGTGATGCGCTTCCTTGGCTGATGCTTGTGGATTCCCGTTTTCGAGGGGCTGTAGCGTAATGGACCACGCGTCGCCTTTGCGGAATAGTAGGCTGGATGAAGGCAGCCCACTCTGCATGATTGACTGCTGACCAGAAACACTGGAGACTTGTTGGCGTTGAAGGCTCTGGGCGATGCTTTCACCCAAGTGGTAGGCGTCGTCGAGTTTGATGGTAAGCCATTGCGTGTCGACTTGGCCCGCCATGAAATCGGGATGTGCCACGATGCCCCGGAGAAGATTGAGGTTTGTCTTGACGCCGGAGATCCTCGAGTCGGCCAGGACTCGCTGCGCCTTGCGAACGGTGGCCTCCCAAGTGGATGCCGTGACGATGATCTTGGCGAGAAGATTGTCAAAATTGGACCCCACGACCAATGGGGATGCCCCGGAGGGGTTGATATTGGTATCGACACGAATTCCGTGGCCACTGGGGACAATAAATTCTGTCACTTTGCCGATACTCAGAGCGAAGTTGTTGCTGGGGTCTTCGGCGCAGAGACGGAGTTGAATTGAGTGGGAATTCATCGGCGGCGGAGCGCTGGCATTTACATCAGATCCCAGGCCCAGCTCCTGGAAGGTCCATCCTTGTGCCAGGAGAAGCTGTGTTTGAACGAGATCTACCCCACTGATAGACTCTGTGATGGTGTGCTCAACCTGCAGCCGCGGGTTGACTTCTAAGAAGTAGGATTCACCTTTGGTTTCGCTGACCAGGAACTCGAAAGTCCCCAATGAGCGATACCGAATTTCACTTGCCATTTTCAATGCCGAGTCAATCACTCGAGCAATCAAGCCCCGATCCGACATTAGAGCTGGTGCATACTCGACCATCTTCTGGAATCGGCGCTGCACGCTGCAATCGCGCTCAGCGAGGTGGCGGACTTGACCTGTACCATCACCAATGACCTGGATCTCAACGTGATGGAACCCGTCGACAGCAGCCTTTTCCACAAAGACAGTGCGAGAAGGCGACTCGCCAATAGCACGCTGGATACTATTATCCAACTCTGCTTCTTCGCGGACAAGACGAATTCCTCTCCCGCCCCCTCCATCCACGGCTTTGACCATCACAGGAAACCCAACTCTTTTGGCAAAAGCCCGGGCTTCATCCTCATTGCTGGTTGGTCGGCTCATTGCCTCTAAAACAGGGACACCGCATTGCTGAGCCAGCTGCTTTGCCTGCAATTTGTCGCCGGTTCGTGCGAGATTCTCTGGCCCGGGCCCGATCACAACGGCACCAGCCTCGGTCCACATGCGATCCGCGAACTCGGCGCTCTCACTGAGAAAGCCGTAGCCTGGGTGCACGGCATCGATGGAGTGGTTGCGAGCTAGGTCAACTAGCAAAGAAATGTCTAGATAGGATGATGCGGAGGGTATCTGGATCGCGTGGTGCGGATACCCCGAATCGCAATGCGACCGATCATCTGAAGTGTAAAGAGCGAATGTCTCGACTGAGCTGGGCAGTTCTCGTGCAGCATGGAGTATTCGCACAGCAATCTCGCCTCTATGATATAAGAATCAGCGGCTAGTCTGCCTAAAGTACGTTGGGGAGGGCCGTACCTATTGGCGACTAGCAGTCGCTTAAACGACCGTGAATGCGGGGATGACGCCATGTTGTGCAGCAAATCTGGGGTAAGCAACAGACAATGGCGAAGATAGGATGATGAGCCGCGAACAAAGCACAGAGATCAAATCAGAAATCTATCGAGCTGGGTTCTGCTCAGATGGCGTTCAAGTCATGATCCTTCACCACGACTGTTTTGATGACTGGATTATCGCAGCGATGAAAAGCGCCTCGGCCTAACCTGAAGCACTCGGCCCTCGGATGCCCCTCACCCCCTCACCCCAAAGTAAACAAAGCGGTCAGCTCTTCCAACCAACTGATCTACCGAGTTACCATGAGATAGAAGTGGCTCTGTCTACCAGAAATTTACGGGACAGTTCAAAAATGACAAAGAAAGACGACGCGCAGCCCGCGTCCAAAGGTCAGGATACGGCAACCCAACGCTTGAATCAAGTCTCCTCGCACATCTCCGCACAGCCACTTCCAGAGACACCAGCAACAGGCAAATCCAAGTCCAAGCCCAACAATGCATTTTCTCGTCTACCCGCAGACCATTCCGACGTCCTTGACCAAATCGCCACTCTCCGCAAAATCGCCGCAACCCCCGACCCCAATTCCCGCGGCTACGTGCGCCAGAAGCAAGCCGGCAAGCTCTGGGTACGCGAGCGGATCGACGCCCTCCTCGATCCAGGCACATTCGCCGAGATAGGTTCAATTTCTGGCACAGTGACATGGAAGAAGACAGCGCCTATGCGCGAGACACCTGTCTCCTTCGTTCCTAGCAACAACGTCCAAGGTGCGGGTCTGCTGCGTGGACGGAGGGTCCTGCTCACGGCGGATGACTTTAGTATTCGGTCTGGTCATGCGGATGGTGCGAGCTCGGATAAGACGGTTTATGTGGAGAAGCTGGCGGTTGCGTTACGGGTGCCCGTTATCAAGCTTGTAGATGGAAGCTCCGGGGGTGGCAGTGTCACCACGATTCGGAAGGAGGGTTGGAGCTATTTACCGTATGTGAGGCCGTTTAGGCCGGTGATGCAGCAGTTGAATATGGGTATTCCGAATTTGGGGGCAGTCGTGGGACCTGCGGTGAGTACTCACAGCATTCTCTCAGTCAATCATAGAGAGAGAGAGAGAGTGTGTGTGTGTGATGGTACGATGCTAACACGCTTATAGATTGGACTGGGCGCCGCAAGGGTTGTCTCCTGTCACTTTTCTGTCATGGCCGCTGATATCGGCTCTTTATTCAATGCCGGCCCGAAGGTCGTGGAGGGTGCAACCTTTGAAGAAGGGCTGGACTTTGCAGATTTGGGCGGCCCCATGGTCCACTGCACGAATGGCACCATCGACAACTTGGCTGCCAACGAGGCAGAGTGCTTTGAGCAGCTTCGTACCGTGTTGAGCTACCTGCCCAACTCTGGCAGTGAAGCTCCACCTGTGATCTCCTGCGATGATCCGCAGGATCGGGAAGACCTGGCTTTGCGAAGTATCATTCCGCGTCGACAGGCACGCATGTATAATGCCCGCACGATTATCACTTCCGTCGTGGATCAGGGCTCATGGTTTGAAATTGGTGCGCTCTGGGGCCGTACTGCTATTGGTGGGCTTGCTCGCCTCGGCGGTCATCCTGTTGGTATCATTTCGCTCAACTGTGAGGTTAATGGCGGTGCGCTTGATGCCGCAGGCAGTCAAAAGCTCACTCGTTTGTTGAAGATGTGCGATGTGATGAACCTACCTATCTTGCAGTTCCTTGACGTTCGTAAGTATTTTCAGATTTATCCTTCCTATGTATCCAAGTTTATAACACATTTTCAGCTGGTTACGCCATTGGCACCGTCGCCGAACGCACCGCAACAATGCGTTGGGGTGTTGAACTAGCCAAAACATACTACACAACCACCATTCCAATCTTCAACGTGGTAACTCGTCGCGCTTATGGTGTGGCAGGTGGCGTCATGCTTGGCAGCCGTGACCCCGTCATGCAAGTAGCATGGCCATCTGGACAATGGGGCTCTCTGCCTCTCGACGGTGGTATTGAAGTTGGTCATCGCCACGAGCTGCGCGAGGCAGAGAAAGTTGGGAAGAAAGAGGAGCGGTATAAGGAGTTGGAGGAAGAGTATCTGCGGTTGATGAATCCCGTGCGGACGGCGAATGCGTTTGGCGTGGAGGAGATTATCGATCCGAAGGATACTAGACAGGTTTGCTGTTCGTGGGCGTCGCATGTGTACGATGTACTGATGAAGGAGAGGTTGGCTGAGAGGGCTTGCGGGAAGATTCAGCCCTCTTTTGCTTGATCATTGTAGAGGATGTGATCTTTGACAGAAATCTAGAATATTATTTTCTGATCGGATGTATCTAAGAGGAGTTTCACTCTAGAGAGAATTTTGCGATCTTGGTTGAACCAATTCAATCTTCACGAAGGCTACATGAACTTCAACAGAATAAGAACCAGAATTTTGTAATCACTGGACTCCGAACGCCTTTTTGATTGTCCAACTGTCCTGCTTGAAACACAAGCAAGTATTATGAACCACACTCTCGCAGGACCCTCATGGATTGATTCATTCAGCTGACTCTGGAAGTCGCCAAGTCCACCAACCTTTTTCTTACGAACAAACACATGAAATACCATAGAGCCTACTAGACTGCCTCGATCAGGACCATTGTCGCAAAATTGATCATTTCTCCAATCTCTACTCAATCTCCAGTCCTGTCCGACAACGGCCCTCGGCGAACATCCGATTACGTAACGGAGCCGAATCGGGGCTGGGCAGCCCTGGGGGAGAGAGATATCACAGTCAACACACCCCCCAACTCCACAACCAGAGCTCAATCCAAAGCTCTTCCAGTCAGTCACAATGGCAACAGTACAAATCCTAGACGGGGGTCTGGGAACCTCCCTCCAAGACCAATATGGCGTGCACTTTGACAGCACCACAACTCCTCTCTGGTCAACCCACCTGCTGGTCTCTGATCCCACTACGCTGCACGCCTGCCAAAAGGACTTTGCCCTGGCGGGAGTCGATGTGCTTCTCACAGCTACATACCAAGTTTCCCCCGAGGGTTTTGCCCGCACAAAGACGGTACAGTATCCCGATGGTATTCCCAAACATGCTATCGGGCAATTTCTGCAAACTGCCGTGGACGTCGCGGAGCGAGCCAAGGTCCGTGACAGCACTAGTATCGCGCTGAGTCTGGGGCCGTATGGTGCGTGCATGATTCCCGGACAGGAGTACAGCGGCGCGTACGATGCCGAGCATGATAGTGAGGAGGCGCTGTATCGCTGGCATCTGGATCGACTGCGCCTTTTCTTGGAGGCGGAGGGGGATCTGCTTTCGCGGATGCAGTATGTTGCGTTTGAGACTTTGCCGCGTCTTGATGAGATACGCGCTGTGAGACGGGCTATTCATGATGCGGGGATTAAGGTTCCTTTCTGGATTGCTTGTGTTTTCCCGCGTGAGGACGAGCTTTTGCCAGATGGGAGCTCGATTGAAGAGGTTGTGCGTGCTGCTGTTGCTCCTATTGAGGGTGGGCTTGTGCCGTGGGGAATCGGTATCAACTGCACCAAGCTTCATAAGCTCGAGGGTTTGCTGAAAGCGTTTGGGGAATCTGTTACTGCGGCGACAGCTGCTGGCGATATCTCTGCTGCTCCTAGCTTTGTTTTGTACCCTGATGGAACGAATGGAGAAGTTTACAACACGACGACACAAGTCTGGGAGAAACCTGTTGGCTATAACACAAACGGCGATCGAGACACCGTGAGTCTATCCATCTTTCAAGCTTCTTCTCCTGGTGGCCAATACTAATCAGATGATAGCGCTCCTGGGAAGTCCAACTAGCCCAAGTGGTTAATGAGAACAAATACGGCCCCTTCAAGGATTTCCTTGTGGGCGGCTGCTGCAAGGCATCTCATCATGACATCAAGAGACTTGGCGAGCAATTTCAGAACTAAGCGACTGCATCAATCTACTAAGGATGAATCGGCTACGGAACCGAGTGAATCAAATCTGTACATCAGAAAAATCGCTTTCTAGAAGATATGCAAGATGCAAAATGCTATTATATACACATTAAAGGTGATTTACATGAGCCAATCGATGAACCGCCCCCAGAGGGTATTGCGCGGGTTCGGGGCCACATTGATTTCGCCGTCTTGCAGTCGGCCTGACCAGAGGTCGATGGTGGCAGCGCGTTGATACTGTAGGGATACGAGTTAATGGATGTGGGCTTCAAGGGATTGAGAGGTATGTATGCAAAGACGAACCTTAGTGCGGTGCCAAAGCTTCCAGGCGATGATTGGCACAATGAAAATGGGAATGCCAATGTACGAAGCGACAAAGTCAGAGGCGTTCCAGTTGCCCTTCAAGAAGACAGGGAAGCCAGCCACCAGGGTGATGATGGTGGAACCAATGAAACCAACCCAGGCGGCATATGGCTGAAAGGGTCCCTTCCAGGGAAGCGAGTCCCGAGAAAGACCCTGGGCCTTCATAGCGGCGTGGAAACGGATGTAGCAGAAGGAGAGAGTGGCCCAGGCGATCAAACCCGCGACGGTACTGAGGTTGAGCAGCCAGGTAAAGGCCTGCGCGGCACCACCACTTCCAAGACCTGAAACGTTGGTAAGTCAAAAAATCCAGATATTCGGTTAATGTATAGATGTACTTACTCAAATAAGCCAGCGGACCAAACAGCCAGGCTGCAATGACAGCAACATACGGAACACCCTTCTTGCTCACACGGCCAAAGATCTGGGGCAGCTGGTGGTCGGTCGTCATAGCGACGATCATACGCGATCCGACCCAGCAGTACGAGTTACCAGCAGACCAGGCAGAAATGAGAACACAGGCGTTCACGATAGACGGCAGTGCGTTGATACCGGCCTCCTGGATGGCAATGACGAAGGGCGAGCTGCTCGCGTTGCCGGATCCAGAGACGAGAGACTTGTTCCGAGGGTCCACGATGAGGCCGATGAGCAGGGCACCAAGGACATAGAAGAAGGCAATGCGATAGGTGACGCGGCGGGCAGCCTTGGGAATAGACCGGTGGGGATCCACTGACTCGGCAGCAGAGATGACGACGGTCTCGACACCGATGAAGCTGAAGGAGGCATTGACAAAAGAGGACAGGAAGCCTAGGAAATGGCCCGTTGAACCAGTGATGCCGTTGTAGTTCGTCCAGGGACCCGGGTTGTTCCAGAAGCGGAAGCCAATGGTCTCGTGGTTGGGACCGCCACCAGCGGTGATGACAATGGAAACGATCACCAAGCCCAGGAAGCAAAGGACCTTGACAGCACCTCCAATGACTTCAGACTCGCCGTAGAACCGTACGCTCATCAGGTTGATCCACAAGATGAGCACCAGACCAACTGTAATAACAACCGCAGGTGTGATATCTGTCCAATATGAGACAATCACTGCTGCTGCTGATACTTCAGAGGCGATAGCGATCGTATAACAGTAACCGTAAGAGATGGCGAGAGAGAAACCGACAGATGGATCGATGAAGCGCGTCGCCCAGTGAGGGAACGAACCGGCGGTAGGGAGGAGAGTTGCCAACTCGGCGATACTCTGCATCACGCACCACAGAACCATGCCGACAATGATATAGGCGAGCAGCAGACCCGCAGGACCGGCCTTCGCATAGGCCGCTCCCGTACCGATGAACAGACCCGTGCCGATGCCACTGCAGAACCCGATCATAGTGACCTGATAGTTCCGCAGACGGCGCTGAGTCCCACCGCGACCGCCGACATTGAGCTGAAGCTCCTCCTTGGGGCTCGCGTCATACTCTTCGAGCTTGGCAGGATCCGGACGGATGGCGTCCGAGGCCAAAGTGGACTTCTCCATCTTTAGGCCGGTGAGGAGCAGACTAGCAAGTGTGCTCGATCGCCGAAGAAGTATAGAAACCGGAGAGAACCACCTCGTCGACGTTCCCCAAATGCTGATTGCTCAGAGCTAGACAAAGAACGAGAATGGTTTTCAAGAGTTCAACAGCTCCTGTGGGAACCAGCGTGCTTTTGTTCCTCAAAATCTCAGCACCTCTCGATCACGACATCGGGGCTCCATCTTCTGTCTTCGCGGAATTTTCTCCACAGGATGAGGGCTTATTGGGGGAGCCGGCCGTGGAACCTCCACTTTTTCGGGCGGCGATCGGTGAATTTTCCTTCGGGGAGGCAAGAGGCAAGAAAAAATTGCTTGGTATCATTCCCATTTGTCATAACGCAGCCTAAAAGCCCCCTGAGACTCTGCGTTCGCGAATGATGAGTGGCTCTGGGGATATGACACCCTGTGGACTTTTGAAGAGACTGGAGTTCCCCGAGGTAAAGCATGAGAGGTACCCACGCGGGGGTCTAACGGGCGAGGGATGTGTAGTTGATACTGTACTCTAATAGATGTGGATCTGCTTGCTGGGGGCTTAAATCATCTTGCTGTTATCTGGTAGTCGCGCGGCTGATAGAATTAAGGTATTTTTGCCTTGCTGATTGGCGCCTTTGTGTTGATTTCCCACGCGTCTACTATTTGTTTGGGAATGAATCCTACTTACGCACTAGTGCCGCCAGTTAGCAGGAGAGACAAAGTTTTGAGCGAAAATTTAGAAACAATCCAGAAAAAGCTCTAGACTGGTGGTGTTTCATTGGTTCTCCCAGATGGTGGAATGTCAAATTTTGATGCCTCAGGTTTTACATATGCCTAAGGCATAAAATCCTCTGCCAGGACCCGAAGAAGAAAAGGGGGCAGCATTGCAACTCTTATGTTATGAGATAGCAATGATTCTGATCTTTGATAAGTACGGATCTTTCGGCTAACTCAAGAATCATTGCGGAGTAGGTTTTAGGTTGTTCCACGCTTATGACGACATAAACAGATGGCCAACACCCTTCGAACTTCATGAGGCTTGAAGTATTCTTTGACGAAACTAGTATGGAGTACGTGGGAGTTCGATCCGGCTTTCATGGATAATGGAGTTAAATGGACATCTTTATGCTACACTAGCACTTTTGACCACCAACGAACCCGTTCGTTAAACGATAATAGAGATTTTCTGGCTGATCCATCTGGATCTCAACGCCCGAAACCTTGTCGAGCAGCACGTTCTCGTGCAGCATAATTTTCCGCTGCGTGCATAATTAACTGGCCAGTCGGAAGGTCGCCAAGAGCCCACAACAGCAGGATCGGGCGACGATCCTGAGACAAAACTGTGTGTTGCTGCGAATTTTATTCGAATCCAAGTCTGGACGACGAGAAATAGTCAAAAAATTACATCAATAGCGCCGATCCACCCTTTCAGTAGTTACTAGTCGCCCGATTGGAAGCTCCAAAACTTACCTCAGCTTGTGATCCTTCCGAGGTCTGAAAGACTGTTAACCTTGGCTCTCCCCTGGTTTCGGCGAGAGGAATGCTAGACCTCCCATCTCCAATTCGACTCTCCTTCCCGGAATCGCGCCCAGCCCAGGGTCTTGATATTATTAGGGTGACCTAGTCTTCAAGAGGAGACACCAGGCCAGATGTCGAACCCCGCCCAAGCGGCTCCGCCTAATGACGCCTCACCAGTAACGAGCGCAAACGACTCCTCCATGCCATCCAAGGAGCCATCCGCGTCTCGCACACGCAGAAAATTGCCCGGATGGCTGGATCACTTCAATGCACGAGACCTGAAAATCCTTTTTCGCTGCACGATGGCAGCATGGGTCGCGTCATTGTTGATCTTCATCGAACCCTCTTTGAACAGCATAGGGACCGCCACTTTCTTCGCGACGTGAGTGTTTCGATGGGTTTTGCAATCAACTGTCGCTGATTGACCAACCAGGCTGGTGCTGTTCATGGTTCCTCCCAATGGCATTGTTTTCATCTTCATCCTGGGGACTTTAACACTTATCTTTGGCATGGGTCTCGGCTGGGGATGGGGTGTCATCGCGATGAAGGCGGCGCTGGCAGCGCGACCGGCTGCCGAAACACAGGCCCAACTACAGGCCTTGGGTCAACAGGCTCATAACATAGCTAACTCGACTGGACAGCCCGTTGCGCTGGTCCAACAACAGCTTATCTACGAAGGCTGGATGCTTGACGCCCGTGTGTCGGCCGTCTACTTTTGCTTTATTTGTTTCCTGATCTATGTCTTGGTACGTGTGAGTTCAGCAAGGTGAGGTATCAGCTGCGCTCTAATCGATCTTTTCTAGGCACGCATCAGGGCCAAGAACCCCAAGTTCGCTCTGACACAGATATTTGGAACCATCATCATGGACCTTTTCATTACCATTGGGCCACTACTCCCATCCTTCTATGGCACCGTGCCCAAAATTCTCATTGAGCCAGCAGCTATTGGTATCGGGATTGGTCTAGCTTGCAATATTCTGTTCTTCCCAACCTCGACTTCCCATACTGTCCTTGAGGGCATGGAAGGAGTTGTCCGACTTCTTAAAGGCTCCGTGGATGCGACCGTAGCAAGTTTGATCGACGGCGACCATCTGGAATTGGAAGACTTGCAGAATCTGAAAATAAAGACTCTTGGAGCATACAAGAAAATCGAGCCGGCGCTTGGCTTTCTACCACTGGACTTCTCGGTGAGCCGTTGGAATGCAGGCGACGTGAAGAGCTTGAAGGAGCCTATTCGACGGGCCGTGCTGAATACTTTGTTGCTGCTGGAGTTCCACATATCTCGCGTCGGAGGAGAAGTGAAGCTGGAAAAGCTCCGTGCAATCACGGCCGAATATAATCAATACTCTGAGCTGGAGACGACGGAGAAGAAGAAGGGGAAGAAACAGCCTCGCGAAGCGGGCATGCGCCAATTGCTCGAAAGCCTCAGTCTTGTTAAAGCTTTCACTACCCCCGAGCACGAAGCTCTTCGACAAGAGATGCTCGAAGCCATCCGAGAGCCTTGCACGAGGATTCTGCCAGTCTGCCAGGAAGCGAGCACTCTAGTTGCGGACAGTATTCATGCGGTGAATTCCTCCCGATGGTTCGGGAAAGCGTCCAAGGCCCAGATGGACCAACTCTTGCAGCGCAGTGAAACTTCCTTGGAAACTCTCAAAGCTTTGCGTGTGTCATATGCATCGGAAACAACGGAACGACTCATCCAGACAAATGCGGAGATTTTTGATGAAAGTGGCAAGTTGAAAACCGTCGACGATCCCACCATGCACAAAGTGAGAGGAATCGCCCTTGGCATGGTCTTTGAAGAGCAGATCCTCGGCGTCACAGATGCCTGGGAAAACATCCTGGAACAGGTTGTCGCGCTGATGAAAGAGCGCCAACACGTTCGCCTCTGGCTTCCACGGGGACTGCGGTATGCGGTCAACTGGGTGTTCCACAGAACCGCCGTTGCCCCTATCCTTGCTGCACAGTCCCAAGTGGCTGACCCAGACGTGATCGAGGAGCAGTCAAAAGCCGCCCAGCAGAGTCTCAATATGAGCAGAGGCTACAAGATTAAAAGACGCAGCGGACTCGGACGAATCATACTCGGCACGTATCACTGGCTTATTAACGCTGATGGTATGTTCGCCCTACGTCTCGTGGTTGTCACCATCGCCCTCGGCATACCGGCAGTGATACCCTCCAGCGCAGGCTTTTACTACCGCGAAAAAGGCCTATGGGCGCTGATTATGGGCCAGACGACGGTTGTGGTGTACATGTCTGATTTCAGTCTTTCCATTGCCTCACGTTTTGTGGGAACGGTGGTCGGTGGCGTTGCAGGCTTGGTGGCGTGGTATATTGGTTCAGGCAATGGTTCAGGAAACCCTTACGGCCTTGCTGCAATCATGGCAGTGGTTCTCATGCTGCTCATGTGGGGACGTCTTTTCGCGCCACTGGCGGTGTTGCAGGCTACTATCATGGGCGGTGCCACATGTGTCCTGGTGATTGGATACAGCTACGATGATACGTGAGTGATGCGATTGCTAAAGCTGAAGAGCCCGTCTGACAACCCTCCCAGGCACATCCCGTCATACGGCAACCCAGGTTGGGGCTACAATGTCTTCTGGCGAAGACTCGTGCTCGTTCTGATCGGCGTTGCTGCCGCCTTGATCGTGCAAATCTTCCCCCGCCCACCTTCGGCGGCCCGACACATCTGCAAGTCAATGTCCAACTCCATCCGAGCACTCTCCGATCACTATGCACTCCTCCTGTCCTGCTGGGGCCGGCCAGACCGCGATGAAGGACTCATGGCCGAACAGCTTGCCCTCGATCTTGCCGAGGCGCTCTCAGCCCTCGACGGCCCTGTAGCCTTGCTTCGGCTTGAATTTTCTAGCTCCCCATTCGACAGCGATACCCTCGCCCAAGTCAAGTCCATCTGTCACGAATTAAACCAACATCTCGGACGGCTACTCTACCTCTCAGCTTCCCTGCCAGAGCACTTTCAGCATCAACTAGCGCGCCGTGCCGGTCTTCTGGACCACCGCAATATCGGCGACGTCATGGCGGTCCTGGGTATCGTCGAGCAGGCTCTCAAGACAGGTGATCCTCTTCCGGAGGTTCTTCCCACGCCACTGCTCAAGCGATGCTATGACTTCTTGCAAGTTCATCAGGTGGAAATTGAGCTTAGCACGGACCTAATCCGGGACGAGAACTATCGCCGCTTCTGTGTTGCTGTGACTGCTTATCTGAAATTCTTGAGTGCGATTGATGATTTGGTGCTCGTCATGAAGGGGACGTTGGGAGAGTCACATATTGTGAGGCGAGAGCTGTTGCCTGAGAAGGCTGTATAATATGGTATAATATTGACGGTTAATTGTGGCACTCAATTCCACCCGTCCGGACTTGATCATGGAGCTGACATTGCTGGCTTTTGGAGGGTTGGGAAATGTCCGATCAGCTTCAGGGTTGCTTTTATTGTTTATAACTATGCAACATGCACTAGTCTGGCAAACTGTGCTATGATAATAATTCAAACTACAGTCACTCAATCAAGTCTCAGACATTGGCTTTTGTTCCTCCTCATTGATTACTGAGGCAATCAAGGATAGGGGATTACTAAATTGACCCCCCTTCTCCCTGAAATCCCCTAATATCCTCTTCCAACTACTCTTCCAACTACTGTTTCGAATACTCTCTCGAATACCCTCTCGAATACCCTTTCGAATATTACTTCGAATATATTCTACTACTTTAGTTCTTATAGTTTAGTACCTATTAGGTCTCAATTAGCTACGTATAAAGGCTCCAGATCTATCCTTGAATGATAGAGATATCTCTACAAGGTAGACGACCTCAGTAAACGCTGTGAAGGGTTACTAGGGCTGTTAGGAATCAGGTTTATTATCTTATATTATCGATCATTTCTATCTTGATGCCTGATTTTCTAAAATTCAGGCATTGAAAGGTAACTAAATATCTTTAGGCATTCCTAGGTAGGAGGGTGGTCAAAATATGCAGAGGGGGGTCATTGCAGTAATCCCCTAAGGATAATACCTGATATTATCACATCAAGCGGAAATATCTCGCGCTTTCTGAGATAGATCATCAAACGTTGTGTCCCCTCAAGCTTAAGTTCCTGTCTCCGAGGCTTGCGACACTCTGTTCGATCTCTGTCGTCACAGAGATATGAATGTCTTGTCCCTCCGCCAAAGCTCCTTTACACCCCACATGCGATTGCAAAATGTCCTCCTGGCTTTGACTTCTCGGATGACGCACATGGCAGTTTGTACACATGAGCTCCAGAGAAACATAACTAAGTCGTTCTGTATATTTTCTCCTTGAGTATTTGAAAAGCCTTGGAAATACGAAGCTTAGTGGCCGGCGCATTATGGGAAGACATGAACAGATTATTCCCATATTGTATTTCCAGGAGTGTCCACACTCACCGAGGAATAACGTCCCCTGTATTATTTTCCATCAGTAATTGTCCTCTGCGGAATAGTTTTGAGTCTTCCAATATTTTCGCAGCTTTGGTCTAAACCTGTTGACGTTTGGGATATTGCAACGGCTCGGAGGATGCTAGTAACGCATGGAGCTGCTGCCCGTAAAGGTCGCAAGTTGACCCAGTCTTCTCTCTAAATAAAAGGCAACGTGAGAGGATCAGAACATCCATACAAGGCCCCAACACCGAAAACGCAGAACAATCCGATTCGATCCCACTTCGATAGGTTGAGACGACGAATTGCAGGAATCGGGAGAATGGCGACCAGAAAGTCCGTGACAGTATTGATCGCCGCAAATGCGTACCACCAATTATTCTTATCCGCGCATTCATTACTTGTGATCTTCTTGTTCCAAGTAGTTTGGACAGGGATATACTGTAGGATTATGACAAGAACTGACGCGATTGTCCATGCAGCGATGAAGACCAGATAAATCCTCCCAACTCGCTGAAAGGCCTCGGCGATAAAGATTCGGAGGTAAAGAAGAACGATAGAAGCTTTTGTAAAGCTGAGCGCAATCTTGTATGGAGTCTGCGCAATAAAGAACCACTGCTGCAAAGTAAGTCTTTTGCGAGGGCTTGGAAGAGTTGAATAACGTCGTGCGATATCAATCACTTACCATATGGGCTCTATGCATAGTGTCTCCTATGTCCACTTTGTGTCTGCTACAGCCATACACCACGGCTGGAAAATAAAGGCTAGCTTACGCGGAGCATTCCATCACTGTGTTGCATCATATTTAGACACTTTGCAACCTATCCAAGTGAATGGCAGCCGTCGTCATGACCGATGCCACCAATGCAATAACGAGAAAGAAGGCATCCCAACCAAACTGTCTCATATAAATCCTTGTTGCCGAACGAATAGCGACAAAAATAGCTGCAAGGATGACCATTACCAGGGCGGTAATAGATAGCTTACAGCCCCTATCCGGGATACCGTCGATTGTTCCGCCATAAAACACCATGTTTTGGCGGTCACCGCCGTCAGGTCAGGCTAAATGGAGATATCGAGCCAAGATTGCCAAGGACTTTATTTATCCTGTGAGCGTGGGGGAAAAGAGACCCTCTTTCCTACCATGCGATCTCAGAGTCAGGAAAGGCTTTCTGCGTGCTAGTCTGCTGGTTAGCCACTCGATTCGCCTGCGACGGAGCCCGTCGGGAGGCCAAAGGGGATTGTTATGAACATGAAACTAAGTTGACCATCAAAGTTGTTGACAAACCTCATTATATCACAATAGACCCTGTATGGCTTCGACAGCGGTGATGGCCCCACTTAGTTTGTGTACCCTGTCGGCGCTATTTTAGATTCACTAATGAACTTCTACTGCCCAGGTCCTCTTTCACTCTCTTTTTCAATCTCCTTTCTACCCCATAGTTGATTCAGAGTCTCCTTGAACGGGAATCATGAAGATAGCCTGGCTGGCTCTCGCCGCGATTGCTGTCGCGCAACAAGCCCACGTCGGATCAGATGGAGTTATTCATGGCCACGAGGCTTCACAGAACCCCGGAGTTTACGAATGGCTGGGGATCCCCTACGCGCAGCCGCCGGTCGGCCAATTGCGATTCGCACCGCCCCAGGCATACACGCCCAGGGGCTTGTTCGTTGCCTCGGAATACGTAAGATCTCCCTGTCTCGCTCATTGTTGCTTCTTTCTATGAGCCTGGTTCCTACCGTGAAACACGGAGGCATGTGAAAATGGCGTCCTGGCATGAATATTATGCAGGGAAAGTGAGTCTTCTCCTAAGCGGGAGGTTAAATCTATGATTGATGGAAAAGTATAGCCAATGCATGTACTCGGTGTCGAAACTGGTTGACTATCCCGAGAAAACTCCGGAATTCGACAGCATCTTCGAGGCCTTTGCGGCTATCAACAACCACACCCAGAGTGAAGACTGCTTGACTCTGAATATCTGGTCCAGACCAGACTCAAGTGAGCTCAAGCCGGTCTATGTTCATTTCTATGGTGGGCGTACGTTGCTGCTCTGTTTGCTCCTTAGATTGATTTGAATTTGCCTTTTTCATTCGGGTACATGGTACTGACATAAGCCTTAGGCTGGACAAGTGGCACGACCGATACACTCTTCTATTACGGAGGGGGATTCGCTGACGCAGAAGATGTTATCGTGGTAACTATCAACTATCGCATGAACATATTCGGCTTCCCCGGCTTTCCTGGACACCCACCAAACCTCGGTCTACTGGACCAAAGGCTGGCGGTTGAATGGGTTAAGCAGAATATTGCTGGATTCGGTAGTGACCCAGACCGCATCACCATATCTGGCCAGTCCTGTGGAAGTGCGTCTGTTGACTACTGGGCATATGCCTACCCGTCCGATCCCCTTGTCGCGGGGTTGATCTCGCACTCCGGCACAGCCCTCAGCTTCCCAACCAACAATCAGACAACTGCCTCCCAGCACTGGTATACCGTTTCTGCCCAGCTAGGCTGTGGATCATCGGGCGACGTCCTGTCGTGTATGCAGGAGCAGAATGCTACTGCCATTCTTGCTGCTGCTAGCACGGTGAAAGTTCCGACTACGAACCCAGCGAGGAAAGCTCCAGCTTTCCAGCCTACTGTGGATGGAGTCACTGTTTTTGAAGATTACACCCTTCTTTCGCAGCAAGGGAAATTTGCCCGTGTCGTGTGTTGACTCTCTTACTTCTCAAAAAAAAAAAAGAACGCTGCAGGTTTCTGCAACCGCTAACCAGCTCCCTTCGCAACAGCCTTACCTGGTCGGACACAACGCCAACGAGGCTGGATTTTACAAGATTGCAGCTTATGCGCAGGGCTCGATCCTGACAGATCAGCAATGGGACGACTTCAACATGCAAACTTTCTTCTGTCCCTCTAATCTCGAAGCCGCAGACCGAAATCGCCAAGAAACACCAGCCTGGCGATTCCAATACAACGCAGACTGGGATAATACCCGTCTCTACCCTACCAGTGGAGCGTATCACGGCGTTGAGTTTAACATGCTCTTTGGAGAGTCCGCTGAGATTACTGGTATTGCAGAGTCCGATGCGCAATGCCAGATGAAGGAGAAGATGAGGTCGGTTTGGGGAGCATTCATAGCTGATCCACAGCACGTGCTTGAGGCATTGGGATGGCCTCATTATAACCCAGAGGGTGAGTTGAAGGAGATTCCGTCATCAAAAACTTTTTCTGACATGCTTGCAGCCCCAACCCTTGCCGAGATTGGTCTCAACAATGATCCGGGTATCTTTTTTGCGGACACCAAAGATTCGGCGCGGCGATGTGCAGCCCTGCTGCGGCAGATGTAGCTTGATCCAACATTACTTGGATCGCTCATTCAATGAATCGAAGATTCAAGTTTAATGTCTATTGTACATATTCTAGGTGTCCACGCGAGTGATGACCCGGGTAATGTTATGGAGATATGATCGCTAGGTAGGTGGCAATGAAATCTCCTGGAATCATTCGCGAGACCAACGCACCTGGCGGGTTTTCTGGTAGCGAAATAGCCCAATAAGATTGTGCAAGAATCGCATATACATTACGAACATTACGTGACGTGGAGAAGTCCATAACGCTTGAGATTCTGGCGGGCATAGAATATTGCAGTGCTTCGAAGTGGTTCGATCCTAAACAGAGAAATGTATGCGAACGCCCGACATCGTGGATTTCGGTTTCCGTAGGTAGTCCAGACGGCTATAAAAGCAGTCGCCGACCCGCAATTCCCGATCATGCTTGAACCGAAAGTTTTTTCACGACAATAAACCACTGAAGGCAGCCTATTGTGATGGATGAATGGCATCTAGTCGGACTGTTGTCCTCATTCCCAGATATCAGCCTAGATAGTAATGGCTGCAAGGTTTTGCCAGGCTGCAAGACTCTGAGCATCCCCAAGGCAAAGCATACGAGTCGGTCGACAATGAATCGATTATCAGATCTCGATGACCAGGTGCTGGTGTTCAAGTACAAAGGGTTTATACATGCCATCGATAATGTATGTCGCCCCGCGCATGGGTTCTGTCGGCTACCTAAGGTGCTCGCCGATACTAACCATGTCTAGCAATGCCCGCACTCATCTTTCCCGCTAAAACAAGGCACTGTCTTCGATATCGAGGACCTTGGAAACCCCAATGGGGCCGGTATCGAGTGTTTTAGGCATGGGTGGAAATTCGACTTATTTACTGGAAATGGAGACCGCGGCAGCCACAGGCTCAATTTGTGGGACATTGAGCTACGTGATCCTCCAGCAAGTGAGAACGAAGGACGTCCTAAAAGCCCTAACAAGGAGGTCTGGGTAAGACGACCCGTGAAGTCTTAAGACTGCGAAGATGCTCTGATCGTTTCCTCGCGTCGCTTCCCTGAAGTCGAAGGCTATAGTCAAGAAGGTTTCATGCGACGTCTCTGATAATCTATCAAATTGTCCTAACTCGGGGTTTCAATGCCAATTCTAATCGCAAAGCCAAAGATATCATGTCATACATTTCCCAGCGCTGACAAAAAAAGAGATGATGTTCACTCCCAGGCTTGCCCATCAAGGATCGGTAATTCTGTGGGCACTTGCTTTTCCAGGAACACCACCTTGCTCGCATAGTCGGTGTCTTGGAAGCAATACTGCAACCCCAGGTTCATCAACATTCCACCCGAGTAAGGTCCCTCCCCATCAACAAAGTACATATCATGAGGATTCAACCCCTGCAACTTCACCCGCGAGAGGGCATGGTTTACCTGCGAGGCAAGCTGGTACAGAAACAAAACGCCCTGATTCTCCGAAATGAACAGCACGGCCGGCCAATTCGACTCCTCGGGCAGACTGAGTCGCCACATATCACCACCCAGCACGATGGGACTGATCTTCTCCGACAACGCGATCAGATCTGGTATCGAGGTTTTTTCTTCCGGCGAGAGCTCCGCGGGGTCAAGTTCGAGGCCGAAAGAACCGCACATCATTGCGACGTGGGCGCGGAAGTTCAATGGGACTGTTCGCCCGGTTTGATGGTTCGGGCAGGCGGAAATATGGCCGCACATGGAGCTTGCTGGGTATGCGAGCGAGGTGCCGAACTGAATGAAGATGCGCTCGACTGCGTCGGTGTTATCCGAGGTCCAAATTTGTGGGAAGAATTGCAAGACGCCGGGATCCAGTCGTCCGCCTCCGGAGGCACATCCTTCCCAAAGAACATCGGGGAATCGTGTTGTCAAGGTCTCGAAGACTCGGTATAGGCCGAGCAAGTATGCGTGGTGAGTAGTGGGAGAGGGTGTCTCGTGTATACCTCTGTTATGGTCCCACTTCACGTAGGAGATTGCTGCACTGCTAAGAATCTCCGAGACAGAATCGATAATGAAATCTTGAACTTCACCTAGCGCAAGGTTAAGAACCAGCTGGAACCTCTGCTCTGTGCGTGGGTATTGGTTGGCGTGGAGGACCCATTCAGGGTGGTTGTTGTATAGGCTTGAATCCTTGTTTACCATTTCCGGTTCGATCCAGATTCCGAAGCGAAGGTTGGAAGACGACTTGGCCGACGTTAGAGTAACTGGTGTCAGGGCGGTGATATCATTCACCAAGGGGGCTAGACCGTTAGGAAACCGGGTCGGATTAGGAATCCAGTCACCAAGACCTGCTGTATCTGAGACGCGCGGGTACTCCTTCCCAAACCACCCGTCATCCAACACAAACAGTTTCGCGCCTAACAGAGCCGAGTCCTCTGCCAAACGATAGACGTTGCTGCTATTGATGTTGAAGTAGAGAGCTTCCCAACTGTTGAGAAGAACCGGCCGGTCACAAGTCGCAAATTTGCTTTGGATGAGGTGGTTGCGGTAGAGGCCGTGTAGGGAGCGCGATACACCCCCCAGACCGTCCTTGGAGTACACTGAAACACACTCTGGAGAGGTAAATGTCTCATTAGGGCTCAAAGACCAAGACAATTGGTGAGGATTCAAGCCGAGTTGGACGCGTGTCAGGCCCTGAGGACACTTCTCGACGTTGACAGCAAAGGAACCAGTGTAGACAAGGGAAAAGCCCCATGCCTCGCCCTGCGACTCGGTGGTGGACGGATGCGCGAGCGCGAGGAATGGATTGTGCATATGAGATGAAAACCCGGTGCTGCTTCGGAATCTGTTTGATTTCAATGTTAGCATAACTCATTTGAGTGAGGTTAAATAACCTACCCTTGAATCCCGTAATGAACCCTTCTCCTCTGCCTATGCGCTTCTCTCGCCCATTCACCACTGAGGTAAATCATATCAAGCTCCTCACAAGGCAGATCAACACTCAGGCTCGCCAAGTCTTCGATTGTAACGCTCGCGTCGCCCTTATTTGTGACGGAAACGCTCCGCACAATAGCATCGTACTTGGGGAAAACCGAGTACTTCAAATCTGCAGATATGGCGCTGTACTCGTCGTGAAGATTTATTACTAGTGTGGTAACATCCTCTTCATTGCCAAAGGTCGCTGGCAGCCCAGGCAAAGCAGGTTTGCCTTTGGTTACCGTGTGAGAACGATATTGTAGTGCTGATACGGTGTGGGACTGGCGGATCCGGATCGCAGGGCTTCGGAAGTCTCCCCGTCCTGCATCAGGGAACTCGCGACGCACGCGACCTGACATCCCAGTCCAGCCATTAACAATCGGTGTTGGATCTGGCGGCACTGGCCCGGTCGCGCTCCCACCAAAATGGTCCGATAGCAGATCGCCAGTGCTCTCGTCCACATGGAAGCGATAGGAAACATTGTTGCCGTTCAAGGCAAAGGAGGTATCGTCCGCGATGACCACTGTAGGAGAAAATATTGTGAGAAAATTTCCGACGTCGTTGAAAGTGAGTAATTGGATATGATTTGGTTTGCTTACCACTTGGGTTCGGAGGAGCTTGGGTCATGAACAACATCCTAGAAAACAAGTTTGTCAGTTAAGTCGACAACAACCATTGACTTAGGAAACACCTTACCTTTCAGAGTCACTTCAACTTCAGTCTTTTGTGTTCGAGGAAGATGGATGCTTCGCGCAACCTTGGCATTGCAGCCCAAACTTGGGTAGGGCCTCTTGTTTATGTATCATCTTGGCGTCAGATCTTCAAGCATCCTAACTTCCTAATGAGCCAAGGCCCCACATTGCTCACTTATGGAGTTTGGACTTCTGGAGTCTGTCAGTTCAGGTCGGCGTTTATGGCGTTCAACTGGCAGGATCTGGCTGCGAGACCAAACCCAACAGGAGTCCTGGGAGGCTAGGATGGGGGCATTGGCCATTTCAACATAATGGCCAAGCTCAGCCTCTCAGGATGGATGTGTTTCCCGCTCATCCAATGAGACGACTTCAAACCCGAAATGGACACCTCGACCGGTTTTACCGTTTTAGCGAAGGTTTGGGGGTTCCTTCGGTCGGGCCTCCTCAGATGATTCGCAAAGTGGGCCCTTAACCTGGTCCTGGATAAGCTCAGCCAATGCATCTCCATCAAAGCCGCGCCAGACCCGATACTCAGCAGCTAGTCGCATCAAGTGAAAATCGCAAGTGCAGGAAACGATCAGTCAGCACTGAGCAGTCAGAGTTCCCCAAAAAAGAATCGGCCAATAACAGAAGCCGAAAGCCGCTGTTGAGCTTTCCGCGGCGCTATTTCGGCGGCGTGGTGACTAGGCAGTGGGCACACTTCGCCAGCCAAGATAGAGCCACCTGCAAAACGTGAAGTAATACCGACGAACCTCCGCTAAGCGCCAAAATCCTAAACGATCAGTAAAGCATCCCTGTAGCTATACTAACAATTCATAGTTATCACATGTAAACAATCATCTCAACATCTTCGAGATGCCGTTGCACTTTGCCCAGGCGGTGGATTCTCGGTGAATTCAACATATAGCAACGCTGAACAGCCCTTGGTGGCCATGAACTTTCTGTCCACTGCTCCGGGACTTGTGAAATGGCGAAGGAAAGTGAGTGAGAGCGAAAAGAGGGTGCGTTTAAACGTTGATCACAGGCGTCTGTCCATGACATCATAGAAACACTTAGGGATATGCCTTCGCCTCAGCCACACAGTGGAGGAAGCGTGGCAGGGGCTCGTAGCTAGGCGTTGAGGTAGAGTCCGCTTCAATCAGGTCAAAGCCGCCCGCGGGGTATATGGATACTATGTCTCATCCATCGGGACTGGCATAGACTAAATCATGTATACATAGTGAGGTGATAAATGCGCTTCGCAGATATGAACGAGACACGATATAGATGTAGGCATTGTTGGCTAGAATACAAGATTTTGCCCGTTTTTGTCTTGCCTGCTTCCTCTTTGTCGCCAGACATTCCTCCTCTCTCTTGGGTCTTCGTATTCCCGCAAGTTCCTAGGTCCATCAAGAAATCACTTACTTAGGTAGGTCATGTTTCTTTCACGTTCCT
This sequence comes from Penicillium simplicissimum, assembly GCA_024706585.1. Taxonomy (NCBI): domain Eukaryota; kingdom Fungi; phylum Ascomycota; class Eurotiomycetes; order Eurotiales; family Aspergillaceae; genus Penicillium; species Penicillium simplicissimum. The sequence goes on from JAMZTW010000014.1 coordinate 692,393, forward strand.
GGTCCTCGAAGCGGTGTTGCTACCGCCTTCGAAACTCAAACTATCCTTTATTCTACAGCATCAAATCGGAGAGAGTCGGAGGGTAAAAGTCCTTCATCCAAGTTGTTGAATATCCTTGTAACTATGCGTGCGAACTGGCCATAGGGAAAATTTACGAGAAAACTAACCATCAACAGCCTACATTTTTGCCCTGCGCGGTGAATTTTCGGCGAATATAGTAAATGGTGGATTCTTCAAGCCACAAAAGAGCAATGCATTTTCGCCATACCACAAGCTAACAGTGGACATGTTCAGCCACCAGAATTCTCCGCTACGTTTGATATGCCACCCCATGGGGATCAGAGCAGTGTTCTGGATCTGAGCAGGACAGACTTTCTGGCGAGGCGGGGTTAATCGAAAGACGATTGGATGGAGAAGATTTTCCGAGTTTAACTTTGGCCTGCCCTTTCGGCTCTGGCAACTCTATTGTTGGGGCAATGGAAAGAAGCAGCCACAAGCTTTCTAGTTTCGCACGCTATGCAGACTTTCCTTCTTCCACCGGCCATGAAGCTCTCACTCCCTGTCAACCCATATCGCAATTCCTGGACATTCGCCTTTTTAGACGACGGGCAAAAATATATAAAATGCAAGCACCCCGCCTCGCTGAACAGACGTTTCAAGCAGGTCAAGCTCGGGCAGTCATCAGCCATTGACATCCATTTCTGTCTGTGATCCTTCTTTCAATCGCTTCTTTTACAAGACTACGGTCGCGTGCTTCCTATTCTTTCCATCAAGATGGAGAAAGCCGAGGTCGTTAATATCGAGGCAGTCGTTGAGGAGGGTGGCATACTCCACAAGGTCGGCAGCGACGAAATGTGGACGCAAACCGCTCTTACGACTGTCGCAAAGGACTATGACCAGGAGGAGAAGGCCATGCCGGTGATGGAGGCAATTCGCTGCCACAAGAAAGCCATGTTCTGGAGTTTGGTCATCTCCATGTGTGTTATCATGGAGGGCTTCGACACCAACCTCCTTGGCAACTTCTACGCCTATCGTAAGAAGCCAGCTCTGATGCAATAGAGCTGCTGTCGCTGACTATCGTGAAGCTTCTTTCCAGAGAAAGTATGGAGATCCCGTCCCGGTTACGCCGCAAACCCCCACAGGTTACTCCATCCCGGCTTCCTGGCAGTCCGGTTTGGGCCAAGGCTCAGGTAAGAACGGCCATCTTCTTCCTCTCAGAACCGGTGCACTAACATGGGAAACAGGTGTGGGATCAATCTTCGGTACCTTCATCAATGGTTGGCTTGTTACTGCCTTTGGACCCAGGAAAGTTGTGTTCTGCAGCCTTGTTGTCATGACTTGCTTCTTGTTTATCGTCTTCTTCGCCCCGAGCAAGGAAGTCCTCTTGGTTGGTGAAATCTTGCTCGGCTTTGAATGGGGCATTGTAGGTTTACCCTTCAGCTGCGAATTTCCAGCGCTAAGAAGTATTCCAGTTTGCGACCACTGCGCCCGCGTATGCCTCGGAGGTTCTTCCGCTTCAACTCCGTGTCTACTTCACTTCCTGGACCAACATGTGCTTCATCATCGGCCAATTCATCTCAGGTGGTGTGCTCCGTGGACTTGTTTCTCGACAAGATGAATGGGGTTATCGTATTCCTTTCGCCATTCAGTGGTTCTGGCCTGCATTCCTGATTCCTCTCGTCTGGTTCGCACCCGAGTCCCCTTATCACCTCGTTCGGAAGGGTAAGCTTAGTGATGCTGAGAAGTCTCTTCGGCGACTCCAGGGCCGGGGTCTAGACAGCAAGCGGACTTTGGCTCAGATTGTGTTCACCAACAACCTCGAACAGAAGCTCTCGGTTGGCACCAGCTACAGAGACTGTTTCAAGGGAATCGAACGCCGCCGTACTGAAATCGCCATGGTCGTGTTTGGTGGCCAGCTTGTGTGCGGTCTTTGCTTCGCATACGCTAGTACATACTTTTTCCAACAAGTCGGCCTGGATACCGAAGCTGCCTACTCCCTGGGTGTGGGAGCCAATGGTCTTGCGCTGTTTGCTTGCTTCGTCAACTGGTTCTTCTTGATGCCGTGAGTGGTTCCCGGTGGCAAGTCTCATGCATTCTTTACTCACATCAAGATAGATATTTCGGCCGTCGAACTGTCTATGTCATCGGCATGGCGGCCATGGCAATCGAGCTTTGCCTCATCGGTATTCTCAACGTCTGGACCCACATTCCATCTGTTGCGTGGACTCAGGCTATCTTGACCTTGGTCTGGACCTTCACTTTCCAACTCTCTGCTGGGCAACTCGGTAAGTCATTCAGAAAAATCTCAAATTTCCCAATAAAAACGTGAGCTAACCGGTATCTCCTACTAGGATGGGCACTTCCCGCTGAAATCGGCTCCACCCGTCTCCGACAAAAGACTGTCTGCCTTGCCCGCAATGTGTCGAATATTCTGGGCGTCGTTTGTGGTACCCTTGAGAACTACTTCATGAACCCTACTGCATGGAACCTCAAAGGCTACACAGGGTATGTCTCCCCACACCCGAATGGAATGTTCTTGGCTAATTCCTTGGCAGCTTTGTCTGGGGTGGATGTGCCATTATCGTCTTTGTTTGGGCCTACTTCCGCCTCCCAGAGACCAAGGGAAGAACCTTTGACGAACTGGACACTCTCTTCGCCAAAAAGATTCCTGCTCGCAAGTTCGCTACCACTGATGTTGACGCCTTCGACGAAGAGGAGAACAACCAGCTGGCTCAGCAGTACGCCCGCAAATAAAGGCGCTATTTCCAGACCCAGGCAATTATAGTCACCTATGTATTGTGCCTATTTATTGCTAGAACGGTGTGTGGACAAGTACGAGTTGAAGGCGTGGAAAATGTGATGCGAAGGAATTAGCTTGTACCTGAGCCTAGAGGCGTCCTCCTGCCTCCTCGTCTCCTTTTTAGTAGGGCTGCTCTTGCTTCTCTGCTCTTCAAAATTGGCCCCACGGCGGATACAGAAGTGACAGAATTGGTACATAACCTTTTCTTTAGAACCTTGAGCAGATATCTTATCTTGAATCAATGTCAATCTCTGTTGCTCTCCAAGTCCATCCCGATTCCCGAATCGGCGAATGGAAATTAGAGCTAGCTTTGTGTTATTGATAAGATAAGTTTAATTTATGGTTGGCCAATGATGCTGCTTCTTCCACGTCCCCATACTAGATCTATCAAATTATGCTGGCTATCTATTCAAGAGACATGTTCGTGGGTGGAGGAATCGCTTACTCCGCATCATTTGGAGAAGGCGGTAGCATTGCTAACGGAAGCCGTTGCCATTACGTGAAGAAAAATGGGTTGTGACCCACTACCCCCAATTGAGTGCTTCTCCGCACGCGCGTGTGTTCTCCTCACGAACTTTTTCCTTTCTCCTCATTCTGACGCTAGCACAGGGCGGGTTTGAAATCACAATCCATTTCCTCATTCCTTTTTCTCCGTCAGATGGCCTGGTTTCTATAGATTGGCTTTCCACCAAACATCCATTAGATCCGCTCAGTATCCCATCCTTGATGCCACAGTCGCGTCTTTCTCGTCTCCCGCCGTGGCTCAGCCACTGGCTTGGCTACCGCGCCGAGACTCCGGGGCCGCTGCCAGTCTGGAAGACCGCCGCATGGTCCTTCATCACGGCTTTCTGCGGGCTTTCCGTGGTACAAGCGATCTTTAATTATTCTTCTTACTTCACCTCACGGCATGTACCCGGCATTATCGCATCATATGTAAGTTGTGTGGAATTAACTTACCATCGTTGAATGACTCATATGCCTGCATTTGATCTCTTGATTGCTAACCAGCCCATTTCACAATCTATAGGGCGCATCGGCAGTCCTAGTCTTCGGCGCTATCGAAAGCCCACTAGCCCAGCCTCGCTCGTTAATCTTCGGTCACTTTTTCAGCGCCCTAACCGGCCTCTGTGTCACGAAGCTATTCAGTCTGATGCCCGATCAAGCACGCTTTGAGTCCCTGCGCTGGCTCGCAGCCTCGTTGTCAACCGCTATCGCCATTGTTGTCATGCAGCTCACCGGCACCACCCACCCACCTGCCGGTGCGACGGCTCTGCTTCCAGCCACCAACCAGGAAATCTGGGAACTCTCATGGTACTATTTACCGGTGGTGTTGCTTTCTTCAACCATGCTCATGTGCTGCGCTCTTTTGTTGAACAATAATATGCATCGCCGGTATCCTATCTTTTGGTTTACCCCCCCTGCACCACCGAAGACAACATCTGCGCCTCCACCTGGTCCTGTTCCAGGTGCGCCTTTGATGGTCGTGCCCACGTCCTCGGATGAGAAGCTGCCCAAAGACTCCGTATAGCGTGTTGAAGTTGTGACAGCTGAACGGATACACTCAAAATCTACTAAGTGATGAGCATGACTGTGATCGCATGGTATCACGCAGTCAGACCTTCTGGCTATGCCCGTCTGCGGACAAAGAAGAGTGCCGTCAAGACTTTGCTCTCTATGTCCTCAGAAATCCGGAGAAAACCGAAAAAAACACACGAGCTTGATTATACTACGATAGATCTCGGGTATCACACTGCCCCAGTGGCTTCTTTTCCTATTCACCTGGGCAGTTAATATGTCTGGGTACACGCTCGCCCTAATTTCCATTTTCTTCTATTGTGGAAGTCCCTACTGTATATAGTTCTAGGTGACCTTCAAAATCAAAACTGTTAATAGTTCTTTTTGAAGCCATACTGATCAGGTAGATCGATCCACCAAATACGAGCTAATGCTTGGTATTCAACTTCCAAACTGTGGACAAGCTAACGATCGCTCCCGAAAACACTCTGCATCAAGTAAGCTTCAATCTTGATTCCAATTGCCTAGTCCTATATCATCTCGATTTTTAGGGATTTGAGATCTGTAATCGGCGTGGTCTTCACAGAACTTCTAGAGCCTGCAGCCCCAAAGAATAGCCGTTGAGAACGAGCACACCGCCCTGAGCACGTGATAGTTTCTTCCTGCCACATACCGCCCTCATAAACTGTGCTCCGTAGTGGTCAAGGCGGTGTGGATGGTGGGTCTTGGAAGGCTGCCAAGAACGCGAATACCTTCGCGTAGTCAACTCCACTGGTTTGATAAACCAGGAGGATCACTATCGGCATCACCATCCTCATCAACATTCTAGAAGAGACTCATTGTAAGTACAGACAAGATTCTGGCCACATGAGCCCTGCACGATGACCATGATGTTCTCAGGAATCACCACATTTCGCTGTCTGGACACCACGGATGGCGGTAGATAGGACAGCGGGACCTGTGGTCCCTTGAGATCCATGCTGATGAGTGTCTTGTCTGTCGAGAAACTAATGAGAAAGCAGGTCAGCAATTTCGTGTCCTCACGACCCCAGAGTTCAACATGTACTCGTCTCGGAGATGTCATTCCAGCCTCTATTCGAGGCCCAGCATTGGCGTAGGCATCGGGGCAATGGCAGTCACCGCCTACCTAAGTTTTCTCAAGCCCAGACGAGGTGTTCTCGCCGATGACTCCAATTGAAGTCGCCAAGTCGTCGAGTTGTACCAACACGTGACAGGATCTCAGATCAATGACCTTGAAGATCTGGATGCCCCACGGGAACGCGATGTGATCCATCTTGAGACACCAATGAGCCCCACGGGGGGAGCAAGCAGCATCGAGTACTTTGCCGATAAGGCTCCCAAACGCCAAGTGTATCTGGTTGTGGATACGACCTCTGGCCCTTCTGATGGTCAGGACGCCTTCGCCCCAGGCACTGATAGTGTCATGCATCGTACGAAGTACTTCGGTGGCCACCATGATCTTCTGTGCAACCACCGGCCAAAGAAGAAGCTGGCCCAAACCACTGCATGACCAACGAACTATACCCGGTTCTGTGCTTGGAGGTATCGAGTTATGACTCGGTCTTCGAGACTCACGAACATTGGAGCTGCAAGAACAGTGGAAAATCGTGAATGCGACAGGCTTGGTGCGGTGGATCGGCAGCTGCCTTCGTGGGGTCGACATTGTCATCAAGCAGACGCTCGCGGTCGTTCGAAAAGCGAGTCTTCGCGAGAGGCATTTGCACTGGTTGCAAGAACAGATGCCGAGCGGCCTCGGACTCGTCTTTGCGCTCGAGACGAAGACGAAGGCGATGAGCCACTGCTCGACTAGGCTTCTCGATCTGTTCCAAGTTGCAATGAGCCTCGAGGCCGTCGCAAGCCAGACAGTATAGACATGCCTGATGAACCATCTGACAAAATGAGCCTTCCTCGAACGAGTGGCTGAGCCGAGCTTGTGGATGTCTTTGAAGCAGATCTACCTCACGGATCTGAAGAGTTAGCCCAGGAATGACACGCGTCCGGCTGTGATCTCTACCTCTAGGTTATGTGCAGTCCGCTATTCCAGCATGCACTCAATGACCAGCAGAGCTTGAGCCTGAGAGCCACAGAAATATGCTCATTGTCTTGAGGCTTCACAGTACTGCTTGCTCCCTCAGGTTCTGTCAAGCTCCATTGATGTTGAGAAGGATGGATACATCTGGAGGCGGTGGAAGCTAAGCTCAGGACTACGATAAGTCCCTACGATAATAACGTCAACGGTGAATATTGCCGTGCTTTCCTTGCCATGTGCCTTCCCTTCGCAATTGGCGCGTTCTTCTTCTCTTTCTTCATCTTTTCCCAGCTCCACGCGTTCTTCATCCCTTCATCCATCTTCTCCCATCTCCATCTTCCCGCATCTCCATCCCCCTGACGTTGCACGGGAACTATCTCAAAACATCATCACGAGAGTCACCTTCATACCATCAGAATGTCAGCTCTGAAGACATTTGCCGGCGAGATCGAGGGTGAGGTCCCCATCCCTGGGGCCTTGCCGCCGTATCGGCCTCAAGTTGAAGATGTCACTCGCGACTGTGAAAATGGATATCACCCAATCGAACTCTATGAAACCTTGAACGATCGCTACAAGGTCGTGCACAAGCTGGGTCATGGCACCCACTCGACAACCTGGCTCGCCGTCGACAACCAAACCGGACACCATGTCGCAGTCAAAGTTGGTACTGCGGACTCCACTACCTGCGATGGGACATGGTTCCGCCGGCTCAACCGCCCCGGCTCCTTCGATGCCAATATGATGGCATCGGTCATTCCGCCCTGTCGAGATACGTTTGTGGTCAACGGACCTCCCTTTCTGGCAAAAAAGTCAGAACAGCCAAAGAGGTCAACGAAGTCAGCAAGCGCTGAGAAGTCAGCAAGGGCTGAGAAACCAGCGAAGCCAAAGAAGCCGCAAGACTCAAAAGAGTCTAAAGAACGCATGAGAACGGCTTCGGACACCTGGGGATTAGCCTGCGCTCTGTGGGATCTCGCCGTCCTGGGACCCATTCCCTGCCCCTGTGCCTTCCGTCCCAATGAGCGGGCCACTGCGAAGGATGTGTTGGATTCAATCTGGATGACCAGATGGTCCCGTCCTTCGCATCAGAAGTTCATGGACTTGGTGAATGAGATCCGCGCCGCCATACGGGAGGATTGGGAGTCGGAGGATGCGGAGGACTGGAGCGACGCAGAGTGGTCGCTTGATCCGGAGGACGAGATGGATATGGACGGAGATGAGCCAGAGGACTCGGATGATACGGAGGACTCGGAGGATGATGAGGACTCGGAAGACGACTCGGAGGACGATTCAGACTCAGACTCGGACTCAGAGGATGAGGACATGGACGACTCCGACACGTCAGACTCAAGCTCGGATTCGGAGGACTCAAGCTCGAATTCGGAGGACTCAGACGACTCGGAGGACTTGTAAGGACAGGCCACAGTCCTTTGCACCCTCTAAGGGTTCCTCTACTCTCAATTTCCATTCCTGCCATTCCTGCCAGGACCCGCCTGTACGATAGTTCCACATTCTAATCGCAATGCTGTTCCATAAGTCTTCCAATTGTCCATCTGCTAATGGCATAAGATAAGCGGGTCTGTATCTGCTAGAGCAACGTTTAATTCCCTGAATTTCAGATGAATGCGGATCTATTCATTACTGCCTTGCTGCTAGAAGTGATGAGTCAATGGAGGATGTATCTATGAATGACGGCTTATATTCTTTTCACTCCTGGATCACCAAACAGGGTTTCTACACCTTAGAACGGGTGTTTGTGGTGAGAACTGACGTCCGAGACTTCGGTTTGCCGCGCCGGGCCACAAACGGATCCATGTGTCTAGCTAACGCCTAGATTCAACCTACGATACTCCATAATAAGCCCATTCACATCGCCCATATCTGTATGATCGTACCGAGAGAGCGCTTTGCTCCTTTCGTTCCACTCATCATCTTCGCCCTCACACTCATTCGTAGTCGACATGATCTCGTCCAGCATAATCCTAGCCAATTGCCAGAACTCAGAAGCCTGTCGGAGGAACCCAACCTGCTTCCATAGGTTCTCGGGTGTGTCTAGCAGCCCGGCGTCCTCTGGTACCCTCTCGCGCCAGATCCGACGCCAGTTCTCGAGACCTGTTTGCACGGGTGCTAGCGTGGACTCGAATACGAGAGAGTTGTGGAGATGGAACATCAGCGAGTGGATTGCTTGAGACGAGTCAGTAGCTGCTTGGGGCAACATAATCACGCTACATACCTTGAACCATGGTAAATAGATTCAGAGTTCCTAAATGGGAGTACTCCATGACAAGGTCGTCGTCAAACGAATTCTGACATACTCGCCGCACAACTGAGACCACAGAGATACGGTTCTTCCAGAACCGAGTTTGAGCCCAGCCACAAAGGTTTTCCTGGCATTCTTCTGCAGACCCGGCTTGGAAGCATGACTCGGGAGAAGCGACGTCCATCTTCAGCTCGGAAACGACCATTCGTGGGGGTGAGTTGTGCAGAATCGTGAGCGCGGCATCGATCAGGAAGATGTATGTCATTGTTCTAGATCTGTCAGTCTTGCTCCTTCCAACTGGGTATCTCGCAGTGGTTAGGGACTCACCTGATAAGCTCTTCCTTTTCCACGAACTCTGGCCATCATTCCTGTGGTGCCTCCTGCCAGCAGAGGTGGCGGTGGGAGGCTATCCTCGGTCCAATACTCCTTGCGAGCTTGAAGTCTATTAGTCTTGCGTCAGCTCAATCTGTTTTAATATACTTAGCTTACCGCCACCATTGATGCATGCCGATGACGCCTGCTTCTCGCCTGCGCTTCAACCGATCCCTCTCGTTTCTGGAGTGAGCAGACCAAATACGAGGCCTGCAAGCACTGTAACTTTCCCTTCATGCATGTCTTCGTGACCTGACCTGCTCTTGCCTCAACTCGAAAACACTCGTTGCTAAATATGAGCTCCTCGGCACAATCCAGCCATTCCCGCGCGGCTTCTGTATCTTGTTCGCGCGGGGAGAGGCATGCCCCAATAATGGCCATGACACATAACAGGGGTGGCGAGGCTGATGGAGCATGGAAAAGCGGTTTATGGACGATGGGACAATGTGGGTACCACAGCGACCAGAAGTACTCCAAGAAACGGCGGATATTTTGGGGAGAGAAGAAAGCCGAACATTTTTCTGATATTGACGGTGACCACTCTATGGTAATAGAATCATCTTTGCGTCTGTTGCGGGATATCGATCGAAGGTTATCGACAATCTCGCGCGACTTTGACTCAAGATCATCGGTCGTCTCGTCATTCACATTCTCAGAGAGCCCCCGATCATCGCCGGGTCGGGCAGATTGCGCATGTCCCTCGCCATTCAGGAGCTTTGCATCGTAGGCTTCGGCTGTCATCTTTTGACGCCGAAGAAAGGATGGACGATCGGTGAACGTGGACATTCCTCTTACGCTCGTAAAATATGCCATGTATTCCAGTCTCTCTGATGGAAAGGTATCTGACGAGACGCGGGGAAACAAGAGGAAGTCCAAAGCTGAAAAGTCCAGAGGCGAAGTTATATTGGTCGAGACATTCCCTGACAGGTCAAGCACGTTGTCGAGAAGACCATAGCTATGGTCCTCATAGCCATGTGTCTGGGAAGCTGGATCAACTCCGGGCCCATATTCCTGTTCGAGTGCATGGAATATGGGCTCTGAACTTTGGGAGTATCTCTGGCGTTTGGAGCCTCTTTCGTGTGAACCGATATTGAAGCTTGGATCATGGAATTGCCCGCGAGATTTGCAAGTTCGCTCGTGACGCCGGAGCACATCCCTAGTACTGGAGGTCAGGCACCGATCTAGTGGAGGAAGCTCCTGATTCTGAGAAAAGATACTTCCTATTGAATGCATGACTGCAGAACATGCAAACGTGCGGCCGGCTATCGGAATCTGCCAAGGATTTAAGCCAACCAACATCAATGGGTCATCTCAAAGTAAGACACATACGTGCAGCCATGTGCCGCTTCAAGTGCTCCGGCCGACTCAAGGTCGCGAGACACGTAGGACAGCAGTGCTCTGATTCCATTTTCAGTATACTAGCTTGTTCAGACTCTCGAGAGCGACAATCCTCATCTCCGGCTCGGGTTGAAGGAAAGAATGCGGAAGGACGCCCTCATGCGGGGAAGTGGAGCCGAAGTACCTGCCGAAAGCCGTTTGTTGGTCAGGCCACAAGAATTCCAATAGATAGGACCTGGTTGCCTTTGAGTAGGTCGATCTAATAGCTTGTCAGCTAGCAGGCTTCCTAGGCTAAGTCAGGTTACCTAATGTTTAGATAGTTAATGCAGTCCTTCCAGCATTATTACGCTGTATATTCCCTGCGTGAATTGGAGAAGTGCATTCTTGATTCTGTGCTTACGTCGATCAACAGCAAGGCTGAGTGTACGTCGATGGCGTAATGGCCCCAGATAAGTTGAGTGATCGGCTGCATTAATCAGCCATGACTTATAACTAAATATGAGTCTCCAGGGCTCTTCAAGGCTGAGATTCGAAATTCCAATATCTGAAAGAACAATAACCTTCATACGCTTAGGTTTGGCACGATCGTCATCCATTTGGACGGAAACAATCTACACAGACAGGACTAAACGTCGAATATTCGAAATACACAAACATGACTGCATATCGAGGAAAGATCCGGGCAGTCTTCTTTGACTTCATGGGAACATGTCTAGATTGGCATAGCAGCGTCGTGAAAGCCTTCCCTCCTGCAATCACCAACAAAACTGCATCCGACCTGGCCCTCGAGTGGCGGAAGCAGTATTTTGTCGCAAACAATCAGCGTTATCTCCAGGGCCTCGCTCCGGAAGACATTGACATCACGCTGGCTCGGGTACTCGACACCGTCCTCGAGCAATTCCAGGATGCCGAATCCCATCTCGACGCAAACGCCAAGAAGCGCCTTGTCGAAGCCTGGCATTCCCAACCAGCTTGGCCTGAAGTGCAGCAGGCGATACACAGCATCCGAGAGGATCTTGGACTCGAGGTCTTTGTTCACGCGAACGGCACGACTCGGCTTCAACTTGATCTTACGCGGTCTTCAGGGTTGAACTTCAACATGTTGTTCTCCAGTCAGCTCCTGGGCGTGTACAAACCTAGCCCCGAAGCGTACCAGAGGGCCTTGCAATTGGTCAAGCTTCAACCAGAGGAGGTGGTATTGGTTGCGGCGCATGCTTATGATTTGCGAGGAGCTCAGAACGTTGGGATGAGGACGATTTACATACATCGATGGACCGACGATATCGATGAAGATATGGAGAAGGTGAAGACTGAGTTCGATTTCTACTTGAATGACATGAAGACTCTTGGGGATGTAATTGCAAGACTTTGAGTCCAGGGCATGGACGAAGATTTCCACAGGATCCTCATTAGGTACTGCGACATGTAATCTTCACGGTCGGAATCCTGATTTTTGCAGTCATGTTGTTTTGTGATTCTGTGATTAAGAAAGACAAGAGCCCGGGTAGCAGGAGTGATCTAAAGTTGTTGAACAAGCTCGTACAATTTGAAGCCGGATAGGTTCCAAGCACTAGGACGTGAATGTGTCCCGGCAGGTACTGGGTGATTCCACGAGGCAAAGTGGTGCTTCTGCCTGCTCATCTCAATAAATATTACACTGAACCCCTTCGGATGTCAATTACCATACAGAGTCGAGGAACCCTGCGCTAATGATAGCCGAAATGACCGAAATAAATTAAACCGGATACGCCAAGGAGAACACGGAGGGTCGGAAATGAGACCCTGGGTGCGCCGCTGTCAGATCTTTGAATGAAGCTTGGGAAGGGGGGCCATTGGGGGCAGATGACGGGCCTCTTATGAAAAGACCTTGCCCTTGGACAACTTGGAGTCATTTGTTAGCTATACTTTCTCCCGGGTTTTGAAGTTCCTGACTATCATGGGCAACTTCACCATCGTAAACGGCCAGATCTACACACCAGGTCTGGCCATCATTGACGCCCCACAGCCAAACACGCCGCTTGGAGGAGGCAAGTCAACCGCGCCGATCATGCTTGGAGAGATCAGTCAAACTGACACGCTGCCCAGAAAACCTTCAGGTCGCGATCGATGTCTCGGGCAATGGCAAACTGCCTTGGCCACCAACCACGCAGTCCGCCAACTCGCCAACTCTCTTCCACAACATCACCCTGTTTCTGACCTCCGAAACCTTGTCGCACAACTTGACCATCTCCAATGGCACCGAGCCGAAGAATAACGGCACCGGCTATGTCGGGCCGGTGTTGGACTTGGAGCCCTCGTCCACGGTGAAGCACGTCAACTGGGTGTGGCCCAAATGCCTCGTGGGCGATGGCACGAGTGGATCGGCCCGGGGCGCGTACAACATTTCCATACACCAGTCTTTTCGCTGGAATGGCACGGATTATTATACGGTCTTTGACCTGCCTATCTCGGTGACGAATAGCATCTCGGAGAGCCCCGAGCGGGTGGACTGTGCCTTGCTGGAGAACAAACTCCTCAGCGTGGCTGAGATCGAGAAGAGTTCTGACATACTGCCGGGACAGCCTTGGGTTGGGGCAGGCGCAGCGACAACCACATCGTCGACGAAGACGAGCGCTGGGGCGAACGTGAGGGGGAAGAAGACGATTATGCGCCTTGCGACCGTGGGAACGGCCTTGAGCGCCCTCCTTTACGCGCTGTGATGACGCGGCGAGGGAGGTACCCCCTTGAATTTGGCGCTACCATTTCTATTCTTGTCTGAAAACCACTTTTTGGCATGTCTGCCTAGTATAGACGGAACAGGTTGTACAGTATTATCCTCTATGTGAGGTTCAATTGAATCGACATCCAATTCCAATGGCCCTACTGATCGTCATCTATCAGCGCTATCCTGACATCCTGTAGATCGGATCTCGTCCCACGGGCGATCTCCCTCGATTGGGCATCGGAAGTATGAAGGGCTTCTTTCAAGCTGGGGGATTACCCCTTGAAATGCAACGGCTTTGACACGCCAACCCGCTGGAGTCTTGGATGTCTGGGCAATTTCTAGGCACAAAGCATGCTCCTTCCGTCTCCTCCTTCTTCTATCCGGCCATATCCGCCCCAAACCCAAACTCCCACTGCAATATGAGCACTACCTCACAGCTTGATCATTCGCAGCCCAGCTAATCGTCCTGTCGCTCGTTGCGACGTCCCCTCCTTATGAAGAACCCCTTGACCTCTTATCCGCGGACTTTGCGCCGGGCGCTGGTTCGAAATCGTATTGTTCGCGCGCTACTCGTCCTCTTCATAACATGGAATCTCGTCGAGCTCCACCTGGTCCTGCGCCGCGTCTCCGAAACGGACATCATCTACCGCGAACAACCACGCCGCCAGGAAAGGATATACATTGCGATGGTCAACTGGAACAATGAATACATCTTACGAAGTCATCTGAGCCAGGCTATCATCGAGCTTGCTTGGAAATTAGGACCGGAGAATATTTATATCAGTATCTATGAGAGTGGCAGCTATGATAATACCAAGGGAGCGCTGGTGGAACTCGACGCGGAACTCGATCGTCTTCATGTACCGCGGAATATCACCCTGTCGCCTATCACACACGCAGATGAAATCGCGGCGCCTCCCGAGGGTGAGGGGTGGGTGGTCACGCCGCGAGGGAAGAAAGAGCTCAGGCGAATTCCATACTTGTCGCGAGTGCGAAATTACAGCCTGGAACCGCTGCATGAACTAGCCAAGCAGGGGATACATTTTGATAAGATCTTGTTCCTCAATGATGTCGTGTTTACGGTTCGTCGATCCACTTCATGCGTCCAAAGGCTCATAGCCTTTAAGTGGAATTGCCGAGTTGACCTGGAATCTAGTCAAGCGACGTCTTTGAGCTCCTCGACACCAATAACGGGGACTATGCCGCGGCATGCTCGTTGGATTTCTCAAAGCCGCCTTACTACTATGACACATTTGCTCTCCGCGATGCCAGCGGCCATGAGGCTGTCATGCCTACCTGGCCATTTTTCCGCGAATCGTCATCACGTTACGCCATGAAGAACTTACTACCAGTCCCGGTGAAGAGCTGCTGGAATGGAATGGGTATGTATTCACTAATCTGATTCTCTCTCTCTCTCTCTCTCTCTGGGCGCGAGCTGAAAATTAACGCAGTGGCGATGCCTGCTGCACCGTTCCTGGCGAGTCCACCACTTCGCTTCCGGGGTATCCCCGATTCCCTGGCCTCTTCTCATTTGGAAGGCTCGGAGTGCTGCCTCATCCATGCAGATAATCCGCTCTCCGCACAACATGGAGTCTATTTGAATCCTCTCGTGCGCGTTGGATACACCACAGCGGCTTATGTTGCCGTGAATCCCCTCTTGAACTGGCTAACTCCCAACGCAATATTGCGAGGATTGTGGTTGAACAGGATACGTCGCTGGACGACGTTTCCTCGCTTCAAGGAGAGGGCAGTTCACAACCAAATCGCTCGTTGGACTAGCTTGTCTCCTGATAACAGAGAGCCTGGGGAATTTTGTGTCATCAACGAAATGCAAGTCCTTGACCCGCGAGGATGGTACCATGTGTAGCTAGTCCCTAAGAAATGAAAAGAAACTCTGCTTTAATATACTTTCTTTGGTGAGTTTATGCTCAAGCTTGTAAGAATTGTGTTGCTCTTTGATGCTAACTACTCCTTGACCCTTCGCTTCACCTGAACCTCAAAGTCGACAGGTTTCACGAACCAGTAGTTTTGAGTAGTCCAAATCTTCTTCAAGGGAACGAATTCGAAATCCCGAATAAGTCGTGGGATCAACTTTGACATCTCCAGGATCGAGATGTGCTTGCCTAAGCACGTCCTTGCGCCCAAACCGAACTAGAAGGGTCAACTAGTCAGTTCCATTCCACGATGAAGGAGGGTAGACAGTAACTCACTGGCATGTACATCTGGTTCATGTCTCTCAACTTGTCAGGTTGACTTTCTGCTTCAAGCCACCTTTCAGGCCGAAACACCTTCGCGTTAGGAAACACTCGCTCGTCGTAGTGTGCCACCCAAGTATTCGCGCCAACAGTGGTACCCTCAGGGAAGAATCGACCACCTATCTGAGCACCCCCGGCAGGGACCACTCTCCACATTGGCAAGCCAGTAGCACTATGCATTCTCAGCGCTTCCTTCATGACAGCCTGGAAGTAAGGCATATCCTGGCTTTCCTTGAAAGTGATATTCCCATTCCATCTCGCCGTGAAATCGTCAATTTCAGCAACCAGCTTGCACAGACTATCCGGGCTCTGCAAAAGATGCCACATGATACTCGACAAGCTGATCGCAGTTGTGTCAGATCCGGCCGTCACATTGGACAAGCCCATAATAAAGAGATGATACTCGGTGACTTTCTCGGGGTTCTTTTCGTGGGCTAGCATCAACTTCTCTAGAAAACCTTGGGTTCGAGAGGTTTCTGGTGCTTCGGCGTCGGGTTTCTTGGCTTGATATTTCTGAATCTTTTCTTGGACGAATTTGCTGATGTAGGCCCTTCCGCCAGCGCCGGACCATTTGAATTTGCTGAGGAGGCCGAAGAGGCGTGGGTGCCATTCGGGGTAGATTCCCACCATGGTGCTGTACATCAGCACCTTGTGAACGGCTTGTATAGCTCCGTCTATGTCGTCACCTCGATCCAAAAAGCCTACCAGAGTTAACGATGATTAGAACTGACGGATAAAAAGACAATGACATACCGAACCGCTCGCCAAATGTGATATTCCCAATGACATCGAAGGCGTAGCATTGGAACCAATGGCCGAGATTGAAAGTCTCTTTGCTGTTGGCAAATTCCGCGAGGCGGTTGATGAACAAGTCGGCACAATGATCCACGAAAGGTTCATAGTGAACAAGCGAGCTCATAGAATACAAGCTGGTGAAGCGCTTTCGAGTATCGGCTTTAGGCGCTGTTAGCGAACGTATCGCCATGTGCAAAAGGGCTGTTGGCGTTACCGTGTCGCTTGATATCACGATCCGCAAATACAGTCCACTGCTTTGGATGTTTCCACCCATCGTACCATGCTGACTTGGCGAAGTGAGAGCCTGTTCCATACACCGTTCGGATCGCAGAGATATCGCTGATACTATACTGATTGGGGGCGATGCGGACAATGGGCCCGTACTTTCGATGCAACTCAATGTTTTCATGCTCAAACTTCCCATGGCGCACCTTGCTGAAGTACCAGAGGGACGTGAACCGAGTCCAGAATGGACCGGGAATGTCTTTCAGAGGCGAGACGAGCGATCGGCCGAGCCATCGGACAAGTTGAACAAACAGTAAGAGAAGAGGAAGAAGGATGAAAAGATGTGTGTGCATCTTGGAGTATGCAGAGAACTATTTGAAGGACCTGCCCATATCTGCAGAATCTGAAGACTCCAGGTGAGTTCTTATACTCTCGACTCTGGGGTATCTAAACGTGGGGGAACAGCATTCCTAGGATCCGCCCCCACCCCCACCACTTTCCACTTGGAGTCTTCAGGCATACTTGGAGGTCACTACACTTACGGACTGGAGATACTATTGGCCTTTCGGATCATTCGGGAGGGACTGATTTCCATTGATCGGAGAGAAAGAGATGATAACCCTGTAATAGAGGAATTTGTAAAAACTTAGCCTGTCCAAACCTTCCGTCGCCTGCGAGGACCCGAAGCTTAGGCATCGAATGGATCATCCGTGTTCCTTAAGAAAGTAACATATTGCCTGTAGCCTATCAATCAGGTTGTCGGCAACCCGACTTTCTCCTGCTTTGCCTTGACAAGGTTTTGCTCCATCGCTGATGCCCACAAACACCACCAACATTGCAGCATAGGCAGCAGTACATGCGACGATGTCCTTTCCTTTGGATCTGACGAAGTCAAAGACCCTGCCAATCTGACCGCAACCATTAAAACAAAGCAGACCGCAGTGGTTAAGCTGTCAACCCACGTAGGATGCAAGACCATGATCACCATCGGAACGACGATCGCAAGTCCGCCACTAAGAGCCATGGCCAGACGAACCCAAACGTTTTGCTTAGCCGATGGAAATATCCTGCTCTAAGATTCCTGACCCTGTGACTATTAAGAACATGCAGTGGATGCTTAGCTCTCATTTATCGCCTGAATAAGGTGGTTTATTTTCTGACCTTCTTCGGATTGTGGTGCTAGCTTCTCCAATTTTGATCGTTGACCATTGATCTCAATCATCCGAAGGCTGACAGGTAGTAGGTCGTAGGTCCATTTTGCCAAAGATCCAGCTCGATCTGTTGTGAAAGATATGGTGATCCTCGATAGCTTTGTCAGTTCCGATGCCCAACGCACTGCTACTCAGAACGGTTCTAGGACTGCCGTCAAGAGCAAAGCTATTCTTGTTGAACCAAGTATTGAGTTTGTACACAGTTCAAAATAGTCACATGTTCCCAAAGTGAATAGCCCCGTAGACACCACTTTTCACCAAAGCGCCAAAGAATAGAGTAAGAAGAGAGATAAGGAACAGCCAAACATATGAGATCCTTTGATCACGGCTGGCTGAGAACCAGTCTGCAGACCCCCCAAATCAAGAATTGGACATCGACATCGGATCATCACTTCATTTCTTATCTCCCCACAGTCCGACAACCCCCACCGACAGAGCCAGACCCGAAAGCCACGCCCGGGCCCGTTGTAGTCGGCGCTCCTTGTCCATCTCACGCCGGACGCTCTCGCCATTGACATCGTCCTCGGCCTCGACAACGACCAGGTCTTCATCCTTCTTTGCGGAGGGGGTCCTGCTCAAAGACATGCAGGTGGTGTCGTAGACGATGCTGAGGAACCAGTTCTTCAGACCCATCTGTCGGTTAAACCAGAGGTCCAGGCCATAGGAGCTGACAGTGGACGCAACACACATCCAAATGAGGAAGGGATGCTGGCGGCGCGGAGGCGAAACGCAGTAGGCAAACAAGAGACAGGTATTTGCAAGGCTGGACAGTCGCAGCGCATGCTTGCGGTTGAGGCGCTTCACCTCGGTGAGGCAGCGGGAGGCGGTGGTGGAGGTTGGTAGGAGCTGGAGAGAGGAGATAGTAATGGTCGCGGTGGAGTATGATAGGCCCTGGAAGATTTCAAGGCGAAGAATTAGTTATGAGACGACACCTGCCAAGGGGGTTTGTCGTGGTCTGTTGCTTACCGTCAGAAGGCCGAGCGACACCGTGCCGACAAATTTGGAGATGGTGATGGGGCAGGCCATGACGGCGATGGAAGGAATGCGCGACCGGTGGGAATCAATTCGAAAGGGACACGCGATAGGCTTCGAGGTTTTATAACCTAGAGCTCAATGAGGGGGCGCATGAGGAGGAGGGGAGAGAAGTTGGGGAGAGTCTTGGGGTGGTGATGACGTGCACGCGCCATCCAATCAGCGACTGCACGTTGTTCATCTGGTTGTCCTCCGAGGATGAGCTGGATTATAGCCCCAGACATGAGGCGGTAAGAGGTGAAGTGGGCGATGAGCGAGCTTGATACTGCTTCATCCGATTACCCAGGCAGTATGGCATATCATCACTAGCGGATCGAAAGTCTACCAGGACACTGAAGTTGGCCATATTCACGGTTCACCCTTGGTGACTGTCGCTACAGTCCAGCATATTGCTACCCCAGACAGGAGGAAGGAGGGGATGCTGGAGTTGATCCCATTGGCCATTTCAGTATTTAGATTCACTGATTTCCACGGCAGGTGTGTAGCTCATATTTGGTAATAACATTAGATCACGTTAAGCTCTTTATGATCGTTATGTTTTAATGCCAAAAATCGAGCGGCACAACGCAAGCGGCAGCTTTTCCGAGTGAGCCGAGGCTCAACTGCGGTGTGGGGAAAAGGCGACGGGGGCACGCTGGCCTCCGCAAAGTCGATATATCACCACCTCTGCATACTCTCTCTACGTGGTATCTTGCTAATCAGTGCTTCCCATCTCCCATACAATACATCCCATTATGCCTCTACACAAGTCCGAGTACATTAGCGACATCTGGAAGGATGGCATCTTTGGTACACCCTTCCCTCTCCGTTCTGGCTAAGCTCAAAACAACTGACCCTTTTCCCCAGCCAACAAGGTCGTCTTCTGCACAGGCGGTGCTGGCACAATCTGCAGTGCTCAGGTTCGTGCCTTGGTTCACCTCGGAGCCAACGCGTGTATCATCGGTCGCAATGTAGAGAAGACCGAGACTGTGGCTAAGGACATTGCCACCTCGCGCCCTGGCGCCAAGGTCATTGGCATTGGTGCCGTCGATGTTCGAAAGTACGATGACCTTAAGGCTGCCGTGGAGCGCTGCGTCAAGGAGCTTGGTGCTATCGACTATGTGATGTAAGCTTGTTACTTGAACACCAGCGAGTCCGGATTCGTGTCGTCTATACTAATGCTCCTACTAGTGCCGGTGCGGCAGGTAACTTCCTCGCCTCGATTGAGCAGCTCTCCGTCAACGCGTTCAAGTCTGTTATGGACATTGACGTGATTGGATCTTACAACACCCTGAAGGCTACTTTGCCTTACCTGGTCGAGTCTGGCGGTAAGCACAGAATGGACTCAGAGACCCGTAAGTACAACGCTCCCCTTTTCTCGTCGCGCTGCAGTTTTTAACCCCATCTACAGTCAAGCCTGCCCCTGGTGGCACTGGCGGCAGAATTATCTTCGTCAGCGCGACTCTTCATTACCGTGGTATGCCCTTCCAGACCCACGTCTCCGTGGCCAAGGCTGGCATCGACTCCCTCTCCAACTCCGTGGCCATCGAGTATGGTCCTCGCGGCGTGACGTCAAATATTATTGCCCCTGGCCCCATCGCCCAGACAGAGGTAAGGATTACCAGATCATATGCCCACAAGACTACAACTAACAGTATACACAGGGCTTGGACCGTCTGCTCCCATCCGACGCCAAGGCTGCCTATACCAGATCCCAGCCCCTGGGCCGCTTCGGACATGTCCGCGATATTGCCGATGCCACCGTTTATCTCTTCTCCGATGCGGGAAGCTATGTGACCGGCCAGACCCTCGTTGGTAAGTGAATCGCTATCCCAGAAAGTAACCTCAAACAAGTGCTAATATTCCCACAGTCGACGGTGCGAACTGGCGGATGTCTGGCGGCCTTGCCACCAATGGAAACCTGCAATACCCCGACTTCCTTCTGTCAGGAAAGGAGGTTGCTAACGTGACGGGCAAGAAGAAGTCGAAGCTTTGAGTTGATGGAAGTTTCCACCACGCATTTTGAGCAGATAAATGCTGCCTTTGTACTATCTTCGGTGGCTATCGCGAAATTCGATAGAGATTATCCACATACATTACAAAACCATTCTTGGTCCATACCTTAACAACGGCAAAATGTTTAGGGAATTACTAAATTCACCCCCCTTCTGCATATTTTGCCCCCCTTCCTGACTAAGAATGCCTAAAGATACCTTTCAATGCCTGAATTTCAGGAAATCAGGCATCAAGATAGAAATAATCGATAATCCAAGATAGTAGACCTGATTCCTAACAGCCCTAGTCACCCTTCACCGCGTTTACTCGTCTACTTTTTGGTGTTATCTATATCATTCAAGGATATATAGCATTTATACGTAAAGAAGACCTAATACTAAACTATAAGAACTAAAGTAGTAGAATATTCGAAAGAGTAGTTGGAAGAGTAGTTGGAAGAGGATACTAGGGGATTTCAGGCAGGAAAGGGGGGGGGGCGAAATATGCAGAGGGGGAGTCAATTTAGTAATCCCCTATGTTTAGCTTGGGCTGGGAAACTTTCGTCTTTCAACATGGGTTCGCAGAAAATAGGGATTCGGTGAAAAGTCACCCTAAACTCCTAGACTCATGAGTTTATCTTAAGCCGCCAAGCTAACTTGCCAGGCCGCATATCACAAACCACCGATGCCGGCCTCGGACGGGTTTCTGGTCCTCTAACAATTCGAGTCGAGGATGGAGATGCAGAATCCTACAATTGATGCTCCCTCAAATTAGGTTAGCAGATGCCATAATGCTTGTTCCTGACAAGCTCAAAAACGGCCAGCTGAGGCAGGATAGTGTCTGGAAGTATAGTGTCAAGTGACCCACGAGGTGCAATCTTACCCAGTGTTGACTACTCTCTGCTAGCTGAGGTAGTAGATCAACCTCACCATAGGCGTATCTACACTTACCCGTGAGAATCATTCGAAATCCGACTGCTCTTAGTCCCTGTGCCAAAACCCGGCTATTCCCATACGCCCGACGTCCGTGACTTTACTGCATTGCTGGGGCAGAGTAGTGAAATACAGCCACAAGAGAAGTCGGCTTCCGACTTCGAGGAACCGCCTTATACACTCTCGTGGTGCTCGAGAGACTTCACAGCTGGCTATAAAAACAGTGCTGTATCTTCTTTATGATACCACCGTCTTTCCTCTCTTGCTCTTTCTGTAGAGAATCATGTTTCAGAGAGTGAAGCCAGACTAACGAATAACTGATTCAGTGCATATGACGCGGTGTCCATCATCGACGACAGATGAATTTCCCATCCAAATATAAATTGTTGCATTGTCCAGTAGAATAAGGGAAAGTGTGCGAATAGACGGAAAAAACTGATATTCGAAAATTCTCATTGGTTACTCATCGAAGAGAGTAACTACATCGACTAAGTCTTTAAACCACCAAACAAGTGTCCCATTCCGCGGCAAATATAACCATTCGGAGTCCGCCAATTGCCCAGCAAAAGGGTCATATGTTGCAACCTCCTTCACATAATACTTATGCTCAGTAAAGGTACTCTGTTGGATGCGTATTGGCGCAGGTATGGGCGGCGTTAACTCCCAGCTCGGATGAAGCCGGCCAACGGATTCGATCTCTCCGTCCTTATAGTAGAGAAGCACCCCACGACAAGGGCGATGCGCCGCTCGTTGGTCTCGACAAACTCGTACGCTTTCAAGATTATCTAATGCAGCCCTGCTCATGAAAAATCGACGTGCACAATAAATCTCCGAATCAGCGGGCAACTTGTAGTCGTAGAGCGGTGGGTTCGGCGCTGGATCTTTCGCGTGCATTTCTGGATCGCAGGTCACGCCGAAAGCCGTCATAGAACCACGGCCCCCTGGGCATCCGCCGTTGTGAATTATACCGGAGATAGCGCCATCCCCTTTTTTTCGGAGAGGGTGGTATGCATATTGATGGCTGACGCCGGAAGGCAGGTGGGGCCCAAAAGTGACAAGTCTCTTCCGCGACGTCAAAAGCTTTCAATGTTCGTTAGCTCTTAGAACCGACGGGAGCTGCCGAGGGAACTTACTATCAAGTTTGGGTTGCGGAACCGGGGATCTTGGAATTCGCGAACCCAGGCATTTTCAATCACTTCTCCGGCCTTCAGTGGGATGCATATCCAACCACTTGAACCTTCTATACTAGATGTTCTCGGGGTTTTGAGAGGCTCGCCAATATTGAGGGGCTGGGGGCATCCTAGTGCCGCGACAGAAGAGCAGATTTCCCATACGTCCGAGCCATTGCAGCGTGCGAGAAGCCACTTGGTATTAGAATCCATTCTCACATAATGCAACCCATTAAGCTCATGTCCGTACACGTTCCAGGGCTGCAGTATCGGAGGATTTGGAAGTTTCCACAGCGATTTACCAACCGACTCAGCTTCCTTAGGATGCATACTTCTAACGAAGATACCCTGTGTATTTCAGCAGCAATTCCCTTGAGGGGATGGTAGACGTACATCGAATTGCACATAGATCTCTGCGTTTACGTCCTTGATATCTAAAATTTCATACCATGGGGACCCGTCCGACGAGGCTCTTGAGTCTCCGTTGAGAAACTGTATCCCGAGTACTCCGATATGGTCGACAGAGAGAACTACCCTTTTGATGCCGGAAGGCACTACCAGCGCTTTTTCCCCCTGTGACAGTTCTAGTGGATCGTTGGTTATCCACGACACGTAGGAGCGGCCGTGATAGACCGTCCGAGCGACGTGTATGGTACCAGCTAATCTGATACAATCGGGCTGGCGAGCGCGGGAATTCCTCAATTCTTCCAACAGTCGACGAGTCGCTCCTAGTACCATCAGGTACCAGATCGGACCTACGAAGTCAGCAATCACGAGCTGAATCTCAGTAGGCAGCCGCTCAAACAGGGGTTGTCTGAAGGTGCTTTGGAGGATATCTCGAGAGAAATCACTTAGGAGCCCCTCCCGCACAGACGAACTATTTCCATAGATCTCTATGGGATAATGGCGGGGCTCCGTGGCATCTGCAAAGCGCCGAAGATGACCGAGCGTCGGCTTGCTCAAGGCGTCATGGCTTTGAAAGAGAAGTTTGTAACACATTACATGGAACCAGACGAATCTTTCCTGTGCTAGCACTTTGAAGGACATTCCGACTCTGGGCATTTTCGGGACAGCAAATCGCCTGCAATCAAGATCTACGCGGGGTTAGAAAGGTCTTCCAGGCATTCAGGAGCAGCTGTACCCATGATCGCAACGCCTGGCTTTGCAGATCCGCGACATAGTAAGCACCGGCTTCGATACACCTCCAGTATTGGGGCTGTCTCATCGCCCTCCTGTCTGTAGCGCATGATGAATCAAGTTGAGAAAAGCGACCTTCGAAGTCGTGACGTCCAGCGCGGGGGAAGCCTCTACCTTGGCAAAGGCCGTGTGCGGTGTCGCTTGTCCTCGTATTCGCGAATGTCGCAATTTAGGCCCGCCGAAGGTCTTGGCCCGAGGTGTGGTCTCACACCCTGTCTTGTCTCTTACTGAATATTTGGAAGAAACAGATAAGTCTCTTATTTTTATTCACACCTAGCACTAATATCTAGGTCTTAGGGATTTACAGGATTTAAAAGAAAAAGCGATGGGGCGTAGAACCTAAGGGAGAATCTACGTATCGGAAGACGGGGGAAGATCTCTCCAATATTGAACGAAGTGAGATAGCGGAGAGAAGGAGAGAAACAATAAGACAAGAGGGATATACAATAAGACAAGAGGGATATCCCGCTAGCCCTAGCAAATAAGGGAAACATCCGAGGGAGGGAATCTCCATCAAAACAGCTTTCTTGGTTTTTATATGCTAGGTTGTACCAGCACACTTCTTTTCTTTTTCCCTTGGTAAATCCTTCAACTCCTTTGACTCTCGTTCTCCCGACCGAACACCGAGATACTTCGTACTGGTCCACCTACTGCAGCAATCCTTCGTACCCAGAATGACTTCTCCGCAAATGCCGTCGCTTAACCTCACTGTATTCCGAGGGTTCCCTGATAAGGGGTGCTTTTTATGGTCACCCTTCGTCACCAAGCTGGAAGCTCGCCTTCGCTTTGCCAAAATCTCCTATCATACCGAACCTGGCTCAATTCTGAAGGCTCCTCGTGGCAAAGTACCATATATCTTGGTTGACTGGGGAGACGGTAACCGTGACGTTTTGGCCGACTCGGCCCTGATATCCCTGACTTTGGTTCTGTCCGGGTGCATAGAAGATCTCAACGTCAATCTAACGCTATCTCAGAAGCTGCAAGATTTATCGATCAGGGCTTTGCTCGAGGATAAACTCTACTTCTATCAGGTACAAAAGTTCCTTGATTCGACTTCGACATAGGATACCACGCAGGATTCACAGAAGCTGACATCTACTTTTATAGTGCTACGAACGATGGGTGTTGAACTTCTACACAATGCGGTCTAAAATTCTTGGAGCTCTGCCCTGGCTCCTCCAAGTCATTGTAGGAAGTCTCATCTACCGCAAGATGGTGCGGACTCTTGAGGGTCCAGGTACCTTGAAGTTCAGCACAGCCGAGATCTTCTGCCTCCGCTTCGAGGTCTGGGAAACACTCAACAACCACATGACCACAATTAGCTGGCCCAAAGACGAAGATTGTCCCTTCTGGGTGCTAGGTGGTGATGCTCCGACCGAGGCAGATGCTACTGTGTTCGGTTCCATTGTGTCTAGCCTCGTATGCGATGCGTCAGTGGCTGTTCCTTTCTTGACTTGGTGAGATTATGACTTACTTCTCAACAGGGCACCAGGCACTAAGGATCAGGTGAAGAGCTATCCTATTCTTCTTGATTATGCTCAAAGAATTCACAAGAATTACTTCCCAGACTACGAGCCGTGGGAGTAAGCGAACATAGTCAGCCGACTGTCGTGACTCAATGATGGTATCTTCTCAGCCTGGGTCCCTAAGTACACCAAGCTAGGGATCTAATTGTAATGGAGTGAAAATCTACTTGGTGACAAAAGTTCTACTTCAGGTGTTCAACAAGACAATTGGTCTTTTTTGCAGTGATACTACCAAAATACACTTTTGTTTCTCTCAATCTCCTGATACCTGCCTAAATGTCAAGCCACCCTGTGCACAACCTATAACATGAATTTCTGCGTGCGCACTGATGTATCAGCTCTCTAAATTTTTATGAATCGATGCGTTCATGCATGAAATTTGCCTGGGCTTGTAGCTGATCTCGTAGCATGCAATTGAGAATTTCATAGATTTGTTGACGATGAGCAGATGAGCCCAGACACTGAGCTTCTTGCACACGAGCAGAAAACTGATGGAGTGCGTTCTCGACCCTTCGCATCTCTTCGATCGCCATTTGGCTTCGAATTTGCGTTTGCAGCGCAGTGTCAACAGTGGATTCACTCATTGTTATTGGCATCGCGAGTACCAGCTCGCATTGATCGTAGTCATCACTGGATGAGGTCGAGAAAGGGCCTTGTTCGTGGATTATTCTCCTAGGTTTCGTCGTCACGAAGCATCCATGGCCCGGTACCAGGCTACAACTCGATCACATATCATGACAAGTAACTGGACAGAGTGAACGAGGGAGCAGGAACATTGCAGAACTTGTGACATCAACTCTAGAGCCCCTCGATAAATTCTCAGGGCATCGTCCATTCTGCGAGCTTGGGCTTGCAATATGTCGGGGCTATGATGAGTTGAATAGCCGTCCTCAGTGGTGGATAGACACATAGATGGTGGGACACAAAGTCTCTGTAGCGTGTTCAAGATGGATCGAGTACAGATCCGATTCTCATCCGAGCAGGTTCCATTGCGCTCATGTATGCTTGCCACTTGACGGTCCGCCAGGTTGGTTGTCGATACGGAAGCTGTGTCCATCACCATGTCCTGTTTTGAGTGCGTTGGTATCTCCGTGGCTACAGTATGCATGGGAATTATGGATATATACGAGTCCCCGTTTGATCACTCACATGTCAGGAAAACAGCTGGCGGGCATGCCATTAGCCAAGCTCACGATTTGGGTCAGGGATACTCGCGAGGACTCAACGTGAGCCTGGAAGAGTTCCCTGCAATGGAATGCACCTCCGAGTCTGTCGGTTTTGAATCAGATGAGGGCAAATCCCACATGTCATCGGTGCATATTTTGGAAGAGCTTTCTAAACTGGACAATGTGGTGATACAATTTGCCCGTCGTTACAAGGGGAATTCCTACACATAGCCTGTCGGTCCACTTTCTGCGCTGGCCGACTCGATGAAATTACGATTGAGATCGATTACCAATGAGGCATTTGAGAAGGGGCTGAGATAGAAGCGGGGGGCAACCCAAGACCTTGGTAGATTTGTTTACTATTTTTGTTCAATTCACGCAAGCTTTCTTCCAATACTGGAGACCTAGGATTTGAAGATCTTGGATTAAAAATAGCGCTTTGTGCATGAGGCCAATCTTCTGTGGATACAAATCACATCCATGGGTTCAAGGACCTGAACAATCCCCATTGTCACTGCAAGACACATCCTTACAAAGGGAGTGCAGACAAAGCCCACCAACATTTTATTTCCAAGGGTTTTCATTTTTATGAATAGCTCGCTCCTAGTGAATTAGCGCACAGTTTGAGAATCACTATAAAATCCGGAAAGTCCCTACCTAAAACACCATCCTTCATAAAGTTAGACTAGGAAAATCTAGCTGCACGTGCTTCTTCGCATGTACGATATCAAAGTCAGTCCGGACTCGATTTTCTTCACCCTGGAAAAGAATCGTCCGCGAACAACCACAACTCGAGAAGCTGAAATGGCGCCTTCTCAGGTTCCCGCGGGTCCTAAGCCCAACCCGGGGCACGGGAAGGCAAAGCCTCGGCGCAGCAAACGAACAATTGCTCTAGCGAAGCAACAAAAGAAGCAATTGATGAAGCAGATCGCCAAATTGGAGCTCCATCAGGAACTCGGCGACGAAAAGGCCGAGCATGATGCCACGAAGGCGATGGCCGACAGATTGCGGCTTCAGCACAAGGACCTTGTCACCCGACTAGACGAGGCCGAGACGGCTGTCGCCAATGCGGAATCGCGCGCCTGGGACAGCGAAAAGGAGACCGTCAAGCTGCGAGAATCTCTTTCCAAATTGAGAGCAGTCGCACAAAACAATGAAGCCTACATAGCACTCATGGCAGACGAAAATCAGCAACTGGAAGCGGCCAACGCGAGGATTGCGGCCAGGGCTGTCGCACGTGAGGGTGAGCTCCGCTGGGAGATTGAAGTGATGGAAGAACAAGCACGGCACCTAGAACAATCGCTCGGTATAGCCTACAAGAGTGTCCAAGAGTATGGCATTCTGTTCCAGAAGAACACCGCAGACTGGGCAGAGCTGGCAGGCTTCTTGAATAAGCACAGAGCTGAGGACGGCGACAGGGTTCAAGAGCTCCAGCATTCAATCGCGGGGTATTATGAGGCCATTGAGGGGTTGGAAGATGAAGCCAACAGGCTTTTTCAAGCGGGAGAGGAGCGAATCGCACGCAATAGGCTTCGCCGGGATAAACTAACAAGAGGAGCCAGCCCAGAACGTGGTCAATGGCACAACCGGGTCTCGCGATCTGGTTCTCGTTCGTCATCTGAGGAACGTCTCCATCGCTCTCCGCTCGCCTCAGAAGGGCTTGACTCTGACGGCGATCCGTCGCTTGATCCAGGAGATTTCCCACATACTGGTATACAACGCATGGGACGCAATCAGCCCGGTTTAAGGGAGAGTGCCAGAATAGTCACTGCTGGACCAAGAAAGTCCGGGGAAGCGTCTGTAGACCTCGCCAAAAATGACCGGGGATCATTAAATTCACTAGCACCATTAGTGGAGGACATCCAAAGTGGTTTCGCGACATTCTCTGTCGATAAAATCGGTCGCCGCGGCGAATCGACACGCGGCGTCCATGACAAGGATTCAAGCTGGGACAAGTATGCATACAACCACCAACGTTTGGGGAGCTCCAGGGAGCAGCTCGCGCATGATAGCTTGTCACCGGAAGCTACTGGTGGCGAGAGTTCTCCGGATGGAAGCTGGTCGATCCCAAGCTCTTCATCAGATCCGACAAGTATGTTTGATTCACATTTGTCGAGTCCGAGCTCTGAATCTCGGAATCATGTTGAAGGGCAGCAAGAGCCCAATCGTGTTGACCAACCCCGGATCAGGGACGATTGGTCACGACTCAAGTCGTCTCCCGTCTTCCATGACGGTTTGTCAATTGGATATGAGCCAATTTTTAATACATCCAGAAAGCGCATTCGATTAGCTCCACCGTCTGAATTGTCTTCCGATATCGAGGACCAAGAACAGTCCGGTATCGAGCCAACGGACTGTGGAGTTCCCACTAGCGTGTTAGACCCCCAGATAGTCAACAGTAAACTTACCGGGAGTCAATGGCAAGGGATGCCGGTCTTCAGGAAATCTGTGTCGAAAGCGATTCAAACCGACAAGGCGCTGCTGCTGGCGCATCCAGATAATCTTGCTGCCTCGTCCTTGGAGGCGTTAGCCGTGATGCCAAAGGGGCCACTTAGTGCCGGAGCTAAGAAACGGTCATTATCCGTCGGTGATCTGCCACGATGGGCAGGAGGAGGAGCTACTTTCAAGCGCATGCCGGGATCGTGGCCACTCGAGGCAATTTCCCATGCAGATGTTAGCCCAATAGTGGCTTCAGAGGTAGTGGACGCTCTTAGGCAACTGCTGAGAGCGTCGATCGAGATGCTACTACGCTTGCTAGATCCCGCGTACCCGCAGTGTATTGTTTATCCGGGCTTGATGGCACTGTGGATATGGCAGGCCTATGAGAATCACGTCGAGTGGAAGCGATGGGAGAGGGCCAATAGCTTCGCGCAGCAGTTGCGTAGCCAGTACACGTTCCAGATAGGCTGGGTGGACTCGGTGGGATATGGCGTATCCCAGTGGCTAGCGTTCGACCGCACCTTGCTCGGGTGAACTCATAATATGAGAGACTTTAGTATGTAAAAATCCCTAATACTGTTAGCCTGTGTCTGTCTGATCGATTCGGTGGCGCTAATTGCAGACGATGAAAGGTGCAAATGCAAACGAAGAGGTGGTGTGGGTGAGTGTAATGTAATTACGCTGGAAGCTGATAAATCTACTGTAGACTGCGACCCATATTAATCAGGCGATACAGTAAGCGTTTTAAATTGTAAGAAGGCAAGTTTGACAAGGTCACGTACGGTCATGTCCACTGCCAATGACGGCAGGCGCCACGCAGCAGGCTGGCG
The DNA here is from genome assembly GCA_024706585.1 of Penicillium simplicissimum. Classification (NCBI taxonomy): domain Eukaryota; kingdom Fungi; phylum Ascomycota; class Eurotiomycetes; order Eurotiales; family Aspergillaceae; genus Penicillium; species Penicillium simplicissimum. Next base: position 722,180 of record JAMZTW010000014.1, read on the forward strand.
TCACCCTCCTCCACTTTTGCCGGCCTCGTCGAGAATAAAGACTGGAACCAGCCCTCCGATCATCTCCACTCTTCCTCCTTCCCCTCTGCAACGACGACGACTCTTTGCCATCGTGAGATTTGCTCAAATGACTGCTTTTCCCCTCTGAATTGCTTCTTGTCGCCGACGTCCGTCCTTTCCCCATCTACACAACCATGTTCGTGCGATCCATCCTTTTGGGTGGCGCCGCCGCCTTAGGCGCCAGTGCGATGCTGGTCGTCCCTGAGATGGAGCCCCAAGTGGAGGCAGTTGAGGGCGGTTTTCTGAATGTTCACCCGATGCTGTTGGAGGATATTCGTCACGCAGTGGTCGACATTCCTTGTAAGGAGTGCCCGTTCCGCGAGGTCGATCGGGAGGGCGCTGTCAGCTGGACTGAGGGCAAGTCATCGTCGTTGGTACGTCAAAGCCGGGGGCTGCGATAAGCGCAACTGTTATCCGCGAACCATCCGCTAATGTGTCCATTCAACAGATGCTGGAATTCTCCGTTGAAGACAACCGCCTGCTGGCTAATGGACGTCAAATCTTCCCTCCCGCTCCCCCAGAGCCCATCCGCGCCGTTCAACAACTCGAAGATGGCGAGGCCTCGGAGCCCATGCCCATCGGTTATGCCCTGGAGGTAATGCCTCTGGGATCTCCCGATGACACCCCTGGAACCGATCTGCTTGATGTACGATTCACCATCCTCGACCTTGAGACTCACCCCGTGCCCGTTGATACCGTCGCCATTACTCTGATCCAGGACCCCACTGGGGAGCTCTACATCGCCAAGACCGAGATTGAGAAGACCGCTCCTCCCCCCGAGCGCCTCTCCTGGAAGAAGTGCAATGGCAAGGCAAAGTGCCTTCGGAAACTCCTGTTCGACCGCGTTCGTGGTCTCCTGGCCGCCGCCAAAGAACGTGTTATGGGCATGGCCAGAAAGGGCGGCCGTAAGGGCTGCCACGGCAAGCACAAGGGCCTGCCAGGTATGGGAGGCCACCGCGGTGCTTCTAAGAATCATGACGAGTTCTTCCCTGAGGGTATGCCACCCTTCCCTGGATTCGAGGACTTCGCCAAGGAGCATCACCACCACCATCACCACGGTGACGGTGACATGAGCGACCGCCCGCCGCGTCCCCCTCACGGCCACGATGGCCACCACCACCCGCGTCCCCATCACGGCGCTTTCGCTCACACTTTCATCCGCGTACTTCGTTTCATTGTCGTCCCTGCTATTCTAGGTGTTCTGGCTGGTCTGACTGCCAGCGCCGTTGGAATGCTTGTTGGCCAGGCCGTTATCTTCCTCTGGCAGCGCTGCCGTGGCACCAAACCCCAAGAGCACAAGGCTGCCTGGGAGCAGGGTGACTCTTGCGAGAAGCAGGGCCTAATGACTGAGTCTCCCGAGACATCCGATGATGTTCTCCCTGAATACGACGAGCCTACCTCCCGACGAGGATCCATTGACAAGAACTAAATCTTTTACATTCAAACTCACCTTCCAAACCGCAATACCCCTTATTCCACCCGGAGTCCAGATCAAAGGAAGCACTATCTCTATCAGGCCCGACGCAAGAATGCTATGCTGCAGGTTGAACTTCTGGATCGGTTCCGTGACCCATGTCTTCCAATAGTTGTTTTGCCTTGTTACTCTTGTGATGTCCAGCTTATACAGCAAATTTCCTTCAATCCCGTTCTTATTCAGAGTACCAGTAATTTGCTGCCACTCAGGCTTGTCAGAGACGGAATTTACCTGTAGAATATGCATGTAGAATGTTTTCTATTCCAGCGCCTGACACCGAAGTGACAGGTAATCTGATCCTGGTGTTCATAATCTATCAACACCGTAAGGCTGAGCATCACGTGATGGGCCGTGCTTCGCAACCCCCCTCTTATCGATCCGACAACAACACCTAATCTCCCACGTTCCCCGAGCTGCAGCTACAGATGCCCAGATGCTTGACGAGGTATAATCCAGGCCATACAATGACCTTTGAGCTTTCATTTGCAAGAACGGGCCGCCTTGCACATTTCTGGTGCTGACTCGCTCGCCGTACCACGTAGCTTAAGCTCCGCCGCCCCGACATCATCGGATAGCCACACCTCCATTGGCACGGCGAAAGTGCTCCAGATTGACCGTTGCCCACCATGATGTCTTTATCCTCGTTTGTTCAAAAGGCCTCTTCGCTGATTGACCCGGCCAACTTCAACATTCCCTCCCTCTCCTCCAACGACAACAATCCTTCCAAGGCCTCGCTATTCCGCCAGCAGTTCCGTCTACCCGACTCGCAGAACCCTTTGCAAGAAATTACAGCTGAGCTGATTCTTCCCTTACCGAACTCGTCCTCTAGCTCCGCAGACGGCTCCCACCGGGTGGATCAGGCAGGCAATCAATACACTGGCCGTTTACACCTCAGCGAGCGATTCATCTGCTTTTCGACACAACCGACCAGCTTCATACCCTCAGCGACGTTGAGTGCTTCGACAAGTTGGACTGGACCGACGAATGGCACAGGGCCTTCTGGCAATGGTTTCACTTTGCCACTCTCCTCCATCCGCCGCGTTGAACGACTCCACAGTGCGCGGGACGTGTTCTCCTTGGCGTTGACAACATGGAACGGAATGCTGAACAAGCAGCAAGAACCGAATTTCACACCTCAGCGACTCATTCTCCAACTCGTCGGCAGCAGGCAAGCATGCGAGCGGTTTTGCGATTGTCTAAAGAAGGGTCTACGGGAGGGCATGAAGGAGGTCGACAATCTGAGGAGCGTTGTCACCGAGTGCTATTCTGAGTACTTACTCTCCGGCACGAAGGCGAAAGACGCAAGTGATGGCGAAGGCCGGCAGCCTCCAGACGCCGGGTTGGGTATGCTCTTCCGCTATCCTGGTGATGCGCGGAAGCTTCGCGATCGGAGCAAGATGAGACTTTGGGGTGAATACTTCCGGGGTAAGCTCATTGTGCACAATCGATCAATTCCTCTTGTGTTGTACTAACGAACTCCTGGTCAGAGAACGGCCGTAACTCTACTCTTGTCCGGCAACCTACTTTTCACAAGCTTATTCGAGTCGGCTTGCCAAATCGGTTACGAGGAGAGATTTGGGAGCTCACATCGGGCTCCATGTTCCTTCGTATACGATCACCCAAACTATATGAAGAGACGCTGGCCAAGTTTTACGGCCAAGAATCTCTAGCCATTGACGAAATTGAGAAGGATTTGAACCGCAGTTTGCCCGAGTATCCTGGCTTCCAGAGTGAAGAGGGCATCGGGCGACTGCGGCGAGTCCTGACCGCTTACAGTTGGACTAATGCTGAAGTTGGCTATTGTCAAGCCATGAACATTGTTGTTGCTGCGTTATTGATGTATGTTGGATTGTGTTGAATGCAATGTCACAACTGCTAACCTCAACAGATATATGTCCGAGGCTCAGGCCTTTTTCCTCCTCTCCGTTCTTTGCGATCGCCTTCTCCCGGGCTACTACTCCACAACAATGTATGGAACCCTCCTCGATCAGAAGGTTTTCGAGTCCCTGGTGGAGAAGACCATGCCCGTTCTTTGGGACCATCTCGCCAAGTTCGATGTACAGCTTTCCGTCGTCTCTCTTCCCTGGTTCCTTTCTTTGTATATCAACTCGATGCCTCTTGTCTTTGCTTTCCGCGTGCTGGATGTTTTCTTCCTCGAAGGTCCCAAGGTCTTGTTTCAGGTTGGCCTCGCCATTCTTCGCATCAACGGTGAAGAACTCCTCGACATTCAAGACGATGGATCATTCATCTCTGTGCTCAAGTCCTATTTCTCTCGCCTTGACGAGTCGGCTCATCCTAGATCGGAGAACCCTAAGCTGCGCGCCATCACCCGATTCCAGGAGCTGATGGTGGTTGCTTTTAAGGAGTTTTCCGGCATCACGCACAGCACGGTCACTGAACAGCGCGAGAAACATAAGGATGCCGTGTTGGACAACATTGAAAGCTTCGCCAAGCGTACTTCAATTCGCAATCTTGGCCCCGAAAGCAAGCGCCTCAGTGTGGATGATCTTGGGACTATCTATGATCGCTTCTACGAGACCTTGTACCAGTGGCAACAACATCAGAAACTGGTGGAGGAGGAGAGGATGCGCCAGGAGAAGAAGAAGTCGGAGCGTTCATCCGTTCTTGGGCCGCCTGTCGATAGGCAGGTTGGTCGGGTGGGTCTTGGACCCAGCCCTACCCACATGGACTACGATGCTTTCCGCGAGTTCCTGGCCGCGACGTCCAAGTGGGCTGTTTCTGATTCTCCTACCCCGGCCAGAAAGGACTCGTCCGCTTCAGGTTACAGCAGCTTGAGGGGCAATGGCAAGTCTTTGCTATGGGCAAATCGACGCCAACCTGCCGATCACGAGTTTATGCAGCGGCTGTACCGCAAATGGGCCACTGATCCCGAGGAAGGTCTGAGTCTACAGAACGTGGTCAACGGCTTGGCACGTCTCAAGGGGTCGCCGGATATCATGAACAACATAAACTACTTCTTCACTCTCTACGATGACGTTGGTAACGGCCAAGTTGACCGAGAGGGCATCCTCAAAATGTCCGAGGCACTCCTTTTCCTCTCGCGCCGTGGGTTTGAGGGAACGATCACTGCCACGCAGTCCTCGGAGGACTTGAACAACTCTCAGGCTGAGCAGAATAGACTGACTACCGATGAGAAATTCCTGGGTAGCGTTAGCGCGTTTATTCGTCGCTGCTTTGAATATGCCGATCCCAGCCATCCCGACAATCAGAGGGCTGCCTTCTCGGACAATACCACAGAAGTGACCGACAAACTTGATGCCTTTGCGATTGGTGATGACGAAGAGGACCTCATCGATGTGAACGACGACGAGAAGCCGAAAGCATCGCCTGCGGAAGTGCCTTCGCCGAAACCCGCGGCGTCTAGCGAGCAGAGCCGACCCAGATCCGAGTCTGCCAACCCAGCTCTTGACCCTAACAACCCACTTCATATCACTCTCCCCACTTTCCGAATGGTCGTTTTGGCCGACGAGCTCCTTGAACAATTCTTCGAGTCTTACTTCCCGCAATCATTCCATCTCTCCGATCATCCCCACCCCGCCTCTCTCGCCGCATCTTCCTCTCTCTCCTCCAACCTGACCACCTTCTCCAACATTGGTAGCGCCCGTCCTTCCGCTCCTCTCGTCGCAGGTGTACCCGTCGCCGGCGCCTCGGGTGGCATCGTCCCGCCCGGCAAGGGACTCCGCGGCGTCCTGGACAACATCGTCACGGACGGCATCCGCATGGCCGCTGAAGTCAAGAAGCGCATGGACGACGCCCAGCGCGAACTTGAGCGCAATGCTCTAGGTGGCCGTGACGAAGAAGACGACGAGGACGAGGATGATGACTATCATCCCTCTCGTCAAGGCGCGTCCGCTGCCGCCATGGCAGGTGGCATCTCCAGCTGGGGTGCCGGTGCGTACGGCGCGGACCCCGAGCGACGAAGCGTGCGTGAAGCAGATCGTGACCTCCTCGAAGGCGCAGAGGCCGAGGTCATGAGCATCCGCCCCACGAAGGAGGAAGCAGCGAGCCAAAGCCGCCATAGAGCGAGATCTCCTGCCCCAGCACATGACCCGGAGGTCGTTAGCAAGGTTGTCGAATTCGAATCCCGATGATATCCCGCCTGATTTCATTCCCGTATTTTCATTTTGGCGCGGTGGTATAGTGTGTGGCCTGGTGTGCATTTGTGTTTAGTTGGTCTATTAGCTTTGCCTGACTGATGTGTCATTATACATTTGCGCTTGGTGGATTTGCCATTTTGGGGCAGCACCGGCTCAGCGATAAGCATTCACAATGGAATATTCCATAACACATTTCCAGAACTAAATCATGGAGAAGTAGGAAGACAAAAGACTAGGAGACGAAGAACCAGGGCCATGACATTGGGCGCCTCCGTCTCGATGACACCCGCTGGCCACTCTGGCTCATCCGTGAATGTAGAGCTAGCCATAGTAGACAGGCGACGAGGAGTGGGAAAGTATGCAATGCAATATGAAATCTATCTATTTCTATCCAACAGCACCGGGGGTGATACCAACCAAAGCAGACGGGGCAATCTTTCCTTCGGTCCATTACGCCGCATCAAAAACATAATCCGGTCCAACCTTCATACCATTGACCGGATCGCACCCGAACGAAACGAACTCAGGATTCTTCAAGGTCTCACCATACTTAAACCTCGCCAACTGCTTCGCATACTCAAGCGGGACACGCGTTTCCCGAACCGCCCGGCCCCGGTCATCAAACCAGATAAACCGCAACTTCCCCGACGAAGCAGTCTCCTCATCGAAAACGACAACATTACCAACGACGTAAGCGCGATGAAACGGCTCCATCCAGTTCAACCAAACCGCGAGCGCTGTTCCTTGCGCGAAAAACTCGCTTTTCCCCTCTGGCGCCTCCTCCCACAGTCCGCTGTTCTGCAAGATCCGGTCCATCACGCCTTCCAGGCGGGCCGCGCTTTTAGAGGCTTCATTCGCGCAGCGGATGTAGTGGATCGCGTCCCAGAGTGGGAGGTCGAGGAGTTCTGGTAAGAGCGTGAAGATGGTCTGCCATGCGGTCTCCTCGGTCTGGGGCTGGGGCTGGGCCAGCGATGGGCTCACGATTGCCACGGGGGTGTCCGAGGTAGCGAGTAAGGACTGGAGCTCCTCATAGCTGGCATTTGAGTCGGGGTGGTTCCAAGTACGATATATCACCAGCGTGTTGGGGGAGAGGTTTCCGAGCTCGATTCTGGATTTGCGAACTGAGAGCACGATCTGCTCGCATTTCTGCCTGCGGTCTGGGTCTTGCAGGAATACTTTTTCCAGGTACGTGACTTTTGAACTCATGTAGGTCTGTCGTCATTACTTAGTTAGCTGAGCAGAGAAGACTTTGCGCAGATGAACGCACCAGGCGCGCTTCCATCTCCATTTCGGAATAGGCTCTGAACAAGGTCTCTCGCTGGGTGTTTGGGTCCTGTTCCGATTTCTCATCCCATTCGTCCTATTCCAGAGTCAGTTGTTGAACATTGATCAACGATTGAATATCACTTACCAAAAGGTAGGCGTCAGCCAGGCTGAGATCGTAGGACCCATTGGAGGCCATGGTTGCAAGGACAAGGTAGTCAAGACAGATTTGAAGACAATTGAAGATGAGAAATGAGAATAATAGGCAGGGTACGGCCTGGACTAAATACTGGAACATGATGCTGATAGTTTCATGATGTCCGAGAAGACTGGAGAACACCAAGTGCGCGGTTTGAAGCTTCCAAGCACAGTCGATGCTATTTTGGGTAGTGTTCAGAGCGGCATTCGCAGTATCCCTCGAACTGTTGGCACAAACACAGCTCAAAGGAAGAGAGGTCCATCCACTAAACACCAGATTTGTCTCAAAATACCGGTTTCAACCTTCCGACGTGCCAATGCTCGGGATGTAGAAACAAGCCTTTGTTAGATTGAACTCCCGAGACAGTTCACCTTGAGACGGATTAGCTTGAGGTTGAATTTAACCTAAGACACGGGATTATGATAACAACGGTTTCAAGTGCAATAAAGAATATCCAAGATGTCAATAGATCATTAGTCGTAACATGGGACACTGACATTTCTATGTACAATCATGGCATAAACAGCGCATTGCAAGAGCGCCTTGAAAAAACGTAAGGGGAGAGCCAGTAGCCCGGCATGCCTGAGACGCCCCCTAGACATTTTCCCATTGAAAGAGATTGTTCCAAAAACATGGATGGAAAGAGACGGCACGAGATGGTGGAAAATGAACAGTCGGAAGCTTGGAGGGCGGGACAGTCATAGGGAAACTAGGTGAAAAAGAAAAGGGGGGGGGGAAAGATTGGGAGGTTGCTTCTCGATGCTTTGAACAGCGAACAAGCAGTGGACGGGCAAATGGGAAACCACAGTGGATAGGAACATCAGAGAGTAGTAGGTGATGGTTTACTCCTTCTGACCTTCATTCTCGACCAACTCGATCACGATCTGGCTGCGCTCGTACGCAGGATGCTGCATGCAGATCTTCACAGTATGTCCGGCAGTAGCCGACGAGACGCCATTCGCAGAACCAGAGAAGCCACTCATATTGCCAGCGGCAGCCTGACCAAATGAACCAGGCAACTTGCTGCCATCGTCGAGACAGACGACATTGTGGCCCGGGATGACCTGTCTCAACCGGCCATTCATGGCGTTGCGGACTTCGACAAAGTCGTCATTGAACAGGATCAGGAATTTCCCATGTAGACAAGCAGTATGCGCGCTACCCACAAATTCCATGACGACACTGCGCGACACGTCGCCGTGCTTGTTGACATACACGGCGCATTCTTGGTACGCCACTAGGAACTCACTCTCGCTCAGTCGGAACATACCCAGAGGACGGAGATCCTTGATGCGCTGAGCGATGCTGTGCAGCGTGTCGGTAGCATCTGGGGTGGCAGAGCGGAAGTCGGGTACAGACCAAGACTGCTTCTTGTCGAGGGTGAGGACCTCAATGCCGCGCTGGGTGGAAATGGCGAGGGAGGAGTGGAACATGTTGATACCGTAGGACTCGGCGGGAATGTAGAATTCGTCAAATTCGCGGAAGAACTCGGTTTGAGAGCGACGGGATTGGAAGAAGCGACTCTTGTTGGAGGACGACTTTTGAAGGATGGGTTCAAGAACCTTGAAGGTGGAGGACAGGCCGTCACGCTTCTTGTACAGAACCAGGTAGCGATCTTTCATACGGCCTGCGGCAAAGAAGCCAACCTCGCGGTTCCCGGAGAGCTTCTGGGGAGCTCGGCGGGCAGAGTCTTGCGACTGTGCTGGTACGCCACTGGCAGGACAGACCACGTCGAGGTGATAAGCGATCAAGGAGCGATCAGCAATCAACAAGAAGAGGTTGAAGTCCTCGAAGACAGCCACCTGGGTGACCCGCATAATAGGAATTGCCTAGAAAGAATGATTAGCGAATACACGGCAAACAGCAGAGAAGTAGCACATACCCGATACCAACCCCGCGGGTCGCTCAAATCAGACATGTATACTCCGTTATCAGTACCAATGGCACACATCATTCTGCCAGGAGGCTGCTGGAAGACAGTCGCACAGTGCACACCAGTCTTGCCCACAGGCGGAGGTCTCGACCCAGACTCATATTTCTTTTCGACCTCCACGATAGCACGATGCAAGGGAGTGCCCTTGATCATCACACTCTTCGATCCATGTGTCTGATCCGAGTATGCAAACGCGGTGTCTGCAAGGACCCGCAGTCTGAATGGCTCGGCATTTTGAGAGAACAAGGCGGCGGCGTGCTTGGTCTTTGCTTCAATGATCTTCTGGCACCATTCAATGCGGCTATTCGCAGAGAACGCGTAGAGCGTATATGTGCCATTCTTGCCGAGATGCTTGATCTTGAATGGATACAAAATCTTGTCATCTTTCGAGTCCAAGGTGACTCCAGCGCCATTACCAGCAGAGCCGCCTGTGTGGGTTAGAGGGCTCACGCCTCCCTGGGCAGGGGTAATAGTTGCAACACCGCGAACGGATGACTTAATGACAGGGTCGTCGTTGGTGCTTTCCAGCGCGAGGAGGTCCATTGGAATGGGTAACTTCGAGACATCATACCGCTCATACTTGCCGACTCGCGCATCTCGTGCAGTGAATGACTTGGCCAGGACAAAGTAATGATCGAACAGGATGGCATGCGTATCGACAAGGAATCGAGTCCGCGTGCCGGGTCGCTGCAGATCACCCCGGAAGACGATTTCACGGCCCATATGGTCCAGATTAAGCTCAACTTCTTTCTTCATCTCCGGCCGGAGTTGCAGCTTGCTTGCGAGATCCATTAGATCGGTCTTCCTGCTCTGCTCGCCGACCTTGTTGTCACACTCCAACGCGACAACCTTGATCTCTTCAATGGCTTGTGCCAGATTTGTCTTCTCCTCCGAGTCCTTGACCATGTTCTTATGCACGGTGGCAAGCAGAAGTGTGTACCGCTGGATCCGGGTAATAGGAGCTTTCAGGAACGTGTCCCAGCTCAACCGGTTGGACATCTTATGCTCGCGCACTTGATTCAAAAAGGCCTTGAACTGCGGATTGCGGTCGGATTCACGTCGGACATAGTGATTAGCGTGAGGAAACGTCGCAGCATAGTCAATGTAGACATTCTTCGCTTTACGGATCCATTCGCGGAAGATGTCACTGAATCCGGTGATGAAAGGACCTTGCTCCTTTTGACGGTACTTGAGCTGCGCCAGCAAGAAATCTTCGTTGACTTTCTTGACAGCGTCGACCTTGCCAAACACGTCGGTCAAGAACTTGTTCAATCGCTTGGGCGGAATGATAGGTGGGTTCATGTGGGCCAGCTGGTCACGGTAGAGCTCACGTAGGACGTCTAGCTGTCCGATGTAGGCATCTTCAGTCGTGACAATCTCGTGCAGGTTGTTCTGTCGATCGATCTCTTTCTTCGGATGGGACTCCCAGACCTCCTTGGGTACCTTGTAGAAAGTCACCCAGTCCTCGATCTTTTTCTGCGGGGCCATCATCTGTGCCTTGAGGTTGACCTTCTTCAGCGTTCGCATACAGTGATGCGAATAGCAACGTCCATATGTGTCCGTATCCTGAAAGTGCATCTCCTGCTCGTGGAGCCGGGGCGAATAGCAGCCCGTTCCTGTGATCTGGAACAAAACACCGGAAATTCCTCCACTGCTAAACTTGACCCACTCCTCTTCCTTGACCAAGGCCTCCTCCTTGAGCATGTTGCTCACTACCCGAGCTGCTAGAGTCTCAGCATCTGCGATGTTCATCGTCGGGACCTTGTGAGTGAACAGCGCCACGATCGCATCGACAATAGCCTGCTCGCGAAGATCAGTCTCATCTTGACTAAGATCCTTGATCCAAGCCAGAATGGAGCTAAGTGCCCACGGCTCCGTGCACTTCTTGAATTGCTCTGATGACAGCTTGGTGGGATTGAACTTCTTGCGCCGTGCAGCGGGAATGGCTGGTAGATCCAAGGCCATAGAAGCGGCCGCCTCGGCCGGATCAATTTTCGGCAGGGCCTTCTGCTGTAACTGGAAGAGGTATTCCTGCTGTTGCTTGTACTTGACGCGATCTGCATCAGTTTTGGATCTGATAGGTGCATCAGCACGAGGTCCCATGGGAGTCGATAGAGATGACGACCGCGGAACTGGAGATGGACTGAGCAATTGCTCTCCATACGGATCCACGGACGTCGTGATGGAAGAGGGGTGTCTATACTGTTGTTGACCCTGGATCTCATCCTGCTCTGGGGGTCGGTACGTGCCTGCGGGCATCAGGTGGCTGTACAGGTCCGCACCCGCAGCGGGCTCGACTGGTGCGGGCGGCAAAGGGCGCATTCCAGGATGGAAGAAGAGATCTTCAGGTACGCCGCCGCCGGGGCTTTCGTCGCCCGATTGGTATCCCTCTTGCTGCTGCTCGTACGGGCTTTCGGCCTCTTCGCCATAATCAAAGCTCATTCGTCGACCGTAGTGTCCAGGCGCAGACAAACCACCGGTACCTCCAGCATCCACGCGGGCGTCCGAGGGGAGATTATGCAGGCGATTTGCATATTCATATGCAATCGGGGGATGATCGTAGTCCTCAAAGTATTCTCCACGCTCATCGGGGGAAATGTCAGAGCTTCTGAAAGAGTCATGAGTGCGTTGGAATCCCCCACCCAACCCAGCCTCGGAGTATTCCTCGGAGCTGTATACAGGCTCTTCTCCGTAATGAAGATTTCCTTGATAGCCTCCCTCGTACAGAGCGAGATCATGACCAATAAACTCGCCATCCTCCTGAGGCATGGAGTGGGGTGAAGGCCCCCTTGGAGATGGCTGTCTTGGGGATGCATGTTGCGGCGACGGGCCTCTGGGTGATGTCTGAGAGCCGTGTGAGCGAGAGCTCATCACAGAAGCATTTGTCGCCCGTCGGGTGCGGTCTTGCATGCGCTCTCGCTCCTGTCGGGCCTGTTCTTCCTCCTCTGCCATGCGCAACATCGCAAGCCCTGCTTCCGCCTCTGCTTCACTGTCATCACTGTAGGCGCCGTAGTTGATCTGGAATTCGGAGATATTGCCGTTGGTATGGGTATGCTGCTCGTCTGGTGATAAGCGCACGTGTGATCCAGAGCCATTATGTGATGTCCGGGAGCTGTGGCGCCGAGCGAACGTCGCTTGCGTGTCCATCACCGCTGTCTCGAGCTCCTTCATCAATTCGTCATTGTGTGCGTTACCCGGGCCTCCGGAGGGTCCATTGAAGCTAGGCTCAGCGTCTACCGGTGGGCCAGGCAGAGGTCGAGCTTGCGGATGTCTTGTCAAGGTTTCTGTTCGCCTGGGAGACAAGATGGGCAGGTCTTGCTGCACAGGGGGTGTGGGAAGAATACGCGCAGAAACCGAATGGGAAAGACCGGTCCGGCTGCCATATATTCCATTTCCTTGGTGTTGATGGACCGGGGGCTCCGGGGGTTGCTCATCATAGTCACTGTTCACTGAAGGAATGGTGGGAGTAGGGTATGGCGAGTCGGAGCCAAATCCGGCCGCAATGGGAAAATAGGGACGGGACGCAGACGGGGGAATATAGGCGGATGATGGGGAGTTTGAAGTCGCATAACTGTTCGTGGTCGGCGACGGGAGTGGTTGGTAGGACGTGGAAGCAGTGATCGTAGTCGGCAGGCTTGTGGTCGCAGACGATGACCCATACGGGGAAGGGCGACTTCCGTACGGGTGATCTGCTCCGCGAGGAGGGGGCGCTGGTGGCTGCTGTTGCTGGGATGCAAATCCATAAGACTGCGGAGTGGGTGGTGTCTGCGCATAATGTGAGGCTTCACTAGGTCGCCGCGCAAGAACTGATGAGCTCAGGCCCGCAACTGCGGATGGCTGATACGCCGCAGGGTTATAAGGCTGATGGCTCGAGACAGTATTCGTGTAGGTCGCATTATTGCTGGGGGCGGTATAGTTCAAGGGGTTATAAGATAGGTTCGGCTGGGTCTGCGATTGCGGCAGGCCATATTGCTGAGGGTTGTATGCCGGTTGGCTCGAGGACGCAGGGTATCGGTACCCATAGCTGGAAACACTCGTGTGCGAGGAGGCGCGAGTGGGCGACATTCGCGACTGGTCGGATGGAGTGCGCGAAAACACCGACGATTCACGATCGTCCTCGTACCCCCCGGGAACCATGTTGTAGCCTCCCTGTCCCACGCCACTCCCATATCCACTGCTCTGCACCGAGTATCTCGCGTTTGGGTCGGTCGGGCGGGCGTTATGGACCCGTGCCGTATTGAGGTTCTGCGAATCATCACCGGCATTGTAACTTGGCATACGTCGCGGCAGCTGCTGATTCTGAGCGGGGTTCTGCTGGGGAAGGTATGTCTCGTAGCGACCGGTCGCGGCTTGGGAGGTGGCCGAAGGGTTGCTAGGCTGACCGTAGTATGCCTGATAACCATTAGGATCTGCCATCGCTGAGAGCCCAAGGAACCGCGCCCAGGAAATGGTCAGTGCCTCGAGCTGCGGAAGATGAGACTGTCAAATTCTCGCTCGGGCGTCGAGCGAGACCAGCGATACAGCCGTAGTCGACCGCGACCCACGCGAAATCGCAATTTCACGCCCGTCGAAATGAGGGGGGCGCGGGCAAATGACGAACTGCCAAAGAGCAGTAGCGCGCGGTGAGCATTCCCTAGAAACGAACGACTGTAGAGAAGAGAGCGAGCGGGTTGCGAGAACAGGTGGGTAGAGTCCTACGAGAAGAATGTGGAGGAAAAGAATCAATGTTCAGGCGGGGGGGATGATATTCGAGTTGTGGTTCGAGCGAATTGAGGTCCGTTTGGCTGTTTTGGTTTAGGAGGCTTACCGTGGATCTGAGACTCTCCGTACACTACTCCGTACTCTAGTCAAGGGTCCATCTGGGGTTGACAGACTACGATGTGTATATCCACAAGTTCCAAGGCTCATATTCCACGGTTCTTACGCAATACGGTCTAGTTAAAAAGTGATCTTCTTTCTTTCTGAAGAGAGTCCTTTCGACAACCATTATGGCCAGCTTCCCTCGTCCAAAATGTTCATGGCAGACCGGAGTACCTCAGCCGGCGGGCATACACAACCTGACTGTCCAGGCCGGTGACGTGTTAAGCCCTCGCGCTGCTCAGCTCCTGCGGGACCGGGCCATGTTGAGGTGGGATCTACAGAATTGCGTTGATGTTTGAGCCTCCGGGCGCCTCCGGAGTCAAAGACAGGGTCCATGGTAAAATTCCGGGGCAACGAACTATGTGAAAACACTACCAAACGCTTTACATATGATTGTATCTTCGAAATGCCAAGCCGACGGAGGATTATCTCTCAAGAGGCTATACCTAATGAAGCCTCGCTTGGCTGAGGTGACCAGGACCTTGGCGAGAGGGGGATATTCGATTTCCTGTGGCGTTTCGTCGACATCCTTGACATCCTTCACGTCCTTCTCGCTACTCTCCGGTGCCGTCTCGACATCCGTCGTACTGCTGGCGGCCGTCATCGTGAAGGCGGTGATCTGAAGATCTCGATGGTGAAAGTGGGTTGAAGTTTTTTTGATTTTTGTGTTGATCAGGTTGGGCGTGGCGATGCCTGAGCGTGACAGGCTAGAACCAGGGGACCGAGGACAATATTTGCAGTCGGTGCTTGCTCTTTCTCGAAGATATCGCACACGTTCCACGAGTCGTTTATGTTTTTTCCGTCAACACGACAGTGACACGCCGGGGAACAAATCATTATAAAGTGCTCGATGACGACGTTTTTTTCCCTTCTTTCCTCCCAGATCGGATATCCTAGTCTTTGTCGCTTATTTCCGACTCTCGCATCCATAGGGAAGCGACATGTCAAGAGGTCCCTACATACCTTCCATGTCACCATGTGCGCACCCTGTATTACACTCGCACGATGTGACGATTTAAGGGGTCTATGAATTATAGTATTCCTATTTGTAGCTATATGGCCCCACTGTTATTTATCCCACCGGTTTAAGCCTGAGACTAGAGAGGCTCCGCCACTGTTAAAACCCACCAGTCATGGTCCCGTACAATCCATTCTTAGGTATGTATTATTCCACGTTGCCCACGGATGGGCAAGCCACTGACTTCAGTCAGCCCTGGGGATTTTCTACTATTAGAACCTTAATATAGCGGGATTGAAATTGGCCAGCATGGATATTGTAGCCCTGGAGACGAACCCTTCTTAGATCGGGAACCTCCCTCTTCAGACATGGCAGGGAGACATCCTGGATGAATGTCCTTCGGGGGCAGGCTTTCCGGGCATAAAACCTATCCCACCTAGGTAATGGAAGGGCCTTTGCATCATTTCCCACTGTCGACTACGTCCCTAGAGCCTCGGCTTCATGAAGACTTGATTACTATATTAGGGTGCAATTCTACTCACCTCGCACGCGAGTTTGGAATGCTATTAAGAGGACTTAACATTACCAAGGTTCCATAAAGTGAGACGGTGTATCCCAACGGGCTCACCACTGGAGGAGAAAAAAAAATGGTGAGGTCTCTTTTGCACCCAACAGGCCCCGCTGATCTCGTACTTTTGATTGTCCTCATGGCTTGGAATGATTTCAAACTAAGAGAGTTTTGAGAGATCTTAATCCGAGTTTTGAGACCAGTGCTCATGATGGAACCTATATCATGAAGGTATCTAGCCTTACGACCGGTCTCTGCGACAGGGCTTTTGTGCCGAAACCTCTGGATGAGCACTTAGATCTATAGAACAACCCACAGATTTTGTAATCGGGCCAATCTCGTCGAGACGAACATCAGAACGAGCTGGCCCGTTAATCCAAGCACGTGAGATTTGCTGTTTGGTGCAATTCTCCGCGTCATATGGATGCCTTTGAATCCGGAATAAATCTTCGTAGAGTATAACCTTAGTACTGGGTAAAAATGTGTAAGGCTCCATAGCATGGCCGGGCATGAACCGCTACCTTACCTAGCTAGGTGACTATGCTCATGAAGAACAATTTCTAATAGATGGGTATTGAGCTAATGTATATTTCACTTCAGTTTGAGAGCAAAACCCATTGATACAGACTTTTCAAAATACAACAATCTGGGCAATGTGATCTGATCCATCTGGAAGCTAGCTAGCCCTCGGGGGCTCAAAGATATCCATGCCGGGCAGTACTATAACGAACGGGCGGTAGGAACGGCGGTCAATAGGGCAGACCGATCGGTAACCCCGACCCCGTGATCGGTGTGCACGGGCCCTCCACACACCAGCCCCCACAACACGCCCACTTCCCTCCTTGTTGACTATCTTCATTGGCTCACTCAATCGCCAGTTCCAATCCTGACTGGTCGCCGCATCGCCGCATCTGCGATACGGAGCTATTACCAGCTAGTGAAAGGTATGTAGTAGCACCGTCCAGTGTCTTCAGATGAATCAGGACTGAGATGACAAATAAGACCAGCTGAAAGCGATTTGACCGAAGAATGGTGCTCGCTATGAGCAAAGTTGCCTCTCTGGCGGAGGGTTCCAAGCGGTTGGCCCTGGAGACAGGTACAGTTCACTGCCAGGTTTATGAGAACGATGACGCTTAATACTAATGTACATTTTTAGGGCCAATTGCAAATAAAAAGTCCAAGAAGAACGAGTGCCCGAAGCAGCCATCCGAACCCTTGCAGGACAATGAAGTCTGGAAGCCCCGACCAGGCGAGCCACCTATGTGGGCCAATGTGAGTATACATACATTGCATAGGCCAATTCGATTCGTCTGAAATCTGAACGCCCTTGAATTACTAACACTCCTCACAGACCCGCCAGCAGGTCGTCGACACTCTGGAGTGGTTCTCTAGCATGCAAGGCGGAGCCGCTCATAAAGACAAAATATGTACTGGTTACCTCGTCGACAAGGACTGTGGTCTTCGCCCATTCATGAACGACGAAGTCATCATTACTCGCATGTGAGTTTGGAGTTAATTTGAGTTGATTTAACATGACTTTTTGCTCACTCTGATGTAGGGGCGGGGATAGCCAGAAAGACAGGGAAAAGCTGAGTCTGAAGAGGGACCAGGCTCAAACGGGTACAATCATCGACTCGATCAGGGCAAGCCTCACAGCAAAGAAGCCCGTGGGAGTTGTTATTGGTCGGTCATGTCCCTCTTTCCAAACTTCATCTGGACCTCTGAATTAACCCGATCGCCTGTAGGCTCGAATAATACACTCCTGAACATCAAGATTCCCCATCGATACTGTGTGATGGACTGGTACATCATCACAGATGTCTGGATGGAGAAAATGGGCCAATATGCAGGCTGGCGCGTCCGCCTGGAAAAATTGGATCTGTCAACCAAAGGCTGGTGGACAGAGAGGGAATCCGACGTGCAGGGATCCGAAATGCAGGTGTCTGAGGTGCTGCCACGTCGCGAGCTTCGCAGCTCCAAGCCTTCAATGCCCATTCCCAATGCTTCATCTTCTATCTCCAACCGTGCCCCACCCAAACTGTTATGCAGCGCATGTGGCAATCTTAGTACACAGGTTTACATCCAACCTGGATGGACGTGTCTAC
The DNA here is from genome assembly GCA_024706585.1 of Penicillium simplicissimum. NCBI lineage: Eukaryota > Fungi > Ascomycota > Eurotiomycetes > Eurotiales > Aspergillaceae > Penicillium > Penicillium simplicissimum. The sequence continues at coordinate 739,718 of JAMZTW010000014.1, forward strand.
ACCGGCCATGCCCAAATTTTTGGAAGATCGGAAGTACAACATTGATCGACTCAATGAACTTTGTATACCACCCCGATTTCTTGAACTACCGCCAACCGAGCAGTTCGAACATCCCAAATCCTGGTCCCTTGGCCGATATCGTCGACCGGAACATTGAGCCATCAGAGGGATCTGCGGATCGAGAGGAATGGAAAGGCATCGTGTGTCCTATGTGCCGAAAGTGCATCCAGCGAGTCACCTGGGATGCCTGGGATTGCTCGAACGATCCGGGACGGGCACCCCACGAGACCTGTTGCTACAGGGTTGAGAGAAAGATGCAGGAAGTTTCCTTGCAATCAGTTCTCGAGGGAGTCAAGCCCTACTCAAAGTTGGCTTGCCTCATTAAACCACCTACAGTTGACAAGGTGTCGCTTGTGCCATTTGAGATACGCACCGCCCAGATCCCAAAGGGTGGCTCAATTACGCACTTTGTCTCAAACGCAGCCATTAACGAGAGAGCAAATGGCCCAGACTTTTTGTTCACCCAACTCCAAAAGCTGGACCTTGGCCTTAAACGCTACCCCCTTGGAGCAGCTCAAGGTAAGAAGGAGGAAGATGGAGAGGAGAAGAAGAAAAACAAGCTGCAGCAGATTCCCCCAAATTGCAAATCTGGCACCCGTGGTATTTTTGACCTTTTTTCCGTTTTCATGCGACTCCGCTGAGATTCAGGCTGACATTGTCCGTAGTGAAAGGGACGCTGACATGCCACTTTGCTGTGAACTATGTAAGTCGCAAACATCACCACTGCGGTATAAGTTATTGACTGGATTATAGGGAGTCCCGTACAAGTACGTGGTCTCCGTGGACTCCAAGGCTTTCAGCGATGCCCCGCCCGAGATCCTCACTGCCTTGGGCCGCCTGTCCTGGGCGACTGAACAAGCCGTGACTCGAGTGGGAGGCCAGTACCAACCTCCCAATGAGCTACTTGCGCTTGGATATCTCGAAGAGATGAAGATAGGGGTGAGTCAAATTCTTCACACTGATGCTAGTTGCGCTTGACTCTGATATGCTGTTTTTAGTACCATGACGATGGCGAAAGGGACCTGGGCCCAACAATTGCGACCCTTTCCTTGGGGACTCGATCCAAGATGCATATCCGAATGAAGTATAAATACTACTTCGGAGTGAGCAGCAGCAATAACTCTCCTACACCTGATGATCCTGTGCTGCCAGGCTGCTGGAAAGAGGACGAGCGGCGACCCCTCAAGGCACAGTTTGAGGCGGGCCTGATCACAAAAGATGATTACGACAGCCAGCGCAGAGCTTTACTGGGTGGGAAGAAGCCAAGAAGAGAGCCCCCCAAAATGCTCTCGCTTGAACTGAGGCACGGTGACTTGATTGTGATGCATGGAGGAGACCTGCAAAAGTACTTCGAGGTATGTCATATCTCCGATCCGCGACTGAGTGAGTGATTTGGCTGGCTAACAAATTCAGCACGCGGTTGAACCTGACCGTGGTCTGCGCTTCGCTCTGACGGCACGCTACATTCACACTGTGAATGAGGAGGATCTCTTGAAAGGCGCTTTTGAGCTCCACGACGATCAGATTTACGATGGGCAGTGATCGAAACCGACACTACACAACAGTTTACAGAGCTTGCAGGGCTCCCTGTATGGGTTAGCAGGTGTTGTGCTTCCATTCCAGCACGGAACGCTGGATTAATTTTCAACTGGCCTTCTTGTTCGGTGGAGGGTGGGATGGCGGAATGGCCTTTTATAGGTCGGCCGTTCTCGATGAATGGCCATGAATAATGATAATTTTGTATGATTAGTGTCAAAGCCGTATGATTAATGAGATATGATCATGACCTCGCCAAATCAAGCCCGAGGAACTAAACCCGCTAAGGGAGGTATGACTTTTGACGGAATGCACATTTGCACAAGGCACGATATTCTGCGTGCCAGACCCCTCTTGTCCCCAGCATTATCGACAGGGATTTCCAACACAACACTAGTAAACAAGTATTGCAACCAGTAGTTCGCAGTATAAATACGACCTACGAAGGAGCTGGGGAAGTAGGGTGGAGGGTTTTAATAAACATCAGCATAGCCCAGACAATGTACTCCGTACAGTCATGAACAACAGTATATCTGCCTAGTCGTCGACCACGGTAGGTTTCTTCAACCAAACCCAAAAAAATCCCCCTGGACTTGCAGAGAGAATAACCATTTTTTAATTCCAGCACATTGAGCTTCAAGAATCGTCGGCACCGCCATCCCCTGCAGTCTGGCTTCAAGTTCCAACACCCTCGGTCGCTGCACATCCGAGGCAAACCCGCCTGTACTCCACCAAGCGATTGGCAAGATTGGCGCAACCAGCGTCATGGCCCACCCCACTGGCTGCAGAGACGCCCCAAGACTCCATACTGGGTGAGCATCTCCGGCGGCCACAAACACACAGACCTATCAAAGGCCCGGGGTTTGAGGACTTGCAATTATGCATTCATCGGACCCTCGGCTACCCCCCTATTCGGCCTGGGAGAGAGCAGCAGAGCCAGTAGTGGGTTGACTTCGTTGAACAAGAGAGAGGGCTCGAGGCCAACTTGGGACATTTAGCCAAGGTCGCTGCTTTTCCGAGTTCCCCGCACGGTGACTTCCCCAGACTTTCTCCCCGATGCTTTGTTCCTGTGGACAGCCTCTTCTTCCTTGAACCTCTCTCACGTCTTGATTTGGTGCATTGTTGAACCTGCAGGTTGTTTGTTTTTGAAACTGAGCATCTCCAGGATCAACCTAACCGCAGTCCTCTTCGTTTCAGCGAATCCTCGTTCTCCCTTGATACATCGGTCTCCAATTGAGTAACGCCATCGCCGAGGTACAGCCATAACCAAGCAACAATGGTTTTCCTGCCTGACCAGCGATTTGGATCGCTGGCACACGTCCCAGACGATATTCCGATTTGCGAATTCATGCTGAATGAGAAGTATGGCCGAGTTCCACACGCGCAGTCACGAGACCCCTACACGTGCGGCCTGACAGGCAAGACGTGCACGTCGCGCGAGATCGTGGACCGGGTTGATCACATTGCGCGCGGTCTCGCGAAGGAGTTTGGATGGGCGCCCAACCAGGGTACGGAATTTGACAAGACGCTGGCTGTCTTCAGCGTGAACACGGTACGTGGGAGGAACACGCGAAACCAGAGGATGACACGGTATACTAAACCTTGGCTCGGTAGATTGACTCGCTGCCCTTTTTCTGGGGTGTGCACCGCCTCGGCGGTGTTGTTTCTCCCGCTAACGCTGCATACTCGGCTGCCGAGTTGAAGCACCAGATTTTGGACTCGGGCGCAAAGGCTCTTTTCACCTGTGTCCCGCTCCTGTCGGTCGCTCTGGATGGTGCAGCCCAGGCTGGTTTGCCCAAGAGCAAGGTTTATCTGATCGATGTGCCTGAGCCTATTCTCGGAGGTGCCAAGGTGCCGAATGAGTTCAAGTCGGTTGCCCAGCTGGCTGAGGCTGGCAAGTCGCTCCCGGCATTGGAGCCGTTGAAGTGGGGACCTGGTGAGGGAGCACGACGCACCGCGTTCCTATGCTATTCTAGTGGAACTTCTGGTTTGCCGGTACGTTGCATGTTCGCATCTTTAGAGTTGACGTCGGCAGGATTCTAATACAGCGTTTAGAAAGGTGTGATGATCTCCCACCGAAACGTCATCGCGAACACCCTGCAGATCCAGGCATTCGAACAGAGCCATCGTGATTCGAAGACACCCAAGGATGGAAAGTCTGTATACACGGACGTCAGCCTTGGTCTGCTCCCGCAAAGTCACATCTACGCCTTGGTTGTCATCTGCCACGCTGGCCCCTACCGCGGAGATCAGATTATTGTCCTGCCCAAGTTCGACCTCAACTCCTACCTCGCATCGATCCAGAAGTTCAGGATCACTAGTCTCTTCTTGGTTCGTGTTGTCCAGTATTTGATCATCGTCAGCAGCTAACAGGTAAAAGGTTCCTCCAATTATCATCAACATGCTCCGTAGCCAGGACGTCTGCTCAAAATACGATCTGAGCTCCGTAAAGACTCTGTTCACGGGAGCTGCGCCATTGGGTATGGAGACAGCGGCCGATTTCCAAAAGATCTACCCCAATGTTTTGATTCGTCAAGGATACGGTAATGTTAAATGGCTATAACATGTAGAGTCAATTCTCACACAACTGTACAGGTCTCACCGAAACGTGTACTGTTGTCAGCTCAACGCATCCTGGTGATATCGTGCTCGGCTCATCAGGCTGTCTGCTCCCTGGCTACGAGGCCCGCATCATGTCTGCCGAAGGCCAGGAGATCACTGCTTACGACACCCCCGGCGAACTAGTCGTGCGCGGCCCTAGCGTGGTACTGGGCTACCTGAACAACGACAAGGCCACCAAGGAGACCTTTGAGGACGGATGGATGCGCACTGGTGACGAGGCGGTCATCCGCAAGGGACCCAACGGCACAGAGCATGTCTTCATCGTCGATCGCATCAAGGAGTTGATCAAGGTCAAGGTTCGTGTCACCATTCGCACCCATAGTATCAAGATCCCCGGCTAATCCCCCACAAACAGGGTTTGCAAGTCGCACCCGCCGAGCTCGAGGCTCACCTCCTCACCCACCCTGCCGTTGCAGACTGTGCCGTCATCGCCATTCCTGACGATGCCGCCGGCGAAGTTCCCAAGGCTATTGTCGTCAAGGCCCCTTCCGCTGGCTCTGACGAGGAGGCTGCCGAAGCGATCAAGAAGCACGTTCAGGACCACAAGGCCCGGCACAAGTGGCTGAAGGGTGGTGTGCGATTCGTGGATGTGATTCCTAAGAGCCCCAGTGGAAAGATCTTGCGGCGCCTGCTTCGTGACCAGGAGAAGGAGGCTAGGAGAAAGGCCGGTGCCAAGATCTGAGGTGGGAGAACCTCGTGCACAAGACTTTGAGGGTCTGACCTCGATCTTTTGATATTTCGGTTTGTGCTGCGAGTTCAAGCGAAAGTAAATAATGGCTATTTGTGGATATTTAGTCGTTGTATAGTGAATAGAACAGCCCTCATACATATTGCGCAGGAGTGCCCGGTTAGAAAATACAGAAGGACCTTTCGTCGTGTAGTTCAGTCCGTTCGGTGAACTCGCGAGCGAAGCCCCTATGCGGGCACACAACAGAGACTTCAGCCGCATGCCCTGAAACCTCGCATTCTTGAGGCGTGCACAGCTTTCGAAAAGATCATTGGGAGAAGCATATTGGAGACCACTAAGCCGAACCTGGCACGGACAGAACCCCGAGGTTGCCATCGCTCACGGCCTGCCTGTACCGCAGATTTTGACCCCTCCCCAAGCCTGCGTGTGATATATCGCGTCGTATCACAGTATTGATACAAAGAGTCTATTTGCCAGGACTTTGAGGCGCAATACCTCTCGGACCTCCTGTCAATCTATCCGTATTTACTGCAAGTTAAAAGTCCAGCAAAATGGCCGGAAATCCCCCGAGTGACCCGGCTTTCTTCCGAGAGTTCAAGATTCACGACGTGGTCTACAAGACTGTCGACAACCACGATATTGGACTATCAATTCTTGTCCCAAACGCTTTATTGTCTGGGGCGCATAGGTCGGAAGAAAAGAGGCCCGTCATTGTTCGATTCCATGGCGGGTTCTTGGTTGGAGGATCTCGCCTTTACACCGATTGGTTTCCCAATTGGTCTGTACAGCCTATCCGACTCCAGCAAACATCTCAACCCAGCCTGCACTGACACTGAAAGTAGGCTTATTGAACTAGCCCTCTCAAGGCAGGCTATTCTGGTCACACCAGACTACCGGCTACTGCCCGAGTCCAATGGCCTCGATATACTCTCCGACCTTGACGCCTTCTGGTCCTGGATGCAGAATGATTTTCCGTCATCCCTGTTGAGCGGTTATCCATCATCAAACATCAAGCCCGACATGGACAAAATTCTGGTGGCCGGCGAAAGCGCCGGTGGCTACCTTGCCGCGCAGAGCATGCTCCTCCATCCAGAAGTGAACATCGCAGCTGTCATCCTAGTCTATCCAATGGTGCATCTGCGTGATCGCTTTTGGAACGAGAGCTATCCGAAGCCAATGTACGGCTCAACGCATGTACGGAGAGAACTCAACACCTCGAACAAGTCCCGACTAGCTAATCTTGTACCAATGCCCACAGCTACCATTCGACAAGGTCGAGCAACATCTCCGCGACCTACCCAACGGCCCAATCGTCACCGCCGACGAAGCAATGGAGAAAGGAGAAGCGACGCCCCGGAACGACATGGCGATACGAATCGTCCAGAATGGCAGATTTCTGGATTTCCTGGGCCAGCAGACAGAGGTGTTTCCGGTTGAGAATGTCTCGCGAGCGAAGAAGCTGCCGCCTTTTGTGTGGCTGTTCCATGGAAGACAGGATACAGCGGTGCCGTATTATGGAAGTGAGCGGTTTGTTGAGGAACTTCGTGCTCTGAAGCCAGAGGTGAATGTTAGATTTGAGGGGCATGAGGGCGATCATGGGTTTGATGATGATTTGACGATTACGGAAGGGTGGATGAAAGAGGGCATGGCCGAGGTGGCCAGGTACTGGTAGATTCCGACAGATGTAGTCATACAGTAGCTGAGGTCGAAGATATCTTGTGCACTGTTGATCCTTTCACATTGGCTGGGCATGGATAATCCTCCGATAAGAGATAACCTGTTTGCACTGTTTGCCGCCCGCGGGGATGCGGATTTCTAAGCGGGGAGGTGGACAGAAAAAAAAAGAACCAGCTCCAGCTCATCCATTCCGCCACAACTTGACAATAAATGCAGAGATACCCGGCCATTAGGCCCCCGATAGCTTCTTGAGTCTACACACTGCCGCTTTCTGTCTTGCAAATCCTATCCATTGGTCCCTTGATCGAACTCTCATACTTGAACCACCTTCTTCAAGCATATACATCCTGCGAATATGTCGTCTCAAGATATCCACCGCGAGGGCGAAGAAGATGCCTACGTGGGCGCAGATGAGGCCGAGGAGGTCTTTAACCGCGATGAGGACCACCCCATGGACTCCGAAGGCGAAGACGAGGACCAGCCTATGACCTACGAGGAGGAGCTTACCTTCCAAAACGACTCCTCAGCACACTTCGACGCGCACAACGACTCGATCTTCTGCGTCGCACAGCACCCAGTGCACAATAACATTGTTCTGACCGGCGCTGGTGACGACACCGCCTACATCTTCGACTCCACGCCCCCCGAGAAGCCCGTCCTCCCCCAGAGCTACGAATCAAACCCCCAGCCACGCGAGCGCAAGTCCCAGGTCACGCTGGCCAAGTTGGACGGACACACTGATACCGTCAATGCGGTGGCTTTTACTGAGCCGGCCGGTGAATATGCCGTGACAGCGGGTCTGGATGGCAAGCTTCGCGTGTGGCGGGACACCTCGGCCAGGAAGCACGGAGAAGCTTGGGAGTTTGTGGCCGAGGCCCAGGAGGTCGAGGAGATCAACTGGGTTGCGGTTTGCCCCTACCAGCAGGGCAATGAGGAAAAGCGCAACGTCATTGCTATTGGTGCCAACGACGGCAGCGCCTGGGTGTTCCGCATCGATGCTACGGATTCGCAGCCCATCTCCATGGTCCAGAGTTTCTTCTCGCACACCGCGTCTTGCACAGCTGGTGCTTGGACACCGGACGGTAACCTGCTCGCTACCGTCTCAGAGGACGGAAGCTTGTATGTTTACGATGTGTTCGGAACCGCTGCTGCTGCTGGTATTTCCGGATCCCCCGGTACCAGCGTCATTGTCGGCCTGACCGCTGAGGATCAGCGGTTCGCTGTGGAGGGCGGCCTGTACTCAATCGCCATCTCGCCTGGCGGAGGTATCGCAGCCGTGGGTGGTGCCGAAGGCCACATCAAGGTTGTTGGCCTTCCCCGGCTTTCTGGCGGCCCTCAAGCTGCCAAGGGCAAGGGTGCTCAGTCGGCCACTACCTCTGCTGCCGGTACTATCCTTGCCGATCTCCAGGCGCAATCGGATGGTATCGAGACTCTTTCCTTCTCGCAACCCCCGCTTACTCTCCTCGCTGCCGGTTCCGTCGATGGCTCTATTGCGCTGTATGACGCTGCTCATCGCTTCGCCGTGCGCCGCCACATTCGGGAAGCGCACGAAGGCGCTGCCGTTGTCAAGGTCGAGTTCCTGTCAAGCCGGGCGCCGACCGCGGCTCCCCGTCCCGGTCCTCTTGCGTCTGCCACTGCTGCCGGCCAGGGACGCTCATATCTGCTTACCTCTGTCGGACTCGATGGTGTTGTCCGGCGATGGGATGCCCGCGGTGGCACCACCGCGGCTGCCCAGGGTCTGCTGAAGGAATGGAGGGGACACATGCCTGCTTCGGAGAATGATGAGGGCGAGCAGGCCGGTGGTATCATGGGTTTCGTGCAAGGATTCGATGGGAAGCGCATTGTCACTGCTGGTGACGATGGTATCTCATTGGTGTTTGAGGAGTAGAGAACTGTTGGTCGTATAGAGTTATGTTACCCATGTACATTTGGGAGTTATGATATCATGTTACACCATGCATAGAGGGGCTCTGGGTCCATATGTGTGCCCATAAACCCATCTGAAATGAAAAGTCAATCATTGAACGCAGTCACTCAGCCCAGTAGATATCAAACGTAGCTTACAAAGAACAGCAGTAATGGATATGAACATAAAAAAGGACTTTGTTGTAGTAATTGAACATGGACTATTTACATCCGACAAATCAACCCATAGCGCCGTCTTCAAGCCACACTCCCCACCACAAGGAGCTGGCTGCTCTGCATAACAACTAACACTGTTCTGGGTGACGCAGCCTCCACTGCCACCATCGCAATGATCCGATTCTATGACTCGTGTTGCGGGATAAGACGACTCGGTCTCGTCGGTTGGGGTATTCGTTCTCCACTCGATTTTTCTTCGGTCGGCGGATTCCTCATCTACTCCTCCTCATATAGGCCACATTTAGTGGTGGCCCTCGTCGTGGTGGTGCTCATCCTTCAGGAAGAGGTGCTCGTATGCGCAGTAGGCAGTGAAAGCGACCGTCGCGATGCCCAGGCCGGGGAAGAGGCCCTTGAACCGGTTCCACCGGGAGAAGGGGCCAGTGTAGCGCCAGGTCTCACTAAATAAGAGGTTAATACGAAGTTCAATTCCCGCTCAGACAAGCAGGCAATCGAGAGCGTACTTGCGAGCCCAGGGATCCCGCTTAGCGTAGACCGAGGACGGAGAGGCCGCAGCCTTGAATTGGGCCATGTCGAAGCCGGTGGGGTTTCGGGCGGGCATGATTGCGAATGTGAGAGAGATTCGAGAGGAGAACGAGGGAGCGGAGTGCGCGAACTGAGAATCTCAAGTGAAGCCACAGAAAGGTAAGGACGTGAAGCCGGAGCGGTGCGCTCGGCAGAATCCAAGAGACACTATACCCGATACGGAGCACCGTAGCTCTCCCGCCTTTCGAGGGACGAATCTAACCCTCACATCTATGCGAACTCGTGAACTTCCAACGCAATGCCCCCTCCTCCTGGAAGATTCGGGCCGCAGGGCCTAGGTACGCCCTATACGCTTCAACAAGCCCACCTTCAATCTCAACATCCCGCCCACGCCCAGTCCGCCAACACAGCTCTTCCTCCCCCTTCACTCGGTGGCCATCCTGGTTTCGCCGGAAACCCCAATACGAACATGAACCCGTTCACTCTGTCTGGTGCCGGCGTTGCAAACAGCATGTCCGTCGCTGGGTTTGGAGGTGCCGGTGCTGATGCTGGTGGCACTGGGCTTGCCAGCCATGCCGCTCAGATGGGTTTTGCGCGCGGAGCACAGATGCAGCAGCAACAACTTAGTCAAGGTCACGATGGGCGGTTGGCACTCGATTCCAAGGCCGGCGCAGTAAAAAACCGCATCCGTGATGTATGGAAGCACAATTTGGCCCACGAAATGGCCGTTTTGAGACAGCTTGTGGACAAGTACCCATATATCAGCATGGTAAGCGGCTGAACACCGATCCAAATCCGCAGGGCAGAGATATCTGGCAGACGAATACCTCTGCCTTTGCATGAATGCCCGAGCTGATTGTGTGGTTTTCCATTGAAGGATACGGAATTTCCAGGAATCGTTGCGCGACCGATTGGATCTTTCACGAATAAGGCCGACTACCACTACCAAACCCTCCGCTGCAACGTCGATCTGTTGAAGATGATTCAACTAGGGATCACATTGTTCAATGAAGATGGGGAGGTTCCACCAGCTACAGCCACGGATTCTAACGGACAACCGTACGGCAGCGCCCTCGTGCCGGCCCCATGCACCTGGCAATTCAACTTCCGGTTCTCCTTGGAAGGCGATATGTATGCGCAGGAGTCGACGACAATGCTCGCTAAGAGCGGCATTGACTTCAGCCTGCACGAGAAGAACGGTATCGACCCCTTTGAATTTGGCTCATTGTTGATCAGTTCGGGTCTCGTCCTGCTTGATGACGTGCATTGGGTATCTTTCCACTCCGGCTACGACTTTGGTTACTTGATGAAGATCATGCTTTGCTCCCCCTTGCCCGAAAACGAGGAGGAGTTCCATAAGCTTCTCACCATTTTCTTCCCGTCTCTCTACGATATCAAGTACCTCATGAAGCACGCCGGTCGCAATCAAGCAGTGAACGATTCTCCTCTTACGCAAACCGCCGCCCAGATTCTCGCCAACCTTGGTCAGAAATCCGGTCTCCAGGACATTGCGGATGAGCTGGGTGTCAAGCGGATTGGTATTGCTCACCAGGCCGGGTCCGATTCCTTGGTGACCGGGGAGATCTATTGGAAAATGCGCCAGGTGGTCTTCAATGGCAAGATTGACGAGGCCAAGTATTCGGGCCAGATCTGGGGGTTGAATGGTCAGATGCCGGCATTGAATTACCACATGGCCCAACAGACACCCAACTTGAACGGTGCCACCATCTACTCCGCCGCCGGCACGCCCAGCACTCCCAATAACTCCCACACCCCTCAGCACCACTCCGGCTACCCAACGCCCGGGCGATAGGAGATGAGATACGAACAGCGTGGAAGGAATGGGAGGACGGGTTGATACGACTTTGATGCATGTACATAGGCACAAGGCTCCTGTGCTGGGTTTCTTTCGATCTCTTCGGCATTGTCTTCTCTCGCCTGTCGCTTTTGCATAGGTCCCACCATTTGAGTCCGGGATCTTTCTGTGCGTCTGGGGGAGGTGTTCTTTCGGGGTTATCGGAGGTGTATGGTGTTTTTTTTTTGCCCTTTGTCCTTTGCCCTTTGTCCTTTGCCTTTTGATTTTTTGCTTTCATATTTTATGATCTCATTTTGTTTCTTTTTTTTCTCCCCGCGTTGATCTGGCTGGTCCTTGAATTCATCTCCGAGGCGTTTTTGGCTTTCAGGGGCCTTCTGGTGCCTTTTTGGCTCCGGTCTCATTGCGTTCTAAACTTTTATGTAGAGAGGGCCGGGGAGTCTCATGTACAGCGGGATCTTGGAGTTGCTTTTAGTACAAAAAAGGCGTCAAATGTTCTTCGTAAGTAGCACATGAACCTGTCGTCCAAGCTATTACTATTACTCATTACCTTACCTCTTAACGGTTTCTATCGCCAAGTATACTGTTTCCAGATTGAGGGCCAGAATGCGATCTAGCCACCCCCGCGTCGTAAAAGCCGTAACTCGCACAGGGCAGTGGAAGCTCGTGCCTTATCTGCTCGCGAGCATCGGGTTGCCATTTTGGAGGGCTCGAAGCATAGCAAGTCTACACGCTAAACCCAATCAGGCAAAGGGATCCGGCCTCCGCAAATGACCCTCTCTTATCTAATCGATGCAGCTGGGGAGCTCAGCAGGGCAATGGAGGGGTGGTCGGGTTAAATACCTGCAGCTTTCCATTGAAATGCAGGTCTGATTCATTCCAAGCTCTTGTGGTGTTTATCATCGATAGATTGGTAGCTCCTCTTCTAACCCGAGCCCCCCTCGCGCCCTCGATACACTGCCACGGCGCCTCATCGAACTATATCCACCACCACCATACACCGGCATGGTTCTCGACCGACTTCAGCAGTTGGCCCATCAGGTCACTGCGACAGCTGCGCCTCCTCACCCCTTTGATCCCCTCTCATCAGCCGAGATTGATGCCGTGGTGGCTCTTCTTCGGAAGGAACATGGCTCACTTCACTATAACGCTGTGACTCTCTATGAGCCGCGTAAGGCCGAGATGATGGCCTGGGTGGCCAATCCAGAGACTGCACCTCGCCCAGTACGAAAGGCTGATGTGGTGGTCATTGCCCCAGGCGGCAAGGTGTACGATGGCGTGGTCGATCTCGAGAACAACAAGATTATCGAATGGAAGCACACGCCCGACGTCCAGCCTTTGATTACCATGGAGGACCTGCAGGAGGTCGAGCATGTGGTGCGCAAGGACCCCAAGGTCATTGAGCAGTGCGGTATTATTGGCATTCCTCCAGAGGACATGCACAAGGTGTACTGCGATCGTAAGTGTGATCTGTCGAGAAATTAACAATCAACATTGAGCTAATCGTGCATCCAGCCTGGACAATTGGGTATGATGAGCGCTTCGGCAGCGGTGTGCGGTTGCAGCAGGCCCTCATGTACTACCGCCCCCATCCCGACGACTCGCAATATACCTATCCCCTCGACTTTTGCCCGATCTATAACGCCGAGACCAAGCAAATCATTCACATTGATGTGCCTCCTGTCCGGCGCCCAATTAACAAGGCTCCTCCCAACAACTATCATCCCGATGCCATTGAGAAGGAGGGCGGCTTCCGGAAGGACATCAAGCCAATTCACATCACTCAGCCTGAAGGTGTCTCATTCGAGGTCAAGGGACGTACGATTGAATGGCAGAATTGGAGCATCCATGTCGGCTTCAACTACCGTGAAGGAATTGTCTTGAACAACATCACGTTCAACGACAAAGGTAACATCCGACCAATTTTCTGGCGTCTCTCGCTCGCAGAGATGGTGGTTCCTTACGGTAACCCCGAGCACCCCCATCAGCGAAAGCACGCCTTCGACCTTGGTGAATATGGTGGTGGGTACATGACCAACAGCCTGTCCCTCGGCTGTGATTGCAAGGGTGCCATTCACTACATGGACGCTTCATTCGTCAACCGAGCCGGTGCCTCCACCGTGATCAAGAACGCCATTTGCATCCACGAAGAGGACGCCGGTATCCTCTTCAAGCACACCGATTTCCGCGACGAGTCCATCGTGGTAACTCGCGGCCGCAAGCTCATCATCTCGCACATCTTCACCGCCGCCAACTACGAGTACTGCGTGTACTGGATCTTCCACCAGGATGGCACCGTGCAGCTCGAGATCAAGCTAACCGGTATCCTAAACACCTACGCCATGAACCCCGGCGAGGACACCAAGGGCTGGGGCACCGAGGTATACCCCGGCGTCAACGCACACAACCACCAACATCTCTTCTGCTTGCGCGTGGATCCCAACATCGACGGCCCCAACAACACAGCCTTCCAGGTCGACGCAGTCCGTGGCCCCGGCGAAGTCGGCAGCGCCGAAAACAAGTACGGCAATGCCTTCTACGCGAAGAAGACCAAATTCAACACCCCGCGCGAGGCAATGTCCGACTACGACGGTTCCACCAGCCGCACCTGGGACATGGCAAACACCAACAAGCTCAATCCCTACAGCAAAAAGCCCGTCTCTTACAAGCTCGTCAGCCGCGACGTACCCCCCCTTCTCCCCAAAGAGGGCGGCCTAGTCTGGAAGCGAGCCGGTTTCGCGCGCCACGCGATTCATGTCACGAAATGTATGCCCCTCCTACCCACCTTTTCTCTATTGAAAACAACTTACTAACGGTATCCCAGACTCCGACGACGAAATCCACCCCGCAGGCCGCCACGTCCCCCAAACCTCCGGCGAACCGTCACAGGGTCTGCCTGCGTGGATTGAATCCGCTGGCTCAGATTGCTCAATCGACAACACGGATATCGTCCTCTGGCACACGTTTGGCCTCACTCACTTCCCCTCGCCGGAGGATTATCCCATCATGCCGGCCGAGCCGATGACGTTGCTTCTTCGTCCGCGTAACTTCTTCGATCGTAACCCTGTGCTTGATGTGCCGCCTAGTTATTCCCGGACACCAACACAGGTGGCGGCTGGGACGGGGGCTTGTGGGTGTAAGAAGAGTGATGGGTCGAGTGTTTTGGTTTGATACACATGATGGGCATGATGTGGTTTATTATAATTCGCCGTCGTTCTTGCACTTTCATTGTATATATGATTATTCAACGTGACAGAGCGCAGACTGAAATTGCATCTGTGATACTTTCTCGGGCTTTTCCAGACCACACGTCGCTTTTGTTCGAAGGGAGGTTACTGAAACACGACGATATGGTATAGGAGTAAGGTTGGTAAAGGAGATTGAAGGCAATAGTGTATTTCTGGCTCCTCGCACCGCAGTTCTCCCATCGCAAATTATTTCTGCAAGGGATATTGCGTGGATGAAAACACTCACAAGATAAGAGAGAGAGAGCGATCGGCATCGTACCTTTAGGAACCGTCTTCGACCCTACGGCATAAGGTTGTACGAGTTAGGTCTGTCAAGAGTTTGACTAGATTCTTTGCAAACGCAAGATTTCCAGAGACTTCTGCCACAGAGTGACAAGCAAATCCCAGATACGACTGATTGTTTCACCGAAACGACGCTCTTACTAGATCACGTCATGAAGCCAACGAGCCGATAGATCTGATAAACGTGAAAGATTGATAATAACTGAGTCATTTTGAGCGGAAACGACGATCTCCCACTCAAGGTACCTCCCAGCCCTGGTCAACTGCAATGCTGCCTAAGGTTATTCAGCCCTAGCAAGTAACATATGGAGGTTGTCACATCTCAGGCTTTGTTTTTTTCTGGAGGTTGCATGCTCAGAAACCCCTGAACCTGGGACTCGCACTCCGTTCATTGTCGTTCCCTTTCGAAGTTTTGATGTTTTTAATTCCATCTTTTAGATGGAAATTATAGTTTTTCTGTCTCTGGTTCCACCATACCTCGAGATGCTGAATCACTCTTGGAGTCTACCAACTCTGCATCAAAATAATATAGTGAACATGCTATCCCACTTCTCAGAAAGATTCATTGTGCTGTATGCTCGGCGAGTGGGGGCCGATGCCCATCGAGATGGGTAATTTGAGTTAGTCTCCCAAATGAGTCCAGTCTCAGAGGAGAAATGATCTACCGGCACTGTCCACCTGGCAATGCTGGCATACGCTGGTCTGATCCTGATCGACTGCTCGGGGCTCGTCGGCAGCTAAAATATAGGCAAGGTCCACCTCGTCCCAATTTTAGGAGTCCACCCCAGTCGATAGTCACGGCTCAGCATCGAGATCCCGTTCCATTCTCTAAGTCTCAATAAAGATCCTCGTAGATCATATTCCACTCATGCAAGAATCTTGGCTCCACGAGGCGCCAACGTCAAATCTTCTCATTCATCTGTCACTAGTTTGTCGCCAGGCGCAGTAGTGTAACGCACGTTGTGACCCGTTCACTGTCAGTAATGGAAAGATACCCCCCTGAGCCCATCCTACACTTCGAGGCGTTGAACGTACCTTTGCGTCCTGATCGAAAGCAGAGTCAACATGAGAGATTGAATTTGTCACGATGGAATCGAGGGTAATTAAAAGGGGACCTCACATCTGACAATGCTTAGACGTCTTTTAACCCTCGTTGCCATCTCCTCCAGACTTGGTCTCCGCAGTTCGCTCATCACAACCCACTTCATACAGTCATTACCTCAAACAAAATGCAGTTCAAGAAAATGATCCTGGCTGCGGCTTTGACCCTGACCACCTCCGTCCTTGCCGCTACAAGCGCCTCCGAGCTTGCCATTGGCCTGCAAAACAACATCGCCGGACTGGACATCGCACAGAAGCAGACCACTCTGTTGTTGAAACACCTCAGTCATGCTTCCGCTGGTGTCACTGCTGCTGTAATTTCCAGACCCAATGCTTTGAAATAACTTGGACAATTCCATGAACTAAACAGCTAACTTTGAGCACAGGATGTCGTTTCTTCCTACAACGCCACTGCCACCACCGAGGCCGAGGATTTGGAAATGATGAAAATGATGCAGATCGACGAGGTTTCGCTTGATGGCGTCCAGCTGGTCCTCTGCCAGGCCTTCCATGGGGTAAGACGAGCGTTTCCCAAAAATCTTCCTGCTCGCAAGACACTCTCATCTAGAAGCCTTCCGAGTCGGAATGCTAACAACCATCCTTCGTCGACAATCTAGTTTGCTTTGAGCAGTATCGAGGCAAACAACGCCTTCGTTGATTCCGCCACGCGCTTCAACAAGGCCCAGCGCACCACCCTGCAGGCGGCCATCGCCAAGAACAAGGACAACGTTGCGGTACGTTGAACGTCGATTTGCTACGTCCTATCAGCTGAAGATCTAACTTGACATTTCCAGGGCTTTCTCGGTCGCGTCGCCAGCAAAGCGCTGCCCTACTGTGTTTCTACTATCAAGATTGACAACTCTGCTATCTACGCCTCCCTCGACAAGGCTGCCAAAGCCCTTGATCCCGCGGAGGCACTACTGTAGAGTGGATCTTATCCTAATCCCGAGGAGCTCACGGGTGCAGTCTTGGAGGAAATCAAGGTGTCCGAATTGCTCGGTAGTTCAACATATTCGGCTGGATTGGAACGCAAAACGGCTGGGTTTTAATTTCGATACCCTCTACATTCGCTATTCTCTGCCATGGGTTCTCTTTGAGCCGTTATAGATTAATATTAATAATACTCTAGACTAGTCGTTGTCTGACCTTCTGATAAAAATTTTGACTTCGCGGACTGTCCCTAAAAGCATACCTCAAGCCGTTCTAATATGTAGGTGATGTTAGGATCCAGCTCTCGATAGCTGGACACTGCTTATGCTACAGCGCTGGAGTCCAATTCTATGAAAATCATGTAATTAACTTATCATCCGCAGGTAAAGACACCAAGCATCCGTATAGACAGGCGAGTACCAAAATATCGTCAGCAAAGCAGCAATCGACATTCAACGAATCGACCATCTCTTTAAGACTCAGGCTTGGACAAACGTCAAAATATCCCCAATCAATTTCTCCGCGTGGGTAATATTGACAGCTAGGTGGAGAATTAGTCAATCATTCTCTAGGTTGTCGGCAAGACAGAGGGGACATGGAAATCCTCACCATGCGCTGCTTTCTCATAGAGATTCACCTGAGCCCTGGGAATGATCTCCTTTATCAACTTTGAACTCCTCTCATACGGAGCACCCGAATCACAGTCTCCGTGAACACAAAGAATAGGCACGGAGGAGTCTTCGCCCAGTCGGACGAGTTTATCGTGGAAATCAGCTTCTCGAACAATATGCGCGCATCGCTGGATAGCCAGTCCATCGGCAGCTTCGACAATCTTTTCGTGTTGGCTCAATGTCTCAGGCGACACCGTGAGCCCCGTCGTGCCCAAAATGACCCCGGGCAGGGCGCCATGGACAAAATTCGCCCTGTCCTTTTGGAAGCCTTCGCAAATGCCGTCCCAGACTGCCTTGGGTCCGGTGGTGCGGTTGTCCTCTCCGGGCAGTTTTCCTGGGAGTGCCGGAGCGACCCAGATACATCCCTGCAGTGAATTAGCAAGGTCCCGTCATTTGTGATTACTATCGCGGCCGTAGCAGGAGGTTGTAGGGTACATGCCTTGCAATTCTTCCTGAGGTATTCACTCGCCTCCAGCGCTAGGATGCTCTCCCCAGCGCCCATACTGGCAGTGATAAAGACAAAGGGTCCAACATCGAGGAATTTCTCCAGCAAGTGCACGGTGTCCTGCGCAAAGGTTTCATAGGTGATCATTGCATCGCTTTGAGGCCCATCCCAGTCGCTCTTCCCGAAGCCACGGCGATCGGGGGCAATGCATCGGTAGCCGTGGTTCACGCACAACTGCACAGTGTGGATTTCCCAGGCGAGTGAGGAATATGGCCATCCGTGGAGGAAGACGAGGGTGGGTTTGGTGTGTCCAATTGGTTGTTTGGAGTTGTCGGCGGGGAGTGGTTTGTAGTCGCGATAGAACAGTTGCGCACCGTCGAGGGGAGAAGTAAAGCGAGGCATTTGGGATGGATGGTTCTTGACGATCAGTTGTTAAGTAGTTGAAAAGCTCTTTGGTTGAAGCTATTGGTTTGTAGTTGAGTTGAAGTGTCAGGCTTGTGACTTTGAGATGAAGAACCAACTTGTAGCGAGGGCCGAGAAGCCTTATATAGTCTTGATATTCAGTCGTTTAACATAAAGCGGGCGAGTATGTTACGCAAGCTACTTTGGTAGGCTTATCGCACTCAACTTGGTTCGTGATGACCCCATAACATTTTCGTGTTCACCACCAATGGTTATCCTCACTCAACTATTATGGCTGCCAACATAACGTTATGCTCGTGTGCGGAACAGACGTTGCGGTGGCTGTAAGCCCCCAAGCATGGAACCCGCCAATCCGAGGCCTCCGCATAACGTGAGGGCGTTTCAGCGTGGGCGACTAACTAGTAACTAGTAACAGCGCATATCGTATTCCTCCTCGCTTAACGTTATCAAAGAAGTTGTCCGAAATTGATTCCCTAGGCCTAACGACTATCCCTATCGAGCACAAGACCATTCACTTGGCGCAAAGACGTATGACACTTTAGCGTTATGCCCGTTGACTATAAAGACAGGATGGAGTATTCCATGGAACAACTCTCATCATACTTACCAAACACATCTGAGCATTCACCTCATCTTTGAAGACCATACCAGTCAATTCAAACCGAGACACTGCAATTCGACACTATGTCTACCAACAACTACTCCATCCATTCCATCATCGCGGCGTACGGCCTCGGCATCGCCCCCCACGGATACTACCTCGTAAAAATGATGGCCAATGCCAAAGGGCAATCCAGCAATATTCTGTATGTCGCTCGCATCAAAATCTTGTGAAATAGGCTTGAATACTCACATTACTAGGCCCCGTGAGAATCTGGCCAATCTGAAGGGCAAAATCCCCGGTCAGGTCTGGGACAAACTTGCTCGAGCCCGTGGCGCCCACCTTAATGCCATGGAGGGTATTCCGATGTTTGCAGCTGCGATGGTAAGTGGAATTCGCGCCTGCCGACTAGCCTTCGCAATACCAATATACTAATACGTTTCTTTTTCATATAGCTGGCTGGTAATCTGGCAAAGCTCCCAGCGAACGACTTGAACTGGCTGGCTTTTGACTATCTGAGTGCTCGCGTACTGTACACCATGGTCTACATGGGTGTCAAATCAGAGGCCGCAAGCTACCTGCGAACTGGAATTTGGGCATGGAGTATTTCGGTCCCGATCTGGGTTCTTTGCAAGTCGGCCAACGCTCTTCAGGGACAGGAGTAGATGTTTCATTGATTCATTGATACGGGGGGATTCTGTGATTTTGGAGTTATTTCGATAGATAATATGCAG
The DNA here is from genome assembly GCA_024706585.1 of Penicillium simplicissimum. Classification (NCBI taxonomy): domain Eukaryota; kingdom Fungi; phylum Ascomycota; class Eurotiomycetes; order Eurotiales; family Aspergillaceae; genus Penicillium; species Penicillium simplicissimum. The sequence goes on from JAMZTW010000014.1 coordinate 759,174, forward strand.
AAGTTAGATCATTGGTTTCTTTATTCATTCCTTCGGACCTTCCAGCGAGAGTACTCTCTCCCCTCTATTCCCGCGCGCACGATTACATCTTTCCACCACGCTTATCTCAAATGCCCACCACCATCTCTCAAACACAACTTGTCCAATCTCCCAAACAGATGGCTCGAAGGGGTCATCGCCGCTAATTCTCATCCCTTCACCACCACCGTCTTCCATGTCGTAGACCAATCGAAGTAGACCCATTGGATCTTGAGCGGTCGATGGCCGTAAATTGGCAGGGAGATGGAACACTTGTATCAGCTTATCCCGAGTACTCGGCCAAGGTAAAAGATCGATGATTGGATGGTGAGGGATCATGCGCTGAGTGCGGGTTGGAAGCAGGTGAGTTGGAAGTTCGGTCAGATCAACTGAGCTTGCGGGTGATGTTGCCGAGGTTGATAGACCAGTCTCGAGAGATGGAGGCGACGAGATGGAATTGCTTGAGGCCTCGGGATTGTAGAAAGGACTGACGGCTGTGAAGTCCCAGATCAAATTATTGAGATTCAACCGCTGTGCTACTTTCACAGCGGCATTGAGCAGAGTCAAGGAGGGGACTTCGAGTATTCGATCATCGGGGAATGTGAAAAACGACGTATCATCTGCCTGCAGCTCGGCGGACAAATTATAGGTACCGTCTACGCCGAGTGGGATTGACTCTGCAAGGTGATTCTCGATCTGATCGAGGTTGCGAGAGTCCAAGTTCCAAGCCGAGCATTCAGCCAGCTGACCCCAGAAGGTATCTGCAACAGTCGCGGCGGGAAATGTCAGGGACATTTCTGATCCGGTGATGTCTGATCCTGGCAGGCTTAGTGAAGTTAAGCCCTGGGCTTTGGGCCACATTGTAGAGCCCAGAACGCCGCTTGTTTCGTCATGGTTGAAGCCAATATCCACTGGTGTCTCTATGAAGTTGAAATCGAGGCTGGTGATATTCGTAGAAACGTTGTCATCAATGGAAAGAGAAATGCTCTCTTCACCGACAGGTCTCGACAAAACGTTACTCGTCTGCGACGAGGTCTCGCTCCACCGGCCATGCAACTGATCTGACCCAATAGCGTCCCCAGGAAGGTTGGAGCCTTTCGCTCGAGATTCCAGCGCCTGGAGGCGCTCCTTCTTCCTCTTCCCTGTTATACAATGTTACTTCGGGTGTTCTATGCCGTACACCAGAGAGTGACTCACGGTATCTTCTCTGTGCCAGGATATTCAACACTCGTTTGCGCTCCGCAGCATCCTCTCCCAGCGAGGGAGGAACGGGCACCTTCGTCGCCGCCTTCCGAGGCATTTTGATAGTCTCGCTGCGGCTAGCTTTGACAGATAGATCAAGGGCGCGTGGAGGTAGGATACAACGTGTCAAATGAGAGGATTGACACAAAGAGTCAAAGCGAGGTTGGTTGGTGCCTCGGCGCTCGTATTTGTGGCGACCCTGGCTGCTTATTGCGGGGAGTGGTATTTCCACGCTGGCGTTGCTTACAGGCTTAGACCTCCATCGCCCTCTTTAAGGGCAAGCCTCCCGTAGCATTCCAGCCTTGTGTCTAGCGCAGATCCACAAGTCGTTCTCGATGGGTTATATGAGTCGAAGGTACCATAGACGAGATGACGGTAGGTACCACCTGGTCTACATCTCCGCCCCATGTCTCTCTCGCAAGGCCGTTTCGAACATGATTTGATGGGACAAACCGAGATGCATTTGTAAAATCTATCATTCCAGAAAAAAAAAAGATGCTAGTCCATTGAGAGGAACCGTTTATTCGCCGTAAAACGCCGGAAACAACAAGAGGGAATCGTCTAGCAAGACTAACAACAGCAGAAGATACCGAAGCCAGCCAACATGCAGAAGAAAAGAATACAGAAAGATGATGAGACAACACACTTCAGGTCATGCTCATCTGCCTATTCCTGCCGCTGCAACGCGGCTTCCACATCCTCTAACAACTGCACCAACTCCTTCCCACCCTCACTAACCCTCCCCTCAATCTCAAGCCCCTTCAACAAGAAAGTCTTGGCCTCCGCATACCGGCTCATCTCAGCCAAACACTTAGCAAGCCGCCACCAAGCCTTCACATTACCCACAGGCTTGGAGTCCACACTCGCCTTCGCATCACACAATCCCTCCGGCCACGCGCGCATGCCGACGTGTGCCTGTGCGCGGTTCCCGTACAGACCCGCCAACTCCTCGCGCGCCAGCGTCACAGGCTCCCAGCCCGGGCGGGAGATAGCCATTTCGATGGCATAGGTGTATAAGCGAATCGCCTCGGCGTAGTTGGACTTGCGGTAGGCGGCGTTGCCCGAGTCGCGGAGCTTGGTGATCTGCGCGCTGCGCTTGGGGTTCACAGGGAGAGGGGGTGGGGGGATGTTTGGGGGGTCGAGGCTGATTAGGGAGCGGTGCAGGGCATTGAGCTCTTGGAGTTCGGCGGCGATGGCGGCTGATTGGGAAGGGGTTTGAGAGGATGATGGGAGGAGGGAGATGGCTTTTGAGCTGGGGTCCAGGTGGAGGTGGTATTCGTTGAAGAGGTCAATTTCAGATGCCATTGTTGTGGCTTGGGGGACTGTTGCAGTCCGGGTCACTTGTCGCTTGGGGTTTGAATCGGATTCTGGTGATGATTAGCTTGGGCCAGCAGCGTTGGGTACTGTCGGCGGTGGTAAATTGGGGGGTATTGCGTGGAGGGATAATTTTGGTTGCGGGATAGAGGGCCATACCGGGAATAGGAATATATGAGAGGAGAAAAGTGTAAAATGTCCTTGGAAACACTCTTCACCCCAAGTTCAGCGTGTCGTGTTCAGAACATCCCGCGATCGCCGTCGGGGGAGAGCGCAAGCTGTCCACATGCACGCCGCAAAGGCGGTGGCAGAATGTCTTCCAAGGGACGGAGCACTTGAAACAAAAGCTCTTGGAAGTGGTCTTTACAGCAGCTGGTTTCAGTCAAATCCTTGAATAACCAAGATACACACTCCAACACAAGCAGAAGAAGTAACCAAGGGCAGACAAAGTCCAGATATGCAATCTATTGCTTAGAATCTCGCTCGTACAGAAATCACAATCGCCAATTGGGAGAAATCTCATAAAAACACTCGACATTAACAGGCGACCAAGAGGATCAACGCTCTGCCATGGGTCACAAATACAAACCAAACTATGCGCCAGCAACACCGCTTCGTAGTCAGGTCCAGCACACAAAAAAAGAGCATGAGAAGGACCACTGAAATGATTTTGGGGTATTCATATGTTGACATCCATGCTTCCATCTCCCAACTCTCCATCACCTGAGGTCCCTTTCCCCTACCGGCCATATCCACTCATCGAAGAGCCAAACTCTGATGGTGGAGCATAGTGTTGCCCGTGGGCGCCGCCATAGCCCGTGCTGTTATAGTCGTGGAGAACACTGCTGGATGAAGGGCCTGTCGGGTCATAGGCACCGTGCATTGCGGTCCGGCCGTGCGCGTTGCCAATATCGTCCACCTCGCTCTGCTGGAGCAATGCGTAATCCTCGTCTCGCTCACTGCCGGATGGCGCACCCATGCCGGCGCGTCCAGAGCGGAAGTCGTCATCATCATCCTCGAAGTCGTGGGCTGGGTTCGAAGAGAAGGCGGCCTTGCTTTGAGCGGCGAAGGTGGGATCGGAGACTGCGTCGGGGAGAGTACCGGTGCGACGGAAGTGCATCACGTTGCGGAAGGAGATCCAAGCAGTGATGGCAAAGAGAATACTAGACGGTTGTCAATTAGCTATTGGCGTAGAACACAGTCTGCTGCAGAAGGAATCCACATACAAGATGATTACTCCGATGATGGTAGTTGCCGTGCTGACTTTGCACTTGCTAGCACTGCCGTATGCCCAGTTGTCGCATCCAGTTTTCGTGCTGGTCGTGTCACGGGTTGATTTGGTGCTGGAGGTCTTGCTATCACTGCTAGACTTTCCGATGCTCTTTCCTTGCGCAACGTATGATGCCAGGCACACCCAGGCACTGAACCAGAAGACAGTGTAGATAAGATCGACCGTTGCAAATGCGTATACGTTTCCGAATCGGCGGGCTCGGGGCCACATGGGCACGGCAGCGAGGTAGACTAGGGCGGGAATACTGATCCAACACTGCATTTGGCGGTGTTAGCTGCAAGGACCATGAAACCCTTGGGTCGCCCTCGAACGAAAGAGGACTCATCGGAGAATAGCTCCGTGGAAGCCAGAATAGTACTCACCAGGATCCAGTACCAGACTGTGCGCCCATCGATACCATCGCCCTTGGTCCAGATGGCGATCGTCATCGCCCACGCAAGGAAAATTATGAATGCCTGCACGAAATGGATGATATTTTTCGTCCTCCCCAGGTTGCCGCCGGTGGCTCGTGGCAGCCGTAAAGGCATGATTGCGATGATTAGACGTAGGAACCTCGGGAAAGATGCAGGTCTGCAAGGGTGTTATCAGCCCTCTGGAGATTCACCCGACGAGGCCGGTGCCGAGCGGAGAGACAAATCCACAAGCGCAGAAGTGGAGCGGAGGACGATCAGGAAAGGGGCAGATCGAAAGACCTTATCGCGACTCGCGACAGAAATGCAGAAACGATTAAGAATGTAGCGAAAGGTGACAGGCCCTGCGGAATGGTCGGAAGGTTTGCAGTTTGGAGGGACGCGCAGTGGGATTTTCTTGGCTTTGACAGTCGACGTCAGCTTTGTTGACACCTTGGAACCAGCGATACACGACAGAATGGTAGTCTCACCTCGTTAGAAGAATTCGCTGAGAACAAGTCGTTAAGTCGTAGCTAAGATCGTCAGAAAGATGAAGCAGAGAAGGGATCGTAAAGTGGTGTGCTGGCTGTTTTGCTGGAACCCAGCTGACGATCATCGCCCAGGCGACAGCCCGTGTATGGTGTCGTTCTATTTTGGGCTACTTCAGCCACACTTGCCATGGTGGAGTCCACGTATAGGCACCATAAATCAGAAATCTCAGTTATATGGGACAGAGAACCTCTGGACTTAGCCGCTTTCACAGTTTCCGTGATATTGAAATAGGCACACTTGACCTCCAGCTGTGACGTTCAAAGACGATAACCTCCTGGTCTAGTGTGTCAATGAGGAATTTATGGATGCTAAGGCTGTGGGTTCCATGTCATTTTGAGATACAGAAAGGTCAACCCGAAAATGTAAATTTGAAAAAATACTGCTAAATGAGTTCTCCATAGTATGCTGTGTCTGAAAAAAAATGCAATTGCTGTCATTCATTCCAGATCTGATGAACAGCTCATCAACTCCCCAGCTAGTACCCCATGGAGTTATGAGGCATTCCAGCCTCACGGATCTGCTTCACCAATAACCAGATTTCGCGCATCGGCTGATAAACATGGACATGCCACCACCAAGGGAGAGGATCAGAAGATGAGAAACGAGGATCGTTCCAGAATAAGAAGGGGGTCAATTCGGCTTCAAGGGCAACCATAGCATTTACGATGAGCAAAAAGGCTCCGGGGACCCGATTGGCGACGAACTTTCCGACACTACCCATTGGACGTGATGATGGCCAGAGATTTGGCGACAGCGTTGCGGCCACGCTCGACGCTACTGGCTCAGCAGGCTCGGGGGCCAACACCTTGAGGTAGCCAGCGACAGGGCAGCACGCATCACGAAGCAACCTCTCGATGGCGCTGGCACCAGGAACACAGTCGGCGATGTGGATGGTACAACGGACCGACATGTGGTCATATTCCATATCAACCGACAGTCTGACGGACAGGTGGCCGGTCATTCGGATGCCGCCCTTCAGAGCAAAGTTTTGCATGAGCCGGTGCACAGCGGTCGCTAATGCTTCATCCACACGCGAAGCACCCCAATAAGGCCTTTGAGAATCCACCATCCGGACCTTGATGGCATGAATGTGGCCATGGACAACTAAGAAGTCTGCGTAGAAGTCCCCTAGCCGATTCTGCTGTTGCATGATCCATGGATCATCTTTGGAGATCGCAATCTCGCTGACTTCGGAATATGTTCTGCTTAGCGTACGCTTTGGTAGGATCACACCTGCCTCATTCGCACTCGACCTGACCCGTCGCATCTGATATGACTTGGTCGGCGATCGATTCAAGATTTTATGAACCGAGTCGCGCGACTGCACTTTTTGACAGTCCAAAACGGGAAGATCCCGTGCAATGAGAAACTGTCTGAAAGAGTCAGGTAGAATAAAGCATGATGTTAATTCGGGGTCGAAAGTGATGCATTTACAGGTGGTTCGACCTTCGACTACCTGTCTGGCGGTGGCATCTTCAATGGGTGTGGCCTTGGGCGAACACGGAATCCAGATGTCGACTTTTTCACGTTGGACGATGTCCAGAACTCGAGAAATGTAGTGATCCTTTGGGACGCGATAGAATGCCACGAGGGTGTTGGACATGCCACCACCCGACCGAACTGGGAGATTTAGATCGGCGACATCCACCCCAACCACACGATGACCCTCTGCATCCCAAGCCCGAGCCAGGGCGAGGCCATGAGTTGTTCCGACTCCGGTGATCAGAACAGTCTTGGGATAAAATTGAACATTGCCTGGTGCTGCCCGACGACGGCCGGCCACAGCGCGCAAGCGGGAGAGTGCAGCGGTCACCAAGACAATAGTATTGTCAATGAACAATAGAGCACAAGAGATGGCGATGCGAAGCAAGGGCCAAAAGACCCGCGATAGCACTCTTGCTGGAGTTGCTGCTCGAGGAGTCTTCATAGTGAACATTGAGTGCTGTCGTCGCACCGCGGGGGCCGCCATCTGACGCGCAGGCCGAGCATTGAGCTCGAGATGTTGATACTAGTATCCGTCCTCGTTTAGACAAGCAAGGTCACTCAGTGGGTGTTGAGTGAGTTGGATGGCCAGATTGAAAGTTGTCCAGCCCTGACAAGTCGGGTGGAATGCTGAAAGCGGACGCTGGCTGGCAGAGAGCAGTGAGGGGTGATCGGCACCAGCCACCGCATGCAAAGGCAACGCACGCTGTATGATTCACTGTGTGACGCCCTTTGACAGTGACGAGTCCAAGAATCAGTCGACTTTGGACTTCTCGCTAGATTGCTATATAAAACTTTCGAAATAACTTTCATCTTTTGCCAAAGTCCATGTCACCAAAGATCTCGGCACTGCGATTTACCATGGCGTGCACTAGTGTACCACTAACTTTATCTGATCGAAGATCATTATTTTAGCGTGGAGTAGTGTAGCAGTGCACAGTTATCCGGTCTTTCCTGTTGATGGATAAATTGTAATTATTTTGCGAGCAGAGGTTCGAGATTTACGGTTTGCATTAGGTAACTAGATGGCGCTGGGATTAAGTAAGACGTGCACCCACCATGTCCCCTCTTCCATAGTTTTGACTAGTTGAGAGAGTCTAGCCCTTCGAGCGCTGGACGAGACCACACGCGAGCGGACGACTAATTTTTTCGAGTCACTTTCATGGTACCCGTCGCTTCGCTTAATGAAGCGAAGATATTATAGGGTCTCGGAGCTAAGCTGTCGAGTCGTCTCTCACCCCGTTTTCGTATGGATATGACTTCAGATCGACGTCACTAATGATCCCAAGGCACAGATGGCCATCTTAGCTGATCAATTCGTTTGCCATGATTGCTAAGAGGTGTATTACGACAATCGGAGCTGATGACTACGATATTTGTCCTCCATCATGTATCATCCACGCCCAATTGGCCCATTCTATGAGAAAGACCCGGTTTCACATGCCCCTTCCAGTGTCATGCATAGAGGATGTTCTAGTGGGGAATATCTGACATGATAATTATTCAGAGGGGCACGAGTCAGGCCAAGTACGGCTTGGCTTTGCCACTGCGTCATGGCGAGGTCCTCAACATAATTCCTGAAACAACAGCTAAGAGCATGAAGAAGATATGGGTACTTATAAGAGTACCGTGACGACCAAACGTCACTAACTTCCCTGTCATCCTCACGGCTGCACCATGCCAGATATACTACACAAGGCCAAGAACGCCATCGCTGCCCACGAGAGTGAGTCTGACAGCGATTCGATCAAGCAGCGCCAGAACTCCGAGAAGGCAAGGCAAAATGGTACCCATCCCGACGTACAGAAAGGTAAGGCTCCACAGCTTAGGTGAGTTTGTCTTGGTTGTCTAACAAAATGACAGAAAACAATAAATCTATAACGACCTACGTGCACAAGACCGGCAGATCTCTCGGAGATGCCAGCAGATCATACCCTGAAGATCTTAAGACAAGCGGCACTGTGGCAGCGCGAGACGAAGAAGTCGGCAACGGTGTTGAGCAGCGACAGACGGAGGGTTGATTTGTCTGACTCGGGAATTACCGTTACCTAAGAAATATTTGAGCTGGATTAAAGTTACTCGTTATGGTGGAGAGAGGCATTCACGAATAGATCTGGAGAATTGAATTGATCGAATTTTTCAGGAGAACATCGAGTAACGCCCTCGCCAACGTCCACAATAGTCCCACTGAATTCATGGCCCATCGTGGCGGGTGACTTTTCTCCTGTGATGGGATGTTCTGTTTTGGGGACCAGAACCAGTCCGGACGTGGATTCGTGGAGGTCTTGGATAGGGTCTGCCTCTGCGACAGCTTCGTAAACGATGGGGAGAAGTCGTACCACTACCACTGATTCCCACTTATGCTGGTTTCAGCTCTGATTCATGCTTAGTTTCCGCTTCTTCATTTTGAGAAAAAGATTTGAGCTATGCGAGATGTTATTAAAAACAATTTAAAGGCATGAGTCTCAAGTCTAATCATCGCTGTTCATTTCAAGCATCCGACAAGCCGCTGAGTACGGCAATGAAAGCCTTTCTCCGTAACAGCATTTCGTAGTCTATCGCCAACACCAGGAAATAACATCCCAGCAAGAACCCACCCTATCTTCGATAATATTCATACCCATGCCTATGATCAGGCCCATCATGCGAGTGCGACCCTTTAGCACGATGAGCCTCATGCGCCTTCGTAAGCTCATTCGCAGCCACCGCCCCAAGAGCCCCAGCCCCAAGAGTGCGAACAAAATGGCCAACCCCATGGCTAACATGATCCCCGTTCTTCTTCTGACGATGATGGACTAACTCGGCGAGGCCTGCACCTGCGATCGCTCCTCCAGCGATATTCCGATCATGATGAGAATGGTGTTTGGTACCACGAGGCTCGTCCTTTCGGTGACGCGTGTCTCCGGGGTCTCTGAAGCTGTGGCCATGCGGGGTTTGATATCGACGAGAGCGGTGTCGATTATCTGAGTGCGGCTCTCGTCGTGCGGGAGGGTAGTTGGAGCCTCGTGGAGAATCGAGGTATTTGTTTGGGTCCGATCTGTGGGTGGCATGCATCGTTCCGTGGTTATGGCGGGTTAAGCAGCATCTGCATATGCGAATATTTGTTGAATGCAGATAAATATCCTTGCTGCAATGATGGTGTTGTACAACCTTGGGGATGATTCTGTTTGATTCGGTGATGTCATTCTCGACTGATCGAGTCCAATCGATGTTATTGTTCATGTGAGCGGGACGTAAGGTTTCACACCATCAGGATGACTTCACGCAGATCAGTAACCCATCGAGTAAGCTACGCGGGATCTGCCTTCTTTAGTAAACCCGTTGCAATTGCATTAGTTATGGGTGTGAGGCCATGAGGCTGTGATCTGCACGGTAATGCTAACCCGACACTTTGATGAACGCTATATTTATTTTTTTCAATTCAAGGGCATCAATTCCACGATGCAACCTGAAATTAGCACAAGCTACAGAAACAAAGTATACAGATAGTTCATGATCAAGTGATCTTATTACCGTCGCATGTTGAGACCGTGCTTCAATGTCCTTCCAAATCGTATCCTTGGGGCACGTCATACTTCTGTAAACTTTTGAAATCTACACTCTGTACCAAGTTCATGACCTAGACGCCGACGCATGTGTCCCGCAGGTCGTGGGATGGTAATTCCGACCCCTGCCCTGCTCGGACTTCCAATTCGGCATTTTCGGGACTAATTTCCCAAACATGGAACTACCTCCGACTCTCCGACTCTCCGGGTGTCCGAACTTCCCTAAGTAACTCTGCATATCTCGTAGGATCTTATCCCCGAATCACGCCTGGGCAGCATCCTCGGGATTCCATACTACTCGTAGGCTGTGAGTATACGGGCTCGGCCGCTCGCAACTCCAATCAGAGAGGCCATGCGGGGAGGGATTGCACATGAACCCGAGTCGCCGACTTCTCACTCTTCGTATCTTCTTGTCTTAAGAGCAGGTGTCTCGCCAAACTTTCATCTGTTCAATACTACCTTCTTCTCTTTCCATCACCCTAGCTTGGATACGTCTTTATACTTCCCGTCAGGTCTTCCCTTTCTACGCGACAAAAAATGCCAATGTCCACCCGCAATTCGCCGCCCCCGCATCCCCGCGTGGGAGAGCGTTCTGTGAGTCGCACTCGATTATTCTCTGCGACTGTCCACTAATGAAGAATCCAACTATAGCGCGAGGCAGGCCGAGAAATGAAGCTACTGCACTTCGTCTACGGCCAGCCGAACCTCGATGAGATCAGCGGCCACCCGCACAAGGTTCTCGACCTGATGGATGAGTTCGAAAAAGACTACGACATGATGACAGTCGGCAAGCCAAAGGGCAGAATCGTAACCGACCTCATCGACGAGATCAAGCCCAAGACCATGATCGAGCTAGGCTGCTACGTGGGCTACTCGGCTATCCTCTTCGGCGAGGCAGTGCGACGCAATGGCGGCGAGCGCTATCTCAGTTTAGAGCTGAACCCGGAATGGGCCGCTATTGCGAACATGTTAATCGAGCTGGCCGGTCTGCGCGACTTTGTGCGGGTGATTGTTGGTCGCAGCGATGTGTCGCTGGACAAGTTATACCGGAGCGGCGACGTGACCAAGATCGAGCTCATGTTTCTTGACCATTATAAGCCGGCGTATACCACGGACTTGAAGCTGTGCGAGCACCATGGGATGATTGTTCCTGGCTCGGTGCTTGCGGCGGATAATGTTATTCGGCCGGGTAACCCGCCGTACCTGAAGTACGTTCGGAGCAGTGTCCAGGAGAAGCGGAAGGCTGCGAAGCAAGGACCTACTACGGGGTATAATGTGGAGGGGATACGCGAGCGCGCGGTCAATTCGTTCATGCCCGAGGGTGATAAACCTGCGTTTGAGGTGATTGGGAACCCAAATCTTCAGTACCTGAGTGTCTTGCACCAGCCGGAGGGACAGGTGGTGAGTCATTCCGAATTCTCCTTTTGTTTGAAAAATTTTCCAAGTTGGGAAGTGATTGCTAATCCAGATGATAGGATGCCGTCGAAGTCACTCGCTGTGTGGGGGTGGAAGAGGAATAGAGTCTGTCGCAGTGGCCAGATTGTTGAAATGGACGCCCAGGCAGCTTGGTGGGGACAATCGGACCCAGCTGTAGTGACAGCCTGACAGGATGACAAGATTGACAGGGTTCTAGATGATATGCAGGCAAGAATGCTGATTAGCAAGCAAATTGTGGATTCCATGTGCTGGGGAAACTGTGCTCCGGTGATCCATTCCCGTAGACCGTTAGAAAAGAGAAGCCGAATCGGCCTTGCCACTTCGGGAGGCCGAGAGGATCGGGGACGGTAGTACTGTACGGTCTGTACTCTGTACCCAGTGTAGTGTGTACCCTGTACAGTGTACACTGTACAGTGGCGCGTTGCGCCATCTTGGTCTTTGGCTTGTTGGTTGGTTCATGTGGGGCAGTCCCAAAGGTTGCCGTCGCCAGGACCTTCCACCTCCCCGCATCGCCGTGCAAAATCAATGGAGGCACAAATATAAGTTGTCATGACTGCCCGGTTCTTCTGTTTCGAGTTCTCATCTACTATCCTTCTCTGAACTGTGAGATTTCTCGAGGTTCACATCAATTCCCGCCTCAATCCCTCTTCTCCACTTACTTCACCCCTGCATCCCTTTCATCCAGTGACATCATGGCCACCAAGACCTACAATGTCGGCGTGATCGGCTACGGTTTCAGCGCCAAGATCTTCCACATCCCCTTCGTGGAGCAGATCCCCGAGCTGAAGCTCTATGCGGTGGTCCAACGTACCCCCAAGCCCGAGGACGATGCAGAGAAGGACCACCCTGGAGTCAAGTCCTATCGGACCACCGACGAGCTGGTTAACGACCCCGCAGTCGACGTGGTGATTGTCACCACCGCCCCCGACTCCCACTTCACCCTGGTCAAACAGGCTCTGGAGTCTGGCAAGCACGGTAGGTGCTCAAATGACCACTCCGACCATTGAAAGCTCAGACTAACTCGCCTTTCTATAGTCGTCTGCGAGAAGCCGTTCACCCCCACCTTCAAGGAAGCCGAAGAGCTTGTCACCATCGCCAACAAGCAGAACAAGCTGCTCGCCGTGTACCAGAGTACGCCCCACACCTATTTATCCCTCTCTTGTGTCCTATTATTTGCAATTGCAATGCTAACTACGCTTCGCGCTGATCCAGACCGCCGCTGGGACGCCGACTTCGTCACCCTCTCCAAGCTGGTCAAGAACGGCTCCCTTGGCCGCATCTCCGAGTTCGAAACCCACTTCGACCGCCACCGCCCCGAGGAGCCCTCCGCCGATGCCCACAAGTGGAAGAACAAGGTTATTCCCGGTGGTTCTGCCGTGTATGACCTGGGCACCCACCTGCTCGACCAGGCCGTTCACCTGCTGGGCCTCCCTAAGCGAGTGACCGGCTTCATCGGTTCGGCGCGGGCGCAGAACGCATCCGGTTTCGAGGACTCCTTCACCGTTCTGCTGCACTACGCCAATGGCACTCTGGTGACGGCCAAGGCGACCGTGGTCAGTCCTGAGGAGGAGCAGCTGCGCTTCTGGGTGCGGGGTGACAAGGGCAGCTTCAAGAAGGTGAGATTGAGTTTCTTAGCACTGAACGCAGGCGACCGAGTTCGATTTGCTAACGCGATGTAGTTCTACCTGGATATCCAAGAAGACCAGCTCAAGGCGGGCGTCAAGCCCCAGGATAACGGCTACGGCCGTGAGCCTAGCGAGCGCTACGGTACCCTAACCACCATCCAGAACGGCAAGCCCGTCAAGGAGGTCGTTCCAACCGTGGAGCCCCCCACCTACACCGAATACTACCGCAAGCTGGTCCGCGCTCTTAACGGGCAGGGCGATCTTCCCGCCAGTGGCGCCGAGGCGGCTCAGGTCATTCGCTTGATTGAGCTGGCTCGGGAGAGCTCTGCCACGGGCAAGACCTTGGATGTTTAAGACTGGGGCATCTGGCATGTAATTAAAATGTGGAAACGACAGTGATAATTAGCGGGTACTGGATAGACATTGAAATTGGATATATGTTGGCATTTGAATGGTTCTGTGGCTTGCGAAATCTCCACTAGCAGATCCCCGACAATATGCCGTGCTGACGGCTTAGTGAAGCTGGCCCAGTCCCTGACCCCTGAAGGGCGCAAGGTTTGGTGCAACGCCCAAGCTTCAGTCTCCACCGGACACAAACATCGAAGCTATTCATTGCTCCGTAGACATGCTTTACCGATGCTGATTGAATCCAAACTCGAAGATTCTGGAACATACCCAAACCTACACGCACTCGGACTCTTGCAACGAATAGTGCCCTATTGATTCCCTCACGCACCAGCCTGGTGCCCAGCCCGTATTCCACCGTGGCACCACCAAAGGCTCCTCCTATTGCCATAGCTCTGTTGTCTCACCAGGGCCGGGTTGAAACTGCAATCACACAGCGTGGCCAAGCCATAATCTGACTAACTTGCAGCCTCGCAGCAGCGCTATCACATGGGCGTCGTGCAGGAGGGCAAATGACTTGAGAGGTCCGAGCCAAGCTGCAGCCTGAGAATTCTTTCCAGTGCAACTCCAATTCTTACCTGACTCGCCACTGCTCAGAGAGATAGCAAGGTTCTACTGACAGAGGCAGTGATTTAAAGAGCTGTCGAGTTTATCTCTACTTCGGCCAGGATCAAGCTCGGGCTTCTTTGAAGAGCTATGGCCAGCTCGAATACCATGGACGCAAGCGCGCTGCCGGATTTCAAGATCCTGTCCCACCCATCCAAATGGAACCGGATCGACTCCGATCAACACTCTGTATCAACGACAGACGAGGACATCACTCTCAACGCGACCTCATCTTGGACATACTGCGGCCCATTGCTCCCCCTGAACGCAACCAACCTGCCCTCCTCATTTCATACCTGGGCCCAGGCCACCGTCAACGGCTCAATCCTGGACCCATTATTCTCCTTCCTGGACTTCGTGCACCAATTCCTGACAGCCAACCACATAGCCCACTACTGGCTCACGATACGCGCAAGCCAAGGCACCGACGAATTCGACACCCCACGCTGGCACACCGATGATCTCTTCTTCTCGCCCGGGTGCCTGAAGAGCCATCAATCTCAATCCCACTCCCACCGTCGCCGCCGCTCACTACTCTCATCCCTACCAACCGCCGCCAAACTCCACCGACGAACAACCTCATCACTCACCCACAACCCCAACACCCCCGAAACCGAACCCCCAAAAACAAATATCCCCCTGCCCCCCTCCGTCCAAATAACCAGTTCCTCGTCTACCCCACCAAACTGGAAACTCACCACTACCCTCCTCGGCCCAGGAACCCTCTTCATAAAACCCCACCTAAACCAACAAGCCCGGCTCCTCCAACGCACCACAAAAATGACCATCCGCGCCGCAAACCCAGACCACATCTGCCTCTCCATCCGCTGCGTAGGCTGTGCCACGGCCGCAGAGTCGGTACGCGCCGCGCTGGCGGTGCAGCTGGGCGGGTATCGTGATGGCGGGGGTGATGTGGTTCAGGCGCGGCGTGGGGAGTGTGTGTTCTTCCGGGTTGGGGAGGAGGAGGGGGCGGTGCATTCGGAGCCAATGTCGCATGGGGATCGGATTTTTGTTAATGTTGTGCCTGGGTGTGAGGGGGATTTGAGGGGGTTGATGGGTAAGTGGGGGATGGAGTATCCGAGGGCTTGGTGTGTGGGGTTGCCGTTTCAGGGGGTGGAGGGGGGGTGTTGGAGGAATGTTGGTGAGGTTTAAGGGTGAGATGGGAGTGGGAGAGTGATGGCGTATATAGAAGGGCTTGCAGTGTTCCTTTGTAAGTTGGCGATTATTGGTAGGTACTTAAGCAGGATAGTGGAGGAAGTGTGGAATTGAGCAGGTCATAGTAAAAAAAAAAAAAAAAAAACCATTAAAAGTGGACAAATCCTGGGCTATGTAGCTAGCCCAGAAAAGCCCTTCGAAACTAGCAGACCAAATTTGACTCTCGGCAACCACTGCATGGACAAGATTGCCCAGTGAGTTGAGAGTTGTTTCCTCCGATAGCAGGGTAAGGGAAGGAACATTAACCTTGAAAGCCTGGTAGAGCCACGTTCTGAACTCCGCTGCCAGCATACTATCCATTCCAAATTTAGACAAGGCCTTGGCTGGATCAATCTTTTCTACCTATTGGAGAACGAGATTAGAGAAGCGCTTCCTGATAAGGTGGATGACTTCTTTAAGCAAAGACTGGCCTTCATAGGCATTCTCCAGGGCAGCGGCTAGCTCGGCGGGCATGCCGGATCCATCTTTGATATCCTTATCGCTGTCACTGTCGAGAACAGCAGGAAGCATACTGGCACGGGGATCATTAAGAGTCGGGTTGGTACCACTAAATCCTTCCTTCTGAAGAAGCCTCAGTCCCAAAGGCTCGAGGCCAGTCAGCACGTGGCAGGATGCCAATGAACCATATGGTGTGCTGTCCTTGCTGCTGAGCGCGAAGTCAATGATCTACAGCAACTCATCCTCATTGATGGCCTGAATTCCCTTTCGTAGAAGAAGGGCTTCGATTTCGAGACTCTTATGCAAATATCCCACCTCCGAGATCATGCCCAGGCCAAGCGAGATGCCCAGTAGACCCTTACTTCGCAAGAAATGAGCAAAGATATCCAAGAAGTAGTTGGCTGCACAGTAGTTGCCCTCTGTGGCTGTTCCCACACTATCAGACACCGAGCTGGTCATCAAGAAGAAGTCGAGATCATCCGTTCTCCCCTCGAGAGCATGATAGAGGTTCCACGAGCCGATGAGCTTGGGGTCGATTCCGGTGTGCCAGTATTCCACGGTCACCGTAGTCCATAACGCTTCCTGGGAGAAGTTAGAACTCTCGAAAGCAGAAAATAGATACTGGATGACCAACGTTAAGTCCCATTGCGGCTTGAATCACGCCTCCGACTGGTCCTTTGATACCTGCTGCGACAGCTGCCTGGATATCCGCCAAGACGCCGACATCTCCACGAACAACCGTAAGTCTGTAACTTCTCCCCTTTCGGCCATCAAATCTTCCACGAGTATTCGAGTGGGTTTTCGGTCAATCCCAGGGCAACCGACAAAAACGAATTTCTTGGCTCCACGCGTAACCATCCATTGCGAGATACTGCGACCCAGCCCTCCAAGGCAGCCAATCATAAGATACGTCTTGTTGAACTGAAGGCCACATCGTGTTTTGGGGGAAGGGTCTACACGGCTAGCTTTATTAGAAGGGTTGACTGGCATCGCGTTACCGGAATCAGCGAGCTAGAGTTCTCGAGAGAAATAGCAATTTTGCCGATGCGGCTGCCAAGAAAGAGAGGACGCTCAAAGCTGTCCGGTCCGTATGGAGTCATGGACAGAGGTCGAGGCACCTGAAGAGAGAATGTGTAGTCGGCCTTCCCCTACGGCCGGCCATGTGCGTGTTTTCCTTATACTTCCATTACGAAGAGACAGCAATGGCATCATGCTTGGGTCAGGCTTGGGTTCTCAGGACCCTAGTAGCATGTACCAATGTTCTATCAATCTGAAGGGCTTATTGTGTGGGCTTCATAAACTTGCAAGCAAGATGACTGAAAACTTCGTGATTCACCTCGATGTGGATTTATAGACAACCTTACATGCTAACTCACAGCCGATGATATAGAATGCTTATCCTCACCGCAAGAGTAACGTCGTGGTTTCCGCAAGGGTATGTATACTCTGTGCGGGGAAGTACTTCAGCCCTACCGCCCGAGATTCGTTCTGACTCCTTGCAGCTGGTGGCTTGATCAGCTATGCTGTACTGTACATGTCAAATCTACGATTCGAACACCACGTGGAACGGCCACTGATATTTCCCGGTCGATCTTGTTTCACAAACACTGATTTGACTGGCTGTTTCATTCCGCGATCCTTTACATCCAACTGACATAAGGAGGTACGATGGTTCCGGAAACTGGAAGGTGACATCATCCAATGCCAAGCCACTAATGCCCAAAGAGGAATTTCTGTTACCAAATGCAAACGCCATGAATGGTAGGCTACTAGGCAGGGACTCCCACCAGCGAGCACAGAGCCACAGCCAACCGCGACATTGAAGAAAGCTTTTGGACAGCAAAACCCGAGCCTGGTCCGCGGAGAAACTTGAGAGAACGACGACACGGCTAGTCCGGCACACAAAGCAGAGATCGTGAGGGAGGTACAGCGCGGGCAAGATGATGTCTTCATTCAAGTTCCTCCAGGGACCTTGAACTTTCACTCCCGAGTATCCTTTCTTTCTTGAGGCTTTCTGTGAGCGGTACCGCGACGGGTACCTGGCTAGTACAGACTTCCACCTCACCCTTCGCTTCGCGACCACCGGACGTCGTACCACTCCACGACTGGCATTTTTGGCATCATGTCGCAGACTCCGCATGGACCGCATGGACAGATGACCCTGTCCGATGTGAGGACATGGCATGTGGACATCGACCGTTTCATCAACCCTTGGCTTCCAGCACCCCGGCTGCATCTGCTGCCCCGGCCAGTGTCCCGGTTCCTGGGGTATCGGGATAGTGCACGGCGACCGCTGGGAAACGTAGTACTGGCCTTCTGGTCCCTGGTCGGTGCGTTCTGCGGCGTGGCCCTGGTCGCTGAGGTATCGGCACGTGTCCCGTCATTTGAACTTCGAGATGCACCGGCTGTGGTGGGAAGTTTTGTAAGTCTGCGCTTGTCGTGGTCTTTGATATTTCAAATGGCTGACGGTGGACGACGTAACGGTAGGGTGCGGCTGCCGTCCTCGAGTTCTGCGCCATCGAGTCACCCTTTGCACAACCGCGTAGTGCTTTCTTCAGTCAGATGTGGGCCTGTTTGATGGGCGTTGGCATTTCGAAGCTGTTTGCCTTGAGTCCCCATGCCCAACAGTATCTTTCGCTCGGCGGAGCTCTGGCCTGCGGGCTCACCACGGCGGCCATGCTTTTGACCGGTACTGTGCACCCACCGGCGGGAGCGACAGCCCTGCTGGCAGTGACCAACGAGCAGATGGCGAACCTGGGATGGTTTTTGTTCCCCATCATGATGCTCGGAGTCGTCCTGATGCAGGTGGTGGCACTAATCATCAACAACATTCAGCGACAGTATCCGTTGTACTGGTGGACGTCACATCCACTTTCTCGGAAGGAGATCGAGGACGAAGAGAAAGAGGGCATCCACCGCAAGCCCGGTTCAGATATCCCCAGTCATTATGAGGAGAGTCTGACCGATGTGCCTCGACGGATTATTCTTGAGCGAGGCGAGATTCTGGTCCCCGACGGAGTGTACCTGTCCGCAGAAGAGAAGGAGGTGCTCGAGCAGATCGCGGATAGAATCTAAAAGAGAAGCGAGAAGGAAGGGGTCTTGTCCATACGTACATACACACCTACTCCGTACATAGTGAATGATAACGATCTGGTCGACTGACCAACCACAATCAAGCCCCCCAGCTCCTCCGTGTATTGCTTCTATACACAGGAGATAGCGTGCTAACTCCTTCGGGTTACGTCGGGGGACTAGCTATCTCCAGCCAACCAGACCCGACGCAAGTCGGTGGCAAGAAAAAGCTTGACGCCTCGACACCTCGACACCTGGATTGAACACCGTAACGGTAACGCCACTTTCCTCAGGCCTTCAGGCGACCAGGCCACTACTTCTGCCCGAGCGGTGACGTCTCAAGCAGCCCCTCGTCGGGTTACAGCAAATCAGCGCGCGTGGTGTTGGCCCTGGTGGCCCACCAGGTTGAATTTTTGTGCTTCTCGCATTTACGATTCACCGTCGAGGGTTTCAAAAAGAAAGGGATTCTCCGAGGTCGTTCCTGCTAAATCTTCATCTTTCCAGGGCTACGGCACTGATATCCAAGAACTGAAAACCATTGAGATCACATCCTCTAATCGATAAGGGCTCGTGCAAAAACCCCCACTTCCACTTCCTCTCCGAAGTTGTTTCGCCCCTCGACGCTCCGCCCCGCCAAGCGCTCCACTTCAGTCTCTTTCTGCATTTCTTTGCCTTCAATCTCTTCGACCAACTTTGTTACGGGTCGTCCTTCCCTCACTCGATCCTCTCTATCCCCCTCTATTCCCCTCCTCCCCCTTTTTCATTTCGCTTTCCCCCCCTCTTCTTCATCTAATCTCCTTTTCACACTCGCCACGATGGTCTCTGCTTCCAAGGCCGCCCGTATGGCCAAGCGCGCCGAAGCTGGCGACAAGAAGGCCAAGAAGGCCGGCAAGGAGGAGCCCGTTGTCGAGGCCGATGCCAACGGCGACGAGCAGCCCGCTACCACCGATGCTAAGATGAAGGACGTCGAGAAGCTCACCCAACAGATGGACAAGCACGGTCTGTCCGATCGTGTCACTACCGGTGTGCTTTCCTCTTTGCCTGCCTCCCGCGACGTCAAGATCACTTCCGCCTCCTTGGTGTTCCACGGCAAGGTCCTCTTCACCGACTCCACCCTCGAACTCAACTTCGGCCGTCGTTACGGTCTGCTCGGTGAGAACGGCTGCGGAAAGTCTACCCTCCTCAAGGCTATTGCCACCCGCGAGTTCCCCTTCCCCGAGCACATCGATCTGTACCTTTTGAACGAGGGTGCTCCCGTCACTGATAAGGGTGCTCTGGAGTGGGTTGTGGATGAGGCTCAGGCTCAGCTTGAAGCCATGGAGAAGCGGGCCGAGGAGATTCTCGAGCATGAAGGTCCCGAGAGCCCTATCCTCGAGGATCTGTACGACGTGAGTTTCCCACCTTTCCCCCTTCATTCCCATCTCCCGGAACTTTTTGGCACAATAAGATTCAATTGTATGATTTACTGACCAAGCCCATGAATACAGCGCATGGACAAGATGGACCCCTCCACCTTCCACACTCGTGCCTCTCTGATCCTGACTGGTCTCGGCTTCAACAAGGTCACTATTCACAAGAAGACCAAGGATATGTCCGGTGGTTGGCGTATGCGTGTGGCCCTCGCCAAGGCCCTCTTCGTCAAGCCTTCGCTGCTCCTGCTTGATGACCCCACTGCTCACTTGGATCTCGAGGCCTGTGTGTGGCTGGAGGAGTACCTCAAGAAGTGGGACCGCACGTTGGTCCTGGTCTCTCACTCCATGGATTTCCTGAACGGTGTCTGCACAAACATGATCGACATGCGCATGAAGCAGCTCCTCTACTATGGTGGTAACTACGACTCGTACCACAAGACTCGCGCCGAGCAGGAGACCAACCAGATGAAGGCCTACACGAAGCAGCAGGAAGAAATTGCCCACATTAAGAAGTTCATTGCCTCCGCCGGTACCTATGCCAACTTGGTTCGTCAGGCCAAGTCCCGCCAGAAGATTCTGGACAAGATGGAGGCCGATGGTTTCATCCAGCCCGTCATCCCCGACCGTGTCTTCACCTTCCGCTTCGCCGACGTTGAGAAGCTGCCCCCTCCTGTCCTTTCCTTCGACGATGTCAGCTTCTCCTACTCTGGCAACTGGGAGGACACCCTCTACGAGCACCTCGACCTCGGTGTCGACATGGACTCCCGTACCGCTCTCGTCGGTCCCAACGGTGTGGGCAAGTCCACCCTGCTGCGTCTGATGACCGGCAAGCTGAGCCCCATTAGTGGCACCATCAGCCGTCACACTCATTTGAAACTCGGTGTCTACTCTCAGCACTCTGCCGAGCAGCTCGACCTGACCAAGTCCGCTCTCGAGTTCGTTCGTGACAAGTTCCCTGAGAAGTCCCAGGACTACCAGTACTGGCGCCAGCAGCTCGGCCGCTACGGTCTGTCCGGTGAGTCTCAGACCGCCATCATGGGCACCCTGTCCGAGGGCCAGAAGAGCCGTATCGTCTTCGCCCTGCTCGCTATCGAGTCCCCCAACATGATTCTGCTCGACGAGCCTACCAACGGTCTCGACATTCCCACCATCGACTCCCTGGCCGATGCCATCAACGCCTTCAACGGTGGTGTTGTTGTTGTTTCTCACGATTTCCGTCTGCTGGACAAGATCGCCAAGGACATCTTGGTCTGCGAGCACAAGTCTGTCCGCCGCTGGGACGGCAGCATCGGCCAGTACAAGAAGTACCTGCGCGATAAGATGGTCTCCGCCGGTGCCGTCTAAGCACTGTGCTTCCTTGTTCTACGCTCCGCTTCCTTCCTCCCCTTTCCTATCTCTGATGACGACGAAATGCTAGACGTGAATTGAGGGAACTGCAATGCCCCGCTCTATAAAAGTTGGATTGGTTTTTTAGACCGGGCCGTCGCCCGCTTTCCCGCTCCTGATCCTTGCCCACTTGTCGGGCTGTTGGAGACAGGATGATGGTTTCTTGTTCATCATGTTCATTTCTTCCTTTTATATTTTGTTTTTGCTTGTTGTCATGAACCTCATTCCCCCTTGGCATTCGCGGCGGATACCCCGCTGGATCGTCGAAACTTTTCCTTGGATCTTTTTGTGATTCTTTCCGCCCGCTTCACGGGATGCATCGTGTTTGATAGAGGGTCTAGTCTAGTTGCTTTTGGTCGAGGCCGAGGCTTCATATATTTGCGAAATGACTAGTTGTTCACGCTTACCTTACACACCTTGCTCGACTCCCTAACTAGGATTGACTTGGAAGGTAGATCTAGCATTGTAGTGAGCAATAGGTGTGATGTTGTGTAGTCAGCTCCAAATATCATTATTTTGGCAGGTAGCTGAGGCTCGTGAGATCATTGCTACTTTCTTCCTTCTTTCTATCTGGCAACGATCACCATCCGTCCTCTCAGTGCTTAGTCCGATCCGGAACCAACTCCGGCCCAAACATACCATGCGCCCCTCGCTGCTGCTGCTCCACCTCCAGCTTCCGCTTCTTCGCCAACCGCTCCGTCTCACTCTCAGAGGTAGCCGTCCCCACATCCGCGGCGGGCGTCGACCGCGGCACCGCCGAATCACGTTTCAAATTGACCTTTTCCGGATTCTGGCAGTGATACAGCTTCTTGGCGATCCGTTTCAGATTCTTCATTTGATCCGGGTCCGACGAGAGAGGCGTGTACGATTGCAAAAGCGCCCCGCATTCTGTCAAGACGTGGAGCAGCTTCATCCGGAGCTCGGACAGCGGGTTCAAAGGCGTGGACGAATCTGTCTCCATGGCGGATGGGTCAATCGGCCCGCCGAGCTTGGTGTCGAGGTAGAACTCGGCCAGCGGCCTGTCCGCGATGAGGAAGGCGGCCAGCCAGATCTGCGAGGGTGTGTAGAGGAAGTACGCGTCCGTCATTTGCGCAGCGGACTTGAGCAGTTCGCGCGTAGCGCCGTGCGCGCGGCCGATCCGGTCTGTGATGGACGTTGCAGGGACGGCCGGGGGTGCGAGATTGAGCAGGCCCTGCTTGAGGCTTTGGGGTGTCTGGTGTAGGATGTGGGGTGCTGGTTTGGCCTGGCCTTGGGCGATGGCGGAGAGTTCCATGATGCCGCCTTCGAGGCCGCGGAAGGGGTGGCGCACATCGAAGGTGAAGCGGAGGCCTTGCATGAGGAGGAATTCGGGCGCGATGACATCGTCGGCTGTTGTGTCGCCGGGGATGCCTTCGGCGAATTGGCGGAGGGACATGTAGTAGTTGTCTGTTTTTGTGGCGAGGAAGAGGGCGCAAGCCATTATGGATTTGGGGTGGTAGGTCATTGGGGAGTTGGTGAGGTAGAAGCGGCGGAGGTATTGGATTGCAGTGGCCTGGCAAGAGTCACTTGTGAGCATTTCATTATTATATTGGGTAGGAGTAGGAGCTGTTGGTATGCTGGGTAAAGTAGCTGGGGGCAATCGTACTCGGACATTCGTGGGCAATGGTGGCCGGTATGTGTCGCCCAGCTCGACTGTCTTCTCGCAGTAATATCGGACCAGCACGAGCTCCTCCTCTGGCGTCAGGCATTCAATATCCTTGTCT
This sequence comes from Penicillium simplicissimum, assembly GCA_024706585.1. Taxonomy (NCBI): domain Eukaryota; kingdom Fungi; phylum Ascomycota; class Eurotiomycetes; order Eurotiales; family Aspergillaceae; genus Penicillium; species Penicillium simplicissimum. Next base: position 782,345 of record JAMZTW010000014.1, read on the forward strand.
TCCGCATCACTTCCTGGTTGTGGGGTTCCTGTCGCGGACGATGTGGCAGAGGCATGGCGTTCTCGAGCTCGACGCAGAGCGGCGCGTACCCGTTCACTTGCGATATGGTTGGTGGTAGTGCGAAGGGACTTTAGAGAGCTCTCTGTGTAGGACCACAGTCGAAATTGGGAGGATGTTCGGTAAATGTCATCTTCGATCATGTTGGCGTTCAAAGAAAGCCTTGCTTTCCGCCGCGGGGTAGAGGGTCGCAGTCGAGATTGGTCAGAGTCTTTCCCCGAGGTTCAAACCATGTGAGTCTAACGGATTAGGTGGTGAGTATCCGTAGAAAGTCGGCTGCGATTCTGTTGCTCAGAGCGAAAGCAAAGGTTAGGGTGATTGCAATGCGGAGGTCAGAGCAAGATCGGCTTTGAGGGGGCTTATCGATAAGAGTTCCAAGTTACTAACATCCAGCCCTACTTAGTAACTAAGAGTTATCCATGAGCTCAATACAAGAGACGGTATTTCGTTTAAAATAACACATCAACAGCAAATGCAATTCCAAGAATGTTTCTTTGTATCAACCTCCAACACCCGAGCAATGCGTCACTACTTTTCTCATAAATCATACCCCTGCCAGCAGGCGTGCGCAAATGTCATCCACTTGAGCCTCGTCTAGCTGGTGACTCCTTTGGCTAATTCCAACCTCTGCAAATATTCTCACAATGTCCGAAACTTGGAACCCCATGGCGCCAAAGTTATCAACAAGCCCTTTATCATAACCGTTATACCTGCCCCAGATTAGTATATACCTGCGGGATCTGATTTGGATGTAAATCACTCACTGGGCTAGAGAATTGTCCTCAATTATGACGGGAGCCTCTGCTGTTCCCGGTTGACATTCTCCCGAAGGAGCACCGGCATAAAGGACGGCCCACTCCCGTGCGACACGTTGGAACTCTTGCGGCCTTTGTAGCATCATGGTGGCAACCTCGGCATCTTGCGGATCCTTGGGCTCTGGAGTGCTCAGCAAGGACTGCAATGAGATCAAAGCGGATTTGATGGTGAGAACAGGGGACCAGGCACTAGAGAGAGTGTCAAGGCAGATAGCACCCTAAGAACGTATCGATAAGTCACCATGTTCATTTGCACCAGACTTGGATCTATAAAACCACTCACAGTTTGACTGCTGATATTCGGATGCCAAACTTTGGTCTCAAACTTCATGACTGGGGGTCGGAAGGGATAGTCTGTGGGAATCTTGATGTCCACCGTGTAAGTACCGCCTTCATATGGAGTATCTGGGGGGCCTTGGAAGATTCCTCGTAGGTGTGTCACATCGTCCTGGTCACCGATGGGCTCCGCCGTAATTTGCGAGTGTGTGTCGGCATGGATATCAGCTAATTCCTTGGCGATGCGCCGCGTCCGGTTACCAGCCATTATGAATTGTGGTCGTAAACAAGAAATTGTTCCAGGATCAATGGAGGGATATGCGTAGTGGAAGTATCGGTGTCCTGTGGGTGGGATTGATTGTGTGTCCGTCGGACTCGGGAAACCGCTTTGATGGAGAGGTTGGCCTGGAAGACTAAAAACTTGAGACTTAGACGTTTGATTCCATTGAACTTATTCAGGAATTTTTAGAAACACTAAACGTACCTCGCACAAAAGAAAATGATGAGACAAGCAGCTAACGCTCCGCAAGCTTAAAGATGAGGGGAAAGGTCGAGGACTAGCTTCGGACAACTGCAACAAGCTTGGAATTCGATATGCGGATTCGATGTAAAATCTGCGGAAACCCTCGAGAGAGCCTTGGTGAAAACAGACAGATCCTATCAGATGCCGGTCTTGATTCGAATTGTCCTGCGTGTTGCCGAAGCTGTGTGGATATGCTCAGTCACCGCGGAAGTAAAATAAGGCACACAGGCATCCATGACCGCATATCTCGGCCTAAGGCGTGAACATGGTCACGTGGTGCGATGGCAACAGCTTCCAGCTTGCTCACCCCCGAGCATCAGTAACCTCTCCAATTCCATTTATCAACCCATCCCTTCCAACAGTCTATCTTCTCCCCGTTCGGCCTCATCAAGCTCGAGTCTGTCGTAACCCGCCAACACCTCCATAGTCAGACCCTAGCCGCTGACAGAGCTCCTGTCGCTGGCTTACAAACATGGTCAGTCTCAGCGCCTGCACGATGTTCGTCCATCCGGATCAAGCTCCCTGACATGCACAATCAAACAGGGTAACCAGCAGTCTAACATGGGCGGTGGCCCCGGAGGAGATGGACGTGATGATAAGGACAAGAAGGTATGGTTTTCTTGGTACTTGAAGCGTTGATTAGCTCTAACATTGCGCCTGCAGAAGGACAAGCCCAAGTACGAGCCACCACCACCACCTACCACTCGCATCGGGCGCAAGAAGCGCAAGGCCGCGGGGCCCAGCACCGCGTCCAAGCTCCCAGATATCTACCCTACGTCGAGATGTAAGCTGCGCTATCTCCGAATGCAGCGGGTGCACGACCATCTGTTGCTAGAGGAGGAATACGTCGAGAACATGGAGCGACTTCGCAAGGCCAAAGCCCAGGCCGCCCAGGGACCTACCCGAACTGAAGATCCGGAAGTGTCAGACCGCAATGCGGATGAGCGGAGTCGGGTGGATGATATGCGAGGCAGCCCGATGGGTGTTGGTAACCTGGAGGAGCTGATTGACGACGACCATGCCATCGTTTCTAGCGCGACTGGTCCTGAATACTACGTATCAATCATGTCCTTCGTCGACAAGGATCTGCTCGAGCCAGGTGCCAGCATTCTGCTACATCACAAATCCGTGTCAGTTGTCGGTGTATTGACGGAAGAGTCTGACCCGCTTGTGTCCGTCATGAAGCTGGACAAGGCTCCGACCGAGTCTTACGCCGATATTGGTGGTTTGGAATCCCAGATTCAAGAGGTTCGAGAAGCCGTCGAGTTGCCGCTCCTGCATCCTGAGTTGTACGAGGAGATGGGTATCAAGCCACCCAAGGGTGTCATCCTCTACGGTGCCCCTGGAACAGGAAAGACGCTTTTGGCCAAGGCTGTTGCCAACCAAACGAGTGCCACTTTCCTGCGCATTGTCGGCTCTGAGTTGATTCAGAAGTATCTCGGTGATGGTCCACGGTTGGTTCGTCAGATCTTCACCGTCGCCGCCGAGCACGCCCCATCCATCGTGTTCATTGATGAAATCGATGCCATCGGTACCAAGCGTTACGATTCCACATCTGGCGGTGAGCGTGAAATCCAGCGAACCATGCTGGAGCTGCTTAACCAGCTTGATGGTTTCGACGATCGCGGTGATGTCAAAGTCATCATGGCCACGAACAAGATCGAGACTCTTGATCCGGCTTTGATTCGTCCTGGTCGTATTGATCGAAAGATTCTCTTTGAGAACCCTGACCGTAAGCTACTCTCCATCTACCGCATGCGTTGACTCTACAAATTCTAACCCGTCGTCCATTTAGAAAACACCAAGAAGAAGATTTTCACCCTGCACACCTCGAAGATGTCTCTCGGCGACGACGTTGACCTCGACGAGTTCATCAACCAGAAGGACGATCTCTCCGGTGCGGATATTCGGGCAATTTGTACTGAAGCTGGTCTCATGGCTCTGCGGGAGCGTCGCATGCGGGTGCAGATGGACGACTTCCGGGCGGCCCGGGAGCGCATCATGAAGACGAAGCAGGACGGTGGCCCTGTAGAGGGCTTGTACTTGTAGGCGTTAGGTGGTATTTGGCGAAAGCTTATGCTGATCTACGCCGGAGGTTTCTCTGTACTTGATGTGCGTGTATTCTACTGCGCCTCACGATCTATGGGGCAGCATGCATTGATACTATGAAATCTTCCATCCAATATGTAGGATAGCTTGTACCGTAGCGGTCATGACGACTTCATATGCTTCGCCGCATTCGCCTCTAGAATTGCTGCTAATCTTACATGTTGTGTTCTTTCTCATGTCACATGCCTGGTAAGTTGTATCTCAGCCCAGTGCAAACTATGCAAACAAGCTCGGGAGTGGGTCCGAGGCGGCCTTATCTGCGATCTGCGTCGCAAGTTCTTCCCCAGCGCAACTGCTCGCGCCTTCAACATGGACGGATTCGACGAGGAAGCGTTCAAAAAGTTCTTCCCCTCCGGCTTTGGGAAGCAGCAGAAATCAATCGATGTCGAGTCTCAGATCAATCGGTCCAAACGAACAGAGGTCGCGGCATCCAAGCCGCTCACTGGTTCCGAAGAAACGGCGCTGAATGCAGCTGGATCTTTCGCAGCAGAAAAGAGACCACAAGAGTCTAAAGATAGTGATGACGATGACGATGATGATGACGATTCCGACGAGGATGATGACGAGGATGAATTCCCCGTGTCACACGAGCTGGTGTTGAAGACCCATGAGCGCGCCGTGACGACTATGACCGTGGACCCCTCGGGGGCGCGACTAATCACAGGTTCAACTGATTGTACACTGAAGCTTCACGACTTTGCCTCTATGACTCCCTCGACCATTCGCGCATTCAAGTCTGTCGATCCCTCTGTGAAGAAGCAATCAGCCGCCCAAGATACCCATGCCGTTAACTACGTCGCATTCAACCCGATTTCTCCCAGCCATGTCCTAGTTGTCTCCGCAACGGCCCAGCCACGAATTTTGAGTCGAGACGGCGACACTTTGACGGAGTTTGTGAAGGGTGACATGTACCTCCGAGACTCTCACCATACCAAGGGCCACACTGCGGAGGTATCGAGTGGCGTCTGGTGCCCGACAGACGAGAACCTCTGCGCCACCGCTGGATCGGACAGTACCGTGCGCATTTGGGATGTGAATGTGGGCCGCTCTCAAAAGGAGGTGATTGTGCATAAGTCAAGGGTTGCAGGGTCTGCTGGGCGGACCAAGATGACCGCCGTGGCCTGGGGTTCTCCAAAACAGGGGGGATCTAATATCCTAGTTGCAGCGGCTCTCGATGGAAGCTTGGTCATGTGGAGCGGTAATGGGCCTTTCACTCGACCTAGTGGTGAAGTCCGAGAGGCGCATACCCGAGATACTTGGACAAGTGGGTTAGATATCAGCGCCGACGGCCGTCTTATTATCAGCAGAGGTGGAGACGACACTATCAAGTTGTGGGATACGCGGAAGTTCAAGTCACCGATTACAACCGTTACCCACCCATCGACATCATTCCGGTATCCTACCTCGAACATTCAGTTTTCGCCGAGCTCGGCAAATATTATTGTCGGCTCTGAAACAGGTCACTTGCACATTCTTAACCCGGCTACTTTGAAGCCAGAGCTCGTCACGCCCGTCACTCCAGGATCACCATTGATCACGGTCTTGTGGCATGAGAGGCTCAACCAAATTCTCACTGGCTCAGCGAATGCCGAAACCCATGTACTCTACAACCCAACGATGTCTACCAAGGGCGCCGCGCTGGTTATGTCCAAGGCACCCAAGCGTCGCCACGTGGACGACAACCCAACCCTCACAACCGATCTGTCCTCTGGACTTGCTGGCGATTCCGTGGTCGTTGGCTCCAACGGCGTTCCACATTACAGCTCCGCGACCTTCTCGGCCCGCCACCCAACGATCGGACTGACGGCGTCTGGTCGCTCAAGAGACCCTCGCCGCCCACATATGCCTCAAGTGACGCCGTTTGCAAAGTCGCAGCCTGATGAGAAGCATATCCGTGATAATATACCCCTCAGCTCCATGCGTGATGAGGACCCGCGCGAGGCACTCTTGAAATACGCCGAGAAGGCTGAGAAAGACCCTATCTTCACCCGCGCATACAAAGAAACGCAGCCGAAAGCGATTTACGCGGAATTGAGCGATGAGGAGGAGGCGGGGCCGGAGAAGAAAAAGGCTCGCCGATGATTTGGGATCTAAATTCAACCTTTGTATTACACTGGAGCGATATCAAATCTACCCATGTTTGCCTGTGGAGCCGACTTGAAATGAATCAACAGCCATAGGTAGATATTGAGAATTAAACAAGAGCTCACATGCAGCATCAAATAAAGGAAGTGACTGAAGCCTTGAGAAAATTATCTGCTGTGTCACTTTGTCTTCAGTTCAACCTCAGGATTGGCTTGCCCTACAGCCTTAGCTAGATACAAGGCACCACTTTGGTTCCAGACTTCCGTCGTCGAATGATCAACATATCGAGATTGGCGTCCATGGAGAGACATTGAATGAGCAATCTCACCGATCGAACGAGCTGTGCAATTGTCCATAGCATCTCTCCTTGCGTAGGCCGCTGTGGAATGTTCCCCTCTTTCTCACGCTGCTAAGATGACGTCCGTCCCCTCTTACAGGACAAGCGATCTACACTTTGAGCCCGCCACCAGCCAGCGACAAGATGGGCTTTGACCTCGCACGCTTGCTTGGCCTGAACACAATTTCATTTGCGCAAGTCTAGCGACTCGAAGTGAGTTCTCACTTAGGACTGAAAGACTGGGTGTTGGCGCCAGGAGTGGAACCTCAAGGACCCTCGCACTCTGGGCGCTGGGCAGCGCTCTGGTGCTGACACAGCATCTCTCCGCTTGCCCGCTCGCTGGGCCAGCTAGTCTCCGAGTGCTGCCGCTGGTCTTCAACTTTCTACACGCGACTGCCAGGCGCTTTCGGAAGCGACGGTTGCTCGGTTTTCCTCATCTGTCTGCTCCAAAATGCTGCCCGTCGCGCTGTGAACAGCTTGCGCCCTTTCACCCACCCCCGACCTCTGTCAAGACGAGCTATAACCGCTTGAAGGTTCGGCATCGGGTGTCTTCAGGAGGACCTCGGGCGGGATACCGAGTTTACCACTACACTTGCACAATTTCGGTGTCGTCTACGCTCTATCGACGAGATGGATTCGGCGCAGCATCCCTTGGTAGCAGGATTGCTCACCTCCTTTATCTCTTCGACCGTCGCGCCTTCCGCCGCAACCCCGTCGCCAACCTCCTATCCGCAACACACCTATTCCGCGTTCTCAAATTCGACGTCGCCAATTCCTTCTGATCGCAATGGCGACGATCGAGGAAACATGGAAAGGTGGTCATCGCTTATCGGGATTATAACCGCCCTGGTCGGCAACGTCTTGATTTCGATGGCGCTCAATATCCAGCGCTATGCGCATATTCGCATCACGCGAGAATGGGAGCAGAACAAAATCAAGAAGGAAGCTGAAAGGAGGCGCACACATTCCGGGGCTTCCACTGCCAATCCGTACGGCACCGTGGGAGGTGATGGCCGGAGCCGATTGCGGCAACAAGATCAGCACAATCGACGTGGGGACTTTGAGGCTTATCGCGATGACGAAGCTGACCCTCCCAGGGGAAGGCATGGCACTCGAGGATCTCCAGACAGCCGAAGCGATTCATTTGCGTCCGATAGTACCGCTCGTCCAGGTGACTCCGAAGACCGGAAATCTTACTTGCGGTCCCCGTACTGGTGGGCCGGTATCATCCTCATGGTCCTCGGCGAGACTGGAAACTTCCTGGCGTATGGCTTTGCTCCAGCCTCGATTGTCTCCCCCCTGGGGGTTGTGGCCTTGATATCTAACTGCATTATCGCACCCTGTTTGCTCAAGGAGAAGTTCCGACATCGGGATTTTTGGGGTGTGCTGGTAGCTATTGCTGGAGCCGTCGTGGTCGTGCTTAGTGCTAGTTCTTCCGAGGAGAAAATCGGACCCGGCGAAATTTGGATGATGATCACTCGTTGGGAGTTTGAGCTTTATCTGGGATTGACTACCGCGCTGATCATTGCTCTGATGTGGGCGAGCTTCTCATACGGCTCACGCTCGATCTTGATTGACGTGGGGCTTGTGGCTTTGTTTGGTAAGTGCTATGCTTGTGAAATCGATGGAGTCAAGCTTATACTAACTGTTTATCAGGTGGATATACAGCTCTATCTACCAAGGGCGTCTCCTCGTTGTTGTCATTCACCCTGTGGCATGTCATTACATACCCCATTACCTACCTGCTTGTTTTCATCCTCGTCTCTAGTGCCTTGATGCAGATTCGTTACATTAACCGAGCCCTGCAGCGATTCGACTCTACCCAGGTGATCCCGACTCAATTCGTTCTGTTTACGCTCTCTGTGATTGTTGGGAGCGCTGTGCTCTACCGTGATTTCGAGTCGATGTCGGCTGCTCGAGCGGGCAAATTCGTGGGAGGATGTGCTCTGACCTTCCTGGGCGTCTACTTCATTACCAGTGGTCGCGTGCCCTCCGATGACGAGTCCACCTTCTCTACGGACGATGAAGAAGAAGCTATCGGCTTGCTAGACGGAGAGCGCTATCGTGACCGGGTCGACTTGTCTCCACCTGCTCAACAATTCCGAGCGTCTAAGGCACTTTCCATCGAGCACGAGGAAGAGGAAGCTATGCTGTCTCCAACGGGCTCGCTCACAAGCCGCGGCATCGATGGCGTCGATGATGACCAGCATACGCCTCGGGGGGCTCTTTCCGGTGCTCTTTCTTCTCCAGCTGGCTCGTTGACCGCCGAGTCTCCTCTTTCGGGGCCATCTCTGGACGATCCATCGCCACTAAGACCGCCATCTCGTATGTCCAACCCTTGGGCGGACTCTGTCCCTGCATCTTTCGAAACCCCCAACCCTAATCTGGAGGCTTACGTGCATACCACTCCGCCAGCACCGGAAGTTGATGGTGGTCAGGAGTCGACCGTGCTTTTGCGGTTTCCCCCGGCACCTGGCATTGGAGAGGAGCCAGCCAGCCAGTCGCCTGTTCCCCGGCGGGCCTCAACCCCTACTGCGGCAGATCAGGTCCACAACAACGAGAGAGGCCACACGGTCCTCGAAACTCCGTCGCGACGAGTCATGCGCAACTCCATCTCCAGCCGCTTTTCTCCAGGGCCGCTCCTTCCCACTCTTTCTGGTGGATTCAGCGCCGTCGTTGCAGAATCCTTGCGTCGTGGCGAGGGTAGCCCTGTGAAACCCCGACGAAAGTTAGCTCGCCGCCGCCAACTTGACGGTGCTTTTGAGCATGAGACGGGTCGCTACCAAGATGGCGATCTTGTAGTGGATGGCATTGACCACCCCCTCAATATTGCCGCCGCGCGCCTGCAAGATGCCACCAGCTTAGCCGCACCGGCCGTAGAGGCTGGACGATCCACCCCTGCTCTAGCTACAGAGAGTCACAGCCCTCCAGCTCGAAAGGCAGACGAGGAAGGTACCCGCCTACGCAGCTTCAGTGACTCGTGGAGTGGTGGGCTTGCATGGCTTGGCGGTGCTTTGAGATTACATCAACACGGCCAAGCTGCCCACCCTGTGGATAGTCCGATCACGCAAGGATCCTCGACTCCGCAGGGCAACCATGGCCTGACTGATGATGGCCACAATGATGATGGAAACACTGAGGCTGGTTCGCGGTCATGACCTGCAGCAAGCACCAAGGGCCCCATTGGAGTGACCCCCTGTGTTCTGTGTTCTGTGTCCTGGGCCGTACATGAAGAGTGGCTGGGTCACTCAAACCATACATACACCTTTACATCATTTCGCTTCTTTTCACTGTTTACTCTTTCTGGCGGCCGGGGTTTTCTATTCCTGTTGGCATACTTGGGTTTTAATTGGCATTGCATTCCGCGGGGTACATTCTCTTGAGGCATTTAATACCTTTTCTCATTGTGAATCTTGTCATCGGCCTGCCTGCCTTTGGGGAAGGTCTCCATCGGGAGTTTCCCTCCTCTACGAGCTATCAATATCATTGTTCCTATCCCGCATCCTTCTTCAATCTATTCTTCTCTTCCTAATCTCCCGATGAACTTTATTTCCGAGGCTAGGAAAATTACCCCTGGCATTGCATCCGACCACCGCGAAAAATGCCGGATGCCTATAGGTGGAAAAAGGGCACAGCTGGCCAGGGTGAGACAGAAGTACCCGCTGCAGAACCATCTCCATTTTAGACTGGTCTGCGGATAAAATGCCAAGGCAAATCCTCGGCGATTTCCTTTCAACTACACTAAGTATGTCCATTTAGCCGTTCTTCACGCCTTCCCCGCCCTTCACGCCCACAAACTTTATGAAGTGATGAACACCGGTGGATCCTCGGATTTGGGTCCTTGAAAAGGCGATCTCCACCAGGCCCTCTGAACCAACGGGATGGGCGCCAGCCACCCCTGTGGACGGGGCTGCTCCTCCGTTTCTTGATAGTCCTAGCGCTCGAGTGTTAATCCGAGAAATACCACTACAGAACTGGACGACCACGAGACGATATTGCTGCAGGCCGTAGCCCCTGTTCAACACGCGATCGCTTCATCTCCGACCCATGCATAACCGGCGAGCTAAGAATCGATCTAATATCCGCGTCGCTCCAATGATACGAGCGTATGCTCCGACGCGCGACAGGCCCCACCATTCGAATGCATTTTTCCCCGCGGGGTCGCGAGATGGCAGATTTCCAAGCTGTACTGTAGTCCTTTATTAAGCCCGGATCAGCGCGTCTGATCGACGTTGTTTCTTTTTTGTTTGTTTCCGTAGCCTCCGGTTTTGCAATTGTGTTAGGAATTGGACGCGGTGGTAGCTTCCTTTTGTTTATGGAAAAAATTGGCTTGAAGAGCGCTGTTTACATCATCCAAGATGATGCTTAAGGGTTTGGCTGGCAGCTTGCTGCTTGCGCAGCTCGTGGCTTCTGTCTCGGGCAAGAGTACGCCTGTTTACAAGGATGCGAGCGCGCCGGTTGAGAAGCGTGTCAAGGATTTGTTGGGCCGGATGAGCATTGAGGATAAGATGGCGCAATTGATGCAAGGTAGGCACGGAACATTCGAGGAAGTTGTTCTTGTTGAGTGTTGCTGATTTGTGTCCATTTCAGGCGATCTCGGTAACTGGATGAACCAGACGACAGGCGCGTTCAATTACTCCGGACTTGTGGCGAACATGGAGATGAAAGCGGGATCTTTCTATGGTATGACTGCCTACCAAGCTTCTACTTTCAATTAAGATTCGAAACTAAGAGGATCATAGTCGGATACCCCGTTCCCTGGGATTGGATCTCTGATAACATCAAGAGAGCTCAGGACTATCTGATGCAGAACACCACCCTTGGAATTCCAGCTCTGGTTCAGACTGAGGGTACGTATATGGCCAGCGAAGACCCATGGCAGGAATATCCTCAACTAATTGATCTCGTCTTGTTCAGGTATTCACGGATTTCTGGCTGGCAATGCAACCATCTTCAACTCGCCCATCGCCTACGGATCCTCGTGGAATAAGGATGTGGGTCGACAAGTTCCCGGTGCAATTGGCTCCAAACACTGACAGATCCATCCCAGCTCGTTGAAAAAATGGGACAGACCATTGCACTGGAAGCTCAAACCCTGGGTGTCAACCAGCTCTTTGCCCCTGTTGTTGACTTGGCTCGTGAGCTTCGCTATGGACGTGTGAGTATATCGAGAGCTCCAAGACCTGATGCTGATCATAAACATGCTGATTAAATTACAGGTTGAGGAAACCTTCTCGGAAGATCCGTTCCTCGCCGGTGAGATCGGTTACAGCTACGTCAAGGGCCTGCAGAGCAAGAACGTCTCGTCTATGGTCAAGCACTTTGTGGGATTCAGCAGCCCGGAACAAGGATTGAACACTGGCCCCGTTCACGGTGGTGAAAGAGAATTGCGCACTACGTGAGAGATTTCTTATCATCGTTGCTAGGATACTTCTTACTAACAGCACAATAGCTGGATGCCGTCCTTCAAACGCGCCATCATCGATGCCGGTGCTTGGTCCATCATGGCAGCATATCACTCGTGAGGACATCCCGGTGTCATGATATACCCTGCTGATACTAACTGATCAATGCTAGATATGACGGTATCCCGGCGGTTGCAGACTACCACACCCTCACTGAGATCCTGCGCGAGGAATGGGGCTACGAATACTTTGTCATGTCCGATGCCGGCGGCAGTGACCGAGTCTGCAGTGCCTTCAAGCTATGCGAGAGTAATCCCATTGACATGGCAGCTGTCACCACGCAGCTCCTGACTGCCGGAACCGACGTGGAGATGGGAGGTGGTTCTTTGTAAGACATCATACCTGCGAATACGACCGAGTTAAAATGAGCTAATACTTGAACAGCAACTTCCAAAAGATTCCCGAGCTGGTCAAGTCGGGTAAGCTTGATATCAAGACGGTCGACACAGCTGTGTCCCGACTGCTCCGCGTCAAGTTCGAGATGGGTCTCTTTGAGAACCCATATCCTGCTGCGCCGGAGAGCAAGTGGAATAGCCTGATTAACAACGCCGATGCCAAGAAGCTCGCTCGAGACCTGGACAAGGAGTCAATTGTGCTTTTGGAAAACCACAACGCTACTCTTCCTCTGAAGAAGTCGGGCAGCATCGCCGTCATTGGGCCCATGGCTGATGGATTTATGAACGTAAGTCCACATTTCATTCTCCTCTCTTGGTAACTGAGGTCTGACGTGCTCTCTTGCCTTAGTACGGAGACTATGTTGTTTACCAAAGCCAATATCGTGGCGTCACTCCACTTGCCGGCATCAAGGCGGCAGTCGGATCGAACGCTCAGATCAACTATGCTCAAGGATGTGAGCGCTGGAGCAACGACCAGTCCGGATTCGCCGCGGCCATTGAAGCAGCCAAGAAGTCTGATGTTGCCGTCGTCGTTGTGGGAACCTGGTCGAGAGATCAAAACCAACTCTGGCAGGGTTTGAATGCAACGTGAGTGAAATAGGGTCTTTGTGGCCAGCCCCAATCTCTCCGCCCACCACATCATCATGAATCAGACTCTGACTCCACATTGATTCTTCAGCACCGGTGAACACGTCGACGTAGACGATCTCTCCCTGGTCGGTGCGCAGGGCCCGCTCATCAAGGCCATCGCCGACACCGGCGTGCCGACCGTCGTCGTCCTCTCCAGCGGCAAGCCCGTCACCGACACATGGCTCTCCAACTCGACCTCCGCCCTCGTCCAACAGTTCTACCCCTCCGAAGAAGGCGGCAATGCCCTCGCCGACGTCCTCTTCGGTGACTACAACCCCTCCGGCAAGCTCTCCGTCAGCTTTCCCCGCTACGTCGGCGATCTCCCAATCTTCTACGATTACCTGAACTCGGGCCGCTCCATCGGCGACTCGGGCCATGCCTACAGCAACGGGACCCTCGTCTTCGGGCACCAATACGTCCTTGGAAGCCCGCTCCCCTGGTATCCGTTCGGTTACGGCAAGAGCTACTCCACTTTCCAGTATGGCCCGGTCAGCGTCGACCGCAGCAGCGTTTCTGCGTCCGACGAGAGCGTCACCGTCAGCGTTGACGTGACCAACACGGATACGAGTCGGGATGGTACCGAGGTTGTCCAGGTGTATGTTTCTGACGATATTGCTTCGGTGGTTGTTCCCAACCGCGCGCTGAAGGGCTTCGAGAAGGTTGTTATTCCGGCTGGCACGACCAAGACTGTTAAGATTCCTATCTTGATTAAGGATATTGGGCTGTGGAATACGCGGATGAAGTACGTTGTTGAGCCGGGCAACTTCACTGTTCTTGTCGGCAGTAGCTCGGAGGATATTCGAGGAAACGCTACCTTTGCTGTGCGGTAGGCGTGTCGATACTCGCTCATTGCAGGCTATGCAACCGCTCGCTATACATTTCTCTTTTGTCGAAAGAATTTAATAGCCGTATATATTGCAGTGTATGAAAATCAGAATAATATTTCAGCGCTGTGCCTACACCTATCCAATCCCTCGAAACTCCGTTTCTATGCGTACATGATATGTACGCTTTTATATCCAAGAAATCCGCTTGTTCCACGAGTTGCGTGAATAGGGCGCCATCGTCTCATCAGCCAATGGCCACCTCGGCTGCTGCAGATGGTGGTCAGGCTCAACCCTCGTCAACGTCAATCGCTGCGCTGCGCGAACCGCGTCCGCCCCCAGCCCAGCCGTCATAGGCAATGTGACATCTTCAAAATCAGAACCTGCATCCGGCTCCACGCTGAGCACGACCCCGATCGCATGTTGGTCCTCGATAACCTTCGGATGGCGCTGGACGAAGTACCGCGCGTCCTTGTATAGCGACCAGTAGTAGCTGAAGACGTTGATGAAGGCCAACGCGATCTTGTAGAAGGTGTAGTCGAAGATCAAGACGACCCAGTTGATGCGCTCTTTCTCCAGCCGGAGTGAAGACGAGGACGTTGATTGAAGACGAGGACGTTGATTGAAGACGAGGACGTTGATTGAAGACGAGGACGTTGATTGAAGACGAGGACGTTGATTGAAGACGAGGACGTTGATTGAAGACGAGGACGTTGATTGAAGACGAGGACGTTGATTGTAGACGAGGACGTTGAGGATGTACATGGTGCTCGTGACGCCGAGTAGCATGCCGCAGAATCCGGGGCGGACGATGAATGAGATTGGGAGGACGAATAGTGCGAGGAGGTAAATGAGAGTTTCGTACACCTGTGCAGTTTTGTTAGCACTTCCGCTGCCTCTTGATAGATGCGTTTTTCGTATCTATATTGATGATTAGCCTTTCGATGCACAGGAAGCACGGTGGAGGCATGCTCACAGGGCAGCGAGACCAAGTGTGATCAATGTCTGGCGCATCGAGCTTCAATGAACCGAGAAAGCAACCTTGGACAGCAGGCCATAGCAGCAAATGCCACTAGACACCTTAACATCAATACCACGAGTAAACAAGCTACACGTACTTGTGTACTATACCGAGTCCTAGCTACCGTGAAGTCGGCGGGATAACTCCTGATACTGTTGAGGATGCGTGGTGAAAAAGAAACTAGAGGGTGCAGCGTGGAAGGGTTATCATTTAAAAAAAGGTCAAATTGAGTACCCGGGTGCGATGGCCTAGTGGTCAAGAGACCCAATATGGCCATCCAGGTCTCAGCTCACTGAGGCCGGCTGTCTGAGGCGGAGGGATGAAGCTTGTGTGGATCTCGCTCAGGTGGCGGTGCCTGGGGACCTTTTTTGGTTTATACCCAGCGGTTGGCCACACAATATTTTTACCTTTCGGGATTTTTTTTAAGATAAACTTAATATTAAGAGAATGAGAAATAATTAAGGAGTTTTTGTATAATTATTTCTAATTTTTTAAGTGCGAGCAGCGCTTATGGGAGCGTGTTGAATATTGGCTATCGCACCGAGATAGAGCTAGTGAGCATCGCGGGTTGGAAATAGAGCATCGTCAGAGCATCGATGTTTGTTAGTATGGTGAACTGGAGGTTACCGGTTCGACTCCCGATGGTGGAGATAATTTATTTTCAAGTTTTGGGGAGATTTGCGTGTAGACTCTTGACATAGCTTGATCTCAGCTGCTCTTTCCCCAGGTTGATCACACTTGACCTGTTGGCCATTTTTCAATCGGAAATATTGAAGCTACCGATCACTGCATAAGCCACTGAGAGATGACGCGCAATCCACGTAGCCAGGTTTGCCGTCAACTAAATTGGGCAGCTTACTGGCCTATGAGATAGCTTCTAAACCCCCTAAGATCGCAAAGAATATTGGCAACTGTGGCGGATATCACGCGGGAAACAGCTAAAATCCATCGCCGCTGACTCTGGACTTCTTCGTGGGCAGTCCCTAAGGGGAAGAATCTATAGACCTGGACTAAGTAGGTGTTCTGGAATGCTTGCGCAAGACATGGGAGGTGTTTTGGTGACAGTTCGCTCCTGCGATCAGGGGTTAAGACATCAAATCGGTGGTTCCTTAGGTACCTAAGTAATGGCAATCCTTAGGGCTGCAGTCTAGAATCTCCCTGGGTACCTAGGCACTCAACCTGAATCCAAGGCTCATATTTCATAGACTAGAGGCGGATGTACGGATTTACTGTCGCAAGTTTTCCATGCAGTGAAATATGGTAGATTTCCCGGTCAAGCCAAACAATCGATACATAAGTGGTCGAAACATCTCGTATATATCAGGTATCCGCAGTGTCCAGGCCTTCAGGCCCGGATCCAGATGCTCTCCTTGAAGTCGGTCTGTCTGAGGACGCATTGCCCGGCTGCAGTGAAGGAGAAAAGTCGGCTTTCTTACTGCCCACAACCGGTGTGGTTGGGTTGCTCTGACCATCTGCGGAGCGACCCTCTGCACGTCTGGTCTTTGCAGTCTCCTTCAACTTCTCCCAGCGATCCCGATACCGTACAAGGGCTTTGTTCAGATTGTCGTTCTCACGCCCAACCCGTTCCAGCTCCTGCTCGCCGCGACGGACGAGCTCCTCCAGCTCTTTCACCCGGGCATCTGCATCCGAAGTAGCCGGTGCCGCAGTAAAAGTGGCCGTAGGAGAGTTTGCAGCCGGCGAGCCATGTGGATAGTACTCCAAAGTTCCTGTGTTGTGGTGATGCATCGCCCTCAGAGACTGCTGTAGCGCCATCGACGAGGACTGTGCATTGACCTCCCACATGTGCAAGCGTTTGGAAAGGGTATCGGATAGTTGTTTTAGAGCCTGATTCTCCACCTGCAATTCTTCCAACGTCTTGGGATTTTGCAACGTCGTGAGCTTATCAGCACCACGGCGTGATGCCCGCGAAGCATTGCCAATACTTTGTCGCAGCTCAGGAGATGACGGAGTTTCTCGGGCATCTACAAAGTCATCTTCCCCTTCTTCGAAACTATTTCGACGTGCCTCTTTCTCGGCCCGAGACAGAATACCCGCATATGACATTGTACCGCCAGTGGTGGGAACAACGTAAAAGGACTCGGCCGGGTTTCCTGGGCCGGTGCTAGGCATGTCACTGATTGAACGCAGAGCTGCTCGAGAAAAAAGGCGGTTCACATCGGGTTCCTTGAGCGCTGACTTCCGGTCGGAAGTTGCCTGATGACGGTCAAGCTTGGGTTCTGCGGGGGATTTTTGACTGGCTGATATATTCTTTGTATGATCTTCCGTTCCCAGAGGAAGTCCTGCAAAGGCCAAAGGTGCAGATATCCTCGAGATCAACCCTTCAAAGGTAGAGTAGAAGCGCTGGAAGGAATCCTCCGTAGCTGATGGTTGGTTCTTTGATGGGGTTGGCTCCGCGCCCTTCGAAGGCACAACTTCTTGTGAGGTGATATCAGTAGGGCTGGGCAATGGCGGAGACCAGGGCTGTCTGGGTGCGCGGCTGTTATTCTTGGCAGGAGCATCTCGCGGCCTTGGCTCTCCTGTTCGGATCCTTGACGGCCCATCGGTCATCTTCGCACCGGCCTGATGCGTGGAAATGGTCGGTGACACTGGAGATCCACGGCGAGGTTGGGCCGGTATGCCTCTCGCAGATGCCAGATTGCTGGCGATGGAGGAAGGCTCACGACTCGGCAACCGAGGGTGCCCTGGCAGCCTCGGAGGTTGACCTTGAGCATCCTGGCTTGCAGCCTTTGCGGCTCGCGCATCTGTTACGGAAGGCTGCGCAGATGTGCTGGTAGGGGAGGTAATGGATGCTGTTTCAATAGCTGCACTGTTAGGATGTTCATGCTGGAATCTCAAGATTTCGGCCAGCTTTTTGTGGTGGTGCTCGAGGAGTTGCAAGGTACGGAGTGCCTAGAACCGATGAAGTCAGTACTCGATCGTCGTAGGGGACAGGATGCCCTCGACTTACCTCTTGATCGGAGGCGCTCTGGGCTGCAGTCGCGAACTCGCCAGCGGCCAGATCATGCTCCTCGCTGGCGGCGACGGGGTTGGACTTGCGGGTTTCGTGGACAGCATTGCGCGCGTGGGTGTGGGCCTAGATCTTGTTAGAGTGCCGAAACCAGGTAGGAGTTGTGGTGAGCGGGGCAAACCCGATCTTACCCACGTCAGCGGAGCAACCTCCATGGTTGGAAAATCAGAGGTGCATGGACCACGAAGGAATAAGACCTTCCTTGATTAGAGTAGGGCGATGCCAGCGTGGAGAGGGGAAGCAAAGGGAAGTGTGACGCCATGGACGAACATGGACGAACTGGGGGGAGTTGGATGCGGAGCAAGTTACATACCAAATACGCCGGAGATTACAGCGCCCATGCCATGTATGATATGATGTATGCCCCCCCGATGCTGGCATCTCCCGCTTCAAGGGGAGGCTTCCGCCAAGACACCTGTCATATTCCCTTTGCGGGTGATTTTGATCAGATCTTAATCATGCTTGATCTGAGGTAGTACTCGTCTATCACAATGGTCTTGTTGGCTTCTGAACGCAGCATCGGCGGGCCACAGGCGTGACATCCGCATTCTAGATGGTGGAGCACTGGCGACCATGAGCCATACGTCAGACCCATGGTGCTACTACTTACTTTCAACTCGTCCTAGCACAAATAATACATGTCAAGGTCGATATACATCGCACGACCTTTCGTGTTACATCTAGATTTTCTCAGTCAAGAATGGATCTCGAGTTGACCAAGATGATGTAGACTGTGTGTCGGATATCCGTATCGGCGTAACACCTCGGTATCTGAGGTGGACCTGAACGACGCCTGACTAAGTGGCTTACGGGGCAAGGCAGACGGAGCCACGGAGCGACGGAGGAGCTGCTACCTGCCCTCGTGGAACCCGCACCAGGCCTTACACAAGTTCACACCTTTTTACCATTCTGACACTCCCTTATGCTCCTCTTTCCTTACTAGACAATTATCCCCGGCGGACTTCCATGCGGTGGTCTGACCCGCGACCCCCCACTCTCTCTGCCTGGCCTGCCTGCGGCTAAATACTCCGCGCCTACGACAACATGGACTCGGAATCCTCCAGCCTCAAAGGCAGTGGCAGCAGGTCACGTCGAGCCTGGACCGTTTCAGCAGAGTCCGAAACAATGGATAGCTCGGGTCGAAGCAATGGTCGCTCTTCAATCGATTCCAGTGAACGACCGAAAACCCAAGGAGGTGAAGCTCCTGACTCCGCAAAGGCCGGCTCCAGCGGTTTCTCCAAGCTCATCAGCTCGCGGCGACGACGCAAGAAGAAGAAGAACAACAACGGTGATCTACCGGATGACGCACCGCCAGTCCCTGGTGTGGTGACTCCGCAGGACCTCGAGCAAAGCCGGTCAAACGAGTCGCGCAATTCTGGCGTGCCGTCATCCAATGCTAGCTCGATCGCCCCGGAAGGCGAGGTCATCAATCTCTTGACTGACGATTCTGAACCGGAGCGGTATGCCAATTCGAGTCCTATTTTAGATGAATCTGATGCTAATATTTTCTTCCTCTGCATTAGAACTCCTCCGCTCACTTCTCACAACTCCCACACGGGATTCTATACCTCCTCCTCACCACTCATTACAACAACCTCTGTTGACACCGGGGTCGTAGAAGCAACTCCAACGGATCTGGAATCCGTTGCCAGCGCCCCTAGTGCGAATGGGTCCGAGTTCGCCCCAAGTGAACCCCTCGATAACCTCACAAGACCCGGCACCCGGTCGAGCATGACCCTGGAGGTTCCGGCAGATACGAGCAGCAAGCGCCGCAGCAGTTCACCTGGAAGACGGCTCAAGGATGCGTTTGGCTCGTCAGATAAGAAGGTTGCGAACGGGAATGACGATGCTTCAGCCAAATCAGCCGGTAGCCGAACCGGGCGAAGCTTGTTTAGCAGTCGGCGGAGCAGTCTCTCTGCAAAACGTGCACAGGCAACACCGGAAGCACCCCCGCCCCTGCCTGTCCCTATTCGTACGGACCTGACAGAGGATAAGCCCCGTGAAAAGTCACTAGAGGCAAGTCCGTTACCAAACACACCACCGCATACCGCGATCCCAGCGCCAGCAACCACGGTCACCCCTCCGACGCCCACAGAGAATCGTCCTCTGAACCCTCAAATCATGTCGGACATTGTGACAGATTCACCCGAGTCCATCACGTCCCGCAATTCGATGTCGGGGGCAGAAGCAAGCATCACAGTAAGCCCTTCTGGCAACATGATATCGCACCGGAGAGTACGATCTGCTTCTGCGGCTCACGGTCCCAGCAAGTTGTCTACATCCGTCACTGCACTGAGCCCCTTGGAGGAAAACAAGACATCAAAGAGTGGGTCGAGTCAGCAAAGCGGATTTTTCTCATCTGTTTTCTCAGTCGCCCAAAA
Source organism: Penicillium simplicissimum (assembly GCA_024706585.1). Lineage (NCBI taxonomy): Eukaryota > Fungi > Ascomycota > Eurotiomycetes > Eurotiales > Aspergillaceae > Penicillium > Penicillium simplicissimum. The sequence goes on from JAMZTW010000014.1 coordinate 802,291, forward strand.
TGCGGCAAATTCCATCAGTAATACTCTCAATTCTCAGCAACGAAGTCGTACGATCTCTCAGACTCCGACTCCTGGCGTCGATCCCCCCACATCAGAGGAGTCTGCTCAAGCTTCAGACACAGCTCAAAGTTCAGACACAGCCAGCAAAGGCGACGAACAGAAGCCAACCACGGTGGAGACTCTCGGCACAGGGGATTTGAACTTCAGTCATTTGGGTATTGATGCCGCGCCCGGGGAAGTTATTTCCACGGCCGACGGTGTTGTCTCAAAGCCCTCAACGCCAGTGGCGAAGCGCAAAAACACCGCTGTGTATCAGCGGGATGAAGAAGCTGCGAGGCTTGAAGATCAGCGTGCGGCTCGCGCTGTCAATATAGCCTATGAAAAGCCCGAAAGCGCTGCAATCGGCCCTCCTAGTGACGATGTCCTGGATATCCAATCCACCGTGTCCTTGCCCAAGGAAGGCACCATGACTGGGGACCACACCCCTCCCAGTGGAAGCGTACTCGATGGTGACATTGGCAGCGGCGGTATCAAGAGAACTGGTAGTGTCCGTAGTCGGCTTGCACGCCGCCATCGAGGCTCGTCTGGGGCAACGGCTTCCACAATTGGCGCGATCGGTGCCGGCGCTCTCGCCCTTGGTGTCTCTGGTGTCAACAACAGTGTGCCCCGGCTGACGGGCTTTGCTGTTGCCAGCAAGAAGCGCAACAGAGACTTCCATCAATTGTTCCGGAGCGTCCCAGAGGATGACTATTTGATTGAGGACTACAGCTGTGCGTTGCAACGAGAGATTATTCTTGCGGGCCGCATCTACATCTCTGAAGGTCATATCTGTTTCTCAAGCAACATTCTTGGATGGGTCACAACCCTAGTCATTAGCTTCGACGAGATTGTGGCTATTGAGAAAGAGAACACGGCTATGGTCTTCCCAAACGCAATTGCCATTCAGACTCTACATGCTCGTCACACCTTCCGAAGTTTGCTAAGTCGTGAGTCGACTTATGATCTTATGGTCAACATCTGGAAGATCAATCACCCATCTCTGAAGAGCTCTGTCAATGGGACCCGGGTCACCGATGGTACCGGTGACAAGACTGAGAAGGTGGGAGATGGTGACTCGGAGAGCGATGAGTCGGACGAGGATGAGATCTATGACGAGGATGAGGAGGGCGACAATGCCGATAGCTTCTTCGAAGCTGGACCAAGTGCCAATGCGAGCGAGAGGTCTTTACCAGGGCGCGCCGGATTGAGCCGTCAAACCTCGGGTATATTAAACGCGACTGCGCCACCTGCTGGAGCGAGTGGCAATGGCGATGTGAAGAATGGCGACAAAGCGGGGGCGTCCAAGGAAGCCGACTTCCCTGGCCCAGCTACGCATGCTCCCACCGAGTACACCGAGGCTGATGGGCAATACGAAAAGGTCATCAAGGACGAGATCATTCCAGCCCCGCTCGGAAAGGTTTATTCTCTTGTCTTCGGTCCAGCATCTGGAGAGTTCATGACAAAGTTCCTCGTGGACAATCAAAAATCCGGCGAATTGCAATTTGAGGGCACCGCAAAGGGCCTGACCAACGAAAGCCGAATCCGGAAGTACTCATATATCAAACCCCTCTCTGGCTCTATCGGTCCGAAGCAAACCAAGTGCATCAGTACTGAAAACCTGGACTTTTTGGATTTGGAGAAGGCGGTCCTTGTCACTTTGAGCACCCAGACGCCCGACGTGCCTAGCGGCAACGTTTTCGCCACAAAAACCAAGTACCTTTTCACTTGGGCTGCTGGTAACCAAACGCGTTTCCTGATGACCTGTACTATTGAGTGGACTGGCAAGAGCTGGCTCAAAGGTCCTATCGAGAAGGGCGCGATCGACGGTCAGACTACGTTCGGCACCGAGCTTGTAAAGGCTCTCAAGGTCGGCGTTGTTCCTCGTGGTCGTGCCAATGGTGCCGGTAAGGGCAAGGGTCGACGTAAAAAGGGTGACGCTGCATCCAACGATGATGCCGCGGGTGTTTCTTCAAAGGCAGCTGCAGATACCGACTCGAGCAAGACTGAGTCTTGGGGGCTGTTCGAACCGGTTCGCCCTCTACTCGAGCCAGTGACCAGCATGCTCAGACCTTTATGGAGCGGGAACATTGCTATCCTATTGGTGGGAATCCTGCTCTACATGGCGTTTTTCCGAAGCCCATCTACTTCCTCCCGGCTCAGCCACGATGTTGGCCTCACCGGACTCAGCCTTCCCCAGCGTCTCGCCGCGTATGAAGAAATGTGGCGCCGCGAGGAAAGCGAACTTTGGAACTGGCTGGAGGACCGAGTGGGCATGGATGGAATGGCATTCCCAGTACTACACCATCGTGCACCCGAAGCCCATGCAAGCCGCCGAAGCTCCCGCGTCAGCCCGGCAGACGAGCGTGATCTCATCGCCCGACTTCGCGAGGAGCAGGTTTCCGATCGAGAGATGGATCACGCTATTCGGACGACACGTCAGCGGCTTGACGTTCTTGAACAGATGATGAGCAATCGCAGGGCGGACCGAATGCCCGCCGGAGAGCCCGTTCGAAGCGAACTTTAGGCTCTGCAGTTGTCTCTCGAGTGTACCATTTCTTACATCTTCGTTTTCCGTCCCGATCGAGGCCGATTCTCAAAAACATCTCCACCGCCACCTCCATTCCCCACACGACAGATTTCTCTCATTGTGTCTATACTTCTTGTCTCTTCAAGGGAGTCACGATAAGGTCTAGCCTTCTGGCCATTGATGACTCCCATTACCTTCATTCACTCCAATATTTATCGACAGCCACTCATTCACCCACCTCGTCCCTCTTCCCTATCCAGTGGGTCAGATTCGCAAACAAGCTTTCTCTATGTACATGAGCGCCAACTATCTCGTCAATCCTGGCTGATACATGCCGAGGTTTCTCCATTTTTCTTCCTGTGTGATTTTCTAAGCGATCTTTTTCCCCAGCCTGCTGCGTGGGATTTTCTGTGTTCAGTGTCATCTGAAAAGCAAGCTTGGGTGTTCCAGGGCTGGGCTTTCCACCGGGCAGCGTCTGAGCGTTTTGCATGCACTGTGCCCTTCTTCTGTCATTGGCTCACTTCGGAGTGTTCATTTGGAAAGACAGCGTCAAATAGCGTATATAGATACATTGATTGTCCACATACATTGTGCGTTTTCTGATTTGTGGGTATCTTCACAGTGTCTCCCCTAGGTCGGTATATACAGCAGAACTTCATCACATTCACACTGTCCAGTAACTCATATCCTCTTGCCGGGGTCAGATCTACCTCTTCCCCGCTAATTGTTGAGCCTTAGCCCGGGCAACCGCTCTATTCGCAGACATGGAAGTCTTCCACGGTCGAATACCGGAGTTGAAGACATCGTCAATCTGCTCCAGAGTCAACCCAGCCGTCTCAGGTACCAACAACCAGACCAAGACTCCAATAACCACCGTCACACCCGCATAGAAATATCCCACATTCGGACCCATATTGCCATGGCCCGCATCCAGCATATACGGGGTCCAGAAAGTGGCGCCGAAAGAGAAGATGCCGTAAAGGACAGTCGTGTGTGCCTGCCCATACGTCCGAAGCCGCACACTGTGCATCTCCACGGATGCAAGACCGGCGCTGGGTGCAATAGTTCCCCCAAAAACGAAGGACCACAGGCAGAGCAAAGCGACAACAACAATCTTTGAAACATCACTCCCACCTAGTGCAGTGCTGACTGAAGAGAGAATCAACATGCAGACAGCCATAGCACTATACCCGCTGAGAATAGTAAATCGCCGTCCTCCGTATTCGACCATGAACGGACCAAGACCCGATCCCCCGAGAATACAGAGGCCAATGATCACGTTGATGAGGTAGGGATCGCTGATACCAACGCCCTTGAGGAACGTCGTCGCGTAGGGCTGAACAAACTGAATGCCGGTTATAGACAGCCCGATCTGGATCAACGCCGACGTCCACGTCCGCCGGAAATGCGGTGTCGAGTAAATCTCGTACCACGAAGAGGCGGCCACATTGGCACGATCAGCCTTTATATGCGCCTTGACATCTTCAATCTGAGCGGTGATCTCGAAGGAATCGGTGGGGATGCGGTACAAAATGCTGAAAGCTCTGCGGGCCTCTTCTTCCCTGTGCTCATTGTTGTTTAGGATCCAGCGTGGTGACTCTGGGAACATCAGAATGCCTGCGCCAAGGATCATTCCCAGCGGGATTTGTGCTAAGATGGGCGTCTTCCATTGCCAGTTATTATCTGGCTCGAGACGGGCAGACCCCGCGCACACGGCAGACGAGGCAAGGTTGCCCAGTGCCAGGCCGACATTGTAGAATCCCAGCGCGAGCCCGCGCTTGCTGGCAACAATGCACTCGGAGCCATAGGCCAGGGACGCCGAAATGAGCTGGCCAATCCCAATGGCACTGATACATTTGCACACCATATAGTGTAAGAAGGTCTTGGCCGATCCATTGCCAGTCCCTAGCATTCCCGCTGCGCCGATGATAGCAAGCGCGCATCCGATTTGGATGGCACCGCGTCGGCCGGTATACCTGCCCGTCAAGGCTGACAACCCTCCCCCAATCCCGATGAACATGTAATTCAGACTGATGAGTGATTGCTGAAGTGGTGTGATGGAGCAGTGTTCAACGATATGGCCCGTGGTCGGGTTGATCAGCTCGCGACAAGTCCCAAATGCTTTCCGGTATGCTGGCATGATGAGAATAGTACCCGTATATCCGTTGTCGAAGTTGGCGATCCATGCTGCGAAAGATACCCATAGGGATACACGGAGCATGGCGGCGGTTGAATTTGCACTTATTGCTGGTGCCAGGCAAGCATCGTTCAAGGGAGGAGAGTTGATAATGAGGTCTTTCGCTGATTCCCCATCGGTAGACCGCATTGTGAGATGTCGTGGGGAGCTTCAATATGACCAGTTTGAATATAACTGGTGCCTTAATGCTATCTTCCCAGAAGGACCGGGCTACCTTTGCTAATAGTATATATGCCTCTCTCGGTCTCTCCAGGTTTCGACGTCGCTCTACATACCAGCGACGCGCCACACATATCCAGTTCATCATCAAGAATGTTCGCCCTCTGGACCCAGCCAATCGGATGAAAAGTTTTTTGAAAATGGCTGATAACCTTTTCCTTTTAACTTGCGAAATTCCCCGCTCCTTTGTTCTTGACATCGGACAATTCATGCTGGATCATGGATGGGTGTCATGAGGATAGGGCTGTCACGGCGTACAGGGTTTAAACTTTATATTAGTGATGAAGTATGTGTGTCCATGCTATCATTTGACAGCTCTTTGGAGCAAAAGGCTTTGTCGTTCTACTCAGTGTCAGCACACATACCATCGTGTTCGCGCTACGTGGTCGACGAACTTTGGGTTGCCATATTCCCTCAATAGAAACCGCTGTACCCCCAAGATGTACTAAGGATGTTGCACTTGTTTTGGAGTTGTTGTCAGGGACTAACCTACCAATCATGCCTTGAAAATCACACCCGGTTCATGAGCGAGTCAAAAAGCCTGGATAATGTGGTCATTGAAATTCCCTCGAGGCACGGTGGAAACCATCCATGCAGCTAGTTTCTCGAGGGTCTATTCCAGTGAAGACCGCCCTTCCGATTCGCTTGGTTCCATTGAGATCTTTGTGGATTGGTGGATCTACTGTGAATAGATCAATGAAGAGAAATGTTTCGGTAAAGAAGGTGCATCTGCAAGTGTATACTTCATCCATAGTCACGTGCAGGCCAACTGATCGGACTCCTCCGGCGCCCGCACTTCTTCCACGGAACAACCCACGATGGAGCTCTCGACTCTGCTGATCATCACTGCCCTCTTCATCGGTAAGCATATCTGACCGTACCTTGTTTAGAGTAAGGCCACACGGTTCCAGCGGCACCACCAACGCTCTGGCGAATGCTGGCCCGAGGACCGTCACGCTGACATCTCATTAGCTTTCCGCATCTACCAGTCCCGAAGCGCCGCCTCAACGCCCATCATGTCTCACGGAAAGGTGTCCAACATTGACAAGTGAGTTTTGTGGCCTCGGAATGGATAAGGGGTTATCCATTCAAGCCTCAGTGCTCCAGTGTACTGACATCGCCCTGCACCAACAGCGAGGTGATCTTCAAGGCCCTCATCTCCTCCGGCCCCGTTCTCGTCGACTTCTACGCGACCTGGTGTGGCCCCTGCAAGGCCGTTGCCCCCAAGGTCGGCGAGTTCAGCGAGAAGTACCAGAATGTGCGCTTCCTGCAGGTCGATGTGGATAAGATGCGGGGTGTGGCTCAGCAATTCAACATCACTGCCATGCCCACCTTTGTCATGTTGAAGGACGGACAGGAAGTGCACCGGGTCCGGGGTGCGGATCTCAAGTCTATTGATGACTGGCTGCAGAAGCAGTAGAACCTTACGTCGCCTGAGCATGTGGCTGGCGCAAGATTATAATGAGCCGCGAGCAGATCTAGATGGTCCAAGGAATGGTCCCAGAAAAGACATGTCCAGAATCGAATAAATAATGGAAACAACAGCAGTTGCTTGGTGCAAATGACCCTCGAACCTTCAAGAAGGCTAGTACGTCAGATGGGGAAATCGGTTTAAAGAGTGAAGGGCGCTATTGTCAGCCAAGCAGGGAATGTACTGCTCTCCGAAACTAATGCTTGAAGACACCAGCTGCTGTCGCCGCTCAGTGAGGCATTCGGCAACTCGCTTGTCTACACTACTCGTATTTACGTCGAACCGGAGGACATGTGGTTACAAGACCAAAACAACAAAAAGACTTTTTGTGTTAAAAACGACACATTATGTATTAAGCGGAGAAATTATAATCTCTATGAACCAAGGTCATAAAGCAATCAGATCTCACAGAAACAAAGACTGAGAAGGAAAAATGGTGGTGTATAATATCACAGGACGCCTCGAGCTTCGAAATTCCTGAACCCAACCCCCTCAGCAGCGACAGCGGTTTGAACAACCCGTTTACAGGACGGAGCCAAGAGCAACGCAAGGCAGGCCAGCGCCGACAAGGTCGTGGCTCTGCAAGACATGTTAGTATTGAACTGAATAGTGGATGATGCGAAGAACTTACGGCGGAGGAGGGAGAGTTGGCACAGCAGGCAATGTTCTGCTTGCAGCGCTGGTTGATGAGGTCCTGGATGGGCACAGCGATGGCGACGGCCACTGTACGTCGTTAGCACATAGAACTCATCTCTCGCGCAGATGGAATACATACCCTGGAGATCGAGCTTGGTGCACTGGTCGAAAATACCAACACCATCAGCACCGGAGCCAGACCCGATCAGGTTGGAGAGGAGACCACCACCCAGACCAGAGTTGACATCGGTGGTGTCACCGGCGTAGACGGCCTTGTTGCAGCAAGACAGCTGAGCTTGGTCACCACACTTGGCCTGGGCCTCCTTGACGGTCATGCCGGAGGGAACGTGCCAGCGGATGCCGTCCATGTGCTCGTGCTGGGAGCGCAGGCCGTTGGAGCTGGTGGACTGGTCGGTGGGCATGGCGACAGCCAGGGTGGCGAGGCCGAGGAAGACAGCGGACAGAGAGAACTGCATTGTGATGGTAGAGAGTGATCAAAGATTAATCCTTTATAAAAAATGAGGTTTTTTTGTAGAAAAACAGGTAGAGAGGTAGATGAAGAAGAGGAGAGTAGGTAGTGTGTGATCACAGGAACAAGAACTCGCATTGAATGACTGCCTTTTATCTTCAAAGATGAGATTGTTTGTGCTCTCGTTTACCCTTCTTCTTCTTCTGTGTTTTCCATCAACAAATCCTCATTTTTCGCGGTTGGAATGCCCAACGCAAGGGCGGTTCGCCAAGCTCCCCCGACGCCGGAGGAGTCAAGGACATTCTATTGGCAGGCGAGTCAGTATGGAATTTGGCGCAGCAATCAGAGTGCCCCTTTGCTCCTGCCGGTCCACGAGCCCTGCATTCCAACGTGTTCGTGGTATCCAAACCAGCGACCCTACAATCCGAGGTCTACTATCTTTCCAGGTCATCCAGTCAGTGTCGGGGGTACTCCCCGGGAAAATCAAGCATCGAGAGAAATGTCTTGATCACATTTCCAATGTGTGAAGTTTTACTCTGTGGAGTGTGGAGTCAGAACACTTGCAATTCCATCCAAGCCCATCTTTGATGCACTGTGCATTGACGACATCGTACACTAGACTCAATCTTTGTCTACACTCAACTCAGGCTTCATCACCGGCGACTGTACGAAGAATTGGGTAGAGGGCCTATATTATCACAACTGAAATAAACAAGATGGATTTAGTCTCGGGATTGATGCTCTCGTGGCTTCATCTCCTGCAGGTACCGCACTCATGCATGCTGCTCCTCGACTAAACCCGCTCTATCGCATATTCCATTGTAGGAGCCCGTGAAGCTCTCCAATGCTCAAACAACTTGCTACCCATCTCGTACGATCGCATTTCTCGCAAAGCTTTCAATTCTATTTGTCCCTGTCGATCTCGCCTCGATTCCAATGTTTAAGCGGGTCGATGTGACGAATATCTTCGGTAACACTGGGCGACGGGCACGATCAGCACCGGACTCGTCATGCAATGGAGGCTTACACAGGGCTATCAACCGATCTAGTCCACTACTACGTAGGAGCTGATTAACGATGGTCCTGAAATGGAAGGGTTCGGGTTCCACTACAAGCCCTGCTATGTCCCCACTCTCCTAAGTGAAGGTGCAAGCATAGAATCTGATCCCGGGGACTGCTGAGTAGCAAAAGGCCCGGAAATGGACGGCTTTCAAGCATGTGAGAGGGAGAAGCCCAGACTCAGAAGAGAGCCGAAGTCTGCGGTGAAGTGGAAAACTGAACGAGGAGGGCTCGCAAGGGCATCAATCACTGTGGCTGGCCACACCTGCCTGCCAGGGCTACCACGAGCATCAGAAGTATTTGCCCCCCAGCCTACACCCTATCTCTCAGACTCAATATCTCACTTCCGGGCACCCTTATCACCTTGGAAAAGAGCATTTTCCTTCAGACCAATGTCCCTGGGATGTGAGCATTTGTATTCTTTCTCTTGTTTATTTCTTTCTTACTTTCTCAAGAAAGTTTCTCAAGAAAGATCCACATTGCAACCAGTGTACTTGTGTTTTGTTCGAGGGTGGGCTAGGTTGTCGTGGTGGATATCGACACTTTGACAGGGGTGAGGCTATTCCGAGAATTTCAGGGTGCGGGTGACGTTGGATGACCACCTGAGTTCGAAACCCACGGGGCCCCGGGGGTCTTGTAATTTCCAGCGGGTCCAAGATGAGAAAGAACATTTGGAGACAACCTAAACACCCCCTTGATTGCAATCAGCCTTGTCTAGTATCGCGTCCGTCACTGTCTTGATATCGTATGGATATCGCTTATTCTCAACCATAATATTGAGACAGCCAATGTCGATAATGCTTAAGGTTGTCATACCTACGTCTTTCGGTGTTGATAGCAGTTGAGAAAAGTGTAGGTACCTAAGGTTGTCTTGATCATCCATGCCCGAACGGGTAATGCGCTAGCTTAGTCAGGAAGACCGCCTCAATATCAACTCCACTTTGCCTCTGTAGGTGGATAGCCACTGTCCTATGGATTTAATCATTAAGGTGACATTTCTAAGAAGACCAACCTTAGTACCACCTAGGGCTGAGAATGGAATTGTGGGCTACTTTTTTTACGGGCAACGAGCGGGGTTCTAGGTAGTTGGAGTGTCACCAGTATTCTCTACAAATGCTGCTGGTAGGTCCTGAGACTGGAGCCCGGATATATATGCGCTCCATCACTTCAGTCAATTGGAAGTGTGGGTTGAGAGTAGGAGCTGTCCATCAAGAAGCAGACTGGATTGATAAAGGGCAGGAACAAACTCAAGATATTGACACTCGTCGAATTATTCACACAAGTACTGATTTCGTAGTCCTAATGAAGCTGTACTGTACCCCGGACCAATTCCCCCGCTGAGGAGTTAAAGTTGCTCCGCACCGGGCCCCCATTCCCCCGACTCTAACCTGATCGGGACTAGTCCACCCAAACACACCCATCAGAACTGACAGAACATCACCAAACAAAGTCAAACCGGTCCGATTGGAAGACGTCCGGGGGATATCAAACGTAGAACCGCCGTGTGGAGGCCATGCAGGTGGCGCAGGATCTACTCAAAGCGTGCCTCAGCCCTGCCGAGCTAGGGCGTGTTTGGAAGAGGTGCACTCTAAACTTTGAGACTTCATACTTCTACCTAGCTCAATTGGCTCGGGGATGGATGAATAGAGCCGCTCGAGGAATTATTATCTGTCCGGCTTGATGTGCTGGGGATGGCTGTGTCTAAGAGGCAGAAGAGATATAAAGACTTGCAATCGATCTCATGAGCTGCAATAGTCTCTTCATCCGTCACAGATCTTCAGTACCAGCAACAACCCTAGTGCCAGAACATCTACATATATACACTTGACCACCCACAAAACGAAAATGCCCATCGAAACAATCGCCTTCCTCGGCGCAACCGGCGGCTGCGCAAACGCCTGCCTCGCCCACACCCTCCTAAACAACTACAACGCCATCGCCCTCGCCCGCAACCCGGCCAAACTGACAACCCAACTCCTCTCCCAACCAGGCCTGACACCAAGCATCCTGGACAAAAACCTCCGCATCATCCAAGGCGACGCCCGGGACATCGAAACCGTCATGGAAACCCTCCTCGTCAACGACCCGCACAACGCCAGCACCAAGACTACGCTGGTCAACCACATCATCTCCGGCGTCGGCGGCACCGGCCAAATAACCCTCACCCGCGCCTCGCCCTGCCCCTCCATCCCATTCCGCATCCCGACACTCCCACACATCGGCATACCAAACCCGCACATCACCCAGGAAGCCACGGCCGCTCTACTCGGCGCGCTGGGCCGGATTGCAGCCGAGCGATTCGGTAGTTTCGAGGAGTACGCTGCTGTCGCGCCGCGGGTGACGATTATCTCCGGGGCGGGGATTAAAAAGGGTGTTCGGGATGTGCCGGTGTTGCTGTGGCCGTTGTATGCCGCGCTGGGTGTGCCGCATCGGGATAAGGCTGAGATGGAGAGGTTGCTGGGTGAGGAGGTGGAGAAAGGCAAAGCTAAAGGGGGAAGGAGTTTGTTGTGTGGGGGGTTGGTGATTGTCCGGCCGAGTCTTTTGATGGGGGATCATCGGATTGGGGGCGTTGGGGGCGATGAGGGGTTTGGGAAGTTAAGAGTTGGGACGGAGAGGGAGCCTGAGGTTGGGTATACCGTTGGACGGGCGTTGGTTGGCGAGTGGATTTATCGGGAGGTTGTGCTGAGAGGGGGAGATGAGTGGGTGAGTGAGGGGGTGATCCTCACGGAGTAGTCGAGGAGTTGAGGGTTGTAGGGGGGTGAGACAGTTTGGGCATATTCTTTTTGGCCTGTCAAGGAGTTCGGGTGTTCTATTTTATATTAGAGAGAGAGAGAGAGAGAGAGAGAGAGACTGCAATTCTAGATTAATTGTATTCAATTCATATATTCATATAAGCGATCTATACTCAGCGCACACAAATGCCAAACACGAGCAAAGCGTAGGGAGAAAAAGGCTCCAAAAAGAATTCAATATGAAGGCAGCGACAAAGCTTCAGGCCTAGTACAGGCAACAAGAACGCGAAGCAAGAAACCATCGGGAGTTGTAAGGTCGGGAGGAAGATGAAGGCAGTATTACAATGCAATATTCATGGTAGCCCTAAACAGACTGGAAAAGACAATGACCGCTGCCAAACAACGCCATAGCTCAGTAAATAAACGTAACTGACCGGGCTACAGACAAGACAGGTCAGCGAAAAGGCTGTACAATCGGGTAGAAGAGATGAAGCTCGTATGGATCGAGACATCTTCGGTTTTCGTGACGGTTCGTGAGCGGACAAGGGAGCATCTTGACATCGCCGCAACGATTAGGTGGCGCTGAACGGATCAGGCCGTTCGTGCTGCGGACTCGTAGGCTCCCCACCCTCGAGCTGCGCATCGGTAGGCTCTTGACGCTGGAGTTGCATGCTCTTACGCTCTTGACGTTCGATTTGCAAGCTTTCCCGTCCTTCACGGTCGACCTGCATACTCTTGCGCTCTTCGCGCTCAAGCTGCATGCTCTTGCGCTCCTCCTTGACCTTTCGCTTCTTCATCTTCTTCATGGCTTCCTCAGTCAGCTCCTGACGGAAGAGACGTTCCACAACATCCTTCTTGCGTGTGCGTCGATCGCCAATCATGATCAGAACACCGCCCGTGATGTTACAGGTAATGGAGCAACACAGAATGACAGTTGTCAGTGCAAACGGCCGCTCCCCCGGGGTTTCCATACTCCACGTACAAGCGCCGAGGGCAATCTGCAGCAGCGAGTGGCAGTCAAGCAGAACGACGATGGCGATCAGAATGCGCAGAGGGAAAGCATGGTGAGTGACCGTCTCATGCGGTTTATAGAAGGTATGTGACTTGGCAAACTTGGCCTGGTGGTGCATTAGCTTCTGCTGCTGCTCGGGACTCAGCACTGAGTATTCATGCTCGTCTTCCTCGGGGACATCGCCAAGATCAACGTCAGCGTCCTTTTCCTGCCGTGCAGGGAGATCATTCTTGTCTTTGAGATCAGGGAGCGCTCGCTTTTGACGGACCTTCCAGGTCAACATGGTATAATGCGCGATGAAAATCATATGGTAAGTGTCTACTGCTCGGAAGGGGGCCAGCCCGTCACCCATAATGGCGAATAGCGCCACAAGAACGTTGTCAATAACGTTAATGACATAGAGCTGTTTTCCGCCAACATTGATCCAACCTGAAACAAGCACCGAATTAGTAGCTGGGTTTGATGTTTCGGACTTTCAGACAGACTACAGGGAAACCATACCAATCAAGAAAAGTACCCAAGCGAGACCGAACAGGGTAATGAGGGTTGCATAGAGGGTAACCAGGAATCCAAGTGCTGGAGGTAATCATTAGTATCGGAAATTCGCGCCCCCGGATTTTAAATGAGACTTACGCCTTCGTACGTATTGTCCAAAGCCTTTCATGGATCGCTTGAATTTGGACCGACGAGAGTGCAGCATATGCCGGACGTGGTCGTTCAACTCGGCAAAGTCCTCGTGAGTCCATCCCTCTAGCTCGTGGCCCTCAGGTAAGACGGCATACCGGGGGCCCTCGACAACATCAGCCATGCTCGAAAAGGGACGCAGTTGCTCTAGTCTCGGCCGCTCCTTCCTCTGTCTTTCATCCAGAGACTCTGCCTCGTCTGTAGATAATCCCGTTTCTTCGTCGGATGGCGGCGCTCTCGAAATTTGGTAGGTGGGCATGCGATTGATGAAGCCGCCCAGATTGGGAATGAACAGTGAATTCTGCACATTGGTAAGGGTCGACAGGGCGGAGACCTCCGGGTCTGGTCAAGTTTGTTAGCCACAATTTTCGCCACTGCGATTCCCGGTCTGTCCGGTAACTTACCGATCACGTCCAGCACGTCGACCACATGAGCTCCATATTCGTTCTTGACCGGCTCATTGTCCGCCTCGAGTGCTGGCGCGCCGCTGACCGTCGATGCACGATTGCGGGAGAAACGGTTCAAGGCGGCTTGACTCGTTCGGCGCAGCACGTTCCGCGAGGCTGGGCGAGCGAGCGCTGGCGCTGGCGGCTGAAGTTGTTCGTCCGCGGTTTCTTGCGGTGATAGCGGCATTGGGCTTTGGTGGGATGATTCTTCAGTCAAGCACCCCATGGGTGTTGCCATTCGAGAGGCGACATTCTGAGGGGGCGAAGACCACCGTCCTGGACGAGGCTCGGAGTTGCTGCGTCGCCGATTACCCTGCCATGATTCATCCTCCTCCTCCACTGGCGATCTGACGGAAACCTGGCGGGAAAGGGAGGGACCGGGTTGGTTACTAGCAAGCGCTTGCTGTTGCTGTTGCTGTTGCGCACTAGCAGTATCCAATGAAGAAAGTGAGGGTAGGCGTGACAGGCGAATACTAGGCCGGCGCGTGCGGTTTGAAGGGGCTCGGGGGCGCGAGGTCGCCGGCGGTTGCCGCGAGGACGAGGCTTCGGCGAGCTGCGATGGCTCCGGAACGCTACCCGAGGCCGTTGAGCCCTCCACGGGGTCGATGGGATCCATGGGGAGTAGCCGCAAAGAGAAGACTTGAAGGAGGCTGGGGACCGGGTAGTTCTGAGTAGCCAAGGGTTGGAACGGCAGGCCCGCGGTGGAACAATCCAGGTACAAGTGGATGGTTATCCTCCCCCCTTAGGCCGTTGAGTGAAAATGAAGAGAGAAAACTGAAACCGTCAAAAGAAAGTTCCTGGAGTTTGAGTTTCGGCCAGCCCTGGAGGACATCTCGTAACCCTTAGGAATCCAACAGTAAGTTTATAACTAACTGGGTTAGGTTAACTGAGTTCCACCAAAGGCGCGGAGATGACTCAGCTAGGTTCCAAGTTTTCCACAGTGGAGAATCTGAGATGACGAAACCCAGCCAGAGGCGCAAAGTGCCAAAGAGGCGTCGCTGCGTCAGTGCGACTTTGTCGATCTCCATCTTATCAGGGCGCCTGTCAGGCTAGTGTCAGCAAGTCCCTGTGATGGCTGGCGGCCTTTGTACATAAGCGCAACGCACTGTTATGCATCCAAGCCAACCCATTACATTATGCCAGGGAAACCTGCCCTGCAACCAGGCTTCTGATTTTTCACGGAAAAGGGCAGTGGCAAATTTCAGTCAAAGATTATGGAATCCAATAATGGTCAGCCGGCTAGTGCACTCCAAAGTCCAAACACTAAAAAGTAAAAACAACAAAACCCTGTCCGGTGGAGTTGGAGGAGTGTGCGACCAGACGATGACGCCCTGGCCCACTCATTCCGAATGGAGGAGCTCGGACTATATCCACACCACTCTGAAATTCTGAATAGGACACTTGAAGAGAACATAATTCCTATCTAATCAGAGGGGGTTCACCTGCAGCACCAGGGTATCGACATAAAAAAAATGGTAGACTCATCACCCCGTGCTATGACTATCTTGCAACGCATCGAAACTCATTACCATAGGTAGGCAACGGGATGTCGTTATCCCCACTGCCAGCTAGGCCATCAATTATCTGAGATCCAGAGCGTTGCCTGAGAGGTCAAAAATGGGTGATATCTCTCGATTACCTAGATAGCTAATGCCCATTGCCTGGATGTCTAATGCCTAGACAAAAGCAGCCCGTCCAAGGCATCGATGCCTGCCTGTCCACAGCATCCCTGATCCCCTACACTACGGGCCTATGTTGTTTGCCAGCCTAGGAGGATGGGATATAAATACAAAGTGCATATCCTCCACGATGGGACCTTTCATCCTCAACACACCTCCCACTGATCCTCACACATACAGCTGCAGGACAGGTAAGTACATCTTGTACCCATCCTCAAACACCTACTACAGAACAAGTCTCACCGTGCCTTTCATCTCCAGCTTAAAGAAGAGTAAACCTTCTGCGAAGAGTGAGTCAAAAACCATTCATCTTTGAAGAAACAGTGAATATGCTGGACCTTGGGTCTTCGGTCTCTCTTCGCATATATCTCAGCTGGATCTCAAGACACTGACTCTACGATGAACTCAGTGACAAACCACACATCGGCAAACGCCTCTGAGAAAGCTGCGTCGCTTGGCGGGACCAAGCGACCGGCCTCTGATGAGGTTGCTTCTTGCGAGCCAAACCACAAGAAGCAAAAAGTCAACCATGCCTTCGGCCCCTCGACCCCCATCACGCCCGCCCAAGTCAGCTGTCCATTCACGGACGCCTTCTTCGCCAACATGGCGACGGTCATTCGGAAGACCTTCCCCATCGGCCAGTTTGCGGAGACCTACCACTGCGACCCAGAAGATGTCCTCGACGCCCTGGAGGCAGTGGTCCTGAAACCACTGCACGTCTCCCCTCTGGATGAGCTGTCCGTCTCCGACTATGCCCAGGTCCTCATCGCAGATTGGCGCGAAGCCGTCGCGAAGACCTGCGGCGACATCATCACCATCTCGGAGACGGACAGCTCTCCAGAAAAAACAAACCCACCTTCCGCCTCGCCCGCCGCCGCCGACTCGCCCGAGACAGCACCACAATCCGACACTCACCTCTCCTCCATCTTCACCTCTCCGCCCCAACAGCCGACAAGCCCATCCGCAAGCAGTCCAAGTGTCTGCAATTCTTCTTCGGAGCCAGCTGGCAAGGGAACCCCAGATCCCGAAACTGGGTCTTCAAAAGCCACCAAGCGGTCCCCGTCACCGACCGCGCCGATTGCCAGTGACCCATCTCCTCCTCCGAAGAAGTACAGATACGAGATGAACCCGACCAGCGACCGAGTGGAGGTTCGTCGCGACTGGTCGGGACTGCTGATTCCCGTTGAGAACTGGATTGATGGCTACCACCGACCTTGGGTCGAGGAGCCTGCCCAGCCAGCTCAAGGGGATGCCATGACGGATGAGGAGTTTGAGAGGCTCCTGCAAACCGGGGGGTTGAAGGAGTTCCTCAAGGAGGAAGAGGAAGACCAGGTGGCCTGTGCGAAGCCTGGTCTGAAGCGTCGCCGACCGAAGAGATGAGGTCGGTTGTGAGAGGGCAGAGAGCAGCTGTCAACATTGTTCTGAGTACGGAGTACACAAGTGGAGGATGTTGTGGAGTTTCTGGGGAGTGGTGGGTTTTTGATAGTAGGGGTTCGTTTCGAGGTCCCCTTTGATATCAAATATCTCTCTTTTTTGATTCGGATCTGCTTCAAATTTTCGCATGTCTGTGTCCAAGTGGATGCATTCTAGAGTAGTTGTGTAGGTAATGTAGGTTATGGCGATCTCCCATACAGTCGCTCTGAGCAGTGAGCTCGAGTCTGCGACGTGGGGAAGGTTGTAAGAATAGTGGAGCCGGCCGAGGTGGAAGATCAACCGTTGTCGATTCGTCGGCAGCTGGTCACTCTGGGCAATTTAGCGCGTGCAGGCATTGCCAGCCTCCCGGCAGGTGTCTTACTGTAGCAGCATGCAAGTAAGAAGGAAAAGCTTAAGTGCAGTCACTGTAACGGAGTCGCACAAGGTACAGTTCTCTTTGCGAATGTGTGAGATTGATAGGAACCTGTACCTCGATGCTAGTTCGAGAAGTATGGTACGGTTAATCGAAGATCATGGTAGCTCATCGAACTGGGTCCAGTCTCCAGAATGACATCAAAGGTCGCTGCTTCACCAAAGTACTGTAGGCTGTCCTTAAGTGACTCACTGAAGCACTTCGAGCTTTTAGGGCTGTAGCCCCTAAGCAAGAGCCCAAGAGCAGCCTCAGTGTAGCCCGAGTGCCTGCTAAGTGAACCCCCCAGTACTCTCCAGTAGACAGACAGTAGACACCGCCCAAGGCAAGGTCCACCCTCTTTGCTCTCTGACGCAGGTCCCCAACCAGGCCTAGCGGCTCACCGCCTCCTCCTCCTTGCCCCTTCTGACTCTCCCCTTCGCCTCGTCCTTCCCTCTCCAAGAGTCAACACTGCTTCTGATTTCCCTCAACCCATCTCTTCCTTTTTTCTTTCAATCGGTATCTAGGGCACCAAGCCACCCTGCTCCTTCCTGTCAATCTTCCCCCTCCCGGCAATATCCCACCGCCCCTCCCCCTCAAAAGGCAAAACAAACGCTCCCCTCCGTTTGTTTGACACCTCATCGTTCGAGCTCTTACAACTTCGTGTCGAACCTTTCCGTGTCTTCACTCGCCTTCAAGATGTCTGTCGACGCACTCACCGACAACATGGCTGCGGCCAAGATCAACGACACCCCTGCCACCAACGGCACTGCCGCCGCTCAGCCTGCTGATGCTGCTGCTGCCAGTGCTGATGAGGGCCGTCGCCTGTACATCGGCAACCTTGCCTACGCCACCACCGAGGAGGAGCTCAAGGAGTTCTTCAAGGGCTACACCATGTAAGTTGTGACGCAGTCTGCATCTGTCTGGAGCTCATTGCAGCTTCCTTGTAGCAGAGAGCATGAGCAGCTGTTCAAGATGGCCCCCTCTTGGGGTTCTCATTGTCCATCAACACAAGGCTAACTTGAGCTTTAGCGAGAGCACCTCGATCCCCGTCAACCCCCGCACCAACCGTCCCGTTGGCTACGCGTTTGTTGACCTTGCTACTGCTACTGAGGCTACTGCTGCCATCGAGAGCCTCTCGGGCAAGGAGATCCTGGCGCGCAAGGTGTCTGTTCAGCTGGCCCGCAAGCCAGAGCCCACTGAAGCTAAGGAGGGTGTCACCAGTGGTGGTGAGGGTGCCAGCGGCAATGAGGGTCGCAAGCGCACCGGTGGCCGGGGCCGTGGCCGTGGTCGCGCCCGTGGCCGTGGCGGTCGTGTTGCCCGTGGACGCGTACGTAAACTTCTTTTTTTTGACACTTCCTTCACTCGCTACAGAACTTCGTCACTGACTCGATGGGGTCTGCAGGCTCAGGAGGGACAGGAGCCCACTGAGGCCAACGCCACCGAGGCCACTCCTCTCGCCGAGACCACTAACGACAACGAGGCTGCTACTGCCGAGGGTGCCAAGCAGGGCAAGCCCCGCGCCGCTCGCCCCCAGAAGCAGCGTGGCCCCCCTGAGGATGGAATTCCTTCCAAGACCAAGGTCATGGTTGCTAACCTTCCCTACGACCTGACCGAGGATAAGGTATGTGCATGTTGAAGCAACAGCTAGCCTCGGAGCAGCTGCTCTTGCAATCCCATCGTACATTTCACTGACTGCCTGATTTCTCTCGTACAGCTTAAGGAGATTTTCGCCGACTACTCCCCCGTCTCCGCCAAGGTCGCCCTGCGCCCCATTCCCCGCTTCATGATCAAGAAGCTGCAGGCCCGCAACGAGCGCCGCAAGACTCGGGGCTTCGGATTCGTCAACCTGGCGTCCGAGGAGCTCCAGACCAAGGCCGTTAACGAGATGAACGGCAAGGAGATCGATGGTCGCACCATTGCCGTTAAGGTTGCCATTGACAGCCCCGGCAAGGAGGACGACGTCAACGCGGCCGCCGACCAGTACGAGGAGGCCAACGCCCCCACCCAGGAGAACGCTGCCCCTGCTGCAGCTCCTGCCGAGGCCGCTTAAATAGCATGGCCAGTTTCAATTCGACCGCAGATCCGTTGCTGAAGATTCAGGAGGCATTCGGAAGGAACCATGAGGGAACCATAGGGGGAGAGTCGTATGGAATACGGGATATGAGCACATGTGATCTGCTGGTCAGTTGGCAATATCTTAGTTACTCGACAAGTGGTCCCCGGTGCACTCTGCGGGCTCGAAGATTGTGATGACTTTCTTTTCTTTTCTTTTCCTTTTTTCATCGGATGCCATGGAGCATCCGTCCATGTCGGAGGGGTCTATCCTTGCTGAGGCCTCATCCATAACGACCCTTGCCTTCTGTATTGTATCTTAGCACCCATTTAACTAAATGATGACGATCTGCTGGGGACCGTTTGTAGGAAATGTAGCGCAACTCCTGTAGATAGGGATTTGAATTTCGTCTGTACAGGGCAGTGGACGACACTACCTCCCAAGGGTGTGGTTCAAGCTTCGTAGTGGGCACTGCCAAACGGCCCAACCCTGCCCAGAGGCCGATGACGCTAAAGTTGGGGAGGGACCCTTGCCGATCAGCGGACAAAACATACAACTGCCTCCCAGACTCAACTCCCTCCCAGACTCAACTCCCTCCCAGACTCAACTCCCTCCAACTCTTTCATTCTTCCCATCAATTCACTGCCTCTCTTGGGACCACTTATACTCGACCCAACAGTTTTGGAAGACATTGGTGAAGACATTGACATTGCGACGAGAAAGGGTGAACGCACGAAACAGGACAGAACCCCTCCAATCCGAATACGACACCCGGTCCATCGAGTCTGCCACGATCGCACACGACCTTCTAGACGCCGGCGGCCGGTCGTGACGTGGAATTAGTCAATTCCTCCGCCTTCACGTTATAAATACAGCCCGCCATGTCGTCTCGTATGTGGGAGGTCGACCCGGAGACGAAGACCAAGGTATTTTCCTCCGACATGGTTGGCTTGGGCGAGCCAGGATGGCCTACTGTGATTGCATGGCTTTCTGAACTAACGCCATGTTCTCGGATACGATAGCTTCTTCAAATTTCCAAGACCAACGGCAATGATCGATGCTGTGACTGTGGCGCACCGTCACCCCAATGGGTATGTTTAATGCTCTTATCTCCTGAATCTATGCCTACTGGAGCACTGCGCTATTGGGCCTTTCGCTCTCCATGCTCGAGACAACAACCAGCTAACCATGGCCCTTCGCATTTATCGCAGGCCTCGCCCAAATTCGGAACCTTCATCTGCTTGAACTGCGCCGGGACACATCGCGGTCTCGGTGTACACATCTCCTTCGTGCGCTCAATCACCATGGACGCCTTCAAGCACGCCGAGATTCAGCGCATGGAGCTAGGCGGCAACGAACCCTGGAAGACATTCTACGACGCCCACGCCGTCACCATCTCCGAGGGCCGCACATTCGAGGACTCCACAATCAAAGAGCGCTACGAGGGCGAGGCGGGCGAGGAATGGAAGGAGAGGCTATCCTGTAAGGTCGAGGGCCGCGAGTACGTGCCCGGCCAGGAGAAGAAGAATACTGCCACCGCCGTCTCGCGATCGAGTACGCCCATGAGTTTGAGTGGTGGTGTTACTGGTGGTGCGCGGACGGGATCGCCTGCTGCGTCCTCGATTCGCTCGCATGATAGCCAGCGCGGCGGGGCGCCTACGAAGAAAGAACAGAATGAGGCGTACTTTGCGAAATTGGGGAATGAGAATGCGACGAGGACGGATGCGTTGCCCCCGTCGCAGGGTGGGAAGTATACTGGCTTTGGTGGTGGTGTGCCTACCTCTGCGGCGCCGGAACGACGGGCGTCGCCGTTTGGCGGGTTTGGAGGATGGGGTGGTGGTGGCGGCGGCGGCAGCGGTGCTGGTGGATTTGAGGATCTTCAGAAAGATCCATTGGGTACTTTGACCAAGGGTCTCGGGTGGTTTGCGTCGACTGTGGGCAAGAGCGCGAAGCAAGTGAACGAGTCATACCTACAACCAACGGCCAGGCAGGTAAGCAACCCTTATCCAAGCTCAATTCCAAGCCCAAGATCCGCTTTGAAGCCTCCAGCTAATCCAATATCAACAGCTAGCGGAATCCGACTTCGCAGCCCAAGCCCGCGTCCACGCTGCAGCCCTGGGCCAGAACCTCCAAACTGGCGTCCGCGGTGCCGCAGACCAATTCAACCGCTTCGTCGAAGGGCCCGACGATGGCCGCGCTGGTGGTGCCCGGTCTCGCGTCGAGCCCGAACGACGCGACTTCTGGGACGACTTTTCGTCTCTGGGCGCGCAAGACCGGAATGGGCAGCACCAGCGGAGCAGCTCGCGGTCTGACGTTATCGGTACTACCGCTATGCGCAAGGGTCCGGCGGCGTCGCCGCTGGCTTCTGCGGATACAGGGTCTGTTGGGAAAGAGCATGGTGAGGGGGGTGCTGTGCCGACGACGGCCAAGGGGAAGGATGAGTGGGATGATAATTGGTAGTTTACTTCGTATACATACATTTGCATTGTCTCCACTGTATTTGAATGTGTTTTGTGCAAGGTGGGCGCTGTTGCTGCCGGTATCAATATTCATGCCAGGACTAATGTTGTATGTATGCTTAGTCGACATTGCGTCCCGTCTGAAACAACAGAACATGTCTCGCTGAAGCGATGGATCTATCACATGGAATCGGTGACCACCTGAGTGTTTCTGGATATTCTTCCATGAGACCCCAATCAGAATAACCATTGATTCCTTCCAGTATTGTGACGTTGTAGAGAGTGCCTCATATCGAATCCAGAATGACGAATATACATGATAGTTTTACAGAACCTCCACCAAGTCCTTCCCCTAAAACCCACCCCTCAACTCAGCAAGCACAGCCTTCTGTCGCTGCGCAGACATATTCTCAAACCGGTCCACGCTCATAACAAATGTACCCCGGCCGGCCGTCAGACTACGTAGATGCTTCAGATACCCCACCATCTCCTTCAGTGGGACTTTGGCAGTGATAGTCCGAGGACGAGACGCGGACGTCGGCAATTCCGCACTGACTGAGGGTGTCTCGAATGGGTCTGGCGGGGCGTACACGCGCTTGGGGTCGATGGGAGGGAGATTGTCTTCCGCGGGGGACCCGGATGCGTCCGTCGCGGATAAGGGCAGCTCTTCGTCTAGGGAGAGGATGTGACCGCCCCGCGAGGAGGAGATGTCGTGCACGACGGAGCCGAGACTGGCTTCGTCGACGCTGATGATGACGTTCATGACTGGTTCCATCATGACTGTTCCGGGCCCAGCGAGGAGGTCGCGTAGCGCGGCGGAGGTGGCCTGGCGCGCGGCGGCGGAGAGGGCTGAGGCGGTCGTGTCGTTGCCGAAGAGGTGTTCTTCCGGATTGACGGTGAGAGTGACCCGGGTGTTGTGCATGGGGAAGGTGAATTGAGGACCGCGGGCAAGCGCTGCCAGCGCGCCGTTCTGGAGAGCAGCGCGGAGGGCTGCTGGATCTAGACTGGGTGGCAGGAGTGGGCTTGTCTCCTCGTCGTTCTTGGAAGAGCGGTCGACCTGGAGACCGGGGGCGCGGATGATGATTTGATTGCCCTCGATTGTTTCAGCTAGCAGGGTATCCTCGTCAGCGGCTTCGGAAATATCGTGCTCGTCGATGGGCTCTACGAGTGCGGTGCACCCTGCTTTGCCGCGGCGGCCGGCGACTTCTTTGTCGAAGATCTTTGTAATGGCGGTTGAGGCGCCTAGTCCAGACTCGCGATAGCCGATTTCGATGCGACCCATGGATGCCTTGGCTTTGTGGTCGTTGATTAGTCGATCGCGGGCGATTTCAAGGTGTAGTTCACCCATGCCACTTAGGAGTGTTTGCCCGGATTCTTCATCCACGCTGACGTGCAGACTAGGGTCTTCTCGTAGGAGTAG
Source organism: Penicillium simplicissimum (assembly GCA_024706585.1). Classification (NCBI taxonomy): domain Eukaryota; kingdom Fungi; phylum Ascomycota; class Eurotiomycetes; order Eurotiales; family Aspergillaceae; genus Penicillium; species Penicillium simplicissimum. The sequence continues at coordinate 825,218 of JAMZTW010000014.1, forward strand.
CCCGAGCGATTCGTGCATGCGTTTCTCTTCGCTCAGGCTATGTGGCTCGACGCTGGTGAAGAACACCGGCGGAGGCACATCGATCGGGCGGAGTTGAAGGGTGGTCAACGGTTCTGGTGGCATGGGCTTGTTGCCAGAATAAGATAGGAGCGTGTCGCCAGTTCGAGCATACTTGAGCCCAACGACGACACCAATGTGGCCAGCAGGAATAGAGTCCACTTCCACGGCGTCGTTCGCGTACATCTTCAGCAATCGCGGTGCCCGCTCTGAGAGGTGAAGGTTGGTGTTGAAGAGGAGGCTGTTGCGATCCAGGGAGCCCGAGTACACTCGAACGTAGACCAAAACGCCACGCTTGGGATCGTTGACCACCTTGAAGGCAAGCGCACAGCTTTGGAGTTTGGAGATGGCTTCTTTGGGGTCCGCCTGAAGCGCAGCCTTTTTCTTTTTCTTGCCCTTTACAGGCGCGGATGCTTTCTCATTCTGCTCCAGTATCAGGTCGCCCGAAAGCAGTCGTCTCAGGCCCTTCTTGACGCCACCAATGCTCACTTCTGGATCGGGAGCCTCGGGTGGACTGGGAAGCAGGTTGACCACGGCATCCAGCAACGGCTGAACACCCATGTTGCGGAAGCTAGCACCCGCGAAGACCGGCACAATCCGGCTTGATTGGTCCAGAACACATCGACGAAGACTCTTGATGATGTCCATAGGAGCCACGGCGAGATGGTCTTCATCACACTCGAAGAACCTTTCCACGATGGCTTCATCTTGTTCACTCAGCAATTCAACCAATGCAATACGTGCACGACGTAGTTCTTGTGCCAAGGAACTCTCCTCAGCATCCAATTGCCCGAGACTCAGCATCCTCACGTTGCGGCCGTCTTCACCCTCCTTCCATCGAAGTCCTTGGAGATTGATGGCATCTCCCACGCCGACAAAAGCACCATTTCCGCCTTCAAACCACGGAATCTGGCACACTGCTGGATAGACCGCTAGACGGGAGCTGACCTCTCGAACTGTCCGACCAAAGGCGGCACCGTCACGGTCTAGCTTATTCACGTAAATTACCCGCGGGATTTGATAAGTGCTGGCCTGATGCCAGACCTGCTCCGTCTGCGCCTCGACGCCAGCCACACCGTCCAAGATGCAGACCGCACCGTCAAGAATGCGCAGGGACCGTAAGACCTCGAACGTGAAGTCAGCATGGCCTGGAGTGTCAATCAAATTGATCGTATGTGATATTGCCGACTTGGGCGTCGCAGGAGCCCGTGCAGGGGGTGGACTCTCAGCTCCGTCTCCAGGAGGCCAATGGAACGTGATAGCAGCCGACTGAATCGTGATACCACGCGCACGTTCTGCGGGCAAGAAATCCGTCACCGTAGAGCCCTCATCTACGTCACCAATGCGCCGGGTGAAGCCACTGTAGAACAGCATGCGCTCGGTCGTGGTGGTCTTGCCCGCATCGATATGGGCGATGATTCCGATATTGCGTGTTCGGTCCAGAGTCTCCGTCTGCCATCTGGAGACGGAAGTGGAGAAGCATGGCGCTGTCTGGCTCGCGAGGCGAGAAATGTGTGAGTAGATGCGGCTCTTGACAGGGCTCGTCCGGCTCATATAAAGCGCCGAGCCTATAGAGCGCAGCCCCGGCTGGGGGAAGCGCAACAATGGAGCCATAACCATTTCTGGTACGAACTCCCATCCAATGCGGATGAATTAGAAGGGGATTATATGCATGTACACATGAGGATGGCGGGTGTTATTCTCGAGAAGCCGAAGCGTCGAGCTTGGAGGTGGTCAGACTCTCAAGGGAAAAGCGAATCGTGGAGCTGGCGGGAGGCTTGGCGCACGCATTTCCATTCCACGGAAGGTCCATACGTAACTCTCTCACTCCAACAAACTCCGGCTTCGACCTCGCGCTACTCTGCGTGACTGCTCTTTTGCACTCTCTTACTTGTTCACTTGATATGCCCCTCTAAGAGCGCATATTTTGTCGTACACAAGCTGCCCAAGGTAGGTTTTGCGCTCACTCGGAGCTACCTGGCCGGGGGCTCATCCCCCAGACATTAATACTGACGCCTTCCGTCACTAGCAGCTCCTCTTCCCCCTTGGACTCTCCTTGTGAAGACCCTCCTTACTTCCAATCCCAACCGAGATGGATTACTCCGCCATCTCCAATGATCCAGAACACCCCACGGGTGCCTCGCCCTGGGGCTCTCCGCGCGCCGACCGAACGTCGTTCCCCACCTCCGGCAACGGCGACATCCCGTCATCCCCGTTACCCGGCCAGCACCACTCATCGGAGACTGCAGACAGAGACGAGGAAGCTATAGCTCAGGCAGCCGATCTCTCGGCACAACTGCAGAGTGCCCAATTAGGCGACCCGGACTACGGCGAGGAGCAGTCTCCGTTTGCTGTGCACCAATCCCCAGCCGACCAGCAGCGACAGCAGCTCCCCGCACGGTACCAGACGGGAGTACGACGACCCTCTCGGCAACCAGCGCCTGCCTATAAGATTCAAGCCAAGATTACGGGTCTTGAGAGGACTGGGAAGAAGGATCCTATTCTTCGATTTGATGTTCACGTAAGCCGAGTTGTCAATGTTGCCGATGTAGATGCGCCGTGGTGGTGGCTGACCTTGCATCGTTGTTCCATGACAGACCAATATCCCCAAATTCCGTACCACCCAATACCGTGATGTTCGCCGGACTCACACCGAGTTTGTCAAGCTCGCCGACCACTTGCTCTCGGCCAATCCGGAAGCTCTGGTCCCCGCCGTGCCGCCGCCAGTTACTCCCGCTGGGGCTGGAACCGATGAAGATGAAGTCCGGGTCAAGGCTTCAATGCAACGCTGGCTGAATACTGTACTGAGCAACGAGGTTCTCATTCAGGATGACGAAGTCATGCTCTTCGTGGAAAGCGACTTCGGCTACAGCCCTGTGCTGCGCATGAAGCAACCTGCTACGGGAGTGCGACGCAAGATGTTGAAGCAGTTTGCGCCTCCACCCGACGATACCCCTGAACTCCAGGCAGCTCGCCCGACTGTAAAGATGTTCTACTTGGGAGCCATGGACACAAGCCACAAGGTTGACCGAGTGGTCAAGTCCCGTAGAGGTACGATACCAAGATAATTTTGACTGGCCTAGCATGCTAGACAGAAGCTAACGAGACTAGGCGTGGGATTGGCAGAGTCGGACTTTGGTGTAAAGCTGGGGCAGATGGCCGTGCAAGAAACCCATCCTGGCTTGGGTATGGCTTATCGCAAGCTTGGTAAAATCATTCAGACCGTGGGTGACTATCATGCGATTCAGGCTACTGCAGAGGCCACGACGCTGGGCGAGCCATTGAGCTATCACTCTTCCGATGCTTTCATCGTCAAGGAGACCCTGACCAACCGTCATATCCTGCTGCGAGAGCTTCTCCAGGCTCAGCAGACCGCTCGAAGCAAGCGCGCCACAGCAGAACGATTGAAAGTCAGCTCATCGGTTCGCCCGGATAAAGTGGATGAGGCGATCAATGCCTTGGAAGAAGCACAAAGCCATGAAGACTACCTGACCAAGCGTACTCAGCGTGTGACGACAAATCTGCTACAGGAGAAGCGCAAGTGGTTCGACCGTACTACGAACGATTTGCTTTTCAGCCTGCGCGAGTATACTCTGCGACAGATTGAAGCCGAGCGACGAACTTTGGCAACCCTGGAAAGTGTCCGACCGGACATCCGCAGCATCGATGCTTCTGGTGGTCTGAGCCGATTGGGTCGCGAAGCCCACCCCACGGTCCGACGGTCGAACATGACGTCGAGCCAGGGTCCTAAGGGTGACGCCTGGAGCGGCATTCCTCGTCGCTCGGATAATCTGGGCCGCAGCATGAGCGGTAGCTTTACTGGTCCTGGCCTCGAAGACGAGGGCGAGGAGGAAAGCCAGGCCGAGTCCGGTCAGGGCCGTGCGCGTGCCACCAGCCAGGTTGGGTCGATTGCCGAGGAAGATGATGACCGACTGGATGCACGCAACGCGGCTAGCCGGCTGGCTGCCAGTACATTTTGATCTGACTAGACTAGGTCTGTCGGATTGCGTAAGGTTGGTTCTGTATATCTGGCCTGGACGCGACGTCGTGATTCCCCTTTGTTGCCTCTGTAGTTTGTGTCTCGAATGATTGTTATAAGCTTGTGTTTTTGAGCCAATTTATGTTACGTGCGGAAATATTCTTTATTGGAAGAGGAAATATAACCTAACACAATTACCATTGCAATAGAGATTTGTCATTGAAGACACCTTGGAAGCTAGTTGCAAACCTCTGTGAGTATTCCTTAACCTACTCACTCCAGACGTCAAATTTCTTCGACCCATCATCCGGCGCCACAAACCAACCCGCCCTTTCTTTGTAAAAGATATGCTTCCCAGCTTTTGGCACCAAATGCTCCGAGTCAACATCCAACGTCCCCGCAGCCACGCCCGTGCTGGACGGATCTTTATCCAAACCCATCGTCATAGTTGACCCACAGCGCGGACAGAACGTGCGCGATGCAGTCTCACTTGATCGCCAGATAGTAGGCTCCACAGTCTGCCACTTGATAGAAGCCGTGGGGAAGTCCAGCCATGCCTGGTAGGGAGCGCCAGATTGTTTACGGCATTCGAGGCAGTGGCAGTTGGAGAAACCGTTTTCTATGGGTAGGCTGGTGGTTGTGTAGCGGATATAGCGGCATGCGCAGCTTCCGGAGGCCATTGTGAGATATTGATGAGGGTTTGTGAGGAAGTGGAATGTTTTAGAGAGAGATGCTGCGGGTTGATCAGCTTGAGGGTTTAGTTAGTAGATCTGATGAAGTCATCTCAGTTGCGGTTGGATTGCCACCGCTTTTATAGATGCGCTTGGACTCGTATTCATTATAAATCAGGTTTGACCAACATAGAAATTCGACGCGATCTACACCTAGTTATGTTTGAATGAGTCCAGCATGTCTCAGAGAGATGGTTGATTGAAATTCATGACTTCGTTTGCGCGTTCTGAACATAATTCGTAGAGTCCATCCATTCCCTCACGTATTGTACATCCATCCACTTCCATGTTACCATCGCTAATCACAAATGTTGCTAACATTACAAAATTATAGCTGCGGCAAGTTCAACAGCAAATCTCTCAACTTTTTAAGCGGCGTCGGCTTCGTCAAGAACTTGTCGACCCCGCTTACTTGGGCCTCCTGTTGCATGTCTGCAGATAAGGCAGCCGTGAGGACAATGATCGCAGTGCGTGGGAGACCAGCAGATTTTTCAAAGTGCCGCATTTCTCGAGTGGCTGTGAGGCCGTCCATGATTGGCATCGAGATATCTACTCCTTGTTAGTGGCGCTGTTCAGGTGAGCGGGTGGGTACATCGAACGTACCCATTACTACAGCGTCGAATCGTTCGGCTTTGAACTTTTCAAGCGCTTGAAGTCCATTTGTGGCGGATTCGTATGACAATCCTGCGTTCCTGACGCACGTCTCGATGATCTATGATATGCAATGTCAGATCAAATATTGGTAGAGCAGGTGATTTGGGCTTCTCTACCTTCAAATTGACATTATTGTCTTCCACTAGGAGTACCTTCTTGGTTGGCTCCTCTGCTTCTTGAGGTTCTTCAATTTCTGGTGTTCCATCCTTGGCTGGCGTGCTCTCCTCATCAACCATCTCATCGCTCTCATTCAGAGACGGCTTGAAAGGGGAGCTATCGGATCGAGGTGTAGAAGTATCTTGTACACCTTGCTGGTCAAGGCAATGTTTAAGGACTGTTGCTAGCGTCTTAGGGCTCACTCTGAAAAGGACGGTTAGTAAAACGTCCAATAACTTCAAGAATCCATCACTCACGGCTGAGACAAGAAGATCGCTCGGTCTTGGTTACTCTCCTTGACCACTTTCCAGCTGCTGGCCTGGGCGCTCAGAACAATCAGAGGGAATGAGGTTCTGGACTTGACCAAGCTTCGCACGTCAGAGTCCGTTTTCTGATGGGCTAATGACCGGTACTCGTGCTCTGTCACGATCAAAAAGTCGGCTTGCTGCTGCTGGAGTTCATCTTGGCTCAGAACCCGGAGGCCAAACCATTCACCAACCATGCGGCTGAGAGTGGACCGAATTTCGTCAAAGACCTCTGGGCGGATTCCGAGGTTGTCCCGTGTAAAGCTTTGGGTGAAGAACGACACCGTCATTCCTTTCAGGCGCTCACGCAAATCAACGTACGGCGAGGGAAGTGTTGCAGGCTTTGGTTCGGGAATGGGCAAAATCACGTCGACATCGGTGCCTTTACCAACTTCGCTTCGGAAATGAATCTTCCCATTGAGAGATTTCACAATCTGGTGCACCAGGTGAAGACCAACTCCCAGTCCCGGAGCTTGTGTATCCTCCTGGAGGAAGGGAATGTAAAGGTGATGAAGGAGGAAATCCTGCGACATGCCACGACCCGAATCGCTGATGGTGATGCAGACTGCAGGCGTTGTCTTATTGTCGCTCGTCTTCAAGGTGTCCTTCTTCATAAACAGCCTGATATACCCTGCTTGGGTGTATTTCAAGGCATTGCCAAACAGGTTCATAACCACACGGCGCCAAGCTCCTGCGTATACAGGGTAGCGCCAGGAATCATGCCACTCAACATCCACTATCGTCATGATTCGGCGACCATCACTTCCCAGGAGAGAGGAACTAGAGACCCGGCGGGCGTCTTTTCTGGTTCGCTCCGGGGCAGATTCAGTCTCTCGACTGTAGAACTCAGCGCCTGCAAGCAATCCTTCAACTACCTCCTGCACCAATGCGCTCAGGTCTTCGTCTTGAACAATGCCAGGAACAGCTATGTTCGTATCGGAGGCTCCAGCCTGATCTTCCTGGCCGGGCGATCGCCCAGACGTCAACGTGTTGATCTTTGCATAGTCTAGCAAGTGGTTGAGGGTGTCCAGAAGAGTACGGCCACAACTGTACACCGTCTCGACCAGCCCTCGCTGTGTGAATGTGGTGGCTGTTTCTTGGAGCAACTCCACCGTGCCGAGAACACCGTGCAGAGGCGAACGAAGCTCATGGGATATTGAGGAGATAAAGTCACTCTTGGCTCTGTCGGCAGCCTCCAGATCCATCCTAGAGACTTCCGCCATGACAGTGTTACTAAATGCAGCCATGTATGTTAAGTCCTTCGGCTCCGACAACACGCGACCTGGATCGTTGGACCACACAAGATTGACCGTAAACCAGCGGCTTCGTTGGAAATCCCATACAGGGTAGATCGCAATGCAGCGTGCTTCCGGCAGGATCTTGTGAAGCTGCCGAATCTCTAGCGTTTCTTGTCGAAGATCCTTTTCCTTGGGCGATCCTTCCTGGACCATCTTTCCTCCACCGGCGTACATCTGGCTTGCTTCATCTGCCAGACCCTCGTAACTTAATGCCACGGAGCCATCTTTCTCGATGTGGAAGATCTTTCCTCGAGGGTATCGGTCGATAAGACGCGTGACAAACGATCCAGGTAGAGACACATAGTGGCTGGCCTGCTCGTTATCATCCCTGCTGGAAGCGAAGGAGGTTGAGTATCCCAGGACCAAACTCTTGGGCCCTTTACGATCATCGTCGTCGTAGTCCAGAGGGTCTTCCACCTCACCGGAATCCTCATCGTCGGACCCAATCATCTGGCGGCGGGCGTACACGGTTGCATCAATGAACATGGCTCCCTCGACATCCAAGGCCTGATCCATCAGACAGGCGGCCCTGTTGAGAACCGATTGAACATTGGATGGAGCCAGTGACTTTTTCAGATGGCTTGTCGTTGGGGATAATGCAGGCCGTTGGTCATTTTCTTCCTTTTCTTTCGGTGGTTCGTCTGGTACGTTCTCATCTCTCTTGAATTTATGGACGGGCGATCGGCTTCGTGTCTGCTCTGGGTTCTCGGGTTCTCCGTCATCTGTGATATCCCCTGAGGCTTCCGACGGTCTCCCCCTGGCACCAGCGGCATCTTGGCGCCCCTGTCCACTGGAAAGCCTAAGCTGTTCCAATTTCTGGTGGACGTGATCAAGCTTAGTGTCCGTTGATTGGCGGCTGTCAATGCCTTCCGAGAGATCGGACTTTCCCTGGACGAATAGCCCCAGAGCTCGTACCATCTTCTCCTCGCGGTACTCCTCGCGCATGGCCCGTTGGGAGAGCAAGTGGTCCATGACGGTGAGACTGAGCTCCTTGAGGAAGTGGCCTTGTTCATCCGTCAAGCCTTGACGGGGCTTGTCATCCAGCACCGCAATGCTTCCAATAACATAGTCATCTGGCGTCTTGATCGGTACTGAGACATAGAACCGATGATGTGGAGGGCCGGTGACGGATTCGTGCGATTTGAAGCGCGAGTCAGCCGTCAAATCTGGCAACACAAAGATGTCCAGTCTGTCCTTCTCCCGTGTGAACATTTTCATCGCCTGATTGCACATGGGGATGTGCTCTCGCGGTAGTCGCTGCACACCGCGCCAGAGGCATTCTGATCGCTGGCCGCTCTTAGGGCTTCGCAGACCAAGGCGAGGGGTCGCTTCTGCCACAACATGTTGTGTGGTCCGGTCGAACAGTGAGATGATAGCTCGGCTTGCATCTAATCGCAAACTTGCGAGCTGAGCAAAAACGGTCAAAACATTGTCGCGGGAGACATTGGGACGTCGGCCAACGGATTGTTGTGCAAACTTCTCTGATTCGGAGAAGCCCCAATATGGAAGATATCTAGTTGATACAATCAGAGACAATTAAACCACCAAATGGAAGTTCCAAGGTTAGGACTCATACAAGTGCATCTCCCGTTCTCGGGCGGCATCTCTATTGTATGCAAATCTGCGCGGAACGCCATCGCGGTCTCCTCTTGATCCAGGTGTCATGAAGGTGAGGACTTTAGGCACGGATTTTGAAATGAGAAATTTGTATGCAGATAGAAACCGTGCCAAGGTGCTTTGGAAAGAAACATTCGCTATACAACAATTGACGTTAAACTGTGCTAGGCTCGGTCTTAAGGGTAGATGGAAATGGTGGTGGCGTCATAGGCGCAGACGCCATCGATCCCGGATTGTACGATGCAATTGCGAACAGATTTGACTCAATTCAGGGACAGCGGTCCCATGGCCCACGAGTCCCCAGATCTGGCCAACCGGTTTGCGAGGCTATAGAGACAATCTTACTGTCGATCCCGAGGGTCAACTGCCCTGACGTCATGGCGGTTTTGGCTGGATGACGACCCACTCGCCAGCAGAGTTCCTTTGATGTAGGCGGCTGACGGACAATCCTGGATCTTTGTAATACGCATACAATTTCCTGCTTGTCTGATTAGACAAAGAATGTGCTGCTTCTATTGTTGAACGTCGTCTGAACTTTAACACTGTAGGGTGCTTCCGTCAAATTGCCCCCAACGGGCATGATAGCAGCTGTCAAGACAAGTCTCCTGGGGCCGTCCCTGAACATTCTTAAATTGAGATCTCGAGGCTTTCACCTCAGTTGAGGACAAAACTTGGATGGTTTCTATGATATGGTTTCCAAAAAGCTCACCCCACCTTCACTGCGCACATTCTTTCAAGGTAAAACCACTTGCGCTTGTGAGATCGCCTTGCTCGAGAATGAAAGTCGAGGTCCCAGTGTAGTAAGCCTTGCCTTCAACACGAACGATAACGGCTTCTTTACCACCCCCCACACTAGCCTTGTCATCCACGATTGAAGCAACGAATGCCCCCATGTCAAAGTGGTTGGAGACGATGGAATTGTATGCCCACTTTTGCCCAACAAACCTCTGCTTTTTCGCGTGAGCAAGTGCCATACGCGCTGTCACGCACGACCCGGTAGGGGATCGATCAATCTCATCATCTGCAAAGAAGCAGAGACCCGTTTCAATACCGTCGACCCCTTCTGGCCTGGATCCGGCATCTCGGTCCACAATCATGACAGAGTACAGGAAAGATAGTCGACTGTCTTCTGGATGTTGCAAGGCTGAGCTGATGACTGGGTGAGTCATGAGATAAGTTTTGAGCTTGCTCGCGGCGTTCGATATAGCTGCCAAGTCAATCTTCTTGAGGCCCGGAAAGCCGAGCTCGCGTGCATCTACCAAAGTATAGTACGCTCCTCCGTAAGATAAATCGAGCTTGATAGTTTCGCGATCCCCCAGTTCTGGCCATCGAACCTCCTTGGGAATTTCGATTTCGAGGTCGATTCCTGCAGCGAATGCAGGCGTAGAGAGGAAAGATACCGGGCGGGACGGATCAGATTTTTGTCCATCCGCCGTGGTTGGCACCGTCACGCGGACCAAGCCACAAGGCGCGTGGATATTGACTGCCACCTCGCATCTTGTCGGGTTGAACTCGAGTTCAGTGCGCTTGGGGAACACTTTCAGGTCATGGGTGTCCACTAGGAACCGACCAAGCGCGATCGTAGCATGGCCACACATCGTAGAGAAACCTCCATTGTGTGTAAACAGGGTTCCAATATGGGCCAGGCCCTGCTGGACCAGCTCGGTCTCTTGTGTGAGAATGGCACCGTACATGTCGTAGTGGCCTCGTGGCTCTAGCATGATGCGTTTCCGAATGTGATCATATTGGTTCTTTGCTTGAGCACGCTGCTCTAGAAGAGTGCCTTGAAGACGCGGGAAGCCGGAGTAAATGATACGCGTCGGCTCGCCTGTAGTATGCATGTCAATGCATCTGATGGCCTCTTCCAGACTGCCATTTTCGAATTGCTGAGCGAGGTCCATAGAGAAGATAATAGGGAGTGGCGGTTCCAGACCGCAGGATTGTCAGCTCGAATCTATCAGTCAGGAGGATCGAGGGATGTGTAATCGTAGAGATGCTGCATTTTAAGAGCAAACATCCTTCTCAGAATCGACGGTCGGGTGCGCCCTCCGAACGACATTCCGAGGCGAAGGCATAAGTGTGGGCCTCCCTCATATCGAACGAGGAGGAAGGCGATTCCGAAAACCACAAACGGCAGGAGAGGAGGGCTTCATTGTTATCTGATCTAGCTTAGCAGCCCCCCAAAGTCTAATTTTCCTCTGTATATCTCCATCAAATTGTTCAATTATTATACTATAGTAAGCCCACGCTCTCAGCGTGCCTTAGGCTAACCAGATTCATCCCTTAATGTTCCACAGAGCCGCCAGGTATATCGGTGCTCCGTCTGTCGTCGGTTTCAAGTTGACTCGTGCAATTTGATTGTCGCCCCCAGTATATCTTGTGCTCAATTGTGAGCTTATAGTGATGAATCAGACTTCTGGGTAACCATTATAGGCGTGAACCCCACCGCCTGTGTTTTGTTATTTGCTAGGATATGACATCATCATGCGGCGTTCGTTTGAAGGATCATACGACAAGTTGACGGACAGGCTTTAGAGATAGAAGACTTGGTTCGAGTAGCACTACATATAATTTATTCAAAAGTCAGGTAGCCCTTGTGCTTCACAAGTCGGCTTCTTCGGAGATCCATTTGATTCTTATTAACCCCCACTTGAGAGCCATGGATCTCGGCCGACATGACATTGTTGAATCGAGTTGATTTCAAAGCAGGCGCGCATCATTCACATTCTTAAATTACCTCAATTTCAGACCTTCCTTCTCATCGCCACCAAGTTGCCTCTCGATTATCACTGGCCATCAATTTACACACAATGGCTCCCCCTAAGGTCTTCCTGTAAGTAGCGCACATACCTATCTTTCCCGCAGCATTCATGATCTGATAAAGAGTATAGAACTGGTGCTACCGGTTACATCGGTGGAGATGGCTTATACACTATTGCGACTTCTCACCCAGACTGGCAACTCTCGGCCCTGGTCCGTAATAAGGAGAAAGCTGCTCTAGTCTCTAGCAAGTACCCGCAGCTTCGTATCGTCCATGGAGATCTGGACTCCGTTGATATTATCGAGGAGGAAGTCAAAAACGCCGACATTGTCTTCAGTGAGTACGAAAAACAACAGACTGTCAATAAAACCCCCCCGACGACGCTCACCTCTCTTCAACAGATTTTGCCGATTGCGACCACGTTGCATGTGCTCAGGCTATTGCGAAGGGTGCTCAGCAGCACACCCCTGAGCATCCACTGTGGGTAATCCACACGTCGGGCACTGGCATCCTGACCGTCGAAGACCAACGCGCCAACACAATCGGCATCGAGCGCCCTAAGGAGTACAACGACTGGGAAGGCGTCAGCGAGCTAGTCAACCTTCCAGGAGACGCTTTCCATCGAAACGTCGACGAAATCATCATCAATGCGGGCGAGCAAAACCCGTCCAGCGTCCACACAGCTATCGTATGCCCACCCGCCATCTACGGCCCCGGCCGAGGCCCTGGAAACAACAAAAGCGTTCAGGCCTACACGTTGAGTGCGGCCGTTCTATCCCGTGGCGCGGGATTTCTGGTGGGCAACGGTGAGAATGTCTGGCATGAGATTCACGTCCAGGATCTGAGCAACCTCTATCTCGCCTTGGGTGATGCCGCTGCGGCTGGAGGTGGCAAGGCCACCTGGAATGATGAAGGGTACTATCTTGCTGAAAACGGATCTTTCGTTTGGGGGCATATTCAGCGGGAGACTGCGAAGCAGGCTCATCTTCAGAAATTCATCGACTCGCCCAACGTGGACTCGTTAGATCTGGACGAAGTCAAGAAGATTCACCCCCTTGGGCACTATCTCTGGGGTAGTAATTCTCGTGGGCGTGCTCTTCGTGCACGCAAACTCCTGGGGTGGAGTCCCCAGAAACCGAGGTTGATTTCTCTGATTCCAGAGATTGTTGCTCGGGAGGCGAATGATCTCGGGCTGCGTTGAGATGTATTTGCTTTTCTGATAGAAGCTCTCTTTTCGTCTCTGCGAAACAGAAAAATTCAACCTACGTCCATTTTGAAGCATTTGCGTAGTCAACATCTTCAAAGGTTCCAAGGGGATGCTGCGGCGCTTGGCTGAAATCCAGCCTATTGGAGGGGGCCAAACTTGCCTGCCTTCCGACATTAATGGGAAATTATCCAGAACCCGGCGAGCAACCAAAGTATTTGTTTACACTTCCGAGGTCTGTTCAATGTTTCATGAAGAACTAATGATCCGCTGTACAATCTTAGATAGCAGGACACTCGAGAAGCACTTCATACATAATGTAACGTGCTTCCAAATGTGGAGATGACCTGCCTCAGTTCAAACTGAGTATTGACAGGTTCAATAAGGCAGAGAAATTAAGCACTGAGAGAAGATAAATCAGAGGCTAGCGTCGTATGAATGAGTGGATACCGTGAATGGATTGATGCCTAGCCCTGGTAGCCTGCCAGTCGGTTCGCCGAACGGAGTACTCTATTTCTTTTGAGGCTCCCGGCATTGTTCTCGCGAGTCGCGAGTCGGCAAGGCACCCGCAGGCAACAACTCCAATTGGCAATCGGCCGCGATAAGCCAAGATAACGCGGTTACGCGGGTGGCCCTCGACACCTCAGGCAACGCGAGTCCCCATCTTTGCTCCGAACGAGCTTCCCACCTGCCATCTTCGCCTTTCTCAACTCCATCCTCCACCTCCCCCACTTGAGACTCTCAACACTCTTCTTCTCGAAGCTTCTCGGCTGGTATGCTCCATCAGACCACCTATTCTTTCTTACAAAACCTCTCCCTGGTCAATCTCAATTGCTGACAACCGCTCCCCCAATATCGCAGTCTCAAATCACTTGATCAGCAACAACTTCTCCCCAACCGAAACGATTGCGTTTGCCCATCGCGTTTAATCCGGATATTCATCCGCCATGGCCCCCGGGCAGGGTGGCAAGAGGAAGCGCGGCGAGCGCTCGTGGTCTGGCGATTCCGCCAGCAACGAAGCTCTGCGACCCTCTCCTCATCGCCCCGGCACTCTCAACATGGCGCAGCATCCCTCCCACCCGGGACATCATCCCAGCCCCCAACGAGACCAAAATGACCCGCGCGACAGATTCCGTCGCCAGTCCGGCCACCAGGGTGGCGGTCGCAGCAGTTCCCGCCAAGGCTCCTTTGAAGGTCAAAATATTTCAACTTCCCAGCACAGAGAATCAAGCGCAATGTCTCCTCTTCCTCGCGTACAGACTAAGGAGGTAGCAGACGATACACAGAAAAGTGGCGAGCACGCAGCCCCTCCAGCGACGCAATCTCCAGCTCCCACCGCCCCTGCTTCACAGCCGCAGCCACAACCTACATCTCGGGCCGAGTCCGAGGCCACTGCCACCAGTCCTCCTGCCCCTCCTCATCCCTACGATTACGAGTTTGTCACGGACAGCGTCGTAGATGAATGGGCGTCGGGCGGAAAGCTTGACGTCGTCAGTCATGGAACAACTGCTCGGCTGGACCAAGATCTTGCGCGTTTGGCCTCGGTTTACCAAGAGCTTATTCGGTCTGCAACTTACGGCCGACTGTCGCCCTCGGAGGCCGGAGACACTGTGAAGGAAATTATCAGCAATGCGGAAACAGACGGCGAAACACACAATGCATCAACCTCAGACCTTGACCCGTCCTCGTTGTTCCTTGACATTCTTTCGATTATGACCGATGCCGACACTTCGAACCCCGCTCTCAAGCCACTCGTCTTTGCAACCGCCATCTCCCCAGACCTCATGCGCCTCCAACTCGATACCCCACTCTTGCAGTCTTTGGGACTAGTCCGGGAAACGTTTGCCCGTATGGGCATTCGGAAGCAAACCAACTTGCTGTACCGACAGTCTAACTACAACCTTCTCAGAGAAGAATCTGAAGGATACTCAAAACTTGTGACAGAGCTCTTCACCACGAGCAGCAACGAGCCTCCATCAAGTGAGGTAGTCGAAGATACCTTCGAAAGAGTCAAGGCCATGATCGGCGCGTTTGACATGGATGTTGGGCGAGTGCTGGATGTGACGCTTGATGTGTTCGCCGCGGTGCTTGTCAAGCAGTACCGCTTTTTTGTGAAATTGCTGCGAGCTAGCTCCTGGTGGCCCAAGGAGGAGCCGTTCCACAATCTGGAGGTGATTACACGCACCTCCGGATTACCAAAGTGGGCACTGCCTGGGTCGACTGGGTGGAACACCACCGAGGAAGAGCGAGCTATCATCCTACAGTCAAATGAGCAGCGTGACAGAGAGTTTTGGGACCGAGTGCGACAAATCGGTATCCGAGCTTTCTTTGAGATCGGCCGCAAACCACTCTCGGAAGAAGAGAAGAAGAAGGTCCTTCCAGAGACCAATCACCTCTCCGAAGAACAAGAAGCTACCCGAGCATGGATTGAAGAGACCGGAACGCTGCCACCTAAGGGCAATCGAGTTGCAGCCCAGCTCCTTGGCTTTAAACTACGATTCTACTCTTCCTCCGCTCGGTCCAAAACCGATAACCTACCCGACAACCTCATCTACTTGGCTGCCTTGCTCATCAAGGTTGGCTTCATTTCCCTACGCGACCTTTATGCCCACCTCTGGCGACCGGACGATTCGATGGACGTTCTCAAGGAGGAGAAAATGGTAGAGAAGGCAGAGCGAGAGAAAGCGGCACGGCCCGGTGGTGGTGTCAATGCCCTGATGCTAGCCGGTGCTCTATCAGACGACACCCTCCCGCCACCTTCCCGTCTCCGTGAGCAGGAGTCTCGCGTTGCTACTCCATCTCGAGATCAGGATGCCGACAAGCAACCGACAGTCAAGCCGGAAGATGCTCTTCCAGACCCGTCTGATCAGAAGGTGCTGCTCTTGAAGAGCCTCCTCGCTATTGGCGCAATTCCGGAGTCCCTGTTTGTCATGAGCAGATTCCCCTGGCTGATGGATGGCTACCCTGAACTCCCGGATTTCATCCACCGGATCCTTCACTACTCCTTGAGCAAAGTGTACACGCCGCTTCAGCCTTTGGCGTCTGTAGAGGATCTTCCAGGCAATCAGCAGATCTTGAGTCCCGATCAGTCCGGAGTTGCCAAAGGCCACATTCGCCTGACCGACGCACCGCCGAGACGAGTCCTTCGTTGGGCACAACTGGACACGGAAGACACGAACGAGGGTATCGCTTACCGTTTCTACTGGGATGACTGGGCGGATAATATTCCCGTGTGTCAGTCCGTTGACGATGTATTCGCACTTTGCTCGTCCTTCCTGAATCTTTCTGGCCACAAGATCGGTCAAGATGCGAGCCTCCTCACAAAGCTTGCTCGCATTGGCACGGATAGTCTTGCAAAGGATGATTCGGAGGCGAATAAAATTCGCTGGCGAGACCTCTGCAAACGCCTGCTTTTGCCCGCATTGAGCTTAACCAAGGCCAACCCCGGTGTGGTTAACGAGGTGTTCAATCTCATCAGCTTATTCCCCCGTGAAGTCCGCTACAACATGTATGCAGAGTGGTACTCTGGGCAAACATCCAGACTGCCTGACATCCAGTCTGCTTTCAAACAGGCTACAGCCGAGACGAAAGACGTTCTCAAGCGTCTCAGCAAGACCAATATTCGGCCCATGGCTCGTGCTCTTGCCAAAATCGCCTATGCCAACCCTGGCATCGTCATTAATGTCGCCATTGGTCAGATCGAGTCCTACGAAAACCTGATTGAAGTCGTCGTGGAGTGTGCTCGCTATTTCACGAACCTGGGCTACGACATTCTCACCTGGTCACTCATCAACTCCCTTGGGCAGAAAGGAAGAAGCCGGGTGCAGGAGGGAGGTCTCCTCACCAGCCGATGGCTGAATGCTTTGTCCACCTTTGCTGGCCGAACCTTCAAACGCTACTCCGTCATGGACCCAACTCCTCTGTTGCAGTACGTTGTGGAGCAGCTGCGTCGTAATAACTCGACCGACCTCATCGTGCTGGAGCAAATGATTAGCTCGATGGCTGGCATCATCACCGATACCAACTTCAATGATGCGCAAATCCAGGCTATGGCCGGTGGCGAGGTACTCCAGTCGCAGACCATTCTCCAGCTCTTGGACAAGCGTCACGAGTCCAAGACCACCTCAAAGCGGCTGTTGAAATCATTGACCCACACTCGGCTTGCGGGTCAGTTGCTGGTTGCCATTGCACAGGAACGGATGACTTGTGTCTTCAACGAGCCATCTTCGGAGCTGAAACTGTTGGGCAACATCTTTGACGAGATCCACCGGATTCTAACTCAATATCTGGATCTTCTGCGCAGCAATCTGTCAATCGAGGAGTTTGATTCCTTCGTGCCCGACTTTGCTTCCTTGGTCAAAGACTTTGGTATTCAACCCGAGATCGCTTTCTGGATCAGCCGTCCCAGCGTTTCACGGAAAATCGCCGAGAACGAGCTTCCAAAGCAGAAGTCTGAAACTTCTTCTTCGGCTGGTACTGGTAGCGGAACCACTGCAGCCCAGTCCACCGAGGACAACAAAATGGATGTGGATGAGGGTGAAGTCCAAGCTGAGGCGGAAGGGACGGCAGATGGGACCGGAATGGATGTCGACAAAACCGAACAGCCCATCACTGCGTCTCCGACTGCCACCACCCCTGGCCCCTTGGCCGCGAACCCCGTTATGCAGGATCTGATCGCAACTATCAAGTCCTCCCTGCCAGCTGAGACATGGGAAAACGTGGGGGCGCATTTCTATGCAACTTTCTGGCAGCTGTCTCTCTACGATGTCCACGTCCCTGAGAAATACTACGATGAAGAGAGACGCCGACTGCAGAAACGGGTCACGGCACTGAACAACGATCGATCCGATCTCAGCATGGTTGGCATGCAACGCAAGGACCAGGCGAGAAGAAGTCTCAACCAGATTCAAGATCAGCTTCTATCGGAATTAAAGGCTCACACTCAAGCCTATGCCCAAACTCGAGGCCGACTGCAGAAGGAGAAGGAGCGATGGTTCGCTCACATGCGTTTGAAGTACGACCCATTGAATGTTGCTCTGCTGGAGCAATGTTTCATTCCTCGGCTGCTCCTGTCGCCAGTCGACGCGTTCTTCTCCTTCAAGATGCTCAAGTTCCTTCACAATTCGGGCACTCCCAACTTCCGCACCATGGGCCTGCTGGATCAACTTTTCCGTGAGCATCGACTCGTTGCCCTAATCTTCCTGTGCACCTCGAAGGAAGCAGACAACCTGGGACAATTCCTAGGCAAAGTCTTGGGTGACCTGAGCGAGTGGCATACCAACCAAGCTGTTTACGAGAAGGAGGCTTTCGGATCGAAGAGAGATCTTCCCGGATTTGCAAAGAAACTTGATCCTGAAGGAGTGCCGGTCGTTTTCCTGGATTATGAGGACTTCCGGCGTCTGCTCTACAAGTGGCACCGGCTGGTTAACAATGCGCTTCAGACCTGTTTGCAGGGAGGCGAGTACATGCACATCCGCAACGCCATTAGTATCCTCAAGGCAATTGTCCCCTTTTTCCCCGCTGTCAACTGGATGGGTACGCAGCTGTTGGGGACTGTCAATGATCTCAGCAAGAACGACGAGCGAGACGATGTCAAGATCCCTGCTGCCTCCCTCATTGGTGACTTCAATCGTCGATCGAAGAAGTGGATGCTTCCACAGCAGTTCTACATCAACAACAGCAATGTCCCCGATGCTGGGGAAAAGGCTGGTTCTCAACCCCCTGGAGACCGGACGAAAATGGCCGATCTCTCACGACCTCAATCAGCGACGCCTACACCCTTGAATGCTTCCGCGCCGGAGTTCAAGCCCGGAATTCACGAGTAAGTTTCATATTAAACAACATGATCTGATCCGACAACTAATTTCCCCTATCTATCAGTTCTACGGGGCTTTCGAAGCACGAGGCATTAAGCAAGGCCGAAGTTGAGGACGGCGAGATTGAAGATGCGAAAATGACTGATGCTCTGCCAGTGAGTGCAGCCGAGGAGGCGAAGCCCTCTGGCAATGTGCCGATAACGAAGGGCACTGAGCAACTCGCTGCTACTCCAATGGACACAAGTGCAGATGGTGATCGTCTGCGAGCTCCAACTCCAGACCAACGTGGACAGAGGGAGTCGTCAAGACTTGGCCCTCGTGCCCCTGACTCTGGACGCCAACTTGATATTCCGAAGCGACCAGATGTCGAGCGCCCTCCCGCAATCAACCCCCGCCAACAGGCTCGTCTGCCACGCCACAGTGCAAACGATAACAGACTGCCCCCTCGTCCTGACTTGATGGACGATCGACGGGACCGACTTCCAGACTTCAACCCGCGTACCCGCCATGGCGCTCCCGAACACATACGATTTGATGCCCCTGGACCCGACGGCCGAGGCCATGGGCGCATGGGCGACCGGGACCGGGACTTCCCAATGAGACCTCCTTTGGACGACCCGATGCGGGGTCCACCTTATCGTGAAGGTGGCCGGCTTCCACGCGATGCTGACTGGCCTGGCGACCGCCCAGGGCGCCCCCGTCATGACTCCTTCCATGGTCGCGACGGACCTCCTCGTAGTGACCTTCTGCCTGATTTCACTGAACGGCCAGGTGATGGCCCTCGGCGTGGAGAACCACCCATTCGGCCAGAGAAGGATGACCGCCGTCCCTACTCATCACGCGGTCCCTCGCCTCCGAGAGTGGACTTGCCTAGTCGTCCCGAGCGATTCCCCGAAGACCGTCGACCTTCTAGCTTCCCCCAGCCTGGCTCGCTTCCGAGTGAGGTCCCAAGAGGACCTCGCGCTGGTCATGACCCGATGGGCCCGGATATGAGCCACGGGCGCTTGCGACAACCTGATCAGCCTCCTGACATTCCATCTGGTCCACGGCAAAGAAACCGCGGACGCAATGTGTCTGCACAACAACCTGCCCCAAGCCCAAGTAATGGCAAGGCACCCACCCCCGAACGACAACTTCCTCCAATGGGTCCTGGTCGACAGGGTGGGCGTGGAGGGCCTGAGCATTCTCCTGCAACACCAGCGCCTTCTGGAGATCGTCTTGATGTCTCCGGAATTCATCCTGATCGACTGAACAACATTGTTGATGCTACTCCGCAAGCACCGTCGCCGGTGATGACTCCCCAGTCGGGCCCTCGTGGCGGACAAGGGCAGCAGCAAGGTCCTCGCGGTCCTGGCGGAGAGCGTGGACGTGGCGATAAACGATTTGCTGGCATCAACAACATGCTTCAGCAGACCAACGGCCCTGTTGAACGAGGCAACGTCACTCCACCAGTTCGTGGGCGCGGTGCAAACCGCCAGTCGAGTGCCTCCAATACTGGATCCCCCCGTCCACCCACTGGTCCTGCCGCTGCAGAGGATGAGGGTCAATCTCGCAACCGACCTGATGGCCGGGGTGACTTGCTTGACGAAGCTACTACGCCTGACAATCGCCGCTCCGGCCGAGGCAGCGATCGTGACAAGAACCGCGATCAGAATCGTGATCGTGGGCGTCGAGGTGGAGGCGGCGGCGGTGCCGGAGATGATACTAGCAATTCTGGAAACCGGCGTGAAGAGCGTCGTGATCGTCCTCGCGACCCCGATCGTGAACGCAGTCGCCGAAGCGATGTCGGTGCTGCGGGCTCTGGCCGGGATGAGAAGGACAGGGACCGTGAACGCCAAACTGACCGGCGAAACCCTAGCTCGCGAGAGGAGGCGCGCCGGCGGGACCGACGTGATCGCGATGACGGGCCTTCGGAGATGAGTGGTCCACCTCCCACTAGCGCAAATGCAAACGAGAATGAAGGCCGTCTCCGTCCACCGTCCTCGATGGGTGCACCACCTCCACCTCCTCCTCCCCCGCCTCCACCTCCACCTCCTCTCCCCAGCGATGAAAACAACCCTCGACGTTGGGGCCAAGGTGGAGACCGTGGCGGCCGCTCAGAGAACAGAGACCGCGGGCGCGACCGCCATGACCGCGGACGCGAGCGTGATGGACATCACCGTGAGAGTGGTGGCGGCTCTACACACCGCAAGCGTGGACGGCCCAATAACTCCGATGACAATCTCGGAGGCGATGCGAATGGCCGTGGGCCACGAATGGGCGGCGATAACAAGCGTCCCCGTCGCGGGCAATGAAGATGCTGCTCAGATTGATTCGGCCTTGTTTCTGCAATCTCCTCTCTGTTATCCTCCTCCTATGAAGATTCCCCACTTTTCTTTCATCTCGCCCGATATCCATCTCTTATTCCGTTTTCTCTTTGCTCTTTTCTTCTAGTGTCTTACTGATTGCACATTGCATCGGGCCGGTGTTTGGGTATTTCCCCTCTGTCTGTACTTTAAAAATTTTCGAATTTCTTTCTTTTTCGTCTTGCCCAATGTGAATTGGATGGCAATCACTCTTGCATTCCTCGGATGTATCTTTTAGAGCTGCTCTATAGATCGTCGCCTGTAAAATTATATGATGTAGCTCTGATCGACATGTTTGACTCCCTGACTATGGCGGCTTACCTCTGCTCAGAGTATGCAGGAGACTGAGGAGAGTGACTGGAGCTCTCGTGCCCCAGCAGTGATTGACCATGCGAAATCGTCAATCGAGCTCACAGCACGGCCGCTTGTGTGAGATTCTGCGATGATTTTTGGGCGGTGGACCAGCCGCTCTCAAGACGGCAGTCTCTCCTGCATTCTCCGATGGATCCAAGATCAGATCCATTTCTTCAAGCAAACCCATCTCGTATCGATGGATGGTGAAATCGTGCCGAGTTCGGCAGACCAGAATCACCGGGGTGGTGCGCATTGCAAATCTGGACGAACTTCCCATCTACCGTCATGAGTATACGCGTACTCAACGTGGTTCCCATGTGCAAAGTCTCAACTCAAGTCTATCCGACAAGGCCAAATTACGGCACAGAACGAGTTCAGACAAACCATGTTCTTCACGCAAGCGGAACTGCCAAGGTTGGAAAATCGCGGAGATGCTGATCCAGATGGTCGAGATCACCAGTGCTGCCGAGGATGTCGAATTTCAAGGTGCTTTCCGTCGAGCAGTTGAAAGAACAGCAAAAAGCACTAGATGTGTCCCACATGCTACTGTGGGAATTGATTTTTTAGGGTCAAGGAGTCTACTAATAGACGGGCGACCAACATTGAAAACTTCGGTCAATATGACGCCCAGACGTGGGTACTATGCAGATAGGAAGCAACACCATGGATCTGTGCAATTTGCATCTCCAGGGAGTCATTGGATTGTGGTTTCGTATCAGGTAATGATAGTGATGCCATTCTAGTCCGGGGCATACTGGCTCCCCTCAAAGGAATGCAGTAGGGGATAGGCAGGACATCAGTTATACTAAGTCGAATTAGTGTTGTGGGAGGTACCGCAACGGTGACCGCAGTGAATGCGATACAAATATGGTAGCTCAAAATCATGGCCTGCCGCTATGATGAGCGAATACCAGACTGATTATACTCTGCACCAGATCTATTCATGAGATAAGAGCTGATTTACACAAGAGGGGTATATATAAACAAACAAAAACAAAAAGCAATCTATCAAGCATATAGACATAGCAAAACAGGCTAAGCGAGGGATATCATCACAATCATAGCAGTCCCAGTCAGTATACACCAGACAAGGGAAGAGCAACGACGCATCTGCTTGTCGATTCCTCATCCTCAATCAAAACTTGAACATCACGCAACCGCAACAGCGCGATCCAACTCAACACCATCCTTCTTCCTTCCCAAACCAGTCAACCTCTTCAGAAGATGTGAGGCCTTCCGCCGCCGCTTCTGCGCACCCTTCGACACCATCGCATAAGCAGGATCTCGATCCCGCGAGTCTTGCTCCTGCTCAAGTCTACCAGACAAGGTTGACCGATGTAAGTGGTAGAACCCTCCCGACTGGGCCCCATCCTCGGTCTCTGGACTCAGAAAGCTACGCACAGAGGCATCGTCGTCCACGCTGGGTGTCCGACTGCGCGATTCACTGAGACGTGCGTCAGCGATAGCGTAGCGCTCCTTTTCGCGCGGCTGCCGCGTACTGTAGAAGCGGCGTGGCGCCGCGGCCGGCATGGCGGTAACGTTGATATCGATGCTGGCGGGTGTCTTGACCGTGTCGATGCGGTGGATGTCGAGACTTGCGCGGAGCCAGGTCATGCCCTCCACGCCGAGGGTGTGGGTCGCGACATCTGTTCCCTTTGCTGTTTCCGTGTCTGTTCCCGTCTCGGGGAAGAGAGCGTCGGATGAATCGAGGGAGATTTCTTTGACATGTGGCCACAGCAAGTCGACCTGCGGCGGGCTGTAGGGGAACATGTCTGGGCTGAGAGAGCGCGAGCGTGAAGCCGGGGTAGCATCTGTGCCAAAACTTTGGCACCGAGAGCGTGAGCGGCCGCGCTGGGTGTCAACATGGTCATGTTCTTTGTGACGCATAGATGTCGAGCGCCGGGTGCCATAGAAACGGCCCGTAGAAGCCGACGCGGCGCTGTGTTGGAATACTACACCTGAATCGTGTATTTTGTCGAGGGGAACTTGAGTCTCGATTTGATTGTCCACGGCGGAAGGCGACATGCTTGCGCCCTGGTAGTAGAACCTCGATGAGGTATCTGGGCTGTATACTTTGACATTGGTTGTGTTCGGGCGGTGCTCTATCTGGAAGGAGGGCCATATTGGGAGACCGCGGTCGACGCTCTGAACCAGCAGAGCGCACGCATGTTTGACATCGTCTTCCAATTCCTCGGAGACGGACTGTCGTTCGATGAGCGGGGACACAGGACGGAAATAACCCGGCTCATCGGTGAAGTGGAAATAGCGGCTATAGTCTGTGCTGGTTCTGTGGTACGTCGGGGTGTCGGTGGTAGTGGAGTGCGAGTGGGACGAGCTGGGCGTTGTGGCGGAGCGCGGGCGGCTGCTGGTCGTGCTGGTGGCACCGGACGGGGGCAGGGTGGATGCGCGGTCTCGACCCCGACTGAAGGTGAAGCGCTGGCGCATACGAAGCGCTCTGTGGGAGAGCTTGCGCTCCATGGAAGTGGAAAAGCTGCCCTAGTGGGAGAATGTGTTGATTTCAGAGCGAGTGTGGGAGGTGAAATGTGTCGACTGGTGGACGTGGAGGTTGATGCTATTGAGTGGGATTGAGTGCCCAGCGCGAGATTCAATCCTGAACGAAGCGCCAGAGATTAAATTGTTGAAGAACCGACCAGCGGTGCAGAAGTCCTCCGCTTGCACACAAACAACCTCAAGGGTCTGCCAACACCGACTATGCGCCGAAAGTTCAATAATGCTGATGGCGACGAGGAGTTTTGACTCCGGGGCAACAACAGGGCAGGAGCGCTGTCAGTTATGTGGAGGTCCAGGCCTTCTTCACTTGGTGGTCGTCATTTTTTGCTCCTAACGGGGTTCCGATCGTTGCCCCGCGAGATCTAATCCAGGACGCAACAATGTTTCAATTGACAATTGTTGTGATCGAGGTGGGCTGGTGGTGTTGGCCGTACGACGAGCGTTGGTATGCGGGGGATGGCGTGGAAGGGGAAGTATACAGGGCCAACGAGGGATGATGCAAGTGGAACGCCGATCGAAGGCTGCACAGAAGGAGGGGACCATCAAGGGAGAAAGAAGGTAGAAATAGAGGACAAGACGGACAGACGCTAAAAATAAGAAAGGGAAACAGGATCTCTCAGGGAAAAGAAGGTAGGAGGCACGGGGATTCGATAAGTGTCAGCTTTGTCCACCCAAGTTTGGGGGTCCAAGGGTCGTTTGGGGTCTTTGATTCGTCTTTTTAGGCTAGTCGATGGATCGTTTGAGTCTTTGCATCTTTTAGCGGGCGCCATTGGCTTCAGGTGGAGGAGGCCTGACGATTCACAAAGCCCAGACAAATCAAAAGGACCGAGTAGGGACTACAGTACTGTACCTTGAGCCCCAAGGTGCGGCGAGGATCCGCGATAAAGGCCGGCGCGAACGAGTCGATCCGTATCGCCGCAGCTTCTGACTCTTTGATAACTACATCAGGCCAGTTAAAACGTTGGAAAAACAAAGTCAATCACGCCCCCCAGAGGACGGGCGTTAACTAGCGTGGAGGCAACGGAGTTGCTTCAGCTTGTGATTGCTCGGTTCGAATCATCACTACAATTGGCGATGATAGGAACCGTTTCGGCACTCTCGTTCTTCAGCTGCTTGCCTTGCATCGAGGTTCTATACGGAGTGCACACTGCCTTTTAGTGAGATTATTTACGCAGGCCCCGATCATCCCGATTATCATCATCATCATCATCATCATCATAATGATCTTTACTCCGTATTAGGGACGGAGTGCTTGACGATCGCCCGAACGAGTCTAGATTCTAGAAGGCGAAAAGATAAGACACCAACCACGCTAGTTCGAGGCATCGTTCGTTATCGGTCGCTTTGTCTGGCCCCCTGTCGCCTACCCCGGCCTTGTTTTTGGCACCACCAAAAGTGTCACGAGATACAGTAGAAGCAAAAAAAGGCCAAGGGTAGGTACGTAATGATTGCCTGTTGACACCCGACAATCCTTCAAGTTATAGGGTCTGTACTTTTATAAGTTCTATGGCAAATTGAAGACACCTCAAGTAATCCTCCTCCGTGGAAACTGCTCAGGCGACCACAGAAGAAACCTCAAGGCCATACTGTAGCCCCACGACCCACGCTTTGTCTCTGCACCACTGACATCGTGAAGCAGCCCCCGCTTCATCCCGTTCATGGCGGCTCCTCTGACTCAAAACTGTTTCGAACTCTCGAGGGCCTGTCTCAGTAGTCAGTACGTGTAGGACAATAGGTGGATTCACGGGGTGGGTTTCGAGCCTCCTTGCAATACTCGAGTCTTTCTCCCCGTACTGAATCAGCATTTGAAGCATAGTTAACTAGTTAATATTATGTAGATCGATGAAGTGGGTTTCTCGCTGTAGGGCTGGTGCGACATTTCCTGCACCGGTCGGGCCGCAGCAATCAAAGTAAAACATGCATGTTCAGTTTGATCAACAATGAAATTATGAAATTGAAAGGAACAAGACCAGGGCACGAATCGAATCAAGCATGGGAGCACACCTTGACACGATCGATGCGATTATTGACGGGACTGCTGAGTTGATGCAAGGGCGAGGCTGTACCTCACGATAGCCATACTGTAAGCACAAACCTACCTACAGGTTAAACTTTAGCACGGAGTAGTCGTAAGCCGCTCATCACAACCTCCATGACAACCCCATAATATACGAGTACGACTTCTATACGAATTCGGTAAATAGGGAAATATCTATATGTTTGATGCTAAATCAGCAGCTGGACAAACAAAGCTGTTCAAGTCGCCTCGGCAAAATCCGATATCCTACTCAGATGGAGGCCAGTGAACCCTGGCTACCACTACCACGTCGGCTAGCGTTCACAATTCCCTGTCCCAGTCACACTATCGGAGTACAAAACTCCAACTTAAATAATGCGCTTGATTTCCTATGAGGCATAGGTACCGTAGCACTCGGGGCTCGCTTCAAATGACTCAGCCACTCTGGAGCGCCACAATCCCACGACCGCTCAAGTTTCAACGGGCACGGAATATATAATGTCTGCCCAGGCAGGTCGGACGGGAATCAGTGCTGTCGGCGCACCCAGGAGCCTCAGCGCCCGCAGAAGGAAGCACAATGGAAGAAGTAGTAGTACCCCGGCCTACATACCTACCCATCGCCAAGTAGGTCTAAATCCGGGCAGGAATGGACCTACCTTGCTCCTCTACACGTGCATTTCTGCGACACCTTCGGGCCCCTTAGGATGATTAGATTATTCCGGGCAGACCAGGGCAGCCCGTAGGGAGAAATCGAGCTGGGATCACATACGATGGAATGGAGACGCGGGCATCTTCGAAGTATGCACGGGACCGTATGATTCTACGTACGAACAAGAGGAGGAGAGTTTCTACCAAGACCATCCACATGGACAGTCCACAAGGTCAGTGTTTGTAATTTGAGATATGAATAAAAAGGCGACGCGTTCGCCGCACGGATAACCAGCACGAAAAGAGTATAAACTGGTTATCGGATTGTTCAAAACCCATCAACCTTCAGGCTATGTTGCTCTTGGAAAAGCGACCCAGAGGGTGGGTCAGATGGAGAGCAGTTGGATGCTTCTTTGGCAGTCTTCTCGACAAGGCTTTGCAACCAGCGTTGCAATGGACCAGGTGAGATTCGAGAGAGGCAGTTGGATGCTCATCTCCCTGACTAGCGAAACGGATAAAAGATCGGCAACCTCTACTTCCCCTGATACGCCATGGTACCTGCCCAGGCGCGGAATATTACGCTCGGAAGGGCGCTCCGTTCGTGGAGAGCCATGAAGGGCGGCTCCTGGGCGAGAATCCGTGTCTGGGACAGGAGCATGGGGGTGGCTGCAAGTGACTGCGCCAATGTTATGTTATTTCATGGTGAGAGAATTACCACGCGGTGATATCCTCTACCTCGGCTTCACCAAAGGTGCTGCTCTTCGTCAATTTTTTGACGCTAGCGACGGCTGCGGCCCCGTCGACGGTGGACTGAGCCATGATGTCGGGCAGAACCTCGTGGAAGAAGGCAACAATATGGCGGTTGACTTGCTCAAACTGCAGCAGGAAGGCATCGTGGCCCTCGGGGCTGTCAATGCGCTCCAACCGCGAGTCAGGGATACCAGCGGCGATCTCCTGCTGTTCGGCGAAGGTGAAGAGACCGTCTGACTCGATACCCAGGACCAGCGCTGGTTGCTGGACCTTGGAAAGAGCCTCCCGGACGGGATCTTCCGAGTCTGGGCTGGCGCGATGCCGAGAGACATCATGGGTATCCAGCTTGCGGGTCATAGCAATGTAGCAGTTGGCATCGAAACGCTTGACGAACTTGTCCCCCTGGTAGCGGAGATATGACTGGGCAGAGAAGTAGGTCGGCGGACGTGGGCGGCCATCGGGCTTTGTTGGGGTAGGGGCAGAGAGAATCTTGGTTCCGGAGAACTGGGGATCCATGTACTGAACCTCAGACTGCGGCACTGGCGAATGCTGGCGGCTCTCTGACCGCGAGGTAGTACCGCCGCGGTGTCCATCGTTGTGGATAGCCCAGTGTTCATTGGGAGGAGTGGGGAGTTTATCAGTGCCATTGATGTTCTGGCGCTTAGAGGGGTCCGGCACGTTGCGTCCGAAGCGGGACTCAAATGAGTTGCGGCTGCGGTAGGTGAGCAACGCCGACATACGTGCCGCTCCAAGTCCCGTCGCAGGCGGATCATTGAACGGGTAGTATCCGTCGTCGTACTTGGGATCACTGTAGATGCTTTGTCTCTGGGCTTCGCCCCAGCTGATGCACCAAGCGGAGTGACGAGCGGATGTAGCAATAGGAACAATGGCACGGACATAGTCCTTGCCAAAGAACGAGTACTCCAAGGTGAGCATTCCACCCATAGAACCACCAACAACTGCAGCAATCTGCTTGACACCAAGGTCGTCCAGGACGAGTTTGTGGATGTTCACATCATCCCGTACGGTAGTGAGCGGGAACTCAGGTCCGTAGTAGCCGTTCTCAGGCTTACCGTCCTTGTAGGTGACCGCGCTCGCGCTACCGTACGGGCTACCCAAACTATTCAGGCAGACGACGAAGAATCGGGAGACATCAAAGGCCTGGCCCGGTCCTCCTAGGAGGGGGCCCCACCAGTCGGCGACATCGGCGCTCCCACTCAGGGCATGGCAGATCACCAACACATTGTCACCCCTGGGGGAGAGAACGCCACGAGTAGTATAGGCGACCGGAACATTGTAAAGAGTAACACCAGACTCGAGGGTGAAGGAGGGAATGATCGCAATGGACTGATCCTCAATCAGGGCGGCATATGGGTTCTCAGGCTGGGAATCGACTCTCTCTACGGGATTTAGTAGCCATTCAAATCGAGATCAATGGGGAGACAAAATCGGGGAAACTGACGGAATTTCGCAGTGGGTGCACTGCTAGATTCGGCAACCATTGTGAATTGGGGTTGTCGAAGAGTAATGCAAGATAGATGGAGAAGGGAAGGGGAAACAGTTGGATGGGGGGAAGAGAAAGTATTCCACCTTTTCATCCCGCCAAATGAGTCAGGAACCCCGCGGGCCCAATCAGCACCCAGTGTCAGGTGACTGGCAGCAAAACCGCAGAACAAACATGTCAAACGCAGGGCATGGGCCACAGGCGGTAGATCACGTGCTGCCGAATTTTCGATCCCACAATCATTTCCGTCCAAGAAAATCTGCCTCTTGCTCTTGACTTCTTGATCCCATCCCATCGCCAACCGACACCCAATTCCCCCCCAAAAACCTCCCCATCCCTCACAATGGCCAAGACCAAGAAGTCCGGTGACACCCTCGCCTCCCGCCTGGCCCTCGTCATGAAGTCCGGCAAGGGTGAGTTTTTCCACGAAATCCCAGCCCATCGTGTGCATCTCAGATGTTAACATATCTTTAGTTACCATGGGTTCCAAGTCCACCATGAAGACCCTCCGCTCTGGTAAGGCCAAGCTGGTTCTCATCGCCGGTAACTGCCCTCCTCTGCGCAAGTCCGAGCTCGAGTACTACGCCATGCTCGCCAAGGTCCCCGTCCACCACTTCAACGGCAACAACGTACGTTTTCCCCTTTACCAAGTCGACGCTCACTCGAGCCGTCGCAGCTGCCAGCCAGCTCCACTACTCAGAGAAGAAGTTGGCCATGTCAACTTCGGAGAGTGAAGTTGCTCAGCGATGGGATTCCCCGAACGAGGAATCCCGGAGAGCCGAACCGTAGCACTAACATTTTTCTCCTCTGTTCAGATTGAGCTCGGTACTGCTTGCGGTAAGCTCTTCCGCTGCTCTACCATGGCCGTCCTGGATGCCGGTGACTCCGACATCCTCAGCCGTGAGGCCTAAATGTAACGAGTCTGCGTTGCAATCTGAATAGTCACGACTTATGACTCGGGCCGGCTGGCCCTACTCCTCATACTCGCACTGGGCTGAGCGGCTCAACGGGTAAAAACCAAAAGGATCCGGGTCTAATGGCGACCCCTAGAAATAGTCTAGAATGACACAAAATTCACTTTCTCAAAAAGGCACCCACGTGTTCATCTTGTTCATGTTGTATCGTGTATAATCTGGACCAGCTGGAAGACTCCCGTCTATCTTTCTCTTTACCTAAGGTCTTTTCTCCATGCTTCAATATCACACGCACTCGGATTTTACTCGAACCGATGGTGAGTTCTTCGTGGAAATATAATCACTTCGGAGCTGGACACATGTCTTGAAGGTATTCGATGTCCATTTGACTTACATCTTGAGCTTAATCGCGGTGTAATTTTGAGATCATGGACCTTCCTTTATTTAGTTTGTCTCTCATCCTTCGATATTTCTTCTTTTGCTCGTCAGCCCTTCGTCAGTTCTAACTTCAGGGTCTCAAAAGAGTCAAACTTCAAGCCAAAGTAGGTTTGCTCAGCGAAAGTTAAGAAAGCCACGCTAGACCGAATCCGGTTAAGACCCTACATCATCGGCGTGCATTCCAACGCGTCCCCAGATTTATTTCCTGCACCTTTCCCATCCCTCGCCTTCGCCCTCACGCTCCGCTCAGCGATCAATGCCAGGGCAAGATGGCGGACTACTCCTCATGGAAGGTCACTGACCTGAAGGCGGAGCTCAAGAAGCGGGGAATTCCCCAGACTGGACTTCGCCTCAAGCAGCAATTCATCGACAAGCTAGCCGAGGAAGATGCCAAGGTGCAACCTGAGGACGCAGCTGCGCCTGCGGCCCAGCAGGCCTCAGAGACTGACAATCACCAGGAACCCGAACCTGAATCTGCTCCCCAGCCTGAACAGGAAGAGTCCGAGGCAAAGCAGCCCGAAGTCCATGAAGCACCTCTCGCACCAGAGCCAGAAGACCTCGAGCCCGAGACCCGCGCAGCTGATGCGCAGAACGAGAAAAACACTACAGAAGATGCGTCGCACATTGGACCAAGCGCCGTCGCTGTAGAGGCGCCAGCTGAGGAGCAAGTTCCCCGAGAGACCTCTCCGTCTGAGGCGACAGCAACGGTACCAGAGCCCGCCGAGCAAGCTCCTGCGACTGCAGATGAGCCTCTCCAACCAGAACCCGCAATGACCACCGAGGTCACGCCATCTGTTACTCAAACATCAGGAGCAAACACTGGGCTGTCGACCCCACTTCCTGTCGAAGAAGTTTTGGAGGATAAGCGCAAGCGCAAGCGTCGCAGCCAGAGCCCTGTCCCTACACCGGAAGCAATCGCACAGAAGAAAGTCCGATCGCAAGAAGAAAGTCCTCGTGTCATACTCAAAGACGATATTCCTGCTGGCACAGATCTCAAAGATTTCGCTCGTCAAGAGCAGCCATCGGGCGAGACTCCACACGAAGAACCTCCTGCACCTGCCAAACAGGATGCACGGTTCCGAGGTTTGTTTGCTGCAGAGGCTGCGCCTCCTCGCCCACCTTCTCCAATGCAGGATGTTGCCATGCAAGATGCGGCTGTAGAGCCTGCCATTCACCCTGCAACCTGTTCACTCTACATTGATGGACTGATGCGTCCACTACAACCCAACGGACTCCGTAACCACTTGCTCAAGTTGGCATCTACACCCGAGACATCCAGTACTGCCGACTTGATCAAGGAATTTTGGCTTGACCCTATCAAAACGCATTGCTTCGTCCAGTTCAGCAACGTCTCGGCGGCCTCGCGCGCCCGCTCGACCATCCACGGAACTGTTTGGCCAAACGAGCGCAACCGCAAGACTCTCTGGGCAGACTTTGTCCCTGACGACCAGATCCAAGAATGGATCCGTACAGAAGAGGCAGCACGAGGCCGACCTGGACCCGCTGCCCGCTGGGAAATCCAGTACGAAACAAACGATGACGGGGTCACTGCCATTCTCACGGAAGCTGGATCAGGTCCCCGCTCCGGCCCGTCAAAAGCGCGCGATCCTGGCTTCAATAAGACTCCCCCGTCGGGTCCGCGAGGCAGCGTGTCTCAGCCTGATCGCCGTCCTTCTCATGCCCCGCCTGCGCCTCCGTCGCGACCCAGTCAAGGGTTCAAGCCTCTGGACGACCTCTTTGAATCGACCACTACAAAGCCCAAGCTGTACTACCTTCGTGTCCCTCGGGAGGTCGCTGACAAGCGTCTGGACCAATTCGATGAGTTAATTCGCAAGGGTCAATTCCCGCGTCGCGGCGGGGACGAAAGGCGGCGCATCACGTTTGAAGATGAGGACCGTTTCGTGGATTGTGGCCCGGAGTATGGTATGGGAGGACCGGCACGCCGCGGACGAGGCGGACGAGGCGGACGAGGTGGCAGACGTGGCGATGGTCGTCGCCCGTGAATGAGGGATGATTCTTTTATGCACGAAACCATGGAAACACCAATGTATCAAACTGAAGACAATGCCGAGATGTCTCTGTAACGCAACAACCTCTCGATTGCTCCTGTCGAGTCTGTATCATAGTCATGATGTACAATAAGAAATGTAAGAATTTACAATGAAAGCAGTCAAAACATCATACCGACATCCATGGTCCACTACTTCTCTATTGAAGAATAAGCTGCTGTCAGGCAACCGTATAACCCGAATTTCTTGGATCGAACCAGAGAAACGCTGCCAGGCACCGCGTGGCCAAGCCGACAAAAATAGACACGCCTCTCCTAAGCCATCGCCGATCGTGTTTTGGGGCCAACCAACCTTCTCCTTTTCAGGCATCCCCTCAGAAAAAGAGACCGACGTGGCTTAGTGATTTTTTGCAAGAATCAATCGCCTTATGCAGCCACCACAGCCACGGAGCATTGGTGTTCTTTTCATAACTCATCGCAGTCTCCCCTCCCCCGCCGGTCGCATTCCAGTTGACGCAGCGCCAGGAGATCCGCCGGATAAGATAATCGGGGCCAAAAAAGCAGCCCGCCTCCACCTTTCTTCCCCTTTCAAACCCTCTCCACGCTCAACACAAACACCCCTCCACAGAGTCCACACACACACCGGCCAGAATGGGCTGGACTGTGTGTAATACGACCCAGGAACATGCAAAGAGTGCGCTTTCCCCTTGCGATTGATTTCGTGTCTTCTCGTGCCCGATCAGTAGCTGAAGCTAACGCGCGCTCCGGACAGTCGTGGAGGAGGATCTTTGGAATGGCGGCATTACATTTCACGAACTCAGCCTGATCGTGGGCGGCGCCTGCGCCGTATTAGCCTGCCTCATTTCGATGTTCTTGATTATGAACCATGCCACACACTACAGCAAACCGATCGAGCAGCGACAGTAAGTTCTGGTTCTCCTTGTGGAGCGGAGTGAATGCTCCTCCGAATGTCAGCCGCGCGCATTTAGGCAGACGTAGACTGACAGGTTTCGTTTTACCTTGATCGCAGCATAATCCGCATCTTGTTCATGGTCCCCGTCTATTCGATCGTCGCCTGGCTCAGCATCTACTTCTACAACGATTCCGTATACTTCGAGGTCATCGGCAACTGCTACGAAGCCTTCTGTATCGCTGCCTTTTTCTCCCTGATGTGCCACTACATTGCGCCCGATCTACACAGCCAGAAGGACTACTTTCGCGGTATTCAACCCAAGGGCTGGGTGTGGCCGCTGAGCTGGTTCCAGAAGTGGAAGTGCTGTTGTGGACATCGCGGGGCCTGGCGCAACCCGCGCAGCGGCCTGACTTGGTTCAATGTATGTGAAATACACGAGGTCGAGCGTTTGGTCACACGAGCTGGGAACTGATCAGTGGAATTTCTAGATCATCTGGGCGGGTGTCTTTCAATACTGCGTGATACGAGTCTTGATGACCGTCGTCGCAGTTTCCACACAAGCCGCTGGGAGATATTGTGAAGAGTCTCTGAGTCCCGCTTTTGCGCACGTCTGGGTATATTTTGTTTCTCGTGTCCATTGAGTTGGTATATCTGCTAACCGCTTCTTTCGGATTTCCAGACGATCATCATCGAGTCAATCAGCGTCTCAATAGCCATGTACTGCCTGATCCAGTTCTACATTCAAATCCGGAAAGACATCGAAGAACACCAACCTTTCTTGAAAATCCTGTCTATCAAACTGGTCATCTTCCTTTCTTTTTGGCAATCGATCTTGATCAGTCTGCTGGTCTCGCTAGGCGCTATCGGCGAGACGAAGCAACTCGCTATGGCGGACCTCAAATACGGTCTGCCAGAGTTGTTGATCAACATTGAAATGTTTATTTTCTCCATCCTGCATCTATTTGCTTTCTCATGGAAACAGTACGTGCTTAACAACGAAGGCGCGGAAATAACCGACTTTTACGGTAATGGCAAAACGTCATACGAAGGTGGGCGCTTGGGTTTCGGTGCCCTTGGCGACGCAATGAACCCCCTAGATCTGCTTAAGGCCGTTGGCCGCAGCTTTCGCTGGCTGGCAGTCGGCCGCAAGAACCGCATGCAGGACCCCAGCTACCAGCCCCACACCGAGACCATCGGCCTGGAGGCCCCAGAGGCGGGAATCACCAACAACAACACGGCGTATGGGGGTGCAGGCACCGCCATGGCCGGAGGTCGGACGGGCCGTTACGCCAGCGACGAAGAGGGCCAAGTCCTGCTCTCCCACGCCCAATCAAACCCGTCGACCACGCACGTCGATGCCTCGCCGTGGGAAGACGACAGTGACGACTATCTACAAGGGCAGCAGCAGTCTGGTCGCTTCTATGGACACCAAAACGCTTCGCCGTACGATGCTATCGAGCACCAAAATACCGCGTATCCCCCCCGCGAGCAAGGGGCGCATCCATATCCCGCCGACGGTCCTCTGAGGGAGCAAGCTCCAATGCCAATGCCCGATCCATATCAACCTCCGCCACCATATCCCGAGGGTTATCGCCATCCATGATTTCCAATTGTGATGTGTTTGGTATGATATCTAAGCTCGTTTTCTTTCTGCGTTCGCAGCAGCGTGTTATGATCGGGATGGCTGGTCTCCTCTTCCCTATTGATGGTACCCATGAGCAGCAGCTGGCCGGGTATAGTTCGGCCCCGGATTTTCTTTTTCTTTCTATCTCCACACGTTGTCCCCTATTCTTCTTTTCTGTCCCGTGTCTGGATTTGAATACCCCATTTTTTCCCCTTCTCTTTCTCACTGGCATGTCCCTTTCTTGGCCCTGCTCATGTCGTGTCACTTAGTCATTCCGATGCTTTGCATCTACTTAAGCATAAATCGGTGCTTATTGTATACTAACCTTCTTCATGAATATTGGAGCTTTCCATGTGGAAGATTATATGTTTACGTGTACTACGTACTGGCAGTAGTCTAACCGTACAAATAGTTGGAAGTAGAATGTCTTGAAAGTCGTTACCTCGTCTAGTATTTCTCGTTGCAATAAGCCATGCAGTCAACATGCCTAACCTGGCCCCGAGCGCCCTATTATCGCATCAAGAATACATGCCTCCCATCTCCCCACCCGTAGAAATACCATGAGCAAAGAGTTCCTCCTCGAAGCTCCGCGCCGCGAGACCTGATTGCTTGCGCGAGCTTGCCGTATGGCGCGCGGACTGCACGACGGCCGACTTCCGGCCCAGCTCGCGCATGGCCTTGACGCTTTCGCCCAGTTGGCCGAGCAGGGTGACCAGCATGACATCGTTGCTTTGGGAGAGCACTTCGGTGGAGAAGGAGCTTTGTTCGTGAGGGGAGAGGATGGAGAGGTGCGAGATCAGGGAGTTGATGTTGCGGAGGATGGGGTGGGATAGCCTCGGGCTGCTGGGGTCGTCGTTTGCTGCTGCTGCTGAGTCTGTGGCGGCGATGCTGGCGACGTAGGATTTGATGAGTGAGATGCGGGATTCGAGGGTGCGGACAGCGTTGAGGCGGGTATTTAGGTTTGCGATAACTTGAAAGAAGGGTTAGATGCGAGATCATCAGCATGGGGCATGTCGACATACGCTCTTCTTCTTCTTGGGTTAGCTCGGCTTTCGAGCTCTTCTTTTGCTTGTCTGTTGATTTCTGGTCTGTCGCAGCGCGGGTACTCTGACTGGGGATTTCGTTTCGGGAAGCAGTTCCGGCAGTTTGCGCAATTGTGTCGACTCCGATCATTTCAGCTTCCTCCGTCTCCACGGAATATGGTAGCTCGCGGAAGCGGATGTTGAGTTTTGGCTCCTCGCCATCGATTTGCATGTCCTTTGTCGCATCGGAGGCATTTTCTCCTTCGAGCACAGTCTCATAGATAGTCAAGGGGAGCTTTGCGCCGTGTGTTTTCGATTGGATCTGTGAGGGGTGGAAAGCGAGGAAGACAGCTGACTCGTTGTGGTCTTGGAGGATATGTTTGTGGAGAGGGAGGTGGGAGGCGTCGGGACCAGATGGAGGTGAAGTTGACCACCATCCTACAAGGTCCAGTGCGGGATCTTTGTGGACATCTTTGACTGTGATACTGTCAGTATACTGAGGTCGCCCAGCGGTAAACCTTGTACGTACACTGCTTCAGTCGCTCCTCGAACCATGTGGAGGGCAAGAGGACCTCTCCGTCCTCTCCCACGGTGACCGGGCATTCAAATACGTGCTCTAGAGTGATCTCTCGCCCATTCTGTTGGCCCAGCAGAGCCCCAATGATCGGACCTTGCTGTTGTCGTGCTGCATGGCGGGTGATGTGGTCGGAGATGGTAAGAAGCACCAACGGGTGAAGCTGAATATGAAGACCCGAGTCCGAAGACTTTGAGGAAACGAGGGACTGTCCAGGATCCATGCTGTAGTCCCTCTGTCTCGTGAGTGTTGAAGGTGTGCGGAGTTGAAGAGGGTAGGTGATGCGGTCATGTTTGGTCTGTTTGGGCGGAAGCGGAGGGCTGCCTCAGGCGGCGCTGATAGCTTAAGCTTTGGCTTCATTGCCCGAGCTTTCTCCCCGCCTGGTGACTTCCTCGCAGCTTTGATAACTGTCCAAGTGCTAGCTCGACTCCCCGCCGCCATGGCTATCCCTTCTACCTTCGATGCGGTCAAGGCGCATCTTGCCACGGTTCAAGAGGATCCCTCTACGCCTCTTGACACCTCCCTTATCGCCCGGCTGAAGCTACAGCTCATTGATAGCACTGATCCCGTCGTACCCGCCACGCTCCTATCTCAGATCTCAGTCCTTTTACCCGTCCTTCAAGAGGATCCTACGCCACTCACTACTCTGACCGAAGCCGCTTGTGCGTCTTTTAGCTTCACGGATATTCGCTCCGTCGAACCGACTATCAATCTCACCGCCGGCTTCAAGGCTCCGTCAGAACCGATCAACCTTCTTGCGCTTTCGCTACTGGCCAAAGCGGGAAATTCGTCTAGTGATGCCGCGATAGTCGCTGGAGACTCGGAACTGGTCGCCGCCTTGGTCGAATTGTGGCTTTCAACACCATCGACAGCGGTTGCACAGGCTGCGCTAGATGCGCTCTGGGCTCTACTACAGGTAGACTCGGCCAGTCCTCTTGAACAAGGAGAATATGAGTATACCAACGATGACGGACGGGCAGGCCAAGGCCTGATGTGGAGGAGGGTGTTCACAGACAAGGATGTCTATGGGCTGCTGTTCGGGCTATGTAGTCTGAGCAGTGACGCGCCAGGAGATTTGTCCACGCGTGAGCGGACTGTCGCACAGGGAAGGCTAATGGGCCTCTTGGTGAAGGCTGGTCACTTACGCTGGGACATTATCTCGAAATCTCAGATCCCCGACGTGGAGGCAAAGTACCAAAGTACAAGTATTCTTCACTTTGCAGCAAGTCAGATGGTTGACTCCAGCGACGTGTTGATGCATATGACCCTCTTGGGTTTCTTTCGAGACTTGCTCGATATTGATGCCCCCGGTCTCGTGGCTCGCGGCTCCGTACAGTCAGCTTCGACTTTCTCTTCCCCTGCATTGGATTTCTTGATCGCACAGAACCTGCACTCAAAAGTATTGGAGTACTACCTTGACGAGTCAAGGCTTGATCCAGTGGATCTGATCTATCTTTCTGGCCCAGTCATGGCCTACTTGTCAAAGTATGCAGAGTCATACCCCAACCATCTTCTTACGAACACCTCAACTCTCCTAGACGGGATCATCGCACGTATCAATCGGGCCCTTGCAATTCCCTCCACGCAATGGGCGCACGGTGAAGTTCCGACGGGACACCTGGCCGTCCTGGCCTCCCTGCCTCGAGTGCTGCTCATCGAAGCCGGAAAGCACGGTTCGAACCCACTGCTGAACGTTCCAACCAGCCCCCCGAATGGGGAGGCGTTGGATGTCCTCGGAAGAATCTTCCATGGACCAGCGCGAACCGAGATGCACGATGCAATGAATCTCAACACATCAGGTCAGACCCCGACTGACTGGCACCATGAAGCCGCTGCTGCCCGCATGCTGTACTTCATGTACCTTAATAACAACCCTGGATTTTGGACGGACGTTGTTGCCGCAGCCGATATTTTGGTCATGAAAGATGTTGCTCTGTCTGCGATCGCGTTCATGAAGGCCCTCGTCTTGGCTAACTGGCAACCGCTGCCGCCAGCATCGCATGTCGCTCATCCATCGTCTCGATTTCAACTGCCCTCCGAGGAAAGCCTCGGACAACTATCGCCCGCCTCAAGCGGGCTGCTTCCTTTGTCTGGCCCGTGGGCAGTCCTTACTCCTCCCGCTCTGACCACCCTACTGCCCTATCTTTTCAAGCCCCCACGTTCATATGCTGAGTTTGTGGGAGGCGGCGCTGGTGACTCTCAACATGCTGTTTGGAAGGTAGCTACAGCGAAACACGAAGTTCTCGTTGCCTTGTACAACCGCCTCAGAGACAGCGGTGGACAAATGGAAGGCTTCGAGGACATCTTGCGAACCCTACGACAACGCGTCATTGAGGGTCCCGTGGGTCCTGTCCAGACTGCGACTGCACAAGTGGAAGCTGTCGGTCTGTGATGAAACTTATGAAATTGAACTAAAATAACCGAGCGTATCTTTATATTATGTGCATTTAGAAGCCCAACTCCCAGCCACTATTCTAGGTATCATACTATTGTACTTCGTAGAGTATACTGCAAGAACCCGTTGATCTGCATATCTTATCTTAGCGCGGGGAATGCCAGAGTAGGGCAGAATAATGCCCTAACTCCGCGATCAGGCGGGCAGGCGGTGAGACCAAGAGCGGTATTTTTCTGGTCCCGACTCATAGCTTGCCCTCTCGCAGCATTCAACTTATCATGGCGCTGTGACCCTGAGACGATATCCGATAAGTACAGTCACATTTTTGCGCGCATATTTGTACCGGCCATGTCGCGTTTTGGAGCAAAAAAGGGCAATCGCGCGCCCGGCGCCGAATTCACTTGGGATGCGGACCCCGGGGGTGTGCCAGACACTGCTCCTACTCCGTTATATCCAGTACAGTCACACCTTCCTCCATGAGCTTCGGGTCGACACTTTACTGCTTTCTTCGACTTTTGCGACCTCTTCTTTACCCTGGCTTCTGACTAAAGTCTATCATGCAGGCATACGTCGTCCCGTTTGCGCGCAAGCTCTCCGAGAAAGAGCAGAGCGAAGTGAACTACTACCGGCACCTCCGCGAGCGGTTCCACGAGGGGCCTTACTACTCTGTCCTCGATACCTCTTCTTCTTCGGCCAAAAAGGGTAGCGCAGCGCGCGCCAACTTTGATCCATTCCATGGCATGCCGTCTTGGTCCGGCCGATACCAGAAGAAACAACGAACAATTCCTAAGATTGCAAATATCGGTCGAGAGTATGGTATGTACTTGGAACATTCCGCTTCTCGTTCTCTCTACCAGGAGCATAACTGATTGCCTCCTCACATAGAAACACGGTACTTCCCCCGCGAGCTCTGGCAGATCATCATGCCTCACTTCCGACCCAACGCTTCTATCGACGGCTACCACGCCCAGACTGCAGTGGCCGGAATGAAGCGTGGCTTTGAAGATGAAGAAGATGAAGAGGACGACTCTGCAAAGCGGCGCGCCACTGGGGCTGATGAAGATGATGGGGAAGGGGACGTCGACGAGGGCGAATTGCTGGAAGGCGACGAAGAGGCCGAGGAAGAGATTGTGGATGACGATTTCGAAGATGACGAAGACGATATGGGCGGCGATTACAACGCGGAACAATACTTCGATGCTGGTGACGACGAATTCGGCGACGATGGCTTTGGCGATGGTGGAGGCGGCGGCGACGAGGACACCTACTGAGGCGCGAACTCGAGATACCCTTTCCCTAAAACTTTCTGTTCTATATTTTCTCGTGTCTCTTTATTTGTGATGCGAACCTTGAGCGTTTCGATCTCGTGGGTTGACATGTCAATCTGGTGTGATCTGCATTATGTAGCCTCATGGCTGCTCAGGCGTTGCTTGTTTATTCCAAATGGGTTCACTTTCAATTCGAAAGCCCAGCGGCTATCGAATAAACGTTGCTTTGCCTTTAAAAATGCCCTTAAAGATTCAAGTGACCTAGTACAGTATCGATTGTCCTCATGTACGTCGGAAGCTCTCGTGTTTCAAAGAGGAAGTTCTCTACCTGGTAACTGATCTGAACGACTGTTCAGCTGTGGCCGTGTCTCTCTCATCCTACGCTTCTAAAGCGGGACCTGGTCTGAGTCCGGTGGATGACGTCAGCCAGCGAGATCGGCCACCCCGCGGCCAAATTTGGAGATCTTTGAGCTACAGAGGGGCCCGCAACCAGAGTGTCCATAACGCCTCATTCCAGCATGAGTACTCGGAGTCCCGACCCTGCACGGTCGGCACTTATCCTATATGGCACCGAAACTGGTAATGCGCAGGAAGTGGCCGAGGAATTGGGCGCATTGACAGAACGGCTTCGGTTCGCGACACATGTTGCCGAGCTGAACCAGTCAAAGCCCGTGAGTACAGTTGAACCGGGATCGTGGTGGCTATTCAAGCCGCTTAAGGAATATAATATCGCTAATTCAATTCTTTTGGAATTTCAGGATATCCTGCTCTCCTTTACGCTGATCATCTTCGTGGTGTCGACAACCGGTCAAGGCGACCTACCAGTCAATGCACGGACGTTCTGGAAATCGCTGCTGCTCAAAAAACTCCCGCCGACATACTTGAACGGTGTCAACTTTGCAGTATTTGGCTTAGGTGATAGTTCATATCCAAAGTATGTTTTTCCGTGATCACAACGGCCTTTGGACTCAAAGAAGAACGGAGGCTCATAATCTTTAGGTTCAACTGGGCAGCTCGGAAGCTCTATAAGCGATTGCTTCAACTGGGAGCAAATGATATTTATCCAACTGGTGAAGCGGACCAGCAACATCCTGAAGGGTTAGCGTTCACGATCAACTGCTCCCCTACGATTGAATTCGGCCTCACAAATTGTGTTACTCTAGGCTCGAAGGCACGTTTATACCATGGATGACAGGCTTCCGAAAGCACTTGATGGACAGGCACCCGCTTCCTCCCGGTCAACATCCTATTCCAGATGACGATCAGCTACCACCGAAATGGATCCTACAATCAAAGAGCGACACAGACCCTGCCGCAGGTGCTGGACCACGGCCACCAGAAAGTGAT
Source organism: Penicillium simplicissimum (assembly GCA_024706585.1). Classification (NCBI taxonomy): domain Eukaryota; kingdom Fungi; phylum Ascomycota; class Eurotiomycetes; order Eurotiales; family Aspergillaceae; genus Penicillium; species Penicillium simplicissimum. The sequence goes on from JAMZTW010000014.1 coordinate 866,428, forward strand.
CTCGCCCGGATGGACGAATATCCTGGCTTGACACATCTAGACTATGATCTACGTCCTTTTCCCGACACCTTGACGGCAACACTGACCGAGAATCGACGTGTCACTCCACAGAAACATTGGCAGGACGTGCGTCGAATCTCCTTGACCGTACCGGAATCTGTTCCATACGTACCCGGTGACATGATTGCCATTACCCCGAAAACCTCGCCGAAAGATGTCCAAACGTTTATCGATCTCATGGGATGGAATGAACAAGCAGATAAACCAATCGCTCTTGTCCCTACAGGAGATGTCCTTGGACCATCACCAATCCCGGGACTGGACGCATATCCCAACCTGACCTTGCGCTCCCTCCTTATTGATTATTTCGACATCAAAGCCATTCCCCGTCGATCCTTCTTTTCCAATATCGCACATTACACCGATGATACTATGCATAAAGAACGGCTACTAGAGTTTACCAATCCCGAATATCTTGACGAGCTGTGGGATTACACGACTCGGCCACGACGCAGTATCCTCGAGGTACTGCACGAGTTTGACTCAGTCAAGATTCCCTGGCAGCATGCGGCGTCCGTTCTTCCTGTAATCCGCGCACGGCAATTCAGCATTGCCAGCGGCGGAGAGCGCAAGCGCACTGCGGATGGCAAGACACAGTTTGAGCTTCTCATCGCCATTGTCAAGTACCAGACTGTTATCAAAAGAATCCGCGAAGGCGTTTGCACCAAGTACCTCGCCACACTTCGACCCGGAAGTACCCTTCGCGTGCAACTGCAGCCTGGCGGACTCAATTCATCCGTCCAACAATTGACTTCTTCGACGGTTCTCATTGGACCAGGCACTGGAATCGCACCACTTCGGTCGATGCTGTGGGAAAAAGCAGCGCTGGTCCAAGCATTCCGCGAGCAAAACCCCGGCCTCGAGCCCCCAATTGGCCCCACCGTCTTGCTTTATGGTGGTCGCAATCGGGCTTCTGATTTCTTCTTCGAGGAAGAGTGGGAGCATCTTAGTAAACTTATCCCACTACAGGTGCTCACCGCGTTCTCGCGCGACCAGCAACAAAAGATCTACGTGCAGGATACGGTTCGGCAAAACTTCGCACTTTTCTTCCGTCTTCTACATGACATGCAAGGCTCAGTGTATATCTGTGGCTCATCTGGGAAAATGCCACAGGCTGTACGGGAGGCGCTCATTGAGGCATTTGCGTTGGGAGGAATGCCGAATAACGGCCAGCCATATACCCGAGCACAGGCAGAGGAGTATCTGATTGGCATGGAGAAGAGTGGGCGATATAAGCAGGAGACGTGGTAGATTTGAACTATATACGGCATTCGATTTGAATGTCTTTGTCCATATGGCAGGTGTCTCGATGAAAATAGATTCTAGATTCCAGATCGGCTGGCACATGAAACAGTTGCATGTGCTCTCTTCCCCTCGATGGTCCGTACTCCATAGTATATCGCTCAAGTGAAAGACACACTGAGGGCCATACATCCTAATTATCACCATTGTTGATTTTTTTTCCCAATTGAAGCAATAAATAATCGACCATCTCAAAGTTCCGTTCGACCTCTCCCATCCCCCACCGTTCCTCCCAACGACCGTAGGCTGTATGTGGGCAATGTGCTTAACCTCGGCTGGGGCGGTGGTGGCAGGAGGGCTATACTCGGGCCGCGTCGGCGTTTTCGAGGTCTTGGCACTCCGTCACCGCAGTCGACCCTTTCACTCACTCCGAACTTCTCCAACTGCAACCCCGGGCTCTTTCTTCCACCATTACCCCGGAATTGGACTCTGTTGTCTTGTTCTACGTCTTCGAGGAAGTTCATCATGGCTAGCGGCTTGCGGATTTTGGTCCCCGTCAAGCGGGTGATCGACTATGCGGTTAGTATCGTGTGCCCTACACACTGTGTGCGACGTGCGGGCGACCGGGGATCGGAGACTTGCAGGAGCGCGACTGGAACAAATCAATTTGCTTCTCAATTGTGAGAAAACATTCTCGGTGCAATGCTGACACAATATGTCTTGTTCGTCATAGATCAAACCCCGCATCAACAAGGCGCAAACCGGCGTCGAGACCGCCGGTGTCAAGCATTCCCTGAACCCTTTCGACGAGCTCTCAATTGAGGAGGCCGTGCGGTTGCGCGAGCGCAAGGGTCCCCTCAAGGTCGAAAACATCCTGGCCCTGTCCGCCGGTGGCCCCAAGACGCCCGATGTCCTGCGCACCGCCATGGCCATGGGCGCCGACCGGGCTTTCCACATTGATGTCCCCGACTCAGCAGACGGTGGGCCCGAGCCGCTGACCATCGCCAAGTTGTTGAAGGGCGTCGTTGAGAAGGAGAACATTAACCTCGTGCTTCTGGGTAAGCAGGCGATTGATGGTGACCAGGGCCAGACCGGCCAGATGCTGGCTGGTCTGCTGGGCTGGCCGCAGGCTACTCAGGCTAGCAAGGTCGAGGTCAAGGACGAGGCTGGTACTGTCGAAATCACTCACGAGGTGGACGGTGGTGTTGAGACTCTCCGCGCCAAGCTCCCCTTGGTTATTACTACCGATCTGCGGTTGAACGAGCCCCGCTACGCGAGCTTGCCCAACATCATGAAGGCGAAGAAGAAGCCTCTGGAGAAGAAGACTCTGGCCGACTTTGGTGTTGAGGACACCCGGCGGTTGAAGACTCTCAAGGTTACTGGTACGTGGGAACCATCCCTGTTGACCTCAATACGGACATCTGCTAAACGTATTTCCCTTTCACAGAGCCCCCAGCCCGCACTGGTGGCGGCAAGGTCGAGGATGTGGATGGCCTTGTCTCCAAGCTGAAGGAGCTTGGTGCGCTTTAAGTTGTGTTTTATTCCTGTCCCATGTGTTTCTATACCAACGAACGATCCAGCTAGACTTGGATTTTGTTTTATTTCAACACTCCACTGATGTCTTCTCATGACCATATTGGCTGGCGTGACATATCTCTGCATTTGGGTTGTCCCTTCGAAAAGAATTTAAAGAGTTTCCAGAAGCATGCTCTAGAAGGGAGAATGACTCTTCTCCACCTGATCAAAACATTTCCCCGGGTTCCTGAGGCGACTAATAAATTATCCTGTAGGATTCACATTAGACTGCAGGTTGGCCCCAAGATGATGGCTAAATAAGGTTGCTCAACAGTTGTAAATGAACAAAGACCGTTGCCCCAAAGGGGGTAGGCCAGCCGATTCTGCACGATCATCGCTCGTACTCCAGGGCCATTCTCCTGTGCGTCTCTGAAGCACATCAATCCTGGACACAGTCTATCTATGGGGTCCTCAGTGTACAAAGCCGCACGTGAAACACCCTACGGAGGTGATTTTAACCTTCCCTGGACGGAGTCCACCTGCATTCACTGAATTGACGCGGATGCCATAGCCGTTTGGTGATCCTCACATATAGACTGTTTTAGCCTCTTATTGATTTTTGATGGAACACTCGTACCGGACTGCTGAGAAGAGAAGGTGCGATGAGGAGTTCGCTCTATCTTGCTCTTTTCGTCGGGTCTCCAACGACAAGGGGAGCTGTGGCGAGTCCTCAATCTGCTTCACGGCAACGCTTCAGCCGCAGTGCGGGGTTCACATGGGGCTTGTGGCGCCTTGAAGGGCCTAGGGAGCTGTAATTTCGAGGGCCTCGAGTCCTTATAGTGCTGATCATCCCCAGCCTCAACGATACTGTACGGTGGTACTGAGAGATGATCGATAATTGTGCGTGGCGTGGCACTGAAGCGTGCACCAACGAAGCTCATCTCAGATTCTCAGGGCAACCATTCCGCATGACAAATGAAGCCTACATCCTTGTTCGTAGTGAAGTCAAAGACTTCTCGAAGGATCTGCATAAAATTTGGCAATTGATTACCTCTGTTTCGATTTGATGAGATCTCAAGGCTCATCATGTCGATCTGGCGGGATTGATAAGAGATTTGCCATTGCTGAATGGTATTCCCCGCTGAATCTAGATCTTCTTCAAATTCGTGCCTTGGCCAGTATAAGCCCATCGGACCTGACAAAGACATCGCCTCGACCACCGGAGTGGTGTGGAAAGCTTTGTCAACATTTTGATTACATATAACTAACTATAGTAACGTAATCCACGGCCATCTCGGCCACACGGCCAACTCGGCCACCTCCCCCCATTAAGAATTTTCAAATCAAGATAATTCAACCAAAACAATATTAATTCGTCTCAAATTAGCGCTTATTACATCGGTTAATCTTATGACCTATCTGCCCACACCCGCTACATGTTGGCGGAGCCCTTTTGCGTGGTAAATCTGCCTGATTCGCTGATTCGCCTGCCTCATGCGATACCACCTGGCTATCTTCGACTGGCTGCTCTGGCTGCTGAGCTAGCTGTAGGCCCTCTGCGATAGTTAGGCCTCCTTCGTGAGCTATCTGCCGATTCGAGCGTGTACGTTTCTGGCGTTTCTTCTCATTCGCGCGGCGAAGGCTAGCGTTCTCCTGGGATAGTAATGTAGCGCTATGCATCGCGAGATAGGCACTCTTGATAATTTGATCCACAGCAGTTTTTGAGGGCGACAGGGGGCTATTTAACCGCTATTTTAATAGATCTTTGAGTCGTTTAGCCTACCTTTGTAGCTGAATCACTGTCTTAGGCGTCTTTGGTGTGAATTGGCTAGATCTACTGCTTAGCCGGCTACCTGGTGGCGTTGGCGTGTTGAGCGATATATTTAGCTTAGCTAGCACACGCTCTGGATCAAACGGTGTGATACCAGTAGTAGCGAAGCTAGTCTGGATAGTCTACGGCTTAAAGGCCTCGATACGCGCCCGAGGATATTCTGCGAGGAAGTCGAGCTTATCGATGTGGTTGTAGCTATTACGGGCTAGATCGCTAACGAAGCGACCGTAAGCACGCTTTAGCGGCGCGAAGCAGCCAACATCTAGCGGTTGGAGTAGATGCGAAGAATGCGCTAGTATACAAAGCGATATAATATTATTATCCGCGCAGATCTTATCGAACTATGGTGTAAGATGGCTACCGTGGCCATCAAGAATCAGTAGCCGATATCGACCTCGTACGCGCGAATTTATATGTGGGATAAAGTGCTTTTGTAGCCAGCGAAGGCCTATCTCATCGGTAGTCTAGCCATTATTCGAGACCTCGATTCGCCAATCGCTAGGTAGGTTTAATTCAAACCAGCCAGAGATATAGACCTTCCCTGCGAATATCACGCATGGCGGTAGCGAGTAGCCATCAGCACAGACAGCTTCGATAGCAGTAACCCATTCGCGGTTTCCTGGCTGTAGGATAGAGCGGCGACCGTAGTATTCAGCTCGAGTAACTACCTTTTGCGCAGAGATAAGGCCCATCGCGAATCCAGTCTCATCGAAGTTATAGATATCCTCCGCTAGGATACCATTCTCCTCTACTACACGCTTAACGCTATCAAACCAGGCGCGAATCGACCGAGGGTCTTCGTTTTGGGCACGTTGGTAATCGTAGCGTCTCGAATAGCGCGATTGGAGCTCGTCGCGGCGTTCCACGAAGGATGATACCCAATTCACGCCTACTGTAGGCGCTGGCGATTCACCGCGTGTAGCGAGTAGTATATCAGCCATCTCTCGAATAGCAGAAGCCCTAGGTGCTGCACCACGCGAATCCATAGAGAGTATCCACTTAGAAAGTGAATCTTCTTCTAACTGTGTCAATTTATGGCTATGCCAGCGCTTCTCGACGCGTGAAGCCATCCCGGTGGCGCGGTCCTGTAGAGTAGTCTTCGGTACATCGTATAGCTGCGCTGCGGCGCGTAGCGATTTGACTTGGCCCTTTTCATAGGCCTGGAGGGCTAGTAGGATCCTGCCCTCCTGCTCGGTAGCTTTCTGACGAGATTCAGAGCGGTTGGGTGGCATAGTGGATAGTTGAATTAGGTGGGTTGGTGGAGACGCGTGATTTCTGGTGGGGTGGCCGAGTTGGCCGTGTGGCCGAGATGGCCGTGGATTACGTTAGTGGAGTGGACAAGGGTGGGGCATTGTGATCTATCGCCGACAGGAAATGCGGAACAACGCCATTATTGAGCTCAGCCTCCGCGGCTTGAGTTGGGACTATTGAAGGCAGAGCGACAGCGGTAACCTTGTAGAGCATCAATAACGCACACAAACCATTGTGCGGATTTGGAATCGCCAGAAAATACCCACGATTATTGCTACTGTCGAGTATCGAGGCGATTGTCGAGTTCCTCGGCGGTGGCCCACCGTCGCACAAGTGCCGATCAACCGACGAGTCGATGATGACGTCCGCGCGTTCCATAGGCTCATAGCATCCATGATTTCCATGGTGCCAGGGTTCGGCGCTGGGCGCTGCGTTGGCCTGCACAAGTAGGGCCTGGTTGTTAGCCACGGCGCCACTCGGCCTCTGATGCCTCTCGAATTGGCAGACTCCCGCCTTCCGTCTGACCCGATGGGTCTCGCTGGTGTCATAGGCCCTGGTCATCCGGCGTGTCAATTATTCCTGTGAACTCATAAGTAGTCGTCCGGCCCTGGTGCCTGTTGCTTTCCGGATCTGTGACCATTTTTCCTTTTTTCCCCAACACTCACCACGCCTGCGGGGATCCTGTACATAATCCTGCGATAATCGAGATTCTCAGATCCCCAGAGTTGCGCCCGTCATCCACTCTTGTGGTAAGCCTTTACCCTTCCGGTGTTTTGGTCGCATTCCACCTCCTCCGGCCGTTGGATCGCCACGGGCCACCAGCATTCGTCTGGCAGTAGAGAAGAGCTGCTACCCAGGGGTTCGGGCATCAACAGCTGCGGTCGTCCTCTGTCCCACGATTTGAGGCTTACTGACACCTATTTTCAGTTATAATCCGCTCCATAACTGCTGGGACAAGCGTGAACTGATCTGTCGCATTCCTCCCCGCACGCATTCTCTAGTGGCGAAGCTGCAGATCCCGCCGGATTCCTCTTCATCCAAAAACATTCCTATCCAATCGCTGGGACGATTCCGGATCCTATTGAGAAGCATTCTCCGGTTCCATGATTGCTGTTCGCAGCAAAATTTCCGCGTGTCCAGATAGCGTGCCGCTTATAGATTGCGCCTAGCTCGTGAAGCCATCTGATCAATATTCCCACCACTTCCCCCTTTCAGCTCCAGCCATGTCTACATGGGAAAAGACAAAGCGCTACTCGAAGAAGGGCTTCGACAAAGCATGGAATACGGTCGACAAATTGGGCGCTCCCGTCAATCGCCTGTCCAACAAACTTGGCGCCGAGGCCTTTTGGCCTATGTCAATCGATAAAGAAAGCGACAAAGCCGCCCGGATTTTGCGCAGTTTCTGCAAAGATGGCTTCTACGCCCCCGAGTCCGAAGAGAAGACCGATGCGGATGGCAAAATCAATCGGCCCAAGGGAAAGCAGAGGGTGATTAAGAAGATCCCCTCCAAGGTCATTAAAAACGCCAAGGGTCTCGCTATTTTCACCACGATGAGGACTGGTCTCTGGATAAGTGGCTCTGGAGGTAGTGGTGTGCTGCTGGCTCGTATCAAGGAGACTGGGGAATGGAGTCCACCTTCTGGTATCATGCTTCACACTGCGGGTATTGGGTTCCTGGCTGGCGTCGACATTTACGACTGCGTCGTGGTTATCAACACATACGAGGCCCTTGAGGCATTCAAGAAAGTGCGCTGCACACTTGGTGGCGAGGTCAGCGCCGCTGCTGGCCCCGTGGGAATGGGTGGGGTGCTCGACTCTGAAGTTCACAAACGTCAATCGCCGATCTGGACATATATGAAGAGTAAGGGTCTATATGCCGGTGTGGCAGTAGACGGCACAATCATCATTGAACGAACTGACGAGAATGAGAAATTCTACGGTGAGCGGATCTCTGTGACCGACATTCTGGCAGGGAAAGCGCGCCATCCACCAGATTCAATCAAAACGCTCCTTCAAACCGTCAAAGCAGCGCAAGGCGACGTGGATGTCGACGAGAGCCTGGTCCCACCCCCGGGCGAGACACCCGGGGACCTAGATCTCACAGCGAATGATCGCCACTTTGGTGTACCAGATGCAGACGACCCGGACCCATATGGAGTAAAAGCATTGGAGGCTGAGGGCATGCTCATCCGGGAGGCCGGGTCGAAGGTGAGGCCAAGTCCTGATGCTTTTGAATTCCGGCCCAACCCGAGCAGCCCGGTGTATGCGACGTTCTCCCGGCGCAGCCTCGATAGCTCACCGCGGAATAGCTGGCGGGCCAGCGTACAGAGCTACACAAGTGTTGATCGAGGCACACAAACAGAGGACGTCCCGCTAACTGCGCCCACGTCAGTAAGCCGAGCGTCCTCGTTGAGCGCGAAGGAGTCCGCAAGTGGACCGTCTGCGAACCCGTGGGAGGAGGATGAAAAGGAGGGATGGGATACGGTACCTATCCATGGTGGCGAGGAGAAAGTGAAGGACTCTGAGGATGTGGATGGACATGCCGAAACTAGCAAAACCCATGCTATCGATTACGATGACGACTTCGAGGTACACGAGGTCTCCAGCGCGACTATCACCAGACAGGAAAGCCCGAAGGAGGAGCAGGCCGACACCGTCGAGTCACGACGCATGTCGCCCACATTCACAAGGGCGAAACTAGTTACCATCAACAAGCGCCCAAACCCTCCGCCTTTGCCACCGCGTCATCCCCGACACACCTGGGGCTCCGGCTCCAGTCGCGAATCAACATCTCCAACCGCACTGTCGTACACTAGCCGAAGTACCGAGCAGACCGAGACTGCTCCCGAGGCGACGGAGCCCATCGAAAAACCGGCCGACTCCGGCGCACTCCCGTCGAACGTCAAGACGCTTCAGACTAGCACTGCCGTTCCCGCTGTTTTCGATGAGAGCGACTTTGACGAGTCAGACACGGAACTGCCTGCCGATAAGGACGAGTTCCTCTCTGCTCGTGGTGACGAGGAGGATGATAGCGAGCAACAAACGATCGCCGAAGGCCTTTCTGCCCCGAAGACAGAGGAGCCAAAGACGGAGGCTCCGAAGATCGATGTTACGACAGAAAAGAAAGAATTTGATGGCCCCGAGGACGTTCTGAGCGAACTTGAGAAAAGGTTCCCTTCACCTGAGATCGAGGCCGAGTCACAAGCCGAGAAGGTGGACATCAGCAAGTCATCGACCACTGACAAGTCTGGATCGTTGGAGGGCGACGAAGAGTCGGATGACACGATCGGAACTCCGGCCGAACAGAAAGTTCACTCGCCCGATATCAGTCCTACAACCAAAGCATAATTGGGTCTTTACTTGACCCTAGGATGTTCTGGTGTGTTATTTGGTGCTGTCATCCTCTGTTTTCTCTCTGTACCTATTCTACGATACCTCGTCTATATGTCTTTTGCTAGCTTCGGAGTTGGAGGTATCATGGTTCCCATTTGGTTGGCTGTTCTTTTGGATGGCATCTCGCACCTTGGAAAGGGAGCGTGTTTGGGGTGGGGTGGGTTCGTCGGGTTCGTCGGGTTCATCGGTGCACTTCTAGCGTGTCTGCATATGGGCAGGGGGATAGTCTTTCTGGATAAGTCCATCTAAGTTATTCAAGATTCACACTTCCTATTTTGCGACTAGGTCCCAGTACTCTATCTCTATGTTTTGCGTTCATGGCGGTTGCCTCTGAATTTGTTCGTATACTTGACTTACGTAGGACCTGGCCCCGTAAACCATGTGCGTGCAATATTGCCAGGGATCGAAACGTGGAAATAAGGTTAAACACAAAAGCTTTGCTATACAAGCCGAAGCCGATTCCAACGGTCTGAATAGAGGCACTGCTCGAGAGAAATACATTCCAATTTCAGCAGTACGCTCTAGCGAGCCGTTGCCTAGGTATTTTTGTGCTTTATCTGACATATTGCACTTCTAAAATAGCGAACGACTGATAGACGGTTGGTGTCGACCTTACTACAGGCGAGGCGGCGATTGCTGAAGATACCTATTCTTTGGACAATCCTAAAACCGATGAAGATTGTTGCGACCGACTCTCGGCCGAGGTCTTGTTCTTCTGCAGACTCGATGCAGATGCTCCCTCCCGCTGCAGATGCCCTTTTCCTTCTTGCTTGCAGGACTCCGATCAGTGGATTCCTGCCGATAGACTGTTCTTCCCTCTATAAGAGGCTGTTCTCTGCGAGATAGACTTTCTCTTCCTCAGAGATTCTTCCCCAGAGAAATTTGACTTGGTTGTTTTCCCTCACCAAAGGGTTTTGTCCCTATGCGTAGCTGCTGGGCCTGACCTGGCCCCGACTTTCTCAAAAACAAGCGCAATCTCGAATCCATATGAATTGATAAGGTAGACCTTTGGTGCTTGGCCCTCAGTGGCGTCCCAGATGGATAACTCTCTTGGCAGAGTGGAGTGCAGAACTGCATCCTAGGGAGCAAAGTGATTGTTCCTCGGGGCTTGATAATTTGTATCAGGAGCTCAGGCATGGCCGTGTTCCCGGAGACAGTGCTGCCTTTACTCCTGGAGAGCCGTTTCTGATCGTCCTTCTCGGAATACCCATCTACTTCTGGGAATGAAAGTCCCAATTGGTTCTCTGACTGCCTGAATGGCCCGTATTGTAGACCAGGTGATATTGCCCCGGCTTCTGAGAGACCACGGCGCGGGGATTGATTCATTGATCGTATCGCCACAATATCATCAGCTGAGAAAGAGCAGTAAATCCAACTCAGAACGTATCGGATGTTCGCGAACACAATGTAAGGATATGGAAACGGGAAGCTTATTAAGAGATGTGACATGAGCGACGTTGATTGAGCCATCATCAAAAACCTTGCTCTTCCCAGACGTCCTCGGCAAGTTCCTTCAAAATAGCGTTGTCAAGGCTGATGTTTATTTCTTTCTGGAGGCTCGGCGGGCGAAGAAAGAGCTTCTCGAAGCTGAGAACAAGCGGCTGGCCCTCGAGGTAGACATGATTGTTCTTTCCTTTGCTGATCGTAACGACTTGCTGGCGTTTGACCCGATCGTTCACAAGTTCCCATAATTCTAGCCCGATTTTGGGCGAACTGCGACTGATCTTGATTGTGATAACCATTTGAACATCGCCGTTGGATTCGGAAAGCCAGAACCGAGCATCGGACATCAATTTGGAAGGCGACTCCGAGAAGCCCGTTTCCACAACAAGCGAGGGCCATTTCTTGGTTCGAGCTCGAGGAAGTCTTTTTGGTAAAAATTGGCAGTCGGGCTGTTTGGCGGAGCCATTTTCTGCTGTGCAAGTAGCGGATCCAAAGGATACAAGACATTTATTGAGGTCCATTGGCTTGAGACAATCAAAAAAGAGTCTTTCGAACAGGCGCGCCGCGATTTCCTGAGCGCGTGAGACTGTCATTTTGACAAGGAGAAGGTGTTGGGCAGAGTCGTAAGAATTCCAGCAACGCTGAAGTAAACTATCGTCCGAGTTTAGGAAGTCGCGACTGAAGGCTTGCTGATTAACCTTGCTGAAGAGCACCCATTCACTGGCCACAAATCCCTCTTCCTGGCTACTCAGTTCCATCTTCATGGTTTCTAGAAACTGTGTAGTCCCTTTGTATGGATATTTTCTGATCGAGGGTCCTAGATCACCGAGAAAGCCGCTGCTAGAGGTCTCGGTGTCTGTCTCAATCTTTGTCTCTGTGCTCGAGGACATGCTGGTCGTAATCCTACCGTCCCGTGTTGGTGTGAAAGAAGAAACATTTCCATATTGACAGGGCTGTGGGTATTAAAAATAGTCCCCGAGGACCACCTGACGCTAATGGGACGTAGCCTTATTACGCTCTTCGGCGTAATGGACATCTACATGCGGAGCCCAAAGAACCATGCTTCCCCAAAGATACCTAGCGACTAGCTCGAGTCTTGAAGAATGAAAATGGCGCTATTTGAGTTTATTTATCGCGTGGCAGAATATCTGTATGCTGAGTATCCACTTCACGTTTACATCTCATTGGTGACTTCGTTTAGCTAGCCAATGAAGCTCTGATCGAAGAGTCGTTACTACTGTAGTAACTACTTGTTCAGGCGTCCATCTTCTTTTGAAGACGAGTGGAGCGTCACACAAACCCCGCTTATTTCCGAAAGCTTGTCAACGCATCAGTTATGTACCCGTGGCACTGACCACCCGCCGCTGTCGCTTTGGCGACAGCGGCGGGTGGTCAGTGCCACGGGTAGTGCCCAACTCCAACCTTCCAAGGGAAGGTGCGACGGGTGACGTAAAAATTATCCCCAGAAATCATCCTCCTTCATTCTTGAATTCTTCACCCTCTCTCCATCTCCATCTCCATTCCTCTCGCGTTCATCCTCGACCATCTCGCCGAAAATGCCTTCCGATGCACAGGTCAAGGCAGCTCTGGCCCTCATCAAGGACGACGAGTCCAAGGTGCTGGGCCTGAACGTGGGCAAGCACAAGAACGTCCAGCCTGGCCAGTATGTGCCTCGCGCCGGTGTGTACCCCCTCAACCTCCCGCTATGTGAAGCATGTTCTAACCACCACTTCACAGACGCCCAGTCGCCTCCGGAGCTCTTCTTTGCCGGTCTGGACTCTTCCAAGACCTACCTGATCGTCAGCCTCGACATCGACGCACCTTTCCCGTCATTCGACATCCTTGGGCCTATCCTGCACTGGATTCAGCCTGGTGTGAAGGTCAGCGAGTCGGGCACCCTGGACACGACCGCGCCTTTCGTCGCCGACTACATCGGCCCTGCACCACCTCCTGGTAGCTCGCCTCACCGCTACATCTTCTTCCTGTACGAAGAACCAGCTGGTTTTGATCCCAAGGCGCATGCTCCTCCTAATGGCCAGAAGCTGGGAGCCATGAGCCGCATGCGCTACGACCTTGATTCCTGGGCCAAGAAGGTCAACCTCGGCTCCGTTCTGGCTTTTAACTACTTCAACAGCAATTAAGGGACGCGGAGCCAGTCATACCGGAGCCAGCTCAGCATTTTCCGGTTCATGATTCTCAGGATCATGTCTTGTTGCTAGCAATGCAAGGGAGGGTCAAGCTTGATAGGTTCTCAAAGAAAGCTGTCATTGATCGTCATTGAACCAAGTCCAACTTAGCTATGTAAAATGTCCTGACAAGGCTCGGCGTTTGTTTTCGGTTTGCAGATAATTTCATTGTTAGCAGTAGGCCCGCGTATCGATCGGCAACTTTGGTTTGCTACTGGCAGTATTATGTTGATTGACTCCAAAGTGACGGCTACGTCACGTATGGAATCCCCCCGACATTGTTGGACCTGCAGGTATTACGGTGTGTAGTCGCTTCTGTATCGATTCACATTCACGTTAAGTTTCCAAAACCGTCAAACGAGAGGGCTCACCTCTTCCATCTTCAACTCTTCAGCTTTCCTTCTTCCTTCACCTCCCTCCTCTCCTGACACACGCCTCTCCCAGGTGCCATCTCAAAGAAGCAAAGCAGCATCACCGCGCCAGCCTCACCTCATGGGGGTCCGTGTATAGCACGGAGCCTGCCGAAACTCAAAAATGACGCTAACCTCTTTTGACGAGGTCGTTGTGTCGGCCAGTGGAACGATTCCTGGACATACCCATGGTGCGTCGCCCGAAGGTTGGACCGGTGCCGAGGCTCACTAACAGTGTCCAGAGAGCATCCAGCGTATGGTTGAGGAATGTGGTGCCAAATTTGAGAAGCTCAAGGTGAGCGACTGCACACATCTAATCACTACGCGCGCCTATGTGCGTAACGGAAACAAGAAAGGTCAGCTTCCTTTCATACGGGATACTGGATTTGTCTGGGCTCACATTTTCTGGTAGTGGATGCGGCCCGGAAACGTACCAACTGCGAGGTCGTCGGTATACAATGGTTGCTCGATTCCGTCCGCGATCAGAAACCCGCCAGCACCGAGGCATATGTGATCGCACCGGTCGCAGACATTAATGGAGGAGATTTACTGTCCCAGGAGAGCGCCCTATTGAGCCCGGGGAACAACAAGCGCAAGCTTGGAGCAGAGACGGATATAGAGGAGGAGACATCGAAGGTGCCGAAAAACAATGTGAAGGTCCATCGCAGACGATTGATCGCCCTCGTGGATGATCGATTTGATACTCAGGGTGAGTGATTAGCATCAATCCACAGTATACCAACCACTTAACGCCGCAACTAACATTGTTTTCCTACAGGATCTGAAGTTGGAGTTTGGATGGACGAAAACGATGTACACTGGGACGTGACCCTGGTTGGCAACCCCTTGAAGAATCCTGCAGCGGATACTAGCGCAACTGCGCCAGCTTACAAAATCTCATTGCACCGTCTCCAGATTTTGTACAATTTCAGCGCAGGAACGTATCGCACGTGGTTCCGACAGGTGGATGCCCAGATTGAAGAGGGAGAACTTTACGGCAACGGTGATCTACGGTCAGCAAAGATCGAATTCAGGCGGCTGTTCAAGAAATTAGCATGCGTATCCTGGGAAGATCGTCACTCACTTCACCTTGGGCTGCCTGATATGAACGCGATCGATGTCCGCCATATATTCATACAACCTCAGGCAGAGAATCAACAGCAAATCGATGGCCCGGACGCTGAACGGACAGAGATCACGCCAAAGATGCCTTCGGCAGTCTCGAGTGTGCTCCAGGTTCTTTTTGGCAGAGACAACAGAACGTCAATTAACTCTTTCTTCACCGATCTGGTTGTCAACCGACTCAAGGCGGCCAATTATGTCCAGGTTGACGAACATGCACTTCGAATTGCGATTTCCATTCTCGACAAGGTCAATGCCGTCTTGAAGGAGGCGCCAAAACGGACAACACGTAATTCATCTCCTGAATTGATGGTCAGCCAGGCGAGCTATCTGAAGAGCTGCTACTTTGGGTTACTGGGTTTAAAACAGCGGTTGAATATTGAGCCGCAGCCTATAACCCTCGAGTGGCTTAAAGAGGAGCTCCAGGACGTACAACTGTTGCACAATTTACGCGTTGCGATGGATATATCCTATCGTCATAACGCAGCAAGTCTCCCAATTGAAGTTTTGCAACAGGCCTACCAGACTCTGGGACTCTCCGAGGCCAAGCGAAGTACGTATTGTTGCGTCTCTCTTTTGAATGTTGCCGGGGCTAATCATGTTGTGCAGTTCGTAGAGCCAGTGGCGAGTACAATAGCCTAGTCAACTACCTCCAACAGTCAGTCGGTACACTCCACACGACTGAATATAAGGTGAGAATTTTCCACAGGCGGAGTGCGAGAACCGAACAGTTTGCTTACGAGGATGGCAGGAAATCGTCAACATTTTTCGCATCCAACGCCGCGGAGAGTACGAACGATACCACCAGTGGAGAGCAGAAAACAGCCACAGAATCGGACAACGCTACCTGCTCTGGCATGGCTCTGGCAGTGACAAGTTCATCGGAATCCTGAGCCAAGGCTTACGAAATGGTCTCTTCGAGAAAAGCGCTGGTGGGATGTTCGGTTCTGGAATTTACTTCGCCGACATGTCGGGCAAGTCCGCCCGGTATTGCACTGGTCCCGGCGGCCAGATCTTCATGCTGCTCTGCGAGGTTGAGCTCGGAATGGATCCCCTGATCGTTCAACAATGCGATCGCAACGCTCCCACGAGACTCCGCGAGGAGGGCAAAGTCGGACTCGTCGCACAGGGCTGTTCAAACCACAAAGTGTGGACGAATGCTAAAAGCGTTTATCGCCGCCTAGATGGCGTTTTAATGCCTGATGTCTCCCAGGGGAGGGAACGTCGGGGCCAGCTGACCTTGGCGTACAATGAGTATGTCGTCTACAATCCCGCCCAGGTTCAGCTGCGATATCTGTTTCAGCTGAAGGTCGTCTAAGCGAGGGATGGGATCAATCTACGAGACGAAATGGTCATACAGATTTCGGGGAAAGAAAGAAGTCTACCGCATAAGGCATCGAAGAGCATTTGCATAATTGCATGGGAAGACGCCCTAATATTTTCAATGTTGAACCTTCTCTTTGCGCATAAATGGTAGTTACGCACAATTCTTTTGTGTAGCCCTGCAGAGTTAACGGTATGTCCACTGGGCACTTAACCCAAATAGAGAATGCTTTGTCATGTAGGGGGTTTGACGCTAGCCTGGTATCTGATGTAAATTTGTGTCTCGTTGTTTTAACGTCCTAGGACTTGTTTGAATACTGCGAAGGAAAACCCGACACAGGATTTAGCCTATTCCCGATAGGAATGTGATAAGGTAGGTACAAGAGAGGGAGCTACGGACCAGATGGATTCTACATACACTACTGGGATAGCCACACACGAGCGGCAATTATAATAGTTGTTTAAAAACTATGTTCAAGATAGTCGGAAGAGCTGCAAATGACATACAAACACTTAGATGAAAAACGACGGGAAACAAAAGACAAAGTTCAACAGGCTGCTAGACTTCGTTCAGCAATGGATGCTGAAGGTGACCAGAAGCCCTAACCACGATTTTTGCGCTTTGGAGAATCCTGATCTTGCTGTTGCCTCTGATCTCTTGTCCTAAGAAGGCACCATGGGTATCTTCAAAGTCGAGATCTTTGATGGCGTTCCAAATACCGTGTATCTCGTCAGGGGGAAGAGGTATCTATAACATAATTAGCTATATGTAAAGCGCAGGGGGAAGAGCATAACCCACATAATTTGGATAGGACCACATAAACGAGAAAGAAGAAGTACCGGGAAGGCGATCGACATGGTAAAGACCGCTTGGAACAATCATAATGGTGTCGGCAATAAGGAGCTTCTTCATAGATTTCCACCAGAGGACAGAACTCCCAGGGAAATGCCCTCCCGTTTTAACAACCACCAGATCCGACTCATCTGATACGTCACTGGAGCCTCGAGCATAAGGGAGATAGAGTTTGTCTCCTTCCCAAAGTTTGAGCCTATGATTGGTACCCCTGTTTCCAAGCCATTGCTGGTCCTCTGCAGCTATAAATAAGTCACAATCGAAGACCTCCGCCCATTGAGCGCTCGTCGAAAAGTAATGAGGGTGCGAAATCACAATTGCTCGGATACCGCCTAGTGCTTTCACATGTTGAACGGTGTCTTCGTCAAGATAAGTAACGCAGTCCCACAGAACATTCCCAGAAGCAGCATCGCCGAGACAGAGGAAGGCCCTTTGACCGATCGCGAGCTTTGGGACGGTATGGATAGTAATCAAATTGGGGTGGTTTCGATCGGTGGAGAAGACATTCCGATAATTCTCTGCCGATGACTGTAAGCCTCTGAGTGATGTCCAAGATTGGCTGAAGTCTAAGTTAGCTCGAGGGTCAATAACAAAGGCAAGACGTATTCACCCGTTAGGAGGTACGTATTGACGTGGATCGTCACAGACCTTGCATGAGTTCAGTCCTGCGCTAACGTCGTACTGAACCCCACAAGTAGAGCAAATCAAAAGATCTAGTGTTGAGAATTCCATTTGTCGGGACTCTTGCCGAGAAATTTGCGATAGTATGCAATGGGTGTGCTGGTTCAATCACTCCAGTCGGCGCTGAGCTGCTCAATTATGTACGAGTGCCAAGACCTCTGACGTTTTCATCACGTGATATTTCGGAGACACGCGCTGACCAACTTGCCAAGTCTCGACTTACCCTAACTTATGCGATCGCGGGGTCTAGATCTTAAAACGAAGCCGCTCCTCGTATTCGGCCTTTCTATTTCTAATACTCTCAGCCCCGCAAAACCGTCAACAAGCGGCATGTGAGGTTAAGAAGAGGATCTTAGATATCCAAGCTACGGCCTTACGAGCCTTTTCGCCGAAGCCGACTCTCCTGATCCTCTATGTAATGCTATGCTAATCAGATACGAGTCCGTCCACTGCCCAAAAACCGCTGCGTCCTACAGTATCGTATTTAACCTAATCGAAAAAATATAACTAAATAAATAGAATAGTTCCCTCTCTTTCTATATACGTAAGCTAAAATAGTTGACCGCACTTTCTGAAACGTACGATTGCCAGGTATTAGAATGGATACTGTCAAGAGCGTCCCGAGATCTCGATCTGGATGTAGAAAGCTAAAGCAATTGAAATGCGCCCTGCTGCAAAGCCTAGTACAGTCGATGTATATTTTAATTCGCCGTCGAGAAGTCCGCCAAAACGCAATGGCCACTCCGATAGGAAATTCTCGGGGCGACCTAATCACGTTAACTTTTTCTTAGGCAAATTATCACTCACTTTCGAACCAGTTTTAATGAGTCTAGCAAAAGGACGAAGGAAGAGATCTCATGAAGATGCTATTGGAGCAGCGGAGATGAGGAGGGGAAAAGGGAAGAGATCGGCAGATCTAACTGGTGGACGAGGGCGGTAGGACGGTCACGTGACAGAGTCCCAACAAGTTTGACGGATCACTAAGGAGTTACTGGTCACATAAGGTTCATGCTTCCTCTTGTAGTGATTAATTATTCAAACGAAAAAAATTTGCAAAAAGGTTTTGATACCCAGTGCTTCAACCTCCCTGTATACGAGAGAAGGAGTTTCTATTTATCATATCTGCCTTCCGCCTACTATGATACCTTTTTGTGAAAACAGGGGCTACGGTCCTCTAGGCATTTGAACCACGCTCACAGCAGAATCCATTGATTCTGA
Organism: Penicillium simplicissimum; assembly: GCA_024706585.1. Classification (NCBI taxonomy): domain Eukaryota; kingdom Fungi; phylum Ascomycota; class Eurotiomycetes; order Eurotiales; family Aspergillaceae; genus Penicillium; species Penicillium simplicissimum. The sequence goes on from JAMZTW010000014.1 coordinate 884,955, forward strand.
TTGAGCTTACTACGGATGGTTGCCGAGACCAGGGTATTCAAGTGCAGGATCGTTGATGATTAGGTGATTAGGGCCGCTTCAGAGAAGCGCGATGTTCATGCCGGATGTTCATGCCGAATGCACAACTTAAGCCCAAGGAATATAGCTTAACCTAGATAATACTTTAATAGGGATAAGAAATAGTCGTCCTGCAGTAAGCTGGGCTTGTGCAAGGTGAAGCTCAGGTGCTTCTATTATTCACTTCGGCGTTTACACGAGCAGAGGATCCTTTCCACTTTATGGAAAAAGAGGCCAGTGACTATAAAGTAAGAGGTAGGAAATACCAGCCTAATTGAAAAGATGCGAAGGTCAAACAGAGATGTTCTGGTTATTCGTGGGTCTTGATCAATGCCGTCATATCTACTTTGGTGGACGTCGCGACGTGGGATATATCTCCTTTTTAACCCAATGCAAGAGTACAAGCAATATTATTGCCCTCATAAAATCGGGTTCGTCTTATAGCGACTTCGAAACTCTATGCCTCACGATAAGGGAGCTGCCTTCTGTGTTTAGGTCAACGCACTTACACGCCAGACATCCCACGGCGGGGGCAAGGAAGAACACGCTGCTTGTTTCTCGGTCAATTACACCGCGAGCACTGTTAAGAGCTCACAGAAAGTATCATTCTCGTACCACTATAGTTGGGGTCCTGGTCACGTACCCTTAGATGGATGAAAGTTACGAAGATCAAATCGACGAACAGTTTGCGGCAGGCTCTTTTGCTCTCAATGGTCAACATATTCGCGACGGTTCCCGTTCGATTCCGCTGGTCATCAGCCATTCACGCAATTTTCTCTCAACTAATCTGCAATGGAGATCTTCCGCAACAATCAAGTATATAACGCTGTGCGGGCTAGGGAAGCGTCCCGATTTCTTCCGTCCGAAGCCAATTGCGACAGCTCTTGAAGAGTATTGTTAGAGAGTTGAGCAACACAAAGACAGCAACAGCTACCTTCTTTCAGGCAATTGTAATAGAAAAAGACTGTCCGTACGACCATAGCACTGTTTTGAACGCGGCTATCCAGTTATCCAAGTTCTAAGGTACAGGATGGTTCAATATCCATGTGCAAGGTGCGGTGCCTGCCGATCTAACCGAAGTTTCTTTGGTCACCATTGTCAAAGAGCCGAATGCGTGTCTACTGCTAGCTACCTGTGCCAGTTTGACTCGTCTTCGCATGTCTCAAATCTCCAAGGTCTCCAGGTGGTCGAGTGGGTGACTCCGACTTGGGCATGTGGAGTATGATGCGGAGAGCCGCGTACTTTTGTATGTGTCAGGGAGATTGATCAAAATATGTGCCATCTAACGGCAGCTCTTCAATTGGTTGGTAATTTAATACGAGTCTCAAGTTAAAATCCGAATATGTGTGAAGATTAGAGCTTAGTTCGCGTACTTTTGCTCGGTAAGGCAACTTAGTGGCGGCCGCCACTATGGTATGTTTCCGCCCTACCTATCGCTAGAAATTTCTGTATTCGTTTTATTAACCGGTGCTTTAGTGATGATCTGCTACGTAGATCTCTCTATGAACTAAGCTATGCTAATCGCAACCTGAATAATGCAAGATACAGTAAATGCTTCAGCACAAAAGTCACGGCTCGTTTGTCTTTCTATTTTTCCCGGCTAGCTCGGTTTGCGAATGTGGAGGAATGTGGAAGGGGCCGGTAGAGATAAGGCGGGTGTGTCAGCCGTAGGGTCCCGGTATCAATTGCCGAATGTCAAATGGTTTTGGCGTTATGACATCTCATTCTGCACCTTGATTGCCTCATCAGTAGAATGTTTCAAAAGTGTAAGTTGTCAATTCAAGGCAATTTAATCCGGCCAATGTGGTCCCTTGCCGGGTAAGCGTCATTTAATCGGCACACCCATCTTCCCCCTTCACGAATTACCCATGATCACCTATGTCGCTTCTTCGATCACTGGTACCGGCGTGCAAAGCACGTTTTGGCCTTGGAACACTACTCATTAGGAAGTCAAAAGCTTTTATTAATCTCGCTCACTCTGGTACCTCAAACTCTTCCAGACATGCACAATGTATATATTGACTGTTACAGAAAACGTACACGCGCCCTAACTGGAATCGTCGGCAAAGGGGGCAACTAATAGAGGATAAGCCGAATTTAGTACAAGGGTGGCGACGGATATCTTCAGGCTATTGAATTACTTTTGCTTCAGGGTCCTGTTTACATTTCCCGCGCCCGTCTTGAACAAGGGGCCAGGAAATCTCCAGATGCCGTTTAGCTAGACTCTCCATTAGAATTCCATGACCGGGTGACGAGAACTAGTCTTGGCTTTTGCTTTGGCTCATACTGCATACTCGGGCGATAAGAGCATTTTTTTACTATTATCATGCTCAGCTCTAATGGTTGTGCAACCCCGCCCAAGCAACAATAGTTGAGGGACATGTAGTTGCATGTTGTGTAAGGGAACCCACGTCACCGCGAGGCCGGCACAGGAGTTCCAATGCCAAGATACCTACCCTATTTTGAATAGTAGTATACCATATAATCCGCACTTTTACCTGGCTACTAAAGCTTTACTTCGTACGTTGTGGTTTGATGCTGTAGAGAATCAGTTCTTCCACGGAAACCCCGAATCGACAGTTTAGGTTACATATCAGAGAGATGGTGAGAAATTCTCTTTTACCTTTCCCTTGGTTGATTAAGCACATTACACGGAGTACGCAGAGGACGATTGTCCACTTCCTTGCGGGCTTGCATACCGCGTTGGAAAGCGAGTATGGTTCGTTCCGGTAAGCAGGTCCGCAAGGCAGACCATGAACATGGCATCGCCCCTAGAGAACCTCGAGATCACCAAGTAAAAATAGCCACGCGGTTACATGAAAGAGAGGAAGCTCGACGTCCACTACTGCTTATAAATTCAGGTGGGGTCATCTTCAAACTATGGCGACCTGGTCGCTGCAGTAATTTTCCTTAATGCAATACGTCCGTTGCCTCACTCTCATGCTTCACTACAAGACCAATTCTTTGCGTTCTTGGACAGTGCAGTCAGCTCGCTAACTCGCTAACGCCTGCTCTTCCTTTTACTGAGTTTTCATTCGCTCCTGGATGGCGAGCCAGGTCATTTTAGGATCTTTAGAAACTTTGCTTCATGTCTGGACTACTTACTGGCCGAGTTGTACGTACGCACCTTGTGCGCAAGACAGCTCGTGGATTCTGATTGTGGATACCGGTAATGGTTGCGACGTACCTAGTTCACATTGGAATTTTCCGATGTCTGAGACCACTTGGCTTCAATGGTCCATTTCGTTTTCTTCCGAACATGAGAATGGAGCTCAAGTATTGAGAAATTTTATCCTTGCCGATATCTTGGCGCATTCTCGGCTTGCATACCGTTCTCCTGGGTGTATTTACTTTGTATCAAAATACCAAGGGAGAGAGCATTGGTAGCCCGGGAACAGATAGAAACTGCGCATTCTCCGGGATGCGAATTATAAATGATTGCCTTCTCTTCCCTCCGATCCAGACCAAAGAGTCCTGCCAAATTTCATCGATGGATTTGTCAGAGATAAGACTTTCCAAGAAATCGTTTCTCAATCGTTTCTCTTTTCGCCGTTACAATATGGCCTGGAGAAAGCCGCTTATCCCGAACTGGGGCCCGGAGAAGGTGCATGCTGCGGCTTCGACGGCGCTGGACTTCACCGGTTGCTTCTTACGCTTGGCTGCTGGACAGGTCGTTGTCACCACCAGGGCAGCTTACGAAAGTATTGGTGTATTCCTTCTATCTTTCATTATATTCCAGCTGGTCGCAATCAGCGTCCTTCTCCCTACATATATTCTGCAAGTGTTGTTTGATCTGATTCCAACTATCCTCGGAAATATCTGGTGTCTTATCTTTCCGTGGGATCAGCTCATTGAACAAACCGAGTCCAATAGGAGACAGTTGGCAATGCTGGCTCAACTTCAACTTGAGGGGAAATATATTTTCCGAGACGATGATTTAATCAGGGTCGACCGATCCGGAAAGGAGTGGATGAAAGATCTTTTATGGCATGAACACACTGAGGAGCTTGGCGTGTGTGGCGCAAGAGCGAGATTCGTGCATTTGCGGCCGGAGGAAAGTGATAATAGTAGCACTCCACCTTTGCCGAAAAGGCCTATTGTGTTTCTACACGGAAGTCGGAGCTGGAGTTATATGTGGAGAAAGGTGTGTCTGAATATGTTATGCTTTTTCGGATGATACTGGTCCAGATGCCAAACTGCGATTACAGACCCCGCTGTGACATTACTAACAGATGCACTACGTAGATTTTGCCTAGACTTCTCGAGGAGGGCCATGAAGTTTATGCCCTCGATTGGATCGGCTATGGACGGAGCGACAAGCCTACGCGCGGAGAATCTGTTACGTTCGAGCTTCATATGCAAACGTTGATGGCATTTGTAAACCATGTGCAGCTCAAAGACGCTGTGCTGGTAGCGCACAGTTGGGGCGGGTAAGTTAAATTCTCCTTTTCCCTATACACACAGCGACCGTGTACTTCCCACATACTTCGTTCCTCCGCGGGTCCTTTTTTGAACGAAGTAATAACGACATTTCAGCTATGTAGCTCTGTGTTCTATGCCCTATCTGCCTTCGTCATCATGTAGTGGGCTCTTCCTCGTGAACTCATTCTTACCATGTCAACCTAACGGAATGGGCCCAGATGGCCGTGTTCTCTACGGGCTCTGGTTCCTCCTCACCCGAGTCCTAACTGGGTATGTTTCCCAGCCGACTATCACGCGACTCATATTATACGAAGTTCCAGGGCGGGATGCGAAAGGTTATGGCGCACCTTACCGGCACCTACCGGCAAATGCTGGACCGAGCATTGAGCCCTTTGCCCACGTGAGCACCGGAATACCACCACTTTTCTTGAGATATTTGCGCGAGAAGCCACTGTGGAAGGTATGTGAAGCTTTTTGTCCTAAAAGCTTCAGTGGATTGAACACCCTAGCCCTCCTATCGGAGAGAGTTGACAGTGCAAATCGCTACCTACGGGAGAATCAAAGTGGCGACCAGAATGAGGTCACTGAGAGCCGATTAAGAAGTGTCGTTGTGTTTGGAGAACGCGATCCGTTGGGAAGAGGTTACAAAGAGGCCCTTTTGAGTGGGATTGGCAAAAGCAATATGGCGGAGTGGGCATCAGACGGTATCATGCTTGAAAATACAGGTCACTACCCGATGGAGGATAAGCCGGAGGATGTTGCGCAATTGATAAGTAGGTTTGCCTGACTTTTCAATCAGGATGGCTTGAGATAATCGACCAAAAAACCTCTCTATTTAATCTGGCATCATCGATGGTTTCATGTCCTATCTATTCCGACTGAAGAGGACACTAAATGAGGAAGCAAACTTTATGCAGACCATCTAGACTGTATCCGTGACTACAGAGCTGGGTTGGGAGTGTCGAGGATGTTCCAGAATCTGAGCCAAACAAAGGCCACCCTAAAGTCATCTGTCAGGAGCCGGCTCAGCATTTTCCTTGGGGCTACAGAGTAGATCTAACTCGTACAATAAACATTCGTGCCGGAGGGACTGGATTCAGCCTCCGCGTGAGTTGTGTCGCATCGTTGCCAGCCTAGGTCTAGTCGTACCCTGGGCTGTGTGTAATCGCACCCTCCCCGAAAGGACGAGCCGATCTCAAGGACACAGTAGGCGGGATTCGCGATGGCTTGGCCAGCGTGTCATCAACATTTAAGTCACTAGGGCTCTAGTTCTTGTCGACAGTATCTGTGAGTCGATCACTTCGTGATGCTCAACGCAAAGATTAATGGAATACACGCACTGTGGCCTAGGAACGTGTGTGTGGGAATTCAGAAAGCGGTTCGATTTATGTCATTATCAGGCTAGAGATTGGCTCAAGCAGCGCGAAGTCGATATCTCGAGGAATGAGGATCCTCGCGTCCGGGGATTATGGCTCATGGGAGTAAGGTCCTAACCAAGAGCTTGCATTATCTTTCCTCGTAACAGCATACAGTCAACTATGATATGTTGCGTTATTCTGAATAGGTTTCCTGCATTCACGCCATAGTGTATCCACAAGGTTCTGGAGCAAGAAATTTTGTGGGAAGTTCTATATCTTTCTCCTGAGGGAGAGCAATGGCGCCTTCATACCAATTCGGGAATTAAGATGTGTAAACAGCACTTCCAGAAAATGAAGATGTCTCAACAAGACCAGGCTCCCACTGTGGGTGTTGAACGTGGAAAGGTATGGCTGGTTGGCCGGAGTGGACCCATGGTTGCTCATGGTCTTGGGAGCTTTCCCATTGTCGCGAAGGAACATTCTGGACGGTCCCACCATATAAAAAAGAAGCAAGCGAGTTGTTGAAGCCAGGAGCATACAGCCAGCCGCTAACCAAAGCACCCGTGGGTTGGGTGATGTCTCGGTCGTTGTCGGAATACCCTGTAGGTCCAGTGGCACGACTGGCCCTGTTCGCTTTGTCAAAAACATCCGGATTTGAAGGCTGTTTAATCTGGTTGACCGTTTGCCAGCCTGGAAGGAAGAAGTTAGCGTCAAGGATGGCAATGAAGTTGGGCAAATGCGTTTCTGGTCTGCCTACTGAGCACATCTTCTTCGGCTTCTCTTATGTGGTAGATCTCCTCGAGAAATTGGAGTTTGCTCTTTGGTCGAATCTGATTGCGAATAGGCTGGTCCGCCACTTTGAGTATATCCACAGTTATCCCATGGCTTATGCGTAGCTCACGGACAATGTGAACAAGCAGTCGAATCCGCTCTGTTACGGTTAGCTGCAAGCTATGAATTGACTATATAGCGCGCTCATACCATGTTTAAGGAGGTGATCTGGCTCACGGTGGCGCACGCGAGAAGGCCACCACGATGGTTTAGTCTCCTCCGGATCAAGCTGGACTGTTCGTCCTCCAATTGACTTCCGACCATTATACGGAAAGTTAACCTGTTTCCTTGGCTCAAGCAACTTAATATAAGCCTTGGCAAGGACGCGGCAGTTTGTCTGCTGAAATTTTTCAAATGCCTTCTCGTAGGCGCGGATGATCTCTCCCGGATCTTGGATTTGCAATGAGTCCTCATCGTAGGTGGAAGCTTTAGAGAAAGGACCATGACCAGAATCGTTCTCTTCAAAGTAACGAAGCCGTGGCTGAAGAGTGTAGGGCCGCCACCGAGATATATCCTTTCTTTGTTGACAAAGTTGAAGACTATGCCCTGACAGCATTGCAGGTCGTGAATATCGGGATCTCTTTGGCATGTAGGGTTCCGAGGAAGCAGTCATGGAGGGCTGCTGCTGTGAAATCAAGCTATACATATTTATGGTCGCCCTACGGAACAGTAACAACTTCGTTAACTCCACTTGTACTTCCCGAAATGCTGCAGTGAACAAATACTTACAAAGAGTTCATAGAATTAGAAGTCCACTGGCTAAAAGTCCAGTTACTGATGAGCGACTGCACCCGACTGCTCCTCTTTGTCAAAGGTACAGTTTGACGCCAGGCCGAGACAGATACAGACAAAATAAATTGTTATACTGACGAAAAAGAGTTTCGATATCGTAGAAAAATAATTCTTCTCACGCTCTGGATATAACAAATATTTCGAATAATGGAATGTTGAAACTGAGTGGTCTGAATCGAGCAATTACTATCACAGTAAACCCGCAATTGTGCCGGGAACAAAGAACCCATGGGAGTGACTAGACGGCTAGATATATAGTCTCTGTGTCATCTAGCCTATATTGCTGTCACCAAAAGTACTTGTCGCACTCACAGTTCGGTCCGGTACTTTTGAAACAGCCTCACTTCCTGATCAAGTCACTTGCGTTAACACACGAACTAACAGAGATGGTGGCAATACGCTGTGCGCCTTAGTCGCGAGATAGTAGTCAGCTTGCAGCGGTTTACTATATGACCTCTAGATGGAGGAACCGAACTTATAACGTTCGCTAAAGGCGGCAAATTATAGTTACAGGAAAGGGGAGAGTAATGTTAGTGGCCGGGTCCAACGCCGATAATAGACGAAAGCCGTACGCCAAATTTGCAGTAGGTAGTTAGCAAAATATTGACAAGTACATTCCGTAGGACAAACTATCACACCGTCGGGTCAGGCGCAGATCTCCCGGCGCTCGCGCATATGCACCTCAAAAACGAGCCGCGTATGCCAAGAAGGATCAGTCAAATAAATCTCACCAGTAGTATACGCGTTCCAAGAATCCTAAACCAAGATCACAATTAGTAGGAAAAGTGGGACTTAGTTCGCGTACTAATGCTTAGGTAAGGCAACTACTCTAGTGATGAATTTCTACGTTAGGTTTGTGTACGGAACCAGGGGATTGAATGATGTAAGGGACATTGAATGACTCAGTATAAGCAATCATGGCTCGCTAGTTTCTGTATCGGTTTCTGTATATCTTGCGTTACGGTAGGAGAGCAAGTCCTTCGTCCTATATGAATATATGAATTACTTGAACCATTTAACCAATCAGCGGAAGATAATAAGGCACGATGCTCGAACAAGAGGGACAATGCCAGAAGATTGCTTTGTGGGCCTATTAGTGTTGTGCGCACTCCAATCTACTCAAGTGTTAGTATCGCCCCCTCACAGGTGGGTGTAGGACTGGCGGCAACTAGTGGGGTAAGCGTTCATGCTGAAGGCTCCCCGCAGTAACTTATACTTCGATACTGTTTTGTGCATTCCCTGCTTTTTTGGGCTCGGAACAACTACTCAATTCATACAATTGCATAAGTTAAAGGAGACATATGACATGATTCAAGTTGCTCTATTAGGTTCACTAGTGGGCTTGAGCCTCGCGCACTGACGTGGAGCCTAATGCGCCACAGCCATAGATCCGTTCTCGACCTAGCCGACGCTCGTGAACCCACAAATGGTAGTCCGTGCGAAGATTCCTTTGCTACCAGAGCCAGGTAGTCACTATGGACTAAATGCCGTATTGGAGGACATTGCTTGGCCCCTTTCCATGATAGAACGTTGTGGTTCGTGAGCTATATCATTTTACCGTCCATTTTAGCTACAAAGACGAAGAAGCTGGTAAAGGCCTTGCCCGCACAGATGTAGAAGCGTGTAGAAAGCCTCGAGCAAGAGGATACACTTATATATGAACTGTTTCAGATATTTGTAAAATGCATCATGTTAGGCCAAGACAACCGTTATATGTTTTCAGCCGACTCTAAGTTAGGTGGAACACGGAACAGAGACCGAGAAGGCTAGAAGCAATATTAATTCACCACATACGTATATATATGTGAAGATAACGATATTGAATCCCTTGAACATTCCATCATGGATCAGACATGATAACAGATAAGAAGTAATCTTCCTCCGCAAGCAATGTCTCCTGTCTGACCACTAAAAGTCCGTCAGAATGCCACGTACTTTGGATAATATTAAGGTGCTATCAGCAATAACCTACTCACGTTATATGGATTACAGTTCCAGTGCCCGGCGCCCGGATACCCTATTCCGTGGAGATAACAGATTCTTCCAGATCCGATCAACTTAATGATTGAGCACTTACAATTATTCCTAGTAAGGCCTTTCCATATCTCGGCAGAGCAACCGCTTTAGATTTGTCAATTCCTAGCATCAAACTGAAATCGCTTCGTACGGGCTAATGATTATCATCATATACACTAGAGCGGTAGATAGAATGAATCGCACAGATCGTTGGTAAGTATCGGGGATAAAAGAAGACACTGCAGGAACTTTAATGGTTTTCAAAGAACTCAGTAATTACCAATAGACGTGAATGGAATCGATTAAGATCAGCCTGTGATACGGCGAATATATTGTGTAAAGTCATGAAAGTCGGTCGGTCGGCTTTTAAGGTTTGACGAATGGTCCCTGTTTCAATGAATAAAGGGATATTATTATAGATGTGATATGTGGTTAGCTATTCTGCGGCAGGGCTGCTCTTCGCGCTCGGTGTAGAACTCTGGTGCGAGCTCGCGTTCTTATTTCTCATCGGGGGTAGAGGATGGAACTAGACCTATAACTTCCCTATACCGCTCACGAAATAGTCTCGAAAATCTCAATATCTGCACTTATATATTAGATATTGCTATAGGACGATCTGTACCTCTGCTCTAAGTTTAACATTCTCCGTCGAGGAATGATTGAGCCTGTCAAGGGGCTAAGCTAACGTTTGCTCGCGTTTAGTATTCCCGACATTCTGCTTATTGACCGGTAATCCGGCGGTTTTAAGCTACCTAAAGGGATATGCTCCGTCGAAGGTCTTTCCACGTCTCAAGGATCGCCTATCGCAGGACGTCGGACACGTCAATATCTAGATTTCTATCTAGCCTCCGCGAGGACAGAATCTAGCGCTTAATCTCACGAGGAATGCAAAGATGACTGACTGGCTATAGCTAAGTTTCTTATCCTTATATATGCTACATAAAGTTAGGCCCTATAAGTCTTAAACGATTTAAAATGGTTAAAGTTCGAACCTTAAACCAGCTTATCCTTAAGGATCCCCGGGCTAAGCGTAACGACCGCACGGTAATCCACCGGAAGGTTAAGATCTATGCCTATATATATCCCTTTTTTAGGACGATCAGGCAAGCCTCTGCCTAGGATATAAAGGGTTAAGTTTGTAGAATCTCCCCTCGATCGGTCCTATCTACTATATGAATATTATCCTGGTTATTAATAAAGACAGCCGCGTGCATCGGACGTGGTAAGGAAGTCTAGCTAATTACCGCCTTGCTATATCTACGTTACTATCTAAGATTTATGCACCCACGTCCAGAATCACCCTTATCGGCTAGTTAAGCTATATCATCGAGTCCATAGCACCTAGGCATTATTTTAGATTACTCTATAACGTGGTGGAATATCGGCAGTAAGTTATCTTACTATAGTAGATATTTTAGGTATTTGGATTATTTTGTTCCGGAACGTAGAGCTAATCGGCAGTCAGGGGCAGGGTTTTCCGCGAATCATTAGTTCTATTAAAGCCGACGTTAGGGTTCATTTTGAGCTTCCCCGTATCATAGCCAGGTAACGCTAGCAGCTTCGCCGCAACTCTTTTATCTCCTTATCCCAACACCATACGAGCGAGAAAATAGTCTACAGTAGCTTTCAAAACGCGAAGTGAAGGGAAAAGCCGGTTTCAGTAAAGATGTTTATCATTTATGTTAACACTGACCAATTGACGAAAGCCTTGCGCGAGCATTGTGCATCCTAGGGCCAGGCTGAGTATTCCGCCTCCGCCTCCTCGGATATGGCTAGATGTTAAAAGGCAAGGAAGGGATTATCGTTGTTAAGTCCGCTGTAGTAATACGAGGCAGGGTGAAGAGAATAACGATGTCGGGATAACTGAATTTCGACTAGTGAAGGACTGACTGGCTGTCTTAGCACGCTAGAAATATTTATCGAGTAATCGAGGCTAGATGAGCTTGATGAATTGAACTAACGTACCTAGACATGTGCTAGGAGCGGTAAGTCTGGATGTCTAAGGTCTCCATGGATTTAGGAAGAGCGTGTTCTAGCCGGTGTAGTCCTCGGGCCGGAAGAGACACATATCAGTACCTTAAGGCCAATCATGTGATACACAGTTGGATCTGTGTTCAGGCGGGCTTCGAGTCTGCAGATACAGATCCGCAGTTAGGAAGGTATGGTGGCCCGTGGGAAGGCTTTGGCTTTGGGCTCTGTGAATTAGAACAGTTGATTCGAGGCAACGGTCTTAACGCCGCGGGCGTGGATCTGCTTTGGACATTCGTCGTCGGCAGCTAAGATAGGAAAACCCCGCCCGTAGAGGAAAATGGGACGTATAGTCGCCTAGGGAAATTGCGAAAACTGGATTTCCACTTCCCTAACCTACCTTGTTCCATTATACTTATGCTACCCCCAATTAGGATGATATACGTCATTGTGGAATTATATAGTACTGTCCTTTAGTGCTAGAATCCTCCTTTGATTGCAGCTTTGCTGTGGATTTGCAGGAGCTTTCCTCATTACTAGGAAGCCAGTGGCTTAGCAGTAGTATATGAAGAACGGCCTACCTATGACGTAGTTTCTTTGATCATTCTCTCCCACCACTGCCATTCACTTCTTAGGGGCTTTGTTCTTCAGTCGATTCATTTGGAGGGAGTGTTCATTCAGGAACATAACCGACAGAGACTGAGACCTGAGTCCAAGCCGCTCTGAAGCCTCTAGAGACTCTGCTGTGGACTTGATGTCTGCGTCCATCAACGCAGGAAACCCTCTCAATTCGGCAAAATATCTGATCGTGGGCCGTTAGAAAGCGCTCTGCGTCAGCTACGAGCTACTCAAATGCCCAATCTGGGACGAAAGATAAGGCCATCTCCGTCTCAGTCGAGCACGAGAATAAGAACGAGGCCGCAGAGAAAGTCAATAGCATGTATCTATTGACTCTTCCAAACTCTCTGCCAGGGTGAACAAGGCGAGCGACAATAAACACACCTATTATTAAGTAGCGCGAACTAGTTTGACAAGCAGACTTGATACTTATTATGACGACGATGTGGTTTGAGATGCAATATTGGTCGTCGACAGTCAGAATTCAGGATCATTTTAATTCAATTGATTGTCAATATCGAGGAACAGAACTACTCGGCCTTTAGTCGGCAGGCCTCGTTTTACCCCAAGCTTGATCATCTTTGCACGGGTGATGGTTTGTCTGTCATTCGCAATCGCGGAACGCGAAACAACTTTCGAGCAATTCACCAGCCTATCGTGGAGCGGATGCAACGTCCGCCCAATGACGAGAAGGCGCTCTTCACTCCTTTTGGGGCGGCCCTACTGGAGTGGCATCTTAGTCCGCTCTTGCATAAAAAGGCAACTTTCGCGGAGAATTTGGTTCAGACCGCAGCCGCATTTCTGGAGATAAATTTGGAAGTCGCAAACGCGCCAATCCCTGCGAACAAACTTGAGTGCTTCTTGTGCTTGTTCTGTGAAGGCGGCAAATACGTGCCCCAGGGTAATGCATCTATTGGTGAAGAACGCAGATCTATTGAAGGCCTATGAAACGAAACTTTAAGATAACTGGAGACAAGCTGAGGAGGACCGGAAGACCCACAACTTGTCTTTTTATCAGATCTATGGCTGGCTCCAGCTGGCTAAGCTACCTGAAGGTAGGAAACTCTCTCTTCGTTCCCCAATAACTCTTCCTCGAGGGCATAATCAAACCAATTGTCTCTGGAACCAGCCCTGCAAAAGGACTTGCCCGAGCAGCAGGTCAGTATGGAAAACTGCAAGAAGAGTCATGGTGGAGGCCAGGGCAGCCATGTCACCGTAAGTCCCTGAACTCCTTCCATCTCTCAATCAGATACATTTCTCACCATCGCGCCGTCTACAGATCCTGAACATCATCCAAGTTGAGCATCAAAGTAAATAGCATATCCTCCAACGTCTTTCTACTTCATATTTATGTGATTCTACTATCAATGCTTAGCGCAAGCAAATAGATCCTACCAGGTAACTGGGTGGCCTCTCGGATGTTATTTTAGTATAGACTAGGGGACCAACTCAGGATCACCGAGTGGTACTACTTACGTGCAGACAGTTGATGATTCTGACTAATATATTATCGATAGGTCAGTTACTATCCAAAACCACAATCCTACTTGATTTACCTTATCTTACTACCTATGACGTACTACTAAATCCTACTGGGTGAGTGGGTGAGTGCAAGTAAGCTACTTTCCTTCGACAAGCTGTGTTTTGAAGTCTTCCATATATCTCTTTAAGTTCGATTCTCCCAAATTACCTCTCTTACGAAGCATTCCCCGTTGTCTTGGACGGAAAATGCCACCAAGGTAGATTTATTCAATTATGTCATTTTCCACAGCTTCCTACGTATAATTAAGTCTGCGTGGAAAATTTTGCGGAGTTCGTTGGCGAGAACTATGCATGAACTCGAGATAGGAAAATTATCTGTTTTGACATTGGTACCTGAGTCTAGAAATCTCAACGAAGATAAGCTTCCAACGGCAACGATGTTTTATCTGGTGTCGGTTCAGTCATCATTCTTTGTATATAGATTGTAGTTAACACACTCTTTTGCAGCTAAAACAGTCTTTATTGATGGTATATGTCTCTGTGTACTTCCTCTAAGCCTGTCAACTTTGATAGATGGGTATGTAGCATCCTTTCCAGACCTACCTCATTGTCGAGACAATGGATATATGTAGCACTACGGAGTAAATGGATAACTATGTGAACAAAGACCAGAGACTTATATTTGATGCCCAAAGGTGCCCTTGTATACACTTATCATTGTGCCTGTCTGCTGCTTTACTCCCAATTAGCGGGGAATTATCTTCATAGTCCGTGAGAGGCATTCCTTCAGTGACCTTATAAAACCACTGTTAACCCCTCTGGAATTTCTAATTTCTCCCCAGTCTCATGACAAGGCGCAAGCTCCACCTGTCCTCCTCATCTGGCAGTCATTTCTCTTCCTCCAAGAAAGATGGCCCGTACGGTGGGGGGTATTGTTTGGCCCAAAACCTCATCCGCAGGCACCGTAGGCAAGATGAAGACACTCCCAAACAAATTTGAAGGGCTTGTTATATCAGCCAGTGGGAAGATTCCCGACTACGAACATGGTAAGCTAGATTCAGCTGCGTTAGTCTTCCTTGGAGAGTACTGACATTGGTGATAATCCACAGACGAGATTCAAAAAATGGTAGAGGAATGTGGTGCGAAGTTCGAAAAAGTGAAAGTCGGCGATTGCACACACCTCATTACCACTCCTGAGTGCTATCACAGCGAGAAGGCTCCCGCCAAGAGTCAGTAACTCAAAATAATAAGTGTCACTACTAGGCTAGTGAGAATACTAATGAATCAATTCCGTACATCAGTTACCGAGGCCCAGCAAAACCCGAACTGCGATATCGTCTCAATTGACTGGTTACTGGCGTCTCTCAAGAAAAAAGAGCCCCTCAACACTAGAGGTTTCCTGATCAAGGCGCTGGGTTCAAAGCGATTGGTACCTGCAACCACTGATGGCAATGCCAGTTCCAAGCCAACTACCGATTCAAGCAGTGCAGAAATTCGGCGTGCAAAAATCGCAAAAAACAACGTCCTCGCCAATCGTGACAAGCTTTCGGCTCTGGTCGATCAAGGAAGCCACGACGAAGCCGGTAGGTCCATTGTGCTGACTGAGAATATGCCCATTTTCCCAAGTTGTACTCGTTAACCTAATCTTCAACAGATCGGAAGAACCTGCTAGTCTGGATTGACGAGGAAGATGTCATTCGAGATGCCACGTTGGTCGAAGAATCGCCAGCTTCGGACAAGCAGTCAAAATCGGGCAAAACTTCTACATCTGCGAAACTCACTCGAATTCAATTGATCCTTGACATCAAAGCAGACAAGTACTATACCTTCATTCGTGAGACTACAATGACTCGTCAACAGACCGCTGGTCTCCCGCAGTCTGGGAGTGTCAAGAGTGCAGTCTCTCGCAAGGGTAATGGCCAATTATCACGCGCGATCACTGAGTTTGAGACTGCTTTTGAGCAACTCACTGGTCTTGCATGGGGTCAACGTTCTAAACAACCGAAAGAAGGGAAAGCCAAGTTCCTCCAATTGGAGAGCAAGAATGATCAAGGGAAGCTTGACTCGGCAGTTTGTGACGTCCTGGGCAAGTTAGTGCCACTACAGAACTTTGCGGCCGCAAAAGCAACCCTGCTAGAGCTTTGGACCACTAAGCTCTTGGAAAACACGGAAAAAAACGTCGATCATTCACTGCACACGGCGATAGCTCTGCTGGAAAAACTTTCCAAAGTGCAGGATAGTGGCGGCACCAAGACCCAAGGCCTTACAGCCAGCTTAAAACAGTGTTTTTTTGAGCTTTTCTGGCCAGCAGGCAAACGCTTGCCCAAAGACGCCCAATGGATCAGCCGGTCGCACAGATTGATTCAAGACCTGAGGGACTGTCGGGCAATCGAAGCTGCACCGAAGAATTTAGGACAGCCGGATCCTATTGTCATGCGTCATGTGCTTGGCCTGCTACATCTGAAAGCAATGACCCGAGGTACTTTTCCAGTTGTCAAATGTGAGATCTAAAGCGAACGATGAGACTAATCAATTCGCAAACAGTGAAAACAGGCACTGACGAGTACAAAGTGCTTGCGGAATACTTTAAGGAAAGCAGTGGGATGCACTCTGTTACAGTATGTTCTTGTCGTTTTTCGCACCGTTCGTTACCAAGTTAATAATCTCTTGCTTATTTTCTCCAGATCGTGAATGTCTTCCAACTTGAGCGGGAGGGAGAAGCCGAACAATTTGCTAAATGGAGAAACAAACACAAATCCGCGCTCAGTGCGCGCCGTCTTCTCTGGCATGGCTCGGCAATCGCAAGCTTCGCGAGCATTCTACGACACGGTTTTCGCATAGGTCCCAGTAGGGGGATCTTCTTTGCGGATTGGTCAGAGAAGTTGATTGGATTCTGTCGCATTGCAAGGGGACAAGAGGCCTTCATGCTCTTATGTGAGGTTGAGTTCGGTCGACAAGGTGGGGCATTCGGTGGCCGCAGGAGGGACGCGAATTCTTACATCTATAACGGTGTTTCTCATCAGACGTGGAGTGATGCGGCATCCGCGCATCCTAACTTGAAAGGTGTCAAGATCCCTGTCGTCAAGGCACTTAGATCTGCTTATGTGTTTACCAAGGAGTACGTCATCATGGACCAAGCCCAGATCCGTCAGAGATACCTGTTTCACTTCAGGCTCAATTAATTAGGTGGAGGTATGCCAAAGGCGCTGTGGAGGGTAGGGGAAGCTACGGATTCTTTCACATTGTGTTTGCGATGCTCTCATGTCCACCCGATCAGGGTGCAGCTGCTTCTTGTTGTCAGAGTGCTTGATTTTCTGTACAGACTCAGTGAAACAGAAGATTGAACCTTTTTGAAAGTGAATCATCGTTCCATACCTGGAGGACAAGCCGATACCTAGGCCTTCTACCTCTGCATTTAACACGGATCATGTATATGATATCTCTCAAAGTCATCATTATAATCGATCCGCGAGAGCAGTGGACCTCGTCTCGATTTCCTTATGTTAGGTCAGATGGATGGCAGGTTGCAACCCGTCTCCATAAACATGGCACTTAGAATACACACAATTTGGTGATCTCAATCTTAATATCATTACAATTACCGACAAGGATAGGCCATCACTCTTTCCACTCTTCCCTACCCAGCCTGACGATATCAGCCTGTTCCAAAGCCCAGAATGCGGAGGGAGCTTTGCCTTCCTCAGCAATTCGGGCGGCTGCCACAGCAGCTCTCCCAATGGTCGTTTGGTCTTGACCTGCATTTACCCATCAGTATTTCGCCATCCAGATCTTTCGTATCGACACAGTTATCTCATACCAATTCGGTCCTGGAGACCCTGTCCCAACTTATTCAGGTTTCCCACAATACTCTCAAAGAATGCTGCTTTGGGGACCTCTCTCCCGAGAATCATCCCCGGCCGCAGAATGATCGCATGTTCGAACCCCAGCTCCTTGATGGCATCCTCCACACCGACTTTCATCTTCGAGTACGGGACACGACTAGAGAGGAAGCTTCTGGTCCCTGCACTAGAAATGAAGACGTAGGTCTTCACGCCTGCAGCCTTGGCGGCGCGAGCATTCTCGATACATAAGTCATGGTCGATTTTCCACTGGTTCTGGATGCCGCCAGCTGCAGCTCGAGTGGTTCCAACCGCGTTGAAGACCACCGACGGCTTTGGGTTCAAGGAGCCAATCATTTCACCCCATTTTGATGTATCGCTCTCCTGGAGAGCCTCGAGCTTTGGAGACTGGGTGCTCGGGATTCGTCTCGACACCGTCTTGACGGACGAGAATGTGTCCAGGGCGAGGACTGTTGCCAGGATCTGGGACCCAACTGCACCAGTAGAGCCAAAGACAGCTGCTGTCGTCATTTTAGATGGTTGTACGTTGAAAATGGTTGACGTTGCACAGCGTCACAAATTCACAATCAGTTCGGGGGCCAAGCTTGACTTTCGTCATGCCGAGGATGTACGGCACGTGACTATCAGAGGACCCACAAGAGCTCCCCACTTGACGCCTCAGGCAACAATCCTCCGGTCCACTTATTCTCCGTGGTCGGAGATTGCTCGGCATTTCGCCCTTGACTACCAACATGCGAGGGAGCTACGGCCAGGTTGACAGATTGTTATGTGACCAATCTCTTGTTTGAATACAACTGCAACTAATCACCACCTGTCATAGTCGGGAATATCTTCCTCATAGTACGTTTCCGTCACCTTAGAAAATCCAACATCGGGGGCATGCAGCGGCCAAGGTTGCCCCGTTCCAGTCGCGAAAAGCGCGAAGCTGGCACCCTCAAAAACGAACCAGTTGGTAGGTGCGAAAGCCAACCATGAAGACGGCAATTCTTTCAGCCAATATCTTGGGCCATTCATCCCAAAGCTATACCCGAGGGTGTAGGAAAGGGGCTGCGCTCGAATGTGCAGCGTCAAATCAGACGGAATGGTTGACGAGTTCAGTTTTATTTGGTCGTACTAAACAAATCATCATTAGCAACTTACACGAAAGCCTTCAAAGAGGGATTTTCCTCTTACCTCGACTGTGCTGTTCATCATCAGCCGAGTGAATATGCACATCCCCGTGCTGTTGACACAACCAGAGACTGCAATATCCTGATGTTGAAGTTCGCTCAAGTAGGCACTTATGCCAACCGTCTCTCCGTATCCAAGGCCAGACTGGGTTGGAAGTAGCTGCGCACTGAAAGTCATATTCAATGATTTTTGCTTCCGCAGAACTGCCGCGGGCGTATCTCTGTCGCCCAGGCCGAACACGTTTGGCTTGAAAGTAATCCCGTTGGCGCCATTCTTTTTGAGAACGAAGTTTTGCGTGTAGGGGATGCGCAGCTGATACCATGATGGATCTAGATCTGCACGATCGAAGTTGTCCGTGAATGTTTTGGGAGGAGAAACATGGTCGGTGGTGTTTCCGAACGATTGACTGAGTAGAATTGGTTTCCCTCCGTTGACAACAGGCCATCCGTCCTTCCACTGGACAGGGGCAAGGAAGCTTTCTCGTCCAAGGGGAGATGTGCCATTGATTTTCCTTCTCGCAAGGAATACTGCATAGCTGTCGCCTTCTGGAGTATCAAAGAGTGTCGCATGGCCAGTCGACTGTACCGTGAGATTGTCATATCCGTATGCACCGTTGAACAAAATGGGATTGTTCGGCGCTGCTTCCCACGGACCTTCGGGTGAAGCGGAACGTGCAATAGTGGATCGATGAAGGTCATCCGTGCCACCTAATCAATCAGTAAAGATGGAACATATTGCATTCAACGAAATGGGCTTACCTTCAGCAATCAGGAGATAGTACCAATCATCGCGTTTGAACATCTTCGGGCCCTCGGGTCTAGCAGTTGAATTATGTGGCATGGTCCCATTCCATAAGGAACGATACTCGCCAATGCACCTGCCACTGTCCACGTCAACCTGACATTGATAGATTCCCCATATCCTGTCAATGTTGTTGTTTGGAGCCATGAGGTTCAAATAGACCTTCTGCGTCGTTGGGTCCTGGAACAACGCGGGATCAATTCCCCATGCATCGCCCCAAACAGGATCGGACCATGTCCTTAGATCATGCGAAGATACCCACATCACTCGGGGCCATACCCGCGCAACGGGATCATAAGTCCACCTTGTCATGGATGCCATATAGTACTTGCCGTCAACAAGCGACAATGTTGGAGCCCATGTACCTAGCCGCCCGTTAGATCATGAGAATTTTTGAGGGCATTCGGTGATAGTTTGCTTACCTGCACCTGTCGGGACACCATATAATTGAACCTGGCTGGGCCTCGTGAAAGCATGCGAGTAGAGTTCCCAGTTGGCAAGGTCCTTTGATTTGTAGATTGGCGTACTGGGCCAGTACTCGAAGGACGAAGTCGCGATGAAGTATTCATCGCCGACGCGAATGATGGAAGGATCTGGGTTCCATCCTGGAATAATAGGATTTTTGATTGCAACAGCTGCTAACACCCAAAGTTGTATGAAAATGACTCGGTTAAGGATCGATCTCATGGTGAGCCAACTCCTACCTAACAGTAAGATGCTAGATGGCCTAGCGTTGCGGATGCTCCGCTCTTATTTGAATGAAGTACCTTGAAGTCGCGAGGGAAATTAATGGACCCAATACCCTGGGCGTGGATTTCCTACTAGTCTGCTAGTAATGGTTCAGCCGGCACCTTATTCGAATACTCCGTCTAATCATGGCTTCCTCCTTGCCGGCGCTTGTCCGAAAGATGTCCCGAAGCAGAGTTTCTGAGCCGGCACATGTCCGTGAGTTAGCCCGCGGTTTACCCCACGGGGTACCACGAGGAGTTTTCGAAACTCAAACCATCATAGGAGAATTACGATTGGCAGGTGGAGAAGCATATCCGAAATTGGATTCCCTTCTCCGGTGATCTGATCTCAAAGTAGTTTTTTCCCGATGCGTGACAAGACTGGATAGGTATTTATATATAATATCAGTTCCTCGTCAGCCATGTACATCGAAGCTATGCTGTGGAATGTGGATGCGCGACCAGAGTTTAAACAATTCACTCGTGAACCAGTTGCAAAATGCGGATTCTGAATCTTCTCGTCGTGACTGCCACGGCTGTCAGCGCCCTAGTCAGTGATGTTCCGTCCTTGAACGGTAAGACATGGAATTTTTGAAGAGATTCTCAATGCGATGCCTTTATATACTAATAACTACGTCCAAGGTATTGTTCCCGTCGTTCCGGCCACCGAAGGTTCGAAAAAGCGAACCAATGAATTCCAGCATCCAGGTCTCTGGCATAGCCATGCAGACCTTGAGACAATGCGGAAGAATGCCCTGGGGGGCGTCGAGCCCTGGGCTTCTGCCTATTCGCGATTCTCGAACGATTCGTACTCCCTGGCGACCTACACCATGCAAGGCCCCCATCCAGTGATCAGTCGCGGAGCGATTAGCAACTACACCAGCTTTGCCAATGATGCACGTGCCGCTTACCAGAATGCCATTATGTGTAAGGGTCTCCGATAGCTGACACTGCGCCCACGGCGAACGATCTGACAAATCCATCTTTAGGGTATATCACGAAGGATCAAGCTCACTGGAACCGATCCACTACTATTCTCGACGCCTGGGGCACCAACCTGACCAATATCATTGGTACGGATCGCTCGCTGCTAGTCGGCATCAATGGTGTGGTCTTCGCCAATGCCGCGGAAATAATGCGCTGGGAGGGAGGATGGGTCGAGCAGGGCGCATCCTGGAAGGGTGGTTCTGGCTTCAGCATCCAGCTCTACTGGCTTTTCGCGCGACAGAGCATTATCATCGGACAGGCAAACTACGGCGTGGCCAGCATTATGGGTCTTCTCAACTTTGCCGTCTACCTAGACGACGTCGCTCTGTACAACTACGCTCTGTACGCGTACAAGAATGACCTTTGTGCCGGGTTATCCGCAAATTTGCTTCAGTCTACCGGTCAGGGAGCAGAAGCCGGTCGTGATCAAGCGCATGTCCAGGATGGACTGCAATGGCTGTCTCTGGCTTCCAAAGTGGTCAAGAATCAAGGATACGATCTCTTCTCGCTGGACGACAACTTGCTGTTCAAGGGCTCCGAATATGCCGCCAAATATAGCCTGAACGAAACCGTGCCCTACGACCCAACATTCTACCGATGTGAAGCGGTCTTGGTCAACGGGCCGTGGGCAAATATCTCTGCAGAGAATCGGTACATCGGGTATGTGGCTGGAAAGACTAACCCAGCTTGCTGGGGTCTCACCTACTACGAAGCCATCTCTCGTGGCATAGACGTTCCCTTCACCAAGCGTGCGAAGGACCTCTACGATACGTCTGTGCAGGCCCAAAGCTCGCCAGTGGATCCGTTTGCTTGGGCGGATTTGCTGTTTGCTACCAAGTCGAAGTCTGACAAGTGAGCTTGCTGTATGAGCTTTTTCTGGGAATCTCTAGATAGCCTAGCCGATCAGCAAGTGATATTGTAAAATCCAATAGCACTCTCTTAATTAAAGATCAGGTGTCTTCCAATATCCTTTTTGTATGAAGCACATGCGGGAGGAATTCATTCCGCTCTCATCGAAATAAATTCCGCGCTAATCCATTTGAAGCCAAAAAGTGCGATGGCATCATGAACAACTCTAAACGTAGAAATAGTCCCAAACTGCTCGGACTGTAGAGCTTTAAGAAGGCACGTTCAACTGGCTTGTCAATATCTTACAATGTAGATTTACCATTCATCTACCTCACCCGTCTAACACCCTCAACATCACCATGCCCCAATCAAAAGAAGGATTCCTTTGGACTCCACAAACAACCACAGACGGCCTGGAAACCGAAGCTGTCATATCAAGCTCCAAAAATATCCAATCTACCTACGATGTCATCGTAATCGGAAGCGGATTCGCAGGCCTAATCGCCGCACGGAATCTAGCACAAGACTCAACCCTTCGAGTCCTTCTCGTCGAAGCACGCGATCGCATCGGCGGCCGCACCTGGACTGCGAAGGCCTTTGGCGAAGAGTTCGAGCTCGGAGGGACCTGGCTGCACTGGAATCAGCCTCATGTGTATCACGAATTGCATCGTTACGGTCTTCATCCGGGTCTCAAGACATCGGCGGGAACGAGCGCGCCGGAGAAGTATTACTTCAAAGCTGCTCATTCGGCGGTCCGAGAGATACCCCCTGAAGATGGCGTAGCGGCTCTTGAGCGAGTCGCCGAGGCTTTCTTCTCAATTGGTGGACTGGATAGTCGTATTCTGATGCCGTTTCCCCACGAGCCGTTCCGGGAGCCGGCCATTTGGAGGAGATATGACCATCTCACTGTCAAGCAGCGGCTTGATCAGTTAGTTGGCGTATCGGAATTTGAAAAGGACCTTTTCGAGTCGAATGTGGCGACCTTTGGTAGTGCCCCTGGAACTGATATCGGGTTTACCGAGGCACTTCGCTGGTTTGCGCTAGGCGGGCATAGTATGGCTGGTGTCTTTGAGCGGGCGGGTGTCTATAAACTCGGTAACGGGGGGATGACGGCATTTGCACGGGCCATTTTGCGAGATTTCCGGGGGGATGTGTTACTTAATACCGTCGTGAAAAGCGTTGATCAAGGTCGGAATGGGGTCTCTTTGCGAATGAAGGATGGCAGGCGCATCGAGGCGAAGGCGGTTGTGTCAACTGTTCCTCTGTGGGTCAATCTTTTGCCGGAGCGTGTGGCTAGTGCTAACTTGAAGTAGGAACTGTCTCGGTGATATCACGTTCAATCCACCGCTGAGTCTCCTCAAAGCAGACGCAATCGCATCCGGTCACATTAACAAGGGGGCCAAGATACATTTCAAGCTCGCTGCCACAGAGCCGGGCTGGTTCGCGACCTGTAGCGCCGCTGGAGAATCGCCGTTCGTCTTTGCCTTTTCTGATCACAACGGACACGAGCTCTCTGGGCCGCGGGGAACATGGTGTATTGGTTTTGGGTATAATGGACATTTGGTGGAGAAGAAGAATAGCGACGAGATCATCGAGGCGTTCCGAGAGAATGTTCGGCCCAATGTCAACATCCAGGCGTATCTCACGCACGACTGGATGAATGATCCTTATGCCAAGGGAACCTGGAGCTGTTGGGGACCAAGCCATTTCAGCCGTTACGTGCAGGAGTTGCAAAAGGCGGATGGCAGGGTGTTCTTTGCTAGCGCAGACTGGGCGGACGGGTGGAGAGGGTTTGTGGATGGAGCTATTGAGAGTGGGCAGAAGGCTGCGAATGAGGTGAAGACGTTTCTGAACGGGCCGTGCAACGCGAGACTTTGAGTTCAAAGTGCGTGTAATCCGATTTCCCACAACCTGCTATAGTGACAGGAGAATTGAATTCATTCTAGCAGTAAGATATAGACATATCATCATTAGCACCGAGTCTAACAGTCAGACGATAGCAGCGCCCATAGATGGTAACCAGATCGATGCAAATTACGGGTATTGGCAAGAAATTGAAGATAAGATGGTCAGAGGAAGCGCTAAGCAGCAGCCTCATGCTCCGCCTCAGAATTCTTTCCATCTTCAACGGCCTTGCCCCACGCCTCCTCAAATGCAGAGTCTGTAGCGGCCTCCGGAACCGACTCCTCGGCGGGACTAACAGGTTCGACTTGTTGCATATCGTTGTCAACAAGAATGGGAACGCTGTAGGCGACGTCCTCGCTGGGCTGAGGCTCTGCGTCTTTCTCAACCATTACATTGGCGAATGAAGAAGAAACAGGCTCAAACTCGACCGACTCCCCCTCGGCTGCGGCAGTCTTGCTCGCACCGAGGAGCTCAAGTTCAAAATTTGAACTATAAATGACAGCCGAGAATGCCTCCAGCTCGCGGACATTCTGGTCCATGGCCACAAGATACTCATTAGGAGGGTGAGTGCCGTTTCCGATCACGTGGGCCTGGCGAGCTAAAACAGCCAGGAGATTCGCGAGCTTGGTCTTGCGCTCTGACGAGGCAGGCACAACTGTGGCCATGGAGTCGAAGGACTGCGGTACCGTCTCGGGGGCTGAGTGGGGGGTGTTGAAGGCCTCGTTGGCGCACTTTGTGTCTACGAGGGTGGAAAATCCTTCGTTGTTGAGAAGTGTGAGGACGAGAGAGAATGAAGGGGAATCGATCAGGTCGGCGGTCTCATCCAGAAGGTGGCGCAGCTTCGAGGCGGTTTGTGAGGAAGAAGGATCCGCAACACCCTCAACGCCTGATTCACGTAGAACATGTTCCTCTTCCTCTGTCGGAGGCAGTAAGCAGGACAGCCACTTCTTCGCACTAAGGTGAAGTATCTGTCAGCCACGTCGAGTCGATGATACTGCATTACTTTGTGATCATCATACCGTCGCTCCTCTTCGGTGCTTCCTTCTACCTTTCTCCGAATCTGCAGGGTCAACTCCGACAGCTTGGAAAGACTGATATCTTCACGGGGGTTGAGAGGACCAAAGACCTCCTCCACGGCAGGTTGAACCCGTACTACCAACTCCCTCCACCCTCGGTGCAATAGCCACCAGCTGAAAGCCAGGTATCGTCTGTTGGTCTCAAAGTCATCGCCGAGGGTCTGGGTCAGCTCATCATCGTGATCCTCCAGGCTGATGGTCGAGTCGGCAGGGGGGGTTGCCAGCGAGATAACGCTGGAGAGGTAGTTGCGGCGGCCAAGGAGGTTGAGTTGGATGCGGGTGAAGATGGTGAGCAGCGAGAGGGTATAGATGAGGGTGAACGATCGTGTGATTGCTGAGGGACATTAGCGATTGGAATCGGGTGCCATCATGAGCATTCGCGGTCATGGATAGAAGGGACCGAATTGCATACAGGTGATCTTGACCTCGTTCCACAACTGCGTCTTGTTGCGCTTCGGCGGGGCCTGGGCTTCCGTGATCACCGACTCGCCGAGCTGGCTTGTGTGGAGATATCCTTCGCTCTGGAAGCTGGATAGACTCTTCCGGTCGTCTTCGGTCATACTGGGTGCTACTGAAGTCATGTCCGAGCCCGCGGCGTCCCCGGCATTCAGCCGCGCCAACCTCTCCGCCCGTTTCTTCTGAAGCTCCTTCGTCAGCTCCTCGACGGGGAGCGCTTCGATAATATTCTCGGTGGCAGTGGGAAGCAACGCGAGGACGGTATAAGTACAATCGGTCTGGTTCTGTTCAAATCGTCGCCGCAAACTAGATATCTCGTTGTTAGCTCTTTGGTGCCAAAGCAGCCCTGGGGTCGAGCCTGTCACAAGCTCGCGTGCCATCCAGGGACAACCAGGAGAGCTCATCCACAAAGGAGGCAAGCAATACATACTTTTCACGGGCAATCCTATCACTGCTCATGCGCTCGCGTGCCTCGGAGATCTTGGACAGCACATACTGCCCAGCCAAGTAGCCAGCTCCCAGTACGCCAGCCCCGATCGCAAGACCTTTGCGATTGCGCCGGAACCAGCGCCTTGCGGCACCGATCATGATGAGGATGTTCGGAGGTACTCTGTTTGGGGCAGTCGAGATGTCAAATTCCGCGGATCATGACATGGGCCGTGAGTGTAGTTGGATGAAAAAGGCAGATTGGAGATGGGAGAAGACCTCGGGCGGAGATCCCCAGACTCTCAGCGGCCTCGGCTAGTTGGAACTTGGTCATGGGCTTTGGTCTCATACGGGAAATGGCGATACGACTATAGTGTTCAGTGTATCGGGATAAAAGACTTGATGTAAAATTACCCTTCTCATTCATTCTATTCCACATTTGGTCCAGTTCACCTCAACATATACATGCTCATTGCTTTATTCTCTTCCCCTGGCTTACAAGTATTGAACTTGTCCCCGGATTCGGCGCACCCGGCCATCCCGCAGAAACAACCCCCCGGTCGCTCTGACACACCCAGTTGATCTTCCAATATATTCTCGAACATAGTTCCCTCAGACCTATTCAGAATACGGTCATATCATAGTCCATATTCCTCAACTATCCTCCCGGCCATTACCACCACCATTAACCCAAATCCCTGCGTCTACCAACCAATGATAAGCCGATAAGCGTCGTTCGGCCCAGTCCGATGGCCGATAGCAACCGCCGCTCCGAGCATCGCAGCATCATTCCATCATTTCCCTCTCAACCCACTCGTCAGCAACCCCTCCATGACCTCGTCAACTCTGGCCAGCATACTTCCCCCAGGCGCTTCGCTCCTGTGAATTTTCCCTTTTTCGCCCCAACGTCTTCCCCGAATCACCTCTCCCACCGCGTGCTGAGCCGTTCTTGCGCGGGCGGGGATGGAGCCCCGCAAAACCCCTCCAGAGTACTTCCTGGAGATCTTCGCCGATACCACCACAGTGCGCGATGTATTAAAGGGTGCGTCTTAATCTGGCCTTGCTTCGTTACGAAGTGACAAGCGCTCTAGTCCATGACTGCCTGTTAACGTATATCCCCCCGCAGGCGTCCTGAATCTCATCTTCTTCCACCGCTACTTCCCCTCCATCCGGCCGGTCACTTTTGACGTTTTGGATCTGACACTACCCGCCATTAATGACGCAGACCTGGAGACTTTGATCGAGTCGCGCGTGAACGCGCTAGTCCGGCAGCACCTGTCCCCGGCTGGTGGCCAGGATGGGCAGGTCGGCGGAGGCGGCGGGGGAGTGCGCGGCCGCATCGCAGTCGAGTTCTACGAGAAGAAGCGCCGTCGCTCGGGCTTGTGGTTTGGCGGGTTAGCAGGAAAGGGTGAAGAGGAGGTGTGCTGGGAGATGTGGACGCTGGATGTGACCATTGCCACGCCCCGCACCGAGTCTGGTATGTGTGATATATTTGCTGGGGTGCCGTTGTTCAGATGCTTTTGCGCCTGGCACATGCATTTTCTACATTCATCACTACTGACACTTTCGAATAGAGCGAGCCAAGGTCCGCAAGGCTATGGGGAATATGCTTCAGAAAGCGGCATTGAAGGTTTTGAACGTTGTCAATCGCGACAAAGACCATATTCCACCAATCACGACCAGCGACTCGAACCCTTTTCCCTATCGCATTGTTGTCAATCCGCGTACGGATGGCTGGGGCAATCGTATGGGGCTTTACTAGGCCATCCATGACTCATTCGCGGTCTTGACTCATATCCTGCTTTGTGGTGGGATTCACGAATTTCTTATGTGCTTTAAATGCTTTAGAGAGCTCGGGACGGGAGTTTGGTGTCTCGTTAATTATTTACCCGCAGGAAGGTCTGGAATGGCGTTTTGTGGCTTCGATCGATATTTTAACCCTGTCAATGACGAAGCAGCTGCTAGCCGGAATTGATCTCGGCGGGCATGACAATAAAACAGTGTATCACCGTCTCCTTCTACGCGGTTTTTTCGAAGACAAATAATAAACCCACATGGTCAGATACGTAGCAACATCGTCCTAGACGTATGAAACAACCGGAAAGCCTAATGCGAGGCCCACCGTCCACTCTAGGCGAATGATGAAACATGAACGGAATCAAACCAACTACGATTCCAAATATGGGACAAGATACATCACAAAAAACCCAAGCAACCTTGCCCCCCACGCATTCGTTCAACCCCGGACTTGACCCACTGTCCTCCTTCTCAATAATCCCCGATATATCATCATCCTACGTGCAAAGTGCTAAGGAGCACTAAAACGTCAGTCAAAACGCTCAAGGTCTTCGCTGACGTTACTCGCGCATGGAGAGTCGATGGGACCGGTGACCTGCGTCTGTGCTAGCTACGGTCACGACGGCCATGGCAACTTATCGAGACGACTCTCTGATATGACTCATTCCGCAGAAGCCGTTCAGTTGGCGTGAGCCTTCGCAGCCTCGGCCTGAGCGCGGAGGTTGGCGGAGGTTCCGCTCTGGCTGAAGAAGCGGCCAACCAGAGGCTGGAGGAAGGAGTGGAAGACAACTTGGGCACCGCTAGTTTTGGGTCAGCCATTTGCATTCTTTTTGAGCACGAGAGGTTCATCTTACCCGGTCTGGGGCAGAGCCATCCAGAGAATCAGGACAAACTTGAAAATGTAGTAGAAGGCTGCAATCTCGAATTAGCAGCCAGTGATGGGCGCAAAAGGGCATGGGTTTCACATACGGAACCAGTAAGCGGCATTAATGGCGCTCTCAACAACAGTCAGGAAAGCAAAGACAACCCAGTACTATCGAGGCATTGGTTAGTCAAACGAGCTTCTAGGCCATGGGGCTATCACGTGGCGGCTGATAAGCCACTTCCGCGCGGTGTCTTGTGCCGCAAACGCCAGATGATACTGGCAAGCAATCCGAGTCATGGGAACTTACAGTGAGCCACTACAATCAGTCATGAGTTAGCATCAAGTCCCATGTGAGCGGGGAATAAGCGACCGAAGGCATTGTAACTGACCTGGGTGTCATCCGCAGTACCCGACGTGAAGAGGGCCTGGAGGGAATAGTAGCCGGGAAGGAGAAAACCGGCAAAGTTGACGAGGAACTCGCCAGCAATGTTGAAGAAGACCAAGAAGAAGTAAACTCCGACGAGGCCAAGGATCACGTAGACCTTGGGAACATTGGTCTGACGCTCAAGGTTGTTGAGGACAGGGTACTTGGAGAGCTATCGAAGAATACGTCAGTCAGTAAGGAAAGCTTTATCGCACAAGCATGCTGCCGTGAGACTGCAGTGTACGGTTGCTGGCAGTTGCTGGCGCCCTCGACAGCTCACGCTGGGTGGGTTTGCACGCAATGCAGCGCACAAATGGACCGAGGGCTGGAGCTAAGAGGGACCGGCGAAACCGAAACACACACACACACACACCAGCGGGATCAACACACCTCCTTGTCGAGCTGGGCAACAGCGTGCTGGGCACGATCCTGGAACGAGGCCATTTTAATGGAAAGGCGATTGAAATTTTCACGATATCTTCGAGGCGAGAGTAACGAGGATAGCAGTTAAAACGAGGGATGACGAGAATGTAACCCGGTCGAGCTGGCGGTTACGGGCCGTGCCCGTGCGTCGTCACGTGATTACATGACGTACTCGGTCTGCGATCATCTGTCATCTGCAACAGCCATGTGAATTATTGTAGTCCCTTCGAAGCTTATCGAGTATCGTACCTAGACTTAAGGAAGTTAGGGTTGGACTGTGGAAGGCTGTCTGAGCTGTAAGTACCATGCTGTAAGTACCATGTATAGGTGTCGAGCACATCATGCACTTACTCCAGTAGCGCAGTGTGACCAGCCTGAACTGGAGTCTGTACCCGATCTTTTGTGTTGGAACCTTATGGTCTGCCTGTAACGAACAATACAAGGTGCATGTAGTTGCTAGGTTTGTACATATCCTGATTCTGAATAACCCCCCACTCTCTATGAGATCTTTCAAATTTACACGATCTATGTGTAACAAAACGGCTGCTCTTTGAGCACCCTAAGCCTGCCCAGTGTGTCCCGCACAACAGCCATACATGACGTATAAGGCTGTTCTAGGCCACGAGACGAAAGAGATCCAGCCAGCTGTGTCAGTAGGTACAGTACCACTTTGTCAAGGGCAGCATGCTAACTAACGTTAAGCCAAGAGCCCATGTGTGTCAACTCTGAGTGTTCTTGATAAAAATAATACGCTAGTCGCATGAGTAGTTTGATTTGCACCATCCAACCGGGAGGAGCTGATCCCCTCGATAGTATATTTTACTCCGTCTGTGGTCGCCGGCGTAGTGAATTAAAGGTAACAACACAGTGTACGCCAGGCTTTTTCCACCATTCGTCAGAATGTCCTGAAGCCCTATGCATGATGGGTGAAAGCCAATACAACTGATTCGCCACCTTATTCTGGGGAAACGATTTCCGACTTGAGTTATTGCAAGATCCAAGGTTTCTTTATTTTTAGTTCTTCCAGCCCGTGTACGGTCTCACGTGACTGGTCCTCGATGCCCAGGAAATGAACCTTACTACTGTAGGGATTCAGCGGATATTGCCGATATTAATTCATGTAGGGTCCTGACTCCTGACATCACTTGCATTTGGGGTCCCCAAACCTGGAGGCTACTTTGGTATTCCTTTGTGCTGTTCATGAATCCTACCGGGGCCAGCCCGGGGAACAGGCTAATCCGCTGTTGGCGAAGGATTCCATAGGGTACGGGACCCCGCGATTAAATCCAGGCATTGCTGTCACTCATACGAGCTGTCGACTTTTTGCCCCAGACTACAAGTTTCAATGCCAGAGTAAAATCCTCTGGTTTTACATACGATACGAGTGGGGATGTTTGAGATAGATAGTGCCTCGGGAAGAATCAGATTGCAGGTACATACTGTAAGTAAGTACGAAGTGCGACAGTGACGAGCCTGGGAAAAAGGCATTGTGGAGTAGCCGAAGCCGAAGGCCCAAAAGGCCTCGACTCACCGCCAGGAACCACTGAACCAGTGCCATGAGGTGTGATGTGATTCTTTTGCACAGGAACAGGGGGCAACCAGGAATCGATTGGATTCGAATTCCAAGAGACACAGACAGCCCGGATTTCATCTACTGTTATCATCTCCTTGCCTCCCTCTCCCAGGAATTTGGAATCTCTGCAATCGTTCCAAATACTAGTCAAATACCTCCTCCCAGCTACTGAAAGGGGCCCTAGAACTAAGTAAAGTTCAGAAAAGGTCCCGCACAACACAATCCCAAGGCAACCCACCACAACCAAACTCTCCTCCCCTCTCCCCCGTTTCTGAGACTCTCCTCGGCCTCAATTCCTCTCCTTCGTCGGTCTCGTCTATCGTCCGCGACAATTCGTACCCCGCCCGTACTTGCCACGCTCTGGTGGACCTTCGAATCGACATCGAAGCGCTGCGATCGCGACGTCCGTGCGTCAAAGGGGCACATCCGCTAGACGACCGATGTAACCGGTCCAGCCCTTATTCTCCTTGCTCTTCTTATCGGCCCCCAAAGGGAGCTGGACGACCCTGCAGCTATTGAGGGGTACAGACGCCCGCGGTACACGGTGCGGACGGAATATACAACCCCAAGAACCCGGCTCAATTGAACCTGAAACAACCTCGAAGCTCGGCAGTTGACCGCGTCCGACACAAAACGCTCTCCACCAAACTCCACGCTGGCTACGATCTGGCTCCGCTACCATTGACCACCCGTTCGCGTCTCGTCGATCACACCATCGTCCCCCTCCTGTCAGCGTGAATATACTGGAAAGACGGTGGATCATTCTCAATGCGGCCCCAGTAAGTCATGCAGTGTCAGACTCGGGTTGTCGTGGCCTTTGGTCAGTGCCGGCTTCTAATGACGTGTCGAATGTAGACGGGAGTATCATATCGTTGTGCTGGGAGCAGGTGGTGTGGGGAAGAGTTGCTTGACTGGTATATAGCCCCTGCATGTTCTGTCTGACATTGGGTGCGCCGTTGCGCTATGGCGCCGAGGCTCCGTCATAGTCTCTAGGGTCAATCGCTAACCATACCACAGCCCAATTCGTGCAGAATGTCTGGATTGAAAGCTACGACCCGACAATTGAGGACTCCTATCGCAAGCAGATCGAGGTGGACGTGAGTGACTTGCAATTCCCTGTTGATGATTGATCTATTATTGATGCCAGATCTCCACAGGGCCGACAATGTATACTTGAGATGTAGGTCTTTACAAAGAGTGGAAGCAATGGCACAAGGGTACGAGGTGGCTGACGCTATGACATACAGTCTTGACACTGCTGGAACCGAACAATTCAGTGAGTCTTGTCGATCATCATACTTGCTTCTTTCGCTAACAAGCTTTCCGCAGCGGCTATGAGGTAAATCCATGCAGCGCATCAACAGCCAATCCAAACAGCAATTAACCCGCTCGCTCCCACCACACAGAGAACTATACATGAAGCAAGGCCAAG
The DNA here is from genome assembly GCA_024706585.1 of Penicillium simplicissimum. Taxonomy (NCBI): domain Eukaryota; kingdom Fungi; phylum Ascomycota; class Eurotiomycetes; order Eurotiales; family Aspergillaceae; genus Penicillium; species Penicillium simplicissimum. Next base: position 917,271 of record JAMZTW010000014.1, read on the forward strand.
GCTTCCTCCTCGTCTTCTCCATCACAAGCATGTCCTCCCTAAACGAGCTCTCCGAACTCCGCGAACAAATCATCCGCATCAAAGACGACGAAAAAGTCCCGCTCGTGATCGTCGGCAACAAGTCCGACCTCGAAGAAGACCGCGCCGTGCCTCGTGCCCGTGCCTTCGGCCTGTCCCAAAACTGGGGCAACGCCCCATACTACGAGACCTCTGCCCGGCGCCGCGCCAACGTCAACGAAGTCTTTGTCGATCTCTGTCGCCAGATCATCCGCAAGGACCTGCAAGGGCCGAGCGGAAATCCCGAACTTTATCGCAAGCGCGAGGGTCCCAGCCGGCATGACCGGAAGAGAGAGAAGTCACAGGGCCGTCGGCGATCTCCATGTGTCATCCTTTGACACATGAGCACAGCGCTGAGCTTTTATGATCTGTTTTCGATTCTCGAGTCCCGGACTGATCTTCTGCATCGATTCGAGTTATGCTAAGTCACGCCTGTCCCCCATCCGCTACGTATCCTTTGACATGTCTCATGATATCTTCTCTACGTTTTTCATGCATCTACACCTCTTGATAGAAAGACGCGTCGCCGCCTGTCATCATCACATATTATGCCACAACTTCTCCATTCTGAAAACTCTTCCATTCTTCATTTTTATTCTATCTTTCCTTGATCCCCCCTCTTTGATTCTATTCTCCAAACGCAGAATACAGCACTTCAATGCTGTCTCTTCAGCTATTTCACTTCTCACATATCCAAGTTCTTGGCTCGTGTCGAACCCCCAAAGAGATGTCGTTGACGATATAAAAGTTCTGAACTTTTGAACACACATGCTGCTTTCTCTTCTTTGCACTTTACTTTCTTCAGGCTGTGGCTTTCTTTTTGCAGCCCTTGATGGGTCAAAACCAAATAAGATGCTTGATTGAATACATTTCCTTAACCTTGTTTCTATTATCTCTCTCTCTCTTTCACCGCACCTTCTCTACATTCGGAACACTCCAAACCGAGTTTGTATATCTGGCTCCCCCTTTCCACCGAGAGCGGCTGCCAAACCCAGGCCCAGCATCTTTCTCGTTTGCGCCGGGGGAATCACACCATCGTCCCAGAGGCGGGCAGACGAGAAAATAGCCTCAGATTCGTGATCAATCCGAGCCTTGAGTGCTGGGTCGGCGGTCTTACCCACTGCTTCCATGACGGAGGAAAGTTGCTCGGAGCCCATGACTCCAATCTTTGAGTTGGGCCACATGAACATCAAGCGGGGGGAGTAGGCACGGCCACTAGAGACATTGTCAGACATTGGGCCGTCCACAGTAAGTAAGCCAATGGGAATATAGGAGGAACTTACCACATGCCGTAGTTACCAGCACCAGCACTCGAGCCAAACACGACAGTAAACTTGGGCACATCGGCACAAGCAACGGCCGTCACCAACTTGGCACCATTCTTTGCAATACCGCCCTTCTCGGCATCGGCGCCAACCATGAAGCCAGAGATATTCTGTAGGAACACGAGAGGGATGCGGCGCTGAGCGCACAGCTCAATGAAATGAGCACCCTTGAGCGAAGACTCAGAGAACAAAATACCATTGTTCGCGACGATGCCGACCTTATGGCCGTGGATCTTCGCAAATCCCGTCACCAGGGTGGTGCCGTAGTCGCGCTTGAATTCGGCGAACTCGCTCCCATCCACAATGCGGGCGATGACTTCGTGCGCGGGGATCTGGCGGCGGAGGTTTGTGCCAACGATGCCGTTTAGCTCTGCAGTGTCGTAGAGGGGTTCTTTGACGGCGGCGTCCTCGAGGCGTTGCGGGAGCTTGGTTGTGGGATAGTTCAGGTTCGCCACTGAGCGGCGAGCCAACACGAGGGCATGGGCGTCGTCGACGGCCAGGTAATCGGTCACACCGGAGATGGTCGAGTGCAATTGACCTCCTCCCAGATCTTCTGCGGAAACGACTTCACCCGTAGCAGCCTTGACCAGTGGCGGACCCGCCAGGAAAATAGTACCCTGGTTCTCAACGATGATTGTCTCATCGCTCATAGCCGGCACGTAGGCACCACCCGCTGTGCAGGGTCCCATGACCACCGACAATTGCGGGATACCAAGGGAGCTCATCCGCGCCTGGTTGAAGAAGATCCGGCCAAAATGATCACGGTCGGGGAACACATCAGCCTGATGGGGGAGGTTTGCACCGCCCGAGTCAACGAGGTAGATACACGGCAGCCGGTTCTCCTGGGCAATGGCCTGGGCGCGGAGGTGCTTCTTCACCGTGATCGGGTAGTACGTGCCACCCTTGACGGTGCTATCATTCGCCACAATCATGCAGTTCACCCCCTCCACGGTACCAATCCCCGTAATAATACCGCCCGCCGGCACGTCCTCTCCATCATACACCTCGTGCCCCGCAAGCGGTGATAGCTCCAGGAAGGAGGTGCCTGGGTCGATCAGTGCGGAGACCCGGTCGCGAGGCAGCATCTTGCCGCGGGCGACGTGCTTATCGCGGGCCTTCTGTGGTCCGCCCTGTGCGATTTTGGCATGGAGACTGCTCATGCGGTCGAGGAGTTCCTGCATTTGTTGGCTGTTTTCCTTGTACTCGGGGGAGGAGGTGTCCACCGCTGTGGGGAGGATGGAGAGCGCGGAGGCATGGTGGGGATGAGTGTAGCTTGCGACTGTTCGTGAGGATATGCGGAGGAAGGTCTTTGGGAGTTGGAAGTTCGCTGGACGACAGCTGCGAGGTCCAGCGCGCGAGCCCAAGCTCCGGAGGACGAGCGGGGATGGGGCGCGCATCGCGGGGGAGATATGGGTCGATGGCTAACAGCCGCTTGTTTGTGTTGGTCGTATGGTTGGCAATGATCTTAGAATGGAGGATCAAGATTCATAATCTGGTGGGAGAATGGTATTTGAATCAAAGGTTTGCGGTTAGGAACTGAGAAAGCGAGGAGGTACTCCAAGTTTCCCCAGATTGTGCGGAGATGCGCGAATTGCCGCGTCTACCCGAGGCTCCCATCACCGCCCTCTTGTGCCGATACGGATTCCAAACAGAAAGAGTACGAAAGATCAAGAAAAGGATGGAATTATAATAAAACAAGACTGAGTGAGAGGAGATCTGTCTTGAAGTAAAAAAATATCAAGGGACAATGCCAACAAATCTATGTAGGAGTGCATCAGGTCTATGCTGTATTCGCTATGAAACACCGGGCGGTCTTCACGCGCCGAGGGATGCCGCTCTCCTCCTCCGCATATCTTAAATAATCTTCAAGGCCGCCACTTTCCCCTTTACGATATCCTTTCTTTCCATTGCACAGATTCCAGCCAGCTGTAGTAATACAATACAATGGCCTTTATTACCCTCCCATCCCTTCTTCGCACATCCGCACGCTCGCTGCGGCGCAGCCCCGTTCTCCCCGCATTCGCGCCAGGTTTCGTGCGCGGTCTATCGACGAAGCACCCAGCGGGCTTTGAACCTCCAACCGAGGAAGATTTGCTAGAGCTGCGAGAGAGAGTTCAAGAATTTACACGTATGGGCATCCTGTATCTCTTTCTTTAATATGCACTAACGTCCAGGCCAGGTCGAGAGATTTCGGCCGAGGTTGCCGCACGGACGGATGAATTGAACGAGTTCCCTGCAGACATGTGGAAGAAGTTGGGCGATGCTGGGTATGCCTTCTACCTGAAAATTCAAGCACAATTCACCAGTGATTATAGGTCACTAACAAGTCTCCATGTTATAGTTTCCTTGGAATTACCGCCAATGAGGAGTATGGTGGTTTGGGAATGGGCTACCAGGCCCACTGCGTTGTGATGGAGGAGATTAGTCGCGCTTCTGGTGAGAACCGCCCGGTCCTGACTTGGATGCATTCTACCGGGATCTGATCTAATTTCCCTCGTCTGGACAGGAAGTATCGGTCTCTCCTACGCCGCCCACTCTCAACTCTGTGTCAATCAACTCTCTTTGAATGGCTCGGCCGAACAAAAGGCCCGATTTTTGCCGGGTCTGCTTTCCGGGGACAAGATTGGTGCTCTCGCCATGTCTGAGCATTCGGCGGGCTCTGATGTGGTTAGCATGAAGACCACTGCAAAGGAGGTTGATGGTGGCTGGTTGCTGAACGGAACCAAGATGTGGATCACTAATGTGAGTGAGGCAACATAGTGCCCTGCTGTCGCGGTTCTATCACTAACAAATCATCTTTTTTCAGGGTCCCGATGCGGACTTTATCGTTGTCTATGCCAAGACTGAGCCCGAGAAGGGCTCCAAGGGCATCTCTGCCTTTGTCGTGGAGAAAACGTTCAAGGGCTTTTCATGCGCTCGCAAACTGGACAAGCTTGGCATGCGCGGCTCAAACACGGGCGAGCTCGTTTTCGAAGACGTTTTTGTCCCGCGTGAGAACCTCCTGGGAGAGTTGAACAAGGGAGTCAAGGTCCTAATGGAAGGCCTGGATCTGGAAAGACTAGTTCTGAGTGCAGGTCCTCTCGGGTAGGCTTCCCCCATACCCCCAGATCATTTTTCAACTAACTTACTTTCCCCTCCAGCATCATGCAAGCTTGCCTGGACCTCGTCCTTCCTTACACCCACATGCGAAAGCAGTTCGGCACACCCATTGCCCACAACCAATTGATCCAGGGCAAATTGGCCGACATGTACACCAAGCTCGCAGCCTCCCGGGCATACACCTACGCGACTGCACGTGAAGTCGATAACGGCGCAGTTTCTCCTAACCCGCTCGTTATCCGGACTCAGGACTGTGCTGGTGCGATTCTGTACGCTGCAGAGCGCGCCACCGAGTGCTCATTAGACGCCATCCAGCTGATGGGTGGAAACGGGTATATCAATGAGATTCCGGCTGGGCGATTGCTCCGGGATGCGAAGCTTTACGAGATTGGAGCTGGCACGAGCGAGATTCGACGGATGGTTATTGGTCGTGCATTTAATAAGGAGTATGCTTAGGCTTAGAAAATTGGGGTTGGTTATACGTACATACATACAGGGAATCCAATTACCTTAAATTGGCCCCCCCTCTGCATATTTAAGGTTGACCGGGCCCCGTTCTGCCTGAAGTCCCATAGTATCCTCTTCCTACTAGGTACTCTTTCGACTACTCTTTCGACTACTCTTTCGACTACTCTTTCGACTACTCTTTCGACTACTCTTTCGACTACTCTTTCGACTACTCTTTCGAATATTACTTCGAATAGTCTACTACTAGGTATAAACCTTTGTATTTCGATCTAATCACCGAAAAGCTATACTCTGAATAAGAGATATACAAAAAACGTTTTGCTAATACTGAGATATATTCCTTATGTCGAGCGTTGCCAAGTCTCTGTTGGCCCTATTTAGATCGAAAATAGTAGGGGTAAAGACCAGTCACCTTATCCGAAAATGGGTAGATTTTGGATTTCCAGATGTTGTTGACTGCGCGGTACCTGGACGCCCTTACCCGAGCTAGGCAGGCCATCGCCTAACCCGCTGGCGCTGGCGCGCTTAGGTTGCCCCAATACGCTTGAAGCATCCGGAGATCGATATGAACGACTTGGGATACTCGAAAGGTAGATCGTCCAAGTCCAAGAGATCCCCGAGAAGTATCAGAAGAAATCGCGGAGTAAGACCTGATCGACCAAAAAGTCGTCTCAACTTCTGACTTGACAGTGAGAATATTATCTTCGATGCCCACCTAAACAACCTTACGGTCTGTTTAAGCAATAATTCACGGTTTTAGATATACCTCGTCAAACCTCACACGTGGACGACCGTAGAAACAACTCGCAATTACATTACGTACAGCACTGGCAGCATTCACCCATTAACCCCAACTCACTCTCACCTCATTTTATGCATAAGCCATATGCGATGACTGTATCGTTCCCTCCGGTCGTGTCTTTTCAACTTCACTGCCTGGCAGCTCATGATAAACCGGGGCGATCTGAGTGCCATCGCCATCCAACTCCATACCGCGCTCATCAACGCTCTGCTCATGAGTATGGCCACTCCTGCTGCTCTGACCGTTATTACTCTCACTGACACCCGTAAAGATGGCATCCGGAGACCAGAATCGTTGTTGAGGAGCAGAGTCGTCACTCGGGTCGGGTGGAGGGGCGTTATGTACCGGGCCGGAGAGGACAGACATGTCTGGCTCCGGAGGTGTGGCTTTGTACGCTGTCTTCTGGCGTTGGCGACGGATGAAGAAGAAGAGCACCGCTGCTAAGATACCGACGCCAACTAGTGCCGCGATTGCGATTCCAGCTACAGCGCCGTGGCTCAGTGGTGAAGAGTCGCCTGAATTGCCGCCACTCGGCGTGCACGTACTTCCAGAGCAAGAGGGTGATTGGAAATCTTTGGATGTAATCGTTACAATCTCTTGCTGGGCGTTTTCGTGCCATGCGCAGGCTGATACGTTGAATGTACCTCGCTCGTAATCGACCGAGAGGTAGCTGGGGAGGTCAGCGCCAATAGTGCAGGTCCCCACCAGGGTCTTCTACTCACGCTTCTTGCAAGAAGACTCGGCCCAACGTAAATTGAGTCGAATTGGCTGCGCGTTTAAGAGGGAAGTAGTAGCTGCTGCTGTTGACTAGAGGAGGCTTTGCAGTCAGAGCGAAAGCATTATATGGCAGGGTGATTGTCACCCCATCCCCACCGGAGGCAACATCAGACAATCGAAATGACACCTGCGCGTTCGAGTTGACGAGCTCAGAGTTGTGAGTATCATTCACAAGATACAAGCCACTCGCAACATCGAGTTTAAGCCCGAAAGCCTTCTCAAATGCATCGCAGACACTCCCTGGTAGCCAGAGATTGGGATCAGTCGAGTCGATGAAGATTGAGATTGGATCGGATAGTAATGTGGCCGAAGTTGATCCGCTATAGCTGATGGACTGAAGATAGACTACCAAATCGCGAGTGATGTCCTCGGCCATGGTAAATGATACCGAGTTCTCGACGAAACGGGACGTATCATAGCCGGAGAATATCAGTTGACCATAGACCTGCTTTAAGCCTGCATTGGCAAACTGTAGTTAGAGACGACCTCAGCCGTGTATAGTTGTACTTCTCTGTGGTTGCAACTTACGGTACTTGGCGCCAGCTGTATAACTCCAGCTGAGACTGGGGATGCTGCCTTGATCCTTCAATGTCGTGAGGAATGAAGGTGAAGAGAAGTTCCCGAGGGAGGTGAAGTTGACCGGTTGAGGATTCAATCCAAATAACCCCCTAGTTACTTGGGTAAGCCAACGATGGAAACAAAGTCGGGTGCAGTGGTTCATATTTACAGATAAAAAGGTTCTGGGGTTGCAATTCCCGCAACAGTCTGATTCTTCAGCGTCGGACCAGTCGTACCAACACCCAGAGTCTCTAGCGCAAACTCCGCTCTTTGATAATAATCAAGGTTGGCTTCCAGACCGACTCCATCCTGACTGATACTGAAAAGACCCAAATCGTGCCAACTCGAGGATTGATTCGTGTTGAACAATGTACCCCTAGAGACTGCGCAGTCTGATGGTGCATTGGGAAATACCGATGTTGAGCAGCCGTAGTCAGACAAGACAACCATTGACTCTGGGGATGCGGTTGATACGAACACTCGAACGGACTGCTGGGGAGTTCCGACTCGAAGATAAAAGCTGCTCCATGGTCCATCGTTTCCTTCGCTAAAGGGCAAAGTTAGCAGATGTGACCGGACAATAATTCGGACGTTTCAAGGTCAAGGTACAAGTATTCACTGGCCGGAATAACGAGGGCAGATGGAGAACGGCGAGCTAGGCCAGCGGCCGAAGACCGCAACATCCAACTGCTGGTCAAAAGCAATTCTAAGAGCATTTGGGTCGAATGAATCTCTGCAAATTTGAGGTTTCACATTGAAGAAATTGGCAGTGACCATGGGTACAGCAATGACAAGAGTGGAAAGTCCCATGTGTACCTACTACCATGTGGCTGGTGTGGCGACAGGAACCCGCACGATGGAGAGGATCCAGGCCATTAAGTTCGAACTGCTACCTCACTGCCGAGTCCACTCCGCTCCGAACCAATTGACTCATAGAGATCGTCGTTTGTCAATTGGAGCTTATGCAAAACGAGCAACACTGAGTCCCTGACACGTTGAGAGGCTCGCACGGACGGGGTCCAAAAACCGGATGAGGGTCAACCAAAACCTGCTCCACCATTTGGATCAGGAACCACCGTTCTTGTTTACTTTGAGCACAGATATGATGTAGAGACCTTAACGTTCGGGCCTTCTCAACATCATTGCTTTTCTTAGTAGCAGACTGTCCGTCCTTGCCTTTCAAAGGTAAATCGCCGCTCGAGTTCGGCATAATGACCGCATCAAAAGGAAGTAGCTTGTCTACCTGACAAGTTTTCGAGTGCCGGTCGTAGATGATCGCATTTTACGCCACAGGTGCCCTAGTTATCAAGTCTGATCCTCCCGGGAGGAAAATTTATCCTGTTCCCTTATTGTTTATCACTCAATTGCGGCAGCTGTTCCGTTCTTGAAAATCCCAAGACTTCCAGCATCGTCGTAGGGAATTTCAATCGCCATGCTGTCTACTTTGCGACTGTGGGCAGCGATTGGGCTGCTGATAACTTGGGCTGAAGCCTCTCAAGATCATGGTATGCTTGACAAAATCTACAACTCGTTCATGCAGCTAATAGTTTGAAGTTATTCACAATGCACACTCCCCGGTCCATGATCCCTCAACCGGCAGATCTACGCGCTGTACCTCTGAGCAGATCGACCCTTCGTCAATGTCATACAGCGACACCACAGTGGAGAGCACTTCTACAGTTCAGGTTCCCCCGCCCATGAACACTTCGTCCACCTTAACGACTGTGTGCTACAATGAGACTGCCACCACAACTATCATTCTGTCGATCGTCTCCACGGACTGGTCTACCACCACTTGCACTTCGATCACGACCGAAACAGAGACTACCAAGGAAATAGATACCATTACGGATACTATTATTCTCACCACGACGGACACGACTACGGCTACAGCTACGATCACGGTGCCAACGACCATCACAGAGGCCCCGAATCCATGCCCAACCACTTGCAGCATGTAGGTCACCAGCTCTCACAAGTTCCAGAACATGGTCGAGAGATCTTGCTAACATTAACCCAAAGGTCCGCCGGAACTGTGAATCTCTTCTACTGGCCAACGAATCAGCCAGGGAAGATCTACCCGTCCACTTATGTCGATACTCATCTGAACTACACCTTGTAAGGCCTCATTTCACCTCTGATCAGGTGCTCTGTTGAGCTGACATACAGTACCTTACAGTACCTCACCATCGGTGTATATGGTCGTCGACACCCTCTACGGCTACAACACCGCAGGTCGCGCCGGACCATCCGGCACCAGTCTCGTCTTCCCTCTCGACCTGGGTCAAGTCTCAACCGTCGACCTCACCAATTCGGCTACCCGGCAGCTCACACTGAACGATCTCGGTACTGACTGCCCTCAAACGGAAGATCCCTCGGTGATCGCAACGGCAAAGCCAAATGGCCGCTGTGACCCGATTCTTTTGGCCCCGGAGCCCGTCAAGTCTTGGGCTTCGCCTTGCAATGCATGTGGTCAATTTGGCCTGTTCGATCCTCCCTATGCCGTCTCTCCGCTTACTGGAGGTCTGGTTCCTGTGACTACGACACTTGCGATGACCCAGCCAGAGACAAGGACTACTCCTAGCGCGACTTCGGTTGAAACTACCGCTACGCCGGTGGAAACCAGTACGACGGCGGTGTCTACAGAGGCTTCCTCCTCCTCCTCTTCTTCTTCTTCTGTCGAGAGTATATATTCTTCAGCTTCTTCGAGTGTGATGACGACTCCGGTGTCTTCTAGCACTGGCTGGATTGCTTCATCCTCGTCGTCCTCCAGCTCTGTCTCCAGTCCAGCCACTACTTCCACGACGTACAATTCTGCCACGAAATTGGCCGGTCCTGGTGCATTGCTGGGCTTGAGCTTGTTCGCGTTTGCATTTGTGCTGTAAGAGAGGCTATCGTGGCGGAGCAGAGAGCTGTTATCTGCTCAGAGTTATCAAACCGTGTGCTTGCTTTTGAGAATGATCTGAGAGTGACTGGAGGTACAAACTAGCTTGTCTATCCTTAATGTGAACGAGTCCATTAGAATAGGGAACACCTTGATAAACGAAAAACCGCGCATTGAATGACCCAGGTATGCTCGTAGTGTGGAGGGTAAAAGAGGCCAATATAAGTTTCATTTTGTCTGTGACACTGAGATAGTCATTAGGGAGCAGTCCTACACATGCTTCCAATTTTAAGGCTATCAATAGCTGGTCCTCGCATCTACTTGGGCTCGAGAAAGGACATTACATACCTACGCAGATCTTCCCGCAGCGTCTCTTAAGATGGCTCTCTTTAGAAGAGCATAAATGGTTTGAGATGAAATAGTTCGTTCATTTAAGTAGCCCATAATACATCATGAGGAGAATCTTTTGCATTTTGAATTAAGAAACACCAAGGGACGTCCTCGGACATGTATCAAATTCACTTCTTCTGCCTCGCAGATCTCCGCACCATGCCAGACGAAGTATCCGAGCCTACCGCTTTTCCAACCCCCTTTGCCGAAGCCAACCGTTTCGTCCACGAGCGAGGTTCATCGCCGCCGGGGTTGTCCTTGTTTGGCTCCTCGGGAGGCGGAACCTCGGCCTTTCGCTTGCGGCCTCTCTTCGCAGGCGCCGTATCCACCGAGATTCGCGCCTCCTTGGGCAACGGCTCCAGCTCGGGTGTGGTGTTCGATGCATCTCCTGCATCGTCCTTCTCCGTCATGTTGTCAATCGACAGGCGATCAGACATCTCGTCGGAACTGTCCTCATCTTCATCGTCGCAAGGGAATTCGTCATCCGCAAACTCCAGCTCAACCTGAGGCGTATGCCTGATCCGTCTCTCCCGTAGTCGCGACTTGTCCAGCGCGGGCTGAGCAGACTTGAAGATCTCCCGCCAGTTCTCCAAGAGCGCGACCTTGTCCCCGTTTCCAGGCTCGTAAATCTGCACAGCAAGATCTAGATCATCTCCCATACTTGGTGTGCGCCAAATGACGCCTTGAAACGAAGTAATATCGGGTATTAGGGACGATCGTGGCCGGGGAACTCGGTTCGCTCGTGCGCTAGGTTGCGTTCGGCGTGCTGTCGATGTGGCATCGATCTGTTTTGCGACGGATGCGTGTTGCTTCACGGTCGGATCATCATCATAGTAGTCATCCGAATAGTATTCCCAGTCACTGAGGTAATCCTCCACGTCAGCCTTCGGGTCCTCCCACAAGGCGGCTTCGTAGTATGAGGATGCGGCGAGTTCGTCCTGCAAAGGGCAATGGCCTAGTTAGCGTTGTCGCTTCAACTAACACCCCAACGCCTGCACAGATAATATGTACGCACCACGAGGTCTGGTACAGGATCCTCAAAGAGGTACTCCTCCTCCCATTCGTAATAGTCTTCGTCGTCGGACATATTTCAATCGGGCCCTTCGGCAGGATAAAGAACGACCGGCGTTGGGTGAGAGGGTGGAAAAATAGGATGCTTGGGATCAAACGAAGGTAAGATAAATCAAGGATATATACGGTATGCAATGATCATGCGAGAATGCGAAACGAAGGTGCAAAAGTGAAGTTGTGACAAACCTGATGCAGACACCCGGCTGATCTTTGCATCAAAGAGGAGGAGCCCTGCTAATGTAAGCCTTGGCATTTTTCACTTGCCAGCTCCACTTTTTTTTCCATATTGTACGGGATCTTCTTCGATATGACACTGCCTACTAAGAATTAACAATGAATTTTCGATCAAAGATCCAGTGAATACGCATTATTCACTCTATTCATTGTTCAAGACAGCTTTGTTTGCCCTTGACAATGAGTTGTTCTCAGCTTGTCGAACATGAGACGCTTCCTTGATACGAAGGTCTAACTTGGACAACCTTTAGTATCTCTACATACGCAGTATAGGTACCATCCTAATGTTGGAACACGTTAGCAACGACAGAGCTACCCACTAAATAATAGTGCAGCTGATGAAATACGCCATGGTTGCAGATTCTATATGGATACTTCTTGTTCAATGTTCGCTTAAGGATAATTTCAGACAGGGCTGAAACTCTCCAGAAAATGGATATATTTTTGCCCGTACAGGTTCGGTCCGTCACATGCAATAACGCGAGATATCTAAGATCTATTTAGCCCTATGTGTTCGCCCTGAGATTTCAAATGAATCAAGGCCCTTCATCAGGGATTGCATGGAGGAAACTGCCTTCAGGTCACAGTGTAACTCCAGACGCATTGCCAAGTCTACTACCGTTCGAAGCTACACCTCATCCATCAAATCCCGAAGGGCCCCGCCCAAGCGACGTAATGCCGGGCATTATCCACGGGTAGGTATGGATGCAATTCAGCAGCCCTGGAGGGGTGAAGCAAATGGATTGGTAGGTAGCTATGTTGACATTCGAGGACCTGACGTACACTTTGTCTATTAACCTTGGTATTGTCAGACAATGACAGTCACCGAAACAGATCCATGCCCGTAGGTTCTGTTCCAATGGTTGGCTTGAGGTAGACCGACGGGATGAGGTGAAGATTCTCCACATATCTAGATATGTTTGAAGCTTCTGAGCATTAGCTTGCCGTGCTTCAGTATTGGTCAAGCTCGTCCTGCCTTTACCCGCATATACCTAAATCTGACCTTTGGTACCTAGATTCTATCTAGCATGACTTCCCGGTCGATGGTCGCCAAGACTCAGAGTTTCGCCCCAGTTGGCACAGGCCCTCGCCAAGCTGGCGAGGTCTTAGCACGGGCTTTGAAGTAGTGTCTTGGTAGCTTGCAAGGGACACTTTGACTGGCCGGCCTTCTATGGACTATGTTGTTAGCAAATTATTGCCTCCGGCGCCAAGCTTGACAAAAGTGAGTATTAGCAGTGCCCTGAGCGTTGCTCGTCTACCCCCTGTCACCGTACGATGCCGAGATCCGACTTGTGTTGGACTCCTTTAAATAGAGGTGAGCCTTATCGGCCCTCGCTTCTTTGGATTTCATCTGTTCCTAGTAGGTGCTTCAGCTGATGGCGGATAACGACAGTACGATCCATTTGCGGTCGCTGTCAAGACCCCCAACCGGGTCAGATCCGGGGTACAATACCCAAGACGAGACACCGAGGGATTCGTCACGCCATCTCCCCGACGATTTGCCTCCAGAACAAGGCCAACATCGTGAGGATCTTCCAGCTTACTCACGGGCTCCTCCTACGAATCAGTCTCTAGGACTCGGTTACAGCACAAAGCTCTATCGTTCCGGCCTTATCACTTTCCTCACCTTTCTTTTTGCCGGCCTGGTGATCTATTCCTGGGTGATCCTTGCAATCCTGTCATTCTGGCCTCTCAGCACTAGCTCATGGCAAGCAAACACGAGCTATAGACACCGCTACCCGAAAGATCTCGACTATGGCTACGACGCCAGGCTCTATCGCTCGGCTAGAATTATTCAATCTATACTGAGCGTGATTATTTTGCCATGGACATCGGCTGTATGTGCTCACGCTGCTGTCATATTCATGCAAAATCAAAAAGATAGCATGGGCTTGACTATGCGACAAGTCATGGCTCTTGCAGATCGCCGGTGGCTGGATCCCTCGCTGTTATCCGATGTCTTTCAAGGTGCTTGGAGAAAGCATGGAAGTTTGCTGTTGCTTCTGGCAATGGTACTCCACTTTCTTGGGGCCATAATCTACCCGATCCAGTCCATCGTTGTCAATTCGAAGACTATTCATGTTCCTGTTTCCGCCAATGAGATGGGATACGTCAGCGATCTTGCCCGTCAGCAACATGGGTATGCGGCAACCTCTGGCAGTGACGTTGTGAGGACTCGCGCTGCTCTTCTCAATGCGGATATTCATGCATTGCAGCCGCAGTTATGGCAGGGAATCCCCGGCCAACAGCTGTCAAACTTCCAGAATTTCTCGGCCATGTCTGATCCATTCTATGCCCAGCTACCGAATGGATTCAATACAGGCGTTCTGCAGCAATTTGCCATTCGCATCAATTCGACTGCAAATTCGAGATCTATAGCAGCCGATGAATTTCCGTCTGGATGTAGTTCAGACACCTCCGCATTGTACGCAAATTATACATCCCTCGTGACGGGAGGCTCTACCCGGGACTCTTGGGCTGTCAGCGCTTGTATGCCAAATGTTACGGGATCGCCTTGGGTAGAAACTCGAGACCGCCAAGAGTTTTCTGAATCGCTCTATCTCAACATCTCCATTCTATCCAAATGGTATCCAACAAATCCAGCCAACGTCGCATTGTACGAGATCAATCTTCGTACAACTGCGGGTTACTTTGAGTTACCCAATTTCATGAACAATGGGTCAGCTGGCCCTTTACTCGAGAACGACCCCAGTCCGAACTGCGGCCCGAATTGTATGCGTCAAATTAGCCGATATAGCTATCGTCAACGGGCGCGCCGAGATGATACAATCAGCGGAAACACAAAAAACTACATCCATCAACAAGTTCCGTGGTCATTACTGCGAGTTGACAACAAGGGGCCGCTCTTGACAACAGCTCTCGCCCTCTTTGGGCCCGGTTCCTTCCTGGACACGTTTTTTGCTTCCGTCAAGGTGATCAACGACACCCTGGGAGAGTGGGGTGACCGCGGTGGTGAGATTTGCGTTGAACTAGCACCTCTGATGAATTTGTTCTACGCCGATGAGAGGGATATCACACCACGAGACCGTTGTATCTCCCTTGCCACCAGCTCGCTTCGCGACAACAATGCTCACACCCTGATCGCAGCGTGGCTCCAAGACATGCACGACTCGGCTTCTGGTTTCCCAAATATTTTTACTGCGGCTGCATTTCTTTCAAACAAGCAATGGGTTGAATCATTGCGGCCTCTCTACTCCATTTACCAGGACCCTGGGTCCGAGATGGCGATTCCAGACATCAGTCTGGCAGGTTTGATCGTGGTCAGCGTCCTTCTGGGGTTGTACCTTTTGCTTTTACTTGCGCTCGCTTTGTATGGGAGTTGGACACCGAGATGGACTCACCGTCTGGATTCCTTCGCGATGCTGCGTTTCGGGGCTGCATTGGGCGAAGGGGTCTTCCCGTTGGTTGTTGTGCATAGGACTGAAGATGTCAAGGAGCTTGATGAGATCCCTGGTGTGATTAGGGATGTCGATCCTGTTTCAGCGCACACGATCATTCCGGTTAATCGGATTGGTCTTTGGGGTGGGAAGCCGCTGCAGAGCAGCCGAAGGTATGAGTGCCACGAGGCTGATAACGAGGCTCTGACAGCAGCCGAAAGGAGTCAAGTACGCCGGGGTGGAGGAGTTCGTACATAGTACCAGACTCACATAGATTATAATGGGGACTTGATTAGTTGTCAATTTCCATTTTCTCCTGCAGGAGTATTGGGGACTCATGTTTACGGAAAACCACTCGCTGTTAGACTCAGTTTAGCCCATAACGAAAGAGCACACTTCTTCTCCACACATGTGGAGAACCTCAATACTCTCCGGAATTTCCGCTGCTGGTGAACCGTATGATATACCGTCAAAGATTAGGCTAAATAGGCACACCTGGCCATGTCATTCCCGTTTGTGGACTCCTATCCGGGCCAATGACAATTGTGGCTTGGCTCGTTGTTAAATCCCACCGGATGTACGGCACAAAACTCTCAAAGACGCCTCCAAGACGCCACAAGAGAATGTTCTTTTCTTCCATTCAGAATCTTGTATTTACATCGAAAGCACGGCCATTTTGCTCAGGGAAAATGCCGGACTTACCCCGGATGAAACGATTGAGGCAAAAAGCCATGCCGCGCAAGCCGGACAGCTGCTCCGCAAGCTTCCCCACGTAAGTCTGGGGCCGAGTCTTTCGTGAACCAATCGCCTGGTGATCGTCCTACAAGGGCACGAATATAGCTCAAGCGAGATACCACCGTCGCATGTTGTTAACCGGAACAATTCAAGTTATGCCAGAGTCTTAGTGATCCGGCTAAAAGCAAGCACCTCAAAGCAATCCGGAGATGTCGTTGTTGTATGCTCGGCTCGGCACATGGCGTGTTATCCAGACGCCTAAATCAGCCAGCCTGCTTGGCCCCCTTATATAGCGGTGGAGCATCTGGACGTGGGTGTTCTCGGCGTCGAGAAATCTATCAGAGTCAAGAGCTTGTCCAGGCCAGAAGAAAGATTTTTTACCATGGCTCCTAGCGGTGTTACCCACGAGCTCTCTGCCAAGCGTCGGCAGTTCGCCGGCGAGCCCGGCTTCAGAGGGCTCATCAGTAATGGAAGAACATTCGCGATCGCGCTGTTCGCTTCCTTGGGTGGCCTCGTGTATGGATGTAAGTTGCGATCCTTGGGAACTTTGGGATTCTCAGCTGGTGCTGATCCGAACCTAGATAATCAAGGAATGTTTTCCTCGATCCTTACCATGAATTCTTTCCAGAGAGAGGTAAGTCAGCATGATATCCTAAGGTTCATTCCCTGGCGTCGCTAAGCAAGCCACAAAGATTCAAGGTTACGCCGCCGAGACGGGTGCTAAGCAAGCCATCACCACCGCCATTCTAGAACTCGGTGCCTGGGTCGGCACCTTGCTGAACGGATGGCTCGCCGATGCGATCGGTCGCCGTCAAACCACCATTCTTGCCGTCATTGTCTTCTGCATCGGTGTCATAGTGCAGGCCAATACCCACGCCGTTAGCTTCATCCTTGGCGGTCGATTCGTCACTGGTCTGGGTATCGGTAGCTTAAGTATGATTGTGCCCTTATATAATGCTGAGTTGGTAAGTCTTATTCGAGAAATATTCTTAAAAACCTCGAGCTACGAATTAACACATCTCTAGGCTCCTCCTGAGATTCGAGGATCTTTGGTGGCAGTTCAGCAGTTGGCCATCACTTTCGGCATCATGGTCAGTTTCTGGGTCGGCTATGGTTGCAACTTTATCGGCGGCACTGGAGATACCCAGAGCAAAGCCGCATGGCTGGTTCCTGTCTGCATCCAGCTGGCCCCGGCTATCGTTCTGGGAGTTGGAATGGCCGTCTTTATGCCCCAGTCTCCTCGTCATTTGATGAATACTGGCCGCGAAGAGGAATGCTTGGAGGTGTTGGCTTGGCTGCGCAACAAATCAGTCGATGATATGGTTGTGCGCATCGAGTATCTCGAGGTCAAAGCCATGCGCATGTTCGAGAAGGAAACTCTCGCGGCCAAGTATCCGCAATACCAAGATGGCTCTCGCAAGAGCAAACTCATGATTCTTATCAACGACTACAAGTCTCTTGTCACCAATCCGTCCCTGTTCAAGCGTTCGACCGTCGCGGTAAGTGCCTCGATACGCTAACTTTAGAAGAGTACTAATCTTCTGGGTCTCCATTAGTGCTTGATCATGGTTTTCCAGCAGTGGAACGGAATTAACGCTATTAATTATTACGCGTATGTTGTATTCCCTCTACATGCATAGGTCCGCGTACTGATAGAGGTACAGACCATTTATTTTCAAGGGTATTGGCCTTACAGGAAACACCATCGACCTTCTTGCCACTGGTGTTGTCGGTATCATGGAGTTCGTCTTCACGATTCCCGCTGTTTTGTGGGTAGACAAATTCGGTCGAAAGAGTATCCTGATCGCAGGCGCTATCGGCATGGCATCTTGCCACTTCATCGTCGCCGGTATCATCGGAGCTTTCAAGGATGACTTTGCTACCCATAAGCCCGCAGCGTGGGCTGGAGTGGTCTTCGTCTGGATTTACTGTATCAATTTTGGCTATTCTTGGGGTCCAGTGGCTTGGATTGTTGTGTCCGAGGTGTTCCCTCTATCCATGCGTGCCAAGGGTGTGGCGCTCGGCGGCAGTAGCAACTGGGTAGGTCCTTCAGCACGAAATGGTTGGTGATCGGGGCTGATGATGCTAATATCTGTGGACAGCTCAATAACTTTGCTGTCGGTATGGCTACCTCGCCATTTATCTCCAAGACACAATTCGGGGCTTTTATTTTCTTCGGTGTCATCACCCTCATCGGCGCTTTCTGGGTTTACTTCTTCGTTCCCGAAACCAAGGGACGCACTCTTGAGGAGATGGACGAACTGTTCGGCAGTACTGGTGTTGCTGCTGCCGATGAAGAGCGCAAGCGTCGCATTGAGCGAGAGATTGGTCTTTTGGCTCTCCTCGGAGAGGATGACTCTGGTATGGAGGAGTCCAAGACCGCGTCCAACGATGCTGTTGACAATGCCAACAAGCATGTGGAAGTCACAGATCTTCCAACCGAGAAAGCTTAATTTGAAGGGACGGTGGCAAGCTTGGAGGGCTAGACGTAATTTGAGTGTATACCATGGGCATGATGCTGTCAGTCCGGGGTATGATCCAGGAAGGTCGCCTCGCTGATCTTGTTCTTGTGTCGGGAAATCCAACGGAGTCCGTCGAGGCTGTTGGTGATATCAAAACCATTTGGGGGAATGGTGAGGCAGTTTTTAATAACTAAGCAATTACCCTTTGCACTGGATTACAGCTGTTCGGCTATCGGCCTTGACTGTTGGTCTTAGTCCCATCGAGTGCCATGTGTCCATTTTTTTTTTTTGAAAAAAGGAAGGATTGTTCCTATCACAGTAGGCCCTGTAGGATGGCGCCAGAGATAATAAAAATTCGATTAAGGGGTTGTTCCAGATTTCGGGTTCCTCACAGTCCCCGATATACTTCCCAAACAGGCAAGCGGTAGATGATTAGGTCAGCCTCGGTTTTCCCCGCAATCTCGCTTTGCGTCGGCTCAAGCAGGCAAGGACATCACCAGCTTCTCCCGCAACATCAAGACCGGCCTTTCTTCCCCACATCTTTCTTCACATTCTCTCCATCTTTGATCATGAAATTGAACTGAGTCTCAGAGCAAAACTAGTGGGCGAGTCTCTCCAGCAGCTAAACAACCACTTCGCTGCTCATATCATCTACCATGACGCTTTCATCCCTTCTCCGCATTACTCCCCGCCTCGTGCCGACCGCGGCCCGCAGGACCACAAGGGCTGCATCTTCGGTGGCTGGCACGTCGCAGGGCAACAAGACTCTGGATTCAATTCTAATTGCTAACCGTGGTGAAATTGCACTGTACGTATGAGCTTGGTTTATGGTGGATTGTGTCACAAATTGCTGGGATGCTGAGCTGATCAACTTGCCAGACGAGTTGGGCGGACTGCTGCGGAGCATGGAATCCGTGTCACGACTCTTTACACAGATCCTGATAGCCGGGCGCAACATGCCTTGAGTACACCGTTTGCCTTTAACTTGGGCTCTGTCTCGGCCTACTTGGATGGCGACCGCATTATCGAGATTGCGAAGAAAGAAGGGTGTCGGGGCATCCACCCTGGTTATGGGTTTGTAAGTCACCCTTGCCCGAGCTCCCTGTTGTCTGGAATCTACCCTTTCTCCATTTCCTGGCATTTGAGGTGTATATAAGTGGCTAACAATTGGTTCCTTGCCTAGTTGAGTGAGAACTCTGCCTTTGCCCGAAAGTGTACCGAAGCTGGTATTGTGTTTATCGGCCCGCCATGGAAGGCGATTGAGGATATGGGCGACAAGAGGTGTGTGCACAATAAAAACTGATGCTTTTGCACCGTAACTAACTTCTACAGTCGATCTAAGGAAATCATGCTCGCCGCAGGTGTTCCATGCGTCCCCGGCTATCATGGCCACAACCAGGACCCTGCCTTCCTCGAATCCGAAGCCGACAAAATCACATATCCCGTCCTCATCAAGGCCATCAAGGGTGGCGGTGGAAAGGGCATGCGTATTGCTAGCTCTAAGGCCGAGTTCCAAGCCCAGCTACAGTCTGCAAAGTCCGAAGCAATGAACTCGTTTGGAGACGACCAGGTCTTGGTCGAGAAGTATATCACAACGCCTCGGCACATCGAGGTTCAGGTCTTTGCAGACAAGCACGGTAACTGCGTTGCCCTGGGAGAGCGAGATTGCAGTATCCAGCGCAGACACCAAAAGATCCTGGAAGAGTCTCCGGCTCCTCATCTCCCAGATGTTACGCGGAAGGATATCTGGGCCAAGGCGCGATCGGCTGCCCTTGCGGTGGGATACGAAGGCGCTGGCACTGTCGAGTTTATCTTTGACAATGACTCTGGCGAGTTCTACTTTATGGAGATGAACACCCGTCTTCAAGTCGAGCACCCCGTCACGGAGATGGTTACCGGCCAGGACCTGGTCCATTGGCAAATCATGGTGGCTGAGGGGGCCCCATTGCCTCTGACACAAGAGGAGGTTGAAGAGCGCATTGCCCGTAGTGGCCATGGCATCGAGGCTCGTATCTACGCCGAGAATCCCGACGCAGGATTCATTCCTGACTCGGGACGATTGATCCATGTCCGGACACCGGCCACGACTGAAGACATCCGTATCGACGCCGGTTTCGTGGAAGGCGACGATGTGTCAGCCCACTACGACCCAATGATCTCCAAACTGATTGTTCGTGGCGAGACCCGCGAGGAGGCCATTCGAAAACTTGGCGCCGCCCTCGAGCAGTACCAGGTCGCTGGCCCTGTCACCAACATTGAGTTCCTCAAGACAATCTGCCGGAGCCCGGATTTCATCGCAGGCTCGGTTGAAACCGGTTATATCGAGAAGCATCGCGACGAGCTATTCGCTCCCAAGACAATCAGCGAGGAAGTCCTTGCTCAGGTTGCACTGGCATGCTTGCACCGTGATATGCATTCTGGCGCCGCGGCGCCCTCGGCCGGCCTCGCAGGGACCACTATCGGATTTGCGCCCAGCTACCAGCAACGACAATTGTCATTCACCTCGTCCACGGGGCCCAACAGCGATGGCACAACCTTCTCCGTGCGCGTGCAACAGACTGCGGATCAAACATTTGACATCGAGGTCGGCTCTCGCGTCTTCTCACAGGTGACCAGCACCCTGGACCCCGCCTCGCGCGTGGTCACCTCCTTCTTCGGGCACACGCGGCTCGACACGACCGTCGTCCAGGACGCGGAAACAGACACGATTATCGCGTTCCAGCGGGGCAAGCAGTACCGATTGAGCGTGCCGCGCGCCAAGTGGATGGAGAAGGCGCTGGGCATGAAAGACGTCGCCAATAGCGTGCTGGCGCCGATGCCGTGCAAGGTGCTCCGAGTGGAAGTGCAAGCGGGTGATGTGGTGGAGAAGGATCAGCCATTGGTGGTCATTGAGAGCATGAAGATGGAGACGGTGATTCGTAGCCCACAACGGGGGACGATTGCGCGCGTCGTTCATCAACAAGGTGTAAGTTACAAAGCCTTTCCCTCTGTCTTTGTTTTGGTCTTTCTTTTTTCCATTCTCCGCTCGCATCTGGACTTCGGTCTGGCCTTTGAATTTTGGTCTCGACTCTCGACCGGAGATGGCCATTGCGCAGTTTGGGACAGCTGTTCCTTGACACGAACTGTGGGGGCCATTCGGGGTTGAATCTGCAGGCTCGAATTCTTAATTGCGGTCGACTCGGGAGACAAGACAATCTTCCTTGCGAAGAAAACAAGAGCTTTGTTCAATTGAGATTCTGATATCTGAAACTAACATATGTTGCAGGATCAATGCAAGAGCGGAACGCCTCTGGTCGAATTCGCCGAAGAGCCCGAGTCAGCGTAAAAGACAAAGGAATGTGGATTTGATATGGAGTTTCTGGGGGCATTGTATTTGCGATCATCAAGTATAGTTTGATTATTACCAATGTTATATTAGATCGAAGAAATGTCTGAAATGCAGCTGTCTTTCTGTCGATTTAAAGCTCGCGGAGGGGATGCCATTTGGGCAGAGCACCACCCAGTTACCCCCAAACCAAACCGAAGAACTGTAGGGCCGTAGCCTGTTTCAATTCAGCTATTGCAGGAGCTCGGCTCTACCCAGTCATTCAGCAGCACTTACCTGAAGTACAAACAGGCCAGCATGGCCTAAATCGTCATTCTGGGACTTTGGAGACTTGCCACCTCCGCCTTGACCTTTCTACATGCTGCATGTTCCGGTGCGGGGAACTGGTAACCTGTACATCAAAGGGGCTTTCGTCCGGTAGGCGGGGGAGGTACTGTACTCTGGAGACGACAACGTGGCGAAAAAGTGCGCTGGACCACACTACTGCATCAAATGATAAACACACCAGAGAACACTGATAGCTAGGGTGGCGGCAAATGCGCCCTTTAGCGGGGTTGAGAATGGTGATCAAACTGAGTAGTTAGAAGAAGCAGGTGTCTAGGTATCTTAAAGTTGCTGATTACCTAGAGCGATCACGGCTCTTGTGCCTTGGAGGACAAGATAAGAATTCTCTAAGGGACCATGATCGTATCTCTTTCATCATTTAACCGAGTCAAGTGTACCTTTGTACACGCCCTTGATCGATCGGCCGGGGCCCTGGGCGCTTGGGGCTGTAAGAACTGCGTCCACCTGACATCACTGCTTTGGGAATGGGTCTCTGGCTAGTGGCTGCAATTAGCTTTCTTTCTTTTCTCTCAAGGACAAGGATAGCCTAGGTCTTCGAAGGTTAGACAGGTATTCCTGCTCCGTACTATGTAGCCAACATCCAACTCAATTGCTCATGCACTGGCTGACCCCACGTCCATCCACCATTGGAAACAAACAATGTGAAGAATTGAAGCTATCATGTTGGGAATGACGACAATGAGCATTGGCTAATTTAACATTTGGCAATTCCTTTTGGTATGATTATCATTCGCCGCGATGCCACCTGTGATTGTTTCACCGCAAGAGTCGCATTCCCCAGCTCCTCCTGGCGCCACTTCCAGAAGCTCGAGCTTCCATCCCTGTTGGGCTGGTGGCTGCTGACTCGGCACTCAACTGGAAGAAGGTTCAAACAATGGTTTCTTTTTGATTTCTTTTTTTCTTCTTTTAAACTCGGAGATCGTCTCTTGGACAGCTGGACATTTGAATTGTCTTGCCCCTCTTCTTGATTCACCCTGACCTCCTGTAGTATCCCCGATCCCCTCACCGTCAACTTCCAACCCATCCCTCCTCTGGCGCACGCATACTTCCTCCTTGAGAGCTGACGAAGACCTGGTCCTCCTCCAACATCTTTAATTGCTTCAATACACTCTATCCTCGATCCATATTTCTTATTCGCCTGCATCTCCAGCTTCAATCATTCGAAGCTAACCACAATCATGCTCAACCGTACGGTCGCTCGCTCGGCCATCAAGGCACTCAGTCCAACATCCCGCCCAGCAACACACTCAGCGTTCATCCGCCTTCTCTCCTCCACAACACCCCGCGCCAACAACAAAAATGACCCCAAGGACGATCCCATTCTATCCGCCACCAATCAAGCCCCCGCGGGTGCCTCTGGCGACCATGAGGGCCAATTCGCCCGTACCGATGAAAGCGTGCAGATCGAGTACCCGCCCGACAGCGAGATGCCCGCCCAGCCCGTGGTCCAGGGCCGCGGCGGCATGCATTTCAAGCGCACGCTGGCCCAGTTCTCGCTGGAGACTAAGGTCAGTTTGGTGACAGGCGGTGCGCGTGGTTTGGGTCTTGTGATGGGGCAGGGCTTGGTCGCCTCGGGCTCGGATTTGGCGATTGTCGATTTGAACAGTACGTTTCCCAGCTTGCCCTAGCTAGAGCTCCCGCTCCCGCTCCGATAATGCCTAGACTCCTGGCTCGGTGCTGATTGTTGCGCAGAGGCCGAGGCCGAAGAGCAGGCCGCGAAGCTTGTTGAGCAGTTCCGCAAAGAGAACCCAGGTCTAGAGCAGTAAGTGAACCAGGTCGAGGTTGGAAGCTGTGATCAATTCGTCTTGATTACCTCCCGCTTCATCGGGCAACAGTCATCGCAATCCAATGAACCTGCTCCGGATCGCTAACCCTGCTCACCCCACAGAATGCCCAATGTAACAGCACACTATGCCGATGTCGCAAACCCCGACTCCGTCAACGAAGCCCTCGCCGAAATCCTAGCCAAGCACAACCGCATCGACAACCTCGTCACTTCAGCCGGCTTCACAGAAAACTTCGATGCAATCAGTTACCCATTCGACCGCATGAAGAAGCTCTGGGGCGTTAACGTCGACGGGACATACCTCTTCGCCACGGGCGTGGCCAAGCACCTGATGGAGCGCAACGCACCCGGCAGCATTGTCATGATCGGATCCATGTCCGGCTCGATCGTCAACGTGCCACAGCCTCAAGCACCGTATAACGCCGCCAAAGCTGCTGTGCGGCATCTGGCGGCGTCGCTGGCTGTTGAATGGGCTGGCCACGGTATCCGGGTTAATTGCATTAGCCCAGGTTATATGTTGACTGCGCTGTGAGTTTTCTCTCTCTCCGCTCGGACATTGGTGTTATTCCAGGGCGATTTTGCTAATACCTTCTTCTTTACCAATTATAGCACCCGTAAGATCCTCGATGAGAATCCCCAGCTCCGTGATAAGTGGACCTCCCTCATCCCCGTTGGAAAGATGGGGACACCCGAGGACCTGATGGGCGCTGTGACGTTCCTGCTTAGCGATGCCTCCAAGTACATCACGGGCGCGGATCTCCGTGTTGATGGTGGATACACCCTGACCTAGTGGTGGCATGGTGTTCTTCTGTAGCTGGAAATTTTTGGCAAGCGTAGTTATTAATCGTTATCTTAAATTGCATGATACACGGATTTGTTTCTTATACATCGCGGACGCAATATGAAGCGGTGTTGAGTATAGTCCTCCCATCTCTTTTTGCTCTTGTATGCCAAACCAAGGCTTCTTAGTTTACGCCAAAGAGACAATCGATAAGCCCCCGCTTTGTTTTGATCCTGAAGCTTATCAAACATTCACTGACATCATCATCCTTGTAGATTGGAGAAATCAGCCCGGTGTTATTGGCTGGCGTTTCGGCCATGTGGGGAATCCTGAACGGCCAAACACTAACACAACATATTGTTGTCCATACTCCAGCCACTGAGCCCGAGTCTGACTTAAAGTCATACCGTTGACCCTGTGGGACACAATCATTGCCATTTGCACTGATATGATTTTAGACTCTGCAAAGCGGGGCCAAGTATGATATGCTTCAAGAATCTCGATCCCGTGGAATTCAATTCGAGATCCAAACCGCCGTTGATCTACTGAGGCTACATATAGAGTCAAACTTGAGACACTCCCGCTCAGCCACTTGTCTACCCCAAATTGGGTATTAGGTTTGTCCCAAGGATAGATAGTACCCCTGGCAGAGGCAGCCTGGAATAAATGCCTCATGAACCTTGACTCCTCTCATTTTATTCTATATCACCCATATGTGACAGCGTAGTTCCTGGCTGCGACATACGGAGGTATGACTCATAATGTCTACATATGGTACCATTGCATTGATGTTGAGATGGACTCTTCCAATTGCAGTGGTTGCCCCCACCCAACAGGGTATTACCTAGGTCTAAGATCCTTGGAAGACACGTTAAGGCATGACATGGAGGAGAATTACAGGACGTCAGACTAATCCATGTGCGCTTCCAACTTCACATAAAATCTCTTACGCCAAGATACCTTGTATTTGGCCTACGACAATCACCCGTATTCATCCGACTCAAGGGACAGCAACCAGGGGCCCTGGTTCTTCTTTGCGTCATTACGGAGGGTCTAGATAATCCACGTTATCTACCTAGGCCCATTTCATATAAGCGGAATTATATCTTACGTGTTGTGAAGACTATCTCAAAAGCTCCAGATATTCAGTTTTGGCCCCAGACACTGCCCGTCAACAACTCAGCGCCCTCAAACCTTTCGGCTCTTCTCATCCTGGTGGTCTTCCTCATCTCGCTGAAAGATACCTTGAGCTTGGCCCTACCAACATGAAAGACCTCGGCAGCATGTCTGCAGTCCATGGACTTTGTGAGCTCGCATTTCAAAAAGTACGGGATTTCCTGGAACAGAACATTTTCTCCGCTGGGTGCTTCCCTCTACGTCAATATTAACAGTCTAAGATGTGGCCGATCCATGAGGCGGCTATGCTCATCTGGTACGCTCAAACCCCTGGAAAGAAGACACAATCTCGATTGCATGATCCACCTGAAAATGCATCACCAATCTTGCAGCCCTAATCTTGATGTATCGAGGGCTTCTTGACCCATCTGCCAGCGCATATCTGTACTGGCCCGAGTTCGCTGCCATCGACCAAGAGCCTGTCAAGGTCTGGCATGCCTTGACTCATTCCGCCGGCCTGTTCGCGTGGCAAAGGCCGACAATCATCGAAGACATATCCGAAGTAACCAAGGCCAATGAGCGCGTCGCTAGCAGACCTCTTTGGTGGGAATCAGGCACTACGACTGGCTATATGAAACACGCCATCACGCCATCACACAGGGACATATCATCAGCGGAGCTTGTGCTGCGCGTAACGGGTAAGCGAGTGCGAGAGTTCATTGCGGACGAGCTTTCTCAGCCACTCCATGCCGATTTCTCACTCAGTGTGCCTGAAAAAGACCGGTGTCGTATGGCACAGGTCCTGTCACCACCACCAATGGACTTCTCACCGGCCGACTTTGACATCGACGGAATCCCCGGTCGTGCGCCGGAACTGCGAAGGGGTGTTGGCGATCATTAACCAGATTAAGGGCACCTATTTGCGTGCCCCAAATTCGGCCGGTGCCGGAGCTTTGATGGCGGACGATCACTAATTCGAAATCCACTAACCGGAGTATGGCCTCCCATTTGGTGCCTCCATTTTGGCGAGAGCTGCAGGGTGGTGGTGGATGATCACTGGTTAGGTACTCTCTAACCGGATTAAGGACACCCATTGGGGCTTCGAATTTGGTTAGCGCATAGGATAGGCGGTGAGATGCCCACAAGCAAGCATCGAAGGAGGGCCAGCCAAGGCCAGTGCAGTCCAAATTCGATCCGTTCGATGTGTAGGAGACAACTTCGAGCGTTAGCCAGCATGATTCGAGAACCTCCTAATAATCCTTGCTTAGAGGGGAATGCGTAGATCGTCGTACCTTATGTATCATGTGGGCTTAGGTGAATTGACCTTGTAGTACAGGAACGCAGCGAGAATATGCGCATTATCTTGAGGATATACAGATAGTTGTAAGAGAAGTGTTTGAAAATGGGTATCGGACAGCGGATGAAGCCTGAGACTTTGAAATTCCATAACGCAGAAATGGCAGCGGGGATTGCTTTTAGAACCGCCAGGCATAGCTCGGATACGTCGATAACTGTCCGCTATCTCCTTAGGTGGAACAGTCTATGGACAGAAGTTGCTCAGCCCTGAAACGTCCTAGTCAGCACTCACCAGCCAAATCAGAGGCAAGGATCTGGTTTTGGGTACAGATGTCAGACTCGGTCTGGGATTCGCAATTCATGTGGAGAGCGGAATGGCTTGGATCCGTGAAGGTAGTTGTTATTGGGGTGGTGGGGTGGTTCTATCGCGATTATGGACCTGATCAACAGAATGACAATCTGTTGTGTCCCGCCGCGCATGCAGAATTCCGGCCCTAGGGGGGATCATCGAACAAAGTGCTATATCAAAGCTATTTACGAGAGCCTAGGGAAACGAGTTCATCTTATCGCCTACCGTGGGTACGATGGTACATGGCCTGAAGGTGAGGATCTGGCCGTGATATTCCAGAGCCTCTCATACTCTGACTGACTATCTTCTGTTGACTTATTTCATTTCAGCTTGATCTTTTGTGAGTCTGCCATATGTGCCTGGTAAGGTAATCAATCTACCAGTCAAGCCAAGTCCTAGTGCCGGAAGCATCTAGAGGGGCCAGCTACAGGGTTCATGCTTTGAGACAAGTACCATGCTGACTTTTCATTGAAACTGGGTATCTGACGTAACTGCAACTTACTAACTAGTTACTTCTTTCAGAGTGGATTGTTCTTTTCATAATAAGCTTTCCCTATGAAGAGCCGCACAAGCAAACGCCGGATTGATTCGATTCAAAATGCACCGGCTGGATGGTAGGAATCTTGTGAATTTTTGTGTGGAGATATCTAAGTTCTTCTTTATCTTTGTAAATTTCTTGGTGAGACCAGGCATATGAGGCACGAAGCGGGTACCTTCGCATCACTCTATACTATGCCCGTCTAGTTTTTATCGCTAAATCTTCATTTGCGGCGATGTATCGTGAGTCAAGGGACATAAATACTTTTGGAAATAGTTGAACTGCGTGACTCCACGCGTCCCGCTAGAACATAGTTTTGCTTTAACATCACATTTTAACATTGTCAATCAGTTTTACTATTATTTTAGGTGCCACAATATTAGGTTTCCAAAGATATAGATTGCAACTCTTTTCATTATTTGTACCTTTAGGTTGTCCTTAGCTCTATTGCCTTTATTCATGGTAGGGTTTAGCAGGCGCGATATAGGATTGCCGGGATTGCCGTGAGAGATGAATCTGCTCCTTGAGTGCAGCCGTTTCACGCCACTTCTCTCTCTTGAGCTCCCGAATTTTCGCTTGCAACACGTCCCGCACTAGATTGCAACAGCGACGCGCGCGTAAGCTTTCGCCTTTCAGGCTGTCAAACTCGATCAGGGCACCCGTGAGCAACACTTCAGCGTCTTCTCCGAGGGAGTATCCGCGAATAGGGATGTCCCTGTCTTTATCCGGCTGCGTGGCCCATTTCCAGCGTCGTTCAGCGGCAGCTTGGCAGTGTTCCTCGCACGCTCCCTTCAGCTGTTCGCATTGCTAAAAGCCCGGGCCAGCGCTGTGATTTCATTGTCTCGGGTTCCTTCTTCAATCTCTGCCGAAACGGGAGTTGCTGAGTCGTCGATATCGGGGCCATCTTGTTGAGATCCTTCCTCTGTCAGTTCATCCTCGAGGCGCTGGTTCTAGCGGGACGCGTGGAGTCACGCAGTCAACTAATTTCAAAAGTATTTATGTCCCTTTACTCACGATACATCGCCGCAAATGGACGGGAGATTCAGCGACAAAAACTAGGCGGGCATAGTAGAGTGATGCGAAGGCACCCGCTTCGTACCTCATATGCCTGGTCTCACCTAGAAATTTACAAAGATAGGTATCATGGCCAGCTCTCTATACTTCTGAACTAGCTTCTTGAAGACTTCCTACGATGGTGGCTAGTCTAACGAACTCATCACGAACACTGGAAGTCCGCTCAATCAACTCCCTGAGCTGTCTTCTTCCCACGATACGGGCTCGAGCTTTTCATGGTCAAAAAGCTGGCTCTGGTAATCATGGTCCCAGCCGCAGAACGTCAAAGTCAACATAGCAGGCCTAAGATTCGGTTAGACGACGACCATCCGTGACCAATCCGGCTCGACCCGACCTCCAGTATAAGCTTAAATGGATTAAAGTTCCTGTGAGCTTCCGGGCCACTATCCTTCATCACCACCAGTCATATTTCAGAATCATCCTTATCAGTAAACGCTAAATTGCTTGAAGCGAATATATGCGCACCACCTAGCCGTTGACCTTTGTTTAATCTCATGTGTGGGGGCATCCATGTTTCCATTTATCCAGCTTAGGGCCGTCATCGTTTTCGCAAAATTTCTCGCACTGTGCCTTAGCGCATCTGGAATCTGGCAATTCTACCAGGCCAATTTGTTCTAACCGAGCTTGGTCTGTGATTCTCATGGACGTATGCTGGCACTCCCCTCCACGAATCCATATTCAGTTACATGTCTACCTCATGGATGCGTATACCGAACTATTACAAGCTGGTATCCCACGATTTCAGACAATATAGTAGCCCCCCGCCGCCGCCGCCCCACCCCATCGGGGCCTATGTAGATGATGCGATTGCCGGCGATGCAAACGCCTTGCACTGATCATTCTGACCGGAGACTCGAGACTTGTCTTTCTTTCCTCCCTTCCATCCTCCCATCCTACTCCGCCATCAGACATCAGACATCAGACGAAAAGATGGCTCTCCCGAGCATGCTATCCACCTCCATCTTGCATATACCTCATCCACCAGCAGCCATGGATGATCTTTTCATCGATGCCATGGAGCTACAGGAGCTCTCTACGCGCTGCATCGAGAACCAGATGGATTTCTTTAAGAAGGCCAACTATCCGGTATACCAGGGTCTCTGGAGAAGTGAGTTTTGCCCTGTCCCTGCATGATCCTACAGCTTACTGATGCCGCTTGGTAGTTCATCGTGAATTTCGACGCGCCAGCAATGGAGAGGACGACAAGCGGCTTGAGAACCTCTGCTGGAGATTCTGGGGTAGCGAGAGGCTGCATAACAACAACCGTCATGCGAAGTTTCAGTTTGATGACCTGGTGAACCGCATCGGCTCGCTCTCGGACCCAAATGAGAATCCTCCGCGGACCGGATATCAAGTTGTAAGTGATGGTTATATTCGTTTCTAGTCATCGTCAACCTCGCATGTTGCCCGCATTTCCCTTCGAGATGTTATCTTCCTGTGTCGTGCGGTGCATTCACTTCTACAGTGCATCCTTTCATTCAACAGAAACTCGTACTAATATATCATTAAACAGGACATCAGATGGCGCACTCCCCGTCGCACTCCCCGGCCGCACCGCCCTCTGAGTGCTGTCATGCCCGAATACCAACCAACTAGTCCCATCGCCATCAAGCCGCGGCCCGAGCTGAAGGACAAGCCATACGCAGTAATTGGCGGAACCGTTCCGGCAACAGACGACGAAGTGGGCTACTACTTCCCATCCCGCCTGCGCCTTTGCGAAGACTGGGAGTTTGAGAGCATTAAGACTCCCTCATCCAGCTCCAGCTCCAGCTCCCGCTCCAGCTCCAGCTCCAAGCGTGCCAACACTCCTCTGCGCTCCGAAGAGAATGAGCGAAGCTCCGACGCAGAGTTTCACTGGTTTGACCCGGACCTATTCGAACTAGATGGGCCAGTCGAGCAAGCCAGTGAGCCTGTTACCAAGGGAACATCCGTGCAGGTCCTCCGCGTCCGAAGAAGAGTGCGCCGCATGCTGCGCGAGCTCTACATTGGTTTTTGATTGATCTTTCCGAGCCATCAGCGCTCGCGGCGGCCTCGCGGTGACTGAGAGGTCGAGAGAAGAGCCCTTTTTGTATAGAATGTCCTTGTATATTATATCACCCATCCCCCGAGTTTGCGTTTTCAAGCTCGTTGTACTTAGGTTGCTGCCCTAGGGCGGTTCATTTAGTGTCCTTTGCTGGACACACTATGAATACAATGAGATTGCGAAAGTGGTTACGCGAGATGTGAATAGTAGCGTGGGTTTTGTAACGATTGTCGCTGACGTGGATCTGAAAAGACTAATACCCAAGTTCAGAAAATGGATGAGCGAGCAGGAACTCCTAGCACCAGAACTCCTTTAACCCAACTATCAAACAAAAGAACGTCAGAAAAATCCTCGTTTCCGCACCTCCTCCATTCAGTGCAGAGTCCGATTTTGCGCCCATGCAGTACGGCCTGCAGCATTGAGGCCTGTTCAAATCTGCTCGGCCTTCTCAGCATCCGCCATCTCCGCACCTCCTTCTGCCCGCCGGCTCTTCAACCAGCGCAGCAACACCCACGACGCAGTAAGAACCCACATAAGCAGATTAACTAGATCGACCCAGACAGCATGACGCATACGATTAATCTTCGAAGCATCACCCAGTCCCGAGTCAGCGCTAGAACTGCTAGTGGTATCAGTATCCCGCTTGCCAGAGGTCGACTCAACCGAATAAACGCCAATATACATCTTCCCAAAGATACCAAACAGCGTCAACCACAGAACACAAAGAATAAACTCCCACACAAACTGAGGCAATCGTAGCTTCGCATTTGGGTGGTAATTAACCCGGCGCGTCAAGAAAGGCAGTATGATATGCATAGCCGCGGTGCTAGTCGCCAAAAAGGCCACGATCAGGGCAAACACCCATTTTGCGTGCCATGTGTGTCCGTCCTCATGATCGTGCCGGACATCCTTGCCATACAGGCCGATGACGGTCAGTCCAAAGACGAACTGCAGGAATCGCACACCCGAGATGAACATGCCCATGACCTTGGTGCCCTTGCTGACTGGATCGGCGGCGTTGGCCTGGTAGTGGATGTCGGCGCCGGGGCCGACGTTTGGAGGGTAGTTTGACATTTGGATGGATGGTTCGGGGCCGTAATTGGGGGCGTAGCCGGGTTGTTGGAATTGTTCGGCTTGCTTGGCTTGTTTTTTGGCGGCGTGGTGCTTTTTGGCTTTAGAGACCCCGAATTTGAGGAGGGGGACGACGAGGAAGGACATTTTGGTGGTGATGGCTTGGTTTGATTGGGGAAATTGATTGAAAGGAGAGATTGAAATGCAAAAACGTATGGTCGTATCTTAATGAATGACTCGAGCGTATTTGTTCCAAGATTGGTGGACTTGCGCACAGCGCGGATATGTATCGTCAAGATTGCGGCGTGTGTGGAATGAGGTGGTATAAAAGAGTCAAGATACCCAGGTCTTGGCAGAAGAAGCAGACTCTAGGCAATGCAGTGCCAGCCTGGAGGTAGATATAGAAAGATTGAAGAGTAGAAACGAGTTTTAGGCAAGAAGATAGGCAGCGGTCATCAACCAGGATAGACCAAACGACCCACTGAAAGAAAGAAGGCTATCTGCAGAGATCAAAGAAAGATCAAACAGATGGAAATGGAGGGTGGCTCGAGTTCTGAATGAAAAGGATGCAAGAGCAGTAATGAAAAGAAAGAAAGTCGTTGCTGTGCTTGTTTCATCCTCCATCTGAGGGTCCTTCTTCACCACTTTATACACAGTGCCCAGGCCAAGACCATGCAGCCGAGAAGGTCCAATTCCATTATTCAAAGAACAGTGTTTCTATTCCAGTCCATGTTTGAAACCAAGCTCCCCGCCCTGGCGCCTTTTGGCATGCGGTGCGAGTAAGCTCGCTCCACCACGTCGGTTACCCGTCCTGTCTGCTCCACAGAATGAAGACCTGTCAAAGAAAGATGAAACAGAGCTACTATAGGGCTAGACAGAAATAAACCTCATTCAGTCTGTTTTGAGTGGGACTGACGAACCTAACATAGCAGCTACACAGGATAACGATTGGAGAGGCCGAGATGGATTGGCGCTAGGGTTCAGTTCGCGCGCGCCAACCGGGGAAGAGTTGGAGTTTCAGCGCTGGACTATTGCTTCCTCAATGGAGATCCAATTAGAAGAGTAGGGCTAAATATACCTTTTGAACGGCTACATGATTGGATAGTGTGTTTTTCTCAATGGTGACTGGAGTCCTGAAGCGCAGCACTAACTACGAATAGCGGGAACTGGGGAACAAAGAATCACTTGCGACGAACAATCGTAGGTAACATTCGCCTCTCACAGCTTCTCTAGACACAAACACACCTACAACTCGACATTCTAGTTCTGATCCAAGTCGCAAATGCCATTTCTGATATGCACAATGTCTAACACGGCGAGTTCTGTCATTACAACTACAGAGAATCAAACCCCTGCCCAATGAAATATCGCTCGTCAATCCGAAAATGCTTGCTGGAGGGGGGAATTTCCAAGATGCAAATACTCGTAAACCGTTCGATCCACTCCGTCCAATGGAGTTACAAATCCTCTGGCCCACGCAAACAGAACAATTCTCAAGCAAAATGCACTGATACTTCAACAGAAATCAACATGCAGAAGCCCAGCATTGACCCAGTAAGAACCTCCTAAAGTTTGTACAGTGTCATACTGTCCCTAAGGTCAGGCAGGTCGACTGGCCCCAGCGTCTGCAGCGCCCTTGGCTCCACCAGATCCAAACGCATTAGGCGGATTGTTCACCGGCGGCAGAGGAGGTTTGAGATCTGTTGGGGACGCGGGGTCGGGGCCATGCATGGACCCCTGGTCGTCATCGTATTCATGGCCCATGTACTCGTCGTCTGGGTGGCCAGACCCAGCGGCGGAAGAGTGGTCGACCGAGGCGCGATCGTAGCCCTGCTGATAGCCCTGGTGGGAAGAGGCATGCTTCGCGTTCTTGGTCGCCTTCTTAGTCTTGCGGCCCTTCATCTTGGCCTTTTCAAGCAGCCGCTTTTTCTCAGCCAGCCGCTTGCGCTCCTTCCGGTCCTTGATCTCATACTGCCGAATGAGTGCCTCCGGCGGATGCCCGAAGATACTTTCATACTCGCAAAACTCGCAAATCCAAATGTCCTCCAGACTGGGTGGGTGGTGGATGTTGGTATATTGCTGTTGGATCTTGCGCTGTCGCGCGGCCAGGGCGTAAACGCTTCCGGGAGAGCGCTTCTTCTTGCGGCCCACGGATGCTTGGTCTCCTTGTGGAGGCGACGGTTGCGTTCCGGGTGGAACCTGTTGATTGATTGGAGGGGCCATGTTGGGGCTCGTCTGAGTTCCTTGAGCGGAAAACTCTCGGGGATTATGGGTAGTAGGGGCTAGAGGAGAAGTCGGGGACCGGTACGGGCCGGAGTATGAGTTTCGCTGCATGGCCATTCCTTTGGAGGAGTCCGACTCGCAGGTGAAGGTAAACTGAGTCTTGGTGGGGGTTGTATTTTCTTGATCCAGCAAGCTGACATTGCTAGAACCACGTGGGGGAGACGAAAAAGTAGCTGCATTGGCGATTGCGGTCGAGATTATACCTTGATCAGAGGGTTCACCTGGTTGTTCATCAGTACACAGTGCATGTCTCAGTACAACGAGAAAGCCGAAGCCTCATCCGCAGGAAACACATACCGGATGGCCCAGGGGAGGACACCAAGCCATCCCGCCGGCTAGGCGTCCGAGTGCTGTTCATCCACGCATTCTGCGCGTTCGCAGACAACGGGCCTCGCCCGGTGTTGCTGCGTGTTGTGCTGCGTCCTAAACGACCTCGACCAGAGCCGGAGATCCCACTGCTCAAGGGTGACGCCGGATTGCCATTTCCGTAATAGGTACCGGTTGACATACCATCACTGGCCGGGGGTGGTGACGGAACCGAGTTCGCCAGGCCCATGCTAGCAAATTCCGGGGAGAGAGCCGAGTGGTTACCACCCATATTCCCCGGGGTAGGGATCTTCCGCTTTTTCTTGTTGTTTGTGTTCTCAAACGCGTCGTATCCATCGGGGCCTGAAGATTTCTGCGAGCCTTCCTGACCTTGACCATGATGTTGACTTTGAGTATGACTCTGGCTTGAAGCTTGACCTGAGAAGCCTGGCCGCTGAGGGCTGGAGCCCGGGGACATGGACCCTCGAAATCCAGCACTCCGCCGCACCACCATAGGCCCGTCTTCGTCCCCGCTTTCCAGCTCCACGGCTGTCTCAAAGCTGTGCGAGTCGGCCTCCGGGGTTAGTTCGTGTCTTTCTGCTTTTTGCCGAGCGTAGGCTTTCCCATTGGGAGCCACTTCCTCGGTGTCTCCGACGCCGTAGAAAATTTGCGAAGCTGGCGGTGTTGGTGGATAGTGGATGGTATCAGCCGCATCGGTTGACAGTCGGGAGCGCAGGGTACGTCGGGGCAGAGGCCGGATCAAACGATCGGGATAGACGGGGGAAGGTGTGTCTGGGGCCGAGTTGAACGTCCCGTCTACACAAAGTGCACGCCACGTCAGTAACCGAGTAACCAGCAGACTACCTCGTTGACGAGTACAAGTCGAAGTCCCAAGGGGCCCGGAGGCAACTGGCCGGACATGGCCGTCTTACGAGAAGACATACTCAGAGTAGCAGTCATTATGCAAGTTCTCCACGCCTCTCAACCCACGTTGGTACGTGTGGAATGAGTGGATGCCGGCCCGATTCCTCTTATTTCTTGTTCCCCCTCCACCGTTGTCGTCGTGGTCTAGCTCACTTCCAAAAGAAAGGTTCGGAGTCTGGAAATATCGGGGGAACCGCCGATTCGGTGAGCCACTGTGTTTTCGAAAGAGGGGGAGTCAGCCGTTGTTCAGAGAACCAAAAAACAATGGAGACGTGAGACTACACTCCATCCGGAGTAGTCAGACTCGAGGGAAAGCTGTCTGAACGGGCAAGGTTCTTCGCCAGACAAGCTACCTCGGTCGTCCACAATCACGGAGGGTATAGGATACGGGATGGAGGGTAGAGAATCCGGGCCAACCCACAATGCGATGAATCTGCAGGGACGAAACTCGGAATCAAAGTGCCGGGCCAGAGCCAACTCGAACCAGGTTCTGCCAGCGGCTCTCGGAGCTGGAGAGCTTAGAAACCGAAGAGGAGTCGAATGACGATGCGGAGGGGTCAAGTTGGTGAAGCGAAAGACCAGCGAGTCACGGGAATTCGGAACCCGGGGCGCTAGCCTTTTTGGGTCGGGCACCCAAGCGGGAGGACCAACTGGTGTACTTCCTCTATAGCATCTCGACTATCCTCAACTATCCTCTGGTACGACTCGGACTCGGCGTATTGCGCAGCAAACAGAAACCACCAGGGTACATGTGTGGATGTTGCCTAGTTATCGAAATACGAAGAGGTATCTATCGAAATCTGTTCTCGGTGCGATCGGTCAGAAACTGCTCAACATTGTCCTTTTTTCTACTCGTTTTTCTACTCTTTTGGAAGTCGTGGACTGCCAATTCAGCTGTGTTTAATGAACCTCCTGAGGTTGATGGCCTTCATCCCACCCAAGTCTGCACATGCTGCAGTAGCCAGACTCTCAGCGGGGAACCCAGCAAGTGTGCCCATAGAGCCCACCTCAGGAATCAATCCGAGCACAGTCCGACTTGACACTCCTAATTCGTGCTGACTACAGACTACGAGATGGAACCTCCGCCGGGACTGATTCTGCTCGCTGTGTACCTGCATTCCCGCCCGCGAGCTGTCTGCGAACCACCCAGCAAGCGCCTTGCGTGAGACAGCTCGGACTTTGCTCGCAGAACTGGGGGAAAGCGGGACCACCACATCATCACCTCATATCAGGGCCGTAACCCAGTATATGAGACTCAATTGAGAAAATTCAATCCCCAGTCGCCCATTGAGACTTAGTTCCGACTCCCGATGTGTAGAAACTGACTCACTTGGCCATGTCCAGTCGATTCCAGCCACCGTCGAGACGAGCGCAACACGACGACAAAAACCCGCCCTACGTGACCACGGTCGTCGAATATTATCGAGTCTCAAACAAGCACAGGTAATGAGACGAGGGTCACACCGATTCGCTGCCAACTCTGCGTTCCACATCCCCCACCACGGCCACGAGAAGAGCCGCCACCTTGCGGCTCACGTTCGAGTCGTGCACCTGGCACAACTGTTATCGGACTGTTGGAGTATCTGAGCATGGAGACTCTGCGGTGGTCTTTGGATTGAAGTGCGATGGTCGCCTTGCCGGTACGCGAGGGCTTGAAAGGGCGGAAGAGGACGAGGCGTGCAGGCTTAGCGTAATCTGAAAGGCGGGAGGCGAGGGAGGAGATTCTGCGTGGACAAGTCCTGGTCAACTTGGACAGTCTGGAAAGATCCTCGAGACAGTTAGAACCCAATTTTCCAGGCATTATCAACTCATTAATCCATCTCCATGACAAGTATTGCAGGGGTCCAGCCACGACACGACCAAAGGGCGGTAAATGAGTAATGGCGCGTCGAGAGGGCCTCGAGAGCGGGGAACCTCCAGGCGGACGGCCGATGGTTTCTTGGAGTCAGTCCCGTTCCGGCGCTTTTCTCCCTCCCTCACTCTTCTGTCCCTCTGCCAAAAACCTCACCCCGCCCAATCTCACCCTCCTCCATAGACTATGTAGTCATCGGGCTCTCGTTCGAGCCCTGTGACGCCCTACTTCAGATCAACCTGCGATTTGCACCATTGCCTTCCTCTCCCTCTACCCCCCCCCCGAAGCTCTCAATCGCGCGTCCAGAGCTCGCTCGCAACCCAGTTCTCTGCTCCACGAACAAATCCCTCCCTACCACACACTCTCGCCCACACCCACGCCTCGAATTCTTTCCCTGCCTTTGAAAAACACTCTCTTTGAAAGCCAGCCCAGGTCATCTGAGGGACCAACCGCGCCGTCATGACGCCTCGTCGTTCCTCGCGGGCTCGCACCACCCAGCCCTCGCCAGCCCTCCTCCAACACACCAACTCCTCCAGCTCCAACAACTCCCTCACTCGTGAACGAAGCACGCGGTCAAATCATAAAAACCATTCCCCACATGGCTCGTCCGGTCATCGCTCGCAGTCCATCGAGGACGCAGAAAATGGCTCGAGAGCCGATCTCCCACACACGCGCCAGCGCCAGCGCGCCCGTGGCGAGAATGACGGGCCTGCTCGTGAAGAGGACGATGAGGATCTGGAAGACGATGAAGAGGAGGAGATTACCCGGTGTCTCTGTGGGCAGCAGGACTACCCTGGGTTGCCCCCCTCTCGCCGCGACGCCCTCGGTCGCGTCGGTGTGAAGCCAGAGGATGGCATTCCGCCCACAGATTCATCTGATCTGCTGTCCGATGACATTGGGAGTATGTTCATCCAATGCGACTCATGCAAGGTGTGGCAGCATGGTGGCTGTGTGGGTATTATGGAC
Source organism: Penicillium simplicissimum (assembly GCA_024706585.1). Taxonomy (NCBI): domain Eukaryota; kingdom Fungi; phylum Ascomycota; class Eurotiomycetes; order Eurotiales; family Aspergillaceae; genus Penicillium; species Penicillium simplicissimum. Next base: position 955,566 of record JAMZTW010000014.1, read on the forward strand.
GAGGAAATGAGTCCCGACGAATATTTCTGCGAGGAGTGTCGAAAGGATTTGCACAGAATCCGGGGTGAATCCAATGGGTAAGTTTGAGAAGAGAGTTTCCTTCCACGGCATTCCCTTCAAATCCGCTTCACTTGGGACTTGCTTGCCGGCCTGCTGTCATGGCTATGCTGGTGTCCACACCCTGTGGCGACTTGACCTGGGCTGCTCGCTTTATCGCGACAGAAGCCCCTTCACACAGGAAGCGCGCCTCTGCAATCATGACTCGACATCCGTTCCTCGTCTATTCCATCAATTTTCTTCTCCAGCTTGTTTGGCTCTTTCCTGCAACGAGAATGCTAACAACCCCGCAGCCAGCGTTCCTCTACCTACCTTCCCGTCGCACCCGCATCATCGCCTGCGCCCTCTTCCCGAGCCTCTTCGCGAGATACTTCCCGACGCTCTAGAGACCCCAAATCCCGGGGCAGCGAGGGTGCGTCGAATCCGAAGCGGCGGTCGACCATGAACAGCCGGGATGCCGCTTATGACGAGGAAGAACTGATTCGAAGGGCGATTGAAGAAAGCAAAGAAGATACGAAGAGCATTCCCGATGAAACGGTGCCTCGACAGAACAAGCGAAGCAGAAGCGAAAGTGAATCGTACGTCATTCTCTGACCTCGCCCGTCGCGACTGGGGTTTAGCGGCTAACAATCATGATTTCAGAAACAGACAAGGCTCCAAACGCCCACGAACGACGTCTCCCTCGCCCACAGCGGTCTCGAAGCAGAGCGTGCCACCCTCTCAACCTCCGTCCGATGATGAGTCCAAGTCCAAGTCCATCAATGGTGCACGAAGACAAAGAGCAGCTTCTCGAGGCCAGCGCGACAAGGAACCCACCAAAGAGCCCGAGGAGCCGGAGCCTGAAGTCCCCGAGACTGGCACCCGCCGGAAAGAGCGACCTAACCGGCGCAAAGGAGATGGTGAGTGTCCTTCACAATATAAAAAAAGGGGGCCATTGGCCATCGTTGCTCACACTCGGTGTCCAGAATCCGAGAATGACATTGGGTCCCCAACGAAGGCTACAGCACCAGCCCCTCCTCCTCCCGAGCCTGAGCCGTCCCAACCAAGCCCAAATACGCCTACTCCTCAAGAACCAACGCCCGCGCGGCCATCGACACGGAAATCCGGACGACCCCCAGCTCGACGCGGCGGTCGCGTTGGACGCAACCAGTACACCAAGGACCGAGATATGAACGGGAACGGCACAGAGTCCCCGCGCCGAGGCCAATCGCACGATATCGGGAGTGACTCGCCTCGAGTGGGATATGCAGGTGTCAATGGCACACATACAAACGGTGGGGACACAGGGCGGCCCAGCAAGCCACGGCACATGCATCCGCAGCGTACGACGATGAACGAGATGAAGCGGCGCGTCGCGGCAATCTTGGAATTCATCTCGCGCATGCAGGTCGAGATGGCGGTTGCCAGCGAGAACTCATCAACGCCAACGGGCAATGGTGACCGATCACAGGGTCTCTTGTTGAAAAGCATGGTCGACCAGCTTGATAGCGCTATGGCTTCCACCATCAGCGACGGCGGCGAGTCCATGCCAGCCTTGACAGAAGGCGATGGCGATACGGCGCCGGCGTCGACACACGAGAAGGATTTCAAAGACCTGAGCAGTGTCGAGATGATGGACGTGCTCACACGTCACTTGCTCAAATGGCAGCAAGAGTACGGCAAGGTCGGGGAGCGATAGCGGTCCGCGCGGCTGCTGTGTCACCTCTTGCGTTCATTCGAACATGCGTGCTCGTGCTTGTCCCGTGTGCTGTCAGGCTCGTTCTCTCTGTTTTTGTCTTGTCGCGTGTCCGACAATCTCGCTGCGCCTCTGGCCACATCTACGATACCCCTTTCTCCTGATTTGAACGCGCCTATCTCATTCTTCTCTTATTGACTCTCGACATCTGTCTTCTTCTCCCCTCGCTCCCTTCGAGTTGTATATTATAACCACGCTCTTTGTCGGTTGCTTTGCCTTGCCGGCGTCTGTCTGCGATTACGTCTTTTCAAATCCCTCATACCGAACCGGCGTCATGAATCGGATCATATCATAGGTTGACATCTTCACTGGAGAACGACAGTGGAAACTTTCAGCGGGCGTGCCGCGGAATTCGATGACGGAGTCTGGAAACGGGGCTTATTATGAGAAGTCTGGCTTCATGCTTGCGCTTTGCCCTGCCCTTCAACTTCCGTCTATTGCAATCCTGCCGCGCCCTCCTCCAGATTTTTATCTTTTTGCTCCCTTTCCAACATTTTCCTGTTTATGTTTACTATTTTTCCCGGGGTTACTTTAATTCTCCCGTCATGCTTACGCTTGCTTCACTTCTGGATCGTTTGGAAATGGGTCTTTTTCTTGTTTGACGCTTCGTGTACTTTTGGTGCTTGGGTGTGGTGTTTTGGAAAATCGTGGCTCTTATCTTGTCCTGTTTATATGGATTCATTTGTCTGTAGGACAGCTTCGATCTAGCTGGGTAGTGAGATTGTATCAAATGTCACTGCTTTGTGGAACTGCACCTCCTTCCAATCTAAGGCTAACCAGACCTCTGGTGTCGATTCACCGCCAGAGGGCCGTGGATGTAGGTGAATGTCACGAGTCTCATATCTTCCAAGCAGTGCCCGGAGAAGGAGTACCAGCCCTGGGTATCAACGCTGCCTACCCCCTACCCTAGGGCTAGGTAGGTCCAAGGTACCGCCCAACTCCATATTAATTCTGATTAAATTTGTGTTTTCACTCGCATCTGGATGTCTCCTGTCCGTTTCCAGAATGGATAGCTCTAGCACCGATGTGGTCGTGGTGGATGAAGGTGGACCGAGGGGCTTACAGGTTCCAAGGATATGTAGGTACTGTATGTATCCATAGGCCCCCACATTCCCCGAATTTCAGACCACGTTTACATATGGAATGCCATTGGCGTTTAATTCAACCTCAATTGAAACCTCCGTTGGCGGATCGAGCAACATGCCCAGGGAGTTAGATTTAGTTTGGATTCGTAGTGACGCCTATTGGCATGCTGGTAGGTAAGGTTAGTAGGTGTACTCCCGGTGAGGTGGTGTTAGAGCCCAGACGGGAGGAAACAAAGTCAGCCCAGAACCCGCCTCCAGGAGACTACCAGATCAATGACCTAATACTACTTTGGAACTGACCTGTCCTAGGTAGAGGTGTAAGTACCTGGAATTTCCTTCCATGGAGATTGCTCCAATGGCAATTGTTTTAGTCGGAAGCTAGGAATTTCACATCAGTTTGCATAACGATATGTCGGCTTGGTAGCACGGACTTGGGCACCGAGACATCGTTGGATTGCCTCACCATCAACAAGTCGTGCCCAAAACCTCAACTCGTCCCCATGGCCTGAGCCCACAGGTAGGTTTCCAGTTCTCCCAAAACAAAACAAAGCAGTAAATACCAGGATATCATGGCAGCAAGGTCGGTTCGATTCTTGTATATTGTATAGCTCGAGTTAGGTACACGACAAGAAAGATACACAAGTGTAAGGGTAGACAGAACAGTCCATCACATTTTCACCAGAGCAAGCTCGACTAATAAATCACAACCGTAGGTCATATGGAGAGATCATCACACAAAGGAAATAAGATAACAAAAAAAAATAAAAATAAAAATCACACAAGGGAAGATTCATCACGCCATGGTCATCACCATCAAACTCCCCAACCCGTATCCCGTCCAACATGAATGCCCGCACCGCCCCATCTAAAACATTACAAGGGGACAGCAAGGCAGAAGGACGAGAAGGTCAGAGGAGCCGACAGCGAGCCAGATCCATCAAGATCTAGACAGCAACCCCATAGCCCCAAGACACAGACCAATGATTTACAGACGGGAGCCGTGGATGACCTTGAAGTCGACGACGAGCTCACGGCCACCGTCGTTGATGACGAGGGCACGGACGGAGCCACGGCCGTCGGAGAAGGCATCGCGGATGCGCTTGAAGAGGCTACCCTGGCTGATGACGGGGAGACCCTGCTTGACATCACCGGTCTCGGTCATGGCGACGATCTTGCCGTCATCACGGAGGTCGAGGATGCGGTAGGTCTTGTAGACGGGGCCGAGCATGGTCTGGACGACCACGGAGGGCGAGGGGTTGGAGACGAAGCTCGACTCCTCCTGCAGCTGGCGGGTGAACAGGTCGACACCGAGGTAACGGTGCTGGCCAGTCTGGGGGGAGACGGTGATGCGGATCACCTGGCAAGGACGGCCCTGCAGGATGAGGATGTCACCGATGCGGACGAAGTGGCAGGGGATGGGGACGGTCTCGCCGGGAACACCGCGGTTGCGGGGCTCCACAATGCGGACCTCCTCCCGGACACCCTCGCTGAAGCGGGCGGGGCCGCGCTCATCCACGACGACCTCCTCGCGGTCGTGATGGTGGAAGGGGTGGAGGACACGCTCGGCAGCACGCTCAACGCCGCGGCGGAAGGAGTGGTAGTGACCCTCGTCGTCGTAGTAGCCCATCTTGCGAGATGCGGGAGTTACGTTACGGACAGTGGTAGTCTCGACCTTGACGTCGGCCTTGGGGGCAGAGTAGTAAGAGGTAGACGGCTGCTGGAGCTCGACCTCGCGGCGGGAATACTCGGGGCCTTGGTACGCAGAGGCGGGCTGAGGCTGGTAACCGCGGTCGTACGAGACGTCGACGGGGTAGGAGGGCTGGTAGTCGGCGGAGGTGGAAGGCTCCTGGTAGCGACGGTCGTAAGAGACGTCGACTTCGTAGGTGGGAGAGGTCCGGCGACGGTACTCTCTCTCAGTGATGTCGAGCTGGGTCTCGACGGTCTGGTCGTAAACTTGGGGACGTTCCTCGAAGCGAACAGAGGACTCGCGGTAGTTGGGGTAGCTATAGGAGAAGAAGAAGAGGAAGAAGAGTCAGCCAAGGATGTTTCCCATAATAAAAAGAAAAAGGAAGTTGTAAACAAATCAACAACAACACGAAGCTCCGTCACCGCTCATTGGGGGGAGTGGAGCCTGGTATTATCGTGACACGGTAACTTTCGGTCTGGGGCGAAATCCGTAACGAGTCTAACGAGTGTTGACGCCTCTCGACCGGAATGGGGACTTCCGAGTCGAATCGCGTCTCCAGTGCTCCACATGGAGCAGCCTGACGCCATTCGGAGGGCGTTCCCTGCCTCCTCCTCGTTCTCCCGCCAAGACAAATGAAAACAACCAGAGAAAAGAAAAAAAAAAACGTACCGTTCGCGGGTCAATTCAACCTCGGCAGCGTAGTTGCGAGCTTCGTTGGACTCGTAGCGAGGAGCGTAGTTGGCAGCAGTAGCACGATCGTCACGCTGGATGCGGAAATCGACTTCTTCCTTTCCGTAGACACGAGGGTCGGGAAGAGGGGCGGCGACTCGAGTATCTTCCCGTTCGACGTGCGAAGTGCGATCGAGTTGAACTTCTCCCTCTACTCTCGTCTGAGTAGTTTCAGAGACAGCGTCACTCCGGTACGACGACGGGAAGACACTGAAGGGGATGGGGACGCGGGCGTCAAAGTCCAGATTGACTGACTTTGCGGCGTCCTTTCTCGAATGCCTTTCGAACTGTTAAAAACAACTCGAAAGGTAGACAAGAAAAGACTTGACTGGGGGAAGTCTTTCTCGGTGAGGAGAGAGTTGGGGAGTGAAAGGAAAGGTTAGATCGGAGAGGATCTAAGCTTTTCTGTTTCTAGAAGATAAACGGGGAGCAAAGAATGCTGGGGGATGAGGAATGGAAGGGGGGGGAAGAAGATGGAGAGGTTTCGAGGAATGGAAGAAGAGAAGGGGAAAGGGAAAGGAGCCGGAGGGGGAGGCAGTGGAGGTTGGTCTTATTTATCTCACGCGTATGAGGGGGAAATTGGGCGGTTGGTGAGTCTGTCTCTGTTTGTTTACTTGGCCGCTTTGGTGTGTAGCTTCCCCCCTCCCCAAATCGAGGTTGATCGACCGCCCGAGGTTCACTGGGGAAAAGCTCGAATCTCCAGGGTAAGCTACGACTGAACTACGACGATAGTCCATGGAGAATCTGAGATGGTCATTCCGGGTCGGAAGAGGGGGTCTTTTAGGGCACACTTGGGTGATCAAAATGCTGTTAATCTATACGGAGTACGCAGTCATTAAACATCGATCTGATTCCTTCCAGACCGCTTCCCCGGTGGACAGTAGGAAGTATGTAACCGTACTACCGAAGTACGGGCTGCTGCATAGTTACATACTGTACAGATTGCACTCGGTACTTTTTGCTCCATCCTCCATATCCACTGGGAGGGGGAAAAAAAGAAACCATCTCCATGATGCTGATTATTCTCAATCTCGACACTTTCACATGGAGGCTGGCCAGCCCCCCCCCCGGGCCCCGGCTCTCCTCCGCAGCTCCCATGGAAACAGCCTCCATTGCCATGGCAACCCACACGGCCCGCGGGTCGAATCGGAAAAATCGGGGCGCCGATCGCTGAGCTCCACTGATAGTCTGATACACCGTCTGTGATCACTGTGGATGAATCTGGTTTAGTCGAATGGATTTATCTACAACCTGCACGCGTTGCTGTTCTTCTGACGCGCCGTCATCCAAGGAATGGACCTCGGAAAGCCCAGATTGGCATCATGAGAGAGAGACGCGGAATTTGCGAAACAACGGCAGAGAGGAAATTGCTCGAGATATATACGCCTTGCTGCAATGGCCGACCGACAGCTGCTACAGTATAATTCGACGTGTCAGGCTGTCAGCTTCGAGTCTGTACGTACAATACAGGGCTACAGTGTCCACCGTATTATTGACGCCTGGTGTATTTCGGATCTGTACTTAGTACTTACTACTCTCCTGGGCAGCTTTATGGAGTTTGGTGGAGTCGACCAACACAGCACAGTCGTGTCCTCCCGATCACCTCCAGTTCCTGGTCGCTCACAACATCATTATGTGACCATACTAATGATACAGGAGCTTCTCCAACTCACTCTGCAATGTCTGCATAACTATTGATATCCTCTGACTCCCATCCTCTGAATCCCAGCCCAACCATCCCCCCCTTCAATCACACCCAATTGCATCCAATGCCATCCAACAACACCCAACCATGCCCAATCATACCCAATTGCACCTCCCACGAATCCCCGTCGCAGGGAAAATCGGGCCATCCTGCATGCGTCTAGACTGCTCGATGCTCGACGTGGTGGCGCTGACAAGGGCACAGGAACAGGAAAACACATGCAATACGATACGGCAGAACTCTCTCCGTATGCACATCGTACGAGATACTGTACTCACTGTACAGCCGTACGACACTAGTGGGTGTGAATACCGAGGCTGGGAGTCTCCTCGCCTCATCACAAATCACAAATCACAACAATCAGAATCGCAGGTGCTCGCAGGCGAGCTGAAGAGGGCGCGTGGCTGGCTTTTTCAGGGTTTCTGGTCCGTGTGGTTGGTGGTTGCTAGGGAGCTCCACTAGCTCCAGCCTCCAGGAGTCTGGGCGCTCCACTTGGCAGGATTCAGGAGTCAGGACTCAGAGTCTCGTTCTTCATATCACCTGGGTGGATTATCCTCGGCGTTCCTGGTGCACGGGCTGGTGGCTGGGGCCTGTTAGTAGTTACTGGTCTCTTGACTCTTGAGAAGTTGAGCTCTGGACAACTGAGGGCCCGGCCCAGTGCTGTTCAACAATGACGGCCAAGCCGAAATGCAGCACTGCCAGAGAGCCCTACCAAACGCGAATACACTCGCCTGCCATTGCAGTCCATAAGAGGCATTATTATTGTATGGTAAGAATGGTAATGGCCATTCAAAGTGGTTGTTCGTACTTGGCCAGCGACTCATGCCACCTGGATGCCGATTCAAACGCGGTCAAGGTCGGGTCAGAGGATGGCGTGCTAGCACGTAGAACTACGGCTATAATTGGAAAATGTACTCAATCGCAGTGCACAAACATTATCTCAATTATCTGCCCAAATCAGATTACATCTATAAACGATATCTAGAAAAGACATAGAAGCAGAGCAGGACACGCAAGAACTGGTTCCGTCTAACCACCAGCCTCAACAAGGACAAATCATACATAATACAAAACCCAGAATGAAGGTGTGATACAGTAAGGAGGATCATTCTCAGTTAGAACAGAAACGAGGGTATCAAGTGTATATAGTGTGGAAACTCCTCCCTAGCACGAGAAACGAAGGATCCAGCGCAACGCCAACAGGGGCAGGGTCCGGACTCGAACAGAATGAAATAGAGATAGTTCTATAGCTTCCCGTTCAGCCAAGAGACCAATCTGCCACCCATTTAAACCAGAAGAACGAGTGTCATAGTACAAGAAAGAGTGGTTGGTCGTGGACAAGACAGAACAAGACAGGACACAAATACACGCAAGTCACCGACACATGTGCCAGGCATATATCAATCATTAAGATTAGATCCACTCGAAAATGGAAACCCAATGTCTGGGGAATAATGGCACACCTAGATGGAGAGTTCAAGGGCTGACCGGAAAGAAGAATGACACAGGAAGTAGAGAAAAGGCGAGGCATTAAACGTATACGGTGAGAGACTGCACCATAATGATCCCTGAAAAGTGAAAATATGGGAATATAACAAGAAAAGAAAGGTGAAGAGGAAGAAGAAGAAGAAGAAGGAGAGGAAGGGACACCCTGGCCTTATCCTGTCATTTGTTATTTTCGTAAACCAAAGGCCTTGCGCAAAAGTGGGAATCGTTTCTTTCGTCCAGAGCCAGTAATGACCACATCGCGAGCAGAAAGGCCTGGCCCCTCGGCTGTCGTACCTGTGATGTCTGAGCGAGCATCACTGACATCGAGGGCAGCCTGGCCAGCTAGGGGAGGCTCAGGTTCTTCTTTGATAGTCGGAATGGGTCCGACCCCCTCGCCGCCGTTGACCGTAACGCTTCCATTGCGCTCGGCGTTGGCCGCTGGCGGCCCGGCCTTAGTAGTCTGCAGCGGCGACGATGGGAGGCTCTGGCTCTGCTCAATCGGTTCAGGCGTCTCGTTCCTGGGTTCCGGACGGAGGGGCCAGTGATCTGCACCGGTGGTGTGTCGCTTCGATAGCCGCCGGCCTGGCTTGCGTGGGGAGGCTGGCTCAGGTGGACCTGCGGTCACAGTAGTGACCACGCGGTCGCCGTTCACCCCATTCGTGAAAGGCTCTCCACGCAACTGCTCGCGTTCTAACCGCGATCGCTCCAGCGGCGTGTCTCTCCGGGAAGGACTTTCGACGTCAGCCTTGCGAATGCGATGGTCTGGGTTCTTGGCCTTCTTCAAACCGAGGCGGGTGAGAAGACCAGGTTTTCGACCTCGCGGCGGTTGCATGAGGAACTCCTCCAACTCGCGTTGAGTCATCCCCCGTTGTTTAGCCACTGCCGCGAAGCCAGACATGTTGGGGCTGGTCTTATCCCGAGAGCCGGCCGGCGCGGGGTCTGGCCGACGCGCAGCCACTGCTGCAGCTTGTACTTGACGTTCCTCTTCAGAGCTATCATCCAAATCGGTCGAGTCTCCGTCGCGGATACCTTGCTGGCGAGGAATACCACGGACAGGCCGCATGGCATTGCTAACGGGCTCCTCTTCATCACTCGAGTCGGCGAATCGGCTGCGGAAAGCCTGCGCGGGTGCATCTTCGCCTTCCCCGTCCGAGTCCACGAAACGCGAGCTTCGCATCGATTTCGGGGCAGCTTTTGTGAACTTTGCCCTAGGCGCCTTGTTGTTGGTTGAGAAGAACGAATACCGCTCATTTCCACCATTTGGGCTTCGTAGTGTCTTTCGCATTGTCCCAGCCCCCGAGCCGGAGGAGAGCGGCCGGCGATCATCGGGAGAATCTGCACGACCCGAGTAAGACGAAACTGGGGGTTGTGTTGAATTGCCTCTCATCGTCCGTCGCATGGAGAAAGGAGCATCACTGCGGACAGAGCTGGCGCGCTTGAAGCTACTCGAGGAATCACTGCCATTGGACATGGTGCGACGTAGGGAATTCGGAAATCCAGCCGAGACGCCGTTGGTTTGCTTCATCTGAAAGGCTGCTCCAAGGGACACAGGCCGACTCTTGAGTTTACCAGCATTGGTGGGAACAGCGTTAGGATTCCGCAGATGAAAGTCTTCATGAGTTGCCAAAGATGCCGGTCGACTTTGCTTGTTGGAGGTCGAGTGAATGGCTGCATTGTTGGGAGATGAAGATGGCGCCTTCGTATTGATTTGCAAGACAGGATACGGTGCCTTGAACTCCCGATTGGACGAAGGGGTCATTGGAGACTCGCTCATCTCGCGATTAACGGACTCCTGCGTCGGAGTGACAGAGCGAGGATCTTCCCGTGGTTGATCCGTGACATCTTGCGATTGACTGTCAATAGCCGCTGCGATGCGATCGGTTGCCTTTGGAGTGGCATCACGACTGTGACTTGTGAGGCCTGGCGAACGAGGAACTGGTTCATCCACGATGGCATTGATTGAACCAAAACCATCACCGTCAATATCCTCGGCAGCATCACTGTAGACACTATCACTGGATTCGCCTTCGGTATCCCCGTCATCCAATTTCGGAGCGGCGCTAGCGATACCTTGTGGTATCATTGCGTCAGCAGAAGCTGCAGGGGCCGCTTCCTTGAGGTTGCGGTCAGAGCTAGACGCAGGGAACCCACCTGGGACACGGCAATCCAGGCTGGATCGCTGTTGGAAACTTGGCCGATCACTGTCCACGGGAGGAGTAGCCGGCTCAATCGCAATAGCAGGCACAGGTAGATCGACATCAGCTTTCGGACCAGAGGATAGCTTATCAGTCGAGTTCCCGAGCGCAACAATGTCCAGTTCTTCAGGTGCAGGGGTAGGCTGATGAAGCGACGAGGCCCCGGTGACGGAGAGTTGCTCCAAGGTTCTGACGGCATGAGGTTGCGCATGTTCCTTTCGCTGAACTTGAGGGAGCAAGCCTCCAAGGGCGTGGTCATTGGAGAATGACAAACCCGGCGCCACGATGTCATTGTCTGATGAGGATGTCGACTCGTTGTCACTGAACTCTGGAATCGCCGGTCGCGTGTTTCCACCGTCTCGGTTGCCTCGGACGCTGCCAAACGATGGAAGTGCCGGCCTGGGCTTCATAACCTCGTCGAAGTCGTCATCCGCAGTCACAAAGTCTAATGATGACACCCGCTTTTTGCCGACGCCCAGCCAGCTCATACGAGACTTACCCTTACTTGGTAGCGACTCTGGCACATATTCTTCGGGAGAAGTGGGAGGACTAGCAGCGACGCCAACAACTTCGGCCTCATCATCGAAGCTCACCTTGACTGGTCGTCTCTTCATGCCAACCCGGCAACCTTCGTCGGAAGCAACCGAAGTACCATCCGAAATTTCGCTGGGTGGCTGGACCATGCGACCACCAAGGCTGACTTTTCGGTCGGGAGACAGTGAGGTCCCGCGTGGGTTCTTCAAAGCCGACTTCACCGGGGATACCGAGCGTGGTGGGGGCTCGTGAACCTGGTCTCCAGCAGCGGACACGGAAAGCCACTTCGCGAAGCGAGCTGACCGGCCAGGACTGCTGGATTGACGGATATGCGTCTCTTGCTGAGGCGTGGTATCTCTTGAGGCTTTTGGGGATGGCTGAGGCGACGGCTGTGGTGTGGACACTGCCTCTCTTTGATCAACTACTGGAGATGCGCTTGCCAACTGCGCCCTGGTACGTTGAGTGGTGGGAATATGAGCTTCATGGGGCTCATTCGGCTCATTCTCCTCGAGTACTGTTGACGGCCATCGCTCGAGTCCAGCTCGAGACGACGGTTGTTCGCTCCCCGAGCCAGTGTCTACAGGCGGAACTGAGCGATCAACACGCTGTTCCTGCGAGCTAGCAGCAGAAACCCCATGGCCAGCACGCTCCGCTTTTGTATGGCCAATATTAGGTCGAGGACTGCTTTTCTGCAGGCTCAGTGTAGCAGCAGCGAGAGCAGTATCAACCGCAACACCTGCGGGTTTGGCAGCATGGGTACTTTCCGCGCTCCCAGCTGCAGGTGTTCTGGTCTTTGTATTGCCAGACCTCTCAGAGACTGAGGATCGCACGGCAGATCCCTCGTCGGGCGACTCGCGAACCGAAACGGCATCCAGGTTCATCGGACGATTCTCCACCGGCGATGTCGGCGAGATCGGTCGTGAGCCCATCGGATAAGAGAAGTTAATCGAGTTGCGGCTGCCCGGTCGGTCCATTTCTGGTACCGTGCCCAAACTGGCGACCCGGTTGTGTGTTGATTTCTGGGTTCCTGGGCTTCCAGGCGTTCCTCTATCCACGCTCATCTGCGCACCGGACCGTCGCGGAGATGCCGGAGGAGACCTCATGGACGGCTCCATACTGACAGAACGACGACCCGAGCCAGGTTGTGAGACAAATTTGGACGGCACAGAGGGCAAAGGAGGCACATCAACGGGTATGTGACGTCGATCTCCAGGCCCGGAGCTGGTGGATGGGCGATGGGGCGAAGGCTCACGGAAAGTCCTTGCGGTCATCGAGCTTGAGCTATTTGACCGGCGTAGAGGGCCATTCACACTTGTGGAGCGACGTCCCGCCGGCAGATTTGTCGGTGACTGGGTGGAGGCCCGCCGCTGGACCATCCGCTTCGTCTGGACATTTTCCACGGGCGTTGGGGTAGGCGTGAGACTGCGCAGAGCGGCGGCGGCGGCAGCCGACGAGAGGCTGTTGGAGGAAGCCTGGGAGTTGAGGAACGCATGGCTCGCGGCGGACTGCGCAGACTGAGATGCAGGTCCAGAAAGTGGCTATAGAATAACACGAGGACTGGTTAGACTTTGTCCGGGCACCACCAGATTCAATTGCCCATGGGTCAGGCTTCGCGATATGAACAGGATGTAGGGTAGATTGCATTGATGTAGATCCTGGCTTGAGATTTCAATGGGGAACACACCTGGCGATGGGAAGAGCTCCTGCTTCTCTTGCGACGGCTAAACATGATGGCTCAGGCTGCCGAGTATATGGGGTATCAACGAAGATCGGATCGCCGACCGGACACTGCGCTAAGCAGCGCCGGGGTCCGAGTCTAAGGGAAGAGATACGCGACGACAGGCGTAGCGATTCGATGGTAGAAAGCTTCGGGATGATGCGATGTGACGCAGCGAACGATAGGATCAAGTGGAAGCTTGAAACAAAAAAGGCCGGACAGGGCGCATACGGTCAGAACGGAACGAACGGGGGCCCAGGGAGCGAAAGTGAGCCAGGGAGGGATGGGTGTGGAAGGGATTAGCGAAGGAGTATGAAGATGGGGATGCCCAGGCCCTGAAAAATTCGAGATTGAGGAAGGCGGGGAGTAGGTAAGAAGGTGGATGTTACATGGCGGAGGAGCAGGCCAACAGCCCTGGAGGTTTGAGGTTTTGGGCGGGTTGAGGAAACTTGCGTCATGACTGGAGTGCCTCAGCCCTCAGGTACCCGCGCTGGAAGAGCGAGACTTTGCGAGTACTTGGCAACCGGCACCTTCCGGGAAGGTACGAGACGCATTTTGATGGAGTATCGATTGTCTTCATGAGTTTCACATATTCACTCCGATGGTATACCTCTCTACAGAACCAATTCGAAGTGAATTGTTATTTGCAAAGCAGCAAGAACTCCACTTGAATTTTCCTCGAGAAGTCCCTTAACGGTGCCACTGGTATGACGACGCCCTCGAACTTGGTACCTCCCCGAGCGAACCAACAAACTCTCTCAGAAACCAGCTTCATAGGTTGCCCTCACCCCTCACCCCGAGGATTAATCATGCTCCACTCATACTAAGTTAGGTAGCCCGAGGTTAAGAGGTCTCTACAGTTGTCACTTTGAAAACAGGCTGATATTTCCCCCGAACTTCTCTCTGATCGGCATAAATAGTTCGTCGGCCCAAAACCCTGGTCTCCAACAACACCGATCCTGTCTAGACTTGCCAAATTCCCATTATTCTACCAGTTCGGAACGGATTAGTCCTCATTTACACCATACCTACTCAATCTGACCTTTTTTCAAGATGATCTGACAAAACCTGGCCTCTCCAGTCTCCACACGTCCCGATCAGCCCAGTCCCAGCAATCCGGTAACTATCTCCAAGATTGACCCTGGCCTCCCCCAAAAACCCACACTCCCTCTCACCTGAGTCTCCACCATGTCGTCCCTGGGCCTGGATGCCACTCCCTCACAGCCACTGCCCCTCCCAGCAGGCGTCTCCAGCCGCCTAATCGAGACCCGCGATCTCACGTTCCACATTCTCGAGGCGGGCGCCACTCCCGCCCACGATCGACCTTTGATCATTCTCCTGCACGGGTTTCCCGAAATTGCCTACTCATGGCGTCGAGTCCTGCCCCAGCTCGCAGCCGCGGGCTTTCACGCGGTCGCGCCAGACCAGCGAGGATTTGGCCGGACGACCGGCTGGGACACGCGGGCGTATGAAGACGTGGATCTGAGTACCTTCTCGATGACAGAGCTGGTGCGCGATATCGTGGTTCTCGTACATGCTCTGGGCTATCGCTCGGTACAGTGCGTCGCGGGGCATGACTGTGGCGCCGTGACGGCTGCGACGTGTGCGTTGATACGCCCGGATTTCTTCCGCAGCGTGGTGCTCATGAGCCACCCTTTTAATGGCAGTCCGACCTTGCCTTTCAACACTGCTAATGAAGGCTCTGTGGATGAGCATCCTTCTGCTGCTGCGGCGAGAGAGGAAGCTGCTGGTACCGAGGGATCTGCAACTGCTTCGGGGATTCATCAAGACCTGGCTGAGCATGGCCGTAAGCACTATAAATGGTACTATTCCACCCCGCAGGCAAGTCCCGATATGTCCTCGCTGCCGCTTGATGAAATGCACCGCTTTCTGCGTGGATACTTCCATCTCAAGAGTGGATCCTGGCCAGGGAATCAGCCACGTCCGCTGAAGAGCTGGACTGCGGACGAACTGGTTCAAATGCCGGGCTACTATATCATGCCGTTGGAGGCTACTATGCCCGAGACTGTGGAGAGGGACATGGAAGATGAGCCAACCCAGGGACAGAGTTCCCACTCTTGGCTACCGGACGACGAACTTGCCGTGTATGCGAAAGAGTATGTCCGCACAGGGTTCCAGGGTGGTTTGAACTGGTACCGTGTGCGCACGGCTGCGGGTGGTCGCTATACGCGGGACTATGATACCTTTGCTGGGAAGAAGATCGAGTGTCCATGTGCATTTGTTTCTGGTAAGCAGGACTGGGGTATCTACCAAGAGCCCGGGGCACTTGACAAGATGACCAGTGGTGAGGTGTGTTCCGACTTTCGAATTCTGCGTCTGCTTGATGGAGTCGGTCACTGGGTACCGCAGGAAAGCCCAAACGAAGTGGTGCAGACGATTCTTGAGTTGGTCAAGGGACTGGAAAGGTAGATGCGAGACCTATACAGGAGAAGTCCGAAACAAGCCGTCAAATCCAAGGTCTTACCAGACTGCAACTTGCTCACATTGGAATGGTCTTTGCAAATGTGTTGTAGATAGACTTTCCGGATAACTTTGGTAAAGACCGGGTATCTTTGGAGTCATGACTGATAATATCGCCTGAAAGCTGGAGTTGTCGTGTGTTCTTACTCGACCTCAATATAACACAATATCCATGGCATCGGGAACGCTGAGACTCCTTCATCTGCAACTTCCTGGACGGTATGAGCAACAAGCGACACCCACATGATAACCGTATTGGTTTCCCATTGGCTTTGATTCTGTAAGAAAAAAGTTAGACCTCGCATTTGATGCTCAGATATGGACAAGAGGAATCAGATTGCTGAGAACACCAATAATGTTGAGCGGTACCTGAAAAGCACGCTAAAGACATTACGCACCTGAAGCCCGCCAATGCCCAAGCCTAGAAGCTCTGGCAAAATCACCCCAGAGTCGGTCCTGGATACCGCTGAAGTTCTGAACAACCTTTGGGCACCGCTGAGCTTTGTGATTTTGAGTACCTCCCAACTAAATTGATGAGGGAAATCCCAACCTGAAAAGGAAGTTGTCTGGACAACAACATACATCCTTCCACGCTGTCCGGGAGAGATATCTCCGTCATCCTTCAAACAGATCACCGTTTCCTGGTCAAGAACTTCACGACTTCAACTCTCTCTTCAATACGCCACTGCTTTGCTCTCGTGTCAAATTCTCAACCACCCCTTGCAGGCCCATTACCAAAGAAACCTCACAGAACTCAGAGCCACCAAAAATAGTGGACTTGACTGTTCCCTTTTCCGGGCCTCTTGTGCCATGTCTGCGCATCACTGTATGTTTCCCTACCCAACACTAGGGGGACCTACCTAACTGACCATGCTCCAGCCTATCCCCAGCTCCAAATCCCAAAAGATGCACCATTCGAGCTCAAACCCTGACCGGGCAAAGGATGGGGTGGCTTCGCCACTCGTCACATTAAAAATGGATCCCTAATCCTCCGTGAAAAGGCCCTCTTCGTGATCCCCAAGGCAAACCGTAACGACATCACCGACGCGGATGTCCTAAAGGCCATCAATGCAACCCCCGCCGACAAAATCTCACAGTTTCTCCTTTTGACGAGTACCGCCAAAGGAGGATTCCCCCATCTGAGGCACACCTTCCTGTCGAACCATTCGGGCTCGTGCTCGACGGCCAGATCAACCCGAATCGCCACGAGGACACAGCGCAGGGCTTGTTCGTCCTTCTCTCGCGGTTTAACCATTCGTGTATCCCGAACGCGTTAATGCCAATCAGCAAGGGCGATTCTATCTCCTGCGTCGCGACGCGGGATATCCGGCCCGGCGAGGAAATCACCTTCTGCTACATGGATCTCGAATGCACGACTAGCCTTGCGCGTAAGAAGGTGCTCGGCTTTAGTTGCAATTGCAAAGCGTGCGTTCCGGGTACGGCCTTCCACCAAGCCAGTGAATTACGACGGCAATTGATTCGGGGATTGACCTACCTCACCACGGGCATGGATTTGACTGCGCAGGACCCATACGCGGGCTCCCGGCGGCCACACTCGTCGTCCCGAATCATCTTTGATGCTCAACTCAGGCGTGCGGCTGAGACATTGAGCATCCCCATCACATCGAGATTTTTCTACGATGCATTGATTGGTCTTTTGCTTTACGAGGAGGGACTGATGACGGAGCGGAGGTCTGGAGAAGTCAACTCGCGTCTAGGCTATGCTACGGCCCCTCTTTACTCGGCTCAGACTAAGGAGATTGTTGCTCGGGCTTTGAACCAGGATACCTGGCTTGAGAAGTGGCTGGTGGCTAACACGATATTTGGGCGGCCTGATCTTTCTGATTATGCGTCTAGCTTGGAGCTGCAACACTTGCGCTCGATGGGTATATTTTGATGGAGTCTTTTTTTTTGGAGGAGACCTTCAGCTAGTCTGGGCCATTTGTTTCGCGGATCTCAGCATCTGCTTCAGCGTTTGAAATTGTTTACTGGCTACTTTCAGGTATCATGACAAAAGAAACTGGACTTCACTCTTCCATCAACATGTTCCAGGTAACTCCCCAAGAACCTGCCCTTTGTGGTCAATTGTAGTCTGTTATACAAAGGAGATTATTAAAACCATCCCCCCTTTGCATATTATCACCCCCCACTGCCACCTCTTTTTCCCCACCTAGTTTCTGCCACTCTTTCTGCCACTCTTTCTGCCACTCTTTCTGCCACTCTTTCTGCCACTCTTTCTGCCACTCTTTCTGCCACTCTTTCTGCCACTCTTTCTGCCACTCTTTCTGCCACTCTTTCTGCCACTCTTTAGCCGCTATTAGCGCCATCTCTATCGTCGTCGTTATCGCTAGCATCGAAGAGGAAGGATTTAAGGCCTCGGAGGACTATTTTGCTAGGGGATTTATTGAATTTAGATAGAGAGAGTTGCTAGATGGAGAAGCGGGAGTAGATAAAGGAGAGATCTGGCTGGCGAGTATTAAATAGAAGGCGGTGAGGCAGACGGTGGGTTAGTGCTCGCAGAATTAGTCTAAACGAGCGGCGGAGAAGTAAGGGCGGTCAGGAAGGCGGTCATGGAAAGTTCCATTGATGCCTAAATTCATGCCTGGATGCCTGAATCTCTGCCTGATTCCTGAATTGTCAGGCAGGGGGGTAAATAATAAGCAAAGGGGGGGGTGGTTTTAATAATCTCCTAGTCCTAGAGTTATAACTAACGTAATCCACGGCCATCTCGGCCACACGGCCAACTCGGCCACCCCACCAGAAATCACGCGTCTCCACCAACCCACCTAATTCAACTATCCACTATGCCACCCAACCGCTCTGAATCTCGTCAGAAAGCTACCGAGCAGGAGGGCAGGATCCTACTAGCCCTCCAGGCCTATGAAAAGGGCCAAGTCAAATCGCTACGCGCCGCAGCGCAGCTATACGATGTACCGAAGACTACTCTACAGGACCGCGCCACCGGGATGGCTTCACGCGTCGAGAAGCGCTGGCATAGCCATAAATTGACACAGTTAGAAGAAGATTCACTTTCTAAGTGGATACTCTCTATGGATTCGCGTGGTGCAGCACCTAGGGCTTCTGCTATTCGAGAGATGGCTGATATACTACTCGCTACACGCGGTGAATCGCCAGCGCCTACAGTAGGCGTGAATTGGGTATCATCCTTCGTGGAACGCCGCGACGAGCTCCAATCGCGCTATTCGAGACGCTACGATTACCAACGTGCCCAAAACGAAGACCCTCGGTCGATTCGCGCCTGGTTTGATAGCGTTAAGCGTGTGGTAGAGGAGAATGGTATCCTAGCGGAGGATATCTATAACTTCGATGAGACTGGATTCGCGATGGGCCTTATCTCTGCGCAAAAGGTAGTTACTCGAGCTGAATACTACGGTCGCCGCTCTATCCTACAGCCAGGAAACCGCGAATGGGTTACTGCTATCGAAGCTGTCTGTGCTGATGGCTACTCGCTACCGCCATGCGTGATATTCGCAGGGAAGGTCTATATCTCTGGCTGGTTTGAATCAAACCTACCTAGCGATTGGCGAATCGAGGTCTCGAATAATGGCTGGACTACCGATGAGATAGGCCTTCGCTGGCTACAAAAGCACTTTATCCCACATATAAATTCGCGCGTACGAGGTCGATATCGGCTACTGATTCTTGATGGCCACGGTAGCCATCTTACACCACAGTTCGATAAGATCTGCGCGGATAATAATATTATATCGCTTTGTATACCAGCGCATTCTTCGCATCTACTCCAACCGCTAGATGTTGGCTGCTTCGCGCCGCTAAAGCGTGCTTACGGTCGCTTCGTTAGCGATCTAGCCCGCAATAGCTACAACCACATCGATAAGCTCGACTTCCTCGCAGAATATCCTCGGGCGCGTATCGAGGCCTTTAAGCCGTAGACTATCCAGACTAGCTTCGCTACTACTGGTATCACACCGTTTGATCCAGAGCGTGTGCTAGCTAAGCTAAATATATCGCTCAACACGCCAACGCCACCAGGTAGCCGGCTAAGCAGTAGATCTAGCCAATTCACACCAAAGACGCCTAAGACAGTGATTCAGCTACAAAGGTAGGCTAAACGACTCAAAGATCTATTGAAATAGCGGTCAAATAGCCCCCTGTCGCCCTCAAAAACTGCTGTGGATCAAATTATCAAGAGTGCCTATCTCGCGATGCATAGCGCTACATTACTATCCCAGGAGAACGCTAGCCTTCGCCGCGCGAATGAGAAGAAACGCCAGAAACGTACACGCTCGAATCGGCAGATAGCTCACGAAGGAGGCCTAACTATCGCAGAGGGCCTACAGCTAGCTCAGCAGCCAGAGCAGCCAGTCGAAGATAGCCAGGTGGTATCGCATGAGGCAGGCGAATCAGCGAATCAGGCAGATTTACCACGCAAAAGGGCTCCGCCAACATGTAGCGGGTGTGGGCAGATAGGTCATAAGATTAACCGATGTAATAAGCGCTAATTTGAGACGAATTAATATTGTTTTGGTTGAATTATCTTGATTTGAAAATTCTTAATGGGGGGAGGTGGCCGAGTTGGCCGTGTGGCCGAGATGGCCGTGGATTACGTTAGCTCCTTCTGTGGAAGGGAGATTAGTCATATATTTCATGACCGTTCGAGGTCTTCTCCATTCATCATCGCCTATAGGAGATGCATAGACAGGGGATGCGGTCATAGAGGAAAGGCGATAGCCACGCATTGGCGTGACCATGGCCAGATCCTTATCTGACTGCTCATGAGGAAAGTCCAATTCTCGTAATGGCTCAGGGTCTTGGGAATTGTCATTTCGAGCAATCAAACGACTATCTCGCATCTCCATAACAGGAAGGTAATCAAGAAGAAACGCCAGACGCTTTCAATGACTGCCTCCAAACAGAGCTTTCAAAGAGTACTTATTCGCCGAGGACGGAGAAGCACCTCATATTCAAAATTTTATCGCAGCAAATCCTTCCAGCGGAAGATAGGGTATGTTCGTCAGAAGAAAGTACAACGCACATAATGCATCACATCGCAAATACATCAGCAAAGAAAAGCCCGAGAAGTTCTACATAAACACCGCCGCTAGCAGGAATGGCACCACTGCCATCCACATCTGCCGTGGGGGCTTCAGCATAGCCGCGCCGGACCCGATGCCCGACGTCGTGTACATGTACTGGAAGCTGATATCGGAGGAGTTGAAGCAGTTGTCCTGGGTGACTTCGGTGATCTTGGAGTCTCCGTTCTCGGCGAAGATAATGTCCACGCACTATACCAGGGCATTGTGTTAGCGCACACGATTGAGGACAGAGCAACAGTTTGGATTTGCAGTTCATAGACATACGTTGTACAGCGCGGCGCCGTGTTTAGCCGTCTCCACGACTTGAATGGTCGCCAGGTCGCCCGGCTTGACGCTGATGTTGGCAGGCAGCGGCACCTGAGGCAGACAGATAGTTCCAGGGTAGGGGTTATTCGTGGGACCGATGATCTGGAAGGGGGCAACGACCGGGTGGCTCATGTTCTCGGGGACCTCGCCGAGGCCAATGTTGATATAGATCAAGGCCGTCGAGTGGCCTGGGAACCAGCCAGGCTGGAGAGCGACGGCACCGCCACCGACGGGCCAGTAGGTGCGGTTCTTCGAAGTGGGCATGCCACCGCCTGAAAGAGGGTAGATTGTTAGTTGCCGCTCGAAATCGAGTCGAGATGCGTGACTGTAGGTGCGTCCTTACATGGGTAAATCCACTCCATGCCGTAGGGGTAGTAGAGGGAGTCAGTCTTCGAGTCGTAAGCGGCACCCAGACCGTTGGCTTGCGCGACGGTACCGTTGGTGTTCAGGTTGTTCCCTCGGTAGCCGGGGTAGGTGATGATGGTGTGGGCGTGGGCGACGGCTACCCACAGCAGGAGGACCAGAGCAGCCCATCGCGATGATAATTGTTGTAAAGTCATGGTGATATTATGAATTTTTTTCCGATCCAGGCACAGGGCCGATCTCAGCAGGTCGTTCACCCAGAAAATGGGAGGCAAGCGAATACAATGGAAAAGCCAGTCTCCCAATGGTCGCAGCTAATCGTGATGCTCAGTGCCGCTCAGCTCTCGTCCTACTTGCAGTGTAGAATGAGACGACAAGAGATGGGAGCATGGAATTCAATCCAGCGCAGCTGTATAACAGAAGCTCGACCAAGACTCAAGCCACGAACGACGGGGTCGCGGGCTGGTCTGGCTCTTTTTGAGGGGGCTTCGACTGTAAAATGCAGTGCGGCCATGGCGGGCGAGTCAGGATGCAGGACGCGGATGTGACAGCGACTGCAGCTCGCACGGCGTCTGAGTGGACGAGAGGAGGGATGCGGAGCACCGGTGGACAAGGATCTTGGGGATCATCACGCTCTTCTGCAAGTGCCATCACCGGGTTCGCGGGTGTGATTGGCGGGGCGCACTGAGCTGGAAGCGCCGAGGGGCGACGCTAAATTGTGCGTTCTTGAGACTTGAGGGGTATTCACTCGTGAGGAGTTGGTCTCTGGCGCTTACCCTGCAAGCGGTCGTTGATGCTACCGTGATACCTGTGGGATGATGGAGATCATATCATCAAGTTGACTTTTAGCGTTGCTGGCGGCGGGCAGCCCTGGACAAGAATGTGGAGGTCTTGAAAGAGTAAAGAAGTATGGTGCTAAGAAGCACAAAGTACATAGTCGAACTCTAGCTGGGCCACGAGGATGCTTCACTATTGAAGTCGAAGCTCTCAGGTTGCAAAACTGCTCATTTCGTCTATTAGTTCCCTAGAGTGGTTTCATAAGATGTGACTAGCATCTCTAACTATAAGAAGAGCGAAACAGCAGTGACTCCGTCGGCGTTTCGTGGATCTTTGTCCAGCTTAGAGCGAAGGCCGACCGTGACAGCCCCAGGGATGTGCAGAGACCACCAGATAGAAATTGTATTCCAGTCACTCGAAAACACATACGGTAGATCCTATCCCGCGCTGCTCCAGTGATGCTCCAGGCAATACTCTCAAGCACAATTCCAAGCTTACTTCTCGCATCTCATCAACAAACATGTCCATTATCGATAACCCGATACCCCGAGCATCCACTATCGATAAGCGATAAGCCCTCCCAAAAAAGAAATCTAACCAACCCCCACCACGCACGATCTCCAAGACAGACATCCAATCCACGACCCCAATTACCACGCCTCACCTCCCTCTACAAAAGAAGGACAGAACTAATTAACCTCCCACCCCCAATCCAAAACCATGCCACACACCTCCCGCAAAAAGCGTCCCACCGCCCCAACCCAAAAACGCCTCCAAGTCACCGACGACGACGGCTGGACGCACGTCACCTCCAGTACCAACGTGCGCCGAGTGCTACGCGGGACCCGCCCGCGCCTGAACGAGCAGGATGCCGGTATCAAAGTAGACGCTCAACCACAAGCACAAGGACGGGCGGAAGCGCAAGCGCAAGATTCCACCCAAGCCGAGCCGGAGCTCAGTCCCGCAGAGGCACCGGCGCGATTAACGCTAGAAGAGCTGCAGGCGCAGTATCGCGGCCACAGAGAGAAATGGGTGAACTCCGAGACGTGGACGCGGTTGGAGAGGCAGCTTGGCGAGAGGATTGCGGAGCTGGGGGATACTTCTACCCCAGGATCTGGATCTGGATCTGGACCCATCGACGCCATTGTATGCATTGGACTAGGCAGTCCAAGCGGCTTCCTGCGCGGAGGATGGGTCGATCGACGAAGTGTATCGATGTATCAACTCGCCGCGCTGGAAAGTATCGCGCAGCGAGTGAATCGTTCGTGTTCCCAACCCCAACCCCCTACCCATCCCTTTCCTCTCCAAGTCCCAATCTAACCAGCCGAAACCAGAATCAAACCCCAACCCAAACACCCCCATCCCCATCTACGCCCAAGACCCCGTCTTCAACTCCCTCGACAAATCCCTCCTCCTCTCCCTAAACATAACACCAATCCCCCACCCAACGGCCTTCACCCTCCTTACATCGCGAACACTCCTGTTCTGTCCCGGCGCTGAACGGAAACACCTCGAGCAATTGCTCCCCTCGGATCCGTGCTTGGTTTTCGGGGGACCGCTGGAGGATACCGAGTCGGAGGTGATTCAGGGGTTTGTGGCGCGGAGGGGGTCGGTGGTGTTGGTGCCGTTTGAGGTGTGTGAGCATGCGTTTTGGAAGACGAGGGTTTATTTTCGAGAGGGTGGAAAAGGGAGGAAGTAGTCTGAAGGTTTGACGGAGGTGGGGGTTTATAGAGGATGAAGGCGGGCCAGAGGTGTTCGTGGAGGATTTGCATTGAAGAGTTTAATTGCATTGCATCTTGCGGAGTTGAGAATTGGACTTTAGACCTTTAGGAGTCATAATTGCCCGATGGGTATTCATGGCTCGGTTTACACATTTGAAACGCAACACTCGCCTCGAAGTACTGGTCAGCTCATCTTTCGTCCCGGGTAAGTATGTTGATAGCGTGGTAGAAGCCCGTCTGGAGACCATTCAGATCCTCCATCCGTATGCACAGATTCGAAGAATTCCAAAAGGAAACGGTAGTCGGGCTTGGTCAATTGTAATCGCCATATGTACATCCCAAACCCAATCAGCGCGGAACAAACAAACAATGACGCACACCATCCCCAGAAAAAAAAACCATGCAATGTCCATCCCGTCTGAGGGATGACAGCGAAGAAGCCAACAAAGTAAACCAAGACAGCGCAATGGGGGTTGCATCAAAACGCCGAACAGACCAAAAAAAAAGAATTTCAAGAATGCGAGTACGACATACTCGGTATGAAAAAGTCCAATGGACATGAAAGGGTCGAATTGTCACCCAGGCATGATTGCATTCGATGAATAAAGTGACAAAGGTCGAGGAATAAAGGACGGTAAGAATGCGAAGAAAGGCCAGATGTGAAGGAACAGAGGGGTTCATTATTGTAACAGAGACGGGAGGAGGACAACAGGTAAAAGGATAGACATGAAGTGGAGGCAAGGACGAGAAATATATGCAAAGGCGGATATAGGGGGAGAAGGTAATTTTCATGATCGTAATCAAGCGAAGAAGAACTCGGGTGCAAGAGACCTAAGAGGCAGTCTTGCCCCCGCAGTCGGGGATTTTCAGGCCTGGCTTGATCTTGCGTGCAGAGTCCATGAGCCCCCACTTGTCTTCCCATTCTTTGCCGGGGGTGTTATACTGGATCTTCCAGGGCTCGTCAAAGGCCTCGAACCTGAAACCGGGTTAGCAAAGAAAAAGTTCCATCACAACACTGTGTAACCACTTACCAGAAGTAGTCCGTCCCATTCTCCAGAGCCTGGCAGACCCAGTCGGCCATGAACGAATTCATATTGTCGACGCTCGCGACAGAGCCCGGGGTATCGGCGTCGCAGGTCGGGCTCGATCCGCAGTCCTTGCCACCTCCGCTGGGCCAGCCCACCTCAGAGATGACTTGCTTCTTGTTGGTGCCCTTGGTTAAAACGACATCGTGCTGTTGCCAGAAGTTCCAAGTCCACGCCGCGGCGACGTCGACGCTGACACCGGCGAAGAACGGGTGGACGTTGGACATGACCACATCGACGGCGTCGACCAGGTCGGCATTCCAATTGTCACCCAGGTCGGACGTAGCCACCTCCATGTCGTTCAGATTGCGCTTCTTCAATTCAGAGGCCACACCTTTGATGTAGCTGATTAAGTTTGTTTCCGCGGTCGCCAGGTCAGGACCAGCTCGGTACAGCGCTTCGTTGCCGACAATCACACCCTTGAAGATGGATGGGTCCTTGGTATCATCGAGGATCTTGTACAGCTGGTCAAGCTGGCGCGTGGTGGTCGTCTGGTTGGTGTCGATCCACACGCCCAGCCAGACCTTCATGTCCGTCAATCCGAGCTGGCTGATCGCATGCAGGGTCATCTCGGTCTGGTTGCAGTCCGTACCGTAGAGGCGCACGGTGTTGGTGAGTTGAGAAAGCACGGCCAAGTCGCGAGTGACATTGTTCTGCGAGGGAGGATACTTCAAGCACAGCGGATACTGGACACCCCAAGGCGTGTAGTCCATGCCGGGGAAGACCTTGTGCAAATTCGGGTTATTCATCAATGCCTTGATCTCATCCGAATCCTTGTTGAGATCTCCATTCTGCGCTGTGTCGCTGGTTGCCGAACTGTCACTTGACGATGATCCATTATTGTGCTTGGATCCTAACGTTCCACCCACTGCACCGCCGATAATCGCACCAAGCACGATGAAACCGAGAACGAGACCCGCGATCAATCCACGCTTCTTGCGGCCAGACATACCACCACCCCCCGCGGCCTTTTCCTGAGCCGCCGCACCTCGCGCCCCAGCTTCCAAACCACCGCCCGGCACAGGTCCATACTGCGGATTCGCGTTGCTATTGCGATTAAAGATTCCACCGAGCGCAGCGCCAGCAGCCGGCGCAGCCCCATGCCGCGACCGGGGTATAAACTCGTCGTCGCCGTCGTCGGCGATCTCATCGGGGTTGATCTCCCCAGGAACATGCCCGGTACTGTACTGGGACTGTCGTTGGTACGGCCCATCGCTGACGATACCACCACCGTAAGAACCAGGATACTGGTCTATCATGCTGCGCCGGTTCGAACGACTGGAACCCGCATCACTAAGATGCGCTGACGAAAGGCTGGGAGTGTGCAAGCCCGGTGCCGCGCCCGCTGCACCGAGTGCCATGTTCGAACCATACGAGTGCTCTGGGCGCAGCGACTCCGCGCTACTCAAGCCCGGCGTGTAGGGGATATAAGGATTGTCCGAGCCGGTGGTGTGGTAGCCGCGCTCGGCGGGACCAGAGAAGCCGTCGTGCTCCATGCCGCGGACAGCGTCGACGCCGCTCAGGCGATCGTGGCTGTTGGCGACGCCGAGAGCGATGCCGCTGATGCCGCCGCCCACCGAGGTAGGGCCGAGATTGTCTACACCGGGTGTGACGGAGGAATTCTGTCGCAGGGAGTGCGCGTCGCGGTAGCGGTGGGCGGGGGGAGCGGGGATGTCGTTGTCGTCGTGGTTCATTTGAGGGTTCAACAAAGCCTGGCTTGTCTCGGGCGGGAGGTCAGGGTTATTGGGTCTCGTGGGAAGCGAGGGTTTTCGCGAATGCCTGTTATGGTGGGTGGGGATCTTTGTTTGACGATCTCTCCTGTGAGGAATCCGCGGGAGGAAGGGATAGGGCGAGAGTTGAAAAAAAGGGAAGTGACGCGGGAATGAAAGGAAATTAGTACGCAGGCACCGCAGGCTGCACAAATCCACGGATCCCGAGTTTGAGGAGAGCGGGACGGTTAAAGAGAGCGCCCGTGGATGGCGCTGGGGCGCAGGTGTGTCAGGTAGATCAGAGTTGATCGGGTCATGTAGGTACAGTATGTAGTTGTTCGTGGTGGGTTTGGGTTCTGTTTTTCGTGGCAGGATGAATGGAAAAAGGAGAGGGAAATGGCACCAGCTTAGCCTCCGCCTCACCCTGGAAGAGGCTTTCGGCGACCCGAAGCGAGAGGCTGCTGATGGCTGATGGCTGATGGCTGATGACGGCTGATTGCAGTCAACAAGCGTGGCCGGGACAACCGTTTGGGGGAGTAGTGGAGCAAGGACCCTGGCAGGTTTAACAGGACGGAGAAGTTGGTAACTTGGTAGGTGGATGTACCGGGGTGGTGAGTCTTCTCCAGACCACAGAGTTCAATGAGACGGTGCTCTCAAAATACTAGCGAATGGATCCAGATGTATCGATACACATATCATCAGGTAAAGAACCTGCAATGATAATGTACTGCGTACTGTACTGCTCGTTTTCTGTTCTCAGAGGGTGATCCTGTCAGTGTGGAGCAAAGCGAGTGGGGAGTCTGGGACGGTCCCTGGCCGACTGGCGAGTCCCTGGCTCCCTGGCTCCCTGCGGCGTCAGTGTCCGTGCTATTTTTGGCCGAGAATGCGACCCGTGGAACGGTGGAACACAGCACTCTACCATATCCATGGAAGGCCTTGGATGCTCAGCAGTAAGGAAGTATACAGATATACCCAAGACATTCAACAATCACAACCAAAGCTATGGCGAAGCATTCAACAGATCAGTTTCCTTACCTCGTGACCTGGAACAGCGGTCGGATCGCTAAATCTACAGTAAGCCAGCCGCGATACGAGGATTTGCTTATGGAGTGGGGGAAATAGCTAGGCGGCGTATGATTGAACCATTGAAGTACGTCCAAAACAGCCGAGCCTCACACCCCAGCCCGTACATAATATCCATCATGATCATCATCAAATACAGTAGGGGGAAAAGAAACGTCAAAAGATCCCAATCCGAATACTGTAATTCTTGCGCCGTTGCCAAGCCATTCCAGGGTCCCGTCCCTTGTTTTGGGGCAAGGCTTGTCGATCCTTTCATCCCATCGCCGAAAACAAACCAAGATCGCATAACATCCCCAGAACAGTCAATCATCAGTGAGAAGAAGGAAACGTCACAAACAATTGCAATCATCAAGTAGCAATCGCTCATGTAAATAATCATCCCATCATATAACTCAGAGCATCATCCATGAGGTCATCAACATCACGAACCCGCCACCCAAAGCAATATCAAGCAAACCTCCATCACAAACCCGGATAACTAGACTCAATCATCAAGTATCAACCTCATCCCATCCCCATATCACATCTAAGTTCTAACTCTCCACCTCCTCCGCACTCCGCCGCGACGCACTCGGCTGACCCCCCAACTCCGCCCTCCGTCCCACCCGCTCCAAGAATCGCCGCTTCCCTCGTCGCGTATCAAAATGTTCGGGAATCTCAGCTGGGTCCTGGCCCGCAGCCAGCATGCTGCTACGCATTTTATTCCGGTAGGCATCCACTAGATATCAAGTATGAGCGTTAGCGGGGTACATACGGGACGGTACATTACTACCTGGACAGTAATATGCTTTGGTTCGTTTCGCCTCGCAAAGTGAGACACGTCTCAGCCGCGTTCGGCACGTGGGCCCGCATAAGCACGGTCCTCGGAATGCGAAGTATGGCATGGCAGACGAACACGAGGAAGACACCAACAAAAATTACAAAAAGCGGAAGGAGATGATTGTAGTTCAAGGGACACGCAAGGCGGGGGGTGGTACTTACACGATCGCTGCAAAAATAGCATCCGCCCAGCAAATACACGGCTCTGGCTCCAGCTCAGTCGGTACCCAAGGTCATTCAACAGGACTTCCTTATGATGTCGACGACGCGATAGCCGGGGCACGTCAATGTCGCGCTCGCCATCGAGCGAGGGTGCAGGCACGCTCGTGCAGCCAACGGTGGCATCATCATCCTCGCCGTGCTCGGTGTCATCGCGGACGAGCCGCTTGTCAGGGACGTTCGTGCCGGGGGCATCCTTCATCTGCACGGGGAAGTAAGTGCGCGGATACACGGCGTTAGACATGCGATAGGAGTCCGGGATCTCATCCATGTTGACTTTATCCAGCATGACCTTGACGCGGACGCGCGCCCCGCGCTGGGGGTCCTCGACTAGGATGAAAGTGCGCCGCTTGCCGTCCGGGAGGTGGCCGAAGAGCTCTTCGTTGGTGGGGCTGATGTCCTCGTCGATCCCTGTGCTTGCGCTGTCCATGTGGCTGGAGGAGGTTGCGATGGTGTGGTGGCGGCCGAGTGCGCTAAGGCTGCCGTCGCGAAGTAGAGGTGGCATGGATGGGCCGGTGCTGACAGACGTGGGGAGGGGAGTGACCTCGTGGAAGACTTGGGCGGCTCGAATATCACTGCCGAGCGACGCAGGTGGTAGGCGCGTCGTGTCAACGTGGTGCTGCGTAGCAGTGGTGTAGTCTGGAGTGCCTATGGGAGGAAACAATGCATGAGGAGCGAATTAGCCTACGCTTGAACTTGCAACGTTGTGGAGGGTGTTGGCCTCTCCGATCTCGACAGAAAAAAACAAAAGCATGAAGAGGCGCGCGGCGGCATCGATGTAGACAGAACGACATAGGGTATGAGAAAAAGTATAAAGAATAAAAGAGCATGGAAGCCAAAGAGAAGGAAATAAAAAGGTCGAACGCCCGAATCCGCGGGAGAAGGACGCCCAAGTCCAAACCTGTACAGGTACAAAAGTCTCGTACAGCAGCCATCAAACATCGGCAACATGTACCACACTCCAGCCAGCATCCTCACAAGTACACATATATTCAAACACAGGTCAATTGGAAGAAAAAGACATTGAACACCTTTCAACACACGTTCCAGTCCAACGAAGTCAAAAAGATATAGCACAAAAGAAAGGAGACTTCACAAAGATACAATAGTCCCAAGGAAAACTCCGCCGCGCGCATTGTACCAAAAGAAAACATCAACAGGAGGTAAAACATATCACATCGGTTGGAACATACCGCTAACTTCCTCCATCTTGGGGCTATTCTCCGGTTGAGCGTGATGATGATGCAACTGCGGCGGTCCCATCGACATTGGCCCCGGACCAGACAGACTATGCCGCGGACCTTGAGGCCCCGGCATCGTCGGGGTGCTGGGTAAAGGCGGGCCGACAGGGCCTGCTGCCGTCATATGCGGCGTAGGCGGAGCCATGGACTGCTTGCGATAGTTGACCTTGGCCTGGCGGCGGACTCGTCGACTGCGCAGACGTGGGTCCTGGTTGCTGTTGCGCCAGCTATCGACGGCGCGCTGGATGAGTCCACGCTTGCCGCGTAGTGATGGGTTGAGCTTTGCCAATGCCCAGCCCACAGTGTTGCACTCGGTTTCATAGACTAACCGGTTACCGCGGTACTGGTCTTTGTTGCAGCAAGCGCGAGGGTATACACAGTTCTCCGTCTTGAAGTCTTGGCTGAGATCGTCCACGTTAACGGACTCGACATCGCAGCGAATCGTGTACTCCATCTTGACGCGGTCCCGCGAGTACTCAAATGCAATCCATTGCACCCCGTTGCTGTCCTGTCGCACAACTAGAGGCGTGGTAGCCGGGATAGGGCCTGGTGCGGCGCTCGAGCTCGTCCCCAGCGGGGACGTTTGGTGGACACTGCCTGCTTGTAGGCCGGTGTTGGATGGTGATGGGAGAGGTGGGTTCAGCATCGGTCGTTGGATGGTAGCGGACTGCGGGTTCGGATCCATTTTCATGGCTGGGCTACTGGACAGCGCCGGGTTGGAGGCGTGTGATGGCTGGTGGGGTGACATATGAGCTGTCGTCGTCTGCGGGGGCATCATCATGGATTGGGTGGTGAGGGCGTGTGATTGAGGGGAATGATGCGGCGCATAAGGCGACGGTTGCACAGGGTTCATCGGCGAATATGGCGGATAGCCGTACATTTGCGGCGGCATCTGGGGGGACTGGGTGTACATGTTGCGACCATGCTGATCATGAGGCTGTGAAGCTACAGATACCGGGGAGTTGGATTGAGGGGTGTGGTAGATAGGTGGGTAAGCAGGTCTCTGCATTTGAGCGGTGGTTGCCATGAGGTCCGGTGGTCCTATTACTGCGTTAGCTGAGGGTTTGTCGAGTCCTTGCGATGTTTCCAGGGCAGAGGGTTGCAAGTTGCAAGACGCGAAATCTAAGATGTAGAGCACAACTCGCACTGCTACCGAGAACAAGAGAGCAATGAAACAAGTAGAACAGGTTCACTTACCACTGGAAGGATATAGATTTGAAGCTGTGGCGGTTGTATATGATGTCGAATGGGGTGTATAGTAGGGTGACTCTTGTGACGAGTGTCCGTACGCACTGTGAGGTTGTAGAGCCCCGTTTCCCAAGGGGTGATGTGAAGAGTATGTCGAACTTGGAATGGAGGGAGTAGAATGAGCTGGCGATATAGGGCTGTCTTTCCCAAGCGGCGCAAGACCTAGTCGTGGTTGCTGGAGAGATTGCAAGTGCTGCGAGCTCGGGCGTACCGAACTACCGTGTCGAAGCTGTTACAAGGGCACATATCAGTTTGACTGGAGACTCCCGAGTAAGATTGCGAGGGGTGTACAACCACCTCAGAACGTGGGAAGAAAAGACAGAAATGGGAAAGCGGGAGTTTGGGGGTACAGGATCTTCAAAATGACGACATCAAAGCGGGAATTTCGAATGCTCCGAAAGCTTTGGAGACAGGCTCATCAGCTTTCTTGAGGATGTAGATGGTAAGACATAAGCTTGGACAGGGTTGCCAACGACGAAGCCTCGGGCAGGGGTGGGCTCAGTTGCGTAACCAGTGGCCAAGATCGTAACCAGGATGTGCCAGTCAGGACAGAAAGACAAACCACGGAGCTGTGTAGCGCTGAAGGGATCGAGACACGGCGCATGGTTCGCTTTCGTTCCAAAGGGGATAAGCACACCAGCCTGATGGTTGCGTCCTGCTCATGATGCCCTGATTGACCTGGCTCGCGGGCTTGAGGGACATGAGCTTTCATGGTGCGAAAATTGCCTCCTGATATCTGGTTCTCATTTTGTGCAGGTTCAACGTAAGATAGACTTTGCGCAAGCGAGACAACCCTTGAGAGCTTTGAGGATGCATTTCAAATCGCCTGGGCCGAGATGGCATGGTCCATTGAACGCGGCGGTCCATTGAACGCGGCGCATCGATGAGTTTCAGCCTCATGGCGGTTGTCGATCGACGTACGGCAGAATAATGACACCTCGTTTGAATGGCCACCATATCAGAGCCTTTGTCTGGGATGTCAAGAAAACCATTTGTCTCCGGCGCGAATGATGGGATGTGGACCCAGGTAGCAGTCGCGAGATATGCCCCAATGCGAGGTGTTGATGTGTCCGGGAAATGAAAAAAGAGCAGTTCGCTGGAAATTGCGAGACCCTCCCAGTGAAATAAGGAAAACAATAAAAAGGGAATCCAAGAGCTGATCGGAATGATATTGTAGTAGGAAAATCTTGCAACTCAATCTATGACGCGGGTGCTTGCAGAGCAAAGAGAGAAAGCGAGAGCAAACGACGCGATTGGCAAGGAATCGCTTCTCGAAGGAAATTGATGGGGTGGAAGAACAATCAAGGAAACGGAAGAAATGGATAGAGTACTCACTGAATCATCAACTGGTTCGTCCTTGTATTTTGACCGCGCAAGAGGACCAAGGTCAGTCTGTACCATGCCGGTCAGAGTGAAGGCCTCTCTTGTGGTCGGGGACAGAATCTCCAGCTTTGATGCGGAAGGGAGGACAAGGACAGTGACCAGAACCAGGGGGAGAGGGACAAGAAAAGTAGGAAGGCACTAGGGTGCAAGACCGTCAATTTGGCACACGCGCGAATTGAGGAACGATGCGGATGTCGGAAAAGTCCACGAGCCAAGGGCAGTCCAGTACAATTAGATCGAATAGTGTACCGTAAAGCTGAAAGTGAACGGATGGGTTGGGGTACTCGGTCCAGTCGGTATAGTCGGTTGCCGTCGATCTTGTAGGTCCAAGGAATAGCAAAGCCAAAACAAATCGGCTTAGGTCGAGATTGAGAGGATGATTATCCCGAGGCAACGCCTAGAGCTAGCTGCGCGACACAACGGAGGCGGCGATATGGTGGACTGGGATGGATTGGATGGCTTGGAGGGGTTGGTTGCGACTGGGGTTCGGGGCACGATGGAGGGGGTCGATGCGTGTGAAGGCAAGTGGAGGGTCCAGGGTCATGGTCGATTATTTAGCTGCAACCCGTGAGACCCATGTTATATTTCAATTGCTAGGGCTAAATTCAACGATGAGCGGATGGTAGGATCGGCCGGGAGAACGGAGTCGAAAATGGGGAAGGAAAATGCAGGAGAATAAATTCGAAAAGAAATCATGATAAAGAAAGAGAAATGACAGGAAACGAAGGAAAAAAAAATCCGGATCCCAAAAATGCGACAATTATTCGCATAATCAACGAGAGACCGAGGAGGGGAAGTCGAAAATAAAAAGAAATACCCAAAAATCACCGATGGGGAATAGCGACCAAGAACTGAAAACGCCATGGTTAAAAGAGAAACGATAAAATGATACCTAAAACCGCCCCCAAAAAAAGGTTATGGAGGACAGGCCAGATTGACTACCACACGCCGTCCGGCAGGTCTCCTCGCAGTCTCCAGAGGAGCGCCTATTTACGGAAAGACTAATGGCCAGGAGACTGAGTATCAGGTTGAGCTGGTTGCGAGCGGAAGAGTGGTGTAATATTATTGACCAGGATGGGTGCAGGACGCAGGGAGATTACAATCGCCAGGAATAGTCTGGTAAACATCCGAGCCTCAGGTGGAGAGAGAAGGAATCAACAACAGCTGCCTAGCCGAGCTCTCGAGGTAGACCTAGGGAGATGAGAACTGGCCCGATGAAAGCTATGGAGGACGGTATGGAGAATTACAAGATCATGGAATTTGCACATATGTGGAAGTCGAGCTGTGGTGCGACAGGTTGGATGGTCAGAGGGGGGGGAAGATGATGTGCATCATGCAGAGCGTCGTGTGTGGCAGTAAGACGAGTGTTAAGTGGGAACTTCGAAAGGCAGAGAAACCCAAAACAAAATCAGAAAATCCAGAAAATTAAATCAACCATCGCGGGAAAGCCACTTCTTAGCCTCGACCTGTGGAGACTGGGGGAGGGCCTCCATGATCCATAGAGATTCATGGAATCATGGCTGGTTCAACCTGGACCACGGAAAAATCAAGACTAGTTTCATCCGCACTCAATACTGCTACTGTTGTACAGTTGACCACTCTGCGAAATCCTGGTTCCGTTGGTTCTCCGTCAAGACTTAGTAATGATACCTGCGCACTCGGTCTCCGCGAAAAGTAAGCACACTAAAGTGGGTGAGCAAGCCGTGTTCTTTGTCTCTGAAGTCGATCTATACTACTATTACTCGGTCGGTTCTCAACGGTGGAAGACCACTGGATCAACGGAATAATACACCAATCATTTGCATGCACCCCCTTCCCACTTTCGGTCGCTATACCATCTTCGACTGTAGAATGAAGAATCGTTCTTCGGAGCGTGCGGAGGACCTGTGATACGTCCAGGAAAACAAAGGCAGCGCGCCCGAGTTGGCCTCGACGTTGGGACCCCTCCGTCCTGCACTTAGGATTGGAGCAGCGCAGAACAAGCAGGGCGGGCAACACAAAGAATTTAGAACTGACGTGACGTACCCAGGAAGATTGAAACTGGATTGATCATTGGACTGGATGTTCCGACAGGATTCACTCTGGATTGGACGCACCATACTCTATGAAGACAAGTGCCGATAGTCCACGAGGA
This sequence comes from Penicillium simplicissimum, assembly GCA_024706585.1. Classification (NCBI taxonomy): domain Eukaryota; kingdom Fungi; phylum Ascomycota; class Eurotiomycetes; order Eurotiales; family Aspergillaceae; genus Penicillium; species Penicillium simplicissimum. The sequence continues at coordinate 990,145 of JAMZTW010000014.1, forward strand.
TGATTGTCCTCCGTCAACGAAAAGGAAAAAAAGTGCGATTCATTTCTGATGAACCCAAACCAAACTCTAGAGAGAGAGTTTTCGCTCGACACCTTTCTCTCTCTAAAGTTCATACAATCTCTCACCGTGTCCTTTGGAGCCCAACCTTCCGTGGGGACCCGATCGCCAATTGGAGCCCAGGGCAAATGTTTGCGTGAGGCATATCCATACTTGACTCGTTAGCTAAGCGGCATCAGTGTGGTCCTTGATGTTTGAGACAACCGCGGCTGGTCGGATTTCTAGACGGGGTCCCCGGTCACTAACCCAAAAGTAACAGTCGTTCTCTCCGGTGGAGTGGTGGACACAGTCCAGAAGTGATCGGCGGGAAGATTAGACGCCTCTGGTGAACCGCGAAAAGGTGGAAAGAACGAACGACAGGAACAAGAGAAGACTCCCATGCAGGTCCACGAGTCCAGACTCCAAAGCCAAAATCGGACATTTCACAGCTTACTAGAGACGAGGAAGGAAGCATGGTCGAGGTCGGGAGCATGCAGCGGGCGGTTTCAGGTACCATTTCGAAGGAGTGTCGGAGGTATAACCAGCTTATGGATCCATTTGTACGGAGTACAAGCGAAGGGCTTGCCATGCAAGCTGACTAGGCTAGGAGGTTACACACAACCTCACGAAGACATGACTGTGTACGGAGGACTCCGTACTACTTCAGTAATCAAATCGTACAATCAACCATGTTGGATACGAAGCAGTGACAGAGCTGCTTGGATGGAGACATTCTTAGGTACAGTAGTAGCCTTGTTTCCACGGACCACGGCCTCCACGATCCCTCGATGGGCCACGACTCCACCCGCTCGGCGGCCCCGTCTAAATAAACTCGAAACAACCTAACGGCGCCCATCACTATCACACCTCCGATGTTCGTGGCCGGCAAGCATCAGCAAGCATCCGTGTAACCCTGTCTGGGCCCCCGGTGCTGATCCTGGTCATTCAGGGCTAGTCTCTGGCCCTGATCTTGATCTTACTCCTCTTCCAGCCTCAAATGGGCACTGATCGATGAACCCGTTACCAGTGCCACAGCCTTTGGAGCTGCTGTTGCTTCCCGAGATACGGAGTAGAACACGGAGCGTATCGGGAGGACTGATGACCGATCTGGTCGACAAGTAAACCCTCCGTACTGCATACAGTCAGGAACCAATCGGCTGGCCAATCTTGAAGACTTGTGCACTTGAGAGATACAAGCGAGAGGGCCATTCGAGTCGAGAGCGGCATTCTTCCTAACCTTCTCGTTTCTTCTCTCTCCACCCTCGTTCGCCTTCCAGGCTTCCCCCCTCTAAAAAAGCAAAAGATCAGCCCGCAGCCAGTGCTTGAGTCAGCTCACCAGTCAAGACTCAAGAGTCGGAAAGACTCAACGCCCAATGGGACCTTCATAAGTTCATCCTCTCCAGTCACCACCCCCGATGCGGGCCTCCACCCGGGTGCGCCCCTCCTGGAGCAGACTAGCGGCGGTCGTTAGTGGGGCTTGGCGCTTTGCAATCGACGGGCTCTTCGAGAAGCGCTGAGGCGCCACCCGGCCTCAATCTGTGAGCTACGGAGAGCGAGAGAGAGGCCCAGTCCATTCCATCCCAGCTAACCGAGTTTGTTATTTCTCTCTCGCTCTGTTTTTTTTTTTCTCCGGAGACAGTGTCCTGCACGCGGTCGACGCACGACACCTTTGATATCCCACGCATCTCCACGCTACATCACGGCCATGTGAAGATGACACGAGTGACGAAAATGCTTCTCCAGCTCCCTCCTTCCTTCCGATCCAGTCTGAGCAGTACCTTTGCACATTCCCTCCCAGCCCCCACCAACACTACCATTATCGATCTTCATCGTGTTTGCCTAACTACAAAGACTGCGAAGTCCGGACGGAGTAAATTAATGCTACTCCGTACTCCGTACAGTCCCCTCTTTCCTCCGGTGGAGCAGGCTCCAATTCATCCGCTGGACGGCCCATCCCCCGACCCAAACAAAGAGAAACAAACAATGATGTAAGGCCGATACTAATAGACTGCCCAAGCGAGGTCGATGATGTCTATCGGTATCAGCTCCCCGATCTTCCCGTGGGCCCACCCTTTATTTCACGGAGCCCCGGTCCCTTGTTCCAGGAATCCAGTGTGCCTCGAGTCTCGAACAACTTACAAGAGGTCGGGAGCGTAAAACGCACCACCCTCGTAGTCGTAGCCGCCCAGGCACGGATAACCGGCTTTTGAGGCTCAAGAACCTACACTCAGTCGATCTAAATAGGTAGCCCAGCATGACGATTGTTGCAGCAGGAAAGCAACCCTTTGTTTTTGCAGAAGGGAAACAAACACATTTCATACTGTCCAGAGGCCGTTTCCAGTAACGACCCGGGTCCTTCTTCGGAGTCCTTCCTATTCAGCGACTTGTGCACTCATTTGAGAAATATAACTCCGTACTCCGAAGTGTCAATCAGTCTCACCGGCCCTAAGAGCAGGCAACGAGTGTAAGTTTGATCCAGTGCTTCCAGAACCAGGCTAGTCCCACGGGTTGTCGTAATCGCAGCCACCAGTAGTTATTCAGAAAGACTCAGTAGCACCCCCTCGCCAATGAGACATCACTCCTGGATCCCGGCACTAACGTGACACTCTTTAACTATGAACGTCCATTCCATTCTGAACGCTGTGACTTCGACAGGAACTCAAAGCTGAAAGTTGGAGCTAACGGCGTGTGGGTGCATGACTGCATGGCCCGCCCCCCCTTTTTCCTTTTTCTTTGATTTCCTCAACATCATTTTTTTAGCGTTTTCTTTCGCCCCGGGCTTTTTTAGCTTCCAGCCTTCCAGCCCGCTTCTCACGTTGGGGCACTGGGGCCGCAGGGCAGGCGATGCCACTTTAGACCGGGACTATGTTGGCGTCTGGCTGTGATCGATGCAGGGTGCTGAGAAGGTCCGCGAGTGTCCGTCGCGTTAGGCCGTACCCGCTCTAGTCCCACCAGCATCCACCACTGACAATCTGATCCGTGTTTGATACACTTTTTCGTGTCTTACGGATGTTACTTTTGTTGTTTGGAAGTCCTTGAGTCCTCGGTGACAAAGAATACGCACTTTGGCTCATGTTAACTCCGGGCTCCGAGCTCCGGCGGCGGAGGCTTGTCTATCGAGGGAAGATCGGCCAGGCTTCTTTTAGGCGAAGGCAGATTGGAAATGAGCGATGCCCCACCATCTCGTATGGTCCGATGCGATTACCACATCGAGTATAAGGTGGTCGCTGCTCTAGAGCTCGACGCACGTACGGACTCGTACAGACGGCATACCCTTTGAGACTACTTCTACAACCTTCTTCTTCTAGCGATGAACTCTCCTCCCTTCGCAGTGACGTGCAGCAAACAGACAGCCCATGCAGAAGCACGTCGTAGAATCCAACAAAAAAAAGGTCCCGCACGTTTGCATCGCCCCTAACCTGACCGGCTCTGAGGACTCGAGGAGAAATCAGACCGCTGACGGCCACATGCGAAAATCCCAAGGTCGTATCGTGCCAGAAACTTGCAAGGTTCCACCGTTAGAGGCTTAGAGCACTGGAGCGGTGATCTTAGCTCCTTAACCGGGCCTGGTGGCTTGGGCCAAGCGGGAAGGGGGCCATGCCACCATGGCATCCATGCTAGCGAACCATGGACCAGCACTAGATCAGACCAGGGGAAGCTCGCCACTCCATGCAATGCATGCATCCCCCCGTCCGGCTCCAGTCAACATTAACAATCCCAAGTTAACTTACTGAGTTAGTTGACTGACACCCCTGGGCGGATCAACCGCTTCTCGAGATTTCCACCCCTCCACCCCGGGCACTAGCGAGGGACGGTCCCAGACGGGCCATATGTGAGAAGCCCTAAGTTAGCCAGGAGATATTCAAGAGGGTCAGCCCGAACAATAACTTACACACAATACCACTTGGTCAATACTACTCCGTACTGCCTCCAGTGGTTAGCCGTTCCTCTCCAGATTCCAGAATGAGGGATATTCTTCCCGGATAATGATTCCTTCCCACATCTTTGTGGCTAACTACCCAATATCTTCCGTGTAGACTCCGGATTTCATGCTATAATGCCTAGAAATAAGACCAGGATTTGTGAGAAAAAAGTCAATTCGCAACCTAGAGGTGTAGCGCATCTCCGAGGGGCCCCCTGGTCGGGAAAGTATAGACCAATCAGGAGGGCTGCGATTTTAATGATGAGGGAAACTGGCTTCGTCTCAAACGCATCAACTACGGACTAGTCTCCGGATGGTCGGTCAGGATACGTCATGCACAAGAACAAGCGACAAGCTGTCATTGGCGAGATGGCCTGTGCGGGTGGTTGCGCCAGTCTCCAGATACACAAACGAGAAAATCGTCAACTGTCGAGTGTAGTGTAGTGTTGACCTGCAGGACAAGAGAGACGGCGGTGCTGATTACGGTATTCGCTCTGGCTACAGTACGAGAATTACCAAGTCTAGCGTAGTCACTACGGCGCCTGGCGCCACCGCTCGGCTTGTACATGAATACGGAGTAGTCTGTGATGTGCCTCGCATGGCTAGGTCCGGTAGCATCGCCGACCTAGCTTATGATTCTGCTTTCAAATACATTGATAATCCATTCAGAGACGGCGTTGCAAGACCGTTATTAGACCGCGGACGCAACTACGGTCCGACGCGACTCTCTCGCTTCGTCGTAATGGCCGAATTTCTGCTGTAGTTTTGTCGCTGGGCAGCCTTCAAGGAATCAACCACAAAAATGCCTCATATGAGAGCACGAATTGAAATTAGAAGAGTACTTACTACTTACAGGCTAAGCAACTGTAAATAGTAAACCATCATAGTATCTGCTGAGGTCCGGTTCGGTACCCGAGGAAAAATTGTAACCCGAGTGTATCTCAGCACATTCACTTAACCGGCCCCTTACAAAAATTTCCATTTTTTACGGACCCTCACTACGTGAGGGTCCGCCACCCACACGATATCGGCCACCCAAACGATATCGCATATTTGCATACTTAACTTGCCATCTTCTACTACGCGTTTCCTACCAACAACCATGCCTAGACCTTTAAAATCTGTAAGGTATCACATTTAGTTAGCTATCAAGTAAGTACAAAGTATTAATAAATTCAATAATAAAGGATTAGTACGATCTTAAATCCTACTATACGATCTGCACGAATAGCTTCTCTCGCGCGAGTGTTTGCAAGGCTAAGCGTTGATATAATTCTATTTTTTATAAGCAATGTGAATTAGCTAATGAGAGTGCTGTATTTTGCTATATTAATTACCTACTGAACCGCGCTGCTTTAGTGGTTAATAAGGTAGTGAAAAAGCGCGTTTAGTATGCAAATATGCGATATCGTTTGGGTGGCCGATATCGTGTGGGTGGCGGACCCTCACGTAGTGAGGGTCCGTAAAAAATGGAAATTTTTGTAAGGGGCCGGTTAGTAAGTTTGGGAGTCCATCCGGTTCTCTGAGCAGGCCACGTTGGAACTGCACCCTCCCTTGCTTTAAATTGTGCAGATCCTCGCATTTGAAAGCTGTCGCATGCCCGAAATATCAACGTCTAGTCGGCTACTCTGCACATGACCCGAGCCTGTATAGGCTGTACTCGGAACTTACAACGCCTACCACCCGCAGATGCGTGAGTAGCAGCAGGACTCTCGACCGCCTCTAGGAGGGTCAAGTCGATCAAAGCCTGAGGCACCTGTCGCGCAATCTTAGCCTCGCAACATATCTTACACATGATTCTGTTCACACAGTTGTCCTCGTCGACCCTGCCCATGTTGTTCTCATTAGCATATCGCCCGTGCTCTTCCTTGCCACGCTTGGCGTGGCAAAACTAGCTCGCTTTAGAGGAGGTACTCGGAAATTGCGATAGTCACTATTTCGTTGGAATGAGCTAATGATTCCGTGGTCTAGGAGAGATATATAGTAGGAGCAGGGGTTTAGTAGCAATAATGGATGGTACTACCTTCTGTACTACCTAGGTCGGGAGTTGAAATATTTTATGCAATACCTGATGTGAGATAGACCTAGCTAGATACCGGGCTGTCTGATTATTTGCTCGCTGTTTTGTGTTAAACTAAAAATGGAAATAGTAATTAGCTACGGATTATAGGACTGTCGAATTGATATCATAGATTTCACGTCCAACCAAAGGTTCACGCATGGCTAGGTACGGTAAAGCCCGTACTAGGTACCGAGCATTGGTTCGTGATCTTCAAAGCCTGACGTTGCTTGTTCTATGGACGGTTATCGGACCACCCGGGTAGGTGTTACTTACATAAAACATCGACTCAAGGGTTTACTCTCAAAGGGCTTCACACTCCAGTGTTGGCAAGGCTCGGTCGAGCCATACCTACCGTACGCTAGTACTGTACTGCCGTACTACTAGGTAATCCAATTGCACGCAGCTTCCAAGACAGGGCTCACGAGCCGCATCCAGTCGGGCAGTAGCAGGTTTTCGGTCCCGTACATAGTTCCGATTAATACATAGTCAATCAAATGGATCCTTCGATCAAACCACCCATGGCTCTTGTTCAAGCATCTCGATGCACCCAAAATAAAGTTGCCGCACCCTGGTCCGCTCGAACGCACGGAAATATCGTGTCCCCCTGTCTAGCAGCGGAGGATCTGCCCCAGGAGGCGCTAACGGTTTTTCAATAGTCTGCCCTGGGGCCCCCTGCTCATGCGGGCCGGAGGAGCTGTGGCCGTACCAAGCCGAGTGGAAACAAGCCAAGAGGGGCTCCTGCTAACTCGGGGCGTGGATTGTGGGTTAAGCTGCCGGGATGGCAGCGCTAATTTGCTTGCCCAGCCAGCCGGCTAGCTAGGCGAGTCGTGGGCCAAGGTTATAATGGGCCTATTGCCAGTGCATCCTTGCGGTTCGTGCACTGCACCCGACGATGCTACTGCCTGCTAATCCCAGTCACAGTACGGAGTATCGAGCACGTCCTAGAGTGTTTAGGCACTCCAGATCTTTATCCCTGGCCATGTCTTTGTTTAGCGTGGAGCCTTTCGTTTAAGTAGACTGCTACAATTGAGTCAATGGCGATTGGAACCATACATAGAAATCAAAATGGAATAGCAGCGAGATTTCCATCATTCCAGTACCCAGCAAGTTCGAAATCAGCATAGCTTTGTGTCAATCTTTTCAGCTACGCCAGCAAAAGTAAATAATCCGTGGGTAGTATAGATAACCTCAGGATTCTTAATATTACTGTCGTCGTCATTCCCTCTTGGCGCTTTATTCTCTCTGTTCTGCGTAGCGGCTCTGCCCGAATGAACGCGCAATACAACACGACTATCTCCTGAATTAACCTTGTCATTTGCCCAAACTTCACTCCAGCGATACTTAACTCTCGCTTGAATCTTGATCCGGTGATTCATTCAACCTTGATTCTCGAACACGAATCTCCTTTCCAAGATAGACAGCCAGAGTGCCAGACCCAGTGGGTAACAAAGAAAGTCTATCTTGGGTCTCGATTCGGCCCCACCATCCGGTTCCGAGAAGGGCTCCCTTCAACGATCGTCAATGATGAGGTTTTGTTGGAACTTGGACGTGCCTAAGAGTCCGAGACGCGATCGTCTCAGGCGTTTCCTCCTAAGCTTCTGATGTCCGCCATGATGATGATTTGGTTGCTTCATTCTCCTTTTCTGCCTAGGCCGAAATCTCCACATACGATAGATCTCGCTATGCGGGTGTCATGAAAAGAGTATCCCGTTAGGCCCGGCCACTCCGATTCAAGAAGTTAATTCTGGCGCCAAGGACGAGAGTGGTCCGGCAGGCACAGCGGACGTGCTCAAGAGTAAAAGTCTCGCTAAACCCTATCACGCTCAAACCCCAGGAACATCAATACGGTCGCGACCGTGGCTGAGGAGGAAATGATATGCACAAAGGATGCGGATTCCCTTCGTGTTCCGTCCTGCGTCTGCCATGTCTCCTCATGTCGCTGCGCTTCGCCTCGCCCGCTGCTATTCATCACTCTGACCGCACTTCATAGTAGGGATGTAAGATTTGATGCATCGGTAATCTCGTACACCGATATTTCTAGGCCCACGCAACAGGCTCGGGGGGAGTTTTGGCTTTGGGCTGTCCGAGCAGTTGTGAGGCGTCCAGCGGCGGAACGGCGTTAACTTGCAGCAGTGCGCGCAGTAGCGTCTCGCGTGGCCGGAGCTGGACTCTTGTTTCAGAATGTTCCCAAACCAGATGCAGGTTAAACAGAGGGGCGATCAGAGACTCGCTAGACTCGAGAGGTGCTTGCGAGGTTAAAACGGCAAGTCTGGTAGTCGATCGCTGCAGGTCGATGTCGTGGCTGCATTGGGCCACTGGCAGAGATGGGATGAATCAACGCACCGTCGCACACCGTTCGTATGGGTGAGTGTGTAGCGGGTATAGGCTTTTGGATCAAGAGCCATGCGTGGAGTAAACCTACCAGAGCTACTGACCCCTTGAGTCTATCTTGAACCTTGGTAAGTGAAGAAGCCTCCGGTACATTTGGAGATAAAGTTTGTGTAACTCTTGCTCAACTCTCCACAGTCAACAGTGGACATTTTGTGGATTGAGTAACCTTCGAGCATACTAGCTCCCAATCAGAAGCTTGAAACTAGTAGCCACGCGACCGCAATGCCATCCGGTCAAACAGAAAGTCACACAGGCATCCAAAAACACACTGATTGTCAGCACAAAAAAGTCAAAATAGATTAGATTTCGAAGCCATCTCTCCACCGCTCCAGACTCGGGTTGGCGTATTGAACGGAACACGGAAGCTGTTGCTAATGACACCATCGGAGCTGAAGGGCTAAAAGAGCAAAGTCGCCAATCAAACCCAGCAATCCTGAATATGCAACGTCAAAATAGCGGACGCAGGGGAGGCATTCAAGAGGGAGAACCGCGAACCACAGGCAGCCAAACTCATCGATGTTGTCGATCCCTCAGGTATGGGCCACTTGACCAGCGATTGAGGCTGCGCGAAGTTCAGAGTCACTCCGTAGTCCATAGTCCATACTCCCTGGTCCGTCGAGACTCGAGGGACTCAGGGAGGGGGCGATTGTCCACAAGGCGGCAGATAAAGCAGATATGCTCCACTTTGCATGGGGCGGAGCCAACCTCCGACAAGTGGCAAGCACTGCCGTTACTCCAGGGAGACTCCAAAAACAAGAATCCAACTGGCCCAGATCTATATCAAACAAGTCTTGGATTTCTCTTCCAAGACTCATCCCACAACGCGCCCGTGTCGAAAACGAACGCCGCCTGCAAGTCGACGCGTGCGCCGTGAATGTTATCATTTCATTACAATGTCTCACACAAATTGAGCAGCTTTCGTCGCCCGATCATCCCACGGTTGGGGCTTTCTTGCGCAGATAGTAGTGGGGACCGGGGTACGAATCCTGCAACTTCTGCGAGTGGCCATGACTCGCGCGACTGCAACCCGGGGGCCGGGGGTGGGCAAGTCTTGGGTCTTGGAAGGCGAGGCTATAGAGGATGAGGTTAGAGTATCAAGTCGCGCAGATAGTCACAAGCCATGGAACCATTCGACCATGATCTAGGCCGTTCTTGCCCGTGTCGAGTCGCATCTCGTCTAATTTACTGTGATCATCTAATGAAGTGGGAACTCGTTGCTGGCTAGAGTACAAGTTTAGGCCGGAAGGCCCGAGGGACATACATGGGCTAAAATGATAGGTTTCCAATATCTGATTGCATACGGCGGGCAGGAACGATGAAAAGCCCGAGACTTGGCAGGAATGTTCTCCCAGATGCATTGGCAGATAAGGGCACAACGTCATACGTCAGGTCCAAGAGAGTCTATAGCCAGGCTACCTTCGGACGATGAACATCCAAGTGCGAACCAGAATCTATATATTAAGTAGCGATGCAATTGCTTCTGCCTCGGCTCAGTCACAAGGGTGAAAGTACTGATAGCTTTCCAGGATCCTAGGCCTTACTCTAAGGTATAGACAAGCCAGATCGTGGACGTGTGTGTAGGTATAGATGGATTTCCTCCATGAGTGATCTCAGCTTTCTGCCTAAGCAGGGTTGCATGATAGCGACAGGTAAAGAGAGATTTGAATCTTGAGTGCCGCGTGTACTCGTCATCGAGTCCATTGCAACGAGAACGTCAAACAAGCGCCAATACGTGTGTCAATGGACAACCATAACTTTCTTGATATTTCCATCTAACATCCATCAGATCAACCAACCATCTCCTGCTCCATAACATTATTTCTTTTAGCTCAAGGCAGCCAAGTATTATTCTAGGAGAGCTAGATAGTAGGCTTACTAGCTCACGCGTCAAAGGACCCGCGAACTGCAGAAGACTCAGACACGTCCCAAATTTGACGATCATATTGCGATTCAGACCATGCAGGATAGCCAGCCAGTCCTCATTCCATCCGCCCATTTTTCGACTAAACCTGACATATCACTCACTATCGAGAGGTAAGTAAAGTATCTAAGCAATCCAGGCAGCATGTACTGTCGACAACAATCCAGCAAAAGGCCCACTGGTGCCGGCGCAAACCGACAAAATGTTTGCTTCTACACGTCTGCCCGTGGCGCCCGTAGGTGATTGAGAACTCGCAGTCGGGGCTAGCCCTCGTATCACTGCTCTGTTCGGCTTCTTTTTTTCTTCTCCAGGAACTTGTCGCCTGTCATTACGTTTTGCGCTTTCATGCCGTTATTCTTTTTTGGCCTGTGTCCGACGCTGTAGAACAGCATACGCGAACGCTGATTCCCATGCGGATGCGGATGGTAGTATAAAAGCCGAGCAGGCAGCCGCCCGGGACTGGGACACGTCTTCTGACTATCCAGTGTACTGCCTCGAAGAAAAGCAATAAGGAGAGTGGAGCGTTCGTTTCAGGACCGAGCTCTTGCTAAAGCGAGCTCTTGCTAAAGCGAGCTCTTGCTAAAGCGAGCTCTTGCTAAAGCGAGCTCTTGCTAAAGATAGTCTATGTAGACTTTGTACACTTACATGCAATAAAGAGTAGATGACATAAAAGCATAGAAAGAAAGACTGGTTCATTCAATGGACAATGGTGTATCGGCTCGAGAGGTCTAAATCTCCATTGCAAACGGAGACAGCGCCTCGAGCATGCGTGTATACGTAGTCTATCATCATACAACTGCGTTGATGCAGGTAAGCGGCGCGGTGTAGCATACAGTGACATGACAGATCAACGTAGTACAAAAGGGTTCTGACATGAACTCAGCCGAAAATCAAGCAGGGTGGTCGAGAATCCTTGCTGCGGAGGGCCATGTCTTGAGTAATGGTTCGACTTGAGCACTTGGGGATGTCACAGGCCAGCTTTTGACAAGCCCTTCTCTAGCTTGAAGTGCAAACCCATCGGGCAACAGTGCATGCATCATGGCGCTAACTCCTTTTGCAGGCGCAGGAGATCATGATGATCGACCTGAATGGGCTCTCTATACCTGGGCGACAGTCGGGCGCTCGGGTAGCGGCGGCGAGTGACTTGCAGGACGCGACCGCATGGGCAGAGACGTGTTCGCATCTGGGACTGGGGGTGCCTCAATCTTCAGCGGTTCGTCCGAGCTCTCATCCTCGTCATCGCTGGAGGAGTCCTCGCCGCGACGGCCGTGGCGCTGGTCTTCCTCCCTGCGTTGGCGCTTGTCACGCACGTACTCCTCGCGACGGCCATCTGAAAATGAGATGAATAAGTTTTCTCTTCTTTCTGGACTTGTTTTCGCAGTGTTGAAGTGGAAGAGCTTACCTCGAATCTCCTGTGTCTTCAAAGCATACGCCTGAATCTCCTCCTTAGTCAAGACCCGCAGGACAATGACAAACTCCGGTCGCTCCTCGAATCGCTCGTTGCCTGCCTCCAAAGCGGCGGGATTGACCAGTCGCCGGTCAATCTTGGTCCATCGCGCTGTGGGCGGAATACCGTTCTTGTTGGCGTCCTTCAATGGAGCCACACCTTCTCTAATGGGGTTTGGTTCCTCAGGGAAGGCCTTCTTCGGAGGCTTGAGGATTCCTTTCGGCGCAGGTGGCTCAGGGTCCTTGATGGCTGGGGGCTCAACCGTGATCGGTTTGCGCACCTCCTCACGATTGTCAGTGGAAGGGGGGCTTCGCGACTCTGTGGAGCGTGCATCTTCAGGTCTCCGCCGCGAGCGAGAGCGGTCATGCGACCGCTCTCGTGGGGGACGTCTGGCCAAACGATCATCAGCACTGCTTGTATCGGTGCTGCTGTGCCGACTGCGAGGCGGTGCTGCAGCAGGTTCGCGACGGTATTTGTGAAGGTCCTCATCATCGGTGTAGACCTCCGTGTCGCTACCTGAGCGCCGGCTGCTATGTCGTCGCGAATGCCTACGTCGACGGTGGGCATCAGCCGGCTCTAGGTACAGCTGCTTACTTCGCTCAGAGTTTGAAGGACCACTGGCCGCGAGGTCCCTAGTCGAGGGCTGAGCGGAATCGTAGTCGCGCTCTACCTCGAGACGTGGGTGGTGGCGTCTGCCAGGTCTGGGATGCTCATAGTCTGAACCATCCGAGAAACCACCAGCCAGTGCAGCCGTGCCGAGTCCAGCCAAGGCCAATGCTCGGTCGCTGCCACCGTTATACGGTCGCGAGGATCGCCCATTCGCATGTTGCCGGTTGCTTGCGCGGTGTGATCGGCGGCGTACATCACTATAATAATCGTCGTCAGGTTCGTGGGGCAAGGCTACCAGGGCACGATCGTGGCCTGCAGCGGCTCTCGTTCGGGACGTATCCCGGTACTCGTCATAACCCCGAGCGGAGCTTCGAGGACGGCCTTCGCGGTCTAACTTGTCCAATCCCCAGGAGGTAGGAGGTGGTCCGTGGTGAGGGTTGTCCTTGCTGCGCACCAGCCATTGAGGGTGGTCCTGAGTGAGGTTGACACTCATAGGCCGGTCCAGAGACGCCCGGCCCGAGGGATGGCGGGGCCGGGCAACGGGATAGTCACCAGACAAGTCTCTTCTCGCTTCCTCTCCTGGACCAGTATAGGAGTAGGCATCGTAGTTATCAATGTTATAGCCCTTCTTGGGACCGTCGTATGGTGGATGGCGCCGCCGGCCTACCGGTGGCTGAACACCGTATGCCCCATGGGGAATGCCTGATCGCTGTCCGCGCATTTCCAGGCGGCCAGTGTCACTCGTATAATCGGTGCTGTATACTCGACGGTGGCCACGGCCATGGCGAGATGAGGAGGCCGGTACCACTTGGCGGGAAGACTTTGTGGGAAGAGGACTGGGCGAGCGATGGCTGCGGCCCGGGTGGACGACTGGGTGAAGGTGTGATGACGAGGAAGATGGCACAGCCAGGTGCATGGGGGGATCATAGAGGTCTGCGGCCGATGCGGTATGGCTTCTGTTCCTCGTTTGAGGCTGGATGGTATATTCGGTTCGCTTCTTTGTTGAGTGGCCGGGTTCATGGTATTTCTGGGTAGACATGGGCTGGACATCGATTGTGGACCGGTGTCGAGGGTGACGTCTGTGTGTACTGGTATATCCCACGTCCGAGGGGTAGTAGTAGTCATCGTAATCATGTCGGCTTCTGGGTGCCTCGTAAGGATCCATTGAAGAGCCTAGCTGGACCATGCCGGTCGATGCTCGTGGACCAGGAGCGTGGTGATGACCAACTCCAGGCGAGAGACCGCGGAAATGACTTGAGAAGCCCATCGTATTTGCAGAATGGCACCAGGCACAAATGCCACAACTCGAAGCGGCCGGTGCCGAAGCTGACGTTGACGTTGACGTTGACGTCTCGCGGGGTCAAGAGGAAATTGCGGTTTGTGCGAATGCTGCACGGTCGGCGTTAGGAGGTTGGCAACACCTTTGATTTGACAGACACAGACGCCAGGAGGTAAGGGGAAGAACCTACCGAGCGTGTGGTAGGTGACAGACAATGAGCGACAGTTCTCGCTTTTGAAGTATATCCTTGGGTAGAAATGGAGGAAGGGAAAACAGCAAGTAGCGAATCGGTTTGTGTCGATGATAATAAACCAAGATCGCAGGAGCTGCGGAAATTGAAAGGGGGTTGATTGATCAATTCGACACCGGGGCCGAAGACAGTGGGGATCGATCGGAACCCAACTGGATGCCCAAAAGATTGAGGTTGAAATGGGGGTGTGAAACGAGGAAAAAGGGAAGAGGGAAAAGAAGATCGGGCTTGGTGAGATTCGCGGAATGACGCAAAAGTGGACTCGCGGTGGTTCAGGACAGTACTAGACTAGACTAGTTGTGAGGGTCAGTGGACTCGCCTCTCGAAAAGGCCGAGAGATACTCCTTCTTCTCTTCCCCACCTTCCACTTCTTGCAGCTCCTTGGCCACTGTGGCCAATGAGCCAGTACGCTTGGCTGATTAATTCCCAGAAGCCCGGTAACTTACAGTGTACTACAGTACATACTGAGATACTCTGTGGGCTGAATCACTCTCGGGCCGAAGGACAAACTTGATGCCAGGCGTATTTCCTCGTGACCCTTGCTATCTCTCTGCCATCTGGCTGTCCCCGTATCAGGATTCCGGCACTCCGGAACGGCATCATACATTGAACGGCCCCACGGCAGATAGCCCCGTAACTTGTAAGTCGTGCAGCATCGAAGCATTCAAAACATCGAAGCCTCCTGGAAGGTCCATGGATGTCGGTTGAGCAGCGGGACGACCCAGTGGAAAAGAATGTTTGGAAGATCTGGAGCCGCATCTGAAACCGTGGATCACGATATGGAGCATCGTCTAATGTCTATGGCTGGATGGCTGAGAAATCAACGGCCCCTCCTCCCGCCTGAGCCTGTGCCTCACTGCCCTGTGGTCCTTCCCAGCAAGTCTCTTACCGACATCCCACTAAGCACTTCCCCTCCTCCGCCATGCAAAGCGCCCATCTCCCGGCGGTCAGTTGCGGCTCTGAGGGGCGCCCTGCACCTCTGTGAGTGCGAGCCTGTGAGGGGCTGAGCCTCCGTGGACTTTTGGAGGCTCCACCTGCCCTCTCATTTGCGCCCGGGTTCAAGCTGGGCAAAACTCACCGGAGGTGTGGCGGGGCGGTGCCCCTTCAGAAAACGCTATACATCATCATGGCCATCACCTGGGATCGGGTTGAGGAAGCGGGTTGAAAGGATGGCCCCTCGTCTTGAAACAGATCGCCCGACAAGGCTGCAACCTACCAGAACGGGACCAACAGAGGCCATTCCCACGTTTTGGCGGCAGTCGTTAAACTGGCAGAACTGGACATAACAGCGGCGACATGGAGGGCCTGAGAAGAGCTCAGTGGAAGTACATTCCGCAGGCCTGGCGTGCTATGCAGTTCTTTCAGGCGGGCTCTAGAGAGGGTCATACTGATTGCGGTGCTAGAGGCCTTGATTGCTTAAATCTTGTGCCGACACAGCCACGCAAGATAAGGCGATCTCCTTACCTCATTTTCATCGGTTGATGGGCCAGTTCCATCGAATCGGAAAACAATCCCATGTGTCGCATTGCAATCATTTCCCCTCACTGGATCCTCTTCTGCACTGATCACAATGCAATCCGTCCTCATTTCTTGATTGGCTACCGGCTCGATGATCATTGGGGCTTCGCCCTGGGCTAATTTCACCCAAAACTTGCTTCATGATCGTCTAATCTTTGCGGACCACAGCAGTCCCAGACACTTCAACACATTGCCCCTCCTGACACCCGATATACCATTGATACTCCGCGAGAACCGTCGTAGCATGCCAATTCCCCACTCCGCTCCTGTCACAAGAAAACCCTCAATCCGCCAGGTGGACCACTTCTCTCCTGGAAACAGCGCTACCGGCCGGACTGCCGGAATGCAATCCGTAAGGCAGCCGGTGCCTTACCCACTTCTTTGTCGACCATGTGAAGAAACGTTAATGGAGTAGCTGCCGCGGCAGGGGTTTAGTCTCCGATCCTGACTGGCTTGCAAGTTGCAACCTCGATTGACGGCCCCCTCCAGCCCCGGCGCACTGCACCCTCCAGAAAGCCGAGCAACACTTGCAAGAAGCGTGTCGTGCCTCACTTCCAGGAAAATAACGTTTGGCACTCGTTTCACGAGCCTTCGACCCCGCCGACTGCGCGCCCCTGACCCGGGTCCAGGGCCCGGGAGGGCGCCGGGTGCGGATGCGCATGATGACTACAATACCTCAACCCAGGACTGCGCGGCACTGCTTGACTGAGCGAGATTGTTATTGGGTGTTGTTTGAGCAATCCTCAAGCTTCACCATATCCCCCATGAACACCCGTGGCTCAGCACTCATCGGAGCTCGCCGATATAACGTGCCTCCCCGCGCCCAGGTAAAAATCTCATTGTGTTGAAGAGGAATTCGACTTGAACGTGGGCGCGGGCGCGGACAAGGAGAGCTCCAAGTCGGTGGAATTCTAGAAGGTTAGCTCTTGGATTCGGGAACTCCGGCTGGATGGGTTGGCTAGCTTCACTTGTGCTCAAGGGCTCTGGTTCTGAGCTGTCCAGTATGGGTGCTTGTTGACTTTCATGTCCGCCCTTGCCCTCACCCTGATGGAGTCTCCTCCCTGTCCTGCCCCGTTGGGCAGCGTGTATGATGGCTGTGGTCTAGTTGTGGCAGTTCGACATTGGTCTGTTATGCAATACTCTGGGAGGAGGGCGAGGGCGAGGGTTCAGTTCCAACCTCCCGACAGTTTGCTTTAAAAAGGAGGAGTGAGGATATTTTCATTCTTTCGATATTCACAATCTCAGTTTCAATATAAGAGCTGGAATCGGAATCACTAGACGCAGACATCGTGAACCGATTCTTTCGGTCACAGCAGACCTACTTTGATCTTTGCTTTGAGCTTCCTTCCCGCGTCTAATCAATCTAAATACGTCTTGCGAAAGACTTCTCACGCGACATCATGATGTCTCCATTGGCCCTTTCCAGCCTGTCGGAATCAACCATGCCTTATGGCCAGGAAGAGCTCCCAGAGCTAAACACGCACGTCGTCGACGCCGACTGTCTCTCCATCCTGCCAATCCAGCCCCTGTACAGAACCACTCCAACCAGCCATACCGGCAGTGGTGCGCCAATCCAGCGTGCCGACTGGTGGACTTGCCACAACTGCAATGCAATGAACAATCCAGATCTGGCGCCGGAGTGCTGCTCGGTCTGCGGGCACTATAAGTGCTGTCTTTGTGAGCGTCTTGTTGTCTAGACTTGGTTACTTTGCTTCCTCTCTTCGGTTCTTGAGAGATTTACTTGGCGCTTGGGGATTAGATCGGTATGGGCATGGGCATGGTATAGACACGGATGGGCATTGGTAAAGGGCATAGGTACCGGCAAGGGATTTGGGCTCGGAGTTTCAGGGGTGATGATCTGGGTTTTGTATTATTTCCTTGGGCAAATATTTTCGGTGCTGTGTGTTCTCGGGACTGCGGGGATCGAGGTGTTCTTTTTTCTTGGTATCCATGGCATATCACCACCCACATTTCGTTGGTAGTGGGTGGCGAATGCTACCTGTAGTGATACTGGGCCTCGTATTATCTTCCAGTCTGGTCCGTAACGTCCATTCCTTTGATCTTATCTGGTCGATACGAACTGTTCTGTTCGCTACTTCCATTACGCATCGATGGCCGCTAAGTTGTCGATTTATCTAGACTGCCTTTTCTTTCTACCTATTGATCTCGCTAGGCTGTAGCGAGAATTAGCGGACAGCAGGATCCGGATCGCCTCACAGTGTCATCCGAATGTAGAAATCATGTCAATCTTGCATATGGATACAGTCCCATTAATGACCTCAGGTCTATCGTGAATTAACCTCGCATGACGAGAGAACATTGATTCCTGCACGAAAGTCGCATTGTCGTTGTTTCTATTTACACACACAGATTGAGATATTCGGAGTTCGGGGCTCGCCAGCATCGAAAGATCACGGGCGGTTCGGCGAGTTGATCAACGCAGTTGATCCGGGTGATCATGATACCCATAGGAATACAACGTCTGCATTATACCCTATAACGACGGGGTCCCCCAAAGCCAAACTCAGCCCTACGCGTCTAAATGTGGGGTCAAGTCGGGTTGCATGGGCAAGCGCTCTGGCCTTGACTTGGTGCCTTCCCCTTCGGGAGCCGTGCAGGAGAGCTGCGGAGTCATTGATGTCCAGGGCTACATACTTGATCAGATGGTTCCCTACGTATATTCGACTGATTGCAAGAATTGGAAATGCATATTCTATTTCCAGACACTAACACAAATCATGATCATGGTCTATTTTAACCACGACGGCTACGCTTGACGTGCACAGATTGGGGTCGAGGCACAGATCCGTTCCCAGGTTCTGGCGCCGGGGCCGGGGCCGGGGCTAAACCTGCTTCTTGCTTGAGCCGAGTCACAACTGGCCCCAGGGCAAATGCACTCTCTGTGCTGTTGTGATCGGCACAGGGGCTGTGTTTGAGCGGGAGGAGCCAGTCAATGATATTATGGCCCATAACCTGTTGCAGGTTCTTCAGGTTACTGCCGAGGTCGAACGGGTTTTCGCCTGGGAGGGTGTGGAGGATGGCGAAGACGTGGCGCTCGTCGGGGGATGTGTTGGTGGTTTGGGGTTGAGATGGTGATGTGGGTGGTTGGAGGGGGTAGGACACCATGCGGAAGGTGGGTGCCCAGGGAGAGTCGGTGGCCCAGAGTCGGTCCAGCATGTGGTCTGGGACCCGAATGGCGAGGGTCCAGACGACGGAACGGCGGTTGAGGTTTTCGATGGTGGTAAGATTCAGCATCGCCAATTGAATAGAGCTGAGGGACATTCCTCCAGCGAAGAAGGCAAACATGGCGCTCCTGAGTAGTGGGTCAGCTTGTGATACGCGCAGTCCAAGAGTGATGCAGTTCGTTCTTACAGTCCAATACAAACGGCCCAGTGCGGATTGGCGCCTCCAGTCTTGAGAAATGTCAGTTGTCATTGTTGCTGTCGAAGGGAGTAGGTGATGCTCACATTGCGCCGAATCTCCGCCGTGTAATATGCAGTGACGATCAAGAGGTATCCACAGTAAATGGCAGTGTACACGACGAATTGGATGAAGAATTTGAAGGACGTCTCCGACACAACGCCTCCCACCCTATATGCCTCGTCAGTGACTTGAACCTTTCTTCCTCTGTGAGCGCTAGGGCAACCTACCAGGGACAGAAGTGATCCATTTTGCGCACACATCGATCAATTTCTCGACAATGATGTGCTCGATCAGTCTTGAATTGGCAGCAGGTCGAACAATACGGCGGCCGGCCATCCTCCTGGCAGACAAAAACATCTTTTGTGTAGAAGCTCTCCAAGCCAAACGCGTCGAGCTGGTATGCCTTTCCTCCAGTGTGATTGTTGATGCCACGCTCCAAGTCCACGTCAACGTCCGCATTTGGCTGGCCTTGCTTCTCCGTATCTCGAGTCCTTCGCGAGCTGCTCTTGCGACGCCGGCGCTTTCCCTGCTTGTGTTTGGAATCTTCCGATTTGGCATCAGCGCGGACGCGTTCGGCACCAAGGGGTAAATAGCCGGGATGAACTAAGACATTGTAAAGAAGTCGGATGTAGGTCGAGACGATGAGTATTAGGAGGGGATAGTAGAGTGCGATGATAACGGCGCCAGCGCCCACCCGAGGGCTTTGATGATAGGAAGGTAGAGGATGGATGAGATAGTCAACTTTGAAGTGGTCAAGGTCAGACTGGACGATTCACATTTGAGACAGTACAGGCACCAGGAATTCGAGAATACTTACTGCATAATGTTTTCGTAACGGCGTAAGAGGCGTAGATGACCGCGCCGAGGAGAACGGGCGGAATGATCCGCGAGACCACTAGGTTGACGCGCTTCTGCGCGGCGGTCGCCATAAGGAATTAGTCTGCCTCGAGACCGTACGGATACATCAAGGCAAAACAATAACAATGATAGAGAGCGCCAGGCAGCGCGATAGCCTGCGACTGGATCTCGGATGGAATGTCTCGAGGCAGAGACCAGTTCGAGACTTCGAGTCGAGCGATGAGGTCAGGGCGTCAACCAAACCGGCACCAAACGGCCGACCCACTTGACCGCCCGACGTAATCACGGGAGCGTCGCCCGGAAAGGCCCTAAACAGGCACGGTTCAAGGTTGTTGATGATGTATACTTGGCCATTTTGTTCGCGAGGTAGTCGGCACCCAAGGGAGATGTAATGGATGAGACATATTTCAGTTCAACTATGCCGTGCATCCGGGGAAGAGTCGGGCGGGGCACCCCAATCTCGTGCCCTGCTGCCTACGACGTGACGAGCCCTGGATAGGAATTGATGATGCATGTCCCATTGCCCCCGATTGTGTCGGCTTGAGGTCTGAGCCAACAGTTTGACTACCGAGCGATGATTGAGTTCAGGTGCTGTGGGATGGAGTGAACGCAAAATCCCGGGGTTGATTGGGGTTGGGCTTGATGGCCGACCGGCCGAGTATGAAGAAGCGTCGGATCTTGACCAAACAACAAGGACACGGCAATAACAACCGTTTGCGCAGCAGGTATTTTTGACTGGAAATTGTATTTTTTTTTTCTTTCCTTTTAGCGTGGACGAGATAACAAACTGATCCGAGACGACACGTCCCAGACGAATTGCAAGGAACCCGGGCAAGAAGGAAAAGAAATCGCGAATAAACCCTCCAAATAATGAGCCTTCAAATCATCCATGAGATGTCAAGTAAAGGCGACCAACGAGAAGCATGGACCACATCGTCACGTTGATGGATGACTGCACACCTTAGGCAACAGAGGGCTTAGCGCGCACAGATGACTCCTCTCTCGAGTCACCGCCCGCCGCTGCCTATACCGAGTGGAGATGCAATTCAATCTCCCTCCAAAGAATGTTCAAGGCACCAGGCGAGGCATCTTCGGGGGCACAGCTGAAGGGCGGGGGATTGTGAAATTGGGGGTTGAGACGGGGTGGAGGGTTGAAACGCGAGTCAATCGCAGACCGCGATTCGGAGCGTCCGAGAGTGTGCCAGTACATACATTCGCCCTGGGTTGGTGCCCTTTCTAGACGGTGTGTCGGTGACCGCAGCAGCTACAGGTACAAGCCGAGAACACACGGCGGGCGTGGGAACAAGAGAGTATGCAGCATTTGCAGCGGCTGTCAGGCACGGTGGAGTCTAACGAGGGATATTCGATTGAGTCAACGCCAAGTGACATACCTATGAGCTTGTCCTTTTCAGTCTGATGATTCAGACGCCATTCCATCACTGGCGAGAAACAGGCGCGATGATCCCAATGAAGACGGGGGGGTGATCACTAGTCCGGTTGGTGACTCTGGCTATGCCCACCTGGGCGTAGCCCGCCCCTCGGGGCATCCTCAGGCTAGGCACCACAACCAGGCTTCTCAGGCTGCACAAGCGACCGAGAGTACGGAGTATACGAAGTACGTACTCCGTACAGGTACAAAAGGTACCATGCGACAACAAAGCCACTATCCGGGGACCATCACCCCGGGTTGATGATGCATTTGCAATGGAATTTTGACCGCAATTTTGTGAAATTTGACGAGGTTGATTCCGCTGAATTATCCAGAGAGGTTTTTTCGGGGGAGAAGTGGTCCAAACCCGGCCATCCTAACAAGCCTGGACCCGGGTAGTTCCCAAAAACTACTACCCGATTGGGAAACGCCTGAGGCTGCCTGGGCTGATAGCTGTGGAGAGCCACGATTCTGCCTGGAGCACTTCAATTCTGGCCAGTACATTCTTTTTGGATTTACTTTTGTGTTTCTTTGCTCAAGATCTTTATATAGTCCTTCTGAATTCCTGGTCTTGTGTTCATTCATCATTCTTCATCCAACAATCCAACATATAACAAACACATCCAACACCTTAAACCACCCAACTTCCTTCACCAATCTATCAATCTATCAACCCTGATCAGCCTTTGGCAACATCTCTAAATCCTTCCAACACAAGCCACCTGATCTAATCTCCACGCTTATATCCACCGGCAATCCAACCCAACTGCCAACCATTCCACCAGTCCATCCCGCCAGTCAACCACCGTCTTCCAATATCACGATGACGACTCTGTGGTTCTGCTGCGGTTGCAACTTTGGCCCCTTCAACGCCGACCTCTACGACTCCTGCATCAACTGTGGTAAACTCGCCTGCCCCAGCTGCACCCACGAGAAGGTCAGCATGACCGACACCAACTATAACTCCCACAACCACTCAGCCCACGGCTGCCACGAGCCCTCGCCCTATCCATCTGCCGTTGGCATCAATACCGCACATAGCCTGTCACTAGGGACCAAGGCCATGTCCCCCACGGCCACGGGGTTGGGGGACCTGCACAGAATTCGGTCCTTATCACAGCGAATGCCCTCGGCTATGGCATCGCCGTTCCCCGCTGGAGCGGCGCAATGCTACACTGAGACAGACATGTATGTGTGCTGCCAATGCGGAGATGGGCCCAAGGTCTACGACCACCAACCTCGATGCATTATCTGCCAGCACGAGGCTTGTGGAACCTGCCAGCATGTCAAGTAAAGACTTGGCTTCGTCCACTGTCTTTGCAGGCGAAGGCAGGATTTGACCCTCTTCATGATATCAATGGTAAGAATAGACTACTCTTTTTTTTTCTTTTTTGTGGCTTTATTTTCGGCTCGGAATTGAATTGCTAACTATGATTCTCTCCAGTGACTACGACTACTGTGATTCTACTGTTTGACATTCTGATTTTGAGTTTGAGTTTCATGTTTCCATTTTTATGCTTTTTGACTGTCAGCATCTTGAACCGTTTGTGGACTTTGATGATTGTTTGATTGGCCTGGTCTATTTTTGATTCGGTGCAAGCGTTTTCAGAAGGATTATCAGCATTGGGCCTGGAGCATTTTCATTATCTCTCTTACTTCCTTTCCATTTTTCGGTTATTTTTGCATGTGACTCTCATCACCTGATCTATTTGCCTTTCTGCATCTGTCTTGTTTCCCCATTTTACGATATGCTTTTTTTCAAAGCTGACGCTGTCGTTGGTTTATTGCGACGATTAGACGAGAATAGAGACGCAAGTTTGACCCCGATATAGTTCGGTTTCTTGAATTAGTTAGTGTTAGTTTAGGGCCAAATGAGTAAGCCGGGCGGGATAGGATAACTAGCCCTTCAGGGTTCCACCGGAACCACCTGACGGATCCATTTCCACCTTGTCTGCCTTGCGCCAAGTCCCAATTCGGTCATAGTCAATCCGAATTTCAATCATCCATGATTCAAGACAATTTTCTCTGGCGGACCCAATGAAATCACCGTAATAATAGGTTATTTTATTCGTCTTCGTTCTGCATGTTACTCCGCTTGCTCTATTTGGTCCCCGAAACGAGAACCCGGCTGGACTCGTGACTGCGCCATGCAGCCTTACCTCTGGTAGGAGTCATAGTATGAGTCTTCGATTCTGCAACCCTCAGGAAACCCTGTCACTCTTCCCTGTTTCCTCAGCCGAGCCGCAACGCCCTGGCATGCAGGTTGAGCTCTTGGCTACTTCTCCAAAGGGCGCTGTACATGACTGGCGTGACTTTTAAGCCTCTGGATATCAGGCCAATGAGAGCGCGCATGTCTAGGGTCGGGGATGTGCTTGGCCTGGTGAGTCCTGGTCTGTGGTCAGTGGTCACTGGTGACGCCCAGCGACCAGGCTAGACTCGGGCTAGGTTTAGTTGATGCTGGGGTGAAGACTTGAGTGTCTTGTCGATAACTGGATCGTTCAAAGTCCCGGGCGTCTGCCAGTGCCCCGGCATGTTGGAACTACTTTACCATCTCTCTGCGTGTAGCCATGGACGGGCGGAATTCTTCTTTACGAGGAAGGCTAAAGCCCCCAAGCCCCACTAGTCACCAGTCACTGCTGTTCTCCAAGCCAAGCCAACTGCTCCTTGATTGAAGACCGCTCTTTGACGTGATTTCACGCAGCAACAGCCATACGTGCCTGAGTAAAGAAGCGGTGCGACAAGGTTGATCCCTTCTCCACCGCATCTTCCACGAACCGTGGGAACACGGCCCAAGTACACACGGGCTATTCTATACACTCTTCTTTCTACATGATGCACGCAGTTTCAAGGTTCATGACTCCTCCGATCTATATTGATCGTCATCGATTTACGATCACCGCCATCAATCACAACAACTTTTATTTTCGTATCATCATCACCCTTCCACCCTCGCCCATCTCTCGCCCCCAACCCACGCACAGTCGCGAACCCGCTCGCTCGCGTCTCAGCCCCGCCGAGCGCATTCTCGAACACAACCATTGCAAATTGCTAACCCACTTCGCGCAGTGATGCCGGCAGATCGTGCAAATGAGGACTGTGCATCCAACTCCATCTCCATCTCCCCGCCGGCGCCTACACCAGCGGGATCCACAACCCGAGGAGGCTGTGCTTGGGGATTAACATTTTCTCCGACTTACGCCCCAGCCGCTGGGTCTTAGCGTTGGCCCTGTCAGTGTGCACTGTTCACTGTTCAGTGCGTAGGGGTCAAGGATGTACTGTAGTTTGCTTCGTCCGCGGAGACTAGAGAAGTTCAACCACTCCGTAGTCCGTACACTGGAATAGTGGACATTCTAGCGTGCTCCACCATATCGCCCCAGGGAGTCAGGGCCCCCGGTGACGTCGTCGTCGGTTGCTAAACTGACCACCAAGGTGCAACGGTAGTCAAGCTGAACTCTGTGGATTGGAACCAGTTCATTTCGTAGAGAACCCAAGGCTAGGCTAGTGACCTCGTCACCTAATTCCGCCTTTGTCTATCACAACCACAGTACTCTAACCAGCCGTGCGGTTCCTTTCTCTCCATTCGTCCATTCCTCCAATTCCACCCGTAGTGCCCTCGGGCGCGACCACAAGACTTGCGTGATATAACCAGAATGGTTAGGTTATCATCAACTCCCGATATACCCGTTCTAATTCTCGGGCCCGCAAAGTGAGGCATGGGCATCGCGCTTCCCCGGTCCAATAATCTGGAGGGTAATGGTTCCTGGCTGAGGCTGGCTCTGATCCCGATCACCCGCAATCTGGAACCACCTGTTACCCAGGGCTTGGCGGGTGTCATGCGGGCTTTTGTTGGACAGTCCGCCTTAGGAATTTTGACTCATAGGTTAAATATCTCATTTCTGGACTGGGAAGACGTTCCTCAACACTGATAGGTCGGATTATAGCAAGTGTTGATGTTCGGGGTTCCGGCTCGTCTAGGTAGGTAGGTACGTCCGGGCATCAGGTCGCGCTGGTGCAAGTCACGCGAGACCCGGTGGTTTCAGATCTATCGGGATTTCGAGGAATCCAGTAAAGCTAGAAAGAAAAATGATTTTACTGCTGTGAGTCTCTTTCTATGCTCTATGCAAAGGTACCTCAAGGGGGAACGTCTGACCTGTAACAATGACGGGACAACCTCACGGGCATGGGTTGGCCTGAAGGTGTCCCGCAGTTCCCACTCCCGATATATACCTCCTATCCGCATTCCATCCATCCACGGTCCGCCTCTGCCCGCTTCCAGCCCCCAAGCCTTCTACGGGTGATCGAGGTCAATGGGCAGGTATTCCATGGAGATCAGTGGAAGATAGAACCTTATGTGAACGGAAGTGGGTTTCATATGGGAGGTAGTTAGTACAGTATCTCTCTAATACCTATACTAGGTATCTCTGAGGTCATTACAAAAGAATACCTAACAGTTGGATCAAGGTTGGGATCCAAGATAGAACCTGCCCGAAGTCGGGAGATAGGTAGAACTGCGGAGTCTTCAAGGTTGACCACAGGTAACCTTATGTAGTATTTAGGTAGGTAGTAGGTAAGGTCGTCTTTTGCAACATCCATCCATTTACCATGGACAGGTAGATGATACCTTAGGTTCCTGGAGAAGCACCGGAACACGTCGGGTATCCCGCCAAAAGAGGCCCAGTAAAGTTGTATGCAGCCTTTGCTACTATTATGAGATCAAGAAAGACCGATGGAGATTGAAAACATGTTCACTGTCGCTATGAATATGTGCTGGAAGGGATCTGTAGACCGACAGACCGTACTCATACATCCTCCACGTCGCCAAAGAAAAAGTCAAGACTAGAAAACCCAGATCCACAACGAGAAGCTCGAATGTAGTGCGCAGCCTCCATGTCACTGAACGCGCACAGCAAAGTTACGACCAGCTGCTGGAAAAGATGCAGCAGCACTCTGGAACGCCATTTTGCCGCGAACCAAAGCCGCTCATAATGCGAGAGATTTGCCGAAAATCAGAGCTTAATCCAGACCGGGTCAAAACTACACCGGCATGGAGGTCGGATGTGGTTCAGATGCAGAAGAACGCCGCGCTGGCTAAGAATGCATTGCACAAGAAGAAAGAGAAGAAGTAAAGAGTCAAGAAAATGTCTCAGCGTCCAGCTGGGGGACAGGCGAGGGGGTATCTCAAAAGAAGTTGGCTGATGTTGGATGGCAAGAGCTCGGCGGATACTCGCCGGCCGAGATGGCAGAATATGATCACCAAGGAGGTGATGAGGAATGCCAGCTCACCTTTGAACACGCCCGCTCATGTTTCGAGGGGCCATTATGCGTTGGGAAGGTTGTGAAATGTTACAGGGGCAAGACACGGGATGGGTCTTGGAGAAAGCGCCTACGGTATGCGGCTATCTCAGAAGCCACGGTGCTGAATTCTTTCACCTTGTCACGCCGCATCTCGTTGATGATCTCTTTCAGTCCG
This sequence comes from Penicillium simplicissimum, assembly GCA_024706585.1. NCBI lineage: Eukaryota > Fungi > Ascomycota > Eurotiomycetes > Eurotiales > Aspergillaceae > Penicillium > Penicillium simplicissimum. The sequence continues at coordinate 1,016,760 of JAMZTW010000014.1, forward strand.
GCAAGGTAGGTTGTCTTCTCTTCATCGGTCTGTCCCTCCCGGACGGATCCCATTTGAATGAGGATCTTGTCATCTGTCAAGGTTAATGGCACTGTGGTCAGCGAGCGGACGGGGAAGGAAGGAATAGCAGATACAACGACGCGGCAATGAGGAGTGAATGCAGGGCGCTGGAGAGAAGGAAAGTGCGTGAGAAGGTCAGGGAGGTCGCCGAGACGACCCTTCACCAACACACCGGTTGCGGATGAAAACAATTGTGGACAGGGAAGGAAAAGTAGAAAGGAAAACCATATCGGAAGTTGCACGGCTGTTAATATGTCGACGCACCGCTTAGACTCATGTCCCGGAAATGCTGGAATTCGCAAGACCGATCGTTGCATACACCACCGGCCAATTCATACGGGCAAAGATATTTCATCGAATCGATATCATGGCTGTAAGTTAGCGAACGATAGCCGTCCGAAACCTCTTCGGTGAAACGAGGATGATAGCGATACGCCTTGAAGTATCGCAAGGGACTGACGTAGGGAGAAAATTTGGGCACTGCAGTTTTTGATGACGGTTTGATCTGTAGGGGATTAGTCCGTGGTCGTTATATCTTGTCCTCGAGGAAAGGTGTTTTTCATACACCAAGGATGTCCGCATCCGACCCCCGATAGACCGGCCGTGCCTCTAGGAAGTTCACCCGAGGGCCCTCGGTTAGTGGTTCTTCAATCCGGGACACATCAGGCAAGGGCTCCAAAGCTGTAGCCTCTTCTACGGAAGCAGGGGGAGGCGGGCTGTAGGCGGAGTGAGGCGAGTCTGCCCCAGTGTCTGGCTCTGGAGGTTCATATGCGTCTGACTCTGGAGAGGATTCAGCCTCGGACAGGTCATCCTGCTGAAAATTGCTATCAACGGGTTCGTAGTCGTCATCTTCTGCTTCATTGTCGTGCTCAACGGCAGGAATGGGGTCTCGGTCAGCCAGAGAATGATCGAGAGAGTCAAGTTGCATCTGGTCATTCGATGTCTCAGCCGAGTCCAAAATGTGCTCCGCATCAGAGGTCTGCATTTCTTCACTGTATGAATCTTCGCCAGCTTCAGAATTGCTAGCTTCAGATACGCCAGCTTCAAATTCGCCAGCTTCAGACTCGCTAGCTTCAGATTCGCCAGCTTCAGATTCATCAGAAGTAGAGTCGCCAGAACTGGAGTCGCCAGAGCTAGAGTCGCTAGAGCTGATGTCATCCTCAGACTCATCCACGACAGAACCGATGGAATCAGGTTGCAAGACTGCTGGCGGCTCATCCGAGTGAGTTACGCCATCGACATATGCTGGCTCCTCAGCATATAAGTCTGATTCGGAACATTCAGACGCGGAGGTAGCTGCAACTTCTTCCTTGGCAGGAGCAATTGCAGGGGCATTCGCATTTGGGATTGTGATGTTATTTGCAAGTGCAATTGGCTGTGCGGTTGCTGATTCTGAAATAATGACAAGATCAGTATATGAGCAGGTGACGACCCAAATAAAATGAAAGTAACTTTCTGTGAGGGATTTACCTTCCTGTGCGACAAGAGGTTGCTCCTTCAAGTCCGCCTGGCGATAAACTTCGTCCATATCAACCGTTGCCAATGTGGTTCTTGCCTGTTTTGGTTCCTCAATATCGGTGGCTGGAGGCGCAGGTGGCGTCTCATCAAGGTGGGCTGATGCGGCAGCAGGTGCCAGAGCTGATATCGGAGCCGATGGAGAGCCAGCGGAATCTTCCAAATTGCGCGGAGATTGAGTTCGGCTCGCTGCAAGCTTTGCTTTCCGTCGCTCCTCCAATTCCGCAATCTTCTTATGCAGGGCCTGAATTTCCAGGTTCTTCTGACGCATTTGCTCTTGATCGCCCAGGCGTGGCGGTGCTTGTGGGGTAGAAGTGGAAGCCCTTGCGTCTGAGACGGTTCTTTGAAGTGGAGGTCGAGGAATATCGAGGGGTGTGCTAATGGTCGCATGTGCTGAATCCTGATCAGGGGTGGAGTCCACATCCATTTCCTCGCCTCCATCATCACCGTACAGGGATTCGTCGTCACTGATGTGGATGATCAGTTTATCTGAATCGCGACTTGCATACGGGTCCGCTTGGAAATGCTTATTTTGGGCGTCGTCTGTATCATCAAAGTCATACGCCCGGGGCCGTTTGCGCTGATTGACTCTGGCCAGTGGGGTTGAGTCAACTGCAATTGCTGCTGGTCCTCCATTGGAAGCCTGCAGTTCTCCGCTTGGTGCCGACTCAGTCAAGGAAAGGCCTGGTATTCCCGCGGGTTCGGAAGGATGGGGCGCAGGTGGACGGACGGGCAATGGATGATGAACAGCCGGGGCAAATTGATCCAAGGGGGTCGAGGTCTGCTCCTCCTGAGAGACCTGGCTGACTTGTTGGGCCTTTTGCTGGCTTTTCAGTAATGCTTGTTTCTTGAGAGCTTCGATTCGCTGCCGTGCCAACTCGGTTTGAGCCTTGTTTTTCTCCTTCACAGGTGCACCGTTCTCTTTACTCTTCTCACTTGAGGGGGTAATTGACGGACTTGATGCAGTCGTCGCCGGTTGACTCTCCGGGACTTCTCTAGGTGTAGCGGGTAGAGAAGAAGCCTTGGCAGCTTTCGCGGCAAGCATTTTAGCAATCAGCTCTTTTCTCTCCATGGGTTTTCCAGAGACAGGTTGAGCAGCGCCAGGACTAGGCTGTTGTGGAGCAATGGTCTTGTCAAGTTGAGTTGCCTCAGCCTGTCTCTTGGCTTGGGTAGGGGGCTCAGAGATCGCAGGTTTTTCGATCGGGGCCTCAACTGCTGGCTTTGTAGGCTGGGGAGTTGCGACTCGGATACCCACCTCTTCGTAGAGTTGTTTTAAAATGGCTGGATTGATGCCCTCTGCCACTAACTCATTGTACCGAATGTTGTGAGGCGCTAAGCTGAGCAGAGCCCCCTGCGCTTGAACACGGAGCTGCGCTGCCGTCTTTGTGGGTGGCGAGGCATCCAATCTCGTTGTCGCCGTGTCTTGTTTCTGTAGCTCGATGGCGTGATTAACTGCATCTGCGTCTGCGGAAACTGTCAAAGGAGGATTGTAAGCTGGGAACAGTCAGTAGGAAATCGGAGAAGTTGACTTCAGGAATGGCGTACGTGAGCTTCCTCTAGTTGAAGTTGAGGACGGTGACGATCTGGTCTCTCCTTCTTCCAAGCTTGGTTGCTGAGCAGCAAATGCACGAATCTCTGTAGCCGGTGCACCCTTTCCCGAAATAACGGACTGGGCGACCTCGCCTTCGCTCACCTCGCCGTCCTCACGATTCGAGCTTGCCAGGCTTTGGACATCTCGAGATACCCGCTGAGAGTCCGAGAGTTGATTCGCGGCAGTTCCATTGGATTTCACAGATTCCGGGGGGATGTTGAGGGACCCTGGCGGCGCTGGCATAGCTGGAACCCCAAATGAGGGCATGGGCATGGGGGGAAATGGCAGCGGAAATCGTGATAGATCAAAATGACCCATGAATGGCAGTTGGGGAGGTAGAAAAGCGCCCGGATTACTCGAGTTGCCTGGAACTGGGATGTGAGAGTTCGCATTCGCACTGGCAAGGTTGTACTCAAAGGCCTGCGAAGGATGGACGAGGGGAGGAGGCGCCGGGGCTTGCGGATCCGAATTCGGGGCGAAATTTGGGGGAATCATGGAAGGAAATGGCAGCGGCCACTGTTGCGTGTAGCCCGAATGGCCACCAAAAGCAGGCGGCGGTTGATTTGACATGATGAATGGGATCCAAGCGGAAAGAACTCGCAGAGAGCAGCCGGTCTGAAATAAGAAGCGCTTGCACGAAGTGAGTTAAAAAGGCATGAGTGAAGTCAAAGATCCCCTCCCATGGTCGTTGCAGCGCAAGTTCTTCCGGCCTATTCGAGGTCGCAGTATCTGAAGCTGTATCGATCTTTCACCCAGCGAGATAACGCGTCGATCAGTAACAGGTGAAAGTGAAAAGAGGACTCAAGTGTCGCAATCTAAGTACAAAGAGCCGAAGAGCCTCGAAGGATGAGGCGCTGAGATTGCAAGGACGCGTAAGCTGAGAATCTAGATTTAGATTGTCTTGAGGTCGAATGACAGGGTAAGCGCCGGCGAAAAAAGCCCTGAGACTGGTTCACGTGACGGCGTGGGCACGGACCAGGACCAGGACCAGCGATCGGCGGGAACCCGAGGAACGGCGGAACGCAAGTGTAAACAAACAGCCTCAGCGCTCTCCGCTTGACATCACACTTCCCCTCACGCCTAACTTGCTGTTTGGGGTGATTTTTCCACGACTTGTTTCTGTCCCCGTCACTTTTCCTCTTTTCTTTCTACGTCACATTCTTTTTCTTGTCTCTAGATTGCCTCTCTGGGCTATGTGAATCGATTGGCACCTTGAATAATGTGCTATTGAACAACCCGCCGACATGCTTCCCTCCCAACTCAACAGCGCGCCCCAGCGGGCCAACCCATTCGGGCGGTCTTCCCCGTCGCCGGCACCGCAGTCACAGCCACGGCCCAAGTCTGCTATTCTAAGTCCATCAAATGGACTGGAGTCAGCAAGGGGACATTTACGCAACGCATCCGTATCACAGATCACCCCCAATCGGTCACCAGCATCATTGAATCGCGCACGCTCAAACTCTGTACGCAAAGATGCATCTTCTGGAACATTTGCGCCGAGCTTCATTAAGTCTGAAGAGCTACGGCGGGGCGCAGACCAGATCCGTGGACTCGAGGGTGACAATGACTTCTCCGGGAACAAATACGTGTGGCTCCGCGATACTGAGAAAGCCTTCGTTCGCGGGCTGGTATTGGAAGAATTAGAGGGAGGGCTTCTGCTAGTACAAACCGATGATGGCGAGGTACGAGTGGTCTCGACTATAACCCTTGAGCAAGGCTGACATCGTGTATAGCAGCGGGAAGTGGATGCCGACCAGGTTGACAAGGTCAACCCGGCGAAGTTTGACAAGGCAGACGACATGGCGGAGCTGACCCATTTGAATGAAGCCTCCGTGGTTCACAATCTTCATACCAGGTACCAGTCTGACCTGATCTATGTCAGTATTCGTTTGCCAGAAACGCCTCTCATCGACAATGCTGATCTCATTGGTCAATAGACATACTCAGGGCTTTTCTTGGTGACCATCAACCCCTACTGTCCGCTGCCGATCTACACGAATGAGTATGTAAAGATGTACAAGGGTCGTGGAAGGGAAGAAACTCGGCCACACATTTTTGCAATGGCTGATGAGGCATTCCGTAACCTTGTGGAGGAGGGAGAAAACCAAAGTATCCTTGTGACGTGAGTCTGCCCATTTAAGTATGCGATTCGTGACCAATCTGACCATGTATAACTAGTGGAGAGTCTGGCGCCGGTAAAACTGAAAACACCAAGAAGGTCATTCAATACCTGGCGGCCGTCGCCACTTCTGATACGCCCTACGGCCGGTCTGGAACAAAGCAACTGTCGAATTTGTCCCAGCAGATTCTTCGCGCCAATCCCATCCTCGAAGCATTTGGAAATGCTCAAACAGTTCGCAACCATAACTCTTCGCGCTTTGGCAAATTCATCCGAATCGAATTTTCTCGATCCGGGCAGATCTGCGGTGCATGGATTGATTGGTACCTGCTTGAAAAGTCGCGAGTGGTGAAGCCCAACCCCAACGAGCGAAACTATCACATCTTTTACCAATTGCTGCAAGGTGCAGATCGGACAACTCGTGAAAAGTTGTTGCTCCAAGATCTCGGAATTGAGCATTTTGCTTATACGAAAGATGGCAACGACTCGATTGTTGGGGTTTCTGATAAAGATGAGTGGAACTCGCTGATTGAGGCTTTCCATGTCATGAATTTCTCGGGAGAGGACCAGCTCTGCATTTTGCGCACCATCGTTGCTGTGCTCCACCTGGGCAATGTCATTGTAGCAAAGGAAAGTGTGCGCGCGGACCAAGCTGCCCTGGCCCCGGAGGGTTACGCCAGTGTGGAGAAGGCTTGTCAGCTCCTGGGCATTCCCACCGAGCCTTTTGTCAAAGGGTTGCTGCACCCGAGAGTGAAGGCTGGTCGTGAGTGGGTGGAGAAGGTACAGACTCCGGATCAGGTGCGACTTGCTTTAGACGCCTTGTCCAAGGGTATCTACGAGCGTGGCTTCGGTGACCTGGTCACCCGCATCAACAACCAACTTGGTCGCTCTGTGGCCGACGACAACTATTTTATTGGCGTGCTCGATATCGCTGGCTTTGAGATTTTCGAAAACAACAGCTTCGAGCAACTCTGCATCAATTACACAAACGAAAAGCTCCAGCAGTTCTTCAATCACCATATGTTTGTTCTTGAGCAGGAGGAATATGCTCGGGAGCAGATTGAGTGGCAGTTCATTGACTTTGGCAAGGACTTGCAGCCCACAATTGATCTAATTGAGTTGACCAACCCAATTGGTATCTTTTCTTGCCTCGACGAAGACTGTGTGATGCCCAAGGCTACGGACAAATCGTTCACCGAGAAACTTCACTCCCTCTGGGACCGCAAGACACCTAAATACCGCGCTTCTCGTCTCAACCAGGGTTTTGTTCTCACCCACTATGCCGCCGAGGTAGAGTACACGACTCATGATTGGCTTGAGAAGAATAAGGACCCCATGAATGATAATATCACTCGTCTCCTCGCGGCGTCTGACGACCCGCATGTTGCGAATTTGTTTGCGGATTGCGCCGACCCTGAAGAAGGAAGCGATCATCCTCGCAGCCGGGTCAAGAAGGGCTTGTTCCGGACTGTGGCTCAGAGACACAAGGAACAGCTCTCTAGTTTGATGATGCAACTCCACTCGACTCATCCTCACTTCGTGCGGTGTATTTTGCCAAACCATAAGAAACGCCCGAAGATGTTGCATGCTCCGTTGGTTTTGGATCAATTGCGATGCAACGGCGTTCTCGAGGGAATCAGAATCGCCAGAACTGGCTTTCCCAACCGCCTTCCATTCGCGGAATTCCGTCAACGATATGAGGTGCTATGCCAAAACATGCCCAAGGGCTACCTGGAGGGCCAAAGCGCAGCTCGAATCATGCTAGAGAAGCTTGGTATGGATAGGGCCTGGTATCGAGTTGGACGCACTAAGGTATTCTTCCGGGCTGGTGTTCTGGCCGACCTGGAAGAAAAGCGTGACCAACTCATCCGGACCATCATGACTCGCTTCCAGTCTCTTGCCCGTGGCTTCGTCCAGCGGCGGATTTCCAACAAACGTCTGTATCGCGCCGAGGCAACACGCATCATTCAACAGAACTTCCATGCCTATCTCGAGCTCAAGACCAGCCCGTGGTGGTGCTTGTTCTCTAGAATGAAGCCTCTGCTGGGCGACACACGGACCGCCAAAGAGGTTAAGAAGAGAGACGATAAGATCAAGGAGCTCGAAATGAAGATGAAGCGGGAGCTTTCCGATCGGCAAAAACTCGACGAGGAACGACGACGGACTGAGCTCGAGATTCAGAAGATCCAACAGACCTTGGAAAGTGAACGTGCACTCGCCCTCGACAAAGAGGAGATCTTCAAGCGTCTCCAAGACCGCGAAGTCGAACTCTCCGAGAAACTGTCCGAGGCTATCGCTGATCAAGAGAAGCTGGAAGAGCAACTTGATGACCTTGTAGAGGCGAAGAAAAAGACCGACGAGCAATTGCAGCTGAGAATCACGCAGCTCGAACAGGCCGGCCTGATCATCCAGAAACTAGAGTCTGACAAGAATGGCCTACAAGCTCGGCTCGACGAACTTGATGCTCTTCTCGCTGGGATGGAGGGGCAGTTTTCTGGCAAAGATGGCCAAATCCGGGAGCTCGGCCAAGAAATCAAGATGCTCCAAAGCCACCTCAGTCTTAAGGATCGCAAACTTCAAGAGCTTGAAGCCAAACTTTTGAAGACAGACCAAGACCTTGACATCAAACTCGCCAATACTTCAAAAGAACTCGACAAGACGAAGAAGCAGCTTCGTGACACGTTCAACGAAAACCAGTCGATTCGTCAGCAAATCACCGATCTCACCTCCACGACGACCAGTTACGAAGACCTGCTCCGCCGCAAGGAAAGCGAAATGGCTGTTCTCCGCAACGACTTGAAAAAGTATGACGAAGACAGACAAGGCATGGAGGCTGAGAAGAAGTCCCTCACTACTCGACACGACAACATGCAATCTCGTCTACGTGAGGTGCAGGCCGAGAGAGACGCTATGCGATCTGAAAAGACCCAGCTTGAGCGGGAAGCTGCAGATGTCAAGCGATTGCTCGAAGAGAAAAGATCCGAGGACGCGGAAGCAGGAGAGAGCAGAAAGCTGTTGGAACAGCAGGTCAATGATCTCAAGGCCCAGCTCTTTCAGGCTGAAGCAGACCTCAGTCGAGAGCGTCAGTCTCGAGATGATGTTCAAATGCTCGCCGAGCATAATCTTGCTGACCTGACTGACAAATACGCTGCACTCAATGAATCCAAGATCGAGATCGAAAAGGAGATGTACATCCAGCAGGATAGCCTCCGTCGTGCTACGGAAGCACGAGTTGCAGCTGAAAAGTCGAAGAAAGACCTGCAATCAGAGTTGATCAAGCTTCGCGAACGATTCACCGCTGTTGAAAATGCCCGCTTAAATGCGGAGGCGGAAATCGAACGCAAACTCAAGAAACAATCCGAGGAGCGCATCATGAGCATGCGTACAGATCTTGAAGAGAAATTACAACTTCTCGAAGACCTTGAAGCAGAGCGTTATCAGCTCTCAGTCCGGGTACAAGAGCTGGAGCACGCTATCTCCGAGTCTGATAATTTCCGTCTTCGTCATGACCAACACAAGGAACGCCTTGAAAGAGAACTTGTCACTTTGAAAGGACGCCTCACAGCCTCTGAAAACGACAATCGGTCCCTTCTCACCAAGATCCAACAGAAGAATCTCGACATTGCCCGCTCAAACTCGAAGGCAAGCGATAGCAACCGACTTCGGCTGGCAAATCTCCAGAAGGAGAAGAGCAAGCTCGAGGAGGAGAACAAGAAGCTTCAAAAGCAGCTTGGAGACTCACAGCTTGCAATCACTTCTCTTGAGAAACAGAAGGAGAAGCTATCTTTGAGTCTAGAGGATCTGAATCATGAAGTTACTCGAGAGCATAAGAACAGCCGCAATGCCGAAAAAGCCGCATCCACTGCGAACCTCCAGCTCGCGGAGGCTAACAGAAGCCTCGAAAACGAACGGCAGCTACGCGGCCAGGCCCAGGCGAATACCCGGCAAGTGCAAGGCAGTCTGGATAGAGCCCATAAGGAGATCGAGGACCTTCATCGCCAATTGATTCTCTTGCATCGTGTCTTTGAGCCCGAGGCTACTGAGCCCGCCCACTCTTGGGAGGCCGTCCAGCCCCATTTGTCAAAACAAGTTGATCTCGCGCAAGTGCTCGACAATGTACAACACAAACTTCAAGTCACCGAGGAGAAATACGCACGCGCTGAAAATCAGCTCTCAGAGATGCGTCGCCGTCATGCGGAAGAGATGAAGGAGCTTGATGCGAGATACTCATCTTCGAAGCGCGCTTTGCTTGAAGAAATTGATCAAAATGAAGTGGCCAACAACCGCGCACCTGCACACTTCAGGAAAAATTCTGAGAATGCGCTCAAGAGGATGTCGAACCCTTCAACGCCTAATCGGCGGTACAACAACGTGTATGAAGGCGCAAATGACTCTGCCCGATCCGACAGGACTGTTGATACTGTTGGTTATCAGCGAAGGATGGACACCGCGGCGGAAATTGAAGAGCTCCAGAACAAGCTTCAAATGACTGAGATGCAGAACAGGCATCTCCAGAGCCAGCTTCAGCAGTACACCCCATCTCGAGACATCTGGCAGGACGACAGCCCATCTATCCGTCGGATGCAACTCCTGGAGCGTGAAAATGGTCGCCTTCATGGCCAGCTTGACGATTCCGCAAAGAAGGTGTCTGCCTTGGAGCGAAGCATTCGTTCTGGGGAACTATCTCTTCGTGACGTGCAGGCCAAGTCTCATGAGGAGCTGTTCGACCTGATCAACTCCCAGGAACAGTCTCGACGATCTTTGCTCAAGGTCCACAACGACGCTCTGGGTGAATTTAGCGAGGCGAAAGCACAATACGAAAAGCTTAAGCGTAGCAAGGCAACTCTTGAAGTCGAGCTTCGCGACGCCCTATCTGAGGCTCAAGAGCTGCAATCAGCCAGAGAACAAGACCTTGCCAGTCGTAACCAGCTCCTTCAAGAATTTTCTGACCTGCACATTCGTCTGGATGCGGAGACATCGCGCAGTGCCGACCTTGAGTCGAGCCTGAGTCTGTTCAAGAGTCGTGCCGACGAGTACTTCAGCAAGCTGGAGCAAGCCGAGATCACTGTTTTGAAGGCCACTCGTGCTGAGCAATTTGCCAAGTCTCGATGCCAGGAGGCTGAGGATACTTGCGCACAGATCATGTCTGAGCGGAAGGAGATGGATGCCCTAGTGGAGGATTTACAGCGCCAAACGCAGGCCTTAGAGGCACGCATGGAAGACCAAGCTGCGGAACTACAGGGCGCCTTGCAAGCAAAACAACGTCTCCAGAATGAGCTCGAGGATTACCGCAACCAGCGGGCCATCGACCTTGAGGACAAGGAGACCTCGATGGAGCAGACTCGGCAGAAATACCAGCGTGAGTTCTCGACCATTAATGGTGAGCTCGAGATGGAGCGTGAGCGTTTACTCAACGTCCGTGGGGAGAACTCACGGCTGCGTGAAGAGCTGGAGGATCTCCGCAGTAAGTGGGACAACGAGGTCCTTAACAGCTCGACTTGGGCCAAGGAGAAAGCGCGCCTGGAGCTTGCCATGCAGGATATCACCAACTCCCGGGACGAAGCTGCCAGTGCACACAGTGAGGCTCAAGCTAAGGTGGTGTCTCTTCTCTCTCAAGTGCGAACTCTTCGTACCTCTGTGGATGATGTTACGGCAGAGCGTGACTTGCTGCTGAAGGACAAGAAGATGCTCGAGGGCCGCCTGGCCGAAGCCGGTGAGCGCCTTGAGGACCTGGTAAAGGGTGAAAGTCCTTCTATGCGAAACGCGGCTAGCATGGATCGTGAACTTCTCGAGCTCAAGTCGAAACTTGCTCAGCAGGAGGACGTCTCGTCCGCGGCGGTTGGCAAGATGCGTCGCGCGGACGCTCTTGCTACTGAAATGCAGAAGGAGCTTACTGCCGAGCGTGAAACCAACGCGCAACTCTTCAAGGAGAAGGCCGGCCTTGAGAAGCAGCTGAAGGAGGTGCAACTTCGCTGTGTGGACCTGGAGACCAAGGGCTATTCTTCGGGTAGCCAGGATGTCCGATTCTTGCACAAGCGTATCAAGGAGGTAAGTTTGATAAGCTCTTGTCATTTTCACCTATCTAGTTGCTAACCCATCATAGCTGGAAACCCATCTCGAGGAGCAGGAAAAGAAGAACACTGCTGAGCAACGCTCTCTTCGCAATGTCGACCGTACCGTCAAGGACCTTCAGTCCCAGATTGAGCGACGCGACAAGATGAACGCTCAACTTAATGATGAGGTCAGCAAGGCTCGCGATAGAATTGAAAGACTCCTGCAGAACATCGAGGAACTCCAGCAGGGTGATACCGAGACCCAGCTCCAAGCTCGCCGCGCAGAGCGTGAATTACGCGAGGAGCGCGAGAAGGTACTTTACCTGGAGCGAGAGCTGGAAGGCTGGAAAGCGATGCGTGTTGAAAGGAATCCCAACATCGGTCGTTCCCCCATGGCTGCGCTCAGCGACGCAGGCAGTCGACGAGGTAGTGCCGCGTATGGTTACGACACGACGCCCCAGCGGAAGCCCAGTAATACCAAGGGCTTCCTGTGAATATGATTGAAGAATTGATGCATGTTGTGTGGAAACAGGAGTTGCTAATTTGGTTGTGATTTCCTTGCTTGCTTGTTCCCCTTCAGTCTCGCGGTTGGCGTAAATGTGTATCCCGGAGGAGGACGCTTCAGTGTTTTATTGTTTGTTTTGAGTTGCCTTGTTCATAATGCTTATGTATCAGGTGGTGGTGGTCCTGCGTGGTTGCATTTTCACTAAGGTTGTGATGGGAGTGGTGAGTAGATACCTAGTATGCGCGTTGGGTTTAGGACTTCACTATCATCTACGAGACGAAGAATTACGAAATTGAATCGACTCTGTCCTAAATTTGCATCCATCCAACTGTTTCTATAGTAAGACGGCGTAGTTCTGGTTGCATAATGAGTGTCTAGAAGGTTATCATGGAGCTGAAAATCACTCTGGGCACGAACTCGGATTTGCGTATATAACCTATGGAAGACTTGATGGCCAGAGATAGGTACTACATAACTGCGCGAGAACGGCCGTCTACGCCGATAATGTTCCCAGTCTAGTCTTCCCGTCTGAATGGAGGACAAAAGATCGATCTAGTCAATGATCATCTGGCCAGACCTCGCCGTCTGAGTGGCACACAGACCAAACAGCCCTGTAAGGGCAATATTTGGAAGAATAGGATGGTACCAATAATAGTGCCAATGAGCTAATATTTGCCCATAGTAGAGCTTGTCGTTTAGCAGGACCCGTCCCTGGCTTTGTCGATTTTGCGTCCTATTGCTCGCGGTAAAAAACGTTTCCAGGGCAACTTGTTCGGGCCTAGCTGGAAGAGTCAATATCAGTACCACGGAATTCTTATTCCTTTTATTAGCATGCTAACTGTTGTAGGAGGTTCAAGTAGCTATGATCTCAAGCGAGATACCTAGAAGGGGCCCTGTACCTATGCGGTATGAGGTTCGAATAGATTGCAATTCACAACTTGCCGTTCGCATAGAAGGCAGTGCTGGATTTATTTTCTCATGTCGCGGGTGCATTGCTGACCAGTAGCGACCCCATATGATGCAAAACACCAAGAGAATAAGACAGGCATTTTTGAATAGGTACTTGAGTGCTCTCACAATGGCGGTTGACACGTCTAATATTGAACATATCGTATGATACTGACAGATAAGGCTGTGCGAGCCTCGGGAGATTCCCGGCTGCTTGTTGAATAAACTGTTCCAGAATACTGGGATTATGAGCACCAATCGGAGAATACGGTAGCGAATTGAGAGGCTCGTGATTAAAGCACAGTCCAGCCCGCATGGACGAGTCCCGCGGATTCATAGAAGCGAGGACCATTTCTTATCCGTGTCAGCATCCATTCAGCCTGTCCCCCAGTTCATCCCACTTGATAGTGAAATACATCATTGACTGGCTAGACATGGCTCGTTTCAGATCGAGTGGCTCCCCTGTCATCATTTGACGGATTTGATTTGCTGGTTCCAAGGGTGATATCATGCGTTTTGCTCTCGCCCGCGGAGAACATGTACTGTTGTGTTGCTAGCGTGGAGATAAGGACACAACATCTTCGGATCCTTCCATGTATAAGGCCGCTCTTCCGACTGATAACAAGAAAAACAAATACATACACCTACAACACCCCTTTCTTGCTTATAATGTAATTGAGAATCCTTAAGATATCTAGTATGAGAATTGAATCATCATCATTTTCCACATTCCGTGACTTTCCACTGAAACCCTTCCAGCAACCATGCCAACAGCGCTATCAGCGCCGAATTCAATAACGGGGGAGGAGATTTTGTCGGTTGTCATACTGGTTGTCTCCATTTTGTCCGCGCTTGGTGCAGCATGGATGATAATGAGCTTTATTGTTGGGAATCTCTCGTGTGCGAATGTGATATCCGTGAGGAATATTTCACTGATATGTGGCTGAATTGAAAGCTTATCCCATCACTACGAACCTTTCGTCATCAGTTGATCCTGGGTCAGTAAGCCCTGTACAGTTTGCGTTCTTGTGGTTTATTCTGTACTAAAACATCCAAAATAGGCCTCGGTATAAGCGATTTTCTGATGGCCCTGAACTTCATCTTATCGACCAGTATGAACATCTCCGGCAGAAAGATTTGGTCGGAACCTCTGCAGGGCTTCTGTAGCTTCAATGGCTTCATGACGCAGGTTTTTGTCATACAAAGTACATCCTTCATCCTTCCAGCTACATGCTCCTCCACAATTGAGCCATGTACGTCTCGCTAACGGTGGAGATCGACAGCCGACTACTGGGTCTTGAACATCGCGATATGCACCTACAGCATTCTGGCAAACCATCGACGTTTCTTTGACACCATGCAATCCCATCCTCTGATTGTGTGTTTGTGGCCCTGGGTGTTGTCTACTACCTGGGCTGTACTTGGCCTTGTACTGGTGGGCTATCAGAACATTGGAGCGTGTGAGCTTGTTTCCCTCCTACTGTCCCCTCTCATCCCTCTAACATGTCCGGTAAATCACAGGGTGTTGGTTCGCCAGCGATCGCACACGGTTACTGGTTAATTTTGTCCCCCGATGGATCATTGTGTTTGTGATCATCGCACTCTACCTCCGCCTCAGCTACATCCTCCTCCGAACCCAAAGACTGCTGGAAAGCTCAGAGGATGACACAACTATTATATTATCGGGTTACCGAGTTGGCCGCCAAAATAATTCGGAGCATACCGATGTGCAGTCAGGCTCCTATGCGCATACTTCAGAGTCGAAAACAGCGACATCGACTGTTCAGCGTCATCCTCAGTCGTCGAAATTGAAGAAAGTCAGTATCGACACGTCACGGTTCCAATCGTACTTTTCAATTCTGGAGTCTGATACTTTGCTAGGTTTCCGTACGGATGATGATGTATCCGGTAGTATACATGTTGATCTGGACCATTCCTACCGCCATTCGTATCTATCAAGGGACGACAGGAAAATCTACCTCGCTTGCTATCAATTGCATCGACAAGGTATAATCGGTTTCCTTCTCTACAATGCAGCTACGGACGAGACTGACGGATACGGAACCAACAGTCATGCATTGCTATTCAAGGACTCGCAGATGCTGTCATCTACGGTATGAATTGTCCCCTCATGTGATACAATGATTGCAATATGTCTCACACTAGGTGGTATAGGTCTCAACGAGCGAACGTGGACTGAGTGGAGGAAATTGATTTTCCCGGAAGAGCGGAGGTTACGCACCTAAGATAACCTTTCTTATGTTCTATTTCTTGTGATTTAATTTGAAGTAGTCTCATGTATAATAGTATTTTAAAGACACTTGATATGTTGATAGATCTTGATGATCAGGTCGGTGATTGTTCTGAAGAGATGGGAATAGTGACAATTTAATTTCGGGGCGCCCACGACTCCTTCGGGCTGTAGTAAGAGAATTTTGAGCGTTCTGCTGTAGTCAAGGAAACCCTTTCTTCCCAGATGTCACCTATCGCACCATGGGCGCGCGACGATGTATTATTCTCTTCCACAGCTAGTGCTATTCCGTAATCCGGGCGGTAATCACCGGGGCGGCGTAACATGTATTCGTTTTATCGACGTATACTTCCACGCAGTCTGGACTCATTAGCTATCGACTTTAAGTCTCACGGGGGTTCCCACTCCACGGAGTGATTATTGCCCGAATATCCTATGTTTCCATCCATGGTCGGGGCGGACCATTCTTCTTGAGATCAATATCGAGACTTAATGACGGAAGAAGAAGATGATCGGATTTTCCCTTTGTGGCTTGGTTCGCAGGATGTTCTGCTCTCGTGAGTCGTGCCCCCTTGAAGTGGGCCACGTGATAGCCGCGCGGTAGGCGGCAATTTGACGCCGAACTTCATTCGCAACGTTCAAGCTCCAGGTTTGCTCTTTGGACTCCTCCCACCACTTCTGACAACATTCCTCTCGTCACTGACCTTGCCGGTCTGTCAAAATGGTAAGTTTTCTCATTGTTGTCCAAACTTTCTTCCCAACCTCGATCCTTCGTGACGGTGCGACCGGCTTGCTAACCGCAACCCCCGCCGCCATGAACAGGCTCGCAACAGTGAAAAGGCCCAGTCCATGCTGTTCCGCTTTCGGGCGCAACAGGCAGCGGACATGGGAATCATTGATCTCGGACGGACAAGACGACCCAAAGCGATCACAAGTGTCGATTCAATCCCAATATGCGAGCGCTGGCGCGGGCAGGTTCTGAAAGAAATCTCCCGCAAAGTGTCGCGCATCCAAGAGCCCAGTCTCAGCGACTATCAGATCCGCGACCTCAATGACGAAATCAACAAGCTCATGCGCGAAAAGTGGGCCTGGGAGATGCAAATCCGGAACCTGGGCGGACCGAACTACATGCGCGGATCTGGTCGGGTCTACGATGACGAAGGGCGAGAGATCCCAGGTGGAGGAAAGGGTTATCGATATTTTGGCCGGGCGAGGGAACTTCCCGGTGTGAAGGAGATGTTCGAAGCGGCCGCCCGCCGGGGGCGAGGGCCGCCGGAGGAAGAAGAAGGGGCCGGGATTGGCCGTGGTGGAGATATCGCAACGAAGAAGGTCAATGCCAACTACTTTGGATATGGCCTGGATGAAGAGGATGGCACACTATTGGCCTACGAGAAGCAAAAGGAAAAGGAGGCCGTTGAGCACCTGCGTTCTCAAGGCGATGACGACGCCGAGGATGGGTGGGAGCCGTTGCCCGGAGATGCTGGTGATGGAGTGGAGTGGCGACTTCCGTCGTTAGAAGAGGTGCAAGAAGAATTGGTGAATCGGCGGCGGCAACGACTCCTACAGAAGATTTCTTGATTTTCTACTGATGCATTTCCAAGGTGGAGGGTTTCTCTGTTCATGTATTGTCTTCTCCAGTGTTTCGGCGTTAACGGCTGCTCCGCAAAATGGTTCCCTTTTCAGCATTATTGGTTTGGTTTTTTTTTTCCTTAAGTGAACCCTTTTTCTCCGTGGCTGGAGGATATACATCAGCCAGGCTACCAAATACTGCCCCTCTCCTTAGATCTTATGTTCGCCCTATAAACTTGAATTGCTAGTATTTACATCCGCCTTGTTCTTTCGAGTCGTCCGCTCGACCTTTAATGCCTGCGACATGCTCAGACGTGCACTTTGCTCAGGATCCCCCTCTCGCCGCTTTTGCTCCGCATCCAAGTCATCGAGTATAAATCGACCAAGGTCGCCTGCCCGCCACTTCTGAATAAAGTGCAGTGCTGCACTGTCTATATTGGGTATTCCTCCTTTCCCCAACAGCCCCGTCTGTCTTGCAAAACTCTCAAGCAACGGCATGACTTCGTTGGTGGGTTCAAACCAACGCTTGTACGCCTGCGTATCATGCAAGTTGATCTGATATAGCAAATAGTCGACAAGGGTAACGGGTGAAATGACTGCATCTTTAACGCAGCCGCATAGTGCTAATTTAAGCATATTGTCGGCATCTGGAACGTATGGCATGAAAACACCGGGCGTATCAAGCACGTAGACATGAGACCCGCTCTCTCGCTCGATGATCTTCACGGGGCTCGCAATCTTCCGTGTAATACCGGGCTGGCCTCCAGTTTTCAAAGCTTTTGCTTTTCCGACACCATAGTTCCGCAAGTGATTGATCAAAGTCGACTTTCCGATATTGGGCATGCCCACTACCAAGACCCGGCATCCCACGAGTTTATCTGGTGCTTCGGCGTCGTCTCGGAGATGTTTTATAATTTGAGTGACATCGGCGCGTGAGGAGGCGCTGACAAAAAAGACGGCGCTCTTGGAGTCGAAGGTTCGCAATTTTTTTTCTATCTACAGTCGAACAAATTAGCGATGCATCAATCGTTATCTCGGGACTCCCTCTCGACTCACGAGTGTCTGCGTGGGCGATTGTGGAATGCTCCCAAGGTCTCGTTTTGTGTAAACAATCAGTCGCCTTTTATTACCCAGGGCCTCTTCAAACATGGGGTTGATTGATGTAACAGGTGCCCGGTAATCTCGGCATTCCACGACGTAGTCGATCGAAGATAGCATGTTCTTCATCTTGCTCAGTCCAGCGCGGTGGTGTCCTAGGAAGTAAGACCTTGGGATAGCTCCATAGTGAGGAAATACCTGACGCGGTATAAATTGCGCCATCTTCTCGGAGCTTTCTGGTCCCGCCGAAGGCCACAATTTGTTGATTCTCAAGTAAATCTCAAGTAAAAAATCCGGGAGTCGCATGAAAGCGTGACAGAAATTTGCCGTTGCAAGAAAGGCGGTCTATAGGGCGGTCTATAGGGCGGTCTAGCCTTTACATATGACGAATAGGCTTGGGCGCTGAAGTAGATCCGATCCGTGGCGCAGCCCAAGTCAAATTGCATGGTTTGTAGAACAAAATTCTATGTTACTTCGCTCTGGATTTGATTATTTCTTTCAAATAATAGTGCAAGAACACTGTCGTCAACCCCCCTCTCTCACCACCAGATATCAACATTGTACCTTTCTCGCAATGTCTCTAATATCAGCCTTCCGCCCACCATCCACACGCACATCGTCAATCCGCCAGAGGTCACGACCACGTCGGCGAAGAAAGACAAATCCTCGCGAACATGGTGGTTTTGACTCTGAAGGCCATATCCTGGACCAGGACGCTCACTCGATTATCACACCTTCCAAACACACCCCAAAACATTTTCGAAAACTACGAGGCTCGGTGGCGGCTGGTGGCCCTCTACGTCCCTTTCGCCTTGTGAAGCAAGACCTCGTCAATCTGCGCCGACGATATGTCTCTGACTGGACTGTCTTCAACCAGCTGATCTTTGCCAGCGCTGTCTATGTCTTCTTCACTAATCTTCTGCCTGGCATCACGTTTGCGAGTGACTTGTATGTTCTAACTGGCAAAACCTGGGGCACGATTGAGGTTGTGTTCAGTACCGGCCTGTGTGGGATCATCTTCTCACTGTATGTGCTCATTCAGTCGATATTTCTCAGCCTTCAGTGACTCACTTCTCTGGGCAGATTCTCGATCCAACCCCTCACCATTCTCGGCGTAACGGGTCCATTCTCTGTCTTGGCAGAGAACATCTATTCGCTGTGCATAGATGTATTTCAGGTATACCATCGGTCATTCTCGGGCTTGGCCACCCTTCCGTTGCTGACAACCATGATTATCAGATACCTTTCCTTCCGTTCATGGCGTGGTCTTTGATCCATTCTGCTTGGCTGCACTATCTCTTGGCAATCGTTAATGCGCACGACTGGACTATGCGATATGTGACCACTTTTGCAACGGAGATTTTCTCGCTGCTGAACAGTATCATTTACTTCCACAAGGCCATTCAAGAGCTGGAACGAGCTCACGAGAGTCTCTCTTTCGCGGCTTTCCTCTATGCCGTGATAGGCGCGGTAGGCACTATGCTGCTGGCCATCTTTCTGTCTACGGCGGAGAGTTGGCGGCCACTGTTTCACCGGTACGTTCGCCTCGGACTGAAGGAGTACGCCGCTGCAATCTCCATCATTGTCTTTATCGCCTTGCCTCATGTCGGAGAATTGGCAACACTGGACAAAATGACCCTGGCCGTGAGCACTACATTCCGGCCAACATCTCCTGAGCGGGAAATCTTCTTTGTGGAGTTTTGGAAACTGCCCATCCAGTGGATTCTCGCCTCCATGATCCCAGGGCTGATTATCACAATCCTCTTCTTCTTTGATCACGAAGTAAGCTCGATCATCTGCACGATCGACCGGTACGGCACTCGCAAGCCGGGCGGGTTTGCTTGGGACATCGTGCTCTTGGGAACAACAACAGCCCTATGTGGCATTCTCGGGATCCCGCCTGCCAATGGCCTTCTCCCACAGGCACCTCTGCATTCAGAATCTCTGATGCATACGGTGAAAGAAGAAAAGACCATCATAGTGGACGGGGAGGAGAAAATAGAGACTCGGGAGGTCCAGCAAGTTTATGAACAACGCTGGTCGGCTTTTCTCCACTCCGGCGCAATTCTATTGTTCATCAGCCCGCCATTCATGAAAGTCCTCGGCTTGACACCGACCAGTGTGCTTGCTGGTCTGTTTCTCTTCATGGGTGAGCAGAGTTTGTCTGTCAAGTGAGCTTTGCTTCAAACATCATCTTCAAACGCAAAATCAATCCACTGACACATTCTTCTAGCCCAATCCTGTACCGGACTTTCTACCTCCTGACACCACCATCGGAGCTTCCACCACTACCCCAGTCGCTGCACAATGACCCCGAGGCCCATGACGTTATGGAACCATCGTCTCGTAACCCATCTTATCTACCAATCCACCTCTACACAGTGCTGCAGATTGTCATCACCGTCGTGATCTTTATTGTGACCCTAACCCGCGCAGCTCCCGCCTTCCCAGTCCTTATCATCGCCCTCGTGCCGTTTCGACTTCTAGTCATGAAGAAATGGTGGCCACGGGAAGTCCTCCGCTTCGTCGATGCCTGGGCCTGTCGCGAAGGTACGCCTGAGGATGAGGAGGATTCCGAGAAAATGGCCGGTCTACCGGTTCAGGGGCCCTCCAGTGGTGAGGAGAATGTGACACCTGGTGGTATGTTCCGCGGCCAGAACCGTGGAGATAAGAACGGACGCTCTACTGTCGTTGAAGGTCGCGCTACTCACGGTGATTCTCAGGCGGACATTGGAGACCAGAGGATATGGGCTTCGAGTGATAATGACGCGAATCATGAATGGGTGGAGCTTGAGGAACGAGAGGCTCCTGACGAGGAGCGGGGGCAAAAATAGTTGATAACGGAAGCAATCGAAAGCGGATCAGAATGGAAATTGGTAGAATTAAGCCTTGCAGACCGCGCTATGGGTATCATATTCTATACGTTCATCTTTGTGCCAAATCCAAGCCAATGAAACGTCAGACTTCTCAATTGCCATGCGCCCAAGTTTTGCAGCCAACATCAAGATAGAAAGGTCAAGGTACACATCACAAACATAATTTCATGCCCTCCATCCTTGCACAAACTCGTGCAGCCGATCAATAACCACGCCAAATATGGCATTCACGCTATCACCGATCAGCTGCTCAAAGTGTCGAATCGCCTCTTCCTCGGTCATTTCAAGGTGGAACCGTTCCTTCACTTTCAAGACAGCTTTGTCAGGCTCGACCCGAATGTCGGGAATGTTGGCATCGACCATTAAACTGAAAAGATTCAGGATCAGGTTTGCGGACTTGCGCAGCGTGGTATATGCAGTATAGCAATACTGCTTGAATTGAAGGTAATGAGGCGATGCTGTACCGCCCATTCCCTCCACCATCTCCTTGCAGAGCTTCATCATTGGCGCAAAAGGTTTCGGATCGCGGCCGAGAATGAAGCCAAAGTCGGCATGGAAGAAGTGACCATCTGGCGCCAGAAGCAGGTTCTCCAAATGCCGGTCACCGACACCAAGGAGATACGTGATCACGCAGTAGCCGGCGCATGACTTGATGTAAGTGTCCATGGCTTCTTTTCGGACACCAAGGGGCTCATTCTCATCTGGGTTGTGCTCTTTGAGGTAGGTAAGAATGGATTTGTATTTGGCAGAGGCGGCAGAAAGGGACATGGATGGGATAAATTGGACAGCACCAGCTGTCGAACTTGTTGCCAGAATGCGATATGGCGTCAATTTCAAGTCCAGATTCTCTTTCTGCAGAAGTCGGTCCATCAAGATGATGATCTGGATGACAAGCTGATCCTGACGAAGATCATCGCCAACCTTGAACAAAAGAGGGTATCGTCTACCATCAGTCGTCTTGAACGTGATATTGAGAGGAGATAACGTCGACTTGAAAACATTGGCTTCATCGGGGAAACAGCCAGTGATTGAGACATCTGGGTCAAGAGGTAGCGGGAGTGGCGGATCGATATGGATTAATTCGTTCTTAGGATCACGCAGAGCCTTCTTCAGTTTTTCAATCTTGACTGGTCGATTCTCTCGAGAGAAGCGGATGTCCTTGGAAATCTTTGAAAGAACTGCGATCAGTTCTCCTTGGCGAAGGAGTGTCCTCCGATGCTCAGCATGAACCTTTTCCAGCTCCGCCATGAAGTAATACTCGACGCGAGCGAAAAGTCTGCGCTGGGTTGACAACGTGCCCGGGCCAGCATCGTCGCATTCAACCATAAGGTACCAATGCAAAGAGTTCCCCAGTTTGAAGTTATTGGCGGCGCGTGTAATGAGGAAGTTGGCTAGCGAAGAGTCATGAGCCGCCTCGTCTGACCCACTGTCTGAACTCTCTTCGTATTTCAGAGCTTGCACCAGCTGTAGGAGATACAGAAGAAGCTCATCATCATCAGCTTTCCGCAGTCTCGCGACGGCATAAGAGCGAACGGCCGAATTGTCAAATGTGGGTCCAAGAAGCTCCAAAGCATCATCGACATCAATCTCAGTCCATTTAGGCAGGATCTCCACGGCTTGTCGAGATTCGCCCTCATCGCGCCAGTTGACCGATTTTACAAATTTAGTCAATGCCCTCTTCTCTCGAGTGAGGTAGTACCTGAACCTCCAGATCAGGTCCTTCTCTTCGGCGGTGAGATCTTGCGTCGGCTCGTAGGATAGAATGACATTCAGTTCATCACGGTTCTTCGGGTTAGGTTTGAGGTCTCGATCCATGAACCCAGTACGATGACTGCGAATCAACCTTCGATGTTTGTCTTCACACGGATTGCCGGTTTGACCCACTTCAGGGTCATAGATTCTGATGACGCCTGCGCCATCAGCGCCTTCTATCCCGGGACCGAAGCGAACCTCTGGGACAGGCTTCAATGTGGATGTCGGGTGGTTAGATACGTTTTGCGGGTAGGACGAAATTGGCGGAGCAGGGTATTGGTGGTCGACCCAAACTATGGGATGATCAAAGCGAGGAAAGTCCACGTAGAGCACAAAGTGCTCATCGTTCAGCTCCTCATCATCGGAACTGTCGTCCTCGTCATGCCCAACACTGCCGCTACGTTGCTTTGCTGTCTTAAGCGAGATAGCTCTTTTACGAGCGGCATCTTCCGCTTGCAATTTCAGCTTTTCTAACTGGCGGAAGACCATTTGATCCATCCAATCAATGCGAGCAATGTCGCCCATCTCATGCTTTTTGATCAAAACCTCAATGCGCTCCAGCTCTGCCTCAGCCGAGGAGGGTCCCTTGACATCCCGGGTATGATTGTTGTGTTTTCGCCGTTTTGGTGGAGGTGAAGATGGGGTTGAGGTTGACGAGAAGCCATCTGCAGCTTTATGGCGATGGACCTTGCACTTCTGACGTCCCATTCTCAGTTTGCCCTCACCGTCGAACAATGAGATTGTAGTTCCGCCAAAAGGCACATCATGCCCCTGCGGCCCATCGCCCGCCAGCGGGGAAAGGTCCCAGACCGTAATCGCTAGTTGAGAATTGAGTGGTGCGTCCTTGATTGACATTGGCATTTGCAGCCATTCGTTCCAAACTCGGCTGGTCTTGAAGGCCCTGTACGCGGTCTGTAATGGCACACCCAGAGGCTTTGAGTCCGACCATAGCTGCGCAGTCACAAAAAGATCCGAGACAGGGTTTTGAGAGGATCCGAGATAGCGCAATTCCGGGGTTTGGATCAGTCGCGAGAACGGAATCTGCTTCTGTTTGCCCTCTAACGAGCCGCTTTGGGACTGTTAGTGACAAGGGAGCTGTAAGTTCCGGGTAGACACTTACATTTTGACGCAGACAGGCAAGTCCACCTGTGTGGATAGCGCAAAGGTGAATGCCTCCATCCTCCTAGGCGCCTCAACAACACACTGAAGTTCGAGTCGGCGTCAACCGTCCGTGTTCGAGCGGGAGCTCCTGCGGGGACTGGCCAGCTATCATCACGTGGTTACCCTTCTAATCGCGGAGATAATCAGGTGATAAAGTCCCACTCAGTGCTAAGAGACACGGTCACGTGAAACACGCGATGGCGACGCGACGGGAGACCCATCGTCTCTGTAATTGGATCCGTCATTTCTCAAAAATACCGTGTTTGCTATCGACTCAATCCTTTGCTTGTCAGGGAACCTTCTCGCTAGTCTTGCTTTGTTTGCGCTATTTACTGGCCGTTTTTCTTTGTTAGAAGTCCTTGTTTGTCATTTGTACTTTCGCGTGCCCAATGAGAATGGCTGGCATCACGCAGTCTCAGCTGGACGAAGACACTCCCTACAGCTCCAGCCGTCCCTCATCACCAGAATCATCCTCCGATAAAGAAAACCCTCGGCGAAGGATCAGCAAGCGACCGTCTTTCCAGATGCCTTCTCGACACAATGCGTCTAAGCGCCGCCGCTTGACTGACCGCGCATCGAACATCCAGTCGCACCCATCGTCGCAACAGAAAGCCAGGCTTTTCTACGATCCCGATCAACCCGAGGAGGAACGAAGACGTGTCAGAAAGACCTACCGGGATCTGACAACTGATTTCAATGGTAAGATAGTCAAAACCTGCAGTCCAGTATTTCGGCAAAGTACTGATCGTTATCGCGTCAGATTCCCGCGCCGAGTACATGCAGCCAGGAAACAATGGCATCTTACAAACACTCGAAAAGGCGAACGGCCTGTTCGCCAAAGTCAAGCAGACCTCGGATGCCACTATCGACTCACGCCTCCTCGTAAACGCAGCCGACCTCACTCACAAGAAAACTGCGCAGCTCACGCTTGGAGACGCTTCGGCGGGTATCGATGTAGATGAGTTCGTGTCTAAGTGTATCTCATTCATGCGCCGTGGACCGGATTTGGCCGACGGAACCACTCAGCGGCGACAACGCCCCCGTCAAACTCAAAGAGACCCCAATGACAGCGACGAGGGAGATTCTGGAGATGCAATGAACTGGGATTGGCTCGGCCGTATGGCCTGTTTCCAGCATAATTCTCGACCTGCTGTGTCTGGTTTCTTACTAGGCCCCCTTTCTGCGCAAAAGCGTACCCGACAGCTGACCCAGCGGGGTGGACGTGAGCGCTTCGATGCCACGCAGGCTGTTCAGCCTCAGGAACTTCAACAGGAGGACCTTGGTCAACAAGAGAACTTGAATTTGACCTCGATGTGTTCCAAAATCAACGAATTGCTTGATAGGACCATTCAGGAGATTGAAAACAAGGTCAACCGTATCTTGAGTGAAGAGGAAGATCCCACCCATGCAAGAGTGGAAGAAGTGATGTACGAGCATCACACTTCCCCAACGGGAGGCGTCTGTCTTTTCCACTTTTGCATCAATCCTCAGTCGTTCGGCCAAAGCGTCGAGAACCTGTTCTATGTGAGCTTCCTTGTCCGAGATGGACATGCTGGCGTTGTTTCGTCTACTCGAGGAACCCCAATTCTTCGTGAGTAACACCCAGATCTCTTTGCAATTCTCTCCCTCAATTTTCTAACAATCCTCAAGACCACACAGCGCCGTACCCGCCACATGAGGCCCAAGCAAAACGCATTCAGAAGCACCAGGCCATTTTCAGCCTGGACTTCGATACCTGGGCCGAGATTGTCAAGGAGTTTCGCATTGAGAAGTGCTTTATTCCTCATCGCAAGGAGGACCAAGAAGGCACTGGCCAGACTTGGTATGGCTAGGAGTCTCCGACGGTGGACCGAGCGATGTAGCTGTTTTTGCTTACTTCTGTGATGATACCCCCGTGCCCGTGCTGTTGTTTACACATGTACATAGCTTTTGTTAGTCTTCCGTCTGTATCTCGAGACTTTGTGCCGAGAACCGAGCCCTGAATTCATGTAGACTTCTCCTTATCCAAGTCCTTTATGACCTAACCTCCATTGGAAGTCCCTAGAGATTTACATGTGAGCCTTTCGCCTCACAAATAGTTATGCATATTCACAATTGCTCTGCAATTGTAAGCTGGTGGGCCCAGATTTCGATGGCCGTGAAATGCTTGTGCCAAAGGCGGGCCGAGGCCGTGGCCACTCGGTAAGCTGCGAGTCTGCGACACATCATCACGTCATCATCCTGGAGCTGTCAATGCAATCGGCCAGATCGATCGCCCCCTTCTCCCGAGGAAGCTCTCCGCCGCATGTTTAAAAGCAATCGAGTGGAGCTAATTATTGCTTGAACTGTCGATTCTATTACTCGCGCAGTCGCACACTTTGCGCAACATCCAGCTGCTAAATCTCACACGCCAGGATCGCACCAGACCACCCGATCGACGCGTAGGATCCTCACAATGCCGCAACTCTTCCCCTCCAACCCGTCGGCGACGATGGTGATCCGCGATGTCACACCAAATATTGTGACCATGAGCCTGCCATTCGCACGATTCGGCATCCTTCGTTTCGGCGGTCGAGGAACACTAGGTGAGCGGGGTCCGCCCTTGCAGCTTTGCCCTGGCTACACACGCCGCCGGGGTGCTGAACTTGAAGTAGTTTGAAGCTAACACTTCTTCTTCCGTGACACAGTCAAACTGTCCTCAGGCTCTCTCGCCGTATTCTCTCCCGTCAGTCTCACCCCCGAGGTGCGCGCCAAAGTCGACTCCCTTGGCGGAAACGTAAAATACATCGCGGCCCCGGACCTCGAGCACCATCTACACATCAGCTCGTGGAAGGAGGCATTCCCGCAGGCGTCGATTCTCGCGCCTCAGGGCCTATACGAGAAGCGCCAGGCGAGCAAGCAGTACAACGATAGCCCATTTGAACACGTCTTCAAAAAGAACGTCACGCAGTCGATATCAGAGGAGTTCGACGCCGAATTTGACACCGAGTACGTGTATGGACATGGATCGCGCGAGCTGGTCTTCTTGCATCGCCCTTCCCGAACGGTCATCGAGGCCGATCTGCTCTTCAATCTGCCCGCACACGAGCAGTACTCGCGGACCGAGGATGGGAATCCGCTCAGCTTCTTGACCAAACTGATGCTTCCGTTGGTGTCAACTAGTGGTTCTGCGACCGGGCAACGGCGGTTCGCATGGTATATTCTCTCTGCCAAGGATCGTCCGGCGTTTACTGCGTCTATGAAGCGCATCAATGGGTGGGACTTTGATCGGCTGATTCCGTGTCATGGAGATACCATCGAGACGGGTGCCAAGGCGGTGTTTCAGAACGTGATGGCGTGGTTTCTGCAAGATGAGAAGAAGCACACCTAAGATGGATATAGGTATCGCGTGGTTGTGGAGTTATCCGGAGGCTGATGTGCTGGTGTCAGGTTGTTCCTATGTATTTTATGCTTCCATTGTATTTTAATCTCGTTGGGGATAGCCCTGTGTTTGATACCCTGTTGTTTCCTGCCCAGAGATGCCTCTTCAAATCCTTTCATCAACCATCGAAGTGGATAATGCCGGTCGCTCGATGAGTCTACTAGGTACCTATGTGTTTATAAGTAGGTTAAGATTTTGCATTATCATGTGGGTCCATATTATTCATAATATTGTAGGTTATCATCTGCTCAATCGTAGCCCTGGTTGTGGGTCTGGAGATACATCTAGACCTAGATTAAATTCGGGTCACCCGTAGGTAATTCACCTTCAGGTAGGAAGAGGTAGCTAGCTCGGCTCGACTAGACGCTGATAGCATCCATAGGCCGGTAGGACGATTGCATGGTATGGTCAGTCCCAGTAACCGAGCTCAAATTAGTCTATAATAGGCGGACACATGGTGCAAAGGAACCTAAGGTTATGGGTACAGAGCATGAAATCGCCATGGTTGAGACTGGCCCGGGTGGCGGTGAAAGGCTGGCATGGATCATCAAGGCATCAATAGTTCGCACATGGTATGTCGAGCTGTCGTGGAAAGGACAACATAAACCGACAAATACCACACTAGACTGGCAATCCTGTCTTCCGAACATCGTCAACCATTAAGGTTTGTTGATATTAAGATGATGTCAAAGTGTCACGCCAGTGTATTTTGGGGAGATTAGGGGTGGTCTTTCATCATCGTGTAACGGCCGCCCACGTCATAGGGCTGAGCGGTCGGCGATGGTACCTTGGCTGGTCCCACGGTAACAATGTTTGGTTCTTTCCTCTCATTGTATAAAGAACCACGCCGAATCATGATCTCCAGTTCATGATGCATCATGTATGGAACCAGTTGCTCACAGCCTCACAGTAGAAGGCCTAGCACCGTCATATTCCCCAAGAGTAGGGCGAACTTTTGCACCGGGTCAGGCAGGTCTCGAGCTCTTCAGGCTGCAAGAATAATGATCGCCGTGAGTGGAGCAAGCTAGCACGGCCACATAAACAAGGACCTCCAGCGCCAGCACCAATAAGGTCGAACTGCAACGTCCACGGGATCAAAAACCCAAGAGAGCCCTTATTCGGGTTGGTCCGAAGCGAAATTACTCGCAACTTTGAATTCTCAAATCATCTCACTCACGCAGCCAACACCGGCCAGCGCATCACTCGAGACTGCTGGGCCAGGCCAGAAAAACAGGGATTCATCCCTTTCCCTCCGCAGCGCCAGACAAATCCCTGACAACCTTCCATCCCAGCCACCCTACCCTCATGGGAGCCAGGATTCTGACCAGTGCTGCTGCCGTGAGCTCCTTGCTCTGGCCAAATGTGGTTCAGCCACAGAAAAAGCGGCATCAGTGGCGGCCAGCCCCGCACAGGGACAGAGATGGAGCGATCTTCGTGGACCCATGCTAGGCCTAAGAGAGAAAATAGGTTGGGCCACTATCCTCTACGTGAGAAAGTAGTCATGATGCATGGCGTTGAATGACGAACCCACCATGTCAACGTACGCTTTACTGCTCCTGGCATGATCTGACGACATTGCCGTCTGCATGCACTCGGCATTGGCCTATAGGTTGCACTTTTGCGTTTACTCTTGTGTGGTCTACCACGTAGAAGCTTGCTCTTTGCATGTGTGGCTCCCATCTGCCTCTTTTTTTAGTAGTGTGGCCCTTGCTTTCAGTGCAAGTCTGCGCCTTTCCCTTGGCATCTGCCTGGCTGTGTGACGTGCCCAGAATCTGATTTATATTTCGCATCATCCCCACGACATCCATTTAGCTTATCCGTCTCTTCAGCTCCCCACATCCTTCCCTCGAAGCCGTTTGTGTTAGTCCGCTGAGAAACCTTAAGCTATTCACGCGTTAAGCACTCACTATGCCTGTCGTCTCGCGCCTCGTCTCCATTCCCCTCCGCATCGCGGAGATCGCATTCGCGGCTGTATGTTCCGCCCCCTTTCTTCTCTCAAGCCAAGCTTTTCTGAACATCTCTCCAGGTTGTTGCAGGTATCATTGGACACTACCTCGCCTCGTTCGATGACATCGATGCCTGGGCCCAGGCTCGCTGGATCTACACCGAAGTTATAGCTGGACTCTCCATCCTGCTGGGCTTAATCTGGCTGATCCCCTTCTCCTCGGGCTTTTTTTCGTGGCCTTGTATGTGCCCCTGGTCACAATAATACACATACGGTCTTTGCAAAAATACTGACTTGATATCCAGGGGATATTCTGATTTCCTTTGCCTGGTTTGCTGCTTTCGGTATTTTGGTCGACGCTATTCACCACATGCCATGCGACAGCATCTGGTCCTGGCGCTTTGGTAGTGATGCTGTCTGCGGACGCTGGAAGGCGGCCGAGGCTTTCAGCTTCCTGTCTGCCATTGTCTGGCTTGTGTCTGCCATTGTGGTATGTATTTGCGTGATTTATCCATTGACTGTGGTGAAAGATGGCTAACGAAACGCTTGTGCAGGGCCTCTGGTTCACCCACCGCACACGCGACTACGGCGCTGGAACGTGAGTGATGGGCTACTTCTCTTTGCTGGCTGCCAATACTGACCTATCTTCAATAGTACCCGTCGCCGCTGGGGTCGTCGTGGGGCTCCTCCTGTCTAAGTTGGACGAGCCATATCGGGGAGATGCACCAGACCTCAAACCAAGCTTCCTCTAAGCTTAGAGAAACCTGGTTCACAACTAGTCGTTAAAATCTGGCCATGAATCTCGCCCTCGCAAATCTTATGATGACATTCCATTGTCTTATGACAGTTCGTGTTTCGCTTTCTTGTGTTTCCCGTCGCACAGCCTCATAATAATGAGGCCGATGAATTACGACTTACGTTGATACCCTCGGTGGAAACAATTATTGGTGCGCTTGGTGTTTTGTCTTGCCACTCTTTTAAATTTAGTCCTAATACAAATATTTCTGCGTCATTGCAACTCTCATTACTGCTTGAAGTCTGGTATAATAGCTCCGTAGACTCCCAAAGCCCGTATGGAGCCGTTTGAAGGTCTGAAGCTTGAAAGCAACCTTTCCAATTTGTCTTCCCTCCCAGACATATTGAATTGCCTCCTCGGCTTGCTCAAACTCATCAATTAGATCACCGAGCGGCGTCTGGCAAGCCGACAGAGCAGCATAGAAGTCTTCCGTGTCATACTTGGAGCCAGCATTGATGCCCCTATCGTCGCCTTAGCATATTCCCAACCTATTAGCAAGCTCCATAAGATCAATGAACTCGTTCCATCAGCTAGCTCTGAGGATGAAAATGCAAATGCAGAGGATGTTGAAGGCTTCCTCTGGTCACTATGGGGCCTTGCGATCGAGACCCTCAAACTGGTCCCGCAACAACACCCCGGTCAGACTCGAATGGTCGACCTTATCGAGTCAATGACACAGGTTTTTGAGAGAAGTCTTACATACATATGGGGTTTGAGGAGCCCTCCGTCCCCCGCCCTCCATTCCCAGCATATGTAAGTGCTAACAAGGTAGTCAGACCGAGGTCGAACTGTGGAAAGACCTCCCAGTTTTCGGGGCTTGTATGAGGGACAATTTCATTTGTAAGAAGCATGTTATGATGAGCCATGCGGTTCTGACTCTGACAACCATTCCTTAGTTCCCATGGACGATGGTGAAACCTTCGACGCCGAGGATGCTGAGAATGGGATTAACTTGAATTCCTTCATGGCCTGGCTCATGGAAAGGAACTTGGTACATTGGACAAACTTTGCAATCTGGAACTTTCGAGCTGCGTTAGAAGAGCCTCCACAACCTCAGGCTGTAATGGATTGTCATGCCTCAGTGCTGGATAGACCCTGTGGGATCCTGGCGAAAGTCCTAAGCAGACCAGGCTTGTAACTGAGTCGTAGCTGCTCGCTTCCAGAAATCGTCATTCGCCACGAACAAAGCCCTTATCAGCTTTGTCCTCTTGATTGTTCTCATCCATGTTGTTGATTGCACAATTTCGATGACTAAGATGCTTTCAGACGGCGCAGGGTTAGGTAGTTAACTAGGGGCTCCATATTTAGCATCTTGGCAGAATGGAGACCACAACGACCGGTTTGACTGTTGGAAGGGCAACTCCCCAGACCTCCCCATCATGCGAAAATGCATTCAAAACGGGGGGCGAACGATGAGAACAGCTCTGAAGGCACTCCATCACCCGAGGTACTCGCTAGCCCGACCATCTCCCTTGAGGAACTGAGCCTACCGCGCTACAAGGACGAAGAAATCTCCGAGCGTACCCGACGCGCTCAGACCCGAGCCAACGTAGAGTATGGCGATTTGGAGCTAGGCAATGTCCCGTTACTGCCGACCGGGCATCCAGATCAACCTCGCGGGCTAGATGACTCGGACTCGGACTCGGAATTTTTCGACTATGAGGAGCAGAGGGAGCATTTGGATCGCCACGACCCGTCGCTATCCTGTACCTTTGATGGCTTCTGCGCCTGGCTGCGCGGGCCAGTCCCGCCTCATGTTTACCACATCAAGCCTTGGTTTCCACGATGGCAGGCTGCGCCGGCGCGTCTAGTTGAGCGGTGGGCTCCGCGGCGCGGCGTAAAGATTGCACTGCTCGTCGCTGGGCTGATTTTCTGGATTGCCGTATTTTTCGCGTCCCTGCAGGCCTCCGTGGCGGGGGAAATCCCACGATATGGACGGCCAGTGAAGCTGTCCTGTCACCATCGCCTGTGGTGCGTTTTGATTTTGGCCCTTGGCCAATCAGATCAAGTTAAATTGGTGAAGCAAGACAAAGCTGACTGCAATATAACAGGACCAATGCTACCGACTGCGGTCTGAATGGAGAGGCTTGTCTCCCATTTGATGAGCAGTCGTTCGCCTTCAGCTGCCCAGCAGGCTGCTCTGCTGCCACGCTACTGGAGCCATATACTGTCGGCAACCGGTCATACAACTATCGACACCTTGTCATTGGGGGTAAACCCTTCCGCATGGATGGTCGCAAGAGTGGGTTGTACCGCGGCGACTCGTCCATTTGTGTATCAGCCCTTCATGCCGGGCTGATCAGCGACACGAAGGGTGGCTGTGGCATCCTCCATCGTCGTGGCCAGCGGGATAATTTCGAGAACTACACCAAGAATGGCATTGAGAGTATCGCTTTCAAGCCCTCTTTCCCGATGTCCTTCATTTTGACGCGGGAGACCTCATCTTCGGGATCTAGCCAGGCGAAGCTAGCATCGTGCTCCGATATCCGCTGGTCGCTATTTGCGTTCACCGTGGTTGTCACGGCGATCTTTTCAATGACCATCCCTTCGGCCCCGGTCTTCTACAGCATTACCTTCTTCATCGTGTGGTTCCAGGTCGCCATGGCATCTGACCCACCCAGCTCAGAGAGCTTCTACGGCTTGCTGCAAATCGGCCTGGGCCGATTTCTTCCCGGCGCCTTCGTCGGCTTCGCCCTATATTACTTCTGTGTACGAAGGACTCTCGGCAATCTCGAAGCGCCCGCGGACAAAACCATCCTGTGGCTGGGCGGCTGCTGGGTCGGTGCCCTGAACAGCGATACCTTCGACCGCATGCCCATCTCCCGCCTCACACCGCACGACCTCCAACAACAACCAGGCGCCATCACAGCCCTCATCATATGTATCGGCATTCTCATCGCGGCCTTCCTGATCCAGGCACACTCCCTCCGCCGCGAGGGCCGTCTCCTCTCCAACCTCCGCCTCTACGGCATCATGCTGCTCGGCATCATCGTGCTCATCCTAGTACCAAACATGACCCTCCGCATCCACCACTACATCCTCGCCCTTCTCCTCATCCCCGGCACAGCACTCCAAACCCGACCCAGCCTTCTTTTCCAGGGCCTAATGCTCGGCCTGTTCATCAACGGCATCGCCCGCTGGGGCTTCGATTCTATCCTCCAAACACCCGCCTCGCTCCTCGAAGGCGGCCGGCTAGGAACCACTCCACCGCCTGTTCATCCACCGCAGATCGAGAACCAGAGCCATCTTGTGTTCTCGTTTCCTGATGTCCCCGCGCATGTTGACGGGATCGGCGTGGTTGTCAACGACGTGCTGCGGTATCAGGGGTTTAAGGGGAAAGATGGCGGTCCCGTGCCGGACTTTGCTTGGTCGCGACAGCGTAAGAATCAACCCGAGTACTTCCAGCTCGGGTATGTCCATGTCAATGCGATGGGTGGCGTTTGGTACGAGGATTTCTCCGTGCCGTCGACGTGGACTGTTGATGGTGACTTTTACTATCCAGTGTAGACGACGGAAGAGGTGTGTTTTTTTTTGTTAGGGAGATTGTGGAATCTTCCTTTTGCTGTCTCGCTGGATTGAAGACTTGTGCATGAGCGTTATCACATAGAGGCTTTAGATATCTCATCAGGCGTCGGACTATGTTGTTACAAATGGTTATTCTGGTCGTTAATGAAACCGAATGTGGCCGCAGCGACCTCAATCGTCACGCAATGCAATTTTACTACCAGGTCGAAAGATTGAGACACTATTAACGCCGGTTTAATGAATATGACACAGCAGGGGAGTACGGCGAACTACCGCCCAGTGAGTATATCCAGCTAATGTACAACCCTTATAATCAACATCAAAACGCCTGCCCACCGAATGCAATGCAATGAATCGTTACCAAGCGATGGAAGCCCAAGGATCAATCGCCCTTTTTGGCTTTCTTATCTTTCTTCTCTTTCTTTTCCATTCTTCTTTTTGCTATCTTCGGTGTAGTCCTCCTTGCAGTTCACCTGCACGAGGCTTTGCTTGCCGCCATCTTCGATGATCAGAGCAGTCAACTTGCCGCCCTTCACGCAGCCCGAGTCCAGACCTTTAGTATAAGTCCGGATCTTGAGGCCTGTCTTGGCATCGTGGCCGTAGATCACAGTCGTCGTTTGAGAATGGGGGTCTGCGTGTGAAGACTTGAGAGTCGAGTGCAGGATGGACTGGTGCTTGTCGAACATCTACACACTGTTGAGCCCAGAACGATTGAGGAATTAGGATATGGAAAGAAAGCTTACCTTAGCCCAATTCATTCCTTCGCTGGAATCGCTGGGGACATGGGTGTCCAAGTCAAGGGTTCGCATCGTCATTACCGTCGAGGGATCTTGCTTCTCGAGCTCCACGCCTGGAACCAGTCCGGCATGTACGACGACGACGTGGCCCATACCCGGGATCAAGCCAACATCCAAGATGACCGGGCACGAGTTGAGCCACCGCGCTTGCTCATCGGTCAGAGACCGGGCCAGCGCACGTTCTCGAACCTCCTTCTCTGAAGGCTCGTGCAGCTTGACGTTCTTCTCATCGCCCGTCGCGAGGGTACCCATCGTCACCATCTCATGTCGGAGAAGCAAGATACGGTCCTCATGGTTACCACGCACACACGAGGCTCCAAGCTCGCGTCCAAGATCCACCACTCCGGCGCTATCGGGTCCCTTGTTGATTATATCACCTGTGAGAATGAGATGGTCTCCGTCTGTTGTGGAGAATTCGATCTTGTCAAGCAATTCAACCACTGGTTAGAGAACACTAGTCAGCGAAGTCGCTCAATCTAGGCGGATACCATGATGAAACGTACACTCTGCCTTGCACCCATGCACATCCCCCACCACAACTAGCCGCCTCTCACTCCTCGACCCCCTCGCCTCGCCCTCAATCCGAGCCACCGGC
Organism: Penicillium simplicissimum; assembly: GCA_024706585.1. Taxonomy (NCBI): domain Eukaryota; kingdom Fungi; phylum Ascomycota; class Eurotiomycetes; order Eurotiales; family Aspergillaceae; genus Penicillium; species Penicillium simplicissimum. Next base: position 1,051,316 of record JAMZTW010000014.1, read on the forward strand.
ACCAGCGACGGATCCAGCGTCCGAATATGAGTCAAGTCATCAAACCGAGGAAGCGAGTTACTGCCAAACCACCCCCCAACTTCCGCCTTCGATGTAGGGTCCAGCGCGTGTAGCAACTCACCCCGCTCCTCTAGGCGGGGGGATAAGACCATCGTCCACCCAGCCCAGCCGAGCAGGAACAGAACGAGGTAGACGAGCACGTAGCGGCGGAAGCGCGGCGCGGAGATGACGGACCGACCGATCTGGGCGCAGCCGGAGTGTTTTGTATTCTCGGGAGAGGAGGAGACGGAGCGGTAGGCGGTACTGGATTGCCAGCCGTTGCGGACGGAGTCGATTAGGGGCCTTGAGGCGTGGGGGAAGCGTGAGGGTGAGGATGAAGAGGAGAATGGGTGGTTGATCGCATGAGTATATGATTCGCCAAGTTCATGGTCCGAGTCGTAGGAGGCCATGTTCGTGCGCCGGCAGTTTGGATTACTTGTCGGGGCACGATATACGAGGGAGACGGGGGGCGGAGGAGGTCATTCGAGTAAGCGAGACTGTTCCGAGTTGCCATCAAGGCCGCCCAGGGCACAAATGGGTGGATCTTGGCAAAGCTGGGCCTCGTGGTACTCGTACTCGTATACTAAGCACTAGTAGCTGGAGCCTGGAGTAGTGGTGTTTGGCTTTGGGCGGAGTTTGGAGTGGCTTGAGGTTAGCGTGGATTGGGATTTTGGGCCTGGTTGATTGGAGATTCGGAGTGGATCCTCAAAAGACCGACCCTGTTGCTATTTTGGTTGTCTCGGCAGCTTTCTCCTCAATGGTTTTGGGATGGGAACGACAATCTACGATCTCTGCACAGTGGCACTGCAAGAGTCTGTCATTCTGAATCTAGAGACCTGAGAAAGTACGTGGTTTATGACGAAGTGGGCTTGGACCTAACGCCACCATACTACGTATGCTTCTTATGCTGCCGCCTTGTGCTATTGTCCCACTATGCAACGAAACATGGCCATCTTTCATTTATGTCGTCAATATTTCCTTTTCTAGATCGACGCAGAAGCTATTGAACTTGAAAATACTCATCAACCTGCTTCTTCCACTCTTCAGTTTCCCGTCTCCGCAGGCTCACCCGCTGTAGCACCGTCGCATCATATAGTTCCTCAACCTTCTTTCCCCCGCGGAGCACCTCACGCTCGTGGCGAGTCGCCTCGTCTTTTGTCATGCAGACCAATTCGGCCGCATCAACTCTGAAAAGCTTCTGTCCGTCCTTCTCCCAGGTAGTGTCCATCTCAAATGCCTGCGAGGGCACCTCCCAGGGAATCAGCACGAGCCGGTTGGATAGGCCAGTAAGGACGCTCTTGCCCCGATAAATCTCCTCCACGATGTATTGGATATCATCCTTGCTGATGGGAAGACGGAGACCGACGGGATCTTGACCACCCACTTGACGGACTTGCTTCTCCAGGAAGCCCGTCAGCGAGGCGAGAATCGAATCGTACAGCTTGTCACGGCCCTTTCCAGCGGTGTTGTAGTCAAGGGGGTAGCCGGACACGCTGCAGATAACGTGATTGGCCAAGGTGTAACCGAAGACAGCGGGCATCGTGCCCAGCACGGGCAGAATGCGAACGCGGAAATCGGGGAGAACACTCAGCTCACCCACCTTGCCCTTGTTGAACTCATCTTCCGGGAGTGGAAGCAGACTGGCCTTGCCCGGTCCGGACTTTTCGGTCGAGAACACAGTGGGAATGCCGGTGGTAACACCTAGCATCTTCAACCGACGCCGTGTGCTGCGGCAGAGCGGGTCGTCAGTGCTGGTCGAGATATCTCCAACCACGACGCGCGTCGGGTCTGACTTGCACCCGGCGCCCATAGATGAGATTACAGGCAAAGAATTCTTATGACAGTAGTGCAGTAGTTCCACCTTGGACGTAATGTTGTCAATGCAATCCAGCACAAAGTCCGGTTTGCGCCCCTCTCCTTCGTGTGTCAAGGTCCATGGACCGAGAAGGTCATCTGCAGCATCCTTGCCGAAGAGCTCGTTGCGGCAATCAAACATCACCCATGGTGCAATCTGTTCAAGTCGCCTCCTGATACAGTGCACCTTTGGCGTGCCCACATCGGCAAGTGTAGCGAGAGCGTGACGGTTAAGCGACGACAGCGTAACTTGATCGAAATCGATCAATCGGATTTTGGACACACCGGAACGAGCAAGAGATGCAGCAGCATGGGATCCAACACCACCGCAGCCGACAACAACGATATATGATCCTCGCAGCTTCGCGAGGCCTTCATCTGTGAGGAATACGCGGTTCCGGGCAAGCTGTTCAAGAATCAAGTCTGTGAAGAGATTGCGACTAAGTTAGCATGACGCTCTCAGAAGAAAGGTATAAGAAGCCCCGCACCATCATCGTAGTCTCCCTGTTGCGCCCTACGAGCCAAAGCGGCGCTTCGCTCGTCTTCTTTGCTTAACGGAATTCCATTATCGGCGACACCATACTGTGTGAGCTTTACAGCAGTAAGTCAGCTCAGCCCAAATGCATGCCCAACTGCCCAAAATGCGGACGAAGCAGAGGTTCAAAGGCCCGCTATTTTCAGCTCACCTTGACCGCAGGGTGCTCATCATCGAGCGACGGAATCGAAGACTTCAAATCATGAACAGCCTCCTTCCTCTTATAAGCCTGGTACCCAAAAATGGCCCCAGCAACGGCGGCACCGGACAGCACCGCCGTCGTCGCAAGCTGGGATGTTTGCGACCCGGCCTGCCGGTGAAGCCAAGACGACATATTTCCCAACACTCCTTTCTCAGTATTACCCAGCTCTCGGGCTTGCGCTTGCGTCTGTGCTTGCGCTTCCAATTGCTCTAGTTCTTGGCGGGTCCGTGGGCGGTGCGGGATTCGAGCAGGTTCGGCGAATCTAGCATCCAAGTCGTCAGATTCGAATCCATAGTCAAGGTCGGCGTCGTCGGGAGCTGACCACCACTTGGAAGCTGGAGGGGCCATTCTGGCGGGGGATTTTGGACGCGCTTACCGTTGCAAAAGCCGCTCGAGCTGTCGACCTCTTATAAGAATTGCGTAGCTGCAAGCCTGCAAGCCATGCGTTCATCAGTGGAACCACGAAAGACGCTATCACGTGAGCGGCCTCGGTCTTCGAACGCCAAAAACGACGACACGTCGCGTGGGGTGTTTCTTGCATCTCGCGCCGTTGGCGCTGAAGGTATGTTATTGTATGCGATAGCTACTACATTCAGGAGGCTGAGGTTGAACAGATCTGATAGAATCATTGTGTCTGTCAGTCTCAATGACGATATCCCTTCACATGTTAGAGCTTCTCAGGACACGTCCAGTGTCACTGGATTGGGTTGTGGACTTCATCCCTTGGCGGCCTGGCTGCAGCTTGTGGAAGGAGACATTTTGCCTGGTGTGGGTGACCGAGAAATGAACAGAGATCTGAGAGACACTCGACTAACATTGTTCTGTCCTACTGACTCGTGCCTCTGCCATTCGGGTTCACTCTTGATGTGTGGACGTGACGAGAGGCCAAGCCTTCATGTACATACTAACATTTCCCAGAATAAACGCAACTTTCTCCTTTACCCTTCTTTCCACCCTTGTGTATCTAGGACCCCATCTCTTGACAATCCGCCCAATGACGAAGCCATTCTGTCGCAACACTCCGAGGCTCTGTATAGAAACGCTCCGTCTGTACACCTTTCAAGGCAACGGCGTCGAGCTTACCGGTGACGAGTGACGCAAAAGGTAGTTTTCAATCCGAGGGCGTGCAATATTCCAACAAGTCAACGTGTCAATAATCGATTAACAAACAGATTACAACAATGAATTACTTTGATCAAATCCCCCTCCTGGCTTCTCTTACTTTGTGTTTCTTCTGTCTCTTTTTTCCCGTATTGCCCGGTGATGAACCCAAAGCCAATTCTGCAGGCAACCGACGCCCTCGGGTGGATGGTTACAAAACATCTCATGGTCTGGTTGCCGGTGACTACACAATTGGGAGCTTTTCTGAGGGCCAAGTCTACCCACTTACCATTCACACGCTGATTTCGAGATACAGGCTTCGACATCCTTCAGATTGCGTATGGTCACAATCGACTTGCCGAGTCAACGACTTCCAAGGGTACGGTCTGAAAAATTAGTATCAGGGGGACTTCGTCATGATTCTTATCCTCCAGCTTCGCGCATCGAGGATAGCTTTGTCTGAGCCCTTTCCAGGGCTGGATTTTCATATCGTACTCTTGGAACTCGCTGACCCAGCAAGCGTCCGTGCTTCCAGCTCAAGGGCCACGAAGGCTCGATGTCGCAAGTTGGGCTACGCAAAAGTGAGGCTCATGGAGTATCGCCAATGAGGTGAAAGCGCCGCGGGCCTCTATGCCTGGCAGAGTCACCCGCGAATGCCCTGCGATTAAATGTCGAGACGAGATACTGCGATCTTGAATGAGATATAGCAGAGAGAACCTTATTGACAATTGAACAAAAGAGTCGCATTTCACTCAAGATATAGAACGCCACCTAATGCAAATTTTGACCGTCGCGCGCTGTGAAACAATATACAGATGGCCAGTAAATAAACAAAAGATCTGCTAAATCACAAGATGGCAAAAGCCCAGCCGTGCCGCTTTCACTTCAAGAAGCGGCCCAACGCACCGCCAATATTCTTCAGGTCCAGCAGGAAGGTGTCATGGCCAAACAGCGAGAGATCCTCGCCCAGCTCAAGGTGCTCGACGGTCTTGTTGCCGCCTGCACGGAGAGTCTCGGCGATTTCTCGCTGCTGCCAGGCAGGGAAGAGGATGTCGCTGGCGACGCCCATGACAAGGACCGGGTGGTTCTTCAGAGGGGCCAGGCCTAGAACTAGGTCGCGAGGGGGTCCTTCGGGTTCGGTGGGTGTGACGGATTGGTTAGGAGGGGGGACCGAGGCAGTAGCGTCGGGTTGTTCTTCGTATGGCTTGTCGGGTAGGGTCAAACTGCAAGCAGAATCGGATACATCTGAGGCGAGGTCGCCCCGCGCAATGCGGGACTCGGCCTCTGCACGGCGGCGGCGGGTTTGAGTTTGGTGCTCGTGGCCGAGATCGAAGAGATCCATGGCCTTGGAGACATACAGCAAACTGTTGGGGTCGTACTCCAGGCAGAACTTCTCGCCAGCGTGGTCCAAGTAGGTCTCGATAAGGAAGTCCGGGCACAAAGCGGGCTGCTTGCTGGGATCAGCCCGACGACGCCCAAACCGCATCTCCCACTCAGGTCCGCTGCGGTAAGTGACCGTCGCGATCTCGCGTGCCAACTTCATCCCCGAGTGTGGCGGGATCGCATCGTAGTAGAACCCGCGCGCCCACTTCGGGTCCATCATCAGCACCTGGCGCTGAGTGTGCCGCATCGCAATACTGTATGGGTGGCTGCGGGCACAGCCGCTAATACTAACGATCTTGCCCACGCGCTCGGGGAACAGCACACCCGCAGCCAAGCTTTGCATGCCACCCATACTTGACCCGACAGATGCTGCCAACTTTTGGATACCCAGGGCGTCCAGGAGACGGAACTGAGCCCGCACCATATCGTCCAGCGTCAAAATTGGGAACCGCGTCGCATACCGCTGTCCATCAGAGGGGTCCACCGACGACGGGCCTGTACTACCGTAGCAGCCGCCCAGCACATTCGTGCAAATCACAAAGTACTTGTCCGTATCCAGAGGCAGACCGGGCCCAATGAACTTCTCCCACCAGCCAGGCTTCGGGTTCGAGACTGTGCTGTGCGCATGGCTGGACGCCGATAATCCGGTGTGTAGAAGGATCGCATTGCTCTTGTCACCATTCAACTGACCCCACGTCTCATATGCGATATCAAATTCTGGCAGGACGCCGCCCCAGTCAAGGAGGAGCGGGTCTTCACAGTGAAACCGTTCGTGATGGCCGGTCGTGTACGAGGGTTCGGGCCCAGATTGCAGCGATCGGGCAGAAAGGAGTTCTGACTTGGCGTCCTGAGCATCAAGGCACGGGAAGGACATTGCCGGGTTGGTCGAGTCTCGCGATGTCGCCGTAGCCGCTGAGGACTTGCGGGGTGCAGTATGCAGTGCTTTCGTATGCGCCGATAAAGGCCGACTGGCACCGGACAGGAAAGATGCTGGCTCTTTCAGTCGCCATTGTGTGTTCCGGACGGCGCGCGACGCGGCGCGGGTGACGCCCTGGAGGGAACGCATTGCAACGAGCTGTGAGAAGGGGAAAAGACCCACTAGCAGTTGCAATTGTCAGCTCTCCAAGGTCGGTCATATTATATTTCGTGATTACACAAGCGGAGAATATTATTGTCTGCCTGAGGCTGCACTTAAGGCATGGCGTCATCTAATCTTTCCCTCATTGGCCAGGGCACTCGTCTTTCCCGCGGACCTTATTGTCTATGCTTCTCGAACACCTCGGGACGACCTCGGGACCTCTACACTACTTTGGGAATAATAAACCCGTCTGATGAAGTTGACGGTTATATAAGAGTCTCTCTTATGTGTGTGGATTTGATGAATTCCATGATCTCTATGCAAACGATGCTGACAACGCCCCAACCTGGATCAAAAGTCTATAAATCATCAAACAGGGTATCAACTGAACCGACACCAATTAAAAAAAAAAAAACCAAGGAGAGGGCTCAAAAACGCTTCGACGCAATGCAAAATCTTACAAAAGAGAGAAATGAGGGAGGTTTCCACAAAGTCTGTACGGTTGCCTTGGCTGGACCAGCCTACAAGGTGCTGTCGGGAATAGTAGTCGTGTTGGTGAAGGTGGTGATAGTCGAATTCGTCGAGTTCGAGGAAACGGTAGCCACGATCTCCAGAGCGGTCATGATAACAGTGTTGTTGGTAGATCGAATGTCAACACCGCCGGCGTACATACACCGGTATTCTTCACAGTTGGCGTGGAAGACAATCTTAGTGCCATCGTGCGACAATGTCGCACCACCAGGCGCCTTGAGCCCAAAGTCATTCGTCTGTAGCAATGGGCGGTCGATGCGAGTATAGGGGCCCTTGACCGACTTCGCATGGGCATACTTCACGTTGTAACCCAGCGAGGTGAAGCAGTGTGAAGAGAAGAACAGGTAGTACGTCCCATCTCTGCGAATGATGTTGGGAGCTTCGATGAGCGGGCCATCCGAGTCGTTGATGTTGAGAATAATCTCGGGCTCGCCAACCTTGGTGACGCCGTCGCTTTTTAGCTCTTGCAGAATGAGCGGAACAGGGCGAAGCGGCTTGATGCTGTTGCCGCACCACCCACCGCTGCCAACGCTGTTTCCGTCGCCCTTATACACCACATAGAGCTTGCCATCTGCGTCTCTGAATGGCGAAGGGTCAATGGCACCGCCATATTTGTGAGGGCAGGCTAGAGATTCGTTCAGTGGGATATAAGGCCCTAGGGGATCGGTGCCGTTCGAGACCGCTGCTCCAATGCAGTGGTGCTTGTTGAAATTGTTCGTTTGGCCTGAATAGTACATGACGAATTTTCCATCATCCTGTATATCATGTCAGTGATCGGGATATTGAATGACTCGATTTTTCTGCCTGAGGAACTCACCCGCTCGATCACATCTGGCGCCCAGTGATTCTGGGCGACCTCCCAGTCACCGAGCCCAGGCATCGCATCATAGCCATCATGAAGGGTCCAATTCACAAAGTTGGTCGAGGTCGCGACGGGCACGTGAATTGAAAGCGGGTCTCGCTTGTGTGGGTTGGTTCCAAAGGCATACCAGGTGCCGTTGTGGTTGAGGAGTCCCGGATCGGGGAAATTGTGAATCGCATAGACGGGCTTGTTCTCCAGAATAGTATAACTGGGATCTTCGTTCTTGGTTGGGTAAAGCTGATACAAATCCCCTGGATCCTTGTGTTTGTGCCGTTTTGTCAGGACAATCGGAAGAGTAATGACGAGAACCAAGATAGTGACAATCAAGCATCCGAGGGCGCTCAGGATAATAATTCGTCGCCTGGTGTATGGTCGCGAGAAGAATCGCGCAAAAATTCCTTTTTTCTTTCCATCTTGGTTGTTTTGCAGCTGTTCTTGTTCCGACTGAGGCTCACTGCCAGAGAGCTGACTCCCAGAGAGTGACTGCACGGATGCTGTCGCCGTGGGCTTTTCGTCCTTGAGGCGATCGGATGCGAAGAAGTCCAACATTTTGAAAAGATGCCGAGATATCCTCTGGTGGTTTCGGAGTCACAGTTTCGGGGAGGATTATTTTCTGGGCTGGGCTGACCTCTTCGGGAGGCCGAGCGGGCGATAACCAGAGTCAAAGCGCCAGGGAGTAGACGTGCGGCTATGAGATGGACAAGGCTCTGCACACCGAGTCAATTGGGAATAGTGCGCGAGGTCTGCTGCAGGCTGTCCATCGCATGCCCACCTGGATGCTGCTGAGAAGAAGAAACTTGGGGCCGGAATTATTCTAAACGAGGCCATGGGGGTGGCTTGTGTCTTATATACGAAGTTTACGGGGCGGGGGGCACAGCAGTGCGGCTAGTGGAGCGCGGGTGAGAAAAATAGATGTGAAACGGGGGTTCAAAGAGCCGACACGCGACCGATTGGCTGGCAGTAGCCAGGCAGCTGTGTAGTTCGATCAACCGAGTAGACTTTGGATGGAGTCGATGGATGGTTCCGAGGCCTGAGACTGAGAGTGAGAGAGGATCCCGTCAGACTAAGCGGGCCAATCCATCCAGACTTTGACAAACGGCGCCTTTCATTTCCTGGCCAGACTCAGACAGAACCAGCGACCACGATGAGGCCAGAACTATGAGGGTTCTTAGCCTCGAAATGTGGATTTGCCACATCACGGAGGCCCCGACAGTCCTGTCACGAGAGACATGCTCCAAGAATGTTTGCAGCGATCTCTGGGCCTCTTCAAATCCAGCCCCCATCATGTCTATCCAAGAGGAGGCTGTGGCCATCGGGAGCGAGAGAATCGAATATCCCGCAGGCCAAGCTTTTGAGTGCGGCCAGCAAGGGAATGGACGGGCCAATCGATGGCGTAGAACTGTCAGCCTGACCCCCATCGCTTACTTCTTCGGGCTTAGCCGTGGACCCCATTTTCTCCTGTTGATCAACTTGATCCCCCTGTTCACCTGTTGAGTGTTGACTGCTGGCAGCGCACTCGTCGTCTTTGCTTTCTGGAGACCCAATCTGAAGCGCATGGTTGACAGTGAACCGAAGCACATCAAATTGTGTCTCCCCGCCCGTCGGCTATACAAACGTGCCTCTGGAGGGTTATCCTGGGTAGCGTGGGGAGTCTTGTCAAGGTTTCACGGCTGGTGGGGGCGCCCCGAATCCCTGGCTGATGGGCAAGTCGCATCGGCCAGGCAGCACGATTATGCAACGAGGCACGAGACGCAACGCATCATGTCGACAATAGACATGTACTTTGATGGGGCTTGAACGACTGGTAGCTCAATCTTTCTTGCATGAATTGTGATTGATGGACGGACCAGGAGGCCAGACTTCCACCGTCAAGCGCCAAGCTCTGCCGCCGCCGAAAAAAATGCCCCGAGCCATCCACGCCAAAGGGTGCGCCCACGTGGGCCACCATTTCCCCCGCCCTGAATCCTTTGCTACACTGCTACTCCGTACACGAGATCAAATCTCGCTAGCTGGAGGCGACTAGACTACTACTGTGAATACCATACTGACTTACGATCCTCGTAGTCGTATTCGATCGTATATCAACCAGAGTTCTTTTACACACTGTTAAAATGTGCCTAGCCTCTAAATCCGTCTTATATGTCGTGCTGTCTCAAGCCGATCATTGCATCAGATGATATAAATGGATATCATTAATATGGAGACCTACGAATTAACGCAAGTGTGAGAGACCTCCACCTGGAGAAGAGTCTGTCTCTCCGCTTGTGATGTGGGATTGAACTTTTTCCATGACTGTCAATCTAACCGTCACTATGAACAAGTCGTTAGGCCTATCGATCAATTGACTAGTAGTGGAAAGTATCAAGTTGCAGTACCTCTCGGCAGCGATAATCCCGGACACTCAACCTTGCCCAGTGAACATAGGTAGCTATCTGAGCTGGTGGGTTCAAGTTTCATCGCTCGTAATAACGCAAGCAATCCAGTTTTCCACAGTTTAATTCTCGTTCAATACCTATATTCTCAAGACAAACGATAGGCGAAACGATCTTTTCGAGGCAGTCAGCCTGGTACCCATGAGCCCCAAGACCTTATGGCTAGCACCAGAGTGAGCTTCGTATATGGCCCAGGCGAATAGCTACCACCTGCCGCATATTTACAGCCTTTTGAGGCTTTGGCTGACTTCCTCTCGATCCAGGGTCCATCATGTTTGGTGAGCTGGCCAAGAATTTCAGACGCAGCTGTTCTCCAAAATTTGACTGGTCAGGCAATCGACAGATATTCCCCGAATACTAAGGTTATGCATATAGGTCGTAGGCCATATATCACACGGGCAGGATAAGAGTACGAAAGTGCGTGGTAATTTGCAGGGCGGAATTTAAATGGCTTGGCGAACGCTTGGCTATCAGGTAAAACTTCCAAAGAGCTTGTCAAGGTGGAGCTCGAGAGTATATCTCGAGTAGATCAGTCTTGTCAGATCAACCGCTACCAGCCACATCATCACATCTTTCAGAGCTTGACCCCTGCGCTTACCTACCCACGCAATAGGTATGCGTCGGGACGGACAGGGATCAATTAGACTACCTAACTAACCCAGTCAGATCAAGCCCCCGAAGATCTATTCCAGCAATAACACGACGCCAAAAAAGACCAGGGCTTACCAAGGTATCCATACTACCTACAGTTAGGTAGCCAATATCGAAAAATGTTGTCTACGGTGCACAGTGCACACCTACAGATGCCTGTAAATCAGATTCCGTAGAGAGAGCCAATCACTTCCCGGTCTAGGGGCAAGCTAATCAGCAACGACGACGCCGCAAGTCTGAAAAGCAAATGAGATCTGAAGGAGGCATCGGCTGAGGATTTCGATCCTAGTATCACCATGGCAAATGTGAAATTTACAAGTCATCATTGCAGGAAGCCCCTGCTGAGGCCAGCGAATCAACCACCAAGAATTCGATATTTGCTATGGATTCTTGGGTTCGAACCCAATTAAGACCAGGCCTTTGGACATCTGCGAAGGCGGAGGGTTAACAAAAAGGATAGGTTCAAGGAAGCAATCGTTATTTTAAACATTTCTTTATTATCACGGAACCTAAGGTTCCCTCAAATGACGGGGAAACGTCAAGTTCTAAATGTGCTTGACGAGGCCGAGGGGCATACTTCGGACGGATAGCCCTGATCAATGTCAATGATCATAGCGGAGGCCACACATGCATCTCAGGCCACGTGAGTAGCTCCACCCAAACGGGCGTAGATGCGCCCCAACTGTCGCAGCATACGCAATCCTTTTTCCTTTTCCAACATAAAGCTGCAGGCAGGCCCGGATCAATCGCTGCCAGTCAGCGTGATCTGGATTCAATTCTTCTTCTTTGAAAATTACCATCTCACAGACCCAGGGTTGGCCCGAGACACGACCCTGTGCCGTGCGCCTCCATTCTGTTTGCGGTACAATTGTGTACTTGCGATCTCCGACCGGCATCGAGGTCGCATTGAGAAATTACGGATTGGGTATAGGCGAGAGCCCTGCAAGATCGCAATGCAAGCTCTGCGATCGATCTGAGCTTAACTTTCATCTCCGATAAGCACGCGCCACTCTCGTCCAGACAGCCGTTCAACTTCCGCACCTCCTGATCATCCTCTGACTCTGAGCTTGCGCTTGCGCATAACCCAACACACACGGGAGAGGCGTGGAATCCTTGTCTTCCCAGCGCGCTTGGCCGCGGTAACATCTGCCACGGGCATTCCAAGCGACTGCGCCGCCAGCGCTGCCCGCCGCCCAGCATGCCAACGTTCCGAAGGTTCCTACTCGCCGCTATCTGCGTCATCGCTTTCATCTACTTCATCCGCTCGAATCGACCCGCCGACGTCCCAGGGGCACCTGGCTACAAGACTGTACAGGGAATTTTCGACGAGGAACAGGATAGGCTATTACATCCGAAGAAAAAGACGAAATCTCGGCAGCAGCAAACCCTCTCTTATGGGACTGCGCCACTACGCGATCGCCTGCGCTACCAATTTCCCTACGACCTCCGAAGCAGATTCCCCGCATACATTTGGCAAACGTGGAAATATCCTCCGTCATCAATATGGTTTGGGGACAGCCTACGCGCGGCCGAGGCAAGCTGGACAGACCTTCACCCGGGATTTACGCATGAAGTTATTTCGGATGATACGCAAAGGCATTTGATCCAGTACTTGTACGGGTCCCTCCCGGATGTTTATGAAGCCTACGAGGCCTTGCCCCTCGCGGTTATGAAGGCCGACTTCTTCAGGTATCTAGTTCTGCTCGCACGGGGTGGAATCTACAGCGACATCGATACGTTTGCTCTCAAGCCAGCCCCCATCTGGCTGCCGGAAGAGCTTGACCGATCCAAAGTCGGCTTCGTTGTCGGCATTGAGGCCGATCCAGATCGTCCCGACTGGCACGATTGGTACTCGCGCCGCATCCAATTCTGTCAGTGGACTATTGTCGCAAAACCGGGTCATCCGATTCTGCGCGACATGGTCGCCTATATCACGGAAGAGGCTCTCCGCATGAAGAGGGCTGGCATCCTCAAAGTGGGCAAGATGGACAAGACTGTGATGGAGTTTACGGGACCGGGCGCTTGGACAGACGCGATTTTCCGTTACTTCAATAACCCGGAGTACTTCCATATCCTGCCTGGGGAGAAGAACGTGACGTATGAGGACTTTAGTGGGCAGACCACTCACCGAAAGATTGGAGACGCGGTAGTCTTGCCGATCACTAGCTTCAGTCCAGGTGTCGGGCAAATGGGTGCCGAGGACACCGACCATCCCATGGCTTTCGTGAAGCACAACTTTGACGGTATGTCTACTCTCCAGATCACGAGTCCATGACTTCATGCTAATAGTTTCAATGGGAAAGGCTCATGGAAGACCGACCCTTCTTTGTAAAACAAGTCGAGTTTCGATATACCCTTCAACCCGAATCCGAATGGGTACGATACCGGCCCGCAGTCTCCAGCTGCATTTGGCCTTTGTTTGAAAGACACGGCGCAATTCTCTACTGAAAGCCAAGATCCTCCCATGTCCACTTCTTCAGGCTTGATCCCACCTCTTGATCAATAGCCACCGCCTCGTCCGGTTATCTCCACACCACAGCTGATCCCCGGGCTTCTTCAGCGTACTATCTATCTACCTTAACGGGGACCTTTCTGGCGTCATATCTGGCGTCATATCTGGCCGAGAGGCCCAAATTGTACTCCCGCCACCCAGAGTCTTCTCTCAACCAAATCGCGGTGATGCTGGTCCCCTGTTTGCGACCATGTTCAGGAACCTCTGTAAAACGACTCCCATAATCTTCTTCTTGTGATATACACCTTTACCCGCAGCTGTTACATGGCTGCGCTAGCTTATTAGAATGATAGACAAGGCTCACTCTGCCCTAGTGGACAGTCCAGTCAGCTTCAAATGCGAGATATTGACGGACTGAAACTCTCCTGAATTGTATACCTATGATTTCCAGGGGTCGACATATCCAATTTGATGCCATTCATAAGCCCCGGTTGGCGGCGCAGGTGGTCATCACCTAGGCAGTGCTGTCCAACTTCCACGAGTCGTCATCCGATAGATTCAAATATAATTCATGTTCATCGGGCTGCAGGTACTCCAGGGCGCTAGTCATCTTCCGTTCAGACGACCAATCCTGGTTAATCGTGACATCAACCTTGGAAGGCATCTGCAAGTTATATTCATGATAGACTATGTACTAGCTCATTCGCGATAATGACATGTTCAAGCCACCGACCGCTATATGTACTGATCGCTCCGAGGCATGACCCAAATGGTCATGTCAAGATACATTACAAAGTAATGGGTGTAAATCACGATCGTTAAGTAGATGCATCCTCCACGAATGCAGAGACAGCTTGAAAGAACTTGCAATCAAGATGGGCGATGGACAGAAGGGTACGATTCTCGGAGGAGATAACCATTGAATGAACAGCCTGGGCAGAATATTGAAAAGCTAGGCGCCTCGAGGCAGGATAGAGTTGAGAGGGAATGTCTTTCTGACGGAAGAGCTCCAGGGCGCCATGTGAGCGAGGGGCAGGATTGACCTGTTGGCAGGAAATTCCGGCATCAGGGCCAACCCATGTCGCGAATCATTCTGAAGCTTTCTGAAGCTCGCTAGGGTTGGCCCTCAGCTCAAGAGGAAGTGTGAGGCATAGGGAGACGTTGTGAGATCACCAGTGCTCGTATGGTGGGAGAGACGTGATTAAGAAGTCGAAAACGCGTCATCCTCACCTTCAAAATCCGCATCAAAGGGGCAGATGGTTGTTGAAACAGACCCTCATTGAGGAAATGGCGTCTCAGAAATCACTGAAAAGAGGCTCGTATTTCTTTTTCAAGTCATCGGTGTAGAGATTCTGGTGGCGGTCGTCGGAATCCGGATATTCCTCGAAATTGCCGGTATCCGCCGGATGTGAGACTCGAGGAACAATCGGGCCTTTAACGCGCCGGTAGAACAGATCGTCCCAAACAACACCTTGGAAAAAAGGGTGGGACTTGACTCGGGTTGAGCCGCCCGAAATGTGGCCCAGCCGTTCCGAGGGGTTGGTTTTGCAGAGCAGCGAGACAATATTCTGCGCTGCCGGAGGCATATTAGGTGGGAAACGTATCCGGCCTTCGACGATCTGCTCATAAATTCGCATGGGATTCTGATCCCAGAAGGGAGGCTGTCCGACAAGGAACTCATAGATCAGAATCCCAAGCGCCCACCAGTCGACAGCGAGACCGTGGCCGCTGTTGTGAATGACTTCTGGAGCTAGATATTCGGGGGTACCGCAGAGGGTGTAGGTCTCGCGATTGTCAACCTGCTTTGCGAATCCAAAGTCGACAAGTTTGATATGGCCATCGGCATCGAGGAGGATATTCTCCGGCTTGAGATCGCGATAAGCGACTCCTTGAATATCGTGTAGATACTCAATAGTCATGGTGATCTCTGCCGCATAGAATCTCGAGGTCTCTTCATTGAAGCGCCGTGCTCGGCGGAGATAAGTGAAAATTTCACCCCCAGGACAAAAGTCCAGCTGCTATAAGTTAGCGTCCTGCAGGGATCGGAAACAAAGAAGTCCACGAAGGAGCTCAGCCAAACCATACCAACATATACAGATTCTGTTCGTCCGAGAATGATGTAATCAGGGTTGTGATGAAAGGATGTCCGATAACCGCTGCGAGAGTTTTGCGCTCATTGCGCACATGCTCGACCTGCTTCAGCTTGATCACTGTTCGGCGATAAGCGGCGATGGAGATTAGCCTTCGGCTGCATGCAGGTCGACAGTCCAGATCCCATGCGTACCGTCAGCCTTGCGCAAGATCTTCAGCGCATACACTTTGTTCTTGTCCGGCTCATCCTTCAGTCGCGTAAGCCATACTCGGGCGAAGGTTCCTGTAGGTCACAAAAAGGAAACTTGTCAGACGCAAAAGCTTGGGCAAAAACGCGCGCGGAGGCATCCTTACCAGTGCCCAAGGTCTTGATCAGCACAAAGTCATTCACGTGTAAGCTCCTGGATGAGATGCATAGTTGTTTGTTGTCCCGGCGCTCGTTGATGAGGAAGGGGTTCGTAGATCGTTGCGGGGACCGGCGGATGGACTGGAGAAGGTGCTTCTCCTTCTCGTGGATCTCGTTGGAGCGCATATCATTGCTCCTGGCGGTAGTAGAGCTGCTCTGCACCTCAACTGGTGCCGAATGCTCGACAGTTCCGGTCGCCATTGGTAAGGCAAGAGATCATGTCTCTCGCCGCGGCGTGTAGCAAAGGGGAAAAAAGTGTATAAAAGCCCACCCGGTTAGCGCGCCACCAATCGCGACGGCACCCTAGCTCGATTCCGGGGGGTAGAAAGCTCTCAGATCGAAGCAAGAAACATTTGCAGGTAGATTTCCCCAACGAAAGGACTAATGGAGGGGGAGTGATTTGGTGAGCGTTTAGCGCGGGGCAGAAAGATACGAAGGTCGAAGTTCTGCCAGCTCTGACGTATCTGACGGCGGGCGGGGCTGGCACGGGCAGGGCGGATTAGGGGAACTACGGTGATAAATCGGAACATTGGCCTAAGCCTGATTTCATTCAACCAGGGTCTATATGCGAACAGGGCCTTCTGATAATACACCCCGAAAATGTAGAAGGACACACTGCGGTTCAGATGAGAGCTGGCCCAGATCGTGATCGACTCGTTCAAGACACGTCTGGCGCGTATTTAGCGCGAACCTGTCGGGACGATCAGACGGAGAGGGGGAGTCTGGGGCTTAAAATGACGAGAAAGTATGCGCCGAAAAAGCGAGTCCACAAAGCAGAGATAAGAAGATAAAAACCACCGCGCGCTCAGGACTTGGAGTTCAAAATCAAGCCGACAATCAAGCTAGTCATCGTGTCAGCCTGAGAGTTCTCGGAGTCTCCGAGGACCACATCCCCCCAACACTTACCCATACAGACCAAGAACTTCACCGAAAATCAGAATCAAAATCATACCGACGTAAACTCGTGACTGTTGCATGTATGCCCGGACACCCTGTTGATCGTGGTTAGAGCTATGTATCTCCAAGAAAAGCACAGAAAATCGGGATTCGTACGGCATCACCAACAATGCCAATAGTGTAGCCCGCGGCGACGCCGGAAAGGCCAACCGATAGACCTGCCGCGAGGTGCATGAATCCCCTGACGTTCGCAAAGTCAGCCACCTTCATCTTGCCGCACACGAGCACCTTCCTAGCTTCTCCAACATACTTGTACAAGCTCTGTCTCTGAGCTGGATTGACATCCCCTGCGATAAGGACTGAGATGACGAGACCGTAGACTGCAATGATACCGGACATGACGACGGGAATGAGAGACTGGAGAAGCAAGCTGGTCAGCCTCGTTGCGTGCCACGTCAGGAACCAGATGGCCATGTGCGCTGGTTTGCACCAGTCGCGCTGCTACCCTCTCTTCATACCTTCATGATCAAGTCCGGTCTAAAGGTACCCACACCCGCGATACCGATACCCGACTTTGCGGTGCCATAAGCTGCTCCTCCAGCTGTAATGTTGTTAGCTGTCAGCTACCCATGCCCGATGCCCAAACTCATCCGTCCGCGGTGTCCAATGACATACCCCCGAAGATCATCTTCGAGGATAGAAGCTGTTAGCATCCTTGCCGACTCTTTTCGGAATCTCGATTGACTCACTGCAGCTGCAATGCCAGCCTATTCGGAGATACCCGTTAGCCTAGACCGTCTTCCAGCCGGAGCTTCGATCGGATCACTCACAAAGGAAAAGAATGGGGCGAACTTGGGCGCCAGGTCACTGTCCGCCATATTGAATGTGGTGCAGGAAGTGACGATAGGGTTTGGTAAACAAGAGATGAAAGCTCGTCGAGGCGAGGGTAAAGCACGAGCAGCGGGCGGAGGTAGTTTACTGCCAGGTCCGCTTCCTTTGAAGGAGATGTTGCAGGAGGATCACTTGGCCCGCCGTAGCGCAGTACAATACCATGCTTTCCTCGGGGAGATAACAATACCATACCACTCCCTGAGGAGCGTTAACTACGGGGTCTGGTGGTACCTGTCCGGTTTTGGTCATCAGATTACCACAATACCGGGCAGCCCGTCACCTCGCCTCATCCTCGTTCCTCTCCTCTTCCCCCCCAAAGGGTATCATTGCAGTTCAACATTCAACTACTCCCTCCCCCACCACCACCACCACCACCATCACCAACACCACCACCAGCTCTTACTCCTCCCATCACCGTCTCCTTTCTCACACATCACCCTCTTCTCTCGTTAGCATTTCCACTGGAGGAATGCTGAGGGTATGACCTTGCAAGGAGCCCCGACTTTGTTGCGCTCAAGGCTCCTGGCGCTCTTCGGCTACGGCTTCTGAACCCGCCAACCAACCAGGCATCTACCGGAGTGAAGGCCATGTTATATTGAGGACGACCTTTTTGCACAGAATCATTTACTCGTTCGTTTCCTCGGACTACTGCTTCCCGCGAGGTTGCTACTTTCGTTCGTCCCCATTCTTTCCATCGTCCACGATCGGATCTTGAACAGAACTCTTGCGACGCCCTGAACGCTCTCCGACGATCGACTCGGATACCCCCCTTTTTGCATTCCTCCTTTCCGACTTCCGGTACAGAGCAATTCCATCTACCATACGACCAACCCTTTTATTGCCTATACGCAGGACTGGTGAACATGGCAGACTTGGGGGGCCAGCGTAACCGGAATTACCGGCCTTATGGCAACGGCCCTGCCTCGTCCGTGCAACGAGATGCTGCGTACAATGACATCTTCGGAAGCGCGCCTCCTCCAGGGCGCTCCCAGACAATGACATCGCAGACTCCACAATTTTCACAGGGCCGCGCTCATACCATGTCGTCGCATGTGCACCCTCAATTCCAACGACCGCCACCTCCGCCCACACGGCAACCAGTTGCAAATGGTTACGGACCCCCACCCCCGGCACCACAAAATGGGTATCCTCCCGCTGGACAATATCAAGCCTACAATCCAAGGGCAGCGACGATGTCCTCGCATCCGCCGCCCCCGCGACAATATCCCGCAACGGCGGCACGATCCCCCTACCCCCGACCCCAACGCATGAATCTGGATTCTAAGCCAAGTCCGCCGACCCAGTACCCGGATCCTCGGCCGATGCCTGCCCCTGCCTTGAATTCCAGTCAAGGGAGATCACACTCGATGGTCAAAATGAGTGCACCAGCCTATCAGGTCTCCCCTGCTCCGACGGATCCCTTCAGGCCCGTTCGTCACCCACCATACCATCACGGTCCCTCAACGATGACCCCGTCCGGGCGTACGGTTCCCGAGAGATCCGCCAACGAAAGTGCCATGTCCATGACCTCACACGCGGCCAACACCAGCATTATGAACAGCGGGAGGCACATTCCACACCGACGACCCCAGTCAGGCCATGAGCAAATGACCCCGCCGCCAAGGTTTGACTCAATGCCTGCCAATGTAGCCGATGTATATGCCCATCAGCCCCGCCCTCCCAGCGATGCTTCGATCCGATCCCGCACAATGTCCATGGCATCGACTATCACCCCGGATCGAACGGTGAGCATGCAAAGTCAGGTCACCCAGAGTTCCAATGGCCAAACCACACTTGTTGCCAGGGACTCCCGCCGTCAAGTCCCTGTGGTTTACCCGGCTTTGCTATCACGGGTCGCCGAGGTGTTTCGAGAGAGGATCTCGCTTGGCGAGCGACAGAAGAACGGCTTGTCATATCAGAACGCTTTCTCAGGCACTGATGCTGTGGACTTGATCTCGAATATTATCCGGACGAATGATCGCAATCTGGCTCTTCTTTTGGGCCGCGCATTGGATGCTCAGAAATTCTTCCATGATGTCACCTACGACCATCGCCTTCGAGACGCTCCCGGAGAGGTGTATCAATTCAAGGAGACTCTGACCGAAGATAGGGCAGTCGGTACAGAAGTCAATGGTGTGTTCACCCTCCTGACCGAATGTTACTCACCCACGTGTACTCGAGACAGCCTCTGCTACTCAATTGCCTGCCCGCGGCGCTTGGAGCAGCAAGCCCGGTTGAACCTGAAGCCTCAGCCAATTCTGAGAACTTCGGGATCCAAGGGTAGCTTACATATCGATGATGACGATGACAATGACAACCAAAAGCTGTGGATCAACATGGTTCCAAAGGAAATTTCTGAAAGTGTGGATGATCATGAGAAGAAACGCCAAGAAATCATCTTTGAGATCATGTACACTGAACGTGATTTCGTCAAGGATTTGGAATACCTCCGAGATTTCTGGATGCGACCCTTACGTGGGGCCGGGACCAATACCCATTCTCCAATCCCAGAACACAGGCGAGAGAAATTCATTCGAACTGTGTTTGGAAACTGCTTGGAGGTGTTGAAGGTCAACAGTGCCCTTTGCGAGGCTTTGAACGCTCGCCAAAAGGAAAGCCCCATTGTCAGAACCGTGGGGGACATCTTCCTTCAGCATGTGCCCCGCTTCGATCCTTTCATCAAGTACGGTGCCAACCAGCTCTACGGAAAGTTCGAGTTTGAGAAAGAGAAGGGATCGAACCCGGGCTTTGCCAAATTTGTGGAGGATACAGAACGTCTGAAGGAGTCCCGCAAGCTTGAACTGAATGGTTACCTGACCAAGCCCACCACTCGTCTTGCTCGATACCCATTGCTTCTGGAGTCGGTTCTCAAGAACACGTCGGATGATAATCCGGACAAGGAGGACATTCCCAAAGCTGTGAAGCTCATCAAAAGTTTCCTCACGCGCGTCAACGCCGAGAGTGGCAAGGCAGAGAACCACTTCAACTTGGTGCAGCTGAATAATTCATTGAAGTTCAACCCCGGCGACTTTGTGGACTTGAAGCTTACCGAGGAAAACCGCCAAATGCTTACCAAAATGGCGTTCAAGAAGACTACTGGAGAGAGCTCAGAGGTAACTGCTTATCTATTCGATCATGCAGTGCTCCTTGTTCGCATCAAGGTTGTGAACAAGCGAGAAGAATATCGTGTGTACAAAAAGCCTATTCCTCTTGAGCTCTTGGTCATTGCTCAAATGGAGGAGGTCATTCCTCGGTTGGGAATTGCCAAACGCCCGTCATCGAGCCTTTTGTCCAACAAAGTAGTTCCCAACCCTCCCCCCACCAAAGATGGACAGCTACCGATCACGTTCCGCCATCTCGGCAAGGGCGGCTACGAGCAGACCCTCTATGCAACTTCTCCAACTCAGCGAAGGAAGTTCATTGAAATGGTAGAAGAGCAGCAACGGAAGCTTTGGGAACGAAACAGCAACTTTTACAATAAGACAGTCCTGTCTGAGAACTTTTTCTCTGCCATCAACCGTGTCAATTGCTGTGTTCCAGTTGGTACGTTTCACCCCCCTCGCATCCCCCCCCCCCCCCCCCCCCCCCCAAGCATACACCATGCCAGCAGCCTTCTCTGTGTTCATTAACTGACCTTCAAATCTCTCTAGACGGAGGACGCAAGTTGGTCTATGGCACTGACAGCGGCATCTATCTGTCAGAACGCTGGCCGAAGGACAAGAACGCAAAGCCCAGAAAGGTGCTGGAGGCCAGCCAGGTCACTCAAATCGACACTTTGGAAGAGTACCAGTTGCTTCTAGTTTTGGCCAACAAGACTCTTCAGTCCTACCCTCTGGATGCGCTTGAGATTGGAGAAGGTCAAAATGTCATGGCTAAACGCCCGAAGAAAATTCAGGGCCACGCGAACTTCTTCAAAGCTGGCATTGGTCTTGGTCGTCACTTGGTGTGCTCAGTCAAGACGTCTGCCTTGTCGAGTACCATCAAGGTTTACGAGCCGATGGACAACTTGGCCAAGGGCAAGAAGAAGTCTGCTGTCAGCAAGATGTTCCAGAGTGGTCAGGATACTCTTAAGCCATTCAAGGAATACTACATTCCCGCGGAATCTTCTTCAATCCACTTCTTGCGGTCTACCCTGTGTGTCGGCTGTGCTCGTGGCTTTGAGGTGGTGAGTCTTGAAACAACCGAGACACAATCGCTCCTTGACCAGGCCGACACGTCTCTCGATTTCGTCGCTCGCAAGGAAAACGTCAAACCCATCCACATCGAACGGATGAATGGCGAGTTCCTGCTCAACTACAGTGACTTTTCATTCTTTGTCAACCGCAACGGCTGGCGGGCTCGTCCAGACTGGAGGATTTCTTGGGAGGGCAACCCGAATGCTTTTGCTCTGTCCTACCCTTACATTCTGGCCTTCGAGCCCAACTTCATCGAAATTCGCCATGTCGAGACAAGCGAGCTGATCCACATCATGACTGGGAAGAACATTCGTATGCTGCATTCCTCCACACGTGAGATCATCTATGCCTATGAAGATGAAAATGGCGAGGATGTGGTTGCTAGCTTGGACTTCTGGAACAAGCCACAGCAGGCTTAATTTCCCTGGCGGAGTAATCACTTCTATATGGCCCTTGCTGCCCCTAACCCGCCTCCACTGGCTTCGGCATCGCCTTTTCTGGCATATTGTCTTTCCAGACCTCCCACGGCTAGTTACGGCAAGCGATGAGGGCAGCACCAAATGCGATAGTGCTCCTGCGCCCTGCAGGGTCTTTGGGCTTTCTCTCCGGGCCACCAGGCTCATTTGAGACCTGCATTACATCCTTCGACCAGCGCCCTCTGGCGTCTCTCAACGTTCTTGCCTCTCACCCTCCCCTTCACCTCCCCTTCAATATCCTCCACCTCCTCCTCTTCTCCCCTCCTCCCATTCAGAGGATCTTATTCCAGGGCTTTTCTTTCCCTCGCATATCGTTTCTCTGTCTGTCCATGTGTACAATGGAGCGCAAAATACCACCTCTTGCGTGTCTTCCTGGCTGCCTTTCTGCTCATCACGCGAGTCCTTGCATCTTTTCGAGTTGCGTTACCTTTCTCCTTAAAAATTTTATTGACTTCATTTTACTTTTTTTCCCACTGGCTTTCTGTTCCATTATCTTCTTGTCGTGTGCCTCCGCATGGCCTGCGACGTGATGAATATGTTGTTTTTGGATTTCTTTTAGCTTTTCTCTTTTCTCTAGTATTATTCTATCTGTACTGGTCTCGAGGTATCTTCATACTTATGGAATCGATGCCGTTGATATGGATTGTTTGGATGCTTTTCATCGGTAGTGGCTGAGATCTTAACCATCCATAGTCTCACCATTAAGGTACCACAGTATTTAGCCCTGGTGGTAGGCGAGTCACGGGTTTTCCACCACACATTGGAAGGTTGGAAGTACGCATCTCAAAGTGGGTGTGGGGTGAAATGGATATATGACGGGTGACACTTCACACTATCTACTTCCCGCCCGGTGGATTTCGCTGCAGCATAGGTCCATGACACTAGCTCTGTCGAGTTGATAACCGGAGTTACCTTCAATTCATAGTACCGCAGTATACCTGCCAAACTTGGGGTTGTAGCTGCGCAGGGCTGACGACCCGTCTCTACAAGTCCGACGGAAGACGCTACGTGACCCTACCCACCACTACCCGTCGACAGATCCAAAAGATCAATAAATTGGTTACTGCAAAAGACACGGGGCCAAGATACTTTTTCTTCCTCATTTACTATCAAGCTAGGAAGACAGCGAAAAAAAAAGGATAGACACAAAGGACATGACCAAAACTCAAAACACAAAAGAGAAGAGGGAATCTTGCTGCGCTGCGGACTTTGGACAAGGGTGCCAGTGAGGAATCAAGAGAGGATCAGGATGGGAGGGAGTGGACGGGGGGAATAAGTTGGAAACAGGATATGCAGAAGAGAGAAAGCCCCGGAAAGGTGGACAATTAAAAAAAAAAAACACACGGACAAGGGGGGAAGGAGAAAGAAATGACCGTTCTTATGTCTCGGTAGCAAAAAGCCGCAGGTTCAGTGTGGGTATGAATGAACGGAGTGAGAGCAATTGACAGCATGTGCTTCCTTTTCCTCTGACCGAAGCAAGATATGAGGAATTGTTGCCCGTTGTCGAATCACCGCAAAGGTTGCATTCTATGTTGGGATTCTTGTCCATCTCCGCAGAGACCCCTGGTGAGAAATAGCAAGAGAAAGAGTAAAAAAAAAGCTATTAACGTGAATAAACAGTCAATATTATCCCCATAAACAAAAACCAACTTCGTGCCACGAAGTCCATGAGTTGGCACAAACGGTATCACATTGCGAACCGGCGCCCCGCTGAATGAGCCGCATCGACGACAGAGCAAATTTAAGCATCCCCGTTGGCGGCTTCGCTGACTTGGCTTTGGCTTGCCTCGCGCGCCATACGAGCCTCGATCTCGCGAAGCTGGCTCTCGCGCGCCAGCAGCTCCTGTCGCTTCTCGGCAATCTCGCGCTGCACCTTGAGCTCGATCTCACGCAGCTTCTCCTCCTCGCGGCGGAGCTGCTCCTCCTTCAGGCGGACGGACTGGGAGGCAAGGTCCTCGGGGTTCATAGAAGAGTCCATGCCACTGCGAGAGGGGTTAGTACTGCGGATCATATGAAGAAGGGTGGCTTGTACATACGACAAAGCACCGTCCACGCTCTTGCTGAGCTTCTCGGTACGGTAGTTCTCATAGAGGAAATCGTGGGTGATTTCCTTCAGGTCAGCCAAGTGGCTGTGGAGCAGAGCGCTGCGAATGGCCAGGAAGTCGGAGTGTCGGGGGTTCTCAACCTCGACCACACCCCATGGGTACTGTCGGGCGCGCACTTTCCGGTTGTCAATCTCCACAAAGTCCTCGGAGCCCACAATGGCGAAGGGCATCAGGCCACGAAGCTCGGCATTCTCCTCAACAGTGTCCTCGTCATCCTCCTCGATGTCGTATGGGAAGTTGTAGACGGGGATGCGGTAGTGCTCAATGTCCTCCATGATCAACTTCTTCGACTCGGCCAATTCTGCGGGGGTGAGGGAGTCGGCCTTGCCGATAACGGGGATAACGTTGACACGGGGGGACAGGCGCTTCATCAATTCGATATCGAGTTCGCGGAGACCGTGACCGGTGGGCGTGATGAAGTAGAGCAACACATGCACACGGTTGTCCCTGAAACGGGGGTTACGCTTAATGCGCGACTCCTCTGCAAGAATGTCATCGTATTGGCGCTCGAGGAATCCGACAATCTCGCCGAAGCTGTGAGAGAGTGTTAGTGGGGGGAGAGGCTCTCTCGAGGATTTGGGGCATGGGCGGGTTGCGGAGAGTCAACATGCCTCGCCTCGTTGTCAATCTGATCACCGAATCCGGGGGTATCAACGATGGTAAGGGAGATGCGGGTGCCTTCCTCATCCAGCTCGAGCTCTGTTTTATATGGGATGTCAGCACAGGCACAGGCTACGTGCGCCACGGAAAGGCTCCCACTCACCAACCGTGACGGGCTTGATGCGGACGCCCTCCTCGATGTGAGCGTGCTCCGCATCATCGGCCTCCTTGCCCTCCAGCACCTTCTTTCCGCAGAGAGTGTTGACGAAGGTTGTGCGACCTGATTGGGGAGATGGTTAGTTGCCAATTGGCCAGACCACGGAGGAGATCCATCGTCGGGGCATACCAGTTCCGCTGGCACCGCACACCATCAAACAGAACTGAATTCCCTTCTTGACATTCTTCTTGCGGCGAATCTTGATCTACCCACACGGGGCTCTAGAGTTAGCTGGGATGACTTTTTTTTGGGGGGGGGGGTGGTCCCGGCAAGTATGGGGCAGGGGAGCTGGAGGCGAGGAATAAAAGGGGAAAACATACCGCGTTGAGAGCCGACGACATGGTGGGCTATGTAAGGAAACGAAAAGCGAGGATGCAGAAAGAGGAATTGCCTGCGCAGCAAGGAAGGGAAAGAAAAGAGGGTGAAGGTGCAACTCTCCTGAGATTCTCGACTTGAACGGGGAGGATAGTTCAGTACGATTCGTAGTGGTTCAGTCAGGACTCAGTAGTAGGGGGGGGGGGAAGATGCGAGGAAAGACAGTTCGTGTTTCCCCCTTTCCCTCCGCCGCCAATCACGGGACGCTGCTCTTACTCCAGCTTGGCTGGCCGACCGCTGGACAAACTCCACAACGGGGCCAATGGCTTGTGGAATTTGGATAGCTACAAACTGAACTCTCTCCAGAATTACACAGTTTTTTTGCTATTGATTACAGAGTCCATATTCTTCTTCTTTTGACCATCGACGATACCATGACCAGCACTCAGGGGCTACTGACAGCTGGGCGGTCGGGTGGAGACCAGTCGGATTATGTAATCCACTATTCAGGCACCCAGGCACTCCAGCGTGGATCCGGAGCCCAGAGCAGTCTAAGCCACTTTCAGCACTCTCAGCACTGAAGCAGAACTGAGCTTCCCGCGCCCGCATTTTCTCTCTTATCGCTCAGCGGATCGGCTCTTCTGCCATTTCGCGATATGGCTGCCGGTTGATCTGCGCAACTCGCATAGCTTCGCCTGACTCCATCCCTCCATCCTTTCTTTTCACATGGCGTTGGCAAACCACCTGACTGACTGACTGATCAAACTTGGCCCTGCCAAGCTCATCTTCATCTCCCAGCCATCCAACTGCCGCCCTCCTGCATCCTGCCACACCCACGTCATGGTCCGCAACCATGAATACCCGCCAAGTTATTGACGAGTCTCTTGGGCCGTACTCGCTGTCAGCGGCATTTAACAATGACAGCAGCTGCTTCGCAGTGGGCTTGAACTCCGGATTTTGTGGTAAGTGTTGTGCGCGCATACTAATCGGGCTGTCGAAGGAGCTCCAGACAACGGAGCCGAGGCTGACAATGGTTACCTCTCAGTGTTCAACGCCAACCCTTGCGAGCTTAAGGTGTCCCGAGGTAAGCTCGATACTCATCACAAGTCGATGTAGAGCCATCCCCAGTCCAAGAAAAATGCTGAATCGTCTAGACTTCAATGCCGGGATTGGCCTGGTCGAAATGCTCGGCCAGTCAAACTACCTCGCGATCGTCGGGGGAGGACGAAACCCGAAATTCCCCCAGAATAAAGTACGCACAAACCCTTGTCGAAATGGAGAACATGCATCTCCAGAGCAACAGCTCACCTCACACTCGTCTAGCTCGTGATCTGGGACGATGCGAAGCAAAAAGCCGCCATCACCCTCGAGTTTCGCACCTCGGTCCTCGGTGTCCGCCTCTCCAAGTCCAGAATCGTGGTGGCACTCCTGAATAGCGTCCATGTATTCGCATTCTCGACACCCCCGCAAAAGCTCTCGGTATTTGAGACTTCGGATAACCCGCTGGGACTGGCCTGTTTGGGACGGAAGCTACTGGCCTTCCCAGGCCGATCCCCAGGACAGGTACAGCTGATCGAGTTGGAGACGGGAAATATCAGTATTATACCAGCGCATAGCTCTCCCCTGCGCGCCATGACACTGAGCCCTGATGGGGAGGTGCTTGCAACAGCCAGCGAAGCTGTGAGAACACCGCTGAACGTGCGTAATACGCTTACACCACTGACAGATGTCTGCTAGGGAACATTGATTCGTGTATTTTCTACAGCAAATTGCACGAAGCTAGCAGAATTGCGGCGTGGCGTAGACCACGCGGTGATATTCT
Source organism: Penicillium simplicissimum (assembly GCA_024706585.1). Lineage (NCBI taxonomy): Eukaryota > Fungi > Ascomycota > Eurotiomycetes > Eurotiales > Aspergillaceae > Penicillium > Penicillium simplicissimum. The sequence goes on from JAMZTW010000014.1 coordinate 1,078,431, forward strand.
CCCTCTCAATCTCTCCGTCAAATACCCTCCTCGCAGTCACCTCCGATAAATCCACCCTCCACATCTTCGATATACCCCACCCACACCTTCCTAACCGGAGCCAATCCCCGGCTTCTCCGAGTGAAGAGGGCCCGAGTCAGAAATGGGGCATATTGGGCAGACTACCTCTGCTGCCGCGAGTATTCTCCGACGTTTACTCTTCTGCCAGTGCGCACTTTGAAATCGGGGACGAGGCCACGCCAGGATCGCCGTATGTGACGCCCATGGGTGCACCAATGGGGCGGCCTCCCAAAGGCGTCATTGGGTGGATGGACAACCGGACTCTTCTGGTTATTGGAGCTGGTCGGGACGGGCGTTGGGAGAAGTTTGCTTTGCGGGATGGCGACGACGGGAAGCGATATTGTGTGCGCGATGGGTGGAAACGCTATTTGGGGGGCTGAAACGTCTAAAGTTCATTATGGTTGACAGGATCTCGGTCGTTTCGGTGTCTTTGGAAGCAAATGGGCCAAGATTGGAAGCCTTGAAGCTTCCGAGACCCCTGCTGAGCAGCTATTTCGTGTGGCTAGCTTGGTGCATTGGTCGGTGATTATTGAAACATTGCCCGGATCAAATCATGTAGATAATTCAAAGCCTTGTTCATATGGAGCTCCGTTCGAGCAAGATAGATAGAGGCGATGATGAATATGGTGCATGCGAGGCTTTCAGCGGCGGCGATCGTGTCGGTCTCGATCACTGCGATGTCTTCGGGAGCCAGGCGAGCGAGAACGCTCCACAGACCGGTCTCTCCCAGACCGTTCCCCCCTGTCTGTTGACCGATCTCTTCGAGGACGTTCCTCCCGTTCTGTCGAACGATCTCTTCTCGACCTCTCCCCGCGCTCTGTGGACCGGCGCCGTGATCTCTTCTCTCGGCCGGGCGATCGATCATCCCGGTGTCTGCGGTCCGTGGAACGAGAACGGTGGCGGCGATGGTGTCGACTGGATCGTTCTCTGCTGTCATCCCGGCGTCTGGAAGACTTCTTGCTGCTCTGGTATTTCGCGAGTGCAAGTGCCACCTCTTCCTTCTTCTCTTCAATCAGGAATTCCTTCATCGGGTCCTCGTCGTCGTGGTTCTGGATCAAGTCCTGAAGCTCCTTCTCCTCCTTAAGCATAGGTCGACGTTCCTCCCTGTCGGCATCACTATCCCTTCTCCTGCGGGTTTGGCGGCCATCCTCGCCCTCTCTTTTGCTCTCCGTAATCGTCGCATCGCCCATCAGCCGCGCGACATTATCTCCTTCTTCCTCGTCATCACGGCGCTTGTATCGTGTGTGGTCCACACGTAACAGACGCCCTAGTACTGTTGCGCCACCCAGATTATCGACTGCAAGGTCGGTGCTGCGCTGGTCCTCATACTTGAGGAACGCAAATCCTCGGCTCTTGCCCGTTTCCTTGTCACGAACCAAATTGATATGGACCGGCTCTCCATACTGAGAGAATATTGTGACGATATCGCCCTCAGAGAGATCGAGTGGAAGCCCGCCGATGTAGATATACGCGGTGTCGCGGTAGTCTGCATGCCATGATGCTTCGGGTGGTCTACACAAAGCGTGGCAGAGTCAGTTTCGGAAACATAGAAGGGGGAGTTCAACATTAGCAGGAGCTGTAGCTTACACCGCATTTTCAAGCTCGCGCTTGTTGAGCGCCTGTGTCTGGCGAATGGCGTTCATGGTGGGCCGTGGAGGGGAGAACTGAAGGTTCGCGGGATGGAAGAAAGAAAGCTGGGCGAGCAAAAAGGGTTCCACCCGGAGCCATCGGCGGAACCGTAAAATCGCCAATTGTTTACTCCCCAAGCAGCCCCCCCTGGTCCATCTTCCGTGACGTCGTTGAATACACGCTGTCCGCCGACGAGAAACTTCCATTTTACATCTTAAGAAGCTCCTGGCTGTTGCAGCGCACGTCGAGCTGTGATTGACAGTCGCCCACCTCCGCCCGCGTTCTCCAGATTCCCCTGACCGCGCGCGACCTTAAACCTCAACCTCCCCTCCGCCACACCCTCCGATCTAGATCCAGCATTTCCACGCGCCACGCTCGCGATACCTCTATACTCAGCCTAGGTGCTATGGTGCATGCCCTCTGAGGCATGGTGGCTCTAGACCGGACAATGTCGTCCAGTCCAAACCGAGGAACCAAAGCGTCCGGGACCAACAGTCGACCCACAAGCAAGGACGGCTCAAAGAAGAATATCTGGTCGTCATTGCTAGATGGTGTCGCTAACGGAAAGCGCTTGCCGGAGAAAAACTTGCTCATCCTAGGTTCGTGACATACCTCTCGTTCTGGTCAACATTCCAGCTAGCCCACGCCTGCCGTTCCTTTGTGCCACTGGCGATACTGATTTCTTGACCTTAGGGGGCACACCGGAAAGCCAGAGAGAGTTCTTGGAGACGTTTTCAGCAGACACCTCGGCGGATCCTGGCTTGGTGAACGACAAGCGGAAAGGGAAAACGCCTCCAATCGCCAATCAATTTGCCTTGGGATACACATACCGAGATGTACTTGACGCCGACCAAGAAGGTGCGCAGACTTTATGCGGTTCTGATCTGCTCTTCGCTCACATTGATGTTGCATAGATACACTGGCGCGTGTGTCAGCTTACCTTCTGTCCGAACCCTCTCCATCATTCGCTCGCCTCCTCAAACCGCTCCTGACCCCTCAATCTGTGCCCGAAACCCTTGTCGTCATTCTACTGGACTGGTCGGACCCATGGACCTGGGTTAGGCGGCTGAGAGAATGGGTGCGCCTGCTCCGCTCGGTGCTGGTGTCGCTCGACGACGACACCAAAATCGTAATGGAGGAGACTATGACAAACTGGAGGGACCGCAAGCGAGGCATGGATGCTAGCTCTGCAGGAACCGGAGGCATGTCAAACTCCGGAGGCCCTGTCACAATACCCTTGGGCCCTGGAGAGTGGGATGAGGGCTTGGGTATTCCGATGTGTGTTGTTTGTCAAGGAGTATGCATGCCCTAGAGGATATTCGTTGGTATTGAGAACGCTTTTGCTAATTATCTCCTGTAGGCGGACAAGGTCGAAAAGCTGGAGAAAGATCACGGCTGGCACGAAGAGCAATTCGACTTTATTCTACAGTTCCTGCGGACGATCCTGCTCAAGCGTGAGTCTCACCCTTCTGCCGCTTTGTGGTTCTTAAATTCCTAATTCGATATACAGACGGCGCTTCACTCATTTACACGACGCCTTTCCTCGCCAACTCTCTGCAGAGCCTGATCCACTCTTCCCTTGGCATACACTCTCTTTTGAAACGACAATCATTAAAACATAATGTCATCGACCGGGACAAGATCTTGGTGCCCGCCAACTGGGACTCTTGGGGCAAAATCCGGATTATCCGTGAAGGATTCGATATGGAAGGCGTATCAACTGCTTGGTCCATTGAAATCCAAGATGCGCCAGAGCCGCTCGAGGCGCCCCAGAATGCTGCCCAGCAGAACGAAAATGCTGATGACGGCACCAGCGCCGTGTTGGTGTTTGAGCAGACCATTCAAGACCCCAAACGCGATAAAAGTATTGCCCACCCAGCTACTGCGAATGGAACCAAAATCGAGGTCGAGACTTCGGACATGCAGGTCTTCCTCGCCAAGCAAGTCGAGCTCTTGGAGCAACTGCGGGTCGAGGACGACAAGGAACGTTCCAGCCAGCCTACCCCACAGCTGGAAATGTCTCCCATGGAGGATGAGGGCAGAGTCAACGAGCACATCGGTCCGGTGCAGTTCAACATGGGTGGCATTCAAGTTGATGCGGATGACATGTTGAAGAAGCTCAAGGTAAGCACCACAGGAATAGATTCAATTACGTCCTCACCGTTCCTAACATCTTCCCCTACAGGACCGAGAAGCCAGCCGATCCCAAAAGAAAGAAGGCACCCCTACAAACCCAGGCGACGAGAAAGCTCACAACCAAGCCTTGGCAAACTTCTTCGCCGGCCTGGTCAAGAAGCCCAGCGCCAGTCCTCGCGGAAGCCCGTCCGCTTGAGGTGCCTTCCATCTATCCCTCCATGGGTTGTATTTTAGTGCTGTGGGCGTACATATGGCAGATGTCTGGGACTGCAGCGTTGGCCTGGTCTCTAAATTGCCGATGGCTTGTGTGCATAATGTTCCTTTTTCCCTACTGTGAAGTTTCTTGATGGCTTTTCGCGGGGTGTTAGATAATGATACCAATTGTCTTTTTGATTTCGATGGTGTGTATTGTATGGTTGCGTCTATGTATCGGGTACTCCTGAGTGGGAAAATAGGCAGGAACACATTATCTTCTAGATATGGCACAAGACGAGAGTGAAGGAACAGCGAGGAACATTCCATGTATTTGAGCATCTAGAGAAAGGAGGATGAAAGTAAGACACCAATAGGTCTAGATAGAGTACACAAGAGAAAACCTGACAAAACGGAAACACCCAGCAAACGCGGGTCCTGGCAAAACCCGCGAAAACATGGATCTGGCAGAGGGAAAGGAATCTCCGTCAATTCTCTTTCAAGTGTTTTCCCTTGATCAAAGGACTGCTTTCCTCCTACATATGATCCGAATGATCAGAGTCAGACCAGATCACCGCCGTAGGACCCGAATTGGTGGTCACGTCTAACTTGCCCACCGAGAGATTCCCTTTGACACTCGTGAAAAACCCAGTCCGTTCATCGCGCTCGAGAATCACTAGATTGTTGGTCACTTCATTTGCGAAGGCGCCGAAGCGCGATTGGGGGTCATTCGAGAGTGAAAAGTGTCGAGGTGTCTTCCCATACGTCAAATTGTAGCCCAGGTATGTGAGGTGATTGCGGTCATCCTCTAATAATGGCCGAACCGAGTATATGGCCACCGTGTCGCTGTTGAAATTGACCGTGTTTCGATTAGCCGCGTACGCAAATCGTCCATCTTTTGACAAGGTAATCTCAGAGGCCAGATTCGTATTATTGGGCGGCGTACGGCCTAGATCGGCTCCCAGGGTCGATATCCGTTGAGTAAGATGGATTGTGAGATTGGTTGGGCCCCCATCACAAGGCTCCATTGGGTTATTGTTCCTCACGCCATCGAGAGTGAAGACGCGGATGGAGTTGTCCAATTCACTGACAAGGTACATGTAGGTACGTGTCTCGTTGAACGTTCTGAAGGTCATATGTCGTGGGCCCGTTCCCGGCTCTAAATGTAACGTCTGGATGATAGTCACGTTAAAGGGGCCAGCAACGTGGTAGATATAGAGGCGATCTGCGCCGCGGTCTGCCACGATCATGAACTCCCCCGAGGGATCAAAAATAGCCTCATGGGGGTTGCTTTGGATCTGGCTCCCATTTGTTCCTGGTCCCGGGGAGTCTAGTGTATAATGAAAGAGGTGAGAAGCATCTTTGATGGTACCGTCTTCACCACGAGGATGAATAGATACAGTGGACCCGTCACTGAATGGAGATTCTCGCTATGCATTAGTTCGACTTTTGTATGTCATCCGTGGAGTTCGGGATCACGAACATATTTGCAACGCTGATAGTCCGGCCATCTCGACTGACATCAACGTAGACACCTCCCTGCCCACCGCTGCTGACTGAGTTGAGACGCTCAAGATTCGACTGGCCGTCGTCTTCCGTTCGATGAAATGCAAAGACTCCTCCATCGATTGAGTTCGGAGTCGGATACTCGGTTCGCGACACAGTGTAGAAGTCGTCCTTATATTGGGTAATCCAGCCTGGAAGGTAACCCGCATCGGTGTTTGTGGACAGGATCCGAATGCTCTCGTCCACTGACTTGAAAGGATCGAAGGAGAGAGTGAGAATTCCCCGGCTCTGCACCGTCATATAAAGAATCAAGCCTTGTCCGCAGTCTCCAATGCATTCAGGGCTGGAGGCTGCCCGGACCGCCATCGAACATAACGAGAAACAGACAAGTGCAACGAAATTAAGGAGTCGCGCAGCCATGGTTGAGCCGGGGTGGAGAATTGTGGATGAGCTCCAAAGTGGCCCTGTCCATCTTCAATCGACTCGAATTTATACCGTACATTAACTTGGTGCCTAAACTTCCCAGTCATGAAAGAAGCATTTCCCAAGTCATGAATAACAAGGTAAAATTATCAAACTGTCTATCCTAGATCCCTCGATACGGGGCTAGCCCGGAGAAAAACGTCGCGATGCTTTTGCGTGAGGCTCAGCATGCTTGGTGCCTCATTCGCTGAACGATTCCGCACATTCCGATATGGATCCCGAGTTCGCAATGCGAAAACGGCAAACGGTGTTAGGTGGGAACTGTATATGGCCCAATCGTGTAGGGATAAGCGGTAGCCTAATTGTCACAAAGCCCGTCGAATCGGGATTGAAGGGATGAGCAAGGATGGATTCGCCCGCAGTGTGTAAGTCACTAGAGCACTGTATGTCATTGCCCTCCCTTCCTTGTTAGTTCTTGAGCTTGCGCGAAGGATCGCGAGTTCGCAATCTGCACTGGAGCTAACCACTACCAGAGTATTGTACCGTAAATACTGTACATGATCCTCCCAAACACTAAGACTGGTATTCATTTCTTTACTTTAATTAATTCTCACTGAGGCTTTAATATGGACCTAGGTCAGACCACTCAAGAGGCCCAATACCATGCTCCATTCCGAACATCTCTAGTCCCAGCACTGGTAATGCACTGGGCCCGTGCTGACAACAATGTCTGCGATACGAGCGGATAAAGTCAAAGACCATCGAGTATGTCATTCGAGACTGCGTTGGAGGGCCCATATCTTTGTTACCAAGATACGGTGCCGCTTGTAATAGACGATCGATACCGTGATGAACATCGCCATCGCTCGAGCCAACCGAAGAGCTCAAGGACACTCGAGCCAGTTCAATTTGATCCCAGATTGTCTCATGAGAGCTGCGGATACAGGGATATCTGAGAAGTTTTACCAGCATTAACGCCGCGTAACAGATAGAGCGTCGAACGTAGAAGGGGACGAACGACAGGTTGATCTCGCAGGAGATGTGCAGTAGCCGCATCGCGTCTTGTTCCGCGTCGTGGATAATGTCAAATACCTCGGCAGACAACACAATGTCATCATGAAGGACAAATGACCAGAGTTGGAGTCGCGCGCTTAGAAAACCAAACTCGAGTATGTTGCATTTGTATGGGAGCAGTCTCTCCCAGAGAGTGCAGTACTGAAGACGAAACATCTTCACCATATTCACACGAGTTGCCGGATCGACGAGACCAGATACGCTCGGCCCGTTGGCCCCAATTACATTTGCGGATTGCCCCAACAGACGATGAATGTGACAGAGAAGAGACAGATGAGGGGACACTTTAGGGTCATCGAATGCAAGGACCAGATTAGAGTCCTCCGGGAATGGCAGCGGTAGCCCACTGCGAGCGACTTGCATCTGACTGACAATGTAGCATGCGAGCCACGTCGTCCTCTTGGTTTCATCGTCTGGCTCAGCTTGGATGTGGTCCACATCGAGACAAAATTCGCCTGCAAGGCTGGGTCGGTGCAGTCCAAGCTGGAGCCCCATATGGATTGCGATACCGCTGTAGACCAAGGACGAATCGTGACGATTCCATGAGAAAGAGGGTGGCCACATGCACAAAATGAGAAGGGCCTGGACAATCTCTACCGATCCTGGAGGTTCGAGAAGTACGGTGGAAACCAGCCCTTTGAGCTGTGGCTCTAGTTTGGAACGTATGGCAGGTGGCGCTGGAACCGCGCATATCGCCCAAAACAGCAGGGGACAACTGCGGTAAATCGCCTCGCTAGATCGATTGATCTTAAATGGAAGATAGATATGACATCGACCGAAAAAATCTCGAAAGAGCTCAGTCACCTCAATCTCGGAAAGGCCAAGTTCTCCAAGAACTTTGTCCGGCGTCCTACAATGAGATGATTCAGGTACTTGAAGGAGCTCGGGTGCGGTGTTAGGGTGATGATCATGATGATGATGATGATGACTTGGGCTACCGGCGGTAGCAGGTAAGCAATTTGCTTGACTCAACGCTTTTTTTAGTTGATTGATCTCCCTTTGTAACTCATGCAACTGCTGGGTCTTTGAAATACGTTGAAACGTGGGATCAAATGTGCAAGAACGGTTGAGCGACCTGCATCGGGAGCAAGCACTCGGGCCCGTTTGGTCGGCATCGCATCCCAGCTTCAGCTGGCGACATCTTGTGCATGCCTTGGCTCGCATGAGGTCGGACGACGATCAGTATTTTACAGCAGTACCTCAGAAAAAAGTGGGAGAGTGAAAGAGGGTAGAGACGAGGTCCAAACACGGGACCCGACGAGGCTGGACTAAGAAGCTGACAGAATTAGGCAGCTGTCAGCATCAAAATACAAAGGTTCTAAGCCACCACCATGCCTCCATTCGTAGGTGGTTGGGGGCCAAATCAGGCACATATTCAATCAAATAGCTCTGAATTCTGGCCTGAACTTGTTGATGATGCAGCTCTGGCATCAAGAAGAGCTTGTCTGAAAAAAGCCTTCCCCAATCCATATGCTAATCCGGTGTGTGCTCTCGGTGCTGCCCAAGCGAGTGGCTGTGGTAATACTGGTGCAAATATTTCCGCCAGTTAGGGTATGTAAAGGCACCAATTTTTCCTCTTGGGGCTGTCAATTTCGATGGAAAGGTGCAATCGCTAATGCTCACAAAAAGGCCAGCATCTCTCAAGAATCACAGCTTGCTTCCGTGCCTCCGTATCATTTTAAAATGAAACGCCCACTGAGGGCCCTGTAGTGGGGCCAGTGGAAAGGATCGGGCAATATCCTGAAATAATGTGATTCCTGGGAGGAGTTGAGAAAGTTAGTTTGACTGATGGAGTCTTGATAATACCTTGGATGATATATGCTCTAGCTTTTGGGAGCATAGACGCTCAAATTGGAAGCATGTGTCTTATGTCACACAGCCTTCCAAGGATGGAGATCTCACTCTTTGTGGCAAATTCTAGATTAAGTGCAGCCTCCGCAGTGAGGTTCTCAAACGAAGTATTGATTCAACATGTCGTTCTTTTAAAGACTTATGGTCACAGCTGGATAAGCGGAAGATAATTATCACATAATAAAGGATTACTTTTGTGTGCTCCAACTCGGGATCAAGCGATTACCAGTTCTCCCAAACAGTATCGGGAATGACCTGCCTCATAATCGCCCAGTGCTCCAAGGCTCCTCGGTCAAGGTACTTGTGCAGGAGTCCAACTTTTTTCTCAATCAGAACCCGTGCCCCTTTCTTGGGAATCGTAGCAAAGATGGCGGGATCGATCTCATGCTTCGGGACAAGGTAGTTTTCACGCGACTTGCTGCGCAGGTAGTCCGAGGGAACAGGGTCCCGGAACGAGACGGGAGAGTTCGAGCTCTTCTTACAGAAGAAGACCATGTTGGTGAAATCGGCGTCTTCATCCTCCTCGTTGGCGATTTGTTCACGGAAAATACGGCACGAGGGGAAGACGACCTGGATGGTACGGGCAATCAGACCAGTGGGGTAGAGCTTGAGATCTCCGGCATAGTTCTATATATGGTCAGAGGGGCTGAACTTGTCAAAGAGTGTTTGGTACTGGTCTTACAATAGCAATGACACCATCATCCTTTAGCATGGAGCTCAGGTCCTTCAGAAACTCCCAAGTAAAGAGCTCCGCGGGCTCGGCGCCACCCGTGAAGACGTCGTGGATGATATAGTCGTACTGGGGAGCTGAAGTCTCCACCGCACGTTTGACAAAGGTGGTCGCGTCTTCGATGGCAGCGACGTGGTTTGAGGGCAGGTTGAAGTACTGGGTTGCAAATTGGTGAACTACGGGGTCGATTTCAACCACGGTTGTGTCAATGCCATGCTTCATGAAAGCCGCTGGTGTGGTACCGATACCAAGGCCACTGTGATCGGTTAGTCACTCTTCCAACATATAGCGTTGCTGTCGGTAAAGAATTATCAAGCCTCACATTACTAGCGCCCTGCTACCAGCATCCATACGAGAGCCACCGTGCTCAGGCTCCACCAGCCGGACAGCCTCGAGCATAGCAAAGACCGCGTAGATAGGGTCCTCCACCTCTGGATGGTAGCCCGGCGACGCCTTGGTCCACTGCCCGCCAAGCAGACTGTGGTCGCATCGCATCACCCGGAAGCCATCGTGGTGGTTTTCAAGAACCGAGATATACCCAGTAGAGGACTCTTGGCGTGCGAGGAGGGAGTATCCCTCCTTCTGAAGAACGGAGTTTACACCACCGATACCACCCAAGTGGACATCGGATGTCACAGTGAAGAGCAAAGAGGGGATCGCCAGAACGAGCAGCTTGGATGGTATCACAGCAGCGTACATCACAGCGATGAGGAACTGCAAGCCAGCACGAGAGAATACAATAGTGAAGCCAATTACACGAGCCAGGATTGCTCGGGCAATGTGCTCGCCAATGGAGTAAACAACGTATGAGCCGAGCAGAGGGACATGCTCGACGACGAGGTCGCCCTGCGACTCGAGATGCAAGGCATACTGGATCTGCTTACCAGCGACAGCAACGGTCAGCGTGACCAGCGGATAGTAGCCGAACAGCTCAGTGACAACTGGACCAAGCGGGTTTCCAAGCTTGGAACTCTGCTGCATGAGAAAGTACTGGACGGTAGGGGTCCAGAAAGCAAGGACCGGAAGAATAATGGCAGCCAGGCGACCCACGCGTCTTTGGATCTGATCCTTCAAGAACCAGCCAGCGCCGGCGAAAACGGCGACGCCATAGCCATGGAAGATGTGGGACGGCAGGGAACCGTAGACAGGGGAGAGCACCAGCACCATCACAGGAGAGTAGAGTGCGAGGATGAGCAGCAAGGCAATTCCCGAGACGAGTCGCTTGGCGTCGACTCGCGCGACAAAGTCTTGGACGGACATGATTCCCAAGTTTCCCGGCTTCTTTTAGGATACGCTCCGTGGTCCAGTTAGATATCAGCCCAGGAGGCGGATTTGTCTAAACAAGGTATTAGCGGGACACTACATTCGATCTTCAGGACAGAGAACAACAAGAATGCCCGAAAGCAAGCTGCCTCAAGATCTGAAGCGATTGATGGACGTACAAGCTCAGTTCGACTGCATATCAAGTTGAGGGAGAAAAAAAACGAGCTGCGGAGTGGCAGAAATTCGGTCTTTTGCCGCCCACTTCCGCGTTTCCAACTTCACCTCCATCCCCACACCTCTGAAACGACCCCAAGATGCCACATTTCCCAATGAGTACGGGATTCCAGTCGCGCCAAGATGCACCCAGCAATGTCCAGGACATCTCAATCAAAGTCAAGAACCGTCGGAAGCGGTACTTGGATCTGCATCCCGAGTACTTCACTGCGGATCTCGAGCTAGCCGGTCCGCTTGCTCTTTCCTTGCCGCAAGCTCAAAGCCTGGTCTCTGTGGCTTTGTGCCCTGAGTCTAGTGGGCAGAGCTGACAGCAGAGAAGCTGAGTTACAAGCTAACCGATGTGGATTTGATTCTTCTAGATCCCTTATTGTACGATCGCCTCATCCGTCGATTCCAGACTCCGCAAGAAAGGGAAGCACAAGGGCGCGCCGCGGGGTTCTCGGGAGTTTTGCAGGCGGATTTGATGCGCTCGGAAGCAAAGATGGAAGCTCTCGCACACCCAGACCCCAACGCTATGCTGAGTTACACGCGTGGTCCGAACGGGGAGATTTTGGCCGAAGATCGCGAGGATATTCCCGCTAGCAAAGAGGAGGGCGAGAAGGCATGGCAGTGGGAGATGGGATTGCGTTTCATTCGAGGCAACGACCCGGACTTTGACTACAAGACTGTCGATGAGAACGACGAATACGATGACTGGACGGAACAACAAGATAAATACTTTGAGGATGAGGAGCCCGAATGGGTGGTGGGTGATGCTCGAGGCGAGGATGCTCAGGCCAAGCTGCAGGGCGAGACTGGCATTCAGGATTTCTGAAGGGAGAATGTGGGTGAAACTGCTTCAGATACCCAAGACTGCTGGCTGTTTTGTCGCCTGTACGCTGCGGCCAACGGTCCTTGTATCCGAGGACAGAGCAGGCCGTGGATATGACCAAGCCCAAGACTTGTTGGAGCCAACCGCCGTGTCTTGTAGGCACCCCTCCCCGGTTCATCGCCGCTCCCTTCGAGAGTCCTCCCCTTTCTGCTTGTTATGCACAACATTACCAAGAGATAAGAGCATGCCGGCAAGCCATCTTCCCGCAGCCAGCCGTCGTGGCGAAGCCCGTCCTGCGTGCGTGACTTCATTGACATCACGCTCGGCCATTCAGCGACTCGGAGAGGGATAGCCCGGCTCCTTTCTCTTGCGACTAACTATGCGCGTGAACGATGGCCAGCCTCTGAGCGCGGAGGCTGGCATCCGGGACAGGATTATACGTCATCGTGACATTTGGGAACAAGATAGAGATTCGCAATGCGTACACTGACTGGCTATGCTGTATCTATCTCACCACCTGCGCACAAGGATCGCCGGAGCTGTCCGTCCAAATCGTATATACATTCGAGAGTTGGTACTTCACTTATCTGTGAGGGCTTCCTTGCCCCTTGCCACTAGTTTGATAGCCTGTTCCTTGAGTTTGAACTTCTGGATCTTCCCACTTGCGGTTTTGGGGAACGAATCAGCCGGGCCGAGGAAGAAGACATATTTGGGTGCTGTTGGACACGTTAGCGGCCATCTTGCGGGCCTCAAGGAAGTATCACGTACCTAGATGGTTGCTCAGCTTTTCGCGAACCCAGTTCTGAATCTCCTCGCTTGTAATAGACTTGGAAGCCTGCTCCCGAGCGACCACAAAAGCAGCGACTACTTCGCCATATCGCTCATCTGGAACTCCAACAACAGAGACATCGGCCACACCGGGATGTGCGAGCAGGCAATTCTCAATTTCCAATGGATGGATATTCTCTCCACCGCGAATAATCAAGTCCTTGATACGGCCGGTAATGGTCACATAGCCGTCTGCCGACATAGATGCTTCGTCTCCGGTCTGCAAGAACAGGTTAGACGACTTCGGTGGAAGTCCTTAAAGGCAAACTTACGTGCATCCAAACCTTTCCCTCGCCATCCGCGATCATCACCTCCGCTGTCCTCTCTGCATCGCCCCAGTACTCCTTCATGAGTAGATACCCACTCACAGCCAGCTCGCCGCGCGTCCCAACGGGAAGAATCTGCGCTTTGTCGACTGGGTCGACAACCTTGGCCTCCACATGTGGCATTAGTCTTCCAACAGTATTAATTCTCTTGTCAATTGGATCATCGGTCGTCGTCATCGCTGAGACAGGGCTAGTCTCCGTCATGCCATAGCAAATGGTGAGTTCCGTGAGATTTAGTACCCGGTGAAGCTTTTTCATAAGCTCAGCCGGGATACTACTACCAGCAGCGATGCCGGTTCGCAAATATTGGAAGCCGTCGCCCGAGATCTCTCCAGTCTCAATGAGGCTCAGTTCCTCCAGGAACATTGTTGGGACTCCATAAAGTGCTGTACATTTCTCTTCTTGCACTGCTTTGAGTGCTGCACGGGCATTGAAGGACTCGGAAGGAAAGACGATTGCGGAGCCATGTGTGGCGGTTGCCATGTATCCGAGGATGCAGCCAAAGCAATGAAATAATGGTGGCGGGCAGCAGACGATATCATTCGGTGTCAAAAGCATGCGGTCACCAATCTGTGATCCATTGTTCAAGATCGAGCGATGGCTGAGACAAGCTGCCTTCGGCATGGCTGTGGTGCCAGAGGTAAATTGGATATTGACGATGTCGTGAGGAGAGAGGTTTTGTGGAGGTAGTGAGCGGCCATCAGCGTCCAGTTGAGACATTATTGATGAGAAAGGTGTTAAATTCTTATATAAAGACGCATCAAGTCGGCCAGCGGAGTTATCAACCAAGATAATTTGTCGCAGCGAGGGGACCGATGCAGATTCCAATTTTGAAGAAGAGAGATCATCGACCAATTGTTCAAGGAGGGGGACATTGCTCCGCGGCTCCTTGCGAGGAAGGTTGGATTCGGCACTGATGATCAGATGGCTGGACTCGAGGTGGCTCAGCGCAGATACCACTTGTGTAGCGTTGAATGAGGGATTCAGTGGGACCTAAATACAAGTGTCAGATATGGATTCTGCCATGTCTGGGCGTGTGACTTACCAAGATAGCTCCCAATTTGAACAGCGCATAGGTTGCCTAGTTTTACTCAGTTTCTTTTACTCCTGCTGTGAAGAAAGCAACAACTCACCACCGCGTACTCCATCGAATTTCCCAACATAACCCCAACGCGGTCGCCCTTCCTCACCCCGACAGACACCAACCCGCGGGCAAGGGCGTTGCTCCTAGCATCGAGCGAGGTATAGGTCACACGATCGTTCTGGTGTTTTGAGATAACACTGAAACACGTTGGCTTCACAGCTTCCAAAAGCTATGTGTAAGACTTACGCAGTTCTATCACCATGCTCTGCCACGATCTTCGCAAAGTGTTCGCCGACGGTCGACTCGAGCAAGGGCGGCTAAAAACGGATATGGTCTGTCAGTCCCCAAGATCCTCTTCAGCTCATGAAAGATAGGGAACTTACAGTAGACGGTCCTCGAGCATAGCTCTCTGTGAGCAGGCTTCTCCGAGGGCCATTCTGAAGAGGGTTGCCCTTGAAGCGCAGACATCCAGGGGCAGCAAGATGGCGTCGAGCGCGAATAGCCGCGACAATCCCTCCGCAAGGGCGCATGATCGTATCTGAACTTCTTTTTCGCGATTACCGAAGCGTCATGACTCTTGATGGTATATGAGATCGAAGATGAGGCAAAAGACACGTTCGAATTAGGTCTTGTTCCGCAAAAGGCATCCAGGGACGAATGTCACCTCAACGCAAGGGCAGCTGGGAGCTTCCCCGCACTAACAGCACTGCGGGGTCGGGCGCATCCGAGGTTCCTGAAGAGCTTCTTCAGGGAACGTTGGCCAGCAAGGTATAACTTATAATCTGCACATGAAAACACCCAAAAACGGGAATTTGTGCCAAAAGCAGTATATGAAGAAGTGAATTTGCCCTAGGCATGCCTTGATAGTCATGTTGAATAGGTATGTTAGCCATGTAACTACTCACAATCCGAAACACACAGAGCCCAAGGGAATAAATCTCAAGCTCGTGCAACAACATCAGCAAAGGAACTCAAATCTATCAGATTAGTAATACTATTTCCCAAATCTATATGATTTCACATGATGTTTCAACTTAGTAAGGTTTAACCTGGAATAAGTATCCCCGCGCTACGTCTATCATGAGTTAGGTAGTTTGCGCGCACTAAAGGTCTACTGGACTGGTTGATTTGGAAGCTCACAAGTCCATTCTGCGAGTAACATAGGTAGAAGGTTGAAAATTGAGAACAGTTTGCAGTCTTATTCATTTTGAACGATACTTAGATCCCGCATGATTCTCAACAATGGAGGTACCAATCTGAGGCCTCGGATGCTCGGAATAACACCTCAATTTAAATAGCACGATGATTCAACGTCTAGGAGGGTTAAAACATTGGTCACTGCCACATAGGCAATGCCTCCGTCGCCAGTAGCCCGGGCCATAATTGATGGTAATCTCCTCAAACATCGAAATGTCCCGAACCACCTCAACAATGGTCGTGGCCCTGCCACCAACCATAACTGCCCGAAAAATGCAGTTCGATTCACAGTGGTGATTGATGAATCGGGTCCAGTTTCCCAGACGGGCAGATGTAACAATAGCAACTATATCTCGATTAGTGAATCCTGACATTCCCTGAAAGCCCAGCTGCTCCAGGGCATACACATCATCCTGAACTTGCCCGTGCTCGGGGTAGGCCTCACCTAGATATTCGCCTAAGATGGTACCCGCCCTGAAAGAAGACAAGGCCCGAATGCCGGTTCCCTTGGAAGAGTACTCTCTCAGCTCAATCAGGTCACCGGGGACGGACTGGATGCGGCACTGACAGATTTTGCGAGAGCCACAAAGACAGCATCGCACCCACTCTGGCTTGCGACACCTACAGGCCTTTGGGCAGTGGCATTTCTTGCAATCGGGTGATCCGCCCAGTTTGTGACATGCGCAGGCCTTTTTACACACGCAAGCCATGCAGGGGCCCAATTTCTGAAAGCGCCCTAAGGGCTGCTTCTGTCCCTCTTGTAAAGGCCTATAGTCAATCGTCGAGTTAATGTTTGTTTGTGCCATCCCTTGGTATATGGGGCGCTTGAGGGTTTGTTCCAAGTTCTGAACAGTGTGATGAGTATGTTCCTTACCTATATCCAACATTGGATCAGTTGCCTCGAGGATGCCTTGGAAATTCCAGCGAGCATGAAGAAGAAGTGGACCTCTCCAGTCAATGTTGCGGGTTCGGACGAAAACTTCAATACTACGCCTGTGCGCAGTGATCAGCTTTCGAAACTCGTCCCAAATGAAAGTCTCCACATGGAAATAAGCGTCTCGGAATGCTTGAGCCTGCGTGCACATGGCGAAAAAGGCCCATCCATGCTCGAAGATGAAGGCGCGACACCGGTTGAAGTTTGGATGTTCTTCCCGCTGGAACCATCGGGCATGGCTCTGGTCCACCACATGGTCCCAGAAAGTTCGAATCGCGTCACATTGTGTTCGGTAACGCTCGAGGTCCTTGTCAGATGGATCATCAGCAACGACTCGTTGCAGTTGCCAGATTGAATTGAGATCCCAGTACATAGCGGACATAATCTGGTGACTGAAAGCGATAGCTTCGTGGGTGAAATTTAGGCTGTGCGGAGGGACTTGAGATATGTTTATACCATCTTCACTGCCTGAGACCTCTGCCTCGGGAGACCCGGGAATGGCTGGAACTAGGGCATTGGACATATCTTGCTCAGACATAATGACGCGGGGAAAGGGGTGGAATTGTTGATGTAGCGGGTTGAGAGAGAGTCGAAAGACCTGGTGATTAAGAAATCTTTGGGCCAGGCAAAGTTGGCCTTATATAGCTTTGCGAGCATAGGTACTGAGGACACGGCCATTGACACTAGGTTCGAATCACAATGGGCCTTTGTGTCGCCAGGGCTGCTCAAGATGAAACGCCCGTGGTTCTTTCTATAATTGTACTAAAATCAGCGGGCCCTTTGATGTGTGTGAGTAAGGTTGGCAACAGAGACAATAATATACTGCCTAAGAGACAAAGCCACCTGTACTTAACAATCAACAAAGCGCATTGAATGAGCTCAACCTCAAGGGCTCCATTGTTGCTAATCCAAGCACTTGGATTAGCAACAATGAAGCCTTTGTGGAGAATAAATGGCAGGTGTGAGCAGAAAGAAGTAGTCCAGACCTAGGTTACTCTATTCTGGCCTTGCCTCATTTGCCATGAATTTGATCTCCTCTGCTTGGTCCTGCAGCATGTCGCGTGGCCTACCAGTGTACTGGTCAACCTTAGGTACGAAAACGTCTCTTGGTATGAGATGTAGACAGGTCCTCAGGCGAGGAGTCTCGTACCACCTTGAGCCGTCGGGGATATATTTTCAGTGGACACCATTTGGAATGACTACCAGGCCTGGTATGTGCAATGAGTTGCTGGAATCCATAATTCAATACAAGCCCGTATTTTTGTTTAATAAAAGGGGTTCATAGGATAAAAGGTTCCCCGGTACGTAGGTACGAAGTCCGGAATCAATTTAGAGTGCTTCTTTGAACCTTGATAGAGGCCTTCAAGTGCGAAGACTGCGGGGAGAACTCCAGTCCTGAGGCGGAAAAGCGGGATTGAAAGGGGAAAGCGGAACGGCACTTGGCGTCATGTGGTGGGGAACAGCTACTGATGCAAGCCCCAGGCACTCGTCCACTACGTGCAGACAACAAGCTTATTGCTTTGCTCGTTCAACAAAGCGAGGGGACTGGATCTCACTGGCCTGGACGCTTCAATACTGCAATCATGGCTGCTGAACCGCCCGAGGACGCCATCGCCAATTTCGTCAGCTTCACCAGCACGACTCGCGAGCAAGCTATCAGCTTCCTCAAGGTCGGCGCCGCTCTCACTTCTTCCTCTCTGACACCAGCTAATGTCCGCATCAAATAGGCCAATAACCTCGATTCCCAGAAGGCTATCAACGCCTATTTCGAAGATCCAACGGGCTCTCAACTAAAGGCGAGTCGAGCAGAAGCGCCCGGTTTGGCGTACCGAGAACAAGAAGCTAACTAGAGCTTTGCGCACCAGACAAGTGGCCTTTACAATGAGAGAAATCTTTCTCGTATGATATCTGGATGATATTTACGTCGTTTGGTGGCTGACATACTCTTCCTAGCATTCGGATTTGGCCAGTCAGACAGTGCGCCCCGAGTCCCAGCGACGGCTCCTCCATCCCGCCCTCCGTCCCGTGTGAATATGCATGAACAAATCGAACCCGCCGGATTTGAAAACACCGCAGTAACAGCTGCTCAGGGTGTTGCAGGTGAGGAAACTGATGTCGATGAGAATAGTGAACGGTAGATACTGATTTGCGACGGAATAAAGGCGCCGCGCCTTCTGGTCAGGGACTGACTCTCGCTGAGCGTGAGGAGCAAGAGCTGCAGCAGGCAGTCGCAATGTCTCTGAGTCAAGGAATCGGACAGCAGGAGTCTGGCGTGACGACCACCAGCGACCAACAACCCCACTTCGGGAAGGCCACACGCGACTATTATGATGAAGCAGATTGGGGGATGACCCTCTTCAACGAAACATCTCAGGAAGTCGTCCTAAGCCCGGATCCAGAAGACCGCAAAAGAGTCGAAGGCGAGCCTGCATTTATTCGCCCGAGCAATGACAACCTCTACCTGGGAGGATTCCTCACAATCCTTCACGAGATTCCTCTAGCACGAGAGGCCCTCTTGCTACGGAGTAAGATGCTCTTCGACTATGGACAGGAACCACAATGGTGGAATGGACAGCCGATCAACCTCCCAAAAATTGTGACAGTCCATGATCAACGGAATGGGGACAATGACTGGGACGACGTCATTTACGAATCACAGCGACTCATGGCGTTCTTGGACTCGACGCAGCGTGCATTTGGCAGTAGTGATGCCCTGGCCAACCTCAAGGACATCACTTCCTTTTCATCCGATTCAGAAGAAGTCGTCACGAGGTTTTTGGAAACCTGGCATGCTGCCGCAATCCGAGCCAGCCCCGACAACCCTTTAACAACAGCTTTCATGTCACACGCTTACAAGCGATCTCCCTTCGACGAAGGGGATGATACCATTTCGAAAGAACTGTTCGTATTTGAGCCTGTCATCGAGCAAGAGAACGGCCAGACACTCTATGATCTGCTAGACACCGCGATCTGGAGTGATAGGCCTGGCGAGGAACTTGATGATGTCTGGCTTGAGCACGTGGGCGAGGTCATTACGATGAAGCTAGACTCCTACAACAACGCAAAGTCGGTCAATATTAAGGCGCCCGCCGTATTCTATCCGGACCGTTACATGAGCACCTGCCGAGAGCTTGCGCGTGAGCTCCGCACCAAAAGACTTCGGGTCCGGGAAGAGATTCAGGAATTGGAAACGCTCATGACCCGTTACACCACTCCTCAAAATGTGAAGGGCAATCTGACGATCATGGAGCTTCTTGAGAAAGCCGCAGCCTCAACAACAGTCGCCCTGTCGAAGAACTCGGCAAACGAAACAGAGGCCATGGAAACCGAGACCGCGACGGGGAAAGCCGATCGAATCTCGAAAGAGCTTTTGGCCATTTCTGATAGAATCGATTCCAAACTCAAAGGTATTGTTCGCATCGCCGAAGAGGTCTGAAGCCCATTTGCTAAGACCTGAGTGATAGATCTGAATGCTCGAAAGCAAAGCGCCATGGAAACATTGCGCAGCTACTCGAAAGAACTCACGGAGGCACCGGAAGCTCCCGGCGAGCCTCCTCTGCACAGATACACCCTGCGGGGCGTGTGCACGGAGCCCCACGTCACCTACGTATTGAAACGGGCTGACACCAGAGGGTCGAATGATCTGATGGACGTTGATGGTGAGCAAGATAATGGTGATCAGTGGTGGAGAATCAGCTATTCCACTGAAGATGGCAAGACCCGACAGGCGGCAAAGCGAGAAGCACAGGGCAACTCTGCGGCCACCCAAAATGGCGATGTCATCGGGTACACAGCCCGCAAAGTGCGCGAAATTGAAGTTCTTCGAGCCGCTCGCGAAGAGTGGAGGTCAGTGTTACTTGTCTACGCAAGTGACGCTGCCATCAATGCTCCGGTAGAGCCAGCACCTACGCAACTCCGGGTAAGACATCTATAACTCCATGTACTTGGAAATTGCCACAGGCTATACGAGCAGCGGGCTTACGACAAGTTAGGGCTTCGTGACCAAGGACAATAAGGCTTTCATTGCCGAGTGTGAACAAAGTGCAGTCAACACAGAAGAACGAAATGGCCAACCCCCAGCTCCCTCGAACGGTGCCAACAACCAGCAGCCCCAGGTGCCCCCGCGACCCCGCCAGCAGGTAAACGTCTTTGACTATCAGGTTTCGAATTTTGGTAATGACAGTGATTGCGAACAGGAAATGCAGGAGAGGAAGGGGTCAACTCTCGTAGGTACTAGTAACGGGACCAATGGTGTGGGTATCTCTCATGCTCTGGATGATGATACGGAGTGGCACGTGGACGGTGACACTGAAATGGCTGACCACGTCGAGCACACGAACGTGTCTGGAGCTACGAGGGCCCGCATGAGTGATGAATGAATGAATATCATGTAGACATGGTTAGCATTAGCGCTCGAGATGTACATGAAGGACTGCGAATGCCGAAGAGAAACGAAACATTTCAATCCCAATACATCCATGAAAAACTATTTTCTTTGATGCGAAAATTAAACTCGGTTCTTTT
Source organism: Penicillium simplicissimum (assembly GCA_024706585.1). Lineage (NCBI taxonomy): Eukaryota > Fungi > Ascomycota > Eurotiomycetes > Eurotiales > Aspergillaceae > Penicillium > Penicillium simplicissimum. Next base: position 1,099,233 of record JAMZTW010000014.1, read on the forward strand.
GTATGCCGACAGATCTGATGCTCTTGAGTTGATACAGGCCTTGTCCCCACATTTGCCGTGTTTGCACCCCCGAGCTGCCAGTCCACGCCGACAGCCTGCAATGACATTAGACCTCACCGACAAACTCCCAATTATTTCTCTCATCCTGTGTCAAATCCAATGTCTCTCGAAAGCGAAGCCGTCGCCAGTGCGACCATTGAGCTCCTCGAAGCGCGTCTTCGCCGCCTCTCCTACCTCCTGACCGGCGGCAGCGACTGGACGGGCGTCCCATCAACACCAGAGAAACCCGCCTCACGCGACGAAACGGTATCCCGCCGCCTAGTCCGTTTAGAGCGAGAACTGGAGAGACTGAGTCGAAGTGTGCCCGCCGTACGAGATGTGATTCAATTGCGTACGTAGCCATGATCGCGCACTCTGTTTACTGCCCTTTCTACTCTCTGAACCCGAGCACAACGATTCGATCCATACTAACCTCCACTCTCCAGACGACCGCTTCCCAGACCTCTTCAACCCACCTTCTCCCCACGACATCCCCGAAGACCTCACCCCCCACGCCCTCTCCTCAATCGTCCTCTCCTACGCAACTGCCTTCCCCGAAACCGCGTCGCGCCTCACATCCCTCAACGACCTCCCAATTCCCGACGCTACGTTATCCGCCTCCCTTATCGCGCTGCAACCGCAGCTAGATCGACTTGCGCAGACACAGGCCGAACAGGCAGCCGCAGTGTCGGAGTTGCGCGTGCGCACGGCGCGCGTGCTACAGCGCTGGTATGAAGTTGGGGTTGTGGGGAGTGGAGAGTGTTGGGCTGAGTGGGAGGGGAGATTGGAGGGGGTGGAGAGGGAGGTTCGACGGAGGGAGGTGATTCGGGCGCAGAGGGAGAATGAAATTTAGCGATTGCATTGTATTTGCCTTGTTTGGGGCAGATAAGCTGTGGTCCGTTCCTGAGCTGTTGTTTGTTGTTTTATGATATCCTCGGGTTGGGGTTTGGGCGTTTGGGTCTTCCCAGAGACTTTTTGTATGGTACAGCTGAGAGATGAATCTGATTGCAACCTGGCCACGGTCGAGCATGCTCGACCAAGTCCGCCGTCATCTGAGAAGATCTTCTGTCCCTGGTCCAGGTCGACTCTTTGCTTTGAATCGCTGAACTCACGACCAGGGCAATCGGCACCACATAGCCGAAGACATCGTTATCTCGTCATTCCTCATTCTTCATGCCTGTGAAGTGAGGTCAGCTGGTATGCGACAACGAAATACGGCCGACTACCCCGGATTCCACATAGTGAACCCTGGCTTTTGGGGCTGACAAGGGTAGTTCAATTCCCGATGGGTTGGCATGGCATCAGAGCTTATCCTCCAGATTGAATTGGTTACAGATATATTCTCGGATTACAACGGGCAGGATTTCGGTGACGAAGCGAGAAAGTAATTTTCGAGATCGTGTTCTAACTTCCAATGCAGGCGTATTGATCCCCTCCAGGAGGCCCGTGGACTTATGTCACATGTGGGCTACGCGTTCGTGTTCTGCTCTCGCTTGCTACGCCCGAGACACCTGTTGTTAAATACGAGATCTTAATGGAAGATGGATAGGAAGGATTCAGGATTATTGAGGTAGTAGAATACGGCAAAACGGAAGTTCCACTACATCAGTGTTCCTTGGAATACAGTGCGATATACGATCGGGATCGAGGCCCGGAAAGGGATGGGGCGTGGAGCGAGGACGGACTTATTGTACAGTATATCTACAATAATCATCGCCAAGGTTCTAGATTTCCATTGAATTTGAGTACTATATTTCCAGATCGTAGCGGGATCTAGGCTGATCTTCATATAAGGTTGATACGCCGGTGAGCAAACATTTTTCTGAACCCAAATATTTTGTGGACTAGAAGGTTATGTAATGGATCTATGGTTCAGCTAAGTTAGTTAGTTAGTTAAGTTAATGCCCTTGGACGCCATTCCCGAGGATCCCCTTCTGGCGGGTGTTTCGGTTGTGACCACAACAAAGTTTTGTCCGTCATATACGCGAAGCATTGAGGAAGGTCTTCTCGGGTACCTATCTAAGAACTGGAAGTGTCGACGTTAGAACTACCTTGGACTTGAGCTACGTAATGACCTATCCATGTCCATCATCTTCTCCATCCATGTTGAAAGCCCGCGTCAGCAGCGGCGAAAAAAGCGGATCCTCGGACATCGGTTAGTCAGTGATTAAGCCCCGATATTTATAGATCAGTCAGGGGCATGCGATGTGCAAAGAGCACCAGTTGTATGTGAGTTCATATGTATCATCAGAGAAGAACGTGCCGATCGTTAGTTAACTAGGTAGATGCGAGAAATACAAGTCTACTTCCCGATGTCATGCATTTTTATCAACTTACATATATTAATCCATCGTCAGTGCGATAAACATATAATCTATGATGTGGACTCCATAGTGGAATGGACCGGGGTGGGGGGGTTAAATCAAGCCAAGGCTGTTGGTATGCGAACGGTAATTCTTTACAGACTTGATAACCAGAACGAATGCAGAGACGAGACAGCCCGAGTAGAGCACTTCATGAATAGTCATTCTATCCATCGAGATGGAATCACTTAATCTCTCGCTCGAGTTCTAGCCCTGCCCGGACGATGGACACAATGCAAATGCCACCAGCCCGGTGGAGCGGGTCAATTTCCCAGTCCCCAGTTATAATTACAGTCTTCCACGGTGGTCTCGATGCCAGGGGCGGAGTGTTTTGGGGCCATACTCCACTTTTTGATTCCTGTCGAACAGACACGACGATAACTGTGCGGGAACTGAGTGCTGAGTGCTGACTGGTCTGTGAGTCTGTGACTGACCCTCGCAAAAACCTCCGGGGCTGTCCAACGTGCCTGGCCTCGCCCTCCTTTTCCCGCCTCACAGAGTCAGAGTGACCAACTTCCTTCCCTTTCCATTCTTCTCCCCCTTCCACTCTCTGCTTATTCCAACCACCACTTCCCTCCCCCCAATCCACCCTCGTTCACTCGTTTCGGTCCTACCCTTTTACCTTCCTTTCTTCAGCCTGGTGCTGTCTGTCTTCCCAATTCCTCTCTATCGCACTCTCTTGTCAGGGAGTCCTTTTTCTTGTCTCACCCTCATCAAACTCGATCTCCCCGCGGTCTCCGGTGCAAATCCACGTCTGTCTCAAAAGTAGGTACGAAACCATCGCCCGCGTTTAGCGCCCATAGGGCCTTCTCGAATTCATGTATCCTCTCTCCACTGCGTCGCGTCTATCTCGATTTCCTCGTTTGTCTTTTTAAAAAGTTGCCGCCTGTCGCCTGCCGTCTTGTCGCTGGGTTGGACCCCACGCGACCGGCGCCCCTGTCGTAATAACCCTCGACTGGAATTAGACTCTGACAACAACGTACCTTCCAGTCTTCTTAACTATCCACGTCGGACTTCTCCTGAAACTTGGGCGAATTGGACATTGCCTTGGTGACCGACGACTAAGCATCGCATCGCCATCGACGACTAAGCATCGCATCGCCCTCGACGACTAAGCAGCGCATATACCCCGTACACGGCGGCCTTGCTCCTACAACTCTTGTCATCGCCCTCTCCGGACCCGTCAATCCCTCATCGACTCCGTGTCCCTTCCCTGCTTCTCGATCTATTGCGACAGAAGTTGCTCATTTTCATCCACCTTTGATCCCGAAGAAGCTCAAACCCGCTTGTCACAATGGCCAACTTCCGCCCAAGCAACATTCTTGGTGACCCGTTCGCACTTGCGACCCTGTCTATCTCCATCCTCGCATGGCTGATCGCTTTCATCTCATCTATCATCGCGGATATCCAGACCAACTATCCCAACTATTCCTGGTGGGCTAACTGTTACATGTTCTGCCTGATTGTGGGCATCATTGTGACTTTTGGTACCGACACTGGTAATGTTTATGGCGTCGCGGTATGCTTTTCGCCCCATGTGAGCAGGGTAGGATTGGGGTTATGATACTGATTGGTTTATTAGATTGTGGGATATCTTGCCTGCGGCCTGGTTTTGACTTCTCTCAGTGCGAACAACACGGTCTATGATAACCAGGGTGCCATGCAGGCTGCGGGTGCTGGTTTCATTCTGCTTTCGATGGTGATTGTGAGTGTACCAGCTCTGAATCACAAAGTAGCGCTTGCTAATTATCCCTAGATCATCTGGATCTTCTACTTCGGTTCCGCTCCCCAGGCCTCCCACCGTGGATTCATCGATTCTTTCGCTCTCAACAAGGAGCAGCCCGGCTCTTACCGAGGCAGCCGCCCTATGTCCAGCGCCTTCGGTGCCCGTCCCGAGACAATGGCCACCAGCAATACCCCCCAGATGTACACCTCCGCCCAACTGAGCGGCTTTGAGACGTCATCCCCCGTGTCTGGCTACCCTGGCGGTGCTCCTGGTGCCGAGCGCAACTCCTCCCAGCCGCCCCGCTTCGGTGGTGCCAGCCCGGCTCCCGGCGCTCCTAACACCAGTGGTGCTGCACAGGATGGTACGGAGGTGCCTCAACCCACCGAGTACCCTTATCGGGCGAAGGCTATCTACTCGTACGACGCAAACCCCGAAGATGCCAACGAAATCAGCTTCAGCAAGCACGAGATCCTCGAAGTGTCCGATGTCAGCGGCCGATGGTGGCAGGCACGGAAATCAAGCGGAGAGACCGGGATTGCACCCTCAAACTATTTGATCCTTCTGTGATCGTACCGTGTGATGCCCTGTTTTCCCCTGCGCCTTTGATTTTCCAGCCTATTCGCCCTGTGTTTCCCATCGTGTCGCAAAATCTGTACCCCACCTTTGATACCCTTCGGATCTTCCCTCGACGTGTGTATTTTTTTTTTCTTCGCCCCTAACGTGATGTCTTGATGGCCACCCCTTTTATTCTCTTATCTTTTATCTCTACGCAAGTCCTTCTCTTATGCACGCATATTTTATTGTCTGGTCTGGTTTTTTTCCTGGGTGGTTTACCCAAATTGCTTCTCGTCATCTTTCTGTTGTTATGGGTAGGGCGCTTTGTTCTTCTCATCCACCAAGTCATCTCAAGCCTTGCTTGGTTTGAGTTGACAAGCCAGAGGAGGAAAAGATTCGCATAGGTCTTTACGAACCACATCTGTTAAAGTTAGGGTGATGCCAAATAGCCGGTCACAACTGGCTTCAATGCAATCTGAGACTCCTGTTCATGATTTCTGCTTAATTCATCGATAACGTAAGTGTTCTGGCCTCTCCTACACTCGATACGCCGCAGATTTGGGAGGGACAAGACACGGGTACCAAGCTGCCTTCTTGACCCATTGGGATTCACCACATTGATGTCTGTCGGTATAAGGTACAAGGGAATAGCACGGTATCCTCAATCTAACCTTCTAGATTATCATCTCATTCCCTCCTATGTTGGTCTCTCCTTGTAAATTTCAATTCAGATCTTTTTAGTCCCCGGCTCGACCTTCCCCCACTCTCAACCAGGCCTCGCCACGTGTTGACGGAATGCATGATGCGGCAGCTTTCAGCCTTCCGCGAAGATCGTTCTCACAAGGTATCATTAATTCATTGGCGTCAATGAAAGTCCATGGTCATGGCTAGCTGGATTTGGTTAGCCTCCTCAATGATTGCCACGCCCACAATGAAGGAATTGGGCATTCTCTTCTACGCTGGACGATAGATCATCAAAAGAGATGAGGGTCTCTCCAACAGATACTGTAATCTCTCCCAACTTGGAAGCCAGAACCCCACCAAGACAAGCCCAGGCCCACCTGCGGGCAAGATTCAAGAACAAAAAATGCCCGAAGCGGCGATGTCTTCCCGGTACACGTCTACACGATAGTCAACTTGTCAAGCTGGGGTAGCTCTAGCACTCAGATCAGCGTCTTTCATGCCGCATTATTACACTACGTTCTATCACAGGTAGTATACCGAAAATGCGAGGGTCCAGAACCCATAAATTCCGGCTGCTCCGCTTCTCCAGATATTGACCTATCTGGTGTTAGTCCCGTCGCCGGGGAGGACCGGGAAAATGGTATCGGCATGAGATCGGGCGTGCTCATCGGCGGGCGCTACGTTGGTGAGGGAGTCTGGCGCCTGATTTGTTCACCTCTGGAATTCTATTGGGAGGGTGCTCTTGTGTGGCTTTGGTGTGCTTGTTGCTGCAGCCGGGGACCCGGGGTAGCTGGTAGCTGGTAGCTGGCAGCTACTAGCTAGTGGGTTGGTTCGGTTCGGTTGGTGGCGCTAGAGTAGGGGACTCCATCACCGCTAGATTGATCTTGACTTCTTGAATTTAAATTTGAACTCCCCGGTCTTACGCTGCTCTCTTCTCTTCTCTGCTTGCTTTGTCTCTTGTCGCATGGTCTTGCTCTGGTTGGACTCCGTGACCGATTGCAACGAGCTGAGCTGGTCGACTTGTTGCTCATTATGAGCACTGTCCAATCTACCATCTTCAAGCCGCAAAGAATAGTCTATCGATCTCGTTCCTTTTGAGGAAAGAGATATAGGTCTCACGGTACTCAATTGCCTCTGCCAGTCCAGCTGGTAGTCAACTGCTTAGGACGGACTTCCTCCCCCACGACTCCCTCCCACTCCATTCTCAACGCTCACAGTCTGCTCCTGCACATGATATCACCACACCCACTATGTCCGATGGAAACGTGACGGTAGCTTCCAACGTACTTGGTACCATCGGAACGGTGCTGTGGTGCATCCAGTTGATCCCCCAGATCTGGTATAACTACCGCCGCAAAAAGACAGATGGATTCCCGGCGGCGATGATGCTACTATGGGCGAGTTGTACGTTTCAGCATGGCGGCTATAGTTCTCGTCTTGACAGGGATGTGCCTCGCTGACTGGATATAATGTAGGCTCGGTTCCAATGGGGGCTTATCTTATTTTGCAGGTTAGTCTTGGTCATTCCTCGGCAGAAAAAGACGTGTTGTCGCTCACGTTATGCCAGCAAGTCAATATTCCGCTGCAAATCCAGCCGCAAATCTTTGGATTCTTTTCCTTAGTTGGATGGGGCCAGATTCTGTATTATAACCAGTAAGTGGTTTTGTACTGTTGACGATGGACTTCATACTGAGTATTCGTTCAACAGTAACTATAGCCGCGTGAAGGCAATCTCATTGTGCTCTGCCGTTATGCTGTTGTTTGGCGGGCTAGAAGCTCTTCTCATCCTGACCTTGCGGGTATGCCTCTTACATCTGACTCTAGCGCTGGTTATAGTGCCAGCTGACACTCTCAGCAGATCCCGTATAACAAGGGTGTGACTTGGCCCGATCTGGTGATTGGAGTTGTGGGAGCAATTCTGATAAGTGCGGGCTTGATCCCACCTTACTTTGAGTTGTGGAAGAGGGACGGTCGTGTCATCGGATTCAGTCTGTTGCATCTATCCATCTTGACAGCAGCCCACGGTGACTCGGGCTGACACATTACTAGATTGGGTCTTCCTCGCTATCGACACGCTCGGTGGGCTCTTTTCGCTCTTCGCCTTAGGTATGAATCCTCTCTATCGAGTGCCGAGGTGATGGTCAGGCAAGCTAACAAATGTTCAGCCGCCCAAGGAACATTCGATATCCTTGGTGGTATCATGTACATTTTAGTGTAAGTCATGCTGTCAAGAACAACATTTGGATTGCGATGCTGACCTTCTGAAAAGAGTCGTCCTTGAAGCTGGCATTTACCTTAGCCATATGATATGGCGGTTTCGCTACCGGAAACTCCGCAAGGAGGCCAAAGAAAGTGGACGGAGTATAGATGAACTGCTCGGTCAGACGAACAATGATTCTCCAGAGACACCGGCTAGTCAGGCTGGCGTAGTTAACGGGGATAGAGATGTCGAGAAACAAGAAGTGCGACCCGTGGTGGAGGGTTAATTCTCATTTCAAATACTACCATAGGCTGCCCATGTCGCACTTTGATCACTGGAGCAATAGCTGCAATAGACTCCACTTTGCGGAAATAGTTCTTTTGAGGCTCTGAAGCAGTTATGGCTCCCAGATGCACCTGAGCCGAAAGCCATCCATGTAGATTTGTGACCTCCAATGTGTTAATTGAGGGACAACATTTGGAACGAATGAATGTCCTGCGAGATGTACAATCTCAATAAAGGGGCGATCATTGAACATAGAAGCGCCTCGAAAGACCCGATACGAGGTTGCGACTAGCTAGAGCATGTCCATGGGGTGTGTCGATCAGGCGGGCGTCATACTTTGCGATGGAATAGAGGGAACAGCCATGATAAACAAAGCCCTGTTCAAGGCAGAAAACAGAATGGGAATGAATGAGAACAGCAACAATCCCAGCCCTGTTACAGTAATAGCAAGCGGCCTCCATCACACGAGTCAATGGGTCCTTGCGGAGGAGCATTTCGGCCTTAGCGTGAGATACGAGGGAGTAGAGAGCTCTCGCTTTTTGCCCAACTGCCGGGAGATCAGCGCTGTGCTGAAAACCCTGTCTTTGTGACACCCCTCATTACTCTTCTTCCAAGTTTTTGTTTCACCTGGCAATCTCATTCCACATGAGAGACAGGGCAAGCGCTGTGTGGTCCGTGGCTCACTGCTTCGTAGTAGCTGAACGAAGCTGTTGGCCTGTCGTTACATACGGGAGCTAGGCCAAAACCCAAGAGACCCATCCCGGACAACGTGCGCGCACCCCCTGTCTCTCCCAATCCAACGCCTTCCTCATCATCCCCCTTTGTATATCATGCCTCAAGCTCTGTGAGGCCCCCATCGGCAGCAGTCACAATGCCAGAGAGACGCTTGTCGCGTCTGCTCAAGGCCAAGCTGCTGCGACGATCATCGACACCCGTTGTTCCAAAAACGGCCAACGGGGCGGACCCGCGTGCCCACCCAAACTCAACCTCTCGCACCTCTTGCGCTCCTTCGCATCTCATCGACTCCGCCAGCGACAAGTCCCCGTATAGCCTCGTCTCTTCGGCTGCTGATCACTCCTCCGACGACATCGGCCCTAGTCCTGGCTCTGATACCCACGAGGGCCCCAAGGACAAACACAGGCCCCGGATCGAGGCCCAGCCATCCACTCATTCATCGCAACCCAAGGACCAGTTCCAGCATCGCCACGTATCAGACCAGCGGTCCTCCACCCCGCCACCACCTGAACCAAGTTTCTCGCCTTTCCACACACCCCTTTACGAAGAGCTTCCTTCCCCCTCCGAGACCCCCTTGCCGGCGCCGCAGCACTCCGACGATATCGCGTGCGTTGCGCCAGGAAAAGCTCGTGGACCACCTTTAGCGGAGTATCAATTGGCGCCTACGCTAGACCCAGTCGTTGAACATACCACAGAAGATCGGAGACCGTCGACAACCGCTTTCCCTCCTTCCTCGAGCAAGCGCCCTAGCATCGCCATCCGCCGGCAGTCTCTGCTTCCCGCCTCACATCAGCATTTGATCAGTGGATTACTGGAACAAAGTCTCTTCTCGCACACGGGTGATCAGGGCAGCAGTCGCGTTCCCGTTGCTGCTGCCGAGATGGTCCAGCGTCGAATTTGGGTCAAGAGACCCGGTGGCTCGGCCACCCTGGTGCCGTGCTTGGAAGATGCCGTGGTGGATGAATTGCGGGATCAAGTGATTATGAAATACGCCAACTCGCTGGGCCGATCTTTTGATTCCCCTGATATCGTCATCAGAATTTCGGCTCGAGAGGGCTCAAATAGACAGCAGACACCAGAGCGACTCCTGAGCCCGGAGGAGGTCCTATCGTCCGTTCTCGATTCATACTACCCCGGAGGACAAACAGTCGAGGAGGCCTTGTTGATTGAAGCGCCTACGCGCCGAACCCCGAAGCCGTCACCACGTCATCCAGCTTATCTACACCATCATTCAGAACCTGGAGAGCATGGCGAATACTTCCCCCTCATGCCCCCGAATGGCCACACCCCCCCGGCTCATCCATCGAATTCAGGCGCCGCCAATGCATCTTCAATTTCCATACTTACAACCGGTGTGGCACCAGCGCTACCCTCGCCTGGGACGCGTGCATCAAGACACCATCGTCGGCCGCCTCTCACACGGCATACTACGAACTCACCCACCATGCTTGGTCAACCTCCCCCATTGACAGGTACGATAGTCTCAATGAAGCTGAACAACGGGCAATATGCTAATCCATCTCGTCAGAAACCGGCATCTCTCCCCATTCCCAACCACCTCCCACCGTGGCAACACAGCCAACACCGCCTGCCCCGGTTGCCGAGTCTCCTCAAGCAAAGTCACACACTCCTCCAGCGCCCGTGGCTTCTCCACGCACACTTCGAAAGCCTAAAGGGGCTGCATCGCCTGGTGCAGTATTTGGCGGATTGATCGAGGGAACTGTGCCGCCAATCAACGTTCTTATCGTCGAGGATAATATTATCAACCAAAAGCTTCTGGAGGCGTTCATGAAGCGGTTGAGCGTGCGATGGAAGTGTGCGGCCAATGGCGAGGAAGCAGTCAGAAAGTGGAGGCAAGGCGGATTCCATTTGGTTCTGATGGATATTCAATTGCCAGTGATGAATGGTTTGGATGCAACTAAGGAGATCCGCCGCCTTGAGCGACTGAACGGAATCGGCGTCTTTCCCAAGACAGCGTCGGGACGATCTAGTGCTTCGAGTGCCGCATCGCTGGAGAAACGACCAGGCTTGCAACGGTCTGTGAGTGAGGATGACACGCTTGGAGATCTGTCTCTGTTCCGAAGTCCGGTGATCATTGTCGCCTTGACAGCGAGCAGCTTGCAGAGTGATCGTCATGAGGCACTGGCTGCCGGATGTAATGATTTCCTAACCAAGGTGAGTAAGCCCTCTTCCGCAGCCACCCATCTAGTTCGCTCATTAATGTTTTCCGCGCTCTCATAGCCTGTTGGATTCCCATGGCTGTCACAGAAGGTCACCGAATGGGGCTGCATGCAGGCTCTGATCGATTTCGATGGCTGGCGTAAATGGCGAGGATTCCAGGACTCCCCTCGGTCCTCATCTCCCAATTTTGACAGTGCGGCCAGTCCGATGCAGTCAGGCAATCACAATGACACTTCGTCAAAACCGGACCCTGGATCACCATCACTGTCTCGAAGTTCCACAAAGGCCAAGAATCGTCCGAAGCGGCCTCATTTGCCTGAAAATGAGGAGATCATGCGGGAAGATTCCTGGGGGAGCGGTAGTGGTGACACTGCCGACTCACCCACGAGTCCTGAGACTACCCCAGGAGTAGATGCCGATATAAAGCCACCTGGCAAGATGTCGCGTCTTCCGCCAAATATGAAATGACCATATTTTCGGAAGCTCGAACTGGGTAATACGAGGTCATACATTGTCCAGGCACATGTTGATTCCAGTTACACTTTCCTACCACCTTTCCTTTTCTCCATATGTCTCGACTATCTGTCTTTTCCATTGGATACCCCCATATAGCCATGATTTTCCCCTATGTTGCTCTGATCCTGCCGTCTTCTCCCTCTTGGCTGAGGAATCTCTTTCACTTCCTCCCACAGGACTTATTTATCTCATATCCAGTGGCATCAGGCACTTGGAGTGCTGTTTCGTTGCACACTTGCTTTTTTCATTTTCATTTTTACTCTGTTCTTGTTTCTAACACTTCTAATGATGCATGCATAAACGGATTGAACATACTCACGCATACGAACGAGCGATTTCATGTCCCATTGATTTCTCATCCCACATCCTTGGGCAATACCATTGCCTACTCTTTTAGCTTTTGATCTTCTACTTGGGGAGAGGGCAGCGTTGCAGCTTTCACCTGTGTATACAATTTTCTATCTCATCTGGAAACCTTCTTGCAAACGGTTTAGAAGATAACTATCATTTGACAATTTGAAGGAACTCCCAATCAACCAACTCATGTTACATATCAGCTCCAAGCATCTTGCACTTCAGAAGTGGCCCACCTCAAATTTCAATAACGAGCTTCGTGCAGCTTACCCCAGCCTTCAGTTCATCCAATGCTTTGTTGGCAGACTCTAATCCCCCTTCGATGACCTTGATCTTAGGACTCGCCACCAGCTGCTTGGCTGCCAGACTCTCTTGCAGCCAGGTCCCAAAGATCCAGTGCAATCTCTCCTCCCGCGCCTCGGGCCCCTCCGGTGCTTGCACGAAAGCACCCTCAACGTTCTCCGGAACCTTCAAATTCTGATCCACAACTGGCGCAATTGCTAGTTTGCCGTGATCGCCCGCTGCCAACTTGCTGATAATGTCGGCAGAGACCTGCTGTGCGCCTGTCGCGTGATACGCCACCCGTATGGAGAGTCCATCTTCTTTCGCGGCGTTTAAAATGTCGGAAGAAACATCATCACTCTTGTAATCGAAGACACGGGCCGCACCCAATGTCTTCAGGTATTGGTGGTGCTGAGGGCTCGCCGTGGCATAAACAGTATACCCCATATTCTTCGCACCTTGCACCGCAAGTGCACCCATACTGCTCGATGCCCCCCAAACAATTACACCTTTGTTCTCCGACGGGGCGATAGGCACCCGGGCAACCCCAGCCCAAAGCCAGCCATTCCACGCCGTCAGCGCCGCCATAGGGAAAACACAACCTTCCACGAAGGAAAACTCGTCCGGGAGAACGGCAACGGTGTCTTCCCCCACGAGAACGTATTTCTGCATAGCGCCGTAGTCGGGATTCCCCTTGTGGTAGAACGAGCTGGCGAGGGCAGTAACTCGCGTACCAGTTGTGGGCGCGCTGGGACTCATGTCACTTCCCGTTTGGACCACGATTCCTGCGACGTCGGATCCGATGACCGCGGGGTATTCTTCGATGAAGAAGCCCATTTCTCGTTGGTAGTAGTCTACCGGGTTGAAGGCGATGGCGTAGACTTCGATGAGGAGTTGCTTTGGACCGCATGCTGGGGTTGTGCGCTCCTTGACGGCTAGTGGGCCGCCCTTTTGGGGGACGATGGCGGCGAGATGCTTGCTTGGAGGGGACATGGTGAGGCTTGATATTGGCTGCTGCGGTTTGTGGAATGGATGAGCTGCGCTGAGACCAGAAGAACGTGCTCGGGAGATCTGATTGTTGGTTTTCCTAGGCTGCTTTGCCGGTCGTCGTGCTGATTTTATACTCGTGTATTGACCAAGCTCCCTGGCACGTATGACATCGGACTTAAACATCATGTATTCGCCATCCTGGAGCCTTGTATCGGGGTTTGCATATCTCCGCCGAGCCTTGATGGGCTTGTTGAAAGGAGATTGTTGCTCGTTGGCTCCAATAATGTATGGAGTTACCCTATCAGAGTCAAGGTTGTCTTGAAGGGATGGCCTTCAAGGGCCGGAAAGTACGGCATGTCGTTGGTTTTTGAACCCGGATTGCATAAGGTCTATGACAAGCCAATAGAATCATCAGTGATTGGGGGATTCTGCTTTGAATCCAGTTCAGTTTCGTATAGTTCGGTCCGGTCTCATGGCAAGCTGCAATACGAAATGGGGTTAGCGTGGATCAGTTCCAAAGTGTGGCGTCGACTTTGGAGTCCGCGTCCCGCCATGAAATCCGACGGACTGTCGGAATCTTCGCCGTTGGTGATACTCATCCTCTATGCCAGTGGACATTATCGGTAGTTTCTTACGTTTCTTTGTCGGTGTTGTAAGATATCCCGTCTCACTTAGCCATGAAGTGAAAAACTCCAGGCATACACTATCAGCCATCGGTGTACCAACGACATCGGGTATAGTGACAACCTGTGAGAGCGCGACCGATAGGTTTGATCAATACCTATATCTGCACTTATGGCGCTCTTTTGCACTTCTGTTTCTCCTTCGTCAATTGTGAACACTAACGAATTAACCCGACGACCTGATTGACGACAGATATGACTCTTTTTTTGTCATCTTCACGACTTTACGGGCTTACTTATAGCGGGCTTACCCAAGGACGAAACCTTGTGCTGGCTTGCAGGGCTGGTGATCCCTCTAGGTCTTCTGAATAGACTTGGGGGCCCTTAGGGTCTGACAGCGCCTTGAAACAATGATAACAATGCTCAGACCCTTGATCACTCCTCATTGGTGTACAGATCATCACAGCATCACCCCCAAATTGATCTTAGTCCGCATCCACTCACCACTGGAGTCTGGCAGTGTTCCGGCCCCCACGAGCACGAGCAAGAATTCCCAACAGCGCCAACACCTGCCATGAGTCGTCAATTCGGTTCCTTGGCCTGGTTGACACTGCCTTCCGGATCCCACAGATCAGCCCCGATTTCGTTCTAGTGGAGCCTCTGTGCAGCCAGCTAATGCAGCAATTCCTTGGCAATTAGCGATTACTCGGCGTTCTCAGCGGCGGTGCCTGTCAGTGCCCGTCTCGATGCCAAGGGGCTGTGACAGGATCCCCCTAATAATATTTGAGCTGAGAGGATCCCGCTGGGAGTGTTTTGCCAGTCGATTGAGCCATGATGTTGTGATTCCGCTTCTTGTCAATTCGATCGCGTCTCTCCATTATTGACATTCAGTATGTCGGACACACGAACGTGCTACTACCCCGACGGCTCTGAGGCAAAATACAGCGTGCCCTGTACGGCCAAGGACACCACTGCTTGTTGCGGAGTGAACAACATCTGCCTCTCAAATGGCTACTGTTTAGATGTCAATCAACCCTTTGTCCTGGCCCGTGGGGCATGTACAGCCCAAAAATGGGGACAGGGATGCCCGGGTCATTGCCGTAAGTCCACCCCTCCGCATTTGTCAAGAGGTTTTTGCTGTAAGAACCAGTTCACTGACACAAAAGTCAGGAGATATCAACCCCAGTGGGGGCTCAGCAATAGTGAACTTGAAAACCATCAATGGCACTTCGACGTACTGCTGCGGCACACCCGTCGCCAGCGGAGGTGACACGATCTGCCGAGATGACACGGACAGCTTCCAGCTGGCTGATGCGCAAGTCCTTACCGGGCGCGCTGCCCTAGCGAACCTTGTACCGCCAGACTCGTCATCAAATTCATCGAACTCGACGATATCTCCTCCGACGTCCAACAATTCACATGACACTACAATCGGTGTGGGCCTGGGTGTGCCCTTAGGAGTCATTGCTATCGGATCACTGCTCTGGGCACTCTGGGAGAGGAGAAGAGCAAACAAATTGAGCCAAGCTATGATGATCTCCTCTGTTCCAGCCCACGAAGGGCTTGTCCGGTCCCCACAATCGCATGTTATGTCGGAAAGCTCTGCCCCGACCGAGCTCGATTCTCACAGGCAGATACCGGAGTTGATGGCAAGGGAACACATGTAGGTAGTACAAGAATACCCATATACCCAATATTATTCGGCTTGGTTGCGCGTGTCATGTGAACCATCGTTTTCTAACCACAATGAACCATTCAGCCAAGAGGCCCCGGCCAAGTAAATCATTTGATCGCATTGATGAGTTCAAGTACTATCATGATCATCCTGCAATTGTCAGTGGCATTCTTCAGATCTGCTGCCTTGTTTTTGTCAACGAGTTTGCAGTATTTGGTTTCAAGGGTTGGTTTCAGCTGACAATCACCAGCAGAGGCTGACCTCCATCACTCTGCGCCCTTTTCCAGTCATTTCTCGCGAATGATTAGGGGTGCAGTGGCACTTTCAATGGGCTATTAGAATCTAGTTCCTTGCAGATAGCCTAGATTTACCAGGCTAGGCTTTTGTGGCGAACGGGACGGCCCAGGATTCGCGGGTTGCACTGAGAATTTTATGCATGGCATTTTGAAGAATGGAATGCGAGAGTTGTAACGATGGGAAGCCGAGTTCCGGATCCTCGGACGGTCTGAAGGTGACGGGAGCTATTTTCCACCAGGATGGACTATATATCACTGGCAATCCTTGGTAAAAGACTGGCGTTCAAGGTTACTACTTGCTCAGGCTCTTAGGGTTTCAATTAGAGTCCCGGTTTATCAACCGCTCCTCAACTCGTGGAGTTGCCGATCTTTGGTCATTCCAACCTTGTCCCAGGTTCGCCCATGACCCGCTTTTTTGGCCTTCGGGGCACTCGTCTCAATGTTGTCACTATTATCGGGGTGTTGATGCCGGGGATCCTCTCCGTTGGATACAATGCGGCGTCACTCGGTGGTGTCTTGAGCCTGGAAAGTTTCGAGAGACAGTTTCGTGAAATCGATGTCGATGATGCCCCCAACAAAAACCTTGCGTCGACCATTCAAGGCACTGTTGTCGCAGTCTACGCAATTGGAGGTTTCATCGGCACGTTCGCCTGTATATGGCTGGGAGATATGCTTGGACGCCGGCGGGTGATCATGTCAGGAGCATTCGTTCAGGTCATCGGCGCAGTTCTCAATGCCAGTGCCTACTCTCTGACTCAACTGGTTGTCAGCCGCCTCGTTGTTGGCATCGGAACCGGCGCTTTACTGGCTACGATTCCCCTCTGGCTATCTGAGATCTCACCGGCCAGCAAGCGCGGTGCGCATGTTGCCACGAAGGGCATCTTCAGCGGTCTCGGCTGTGCCATGGCATTGTTCTTGGACTTTGGCCTCTCTTTCAACGATACGAGCACGGCATGGCGCTTGCCCGCAGCCTTTCCTGCGATATTGTCTGTTGCCGTCTTTGGATTTATCATATTTCTTCCCGAATCGCCTCGTTGGCTCATTCGACGAGGCAGAATATCCGAGGCCCAGGAAACTTTGGCAACGTTGGAAGACAGAGCACTCGATGATAGAGAAATTGAAATGCGAATTGAGGAGATGCAGGTATCCTTTAGTCTCGCGGGGAACCAGAAGACTTTGGCACAGCTGTTCTCGATGGGGCCTCAACGTACTTCTCATCGGGCTTTCCTCGCCATGGCAGCCATGACTTTCCTACAGCTGACAGGAGCAACAGTGACTACATTCTACAGTATGTTCTTTTCAACAAAACTTTGCCCTCGCCGCTAATTTGGACGTCTTCTAGCCACGGCCATCTTTGAGAACAACCTTCAACTCAACGAATCCACGTCCAGACTCCTGGCGGCGGTATATCAACTGGTGGGCCCCATCGGCGGCGTCTTCTGCGTTCTCACCATCGAAGGTCTGGGCCGTCGAAGGCTATTGATGGGCAGCGCAGCCGGAAATGCCACATGTCTAGCTCTGATCGCAAGCCTGGGCTCCCAGACTGGCAATATTTCGGCGGCCCATGGGGCCGTGTTCTTCATCTTCCTTTTCCATTTCAGCTACATCATTGGCTTTGGCGGGATCCCGTATCTCTACGCCTCTGAGATCGCACCCATGCATCTACGATCAACGATCAGCAGCATCAGCATCAGTATCTCGTGGGCAATCAGCATTCTGGTCGCAAATGTCACCCCAATCGCTTTCAACAATATGGGACAACGATACTTCCTCTTCTTCGCGGGTTTCAACGCGGCGATGGTCCCTGCAATCTTCTACATGTTCCCGGAAACCTCTGGGCGCAGTCTTGAAGAGATTGACGAGATTTTCACTCTCTCTAAAAGCATCTTGGATGCTGTTCCAATCGCGAAGAAACTTCCCCCACGTCAACCGCTCGATCTACCAACTCCTGAGAAGGTCCTTGTTGCGGATCTCAAGACCCTCGACAGTCCGCTCGAAAGTCCTGTCTGATACAGATTACTTGACAAATTATCCTTTCCTTGACGCCCAGTCACCCAAAAAAAAAACATACAACAGCCAGGATTCGCATGTGGTCACCCACCATACTAATAATTGGCCGGCATGTGGCTTAGCTGCGGCTGATAGGTAGTCGGGTGGGTGTCGCCAAGGTGAGTTCAAACTTCAGGGTAACCGTCGCGCGAGCGGGGGTGACAAAAGTGAGTGTGAAATAAGTTCAGACAGAGCGATAATCTAGGTGATAGAAGACGATTGCTGGCGGTATTCATATTTAGAGAGATTATTAAATAAGTTACTCTACATTAAACACACCCTACCTGCGTAAACTTGACTTGTAAACATTGAAATTGTGATCTGTACTAGGTAAGATATTGCCATTCAACCTAGTCCGTACCTACTGACGCTATGAAATAGTCAAAAGGCACACACACCATTTACAGTTCGCGAGTCCAATAGACCAGTATCCACAAGTCAATCAAGTAAGTAATACTCGAGTCTACAGACACTGAGAATACCATTGATTCTGGACCTGGCAAGTGTACGGAGCCACACAAGCCTGTGGGCCGGTCCATCCTTGACCACCACACTGGCCATATTGAGCGGCAAGGCTACCGGTGGTCGTCGAAGATGTGGAAGAGGTGGTTGTGGTAGATGCCTGCTGTGTCGTGGTTGTGGAAGACACTGATCCTGAGCTTCCGCCATTAGGGTTCTTCCACGAGCCCAAAGGAGACGGCCCATCCAGAGTAATGACCTTTGAGTCGCCATACACTTGTTGCACATAGCTAAGGGAATTGTAGCTCCCCCCCTCAATGAAAGAGCCCGACCAAGTCATCCAGTAGGCCCAGAGGGCTCCGGTACTGGTCATCTGGCTTGGATCAGGAATATCACCAACCTCAGCCAACGCAAGAATCCGCTGTCCATTCGTCAGGCCGTAAAGTGTGTTCCACTGGTCATGGTCTGCACCATGGTCGCCTGCGCTGGCGTAGATATCCATAGTGGCAATGTCGCACTTATCATTACCAGGGTACCATGCTGAGTTGGCAGTATTGCAGACCCAAATCAGGTTATGCAGGCCGTGATACCCGGTCAGACGCTGGTACATAAGGTCCCAAAGTTGCTTGAAAGGACCGGGGCCTTTGGCTCCCCACCAGAACCAGGCTCCATCTGGTTCATGCAAAGGTCTCCAGAGCACAGGAACACCAGCTGTGGCGAGCTTCTGGAACTGGACTGCAATGGCATCAATATCACGCAGCATAAGTTGATAGTTGGTGCCTCCAGGTCCCTCGTTCATAGCCTCTTGCACGTCAAAGCACGTTGCCGAGGTGTAGAAGCCCTTGTACCAGGGCTGGTCGGCGGTGTTGTACAGACAGGTGGGAGCATTCCAGTGCCAGACAATGGTGTTGATGCCACCTTTCTGGTCGAAAGCTATGGCATCCTCGGCGGAAGTAGAGGAGCTGCCGTATGCCACTCTGGAAGGAGAGTAGTCCATGAAGTCGGTGCCTTGAATCGCGGGCGTCTTGCCGGTATTGCTTTTCACCCATGCGACATCGCTGACATCCATCTGCCCAGACAGGTAGTGGTTGCCATAGGTGCTTTGCAAGTAGCTAAGAAGTGCACGAGCGCCAGAGTCGGCGTTGGGGTCGATTGGGTTGTATGTCAACCAATTTGCGCGCGCTGCATGCTTGATGGGCTCGCTGAGAGCCGGTGTCCCGATCAACGCGAGAAGGCTCAGAGAGAGAATCATTTTCGTACAGACACTAGAGGCAACAAAATCTGTGCTGTATTGACTCGGTGTTCAGACAAATCTAGGTTCTACTTACATGGGTCGGTACTTGAATTTATATGCTGTGTCCATGCAACTTGTTTGCGGTATCTCCTGCATGCATGGCAGTAGTGCTGGCCCTCGGCACATAAACTCTGGGGTAGATGTGGGGAATGGGAAACTAGAAACTCACGCTGACCCTGAAACAATGTAATACGAAGGCCTAATCCAATGAAATGGGAAGGAAAAGCAATACAGCCTGGTACTATGCTGGTCTTAATGCGGCGGAAGGGCCGCTTTCTACGCCATGATCAAGATGCAGAAGTAATGAGTCTATCAGAAGACGAAGGAAGGAGAAGATCTCATGAAGATGCTATTGGAGCAGCGGAGATGAGGAGGGGAAAAAGGGAAGAGACCGGCAGATCTAACTGGTGGGCGAGGGCGGTCGAGCAGTCACGTGACCTGTCTCAACAAGAAGTAAATAGACTTGGACCCTGATCTAAAATGGCATTCTTCACCCAATTTCCCCATGGGGTAAGCATCAGCTGCACAATCAGGTCGGGGACATTGAAAAAGTTCTAATTCTAGAAGTAACCTCCTTGACGAATAAGGTTGTAGGTCCTAGCATAGATTCTTGGGAATGACGGTGGAAGCCAAGGAAGTGTATATCCTTTAGAGAGTGTGGTTGCTGAAGGCCATTTAGTCAGTTCTACCCCTCATTAGCGAGACAGCGCTCGAGCAATTTTCGGCCCTCATAACTAGATCGGAACTCGTACAGGAGTAGTCTCTCGGAAGAATGACACGGAGGGCCAACGGGAAATGATATCCGTGTGGATCAGAAACGGGTTTCCGTGAAGAATGCAAATGTGAGCTGGCCATATTCGGCACGGGAAGCAGCAGGCTCTTTAAGATGGATTCGACTAGTGTCTCTCCAAATAGACCTCTGAACCAATGAACGGTCGAAACATCGACCCTTTTTCGAATTGAAGACACATCACTAGGGCCAAGTTGCCAGCCTTTGTAGCTTCGGAGCACATGGCGCGACTGAAGTTGATCAGGAAGTCCTTCACTGGAAGGCTCATATGACCATATCTGAATCGTTCTAGGCTAGTGACCAAGCATACATCAATTTCACGTTCAAATCATACTCCAAGAGAGCTTACCTCAAACAGGTTTGCTTCCGGTATTCTGTCCCACTAATTTGCTTCTTGTTCTTCTATCATCCTCGAATACAATCCTTGTAAGCTTAGATATTTGTACACTATTGAATTTTCACTTATCTCTCATTATATCATAGGAGGCTATATACTATGCCATTAGGAGAGTTCGTAACGCTGATCCTGTCTCGCTTGGGTCATAGGAGCCTCATGAAGATTACTTCGATCGTCCCACCTGGCCATCTCTTGGGCGTCGGGCGGCCGCCAGCCACTCAAAGTTCCAGTAGAGGATACTTTGCTCGAGCTTCCTGAATATTCTCCTTCAGTGCGTCGACGGCGCAGAGAAATTGCGCAAGCCAGAGCACAAACCGCGATCACGGCTCCGAGACCAGCCCCAACACCAATCCCGATTTTGGCCCCTGTAGAAAGTCCGGACGAGGAAAACTGGCTTGACGTTGAAGATGAGGTCGTATTGGAAGAGTAATTGTTTGTTTGAGAAGACGCAAGCTCTGTCCAGTGAGAGCTCCAGCTCACCTCCCAAGAATTGTCTGTAGCTGGGATCGTAGAGTCTCCGGCTGCGATGCTTGTCGTGGATGAAATATCAACCAGACCTGGACCAGGTGCTTGAGCCAGGAACCATGTGCCAGATCCATCTCCGGTGCCATAATTCTCGCCAACAAAGGCCGCTTGAAGGAAGGCGCGTCCAAGGTAATAGGGGCCATCGGTCGGGAAACAAGGAAAGTAAGGAGTGTCTTTGTCAACCAGAGGCGCTTGTAGAGTAAGATTCAGCAGGGCGAACGGCACTTTAATGGTCATATTTCTGTTGTTCGCGTTGTCCTTTTGGAAGTTGAAGGAAAGATAAGCAGGCGATTTCACGAGCGAACGGTACTGATCGCTCTCTGTCTCCCACAGGTAAAGACCAAGACCCGAGTCAAACTTCACAGGCAGCAGTGATGTAATCGTATCGCATGTACTCGGTGCAAGGTACATATATGGCTTTGTGGGAGCCAGTTTCACTGTCACCGGGGCTGTCAAACTCGAGTTCGACTGAGAGAGAAGCCCTGATTTTTCATTGAAGCTCCAAGGGGAGCCTCCAACAGCAACACCGACCCCAATATCGAGCAGTCCAATGATCAAGTCGCCGCCTGGATTCGTCGAGCTGAAAGATGTAAATGGCTGCGCTGAGACCTCTCCCACAATCCGGTTTTTGTCGTATCCGCCTAGTATGGCCGAGCCAGGTATTCCAAGAGCTGCAGACCCGATATGCATTCCCCAGGAATAAGACGGGGTCTGATGTGAGCCTCCCGATGTGTACAGGTAGCTGGAAGTCATCATCATAGTGTAGCCCCAGATGTGAGTCAATACAGGAGCACCGAATGATAAGGTTCCAACCTCCAGCGGATAGTTTTGACCGTTGGGGTAAGTTTGATAGCCATCATATATACCAGTGATGCTGACGTTAGGAATGATCATGTTGTTCCCAATATCAAAGTTATCGTAGAAAACACTGCTTCCAGTCATGCCTGGGGTCGCGTAGTCGTCGAAGACTTTGTATCCTTTTGAAGTCGCCACATCTGGTCCTGCACTCGAAGAAGCGTTTCGGTCGTATAAGCCAGCCTTGCTTGAATAACATTTTGTGAACTCGGTATGATTGTCGCAAATAGTCGACAATAGAATGGTGCAGGACCAGCTTCCACCGGGGTAGAGGGCAACAGTCTGTGATGGCGTGCCTATTCCCACTGTAATAGCTTGCCATGGACCATCAGGACCAAAAGTCTTATCGGACCAGGTCAGCGTGTACGGCGACAGTGCCTGAGTGGTGCTTGCAGTGAAGAAAAGCCAGTGGCCTAGGATAAGGGGAACAATGGGGATGCGAGCCCCAGCCCGGTTCTTCATCGTGCGTTGGGAATGAAATCTCAAATTATGAGTCAATTTCCGGTGAAAAGGTTTGAAAGACAGAACTCCAAGTGAGGCATACGGGCGGTATCTTGTGAGGCCTCCGCCAATGTAACCAGAGAAAGAGGGGAAAGGAGGGAATACAGAAAGGAAGGCATGTTGAATCAAAAAACTGGGAGGGGCCTGCAAAGGCACTAGCGAGCCCACGCTACTTGATAAGTCTCGAGCCACGAGCCTCCCCACTTGGTCCTTCATTAACTTGCATGCATAAACTTATTAACGCACTTTGGCTAGCATTTTCGCGCTTTTCCTTGGTTCTCGTCTCTGTTGTATGCTTTGGTGTCAAATTAGAAGATGCGAGACCCAATTAGCGCTAAGTGTACCCTCCTCGCTGGACTGCAAGTGCACGGTGCCGTGCGACTTGCAAAACAACTCTCTTTTTAAGTCCGAGAGGTTTTACTACTAGGCACCATTGTGTCTCCTATATCATAGTTTTGAAATGTGATCCCATCCTGTTAGCTAAGTCATGGAAGTCCCAACGAGCTTCTAGGTTCCATGGTGAGGAACCATAAGGGGCAAATGTTTATGGGTGGCCATTCATCCCAGGTTCAGGAGGCACAAATAAAAGGTACGAGGTATCGAGGGTTTACATGATGGTTTGTACTCGCTTTGGCGCCGTCATCTACCCGCTAACAGGAAGACCCACTAAATAAGGGGACCATGATGGCATAAGCACTTCTCGTACTACTCTGGTTGGGGCCTTGGGCGATAATCATTGATACTGTAGGACCCTAGCCACTTGAAACTGCGTAGTGCGTACCTATCGTCTGGCCTTTGCAGCCAATCACACCCCGCGTCAGAAACCAGTCTTAGCGCCGGGCGTCAGGCTAAACCGTAGGCGCTGACACTAATGCAGTCTACCTGACTGTAGCCGGGATTGGGTAACAATTTTCAGTCACACTTGTGACTTCACAGACCAACGCGAAATCGTCCCCTAGGCTTGAGGGAATTAGATGGTAGCCCCCGGCCGCTACGCCAATTTTTTTCCTTTTTGCTAGCTTTCTCTTGGTTTTGATGCCACATTAGTGATGAGCTCTTGCTTTGGCAACTCGATCTTGAGACCTGCCTCGCTTCTCGCTCTGGATGATGTCTTTATCTTAGAGATATGACGAAGATGCCATTGATTGATAAGTTCTAGCAGCTCTGGCCAGAGACACTGTGATAATTGACATTCTATGTACAAAATCCACAATTTTTGTCAATCAATTGCCCTGATGCCAAGAAGACATGATAGTCGCAGGGCTTCAAACTTGGAGTTTACCAAGAAACATAGCAATAAGTCCAAAGTGAGCCAAGCCAAGCTTGTTTCTTGAGAATTGCTCAAGAACTCTCAAAGTCACCAAGATTCAATTTTTCTCAGGTCTTCCCACCCGATCTGGCTACGGAGTGCGAGCTAACTCAGCCGAGG
Organism: Penicillium simplicissimum; assembly: GCA_024706585.1. Taxonomy (NCBI): domain Eukaryota; kingdom Fungi; phylum Ascomycota; class Eurotiomycetes; order Eurotiales; family Aspergillaceae; genus Penicillium; species Penicillium simplicissimum. The sequence goes on from JAMZTW010000014.1 coordinate 1,123,036, forward strand.
CAAGGGGATAAACGGTGACTTGAGAGACAGGTAACACGAGGTCGCGCATTCAGCCCGGTATCCCGCAGGAAGCCCAACGAGAGATCGCCAAACCGTTCCTGATGTCAACATGGCGCCCCGGTAATAGCGCCCGGCTTTAGTGCCCGGCACTGTGCCGCAGAAAAAGGAGCCATTAAGACTATGCGAAACACGCTGACAGAATGGCATTAGGCCCTAGTGGGCGAGGGCGAAGGCCTACCATACCAGGGCCTACAAATATGAAGTTGTATCAAGTGCGATGGAGATTTCTCTTCGGTACAAACCGGTCGGCAGGCCCTGCGCCGTTTGTCCTCCTGGCCTATTTCAGGCCTCTGCCTCCCTGTTTCTTCCTTCTTCTTGCTTAGAGGTCACCAAGATACCAAGATCACAGATTACTTGCTTCATCCCTGACTGCTTCCTGCGCGCGTAGTCGTAGGCGCCTTTTGGGTGTAGGTATAGATACCTCTGCTTCGCTTAAGAAATGGACTGGCTATGATTTGAGTCGCTCTGGAGAATGAATCATTAAAGTATTTATTTGATGATCACCTGTTTAGGCGAAGCTAAATTCCCGATCGGTCAGACTCACCTAAGCATTCCATTCAAGTTTATGTTTACAGGAGGGTCAGACAACATACGCCAAGGCTATGATATAATGAACTGACTCAATAATTAACGGGGGTAGAAGATGGCCAGAGCCGCCAGACTACCTACATAGTGCAAAATCGAGGCCCATACTAGGTCCTACACCACATATTTGGTACAGCTCATTTTTCACTAGTTGCCACGAGATCTGGAGCTTCCAACTTCAACTGATATTTCCAGAGCCTAGACCTTGCGCTTCAAGCATTGAGCAATTTGCTTCGTCATCTGTAAGCATTCTTCATCCCGTAGCGTCGTGGTGAACGTCTGGATGGAACATGGCGCGCCTTCTAGCCGCTCAAAATTGTCTGCCCGGCAAATTTGAGAACTTAGCACATGCCGTAGAAGAGCGGCTCAGCCGAGGATACTTACATGGCGGTGCAGTTTGACCTTCCTTCAACTCGAAGGTTTCGTTGGCATCTGACCCACTTACTGTTCCAAATGGAATGGCGCACGACGGATACTGTTTCTGGTCAGTATTTGACTGCTCGAGAACAGGGATGGGATGAAACATACATCCAGGCAGTTCAAGAAAGTAGTATATGGCGCAATAGCAAACATGTCATGCGCCACTGCCGTATTCTGAGCTGAAGGTGCAATGCAGATGTCGAGGTCATGCCGCACCCACATCTTCCGGTATATCTCACGCAGCTCTGCTCGACGCGTGTTGAGATATGCCAGCTTTCCCATCCGGTCTAGCTCGCTCAAGTCGGGCAAAGATAATTTGACCGATCCTTTCAACTTCTCCAAAACCTTGCCAACGTGAACCAAAGACGGGACTGGGGGTTCTCCCGCTGACTGGATGTGGCTCAGAGCACCCTGGTCGAGGCTGAAGATGTTCCAGGCGATTTCATTGGCCAGCATAACCTGGCATTCCTCAACGCCAAGGGGAACTAGAGTGTGACCTTGAGCCTCTAGCAAGCGGACCGCCTCGGCTAAAACTCTCCTGACAGGCGGATGCAAGGGGAATGTAGGGCTCTCCGGAACGATGCCGATTCTCAAGATTGGCTTTGTGGGTACCTCCCGCCATGGAATGTCGAGAACGGTGGAGTCGTACAGGGCTGGCTGGGCATTGAAAACAGACCTGAAGAATGTCTCAATACCATCAAGACTCAGGGAAAGAGGACCTGCGCAAGATAGAATAAACTTCATCCCAGGCGTAGTGCACGCCCGCATTCCTCCATTTGGTATTCTTGCGGCGCTGGGCCGGAACCCATATGTGCCGCAGCATAGAGCGGGAATTCGGACCGAGCCTTGAATCAAGTTATCAGCTAGCTCATGTGAGGTGATTGAGGTACATCTGTTCGGATTGTCTTACCGCCAATGTCAGTTCCCACGCCCAGTGGTGACCCTCGAAGAGCGATCAAGGCACCCTCGCCTCCACTCGAACCGCCTGGTCCCAATGATGTATTCCAGGGGTTGAGAGTCCTTCCAAATACATTGTTGTCGCTATCAGCGGTCTAGAATTAGGCAACATTTAGTAAGAAACTTGAGGTTAGGGCTCAAGGGCCAGCATACCATCATTGTCTGGGGCACATTGGTTTTGACATAGATCACTGCCCCGAGCTTGAGGAGGATATCAACCAAAGGAGAGTTTTCCTGGGAGACCTCATCTAGAAAGGACACCATGCCGATTGTTGCCTCTGTCCCCTTGGTGTGAAAATTGTCCTTGATGCTAACTGGAAGGCCATGGAGGGGCCCTGCCAACTGCCCTTGCGCCCGGAGAGTGTCTAAATATTGAGCTCGGTCTTTGGCCTCTTCAAACATAGTTTCCGTCAGACAATTGACCTTCATTATCGTCAGTAAATGTCTTAAATAAAAGGGCTAATAGCAAGACGGCCTTTGGGAATGCTCACTAACTGCTGAGCAACAGCTGCACGCTTGCAATAAGCCAGCGTTACTTCAAACGACGTCAAAGTGCCGTTCGCCAGCAATGAGAGGAGCTCGGAAACGTTGTAATCTTCTGTGATGCGGTGCTCTTTTTCAGTCAATATCCCTGACTTTCGAATTGCTTGGGCTTCGATGAGATTGTTCTTTTTTTCCGAAAGGGGTGTCTGGAAGTTGTCCAGAAAATTTCCTGGGAGTCTCCATGCTGCTGGGATCTTATCAGCACGTTGTTGCCGCTTCTTAGAAACTCTTTCCTCCCAAGGGATGCCTTGGTTCACGGAGCACATTGTTGGAGGAGAATCGTCGGGCTGTTAAGGGAGACGTGCGGTCAAGACAGAATAGCGTACAGCGACTGGTGTGCGAGATTCACCAAAGACTTATATGTGCTGACCTTCCAATTTACCACTTCAGTGACCAATGAGGGACGATTTATATTGGTCATTGTCCTTGCTTGTGGCGTGTCCCAATCCAGTTCTACATTGAAAATAGCCGAGCCGAGCGTAGTATGCCTCGGCTAAAACGGTGACCAGCGAGGCGGGGGCATTTGTCGGCTGTCAAGCGATCAACCATCATAAGATAGTTTCAAACATTGACATTGCGGAGCTAGTGACTAGTCAATTCGCCGTCTCATTCTGACTTTCTATTCGTAGGGCCGTCTCCCGCGCTGTTTTCAGTTAGTATCTCGTTCCGTCCTTCGCGTATCTCAATTCGCGGGGTCCATCAGCCTCAAATCGGCGATCCATTTGTCGATGGAGTTTGTTAATCAGGACCATTCTGCCTAGTCCACCCGCGCGACTGCCCGTGTAACTCCAACTTGCACGCTGAGATCCCTGAGACTCATGATGAAGTAAGTCCTAACCAGTACGCGCAGTTCAAATATCTGATATATTAATGCACGTTACGATATTGTCATGATGGACGCTTTCATGGATCAACACGGCCAAAGCGAGCCAGCGTGGCGGTTCCGCAAGCTGAGAACACTAGGGTCCTGTTGGCGGCTATCCAGGAGCTCCAGCAGCTGCTGCACGAGCAGTGGCACCTACTGCGGGAGCTACAGAGTCGGGCGAGCGAGCCGCAAAAGCAGGAAACCGAACACCATGATGTCGCAGCGGATGCAGATGATGAATGGGTGAAGGTCTGAGGATTCGAGATGTAGAGGCGCAAACATAATTAACATTTAGAGGCTCTCTTTTTGAACCGAATCTAACTCTAGTGAGTTTGAAGAATCCACGTCTTATCCCCTTAGTACAGACAATTTGCCTTATGACGCGGCTAAAACCCATTGCGATCCTAATACTAAATTAGTTAATCCTATTCCACGAGTCATAGCCTATGCCTAGGTTGGCCCTTCTAAAATAATATTGAATAAAGGGAAGTCACCTTTTCTCGCTTACAGTTAAGTATTCTAGTTTTCGCATCTTATACACAGATGATGGAAGACCCTTCACACCAATTTGGAATTCTACGCAGAAAGCAGATGCCGCAGTGGAACAACCCAAGCTTTGAAGCTCATCTAGCTGGATTTAACTCATTGTTTGCTGTTTTTCAGAGTGCCTCAATTCCGCAGAGCTATAAGTGGCCTACATTGTTTTACCGCTCCCTCTTCTCCACTTCGACAAGGTCTCTCGTTTCCGTGATATTGTATAATTCAAGATTTCAGCCTAAATCATAAGCTCTATACCTCATTATCCATTATGGTCCCTCAGCTGGGTCAGACACGAAATTATGCTTGATAGTTCATACTTTGTCTGGAGACGCCCAGTTTCGTGGCCCCAGAAGTCCTCCTCTTTCCTTTTCTTCAGCTCTGTCTCTGCAGCGAATAAATACCTTACCTACTACTTGCGCTTGCATCTTGTGCTAACTTCAGCGCTTCTGCCTTTCCGACTATCATGTCGCATTCAAGTTGCTTTTCTCGGCACTCTTTCGCAAATCCTTCCTCCCTTGAATCAGCAAAATCAAGAACATGCTAGATAGGGAGTCCAACGTGAAAATGCCGAAGGAATCGAGGGAGTACGGGGTCCGCCTGGACCTGACACTGCAGACGAGGTAACTTTGACGCGATAATCACGCGGCAAGCATTCTGTTGCGCTAACATTAATGACAACATTAAGGAAGCGGTGGTGAAAGCACAAATTTCTGTCGAAAACACTCAAGAGAAGATCACAGAAGGTGACACCCCCGCCGCGGCACTAGATTATATCACGCTCCAAGCGGTCTTATGAGAAACTAGACTTTTGATGATGATACAGCCATCTAATAGTAATACCAATTGACAGCAGGTATAAGGCAGCAGACAAACATTTCCAAATCAAGCCGTGTGGACGAGTCAGGGGAGATCACTGGATCTGAGTCTCACTTCTCTAGAACAAATAAAACCAACATTCTCAGCTCCAAATCTCATTCCTCCTCTCTTTTCTCCCGGATCCCACAATCTTCGCGCTGAATGACACCCCATTCTCACATCTACGCTTCTTTAAATCTGACACCAGCCTTCATCTCTCTCTCCTCGTTTTCAAACCAACTTCACGCCGAAAAAAAAGAACATCAAAATAGAGGGCCAGCTTTAAGCTGGCACCACCACTGCTCATAGCGAAGGGCCTAATACGGATCAGGCTCGTGGTGGCCGTGGTAGCCGCCGTGGACGCGGAGGGCGGAGTAGCCGTGGTCTTGGTTATCACTACCACAATGTGACTATACTTCCTATCCAGCAAAATGTGGTTACTTAAGCTAATGAATGGCACAGCGCCGTCCTTGTGGCGAGTGCCATAGACGTGGGCACAGTACGTGTTTCTCTACAATACGCATCTACGCAGTCCTCGATAAAGTCTCCTAACCGCAACGATTCTAGTCCACCAGCGTGGTTGCCCTCAGAACTCTAGCTCTCCTGTCGAGACTCCTGCTATGACCACCCTAAGTAACGGCGCTACTAGAGTCAACGATTCGGTTCGTATCTGTTGGTGCACTATAAAGAATCGGGCTCATTAAAAAACGTTAGGATATTCACATCCTTCGAGACACATATATTTAGAGGAATCATACGTAATTGGACTCAATGGAGGCAGCATCGAAAGAGTACAACCTGGTGCATCAATGATAAAAGATCCCACAAAATTCGAGAAGGAAACTAATTAAGGAACTAATACACGGTGCGGCGGATCAACATCAACACTGGCAACTAACACCCTGATCTTCTTCTCTTCCTTACCTTAAACTTCACGGGGAACATATAAAACCGGGGCCCACCATTGAATGGCTGGCTGATTGTGCAACTGGCCTGACAAAATGAAGGTATCTTCCAGCCAGAGATGCGCTTATAGATGATGTTTCTAGCCGCTGTTATCAACTCCATCGGGTTGATGTTATCTGGTATTGGTCTTGCACGAGTAAGTTCAGTCACGCGGCCATCCACACACACAAGCCATGAGAAGTGCAGCGTCGGTCTCGCGGTAGACCAAGGAAAGACGGTACTGCACCTCGCACGACTACCCTTAGGAACCATCTGCTCGCAGACTATCTACTCCCAAACTATCTGCTCCTGCCTGACTGCTGGCATGGGCATTCGGAACACCTTTATCCTCATTGGAGCGCTTGCTTTGATCACTGCGATCTTGCTTGCCCTCTTGATGACCTACGGTAAACGGGCTAGATTAAAGACAGCTTCAATATCAGGAGTCTGCCTCACGTCAACAAGTTTCGATGGCTGTTTGAGTCATTCTCCTGCGGTTGTTTCAGCCGAGATAGGACACGAGGCTCGCGGCCCGTTCGTGTTGGTGGATGATGACGAGAGGGGCAACTGGGATTCTATTGGGGAAGGGGTTGGAATTGTGGCAGCAGATGGCTATTTTAAGCTCAATGGACATACTTAAAGCGATCCTCTATTCCTGAAAGCGCTTTCCTGAGACTTGAATTGATCAGAAACTGGATTTCGCTCTGAGACTCAACAAACTGTGAGTGCCAGCCGAAAACACGCACACGTTTCCGCTCTTTGACGTTTTTAGCCTCAATCGGGGTTCTGAATCTCGATTCCGCCAGCAAATAAGAAGAGGTACGCTATACCTACATAGGCAGTTCGGGTTTCGGGCTTATTTTTGGCAACGCCGATCCGTCTGACTTGGCATCCAGCTCCTTTCCTGCTAAACCTCATAATTTATAAAACCTAGCAAACAGCAAGTGGTTTCTAGTATCCACACATCATGTCTCAACCGTCTTCGACTACAAGCGAAAAGACTTTCAGCTCTTACAACAAAGAGCAAGGAAAGGCTTACGCTGCCGCTCGCCCAGACTACCACCCTGCGCTGTACAAGTTCATTCTTGATCAACACACTGCCACGAATGGCCAGCTTGACACTCTCCTAGATGTTGGCACCGGCCCAGGCAATGTTGCACGCTCGCTCAGCGATCATTTTGCTCATGTTGTCGGGCTAGATCCCTCAGAGGGAATGGTGAGCACTGCTCGCTCCCTGGGAGGCACTACCTCCACGTCCGAGCCCATTCGTTATGATTTCTCCACCGCGGAAGAACTTGGATCCAACCTCTCTCCACCCATCCAGGATGCGAGTGTCGACCTTATCACTGCCGGAAATGCGGCACATTGGTTCGACATGCCTCGTTTCTGGTTGAGAGCTGCCCGCGTACTCAAGCCCGGCGGTAGCGTCGTTTTGTGGACTAGCGGTCACACGTGCATTCACCCATCGGTCCCCAATTCGGCCGCTATCCAACAGGAGATGGATCGCATTGAGAAGGAATATCTCGAGCCATTCTTCGAGCCGGGAAACTGGCTCACTCGCAACCGATATGCTGATCTGCCGCTTCCTTGGACTTTGGAGACTCCCATTGCCGAGTTCGACGAAACAACAGTCATTCGGAAGGATTGGGGCATCGAGACCGATTTCTATAATATTAATCCTGAAGTCAACATGGATATGTTCGAGAAGATTACTGCGACCGGGAGCCCTGTGACTCGATGGCGCCAGGCTCATGCCGATACTATTGGTACCGAGCGGGATGTTCTCAAGGTTTACCGCAGGGCAATTGAGCGTCTTTTGCATGAGGCTGGGGTGGAAGAGGGCAAGGAGATGGTGAAGGGTGCCACTCATGGAGTCGTTCTGATCGTGAAGAAGAAGGTATAATCTGACTTGGGTACACAATCTTTCAATTGATTCCATTCATTCTAGCGCGAAAGGTCGGTTGCTTGGTTTCCAGGAACCCAAGGCGGCTTGCTGCCGCTGTGATCGCAATACGACTAAATTTGATTCAGAAAATGCGGACAATATATGCGCCTATATACACAGGATCCATTTTTGTCCGCCGGGTGGGGCTTTCCTGTCTGGGCTGCAAATATTGACTATTGCGTTAACGACAGCACATCGTAACTGCTGCCCTGGGGGACCTCGGATGGGACGTTTTCGATGAGCGGAACCCATACGAATCTGGTCTGCTGTGAGATCAGCCCCGCCATTCTCCAAACATTCTTTGTCGTTAAGGTTCTCGAAATTTGGGGTTCCCACCTGTGCACGTATATTGTATTTCCAGGCACAAATCTCCGGAGTAAATACCGGCGCAGCCTCCTGTGACACTTCTGGCTGGCCCCATCTTTCGACCCAATGAAATTAAAATTCTAGGTTTGCGGACGAATATTTGGCTCAATTAAGAGCACACACTAGACCCTACGGCATATGGAGATATAAGAAAATAAACAAAGGCCATAATCGATTACCATAATTGTCAACTTGGCTACGCTTTTCATGTCAGTTGACCTCGTCGCCAAAACCTTCTTAAAGCCAAATTCACCCACGAAAATCCAACCCGGTATGGTCATATGACCATAGCCATCCACTTTTTGCCTCCTTTATATCTTACCCGCATGCTTGCTTATTCAATAGTATGGTATCTAAGCTGGAATGCCTGTAGGATGGCCATTTATGTCCTGTCCTTTCGCTCAGACTAAACTACGGTCTGGATTTCAAATTTCAAAGATTGGCCGACCTGTCGTAAAACCTAGCTCAGCCGCACTTTTCACTCCCCCAAGAAACTGCACCATTCGGTGTGGAATTCATCCATAGGCCCAATCATAGGCCTATCCAGAGCGGCAATGGTAGGCAGCTTGATGGACCCAGCGCCCATCTCTGACTAGCTGAGCAGATTCCGGACCTGTAAAGTCGCCGCAACGCCTAGGAACTTGAGAATACCTTTTCTCAATGCAAATAGTCTACTGTTGGTGGCCAAAGGAGCCCTCAGATCTTTTTCAGACAAGAGGTGCATCTTACAATTGGGTTCGGGGTGACAGGGTCGGAGGGAATACCGGAGATTTCCCAGTCAATAGTTCTTTAGTGCAACCAAAGGTAGTTACTCGATGTCTTCTCCACAATTCGCTTAACGCCGTTGAACTCAATATCAAAGCTTAACATAACTATTCCTTCGCTCATGGTAGGGAATGCCAGCTTCAGGACCTCTCCAGAAGTCCACTCCGACGGAGAGTTTTCCGATTTGGGATGATCAGTGCGGAAGTGCGGGCGGGATGCCGGGGGTTGTTCAAACAGCAGCCCTCAGATGGCAGGCAAAGAAATAAAAACCTCTCGGTCTCTTCCAGACACAGTACATCCAAAGATAGGTTCATTCCAGAGTTGAACCAACGTTACTATAATGCGGTTTTTACATCTGGCCCTAGGGGTCTTTTGGTCCTTGAACTGTGTCAATGCTCAAGGTACAAGCCACCTCTTTCTTAAAAAATCTTAAAAAAAAACAAAGTCCAGCTAATATCATGGCCTCGATTTCTAGCAGAATTGGCACCATTCAAATATGATTCCTTTCCTCTGGGTTCAATCACTGCCTCCGAGTGGCTTCATGACCAACTGGTTTTGGAAGCCAACGGACTCGCGGGGCATTTGTTCGACTTCTACCGATACGTCGCTCAGTCAACCTGGCTTGGAGGCACATATGAATATAGTGAATTGCATGAATCCGCGCCCTACTGGTTTAATTATATTGTGCCGCTCTCTTTGTTTGTCCCTGATCTGGCCTTCGGTCACATGGCCTACCTTATTTAAGCTCTCCCCACCTCCGTTAGATCTTAGCTTCTTAAAACTCCCTTGAATCCATCTTTCCACGATCTGCTGGTCCTTCGTAGCTTCGCCCTTCTAGAGGTTATGCGCCCTCGCGCGCCAGCGGGAGTCTTCACCGTCTCTCGCTGACCTGCCGCTTGCTACTCGCTGCTGCCCGGGAGTGCAGCACTTCCTGACGCCCTCGCGTCCCTTGGGCTTCCATTGCCCCTCGGGCTTCCATTGCCCCTCTATCTCTGCGCCTCCGCCGCGCCTTTCCTGGGCATCGTCGCCCTTCTCGTTTAAATGACGGACAAAATTACTGATTCGGTCACTAAGCTTAAGGGTGAATCGAATTACGATGTCTGGCGTTAAGATATCTAGGTCTACTTCGACCATAAAGACCTCGATCTCTGGCCTATTTTGACCGGGGCTGTGACCTCGCCTATCGACGCCCCTCTGTCTACTCCTTCTAATACTTACGTTCGCTAGCGTATCGCCGATAACCTGGGAGTCACTCCCGATCTGGTTACCGATACTGAGGTTCGTGAATGGATTAAGGAGCATATTCTGGATGTTAACGATGAGTACGTCTGGTTCCGTAAGGCTAATGCTGACTATCTTTATTACCTATCTTCCACTCTCGAGGATCATATTAAGCTATTTATCCGTGGTATTCGTGACTCGGCCGAGGCCTTCTGTATTATCTATAATACGTACGGTGTAGTTAACGCCTATATCTTCTAACTTCGCTGGAGCGCCTGGGTCTTATGTACTTATAAATCTAGTGGCTAAGCTGGCCTGTTCCTTACGAAGTGGAAGAAGGCCCTTACCGAGCTTCTCGAGTGCTTGAAGGTTAAACTCCCCTAGTCGTTCTAATACGCCTAGTTTATTGAAGCTGTTCGCTTATATCCGTCTATAGAGTAATTCGTTACTATGTATAAGCCCGATCTATCTAGTTCCTGCCTTATCGAAGAAACCTTCTCCGAATTTATATCCGCTAAGTTAATACGCTGTTATTATTTAGCGATAGCTTTATCCTCGAGTAAGGACACTAAGGATAAGGATAATAAGGATAAGGATAAGGATAATAAGGATAATAAGGGTAATCGTTGTGGCCGTAATAAGGATAAGGATAAGGATAAGGATAATAAGGGCGGTAATAAGAAGGATTATGATAAGACGGAGTAGTAGTGTGATTACTATTATCGTAAGGTTTACTACTTATCTAAGGACTATATGTTTAATCCGAAGAATAAGGGTAAGAAGCCTAAAGCTCGCGGCTCTACTGCTGTCTCTACGTTAGCTAATGACTCGAATTCTAAGGATAAGAGCGATAAGTCTAATACTTCTGTAGTCCGATTTGATGCTGATCGGTACTTTATAGGTACTGCTTCCGCTATTATTCGCTTAGACCCTATCGCTAAATCTCCTCCTGTTGTCGCTAAATCGCTACCTAGCGTTGCTAGCGCTATTATAGATCCCGATTCGAATTAAGATATCTGGATAATTAACTATGGTGCTACTAACTATATAACGCCTTATAAGTCTGCTTTCGTTACCTTTACGCCCTACTGCGTATAGGTTAGCCTACCTAACGGCCGCGAGACTGTTACTGAAGGGTACGGTGATATCGTCCTTTATATCTCTAATCCTAAGATCGATAAGACGACTGAGATAACGCTTCGTAAAGCCTAGTATATTCCGATATTTACTTATAACCTTATATTATTGTCTCGCCTCTTCGAAGACTCTAATATTAAGTTAGTCTTAGGTAGATTTAGTACTCTCCGGAAGGAGGGGGGTGATTCTAGTTAGAAACTAACTAGTTAGGATATTCTTGCTTTTGTAGAGAAGATTCGCGGATAGTACTAGCTTATAATAGTTAATAGTGATGGCTAAATTACTAGACTTTACGCCTCTGCTATCGCCTATAGCGATAAGATTGCTATCTTAGCTATTCGAGAGATTGATGCTAACGTATCGAAGCGTATGAAGCCTATTCCTATGGACCTAGCTTATCGCCGCGCCTATTACGTAGGAGAACAGAAGATTTTAAAGATACCTAAAGTCTCCGAAGGAGTCACCTTTATTAAGGGGACTAGTATTATTTATCCCTATCTACCTTATATCCTCGGTAAAGGCTATTCGCTGCCCTTCGGTAAGGATAAGCCTATTACTACGCGTCTTGGCGACCGCCTGTACACTGATATCTAGGGTCCTATCTTGTATATAGTACTTAGTAGTTATAAATACTTCGCTACTGTTATAGATAATGCCTCTCGCTTCTGTTAGGTCTATCTCTTGAAGTATAAGGATGAGATCGCTGGTGCTATTAAAGAGGTTATTCTTAGCAAGCTAAGGGTTACGAATAGGAAGTGGCTCGCAGGAGCAATATGAAAGACGAAGTCCTACTAGATAGTAGAAGATGAGATGCATCAATTATTCGCTTCACTTAGCTAGGATATCTTAATGGTATTTATCTTCTTGATCTCTTCTTTCTGTATAGTCTGTATGCGGTAGTAGTTATTGGCTGCATTCGGTTTATTTCTAGTATGCTGCATACGGTGGTAATCCGTTGCATCTGATGGTAGTATTTCATAGTAGTATTATTGTATCCGGTAGCAGTAGTATCTTATTCTTCCTGCAATCGGCTTTTGCATGTAGCTAGTATTTTGATGTTCTTCAATGGCCGTTGCTGCCTGATTTTTCAGGCATCCAGATTTAACTATTCTGCAGAAGAAATCCATCCGCATTCCACTGGGCCACATGGTTACCTGCAGGCCCCATCAGCTTTATTTTAATGCATGTTTTATTCTTCTCATGTTATAGTTCTTTGCATCTCTTTTTTAATCTTATATCTTATAGCCCCCCGTAATCTTTATACTATATATAGTGTAAAGATTAGGTTATATATCTTAAAAGATAACCTTTATGTTATGGTATCTGTTTCATATTTGCTAGTTCTTTCAGGTTATTATATATCGGTAGTCTTAGGTTCTTTGTCAATATATCAGCTAATTGCTTTTTAGTTGGGACGAATTGGATATTTATTTTCTTTTGTCTTATTTGGTCTCTAGTATAGTGATATATTATATCGATATGCTTTGTTCTTTTATGATATTCAGGGTTTTCAGTAAGATCTATAGCAGATTGGTTATCTATTAATATAAGCGGTATACTGAATGTATAGCCTAGACCTAGCCTATTATTAATATAGTTGAATATGTTGGCTAGATATATTCCTTCTGTAGCAGCTTCTTTAAGTGCCATATATTCGGCCTCACAGGTACTCAAAGCAACAGATTTTTGTAGCTTTGAATTCCATGTTATAGGGTTATTTCTAGCCATATCACTAGATAGGCTGAATAGATAGCCAGTAGTCGACTTTCTACCATCTGTATCACCTGCCCAATCCGCATCGGAGTATCCTTTAATATATAGATCCTTGCCCGAGCAATCGTATGTGAGCCCTAGATTAGGTATGTATAGCAGATATTTCCATATCTTTTTAAGCTCGGCTATATGTTCTTTCGCAGGATTACTCATATATCTAGCGCAGTATGATACGCTATATGTTATATCTAGCCTAGTCTTTAGGCTAGTATATAGTAAAGATCCTATCTCTTTTTGATATAGATTTGTTATTTCATCGGATGTTTTATATTGGTTCTTTTTCAGATGAATACCTGGTTCTCCGGGTAATTTTTTAGGTGTATACTGATATATATTAAACTTAGTTAGTATCTTCTTGATATAATCTTTTTGATCTATAGTGACCATCTTCTTGTTATAATCTATATTTATATTATTTCCTAGGAAGGTAGTAACTTCGCCTATTTCTTCTATTTTGATATGTTTCCTAGCTTTAGTAGCTAGATCTTTGATATAGTTAATATCTTTATGAATTATTAATATATCATCAACATGTGTTATTATAATAGCCTGATCTTCTTCATTGATATATATACCTTCATCATGTGGTAATCTATAGAATTTATATCTTTGCATAGCTTCTGAAAAATATTCATTCCATAATCTAGGTGACTGTTTTAGCCCATATAGTGCTTTATTTAGTTTACAGCACTTATTTTTATATTTTTCATCTTGATATAGTCCAACTGGTAGTATAGTATATATTTCAGCGTCTATATCAGCATGTACGAATGCATTCTTCACATCATATTGTCTAATATGCCATCCTTTATTAACGGCTATTATTATTATCATATGCCAAACCTCAGTTCTAGCAGTGGTAGAGAAGGTTTCTAAGAAGTCAACCCCTAGCTTTTGGTTGAATCCTTGGATAACCCATCTAGCTTTATATCTAACAGTTTTATCTTTATTCGTTATATAGTTGCTTTGAATTGAGTTTGGATCTTTTATAGTCTTTAATTTAAATACCCATCGGCCTTTTAATGGCTTTATATTAGGTGGTATATCTATTATCTTGAATGTATTTTGATCTAATAGGCTTTGATTCTCATCAACACATGCTTGATACCATTCATTCTTTTCATCTGACTTCATAGCTTGCTGATATGAAGATGGTTCTTTATCAGTAGTAGCAGATAATATATAGTTGCTAGATAGCTTATTATAAGTAGTAAGCTTATCTGCTAGTGTAGTATCTTTTATAGAGTATATGTGATTATCTGCCTGAGAAGGTATCTGAATTTCTATCTTATGTGAGGGGTCAGCATCTATTTCTTCTTGCTTACCCGTTCTTGTTTTGATATGATATTTCTCACGTTTCTGTTTATATGATATATTAGATGTTGATATATCAGATGATTCAGATCTTATAGATCTGTGTAGATATTGACCTTCTAAAACAGTAGTGTCTCTAGACCAGATAGTCTTCTTTAATTCGATATCATATAGTTTATATTGATTATGTTGACTATATCCTATTAATATAGCCTTATTTTTCCTTGGTTGTAGCTTATTCTTATATTTAGTATTTGGATGATAATATGCAATTGATCCCCAGGTCTTAATATAGCTGATATCAGGTATTTTGCCAAAGAATATTTCATAAGGTGTTTTGAATCCTAGCGCTGCATGTGGGGCTCTATTATATAAGAATGTAGCTGCTAGTAATGCTTCACCCCACATGGAGTCATTTAGACCTGATTGGGCTAGTAAGCATCTGGTCTTATTCATCAATGTAAGATTAATTCTTTCAATTAGGCCATTTGGCTCTTTAGTATATGCTGGTGTGGTCTTATGCAATATGCCACACCTTCGCATCAATATATAGAAGTTATCATTGATATATTCAGTGCCATTATCAGTAAAAAATTCTTTTATTTTATTGCCAGTTTGGTTCTCTGATATATTCTTATATCTGATAAATTTATTATATGCTTCATCCTTAGTTTTTAATAAGGATATATCAAGATATCTTGAGGTCTTATCTAAGAATGTGATATAGTATCTATAGCCATTATAGGTCCGTGGTGAGATAGGTCCTCCTATATCACTATGTATCCTTTCACCTGTGCTATATGATATATCTGATGTAGATTTTTTATTGATATATCTATGATATTTAGATTTGACACATATCTCGCAGGTGTAGTTAAGATATTCTTGAAGTTCTGATAAGGATATCTCAATCTTGGCCTGATCTAGTATTTTCTTTAATGGCAACAGGCCTATATGACCTAGTCTATCATGCCAATTCTTTATAGTATTCCTAGTATCTATAGAATTTATAGTATCTGATAGAGGATGTATGATTTTAAGCGTGCTTTTATATAGATTACCTTGCTTATCTCCTTGCAATATCTTAATGTTATCCTTATCATATATAATAGCTTTGCTATCTTTGAAAATAGATGTAGCATTTTTTAGCTGATTTATGCTAAGGATATTGATTCCTAGTTCTGGTATATAAGGAACATCATATAGTTTATGAAGATAATTTGTATTAGATCTAAATATTAGATCGCCAGCGTATTTTATATGAAGCTTTTTGGCTTTTCCCCAAACAACAGTTTTATTAGTACTATAGTAGTTATTAAAGTATTTCAAATCATTAATAGCACAAACAGTAGCTCCAGTATCAATTATAAAATCAACGTTTGTAATATCAAATCTTTTGGCTTTTGATCCCATCTTTTTGCGTTTCGTCTCTACACGATTTCTGCATCCCAATCGATGAGATCAAGGTCTTCATCATGGCTAATATCAAGTGAATTGAGGTTAATCTCTTCTTCGCTGCCATTTTGGCTGCCACTGGCGGCTGATTCATCAGCTTGCTGCATGATAGCGGCAATTAGCTTTTCTTGGCGCATCGCGTCTCTTTTGGCAGCAGAGGGTGGTTTCTTGAGAGCGTTTGACTTAGTGGTATTCTTTTCCACTCGGCTATGTTGAATCCAGCCAGCAGGGCGCTTATCTTCGTGTAGCCACCAGCAATCGCCGATATAGTGGCCACTCTTCTTGCAATTTCTGCAAAAAGCATCTTGATATGGCAGGTTCTTAAATTGGTTCTTAGGTAGCTGGCGTCCCTGACGCTGGCGCTGACCATGGCCCTGGCCCTGGGCCTGGCCTTGGCTACTATATAGTAGCTGGTCAGCCTGCTGTTGGCTAGGCTGATGGCCCCTGGCCTCATCAATAAGGCTGGCAAATAGCGAATCAGGCGTATAGGCCGAAGGATCCTTACGCAGGCTCTGCGTAATATTTTGGACGAAAGGTTGGTATGAATCATCTAGGCTATTCAGCACCCAGGCAATCACTACCTGGCTAGGTAGGTTGATATCTTTTGCCTTCAGGTCATCAACCAGTATCTTGACCTTATTAAGGTATTGACCCATATCGTCAAAATCTATCATCTTGGTATCAAAGAGTTCCTTCAGAGTAAGGTACTCAGTGGTAAAACCCTTCGGATAATAGATCTCTTCGAGCTTCTTCCAGGCAAGGTATGCCGAGGTCTCATCTCTAATGTAGAGAAGGGTATTCTTGGCACAAAGTAGGCGAATGATTGACAAAGTCTTGCGGTTCTTCGATAGTTTGGTGGATTCTGGCAGATCGGATGAAAGGGGTACCGTATCAGATGAAAGAGGTGACACATCAGATGAAATTGATTTTTTCGTGAAATCGGCTTCAATCGGTTCGATAAGATCGTCCTTAATAAGAAGATCTTTTAGGCGAATAGACCAATCAACATAATTCTCAGGGCCAGAAAGCGGCTCAATATGAATCTTTGATAGAGACATGTTGACTGATGAGAGTAGGGAGCCTAGGTAAGATAGGCTAAAAAGAAAGAATAAGGGCGAGCCGAATGAGATTCGGGCTCATAACCTCTTAGCAAGCTAAGGGTTACGAATAGGAAGTGGCTCGCAGGAGCAATATGAAAGACGAAGTCCTACTAGATAGTAGAAGATGAGATGCATCAATTATTCGCTTCACTTAGCTAGGATATCTTAATGGTATTTATCTTCTTGATCTCTTCTTTCTGTATAGTCTGTATGCGGTAGTAGTTATTGGCTGCATTCGGTTTATTTCTAGTATGCTGCATACGGTGGTAATCCGTTGCATCTGATGGTAGTATTTCATAGTAGTATTATTGTATCCGGTAGCAGTAGTATCTTATTCTTCCTGCAATCGGCTTTTGCATGTAGCTAGTATTTTGATGTTCTTCAATGGCCGTTGCTGCCTGATTTTTCAGGCATCCAGATTTAACTATTCTGCAGAAGAAATCCATCCGCATTCCACTGGGCCACATGGTTACCTGCAGGCCCCATCAGCTTTATTTTAATGCATGTTTTATTCTTCTCATGTTATAGTTCTTTGCATCTCTTTTTTAATCTTATATCTTATAGTTATTTAATATCTCCTCTAGTAATTTAACTATAAGGTTAAATCTATCGTCGGTAATAACGCTAGAGAATATTAGGCTATCGAGGATCTTTATAAGCGTGAAGGTATTACCTAGGACCCTACTCCCCCGTTACTCTATACCGTAACGGTTTGGCTAAGATTAAGAATTGCTAGCTAGTTAAGCCCCTAGTTACTGTCCTCTCTAAGAATTAGCTACTAAAGTATCTCTAGGGCGAGCTTCTGCTTAGTATTAACTTTACGATAAATCGTCTCTAGTACTCGAAGATCCTAATAACTCCTTATAAGGCTTTCTATAGTAAGAAGCCTAATATCTCTGGACTGCGTGCCCTTAGCTACTAAGCTTAGTATTATATTCCTAAAGATAACCGGGAATCTAAGCTATCGCTATATATAGCTAAGGCTAAGCTCGTTAGCTATACTTGTAATAGAGACTACTAGCTCTACGATGTCTATTCGCGAAAGATCGTTGTCTCTTATAATATTATCTTTAATAAGACCCCGGTTAAAGATCTTCCCGCGTCTAGCTACGACCTTGATGTCTGCCCTAGTAGTAAGGACGGTGTCCCTCCTATAGATTATACCGCTTAATAGCGTCGTTACGTCCCTTAAGAATTCCTTGATCCTAATCGTATAGCTAATAGTGCTGATTATTCTACTACTGATCCTCTATAGAGACCCTATCTAGTCGTTCCTACCCCGTTTATCTCTATCGACGACCTTCCGCCGTCCGAACGGGCGAATCTGCCGCCGCTTACCTCCTTCTACCGAAAGCGCTAACGTGAGCGTGTCCTATAGTACGATAGCGATGTTGATGACCGCGAGGTAATCCGACGCTGTATTGCTGATAATAATCGTTTTCGAATCCTCGATCGAGTCGACGAAATCTCCTCCGACGACGAGTCGCCTAACGACACTCCGCCTACGAATAACGATAACGATGATAGTAATAAGGGTGGTATAATTAGGAATACTATTACTGATGCTAGTGGAAGCTCTGGTTCTCCTCCTCTTCGCTGTTCGACCCGCGCTAAGAAGCTATCTTTAGCTGGCTGGGAGTCTTAGTAATACCTTAGCGGCTACGCTATTAATATTCGATACGATGATGGTGCCGATCTTCTCTTCTGTGAATTCCTTAATCGTAGCGTTTATAAGGATCTGTCTCCTTGCCCTAGTCCTACTCTTTTGGTAGTATCGGCTATAATACCTTATGAGCCTAGCGGATAGAAAGACGCTATATCCTGCCCTAAGCGTGATAAATAGAAGATTGCTATCGATAAGGAGCTTAGAAAGTAGCTTTAGAATAGTATATAGCGTATTGTTAAACGCCCGCCGTCGTCTAAATTTAAGCCTATCCCGTTACGATAGGTCTTTAAGGTTAAGTATAATAGTACGTATAAGGCCTGTCTCGTCGCTAAAGGATTTAAGTAACGTAAAGGCTGTGACTATCTCGATATCTACGCGAGTATGGCTAAGGCGGCTAGCTTTAAGCTTTTTATTGCTATCGCTGCCGCCCTTAGATAGAAGATGTATTATATCGACTTTATCTCGGCCTTCCTATATACTAAATTAGTTAAGTAGATCTATATCGAGCTTCCTAAGGGCGTCCGCGAGTATTAGCCTCCTAACGCGTGTGGCCTACTTATTAAGATACTGTATAGCCTTAAGTAGTCCCCTCGTGAATGGAATAAGGTGGTCTATAATATCTTTACTGCTCTCGGACTTAAAAGATTTAAAGCTAACTATTCGGTCTATACTCTCTTTAACGCTACTCGCTATATCTATCTTCTCGTCTATATCGATAACGTGATTATCCTATCGCCTTCTAATAATGATATCGCCTAGATTAAGGCTGCCCTAGCTAAATCCTTTAATCTTATAGATAACGGTATTGTGACTCGATTCCTCGGCGTCGATATTATCTACGGTCCTAACGGAGAAATCTACTTATTATAGGAGTAGTATATCGATAAGCTATTAGCTAAGTTCGGCCTAAAGGATACTTATCTAACTGATACCCTATTCTTTAAGAAGGAAGTCCTATAGCCTAATAAAGGCACTACTACTCCCGCGGAGGTATATGAGTACCGTGAGAAGTCTGGTTTATTAATCTGGTTAATAGTTAATATATAGCCTAATATCCCTTTCCCCGTCTCTAAACTAGCTAGATATACTTATAATCTATCTCCTCGCTACTTTACCGCTATTAAGCGTATATATAGGTACCTAAAGGGTAGTAAAAGGCGCTATATTCGATTTAAGCTGTCTCCTAACCCGCTTATTAGCTTCGTCGACGCTAACTAGGCCGGTAAGTATACCGATAGCTATCTATCTATATCCGGCTTCGTCTTTAAGCTAGCTGGTGGCCCTATCTCCTAGGCTTCGAAGAAATAGATGTGTATTACCTTATCGTCTACGGAAAGCGAGTATATCGCCGCCTTACTGGCTACCTAAGAAGTTCTTTAGCTTTACCTATTTATTGAAGAGATGAATCTTGCTGATATCCTACTGAACCGTCCGGATCCTACGTATATCTACGAGGATAATATCGGCGCTATTTGCCTTACCGAGAACCCTAAATTCTATTAGCGTACTAAGCACATCGATGTGAAGTATCATCATATTAGAAGCCACGTTACTAGGGGGGTATGCAAATTTGTCTAAATCCCTACCGAGGAACAGGCCGCCGATGGCCTAACCAAGCCGCTTCAAAAGATTCAACACGCCCGCTTCGTCAAGCTCCTCGGCATGCGCGATGTCCCCGCCTCGATTCCAACTCCCAAGGCTGGATACAACACTTCAGCCCCAAGTCTCAAGGCGGGATGCGACACATCCACCCCAAAGTAAGTCAATTCCTGTGGTTTTGATGATTTCCAGAAGCAAGATTTGGTGTGGATAGCTAGGGGGGTCTTTGTTTGTCCCTGATCTGACCTTCGGTCACATGGCCTACCTTATTTAAGCTCTCCCCACCTCCGTTAGATCTTAGCTTCTTAAAACTCCCTTGAATCCATCTTTCCACGATCTGCTGGTCCTTCGTAGCTTCGCCCTTCTAGACGCTCGCTTTTACTCTCGGAGATACGCGTCTGAAAGAGCAGGCTCAGAGGTTCCTAGACTACACTCTGGAACACCAAGCCGAGGATGGGTGGCTTGGCCCAGAGACGACCCGGCAAACGCGTGGAATATGGGCTCGGACTCTCCTGTTCTTCGGCCTCATGGTAAGTAATCGTGCTGTATGATTCAAATGGTTTCAATTTCCTGATCGTGGATATAGCAATACGCCGAGGCTGAGCCCACGCAGACCGAACGCATTGTGACTGCTATGCATAAATTCGTCTTGCTTGCAAATACCATGCTCAAGAATAACTATACCGGACTGGTCGAGAATAAGACTGAGGGCGATGACTTCGATCCGTATGGTTTCGGGCTGTCTCGGACTCATGAGTTGCCATTGGCTCTGCAGTGGCTGTACGAAAATTATCCACGAAACAATTCGGAAATTATTTGGGAAACCATGGAGCTGATGTTCCAAGGTGGAAAGGTGGGAGGACGAGATTGGACCACCTTTTTCGTTGAAGGGGTTTTCCCGACTCGGGGGACGCCATATATCAAGACCAGTGGTTTCACTCACGGGGTGAACCTTGCTGAAGGTATTGAGCCTCGAGGACTATCAAACTTTCACCGGTACCTAATGTATTCTTTTTCAAACAGGTTTACGCTATCCCACAGTCCTCTACCGCATGACGCAAAACCAGTCTCTGTCAACTCAAACTTTCAATGCTGTCAACTGGACATATCTTTACCACTCATCAAGAGCCGGCAGTATTATCGCAGATGAACATCTTGCAGATCTAAGTCCTCAACGCGGGTACGGCAACTTCAAATCAAATCAGGATAGCCTACGTATCTAACCTTGACAGGTCCGAAACCTGTATGGTCGTGGAAATGATGTTTTCGATGAGCTATCTGTACCGATTCTACGGCATCAGCGACTTCGCTGATAAGGCAGAACGCCCTGCCTTCAATGCCCTTCCTGCGGCCTTGACCCCTGACTGTTAGTCGAACAGAGAGCTAATTCCCTTGACTTACATGCTGACGGGAACTAGGGTGGTCGCATCAATATGTTCAACAGACCAACCAACCGTGGTCCAGGAACCTGACAGCGAAGCCGTACTTTAACGTTGTCCCGTATGGGAACACCTTTGGACTGGAGCCAAACTTCCCCTGCTGCACGGTTAACCATGGGCAAGGATACCCTAAATTCGTTGCCTCTTCATATGTGCAAGAAGGCGATTCAGCAATTGTGCATGCCCTTCTGGGACCGACCAATCTGATGACAAAGATCGGCGACGCCGATGTAAGGATTGAATGTCGGACCAACTACCCATTCTCTGGAAATTTGGTTTACACAATCACATCGGCTGCTTCGTTTGAATTTTTTGTCCGGATTCCAGCGTGGGCCATGAGAAATAATAGCTCGACCTATCGCATCAAAGGAGGTAAGCCACGGAGTGTATCTCCTAATTCCGACGGCCTACAGGCCTTCAGGATCTCAAAGGGCCAAACTACGATTGAGGTAGACTTGTCCATGTCTGTTGAAGTCGCACAACCTCGAAATGGATCCGTTGCGATTTACTATGGGCCGTTACTCTACGCTCTCGATATTGACTTTGGCAACGCAACATACCATAGTCCCCTGAACTGGACAGATCTCGAACCATTACCAAGTGACCAGATTACCGCACAAACGAAAGACTGGGTTCTGAACCCAACATCTGAGTGGCGATATGCTATCGACCCGTCATCAGTGACAGTGGAGAAGCTTTTTAATGAGGCTAGGGATTTGGCAAATCCTATTTGGACATCATCCGCAACTCCCGCAGCGCTGTGGGTTGATGCTTGGTTGATTGATTGGCCAGAAACACTCGGAACAGCTGCATTACCTCCTGTCAATCCTATTGTGAGCGGAGAACCGAAGAAAGTTCGACTTATTCCTTACGGGGCTGCGAAGCTTCATATTGCGGACTTCCCAGTTGCTGTTCGGGCTGTGAATTCAACCTCAGCAACCAACTCGACGGCAAAATCTGCATCATAGTGCATTTAATTCTCCCCCTAGATGGAAGATGAACGACATTCTCAGGTAAGGTCTTTTCTGGCTACTCGCTGATATCAAGCACCTATGTGACGGTTCAAAGTGGTGATGCTTGATGTCTGGTGGTGATGCCTGCTTCCGCAGGCACCCCTCATGTATTTAGACCGTCTCTCACTCTCTCGCCATACCTAGTTGTTTCGTCAAATCCTACTACATTGGTTGATCTTCTTCCTCTCGTACTTGAGCGTAACAAAGCATAGTGTATATAGCAATGGGTAGTCTAGCAGTGCAATCAACTTGGACTTTACGCTGTACCTATATACCTATAGCCCCGCTCTTTGTATCTCTCTAAAACGAGAAGAATCAAGCGTCCTTTTGCTATACAACAACGATGAAACCAGTACTCCATAGGTTTTCTATATCCGTCAATTATAAACTGGGGATTTTGGGAGTCAATTGACCACGAGCATAGCCTGGATATCTTGATAAGATGTTCCTTTATTCCAACAATTCCCCATGCCGTTCGGGCAGTTCGGCTCCACATGGCGGCTTTGACTTCATCCGGATTGTCGCAAGAGTGCCACCTAAGTGTGTGCCTCTACCCTGTGGAGAGACCCCGCATTCTTGCAGTTGGCTGCCTGGTGCCTTTGAGGTTTCTTCCACTTCAACGAGAATAATGAACAATTGTTTGCACTGAGCCCAGATGGATATCCAGGCTACGCTACCTCAACCCCAAACTTTGGTCTATTCCACGGTTGACAACCATGACATCAAGCTCGACTACTACTTGCCCCGCGAGGTCAGCGGAAGCCTGCCAGCGGTGGTTTACTACCACGGAGGAGGCATGACTGCTGGATGGCGTCGTGGCCCCGGACTCCCTACTTGGCTTCTCGGTGTGTTTGCACATTCAACACCCTGGCCATACGATCGATCAGAAAAGACTGACCATGATTGCAGACCATTGCCAGGAGAAAGGCTACATCTTCATCAGTGCGGACTATCGCCTGTGTCATCCGACAACCGCCCTGCATCAGATTGAAGATGCGAAGGCTCTTTTCAGATTCATCGCTTTTGAGGAATTCCAGAATGCCTTACCGGATTCAATTGCACTCGACACAGATCGCATCGCGGTGACAGGCTTCTCAGCGGGCGCTTTTTCGGCCCGCGCGGCATGCATCTACGCTGAGCCGAAGCCGGCAGTCCTCATGACGGCGTTTGGTTCTGCTGGAGACTGGCTGCTAGATCACTGGACGGTCGGTCGACCACCTACAACCATCGCCAAGCTTGTAGATCTCGACCAGGTCCCAAAGCTACTGGCCGACAAGACCGTTGTGAGCGAGGACGTCCCAACGCACGGCTTTATGTCCAACTGATTTGCCCTCACGGTCCGCTGGGAGCTTGATGGAACTTTTCTTGACAATTGCCTCGGAAGGCCTGGTCTGGGTGTAGAACTCAACAAACTGCGCTACGAAGAGCGAGCGGCAGCGATTCCCGAAGACCTGAAGCCAGCCTTTGTCCAGCTCTTTGTGTCTGCAAGCCATCCACCAACTGTCCTCGTGCATGGCACGGCAGATGAAGTTGTGCCTGATCAAGAGAGCGTGCATCACCACGAGCAACTGAAGAAGCTTGGCGTCAAGACCGAGTTGATTCTGGTGGACGGTGCTGGCCATGGACTCGTGGATTTGAGTAGTGGATTCCCGCCAAAGCCAGCGAAAGGAAAGGATGAGGCTTATAGAAGGGCTGCTGAGTTTATTGACGAGGTGTTTGCTGCTGTGAAAGCGTGAGCTGAGCCGGTCATGTGGCACAGTACAAACGAATCATATCATGCTGCCTCTAGGTATGCCGGGTGCTTGAATTCGAACGGTTCGCATAAATCACAACGTATTTGACGGACTAGTGTTCTCAATGATAAGACAGTAGAAGTCAGTGCGTGATCAAGCAATAATCGGGGCGAGACGAAACTCCATCTACCATGGCGAAGTATGTTGGATGGATCTCCTCATTTGATGAGTTCTGTCATCAAGATGAGACTGGATTGTTCTACTGTAGTTGGTTGAGCTCGGAAAAAAAAATGCAGACTTTTAGCTCAGGCCTCGAATTCTGGGGAAGCTCTATTGTAAAACGTAAGTGAGCCGACAAAATAGCCGGTAACAGCCGGGCCAATCTGTGGAAAAGAGTCCCTGAAGCCGGATGATACGAGCGGGTCCAGTTTGGTTGGAAGCACAGACAACCTGCAATTCTGGAATATGTACCGAAGGTTCCGGATGGACCAATGTTCACAGTTCACAAATCTGATATACTTTTCCTCGACTATCCCAATCTTGCAAAATCAGCTGATTGCGTTAGGTTTGCCGAGGGTGTCAGAGAGCGGTACAACGCGCCTAGTTTTCTACTGTACTTAGCAAACAGGAGGAAAGAAAAAATATGCACTGTTTGCACCTCATGGACCTTTCCACGATCAGATTTCAACCCCGACTGCAATAATAAACAGGGTAACGGCATGGTTCCAGGGCGACGAAGCAGAGAGTACCGCGGCTAGGAGGAGAATGGCACTTTTCCAAATTGGGTATCTCTTCTGACAATATATAGATGCCCGAATTCGCTTCTTTTTCTAGATGTCAAACTCGTGCCATTTCGCTGGGCAGTCTTGTCCTCCTTTATCGCCGAGGCTTTAGCGTCACTTGCAATACGAGCGCCGAGCACGTTAGCTGTTTCGTATCAGGTCCTGCTACGCTACCCGATCGCATTATTTCTCAGACGTTGGAAGAATAAATGTACTCTCCGTCTCGTGCCCACAACGTTCGAAACCTACCGGATGTTCACATGGGGCGGTGGCTTACCTGGCTACGCCTTGCCAAGACTGACAAAGTGATACTCTTGCCACTCTTGCCAAGATGCTGGGGACGGGGCAGCACAAGACGGGGGTGTAGGTCTGAGAATTGCTTGTTTCCGCCACAGTGATTGAGTTCTGCATATCAACCTTCCAAACTCCTAGTTCTCAGAGGAGGTTGTAAACCATGGGATCTCAGAAGGTTGCCTCGGGGGCTGCCACGGCAACTGGCCCTGTTTCAACGATGTTTTCAATCACGCAGACATCCCGCGCTATGAGAATCGGGATTCAGCTGTCAGCTTTGTGGCTGATGAAACCCTACGCTCGTATAGCAAGGATAATCACGAACATGCGGGATCTTGGTGATAATGCTAAACAACTCATGCCCTGAGCACTGTTTCTGCGTCCTTGCGCATGGCTAGTGTACGCGCTAGGGATTTTGCTTGCACTAGCTTTATCTACCTTCAATCCCACATGGCCACCACCAACTCGGCTGACTCGGGGCCAGAGGATAAGAGTTTTGGACGGGGCGAGAACTCTGAGAGATCGAGTAGGAGACCCTTCCAGGAGACCCTTCAATGCTTTTCACACTTACCAAGGCAAGAAGTCGCGAGCCTCGCGAGGCGGCGACGCCGTCGGAGTCCCACTTTCCTCGGGCTTCGGGATGACAATAAGCTTTGGTGGAGGGAGTTTGGGCTCCGCTTGTTTTCCTTCAGGGCGACAGGATTGGACCCCGGCAAGTGTGGCTTGCGGTCTACCAACTTGAATGCAACCCTCTCCGCATCCCTGATGTCAACCAGCCCTTCCCCCGACGAACCGAAAAGCCAATGGCCGGTCGGACAGAGATAACCAGATGGGAAATGAAAGGCTTGAATAAATTGGCGCGGGTCGCCTGATCCACTTGCGGCGCAAGGATCGCAGAACTTCGCGAAGAGAAGGACCTTCCTAACACGTGGATTTGTGGCTCACATATCTGGGTAAAGACCATGTTTCCGCTCCGAGAGGCATCCAATGGTGATCCCTTGGCTGAGAAGAGATGGCGAGAGATTGAACACTATTAACGACCTGCCAATTCAGTGTCCGGATTGGGCATGGTTCCCCCAATCAACTTGACGGCCAGAACCCCGACGATTTTTTTTCGCCTCCTTCCGGTGGCGCCGGTTATCGACAGGTTCCTCTTTTCTTCGAAGGAAAGGCTGGAGAGTTGAATCGGGAAAAGTGCAGAGGCCCGTCAATATCCGTGGAGGGCTTTTGAGTCTTGACCCACCGGCGTTGTGCTGTCAGCAGCCCAATAATCCAATGGCAAGAGTGATGATAAAGGTTGTGGTCGTACGGAGTAAACTTGCGACCGAATAATTAGCGGACGTTTCCCCAGATCTCGTGCTTCTCCTTGCTTTTATTTTTCCCCGTCCACCCATCCCCAGATCCATTCCTCCAACAACTATCTCTTCTGTCCCCGCGGATTACTGTGATCATGTCCCAGCTTGGTAGCTTGGCCCTCGATGGGGGCGATCCTCGCCTCCATACCAAGGAGCGCGAGAAGATCGACGTCCTCGCTGCGAATGAGATGAGCACTGCGACTCGCCCTCAGCACCGTAAGCTGCATGACAAGAATGTCACTTTCGAGGAGTACCATTACTATGCTCTGCAAACCCGTGCCGAGGAGGAGAATTTTGGAGGCCGCGAGACTGGATGGTTCTCTGTCATCTTCCCTTCCAAGAGCGACGGCGGCGTGCAACAGACGACTACCAACGTGACCAAGGATGCCTCGGCCATCAACTATAGCAGCCGCGAGAATCGCATGACCATCACCGACGAGGAGTGGACTAATGCCTCTCGTGCGCTTCGTACTGCGACCCGCGGAGCGATCTTTTACTTGATCACTACTGATATCTTGGGTCCTTTCGGTCTACCTTATGCGTTCGCAACCATGGGCTGGGGGTAAGCAGAGTTCTTTGTTTTGGACATAAAGACCAACAACTAACGATATGATGACTAGTCCTGGAATTGCTTTGTACACCGTTTTCGCTGGCCTGGCTGGATACTCGGGATACCTGCTCTGGGATACTTTCCTTGGTCTTGACTCGTACCAATTCCCGCTGCGGAGCTTTGGAGATATGGGATTCCGCGTGTACGGCCCATGGATGCGCCACCTCTTTAACATTCTGCAAAGCATCCAATTGCTGCTGAATGTCGGTCTGATCGTCATCTCCAACGGCGAGGCTCTGTCTCAGGCCGCCAAGTTCAAGCTCTGCTTCATCATCTGCTGCTTGATCTGGGCCTTGGTGGGCTTCTTCCTCGGCCAGGTCCGCACTCTGCAGAAATTCGGTTGGTTGGCCAATGTCGCGGTGTGGCTCAATCTGACTTGCATGTTCATCACCATGGGCGGCGCCGCTCACTCGCCCCCCAACTATGCTGGTGCTTCTCAGGCCGCCGGTGCCACCATCGGTGATGGCTCTTCCGTCGTTGCTGTCAACGGTGTCTTCCCTCCTGTGATGACTTCTGGTGGTCTGCCCAGTACTGGAGCCTTCGCTGGCACTGTCAGCGGCGCCATGCAGGCTGTGTTTGCCTACGGTGGCTCCATGATCTTCCCCGAGTTCATGGCCGAGATGAAGCGCCCCAAGGATTTCCTGACTGCCATGTGGGCTGCCCAGGCTTTCATCTACGTCTGCTACATGTTCTACGGTCTCTTCATCTACGGTTACCAGGGCCAGTACACCATCAATCCCAGCTATCTTGGAATCAGCAAGTACAGCATCCAAACCGCCGGCAACGTCTTTGCCATGATTACTGCCATTATCGCTGCTGGCTTGTACGGCAACATCGGTGTCAAGGGTATGTTCTTCCCCATATTTTACGGTAAGCGCACACTAATCAACCCGGCTTAGTTATCTACAACAATATTCTCGTCGAGCTTTTCCGCTTCCCCCCTCTCACCAACAAGGCCGGCAAGTTCCTGTGGGTGGCTCTCATCCCAGTCTACTGGGCCATCGCCTTCGTCCTGGCTGCTGGTATTCCCAACTTCTCCGGTCTCACCTCCGTCGTTGCCGCGTTCTGTATCCTGCAGTTCACCTACACTTTCCCACCCATGCTTGCGACCTATTACTGGATCAAACAGGCTGCCATGCAAGATGGAGAAGGCTTCGACCCGACCACCGGCAACACCGTTCGCCACGACAAGGGCTTCAAACGCATTATTCGGGGATTCATGGCTCAGAAGCCGAAATATCTCATGTTCAGCATTTTCAACATCTTCTACACCCTGGGCGCGCTTGCTCTTGCTGGTCTTGGTGCTTATTCGGCTATTACTGTCTTGATTGATGCGTTTGCGAAAAACACCACCACTTCGTTTGTGTGTAAGAGTCCGTTGGATGGTTAGATGAAAACTCGGGGGGTATACCATTAGTACATAACTTTGGTGAAATGTTCTTATTCTCTATTTTATAGAGACTGTGGAGGTGGAAATATTGCAGTTACAGCATTGTAGCTCCTCAATTTAATGTCAATTGGACTTTACAGAATTCATGTTTCTCTAGTATAAGGTTCTAGGGTAGGGCCGAGTGACATCTCAGTCGCCCAAGCAAGTCCTAACACAGGTCTGCGACACGCTACGGTACCATTCTGGCGGATATCACCAGCAATTTCATCCTTCGATCCCTTGAATTCATCAATTCCAAAGTTGACCACGCCGGGAAAATACCTATTTGAATGAAGCTGCGAGTCATGCACCAATAGCACGGACAGAAACTTACTAGCTAGTAGCTTAAGATCGGCCACGACATGATTCACGCATCGGAGGCATCACCCGTCTTATATGATTGTCACGTAATATGGGCTACCTAACGCCCCGATATCGATATTATCGAGTGCATACCTCCTTATGGCAAACCTAGCAAAGTCGTATTCTATACCTACTCATTCTCCACTCTAGAACTACCGTCTTGGCAATGATAAGACAAGAGCGGATATTAGCAACGTGGAACCCCACCAATACCCTAACTTGAGGAAGGATACTGTACCTTTTCCAGTCTGAAAAATGGCAAAACGCCATGTCTCAGACCCTGAGCGAGTTTTGGAAGTCGAAGGCTCGAAGCCGAGGTTTGCCGTATTGGGGATATGGTGCAAAGAGGTTCCTTGGCTCGGAAGCAGGGCCCAGGGAGAGAATGGAGATTTTCATAGTCGTGGGGACTTGGAAGGCTATGGAAAGCTTGGATCCGAGCCCCTGAACCGGATGTCTTGGGTTACACGCAGCTCTGGCACGGTTCTTGCTATCTTGTTCAGCAAAGCGGAGAAAACCAGAGTGCAAGATCCAAAATACCTGATGCTAGGTCCTTTTCGTGGAGTTTGTTGAGTAATACTGGACCGAGGCTCCAGGCCAGGGCTTACGATTATCAAATTCTATCGCGGTAAAATAACAACATACTTTTGGGCATGACTTTTCGTTGCAAATTATTAGGTTCAGTACAGACTATACATGTTCCCTCGCCATGCGATGAGAACCCTCCGCATCATACCCATCGGTCGTTTGCGTGACCTCGATGGTGCGATGGATGCCGAGATCCATCTTCCTCGATGCAGGGAGTGGGTGGTCCGACGTGAGTCTTTCCTCACTGCTGCTGGGGCTAGTCGAGCCTCCCCATGTCAACTCGGTGTCTCTCTGGCTTTCGATATTCGTCACCATGACGGCCAGCTTATCCGGCCTCAAGCCCTTTGGCCCCGCTCCATCCATCGAACTGAGCGGCATCGGTCGCGAGTTGCTGTTTGCGCCTAGACGCCCCGAGTTGGGAAATCCAGAAGGATATCTGGAGTCGTTTCGAGAGCCGAGCCATTTCCGGAGCAAGGGACGGAGGGTGGCGAGACTGCCGGCGGTGATGCCCAGTCCTGCCTCGATGTTGGACCAAATGGCGATTTGGTAGGTTGCGTCTGAAGGATGTTAGTGTCTTGAGTATAACCACATGAGGAAGGACGGGTGACGTACAAAGGAAGTCTTCATCGGCGAATGTCTTCACGAAGGGGAAACGGATGATCACAGCCGAGGAGGCACTAATAGTGGTCAGCTCACTGCCTCAGCAACTTAGACCGAGTATACTCACACGCAAGCCATGCTCAAAATACCAATAACAGCCATCTTCGCCTCGCGCTTCATGTGCAATTTGGAGACAAGGAAAATGGGCAGAATTCCAACGGTGAAATCACAGAGTGCGGCGAATGAACTATAGATGTATGTCATGACGATAATGATGTTGATGCTGATGCAGTAGCCTTCAATCTCAGGATCCATGGCAGTTCGGGTCCAGAAGTACGAAAGTGGCTTGCATTGCAAGAGCATGAGGAAAAAGAAGACGAGTCCGGCAATGACTGTGAGGACCATAACCGTATAGAGGGTCCAGATGTGTGACCGTTTGACGGTAATTCGCATAAGGAAAACACTGATGGAGATCTTGCATCCAATTGAAGAGAAGCAATATGCGGTTTCGCAAAGCCACCAATACTGTTATGGTAGTTGTTAGGTAGGGATTGGATTTCATAGTTAGATGAAACCGAGGGAAAGTTTCAGGCACCAGTGTGGGCTCACCTTCATCGCTGTCACACGTTGGTGAGCAGTAAGGCTTTCGAATTTCCGGCCTGTCCCGTAGAGAGTGCCACCAATCATGCAAGCAGAAAACATGATGTAGAACAACTGTGCATGTGAGCTTTTCCATGTCCTCGACAGCAGAGACAAAGAGTTGACTTACACCCGCGAAGACCATTGCACCATCATCCCAACCAAATCCTTTCACGATCCACCCTCGAACATAGCAGCGCAGCATGACCGCTATGGTTGCGATTGGCATGAAGACGGCAGCCACCGTCTGGACCGCGAGGGCCCTTTGATCCTCGTCCGACATCCTGCCCGAGAGTCCTCCAAGTTCGACAGGTTGAAGGAAGGTTTGCGGTTTGCGGAACGTGGTTTGTGGGGAAGAGCCCAGTTTAATAAACTGGGCTGCAGGCCATTGTTTAGCGCGGATTGGAAATATGTCAACCGTTGATTGAGATTTTCGAGACTTCAGGGGCGGCATCTAGCGCAACGCCGCAACCACAGCGAGAGGTCTCGTCCACCCAGGTCCCAGTGGCGAATGATCAGAGGGTTTTGAAGTGATCGACAGAAAACAGCGTTGTGTGGATACTTGCCAAAGCGAGCCTTTGACAGCGATCATCATAATCTTAGGGCCGCTGGCTCACCGAGTGGAGAGAGACTCTCCAACTTGCCGTGGCAGGCGTAATTCCAGTGCGTACTCCGTAGGCCGACTTTTCGGGTGCACTGGTACGGTGCACAAGGAAACGGGGCTTCTAAGTTCTGAATCAGTGAATGCCGAGGTGGTCCTTCTTTGTCTCGTTGGAGGAGCATTTACCTAGTGGGCGCCGCCTGCCTTGGCGCGGTTTGATGAGCGATGGAGATCCACTCGACACGGCCAGCGGCTCCCGAATTGGCACAATTCCCGCTTGCCAGTGGACTAGGCTCAGTAGGCTGTGACAATCAGTTCCGGTGGCCGGTTTGTTGGCGTTTTCTTCACAAGTTCACAGGGGGCGTGAGACCCGAGTGTGTGGAATAATCCATCAGGGACTTGCAGGGGTGGAGCACCATGAATGAGACATGGGATGATTGATAAATGATAATGCATTGTTGAATCTTAAAGCCGATGAGACTGACGTGGAAATGGACTTGGTCATCGCCATGGACTTTGACAATTACCATCCAAGGTGGAACTTGTCATCTACGCCCCTGACCATGGGATCATGTGGTGATCCCGAATTAAGCACTAGAGTTCGAGCTGGACGAACCGACCGTTCATTGTTACGGAGTATGGAGTATGATGAAACAAATAACGTGCTGTTCCAATGCACATCGTGTCGTGAGGGGAGAGTTTTTTTTCGTGCCAACCCCAACTGTGAATGGCTCTAGCCCTGATCCAGTCTAGCGTCGGGGTATAGAAACATCAACCGAGCGAGACAACGCTGGTCGAACGAAATCCAGACTTTAGACCATTTATTAGGCTGCTAAGGGGAAGATATTTTCCGTAGACAGCAGGAGGAGCACTGGAGCAGAGCCACAACTATCAAGTGGTCTAAGCAAAGCACCCTAGGAGTAGGGCCTACAAGGAGTCATACGGGGTCCTGCACTTTAACCTTTCAGCCTTCCGCGAGTACGAGTCAATAGTCTTTTCAGCAAGTTCAATAAACTTTCAAAGTAGCTAACTCATCAACTAACTTTGAGTCTCCTTGAACAAAAAAACTCAGTTGCTCCGCAAATTTCCTTGACACTGGACAACCCCCAGTGGCCAATCCGATGCAGGAGATCAACCAGCCCACAAAGCGTGCTAGACTCGGACGGCTTTGGTCTCGAGGTTCGATAGCCATGCGCGTCAAATAGGAGAGCCGGGCTATTTACCTTGAATCGAGAATATTCCGGGAAATCGACGTTGACAGTTGATGTTTCCAGGGACTCCGGATCGACATCCATCCCGTACTCAAGGAACGCATACCATACTGTCAGTCTGTCACCTGTGGCTGCGCGATAGAGCGCCCTAGGCACATGGATCGCCGGCTCCATTCCCAATGGAGTATTTTGGAGCTTCGCAAAATCATAGCCCCGTGTATAGCGCAACGGCGCGCGGCTGGAGAGGAAGACCATTGGCGGCATAATCACGATAAAGTACTCCGTACTCCGTAAAAACTCCTCGTATCCTTCCCTTCCGATCGTTAGTTCAAGGCGATCAAAGTCTGCTGAAAGTGAAATGAAGGCTGAGTGCCATGGAACTTCCAAGCAGAACGGGTCCTTGGCAGTACTTACTACTGTAGTGTCTTCTTTCCCATGAAGGGGCTGGTCAGAGAACTGGAGCAATTGACACTCGAACTGTGTGGATACGTCCTGGTCCCGGGCAATGTGGGTGGTTCTAGTCTCTGCAATCCGGACATTGATTCCTTCCAGCGTAATGTACCGCTGAAACCCATATGCCAGTCCACTACCGAGCGGCAAGGTTCCGGCACAACGGCATTAGAGTTATCATGATTATCCAGTCCTGAGCCGCCCTGTTGGCGACCAAGAATGGTCTTCCATTGCGCGGCACTTGGAGCGACCCACAAATCGTGGCTTGCAGTGAGCGACAGCAACGATTCTTTGTGTTGAAGGAGGGGATGTGTTAGGACCAGCTCCGATATCTCTGTCAGGTTGTCAACTGTCAAGAATGTAAGAATGTGAAAACCGGCAGCCAGACTGCGGGTAAATCCTCGTGTCAGTAAATCACTTCATGTCGATCCATAGCCACTTACCGGATTTTCTGTTCTGACTGGGCCCAGGTCCGCCATGCATCTTCCAGATTGTGGGTCTGGAGATACGCCTCCAAATAACCCGTCGCCCGCGGAACTTTGATCTTGTTTATTTGAGCCCTCGGCCCAGTGCCCACTGTCCACTGTTCAACGGCGTTAGGTTCACGGGTACGTAAAAACTGGGTTATGGCCCAAACTCACGGTAGCAACAGTGCCATGGAATGTCTGTCGGATCAGCAGGTTTCTCGGCTTCTACCTCCTAATGGATGAGGTTAGGTTTGTGTCCAGTTCAATCACGTTCATCATGAGAAACTCTATGGAACCTACCCCTGAAAGCATGGAAAATGTTTGACCGATCAATGCAGCTTGTGTCATTGCAAGTGCCTCGCCCTTGCCGCTCAGAAGATATTTCTCCCACTTGCAACGGTAAGCAAATGGACAAAATACCAAAAGCGGGGCAGGATCTTTGCTTACCGAGGCTAATATGGCTTTGTTGAGTCTCTCGAATATGATAGCTCCTTGAGTCACGGCGTAGTTGGAGCCTAAAAAGAGGCTTCGTATTGAGCATATAGACAACAACAAAAGAGAGCTTGTTGCCGAGGGTTGAATGTGGGCGCATATACGACTGGAAATATCGGGTTGAAGCTTGTGAAAAACAGCTGGATACGTAGGTTCTACGAGCTCTTTAGATCTCTAGACAAGTCATGAAAGTGCCAGGGCGGACAATTCTCGGTATACTCACCAAAAATTCAGTGGAAAGCAACATGGATGGCTCTGTCGGAACACGTTGAAGTCTCTGCGCTAGCGTTTGTCGATAAGTCTCATCTAGCTCAATTCTCTCATGAGCAGCTTCAGGCGTGATGTAGCCAGACTTTGTCCCAACATAAGTGAACAAGAGTTGCCGCACTTGATCCTCTTTGTGAACCGGATGAGGTTTCTCGAGTAGTTGTACTAAAATCTACAGTGTAGCCAGGCGAGAAGAAACCAAGGGTGCTGGCCATCACTGAAGAGTTGAAAGCATTTAGGTTGAAATGCTCGTCCGCAAGCCACGTTGGGGCCTGGACATATTCACCGCGTTTAGTCGCCTACTTTTTAGTGTTATCTATATCAATCAAGGATATAGAGCCTTTATACATAGAGAAGATTTTTATACTAAACTATAAGAACTAAAGTAGTAGACAATTCGAAGTAATATTCGAAAGAGTAGTAGGAAGAGTAGTTGGAAGAGGATACTAGCGGATTTCAGGCAGAACGGGGGTCAAAATATGCAGATGGGGGGTTAATTTAGTAATCCCCTAGAATTAAGTGCCATGCTAATGGAAAACATCTATTTACTCTAAATAACAATGTTACGGGAAGTGGGAGGGCAGAAACGGCCGCCTTCAACGCTGTTTTCGGCGTCGTTGAGTCTATACTAAAACTGCGCCGTGGGGAATCACTTGCATCCTGGTCACTAGGATTCTTGGTAAAAGGACGCTTA
Organism: Penicillium simplicissimum; assembly: GCA_024706585.1. Classification (NCBI taxonomy): domain Eukaryota; kingdom Fungi; phylum Ascomycota; class Eurotiomycetes; order Eurotiales; family Aspergillaceae; genus Penicillium; species Penicillium simplicissimum. Next base: position 1,158,168 of record JAMZTW010000014.1, read on the forward strand.
AAGTCGCATCAAAAGTAACCGTTTTCAACGCCCAATTTTCATCTTTAGCTGAGAAATCTCTCAAGCCTTTCACTCTTCAGATCGAGATCGCCCCTCAGACTGCGCTCTTTTGTCGTGATGAAACGGTGACCTACGATGGGATTGAACCCAGAGACTCTCGAGGTTTTGGTCCTGTATTTGAAAAGGCATACTCTAGTTCTCAAATCCAAGAGAGCACCGGCCACCATCGCATCATTTCCTACCGACTTGGTGGGCTCCACTTTCTCGTGCACCATGAGACAGATGGCTTTGTTGGGGGATATAGAGATAACGGGAGATCAGCTCGCTGCCATTATGGGCTCGTTACCTACCCATCTCGTCGAGAACATTGCCCACAAGAAAAGCTTCCTCTTGGTCTAAGTTGCGCATCAAGAGAGACGGACAGTCAAAAACAAACGTTGGAGATTGAAACTCGGGTGGTCTACCAACCTCTAGGTTTGCAAGAGGTTGCTCTCCAGCTTTGGGTCTCACAGACGCCAAGGCTGGTTCGTGCCTATCGCCAAGGTGGGACATTTTCCAACCCCGAAGTCGAGGAGGTTACTACACAAGTCAAGTAATGGGAACAAACTCACCAAAAGGACATCGCTCAGCTTGTCACCATTAGGTAATTTTAGATCAAATCGTACAAGTGACTAAGAGCTTCGCTGGGAGCACAGCTATTCGTTACCATCCCCAAAAGGACATGTTGGTGAGCGAAAAGGTTGAAAGAAAGAACCTGATGCTCCCCGACGATCTTTATGCCCTATGGGCTAAAGATAACGATGTCCCATCAAAATCTCAGTAAACCTTCGAGTCTTCGTGAAAAGGATTCTGCTGCCGTTGAATTGTCTGGTGAAGTCACTGTCGAGCGATATCAAGACAAATCTGACTGATCTTCGAAATGGAAGAAATATTGCTGTGTCTGGTCGTGAGAGCAAAGCGCGGCCATCCATATTTCTTGGATTCTGTATAGGAGTCTTCCACCGAATAAAGAAAGGCATGGAACTTACAGTCCAATCGAAACAAGGCGCTAGAATAAGCTCAAGTTACAGGGTCTCGTCCTTTTAAGTTGGCAGCGGGACCTTGTGGGATGCTTTTCTTCCCAACAGTTTCTTGGTGAGCGGGACCGTTGATGAGCCTCCGTGACTACCTTATATACAGTAGCGGGGACAGCTACCACTTGCGCTCAGGCTCTTCAAGATCTTTTACAACTGGAACTTCCCGTCGACCTCGCCCAGAGCCCTCTCATCTGCTAAGGTTGGGCTCTTCCACCCTCGGCATGAAACGTGCTTTCCCTTCTAGTTCTTAATCTTTGGCTATCAAGCAAAATTACATTGAAGGAGCCAAAATGGTGTCCTTGCAGCCAAACGAAATTACTAGAGTCCGGAAATCCATGGAACGGCATGTCGCCAGACGGCATAATACCGGGTACAGAATTGATGAGGGATTTGGAGGAGCAAGATGCGTGCATTTATCTCGGGATCCAATGGTTTCGTGTAAGGCAGTCACTTTTTGCTCTGCGTCGTTGTTTGTCTTGATCGTGAAATAGAGACACTCACCAAGTGAAGGCTCATTCCGCATCCTTCCAAGGACTCAAGAGATCCTCTCAATTGGTCCAAGCAATGGAAGTATAAGATGCGCATGCCTTGAATTTGAGAAACTGGAAACTTTAAGAATTCATGCTCATTTGAAAACAGATCTGGTGATGACAACCCAATTCCTATTCCTGTTCGGTTCAATGGAGTCCGCGCTCTCTATAGGCCCGATGTTTCCTTGTTTGCGGGCGAATTTCACCTGTGCTCAACGATAAACAGCTAAAGTGTCCGACCTACGCGGCCTTTCCTCTGGCTCGGCGCTTCAGTGCGAATTCGTCAAAGTCATCGTGGGAGTTTCGCTCAACCTTAGTCTTTGATAGCTCGAAATCTCGGACTATTCGACATTGATGCGAGGTCATTGAGACATCGTACGGTCCCGTCTAGGGATATCAGTACTTCATCCAGTCGACTTTGGAGAAATTCCTTGGGATCTCTGAGTCCAACGTGACAGCATTATTGGTCATTCCCTTCGCCGCTGATACCGGCTATCAAAACCGGTGGAAGCCACCCGTGCACAGCCTCGCGAACGAAGGAACCAAACACTGAAAGCTACCGCGTTTGGTTCGGTCTGCCCACGCAACTATGCATCCAAAATCAGCGAGGACTATTTGAGCCTCAACATCTGGACCAATGCCGGAACTGCGGATGCCAAGCTCCCCGTCATGGTGTGGAATCAGGGCTCGGATCAACCATCGCTAAGCTACGCACTCTCCCCATGGAAGACCTCCTCGTCGGCTCCCAGGACCGCGTCGGCAATGATACCATCTGGTGGGTGACCGCACTCTCAGCAGGCTACCCACTCATCTTCAAGCCCGTGCTGGACAACTACGTTCTCTCGAAGAAATATATCGAGACCCTGCTCAACGGCCCAGCCAACGGTGTGCCGGTCATCACCGGTAACACGACGGATGAATCTGGCGCCTCGTCCTCGACCAACTACACTGTGGCCGAGTACGAGCCCTACAGCTGGAGCTCAGGTACGGCAACCTGTCCAGCCTGTACTGCCAGCTCTACCCGGACCACAAAAACCAGAGCATCGTGGACCAGGCCTGGAACGCTGCTGCTCGGGACACCTCGCTCGTCGGCTCGTGGGCTTATGCGACGGACTGGTCCAAGGCGGCTTCCTCGTCCTTTTATACTTAGTACTGGACTCATGCTCCGCCTGGCCAGGACCAGGGCGCATTCTGCCAGTTGGAGATTATGTATGCGCTCAACGCTCTCTATGCTAATGCAGATTCCTATCCTTTCACCTAAACGGACTATGAGATTCAGGAAAAGATTTCTTCGTACTGGGCGAACTTTGCGAAGACCTTGGATCCGAATCTAAGTGGCTCGTTTGCTAGGAATGGTTCCCTGCCACGCTGGAGTCCTAACAGTGCGGAAGGTACTCAGGTGGTCATGGAGCTTGGGAACTACTTTGGTCTACTTTGGTAAGGTTCCCATTGCGAAGCCGCAGCAGGTCAATTCTATTACGGACTACTTCCATCAGCAAACTCCTTATTGAAGGCCGGTTGAAGCTGGTTGGTTGATGAAATAGCTCTAGCGGGGAATACTTAGGTGTATAATGTATATAGCATGCCGTGTCAGAACATTTCTTTGATAGAATGAGCTTTCTAGCCTATACGTTACTGTTTAAAGTATTCCATTAAATCTAGGAAAAGAGATTCCGGTCACGGTGCCAGGCATAAACTTCTTCGTTAGGCTACTAGGTGAAACAGCTACTTGCCTAATCATCTATAACTATTTCAGTGAATTAGCCCGAACAACTATTTAAGTGGACTAGAAGTCGAAAGGACCGGACTTGATCACCTCACATTTGGTCATGCTTCTTTATCTCGCATGCATATTTTCATTTTCAACCTGTGCATTATCACATCACATGCAACCTGCGCTGTATCCTCAGTAACTGCAGTTTGCCTCCAGTAGATCAACCAATCACCACTACACCAGGTTCAAAGAATAACTCACCTATTGGCAACCCCCCACCGAAGAAACCCCGTCGTTCGATAGGTAAACCCGTACAGACCTAGATGGTCGACCCTATTCGTCAGACTTATCTTACAGATCTTCCTTCTATCGATAGTGTCCTGTCCAGCAAGCACCCTCGCGCGCCGCATGAAACAAACTTCCATTCCCGCCACCCAACCCTTCAGTGTCCCAGCCCCGCAGCCAACATCTAGATCCTTTCGTAGCACGTTCATGGCAATCAAATTTGAGGCTGGATCCAGCTAGATGGCAAGTGCATGTGAACGAGTCATGAGCCCTGCATTGTAACAAAGAACCAGCCCCCGCCCCCCCAGGGTTCCACTGCGTAGTGGCTCGGCTGACCATCCGAGCGGGGATTGTCCTACTGTACAGTAATTATTGTTCTCGACTGGAAGGGGGTTTTTTTTTGGGCTTTTCGCCCTGTGATACTGATACATGATTTGCTTTGTTGATCGTCGCCGTCCACGGTCGGGCGTGCTATGCCCAAAGTCTCAGGACCCATGCTGGGCTCTTTTATACGTGCAGGATCGGCCTGATCGCTATTTAAGCCACGTCCAGCCCTACCGTGTCCCTCTCGATGGGATGATGACCCGTTACAACCTTTGAACATCTGCTGTCGTGATATACCCGGACATTCTATGGAATATTCCTACCACGCCACTACAACGCCAGACAAATTGCCTACGAACTAGTGTCCTTATCGCGTCTACTTTCCAAGAGCTAGGCCCAGACATACAGAAACACCACTCTCTACAAACTACACCAAGCGTTCCCCGCCTTCCTCTTACCCATGTCCGCTACAAACGACTCCACCGAGTTCCCATCTCTCGCATCACCACCACAAGCACCCTCAGCCATGCAACCGGCAGCCGAAGCTTCCTCTCACAGAGCAGCCTGGGCTCACAGCCTCCTAGCCTCGATTCGGGATTTCTTCATCGGGGACCCTGCCTCACGGGAAAGTGATGCTGATGCAGTGGAGGGGTGGGTCGGTGTGCGCCGGGGGAGATGTCGGTCTATTGGAGAGGTCCATTGATATCGCGACTTGAACGGGGGTCTGGGGTTTGCCGGTGTTATCGCGTCAAGGATTTTTCTTCGTTGGTGTTTGGAGTTGATTTGTTTTCCTGTCGCTTTCAGAGAAACATGGTTCGATCCAAGTACAGCTGCCTGAAGGAATTTTGGACAGCAGGAATGAAGATATTTGGTCCAACAATATCAAGAGTCAAAAATATGAAAACATTCCATGGTATGTTGTGGTATAGATACAGGGTTGAATAGAAACATCACCATACAGATGTATAAGTACAAGTACAATTGCTCGTCTTCCTCATCCGGGACAGACAGCACCCAACCTTAAGCCAGCAGCAATACTGACAAGTCATCCCCTGCATGAAGCTTAAGCCTCCACACGGGTAGGAATCTTGACCATGCCGCGCTTGCGGTCATCGGCCGGCACACCATAGCGGCGGCCAGGAGCCCAGGGAGCACGCCCATCCGCGCCAACCGTCTCCTTGGTGAACTTGGCATCCAGAATGCGGTATTCGAAGCGACTACCCTCAGGCTCAACGTGTTGAAGACTCTTCTCACGACGAGCGTGCGCACGCTCGCGGCGCTCCTTCTCGGCCTTCTCTTGCTTCTCGAGACGCTCGGCGTGACGCTGCGCCACGGCCCGGCGTTCATTTGGGAAAGCCTTGCGGTCAAGCTCCAGCTTGACCAGTTGCGGGTGCGGAATACGCACATCCGCGGGTTGAAGGACCTGTCGGGCATTCTCGCCCTTTCCAACCCACTCGATCGAATTGGGGTTCTGGATAATATCGTCGACCAGGTCGGAGGGGTGGGAGATCTTGTCGGCGACGGCCTTTTCCATTGTGGGCGCGCCGGAGAAGACGCGACCGGCATCAACACGGGTGAATGACCGGGACTCCGGCACAGGGTAGAAGATCTGGGCACCGGTGGACGGGTGGGCGGGAAGGTCGTTGATGGGTTCGTGATAGGTTTGGCGGTCGCCTTCCTGGGCGAGCGGGGTGGTCGGAATCATTTCGTGAACTGCACGAGCATATGGCAATGCTAAGGGTTTACCCTGGGTTGACAGCTTTGGTCAGTCAAATTGCCAAGTCATAATCAAACGAGTTTCAAGAATGAAAGATGACAGCATGTAGATCAGGAAAGAGGGTATTTTTAACCAGCCAAGCTTGAGCCTGTGTCTTCAAGACTAATCGATTTTTTGTTGTCTCATCATATGCGTCGGGGTGGGGAAGAGGACCTCGAAAGAGGACCCAAGAACGAGAAAGAGAAGAGGGTGCAAAAATCCTTACCTGTGCTCGTTGTCTCCTCTCCATCTCCACCAACCGCACTACAGCCGCAATGCGCTTCATATCGATACCAAGCTCGACACTAACAGCACGCAAGCTCTTCTTCTTCTCAACGACCCGCACATAGACCTCATTCCGCAGCTCCTCGCTGAGGACGCTCTCACTAATAAAATTCCGATTGCCTGGAAAAGGCCGCGGTGGCTCGTTGGAATCCCCATCACGGTCTGCCCGGTTTGACAAGTAATTGGTTTCGCCAGGGATGTGATGCTTCAGCGAGGCTCCCTCGGTAGAGAGCCATTGGAACATTTGCCGGCGAAGCCTGGTCTGTGGAGCGGCCGTCGCAGAGAACTGGCGGGAGAGGAGTGGTAATGATGGGCATGAGGAGGAGATGGAGGATGTGGAAGTGGACTGAGAGGATGTGAGATAGGGGAGGAGGGCATTGGACAAACGCCGGCCCTGTATCCGGGGTGCCATCTTCGGTTGAGGAGGCCCGGTGCACCCGGACCGGGGATTAGGCAATTGGGGATATAAGTGTAAATGCAATTGCTGGATCGGCACTAGACAAAAGCAGCAGCTAATTTGGGCTGGTGCTGCAATTGTTGGGATGAGGGCCGTGAGTGTGTAGAGGATGTTTGTGGCAGGGGAAGAAACTTTTCGGCGAGGGAAAGGTATCGTGCCTGTCACGTGATGTGTCGCGCCCGAGGACCTAACTGAGGTAGGTAGGGTTGTTTGTGCGACGAAGCTCCAGTCGGGAATGTTATTCACATAGAGCTCCTGGACGCATTCGTAGGTATTGTATAGCATGCAACAGCATTTTCCTCTATTGAGTCTCTGAGGACTCGGTTTTATTACCTAATTTTCAGTTCCGAAGGAAGTGCCCATCCGCTCACCGTAGGAGAAAGCACAACCTTACATATCTTGCCGCCTGGTGGATCCGATCCATACCTAGGTATCAGCCTCACCTGAGGTACCTGATGCTATGGATGTCATCCATAAGTTAGGTTGTACCTTAGCGGGTAAGGTATTGTCTTAGGTTAGGTAGCTAGGTCCAGTTACCACATCAAGTTAAATTGCAACCAGTCCATTCCATGTATCAAGTACAGCTCAAAGCAAGTGTATCAGTCTCAGCACCACCCAGCAGAGTGAGGTGGGAGTAAAGAGAGAAGCCGCCGCAGATATGAAGTACCTCAGGCCGGTGTCTGATGAAGACGGAATAAGCCCCCCATATTCCATGAAGAAGAAAAACCCAATGACGCCAATTGTATTCCTCCACCGAGGCCGAGTCCGTCCAAATAGCTAGCAAACCGAAGCCCGTGTCCAGTGTATCGTAACCATTCCACCACCGTTGAACACCCTCATTGACAGAACGTGAACGAAGAACCTTGTAGACATGCAATCCAGCCTAACCTTTCAATCTCAAGCAAAGAAAGAAGAAAAACACGATGACCCAAACCCAAAACCCGAGCACGTCCGAGCACGTCCATTTGATCCATAGCTAGCGGGGGAAGGCAAGTGTGTAGTGAGTGAAGCATTGCCCACATCGAAGAAACCGAGAAAAGAAAAGAGCCTTCCAATTTCCTTTCCGTCCATGTTTTAACGCCAACGACGATGCGCAGGATCGGCCCCACGAGTTCAGAAGCCCATGCCAAAGGTGGACGAATCTTAATGAGGCGGGAAGCCCAGGAAAGGAGAAGGTAGTTTTCGAGAAAAATAAAAAGGGAGTTGAGAAGGGGTAGCTAGATAAAGCCAGATAGGACACCATCTTGGGTACCTGCATGAGAAGGACCAATAATTGCTTGCAAGTGGAAGGAACAGAAGAGCAAAAGAGCTAGAAAATCAATTTCCGGTTCACACATGAAGATGCATTCAATAAAGCAGGTGGATGTAAAGGGGAATCACGGTGGAATAAAGGGTTTAGTCAAAAGGCCAATCCCCGGAGGACTCGTCGGCCTTTTGAAAGGCTGGTCGAGTGTCTGATGACTCCAGGAATGGAATAGAGAAGGAGAGATAGACAAGCACGCGCACAACAAAGCAAAGCAAGAATAGCACAAGGGTATGGTGTCGATGAAAAACGCAAAATGGTGAGACAGAATTTCAAACGCGCTGTGCTGGCGCCGCCGTGCCCCGACCACAATAAGAATACAAGCTTGCAATGACCTGAAATGCAACCCTCCCAAGGCAAATAAGAAAAGGAATGTGAAAGGAAAGAGCGCCCGAGTCCCCATGCGATGAGAAAAAAAAGACAACACAGCAACACATTAAACCAGAACAAAGCCACATCAGCCGGGCCATTAAAAAAAGGATCAGAGGTAACAAGGGGAAAAGAGCATCGTAACACGATCAAAAAAAAAACAATCAAAAGCAGAGTCCCAAATTTCAATACTCCCGAGAGTTATGCAGCCACCGAATGCTGATTCTAGCTCGCGAAACGAAAGCAACCCCCAATGCGCCAGATACCCCAGGTTCGTTCATCAAACATGCCGGACATTATCTCGAATATAATGCTTGGGGATCATTCCCTTAGCGACCCATCATGTAGTCAGGGTAGAAGGAATTGTAACCGTTCAAGTTGGGGCCAGCATTATTACCAGCGCCAGCTCCAGGAGGCGGCGGCGGCGGCGACATCATCATGGCATTGCCTCCGCTGGTGCGAATCCCAAGGCCCGAGTTGTGGTTGAAAGTGCCGTTGCCCATGACGTGCGGGTTCCCAGGGCCATGTGCGACGTGCAGAGCATTGCCGTTGCGCATGGGCATGGGCATCGCCAGTCCCGGAGGAGCAGCCAGCCCCGGGGGCGGCCCACTCACGGAGGAGAACATGTGACTATGCATTCCACTGAGGTTGCTACCTCCAGGAACGCCACCCGGCCCCTGAAGCGGGTTGGAGGCACTCATACTGCCTGGCTGACCGGAGCGCACACCGAGGGGGTTCTTCGAGAAGCTCAGACGGATGCCGGTCTTGACGCTGTTGGAAAGTTTGTAGCCGTACAACTCGTTCAATGCCTTGCTCGCCATCGCCACTTCGTCAAACTCCACAAAGCACATGGGTCCGTTTTGCTTGTTACGGAAGCACAGTCGCTTGTAGCCACGCTGCTTGGAGAATAGTGCCTTGAGCTCTTCCTCTGAAGTGTCTGGTGGTAGGTTGCCCACGTAGAGAGTGTTGCACGGAGGGTTCAAGTCGTTGGGGTTCGCAGCGGGGAGGCTATGGCGGGGAGTGTGTTGGCTGCCGCCATAAGGGAACCCGTGGCCATGACCACCGGGATAAGCAGAGGTCGGTCCACTGACACTACCCATGCGCTGTCCCGAACCGTTAGAGGCGTAGTTTGGCAAAGGCGGAGAGGACATGGTGGTTGACAAGGACAGGTTGGCGAATCGACTAGTTGGGATCTGAGGATTGGTGGAGCGACGTGGGACGGAGGCGGAAGCCGAATGGCCATTCTCTGCGAAGCCCACAGGATCCTTGAGCAACTCGCCTGTCTCCTCATCGGGGTCCTCATCGATCATCGACTTGCCCGTCACGCGCGGGAGGTCACCCACTCCATTACCGATGGGCGATTGCGGGGAGAACAGACTGTGGAGGCGGGATCCCGAATCTGATGCAGAAGGCAGGCCCTCGCCGATGGCTTGTGTGGATGGGTTGGTCGCGGAGAGCCGCTCAAGGCTCTGGAAGGTGCCGTTGAAACGGGAGGACTGACGCGATAGGGGGCCGTTGGAGGGGACACCACCGAGCAGCCCGCGGCTGTTGGTGTGATCAATAGTGTTGCGACGCGCATTCGACAAGGAAGACCCCACCGGACCCGGGTACATTTCCACCACCATGTTGGCATCATTCTTGGAGTTCGGCTTGCCGTCCAACAGAGCTCGAGCCTCTTCTGCGGCGGGCAAGGTGTTGAATCGGGCGATCGCGCTCAAAAACCCGTCATCTTCCGGGTGATCAGAGGTCACAAAGTCGGCATCGACAAAATCCTTTGCAAAGAGCAGCATGCTGCGCAGGGCTTCGCGACTGGTGTTCCGAGGCAGCTTGCGCATGAGAATCGCGCCACCGGCGCTGGCGCGCCCCAGGCCATTCAGGCCCTGGAGGTTGCGGTCTGACTCCCCGAGGCGCATTCCGCTGTCGAAGGAGGAGGAGGACGTGCCGAGTGGCGAGAACGGGTAAGTGAAAGTTGGGGCTAGAGATGTGGGCGCTTGCGAGACACTTGGGCTATACACGTCGGTCGACATCGCATGCTGAGTCGTCGCGGGCGCCTGGGAGGAGGAAGACGAGAGCGGGTGCTGTGGTGGCGAAGAGCTGGAAGACACAGACTCTGTGCGCTGTGTCGTGCCAAAGGAGCCGGGACTCGTTCGAGTAGACTGGTTCGAGCTACCGCTCATCGGTGTTGCAGTGGAGTATCGATTGGGACGCGCGACACGAAGGAGCGGGATGGAAAGGCGTAATGACCGGCGCAAGAGAATGAAGGTGTCACAGAGACACGAACGAGCGCGCGGGATATGCGACCGAGGGAGTTGAGAGGACGGATGAAGCGCGATGCACGAAGACGCGAAGGTGAGATTAGCGATTCAATCGGGTGGCAAATTCGCTAAGACGTTCGCTCCTCATCGGATCTGCGACAGTGGCGCGCGTGTGGAAGGTTGCCTGTCACGACTGCTCTCCTTTTATCTGAGGAAGGTGCGATCGGGGGCAGATGAGCGCGCGGGTGAATCGCGGGTGGTGGGATGGCAGTGTCGAGATAAGAGGAAGGGGGGATGAGATGCAAAAGGATGAAAACCTGTTGGGAAGGTGGAGGAGGGAGGTTTCGAGGCTGAAAGGGGGGGGGGAAGGGGGGGGAACGAAGTAGAGAGTCGAGTGAGAACCTAGCCGGAACGGTCGAGTGCCAGAGACCCATGGGTCAGGGCTGCCTTCACGACGCGACTGTGATACAAGGGAAGTTGCTGAATAAGTACAAGTTCACACGCAGAATATACCAGTGCAGTGGAAGTACCAATACATAAATTACCATCCATATTACCTTGGCCACCTTCAACGCCGCTTGCAGAACGTGGAGTGCGTGCCCCGAACTCTGGGAATGCCCCCTCTGGCCTGGCTGGGGGTCTTCTCCAGTCTTCTTGATTCTCAAGCCGTTGGACCGTTTGACCTCTTGCAGGACTCCGTATATCATTTCCCGGACGAGCTTTCTCAATTCCCCTCCTGGACCCTGGTGGAGAGGTTGGAGGTTCTAGAAACATGTTCCGCCTGCTGCGGCTGCCCGTTCAATCTCCGACTGCACGCTAAAACATCATGATCAGAGTCATGGCTCTGATAGTACTAAGTATCAGCCTGCCTCGGTCTTAGCTGCCGCTTGCATACTATCGAGTATACAAAGGACGGAATTCACACATTCTGCAAAACAAGGTAAGGCTAGACTAGACTACTCTGATAGAGCATACTGCAAATTAGCATTAGTCGTAGCGCATAGCTTCCACATAAACCTTCCAGACGAACTGCTCGATCTAGCCACGCGCATAAAAGCTGCAGCTCCAGGTCCAGGTCCAGGCCTGCCAAATATGACTCCCACCGCTATATACGAGAGTCTGTACTACATCGACAAATTTTCTCTATAGTTGTAGATGCATCATCATGCTGTATTTGATGATGCATTCCACAAGCCCGGGGACCGATGGCTACCGCGCCATATGCTAGATAGATGCGCCATCCTGGTCACCCTGGTCAATGGTCATCCTGGTCGTCAGCCTCCAGTTCCCACTACTGTAGAGCAGTCGGTACTTAATGTAGACACAAGAAAATCCGAGCAACGGACATGCAGGCCCGCTACCTAAGTCGCGAATGAAATCTTGGAGATTTGATTGCGCCATAGGGACATACTCCTACTGCCTAGCTATACAAAGCTCGAGAAACACACACAGAAACACACAACCTCGCCCGTGAAAGCTATTTCGAACAATCGGCTCACTTGGCATCATTGCCAGTACCTGAAATCATGAGCAGGATGACCCTATGTTTCGAAGGTGTTCGGTCATCCATCCCTTGACAAGATTACACTCCAGGCACCAGAGAAAGACAGAAAGGCAGAGCCGAGGGCAGAAAGCATGTCTGGCATACGGAGCACATCTGTGCGCATTCCTCGATGATCTCTGAGGGAAGTGACTGTGACCCACCACTCAGTTGACCGCCCTCGGTTTCAGTCGAGTCCAAGCGATTATCTCCCGACAGCTGTTTTGCTCTTCTCCATCCTATCTCTTCATCTCATCGTGAAATCCACCAAAACACACCACAGGGTCCCAGCCCAGCCTGCCTAGGTCGCCCATTGTTATGCCCACTCTTCCTGCTCCGTAGTCCGTACAACAAGGCCCTAGTCCTAAACCACCCAAAATTCAAATCAATGGAAATTTCCAAACTCAAAACTGACCAATTGCCACGGGCCCAACCCCCGTCGCGCAGCGGATTGGCCGGGGCACGGAAATGGGCTTGGGCTTATCGAGGGTCGCTGGGCCTAGGGGGGGGGGTGCGGGTCTCTGGTTGGGCCGTGGCCACAAGCGCAACGCGATGGAACGGTCTTGGACTTGGAGGGACCCGCCAGAGTCCCGATGAAGTCTAGGTCGGTAAGGTTCGGGCTTTTCGCTCGTCGTGCCTGGCGCGAGTTGGGGAATGGTCAGGGAGCACCGGAGCAGTGGTCAGAGGCGCGTCACCCTGGACCGAAGGTTCAAAGGACCAGTGCCATACTGTGTAGTTACTAGTGGGTGGTCACTGTGGTGTGTGCACTCCGTACTAAACTCCCTGAAGCTCCCGACGCCACAAGCACTAAACCGAGTCGGGGTATTGGAGTAGACAGGGGAAATATTAATGCATCCGGGACCTGGCCTCGAGAGTCGAGCCCTGGTGAGCTGCAGCTGCAGCTGCGGGAATGCGTTTATGTGTTTCTGGTGTTGTTGCCTGTTTGCTGAGTGGCTGCTGAGTACGACTACGCGGTCGTTGCGACTGCGCCGATGGTGGCAGCCTCCGATCGCGCATACCAAAAGCTTACCTGGCTTTAGCCACGCTCGACCGCGCGAGCGCGCTCGAATCAGCGCTTGGGAGTGCCATGTCATGTGAAGATCTACGAACTCCACCGGGGGATAGTTTGTGCGGACATGTCAGATTCACTGGAGTGGCCTGAATTGTAGTTAGATTATGAAGTAGTCATGAAAGGTTGGTAGGATTTATGCTGCGAGAGCTCGGGATGAAATGCCCGAGCTGTCACGGCAAGGCTGTTCACGTTGGTAATGTACATAGGGTAACAAGATTTCAAGGCCTAAAAAAAATCCCAGTATAGGCATGGCCATCTCCCAGAAAAGGTTCAAACTCGCAATAAACGCCGCAAATGCCAAAAAGCGGGGGAAAAAAGTACAGGTGCATCCCAGGACTGTCGCTAAAGAGACATTGCCACTCTAAGCTAAGCCCAACGAGCCAGGATCATAACTGTGTTTGCCATAGTACACTTAGATCAGGATCCTGCAGAAAGATAATGCAGTCGCGAGGCTGCACAGTCCGGAGGAGAGAACGGTCGACACGCCACTTATGCCTTGTGGAAGGTAGCAGGCTTCGGCTCAACAAGACCAGCCTGCACATAACACCCGAATTAGCACTCTGTCCAATTGCACAGTAACCAAGAAAGCTATTCCCAATGAAAAGAAGAGTAAAGCTATGCGTCAACCACATCCCACACACACTCGCCATCACATTCGCTCCAGGAGAGCACCAACGCAGGAAGCAGTCTCGACTTACCATGCCCAGCAACTTCCATACCGGGTCACTCGGCTGTGCGCCCACACCAAGCCAGTACTTTGCACGCGCCCGGTCGAGCGCGACCTCCTTGTATGGGCGCATATGAACATTGTCGTCGTAGAGATTCGTCGGCTTCTTCGGGATGGGGTTGTAGGTGCCGATAACCTCGAGGGGCTTCGCGCCACGGGCAGACCTAACCAATTCACTATTAGCCCCTTGTCTCATCCAATTCATAAGTGCAATTTATCATATAGGATAGGGAATAGCCGCTGCTTGTGCCACAGCAATGGGAATCGAATCGCGGATGAAGGGATCGTGTGCGGGAAGAGATAGATGTACCGAGCCTGCGCGACAACGATGTTGTAGAAAGGCGTGTGTCTGTTGCCAAAGCGTGCCAGCCGAATCCGGAGAACCATCTTGTCGGAAATGTGTGAGATCTGCCTAGGAATGGGCCCGGTATATTGTCGTCGACCTTGAAGCCCAAAATGCGCTCCGCAAAAGTTCAAGGAGGAGCGGAAGAACGGTTATTCCGAAAAGTTCAGATGCAGACTAGCGCCAGCGGGGGCATGATGCAATACGGTTGTATAGTTCCTGCTCGACTGATCTCCCACACCTCGTCTTCTCAACAGTTCGTTAAATCCTACATGGAAGAAAGAGTGGCTTGACAATTGGCACAATTTCATTGCTTTGGAACACAATATCCGGTCATCGCTCTTGGCCCCTTGCATGTTCCGCTCCATTCGTGTCAGACGCTTCCCGCTCTGCGTTCGTCGATACACGAAAGTTGCAACGATGTCGTTGAAGGTATGTCTGAATGTGTCCTCTGCGATGAACTTGACTCATCTGAGCGCAAAATAGGCAATCTCGGCCACCGACGCCGCGTCCCTTGACAAGGACCTCATGGATGTGAACGTCGGCGGATGGTCACTGGACCAACTCATGGAGCTAGCGGGGTTGTCGGTTTCTCAAGCTGGTGAGCACTGACAAGCTTCAAACTATCAATACAAAAGGTCAATATATGCTGATAAATAATTATAGTTTGGAGGATGCACCCGCTCAGCCAAGGAAAGAACGTCCTCGTCGTATGCGGACCCGGAAACAATGGTATGAACTGATATCTTATCATACAACGAATCATCCATATCTCAGATCAAACTAACCAACCTCTTCCTTACAGGTGGCGATGGCCTCGTCGCAGCACGACACCTCGCACACTACGGCTACAAGCCCACCGTGTACTACCCCAAAGAAGGCAAAAACGAGCTCTACCAAGTAAGCCCACCATCAAATCCATCACATCACAATCCACCATATCACTCACCAGCCCTTCACGTAACCTTAACAGCGCCTCAAAACCCAACTTCACTCCCTCTCAGTCCCCTTCACAGACGACTTCACAGCCGCCCTCTCCCAATCTCACCTCCTAATCGACGCCATATTCGGCTTCTCATTCGGCGGGCCCCTCCGCGACCCCTTCCCGTCTATCATCTCGCAAATCGAAACAGCGAGCATTCCAGTGCTGAGCGTTGACGCGCCCAGTTCTTGGGATATTAACTCCGGTCCGCCTTCGTCTGGCCCTGGCGCTAAATTTATGCCTCAGGGGCTGATCAGTCTGACGGCGCCGAAGCCATGTGTGAAATTTTATCGGGGTCGGCACTTTGTTGGCGGACGGTTCTTGACGCAGGGTATTGCGGAGAAGTATGGGTTGGTGTGTCCGGCGTATGAGGGGATTGATCAGGTAGTGGAAGTTTTTGAGGATGGAGATGGTGATTTCAGATATGCTCCAAAGGGGGAGGCGAAGTACTAAAGATTGTCTTCGGGGGATTGTTGAGGTCCTTTCCCTACAAGGAAACCTGAGAATAGAATGGTATGACATGATATGGGCTGCGTTGTCATTATTAGGAAGAAGTAGCGTGGATCTATCTATGATCTAGCTCCTATGCTCCAGCTCAGCTAGAGAGTCGCGTTTATCTCACTAATGACGCCCATAATGCGCGGCTCCTTACCCGCTCCCGAGGCAGAGACGCGCGTGAGAACATTTTTAACTTCATAAATCTCCTTGGCAGCGCTTTTGACTTCGGCTCCCAGAGCCTGAATGAGCGTACCCAAAGCGACAAGCCCACGGTAGACAGCCTCTGAATCCTTCTCACGAGAGACAATCTTGATAAGCTCCTCAAGAAGCACCAGGCCCCGCTCGGCGGCTTCGGGAGTCTGGGCTCGGCCTTCCGAGGTGAGGTAGACTGCGAAGTTGATGTAGAGAGTCGTGACCGCAATGGTAAGGTTGCGGTTTGGCGCGGCTCCGCTGTTGGCAAGCGCGGATTTGACACCGGCCACCAGCCGGTCAAAGGTCTGCATGGCCAAGTTGCGGCCAGGATCAGTCTCGAAGAGGTTGGCAAATGTTCGGACTGAAAGCATGGCGTTGTTGACGTTGAATGGAGCATCGAAGACTCCGCTAGACATGATACCAGTGATGAGATCCACGCCGTCATACTCTGCGGTGGCTGTGACGGGGGTCGCAGCAGCCAGCAGGCGAAGCAGATCCAGTCCGGGGAGCCTGTTGGTTGTTGGCCAGGTGGTTGCGATACTGAATATCAATGGAATTCCAGACTGGACAACTGGTGAGTCTGGAAGCTTCTGAGAGGCCTCTAGTTGTCCGCACAGAGCCACGACAGTCTCCAACTCTGTGCGGTTCAGCGCAGTACCCTTGTCTCCCTCAGCCAGGATTTTATCGTTCAGTTCCTTGACCTTCTTGGCAATGACCTTGGTATTCGCAGAGCGGATTGAAAGATATGTCTTCTGGGGAATTACCCGAGGACGCGACTCATGAACAGGTGTTGGTGCAGGCTCATTAACTGCGGCAGCGTCGCCAGGTCTGTATCGCCGCTCCGAGCCCCAAGCATCTGCCCCGCTGTCCTGAGACTGACCGAGCGTGGCGCCCTGCGTATTCTGTGTGATAAAGTTCGCGACCTGATCGAGATAGGACATGGGAAGCTCGTTGTCCCCGATGAACTTGGTTGCCGCTTCGTATGGGTTCTGCGAGACATTATACGGAAGTTTCAGCGGAGGCTTGCCGTCCTCAATGTCCACATCGAAGACATAATCATAGTCTTGTCCAAGATATTCTGTCTTCCGACCACTGCTTGCTGCCGAGTCCACCACCGTACCGACGGCAATCCATTCCTGGGTTGCTGACGACCAGGTGTGGGCGGTGACACTCCCGTCCGACTCGCGAATCATTTGAACTTGGCCTTCCTTTGTCCCGGATCGCTCCTTCAAGAACTCTGGGCCAGGCAACTGCTCTTTATTTATTTTTCCGACCTGCTCAGCAGGGATAGCCGACTCCTTGACGGATTGCTCGAATTGTTGAATGACCTCGGGAGCAGCTTGACGATCTAGATTCCGAGTAAATACTCGGGTGGTACGGTCACTAGCACCACTGACAATATCACCGGTTTCATTGCACACAGCAACGCTCCAAACGGAGATTGCGGGATGAGTGATGGTTTGAATGCACTGGGTCCCCTGCCATATCCTGACGGTACGGTCCTCTCCTGAGCTTACAAGCTCGCCAGAGGGCAAGGCAGCGAGGGAGTAGACAAAGCTCTCATGGCCATGAAGAGAGGCGACAAGGTCCCCCTGCAAAGTGTAAAGTCGGATAATCCCGTCGTTGCTGGCGGAGGCAAATTGGGCACCCGTGGGATGTGAGGCAGGGAGCTTGCAGAGTGCCCGTACGACGTCATTGGAGTTCTTGATGCTTCTAAGGAGGGCTCCGGAGGTATTAAAAATGCGAATCATTTGGTCGGCGCATCCTAGAGGGTTGTCAGCATCATAAAGCCTCGCCCACACTTCTCAGGACGAGAACAACGAACCGGTAATGATTGTGTTCTTGTCATATGCCAGAACAGCCCACACGCTTCCGCCATGGCCTTCCAAAACAACATCGGGCTCCCACTTCCCAACCCTCCAGAGGCGAGCAGTTGAATCCCAGCTACCACTGACAATCCATCCGCCGTCTGGAGAGACATCCAGGGCACAGATGTTGTGGCCATGGCCCAGTAGCATAGCATCGGCATTATCAGTAGCAGACTTGCTCGGCTGTCGTGCTTCAATGATGGTATCTTGTCCTCCAGAAAGCACTAGACCCTCGGGGTATTCCGGCGTCGGTGGGAGATAAGCTAAACTGTTGATGAAAGCTTGGCCATGCGCGGCGATGGTGTAGTCGTAGGTCGGAGGAGGGGAGGAGACAAGCTTCCAAAGTCGGACAGTCGCATCACGAGAGGCTGAGAGAATGACATTGGAATTTGGGAAAGCCACGGCGCGAACCTGAAGCGAGAAGGAGAGGTCAGGATATGAATTTCCATACGCCAGCAAGGTATCTGGTGAGGGAGCGGGGACGGGAGGCACTTACATCATCGCCGTGACCTTCGAGCGACGCGGAGAGCTTGAAGTCAGGCATTCATGCAACCTGGTGTGGGGAAGGGAGTGAGGAGGAAAGAAAGAAAGAAAGAAAGAAAGAGATAACCACAGGAGATTCAAGATCAACCAAAGCTCCTTCTCCTGTTGGGTAGAGCAGTTGCTGGTAGTTGTTGTCCTTTAGTCGTTCTGGGGTCCCCGCCTGCACATCATATCACGTGGGCGGTGGAGCTATGACGAACCTGCTAGAACTAAGAAGTTGATTTGCAATCGAGATGAGGACGGAGATCTCCAGCGCAATTGACTTTGATAGTCCTCGGTAACGATTCTTTGAATTTAGACTTTCTCACCTTCAGTGGATGAGAGCCTCATACTAGAATGTATTGAGTTTATGATAGCCGGATATAATGACCAACCAAATCACTTTCAAGTAGTATAGCTTCAAGCCCGGCTCACACAGTTCTGATTTCAGGTTGACAGCCCGCCAAACTATAAATATGCAGGAAGATTCAAGAATGCCTCGGCTAGACCCAGCTCTGGCAATCCGCCAGCTAGCCGGGCAGGTCAGTGCCGAAGTTGCCTGCAAACTTGAAGGCGAAGCAGAAAACGGATGATTTTCTCATTGTAATTTGTGGCACAAAATTGAGCACACAGATAGGAGTATCTTTCCAGTGTTTACATCTACAGAGTCTCAAATTCCATTAATGACCTCCTTGAAACCACTTAGAGCCGTATACTTGATGTATCAACACCTTAAAACAACAAAGTCCAGATGGAGGCACGTGTTTTGCCTAATCGGGCCTAGCGGGCTCAGCTGAGGTAAGCAGCGGACTGCAGGTGACCCGCCAGTTCGAGTGCTTTCAATATCGAAAGAGCCCAGACTGTGGATTGTGGACTTGTGAACAACCCACGCCAGGAATCTTGTCGTTCGTGGGGGCTTGGATACCCTCCTTTCGGTCCTTCAGTACAAGACAAGACTTCATGACTTGACGACCCTGACGAATTTCTTTGGTACTCTCCTTTAAAAAAGACTCGACTACCCCGGACTCGCCCTCCTGGCTTCACCACTTTCAGCTCGCCTCTATTCATTCCCCTTGCTGGAAATCTCACGCCTGCTACAACTGTACATGGCTGGAAATAAATTGACCCTCTTGGATCTTTAATATCGAATCTTGATCATTTGAAACTTCACCATTCCCGAATTCGGCTGGCGACACCATGGCGTCTGGTAAGCGTGATGTTGTCCTTACCAAACATCCAGCATGAATCGTGACTGACGAAGTCTAGATATTCCAAAGGTCGTCCCTCTCACCTGTCACGGGCACTCTCGTCCCGTGACCCACTTGAGCTTCTCGTCCACTGTCGAGGAGGATCAGTATTATTTAATTTCCGCCTGCAAAGGTAGACATTTCACGTCAAAGGAAGAGTAATGTACGAGCACGTTGGACTGACCCAATCCTACTAGATAACAACCCCATGCTTCGGGATGGTATCACGGGTGACTGGTATGTAACCCCTCCCCCTTCATCACGACTTTTCCAACCCCCCAAAATCCACTCAACTAACAACACCTGCCCAGGATTGGCACATTCCTCGGCCACAAAGGCGCCGTCTGGCAGGCCCGGCTCTCCGCCGACGCCGCCATCGCCGCGACAGCAGCCGCAGACTTCTCCGCCAAGGTATGGGACACCTACACCGGCGAGTGCTTGCACACCCTGCAGCACGCACACATCGTGCGCGCCATCGCCTTTCCCATCCAAGCAAACCCGCAAGTCCTCGCCACCGGCGGCGCAGAGAAGAAGCTCCGCATCTTCGACTTAACCCGCGGCGCAGGCGGGGGCGGCACCAGCAGCAGCAACGGCTCTTCCCCCCCACTGCCTAGCGGAAGTCCGATTCAGCCCGGCGGGGACGTGACCAGCTACGAGATCGGCCCTGGCGTGCATGGCGGCACGATCAAGTCTATTGTCTGGAACCAGGATTACAATATCGTCACGACCGCGGCGGAGGACCGCAAGATCCGCTGGTGGGATTTGCGGTCTCGGCATCCTGTCAAGGAGTATGCGGTTGATGGCGCTATTGGCTCGTGCGAGTTGAACAGTCTCGCCGTGCGGCCGAATGATGCGGGAATTCTGACTGTGGCGGCCGGCAAGAGTGTTTATCTGTTTGATGGCGTGCAGCCGGGACGGCTCTTGAAGAAGGCTGATTTCGGATACGAGGTTGCCAGTGCGGCTGTGAACAGTGATTCGGGTCGTTTGGTGACTGGCAGCGCGGATGATACGTGGGCACGCGTTTATGACCTTCACACGGACGAGGAATTGGGTATGTGTCTCGAGTTTCGGTTCATTGCTTCGGGGTTTCTCGTGGAATACGGCTAACGGTGTGTATGGCAGACGTGCAAAAGGGTCACCACGGACCTATCTGGTCTGTGAGCTTCTCGCCCGATGGAAAGCTGTACGGCACTGGCAGTGAGGACGGCACCGTCAAGTTGTGGAAGGCGTGCCGGGAACCATATGGACTCTGGCGATGAAGGGAAACAAACCCGGAGTGAAATACTCTGCATAGAGCATGAAGAAGCTTCAAGGTTATTGGGCTCCTTGCTACTGACTGACACGTCATTCCTGTAGTCGGTGGTGGCGGCTTGTTTGTGGATTATGATACTCTGATACCCTCGGCTCAATGCTGGTAATATTTCATTTGCCACTCCTAGTAGATCTGCCAACTAGTTGCATCGTTACGAGGAGAAGAACAAATCCATAAGAGGGATCGACGTATAAATTGCGGCTCACAGCCCCTGTCAAGCGAGCATTCAAGTATGAGGTACAATGCCCACCCCTTAAGAGAGTACTACAATGAAAGAACGCCAATACGACCCAAATAACTTTCCTATTGATAGTTTCGTGATGGTTATTAAAGTACAGGTCCCGTTCTGCCCATTTCCATCCAGCGTCAAATGATCCAAGTCTGGCATTTCTCCAAGCGGGAATTAAAACCAACGCTGTGCAGGCATATTCATGAGAAGAGCGAGCCAAATCCTAGTCTTGCAATTTTGTAACCAGCCCGCATTCCCATTTACTCGATCATGTCGATATCATCATCGGCAGCAGCAGGCGCAGCGGCCGTAGCAGGTGTATCCGTCGGAGCCGGGGCAGCTTGCGGTTGCGCGGCAGCGGCGTCGGGTTGCTTCTCAGCAGTCTCAGTTGCGGCGGTCTGTCCACCCCAGTAGTCCTCCATCTCCTGGTCCAACTCCTCCTGTGTCTTGCGGGGACGACCATCTGCCGTGCGACGGCCTCCTCTCTCGTTGCGTCCACGGTTGTCACGGCCATCCCGGCCAGCGCGACGACCTCCTCCGCCACCACGACGAGGCGAGCGTTGGCGCGATCCAGGGATGTAGCGGTCGATTCCATCGGGAGCGGGTTTGGAGACGTCACTGCGACGCCCACGGCGGCGGCCGTCCGCGCCCTCTTCACCACCTGGGCTCAAGCTACGCGAGTCGCGCTCGGGGCGCTCTACGCGGTCGAAGAGTGTGTTGCGGTCGGTGGGTCGTTCACGGCGACCAGGGACAAGTGTGAGGCGAATGGGTTGGCCCTTCGCGTTGGCGCCGTCGAATTCGCGGACGGACTCATGAGCATCGGCCAGGCGTTCATATGTGACGTAGGCGACGCCCTCAGAGCGTCCAGCGCGGTCATAGACGAGGGAAAGGGCGGAAACGGGGCCGATGCGTCCGAAGAGGTCCTTTATTGTTCGTTAGTTTTGTCTAGCTGAATGATAAGAGACGCGGGGGCGGCACTCACCTCGAGATCGCTTTCGGTAATGTCGTAGTGAAGGTTCTCCACGCGGACCTTGGTCAAGGTGCGACCACTGCTTTGCGATTAGCTACCCTCCGCCTCTGATGCGGGACTCGAGTATTTCATACCGGCCAGGCGAGTTTGAACGGCGGCCGCGAGAGCCACGGGACGCTTGTGCTTGAAGACGGTCAGATCGGAAAGAAACTCATTCACAGCGGCCAGGATACATACCATCACGGTCATCGTCGAATTTGTCATGCACCCAGTCACTAGCAACCCAGGTCCGTCAGCATTTCAATCCAGCCCAGTACCGTTGTAGGAGACGAGGGGATATTCACAGGTTCAGGTCGACACGGTCTTGCGAATAGGGCTGTTGCAATCAAAGAACAGGTCAAAGGTTAGCTCCAAGTCAGGGTAGGTAGCGTGGACATTGCATTGCGTTTTCAAGTCTCCGCCGCCGGCCTCGCGTTCCAGGCGAGTCTTCGACCAACCAAGGGGAGGGCTGGCTAAACGGCGGTGTGTGTCACGGCGCAGAGAAATTCGATGTAGGAAGAGGAGGGCGGACCTAGGTGGGTTGAGACCAGTTAGCGACACCGAAATTGCTGAAGCGCGACAGCACAGGCCTCCGAGGGAGGTAGCTACCTTTCTAACGCCATCGCGGTCACCACGCCGGCGATCTTGGGGTGGGTTGCGTCGACCACCAGAGGGACGAGTCTGTTTTCGCTGCAATGGGGAAAGGGCGTGTTAGTCTCTTGGTCGGGCTTCATTGGAGCGAATTGGGGTAGCTTGAATGCTCACCGATGTATCCTCCGCGATGATCTCGTCTAGGCTGCGGTCCATGATGGAGGATGTGTGAGGAGGTGGAGAGGGAGAAGAGAAGAAGGAGAGGAGGAAACTCTGTGCGGTAAGAGATCAATCCTAGGGAGCCCTTCAAGGTGAAATCAGGAATGAAGAAAGGAAGAGAAGGTTGGATGATCTGCGGCCTGGCGAATTATTGACGACTTGTCTCCGTCCCGCTGAGGGTGCAGGCACGTGACATGTGCCGAACAGAGCAGATACAATGATCCTTCGTGAGAAAAGTCGCGATGGAGCAGGTTCTATGGCCTGTGGATTAGTGAGGATAGCGAGCAGCATATCTTCCCTGATCATGTATGTCACACAAGAGGAAAAAGTCCTACAATAGCATTGTCCTTAATGCTGTCCAACGCTGGCCTGCACGGGTACTCACAGTAGCCACTACACAATAGGGTATTCGTTGACTTCGCCAGCATACTTCTTTATTTCAATGTCATTGCATGGTATCCTGATACATTACAAAGCAGACTCGCAGCAGAATACACAATAGAAGAGAAAGAGGGACAACCGCCGAACCCCACGATGCATGCAGTTATGAAAAGGACAGAAAACAACGCAACTAACAACACCACACCAGAAGAAAGGCCCACCTAATCCAAACAGTAAAATCCCAGTAAGACCGGCGACGCTGCGCATAGAACCACGGAAACCAATTGCCTGCCCATCAAGATGCTCACTCCCTCCGCGTACTGGCGGTTTTCTGGTCTTCGATCATCTTTTCCATGAAGCTGATATAGTCAAACTTGGGCAGGTCTCGGTCCTCTAGAAGATCAGGACCTTCGTGGGGAGGCATAGTCTTCATCAAATGATCAATGACTTCATCTGGGATGAGCGAATGTCTGAGGTCAAGCTCGGTAACATATGGCTAGAAAGAGCATTAGCTTGAGGAAGAGGAAGAGACGGAACAATAATATGACAGTGGTAACAAACCTTGCCGTCAGCAACTTCCTTGAAGCTCTGGAAGACCTGCTCAGCCGTGTTCTGATCCTCCGTCACACTTACCATGAAGCGAATGAACTGCTCGAAGCTGACACCAGCATTCTGAGCGAGTCGGCTCGCCCCACAAACCTCGACGAAGACCTGGTGCATCTCTTCTTCGTCGTAGACAAGGCCTAGACTGGCCAGCGCAGCGGAGAACTCCAGCTCATGCAATGTGTTGGAGGAGTCGCGATCGAAGTGGCGGAAGACCGACTCGAATTCCTCCAGTTGGATGGGGGTGAGGTTGGTCATATCACGAGCAACCATTTGGTTTTCCAAGAATGCCAACTTTTTCGAGATGCTGGACTTGACCAAAGTGAGTTCATATGAGAGCTCGTCGAGGGTGTACGTGGTGAAGTCGTTCTCTTCGATGTTGGCCTCAGTGCACTGCTCATCCACCTCGGCAATGGTCTCCAGGAAGGCATCGAGGGGTGGGAGGTTGTCGTTGAGCTTCTTGACATGTTCTAGCTGGTCTTCGACATCGCCATCCAACCCCGAGATGGCCAGTGATAAAGTTTTGAGTGTCAGGGCAAAGTCGTTTGCTTTGTCGGCAAACGATTTCCGAAGGGAGTTCTTGATATCTCGGATGGTCTCGTTGATGAGTTGGCTGCGAATGTGTTCGTCGCGTGTTAATTGCTCCCACTCCTTATCGCAGGTTTCCAGGCTCAAGTCCTCTGGTGGTTCGTATGACCGTAGACGGTAGGTGCTCAGCTTTGTCTTGATATTTCCAAGCAGGGCTGCGAGATCCGACTTCTCCGCCACCCATTGTCGCTTGTCATTCCGCTTGTACAGCGAGAACTGATGGGCCTGTTCTTTCGCGTCCTTGTATGTTCCCTCAAATGTAGCGTTCTTCCATGATTCTCGCTGACCGCGAATCAGTCGCAGCAATTCTCGCATGCGCCGTTCATAGCCAGACTGCATATCCCATGCGCCATGCATGTTGTTGACAAATTTCTCCACTCGGCGTCCGGCGTTCTCGACACGCTCCAGTTGGGAGAAAGCATGGAACCAGTATGCAATGTAGGTCATGAGAGACCGCTCGTCGGGTCGGGGTACGTCGCAGACATCATCTACATCGAGCAGATCGGGAATGCCAATCTCATTGGAGGCAATCTCGAACGCGAGTTTCATGTTTCCACGGTGGTCACTCTTGTCCAGAGAATCGAAGTCAATCAGGTCAGGGCGATGAATATCGAGCAGCGCGCAGAACGCCAAGCCATCATTCCAGCTGGATGAGAAATCCCTAATTTCCACTTCCTCGTAGCAGGCCGTCTTTCGTTGACACCATAGCAGCAGGCCCTCCTTGGCAGTCATGCCCTCCTCGTTGATATCACTGATCGTAAAACGCAGAATGAGAGTCCAGATCAGGCCGAGGATGATCTTGCGGTTGCCATCGACAATATCCTCCGCACCGATGTTGGTCATCTGGATCCTCCTCCCTCGAATGAAGTCCAGACTCTTGTTGACGTTCTCGAATTTTTGTACTCGCAGCTTCGGCTTCGACGCGTACCGACCGAGTGACTCGTTGCCGAGGATCTCGAGGAGGTGAATGAGGATGACCTATGGCGGGGCGACGACGAGTCAGCGAGATGGTACCGCACGGTTTGCGCGTTGGCTGGTTTGCACCGTTTCGTGCGGCTGGGAAACCAAATAAAGCGCTAAGGTAACTTACGCCATCAGAGAGATCAGTCACCAAATCTTCAATGTGCAAGGCCCGGGCCTTGAGCTTATCGTTGAGCCTGGTGCATCTGTTAGATTGACCATGCACGGTGCCGAGCAGCAAGGAGGGGAGGGGGATAGGCGCCTTGGAGACAGACCATTTGGTGAAAGTCTTCTGCTGGACATTAACCCATTGCTTCTCGACCGTCAACATCTTCAATTAGGGCAAAGACATGCCAGGGCCGATTGGCGGGGCTGTGGACAGTCCGGATTCAAGGATGTCGAGGGGTTCGGTTGATGTGGGCTGATAGTGCGGGCGATCACTGCTTATTTGCACATGCGCGGGAAGACAAAGGAACCAGGGAATTCAAGGCTGACGATAAGTAATAGGAGCATAGACTGCACACTGTTGATACAAAGGTCAACAATAATCAATGGTCGATGCCTTTTTTTTTCTCTCTCTCAGCTAAGGAGGCACTAGTTGACAAGGTCAGCGTAGTGGCTTGGAGGGCTTTTGCAGGGCTGGCCAGGGGCGGGGGTCGTGACTGGGCTATCGGCTGTCGCTGCTATCGCGCCTCCACTGCAAGTCCCCCAGGCAACGCGTCCTTGGAGCTGTTCTTTATACTTCGATCTTCTTCGCGACTCAGAGGCGGTGGTTGAGTGTGGGGAATACGTTTTCATTGTTCGGCATTGCCATCGTCGTCTACCATGTCCGATCTTTGTTCTCGAAAGTAATCTTTACGCGTCAACCAATGAACCGACTGCTGGTATGCTCAATCCATGGGTGCTGCACCCCCACGATCGGGAAATCCGGACCATCTATGATATGCCAATATGGATCTGCGATCAAGATGGATGAGAACGATAATGGGATTGGCGTTCAATGCTTGTTCTGATTCGACCTAACGTCTATACTTGGATGAACTATCGACTACTCCGTATACAATCTACCCTTCCAGTATGTAGCACAAACTGCAATCCTGTCTGAGGCTCCTGTATATGGCACTGGAACGGGCATTCTCACTAATGATCGACTTGAACATCAGTGACCAGGTTGGATTCTACGTATCAGTAGATTGACCACAGTACCTCAACCAATTCCTGTATGTATAAAACATTGTCCCCAACTTTAGTCCAGCCGCATGGCGTGAGTAATCGGCGGATGATCTCATTCCATCAGGTTCGGTTCGCCCCGCTTCGAGCCGCCAAAATCACTAATCCGCTCGACAGCTTTCGACAGCAGCTTGAACAACCTCCAGCTCCTCTCTCTCTCTTCTCTCATCCTCCCATACTCCTCCCACAACCAACTCAATCCCTCCACCATAATGTCCTACAAACTCACCGACACCCTCCCCCTCCCCAATTCCACCGTGCGCATCCCGCGCCTCGGCTTCGGCGTTTACCGTTCACCAACCTCCCAATGCGTGCAGTCCGTCAAGAAGGCTTTGGAGGTGGGCTACCGACACATCGACACGGCACAGTTCTACTCCAACGAGAGCGAAGTCGGCGAGGCCCTGCGCACCTCCGGCATCCCCCGCGACCAAGTCTTTGTGACCACCAAGATCCTCAGCCCCGCCGGCTCGGCCGAGCAAACCTACGACAAGCTGGTGGCCAGCGTGGAGAAGGTCGGCGGGCCGGGCGGATACGTTGATCTGTTTCTGATTCATAGCCCGAGCTCTGGGCCTGCGGGGCGGAAGGAGTTGTGGCAGGCGCTGGAGAAGTTGCATGCGGAGGGCAGGGCCAAGGCGATTGGCGTGAGCAATTATGGTGTTCAGCATATTGAGGAGATGAAGAAGTACGCTCAGGTGTGGCCGCCACATGTTAATCAAATCGAGGTATGTCCTTTTCTATTTTTTTGTTCTCTGTGCCAATGCGATACGTGAGAAGGTATCTACCGAAGTCTGTACTAATTCGTGCGCTTTGCGATACAGCTTCACCCTTGGTGTCAGCAACGCGTTATCGACGCATACTGCAAGCAGCACGGCATCGTCGTCGAAGCTTACTCGCCCATCGTACGTAACTACAAAGCCAATGACCCGACTCTCGTTGAGGTCGCCCAGAAGTACAACCACTCCACGCAGCAGGTCTTGATCCGCTACGCGCTGCAAAAGGGCTGGGTACCGCTGCCCAAGACCGATAACCCCGATCGCATCGCCTCCAATGCGAACGTGTTCGGCTTCGATATCAGTGCGGAGGATATGGATATCCTGGATTCGCTCGATCAAGGCGCTGCGGGCGCCATCGTGGAGGCTGTGGCCAACGAGTAGACAGCAATGGCCCCCTCAGGGTTTCCGGACGGGGTTTGCCCTCTTTGCCAAAGAGCTCGTTCAAGCGGGCACCGGTGCAACGTCGCCGGTTGAAATCAATAATCCGGCGGCTGGATCAGAAAAGCATTCACCGATTGAAGCGTCGAGCGGGATGGATTGACGTCGTGTTTCGACGAGACGATCCATGCTAGACGCTGGCGGATGAATTGCTTGCTGATTGAGCGCTTGCTCTGCGAAGCATCGAAGGTTCCTGGGGGCGATGTAGTTAGTCATTTTGATTCCCTCTTGCCGTTCCATCTAGCGTGTGAATTCATCGAACATAGTTCATTTCCTCCCGGGGTGTGTCGTGTATTACCATCTTCAGCATAAAATAGGCAGATAATCGCCAGCAATGCCCCCGCCGAGAGATCCTTGCCCGTATTGCAAGTCACCATCAACGACCTTGACGGATCAGACCCAAGTTGCGCGCCCACAAAATCGCGCACTTTATCCAATGACTTTCGCAGATCACGACTCCCGAGCTTCGCCGACGCACACCCGAGATTCAGACGCTGGGCATTCCCCTCTACAGCGACAGGGTCCCCATTACAGTCAATAACGAGGTCATACTGCGCGCCGACGTCCACCCGCGCATCCGTCTGACTGATGTAAAGATTCCTCGTCGGCGCAATCACAGAAGCCTGGTGCTCGGTATTCTGGCGCGTATGCTCTGCCACCAATTCGGCAATCACACCAGGCAAGTCCTCCTCAGCAGTCCGCTTCAGAACGACCCGGTTCGCCCAGAAGACCGGCGGTGTTAGCCCGTGCGCCCATGCCTCGCTGTCATCACCAGCGCCCTGGATGTATCCGCCCTCCGACATCTCCGCGCCACGGACGCGCTTGGAGGCCGAGCACAGCACGAGCAGGTGATAGTCGGCGCTCTTGTGCAGATCTGTTGGGTGGAAATACGAACGATTGGCCCAGGCCACTAGCATGGGTTTCCCGAGCTGCTCCCGTAACTGCTCGAGGTCGAGCTTGAGACTCTGGGAGTTTGCGGACCGTTAGTCCTGCCTGCGCGCTAGCGAGTCCGCTGTGCACCCGGGTGAAAGAGATAGGAAGGAGGGGGAGGGGCACGGGGGAGGGGGGGTCGAAGGAGCCGGTCCCTGACATATAGTGCAGGGATTATATGCAGTCATCTCGGACGGGACAGGACAGGACAGTGTACGACATACCTGGAGCGAATGGACAAACCCATCAATCCGACTTGCGATCTGCGACTCTTCTGATTCACCGAGGTAGTTGGGCGGCAGCTGCACGGCATGGTAGGCTGTTTGCGTCGGGAACAAGGCCCGGTTGAGGACGGCGCACCAGATGGGGATGGTTTTGGATAAGGCGTCTGGCATTACTGGAGAAGAAATGTATGTCAGCGGCGGGCATTAGTGCCTGCCATGGGTCGTAGGCCGGGATAGGACGGTGAACTAGAAGTGGGCAACGGAACTGGCGCCGACTAGGCTGGCAGGTGTGGGGGTGTTAGGATCAGAGGAAGCGTCTCACGTACGTTTACCTCGGCGGGTTGAATCGACGATTACACACCTGGACGATGGTTAGAATGGGAGATTGGAATTGAGTGCGAATTAGAAAATATTGTACGGAGCCAGTATGCGTAGTTCCATTCCATGGGGATATGGACACACGAGCATCCGATCCGATCATACACGATAGCCAGATAATAGGTGGGCAGGAAAGAAGAAAAGACAGGGTGAATAACATCCTTACTTACCCTCCATGTTGATTAGCCAAAGGAAGAAGCTGTAGATTGAGTCTACGAAAGCTGAAATCCCACTGTCCGGTATGACCATCTGTACTCTTAAAATAGGCACTGCCCGCCTTGACTTCAGGATCAATATACCAACTGCCACAGCGCTCATTGGCAACGAGGGGCAGCTGGTAATGCTTTGCGACCTCTTGCACAAACACGGCATCCGTCTCAATAGACTGTAGCCGGTTCGAAACGGACAGGGCCGAGCGCCGGAGCGAAGACAGTGTTTGGGATATGGACGTCTGAGCCGATGGGAAATGCAGAGACTCTAGGGTCGGAAACGAGCGCGGAGATGCCATTGTGAGTAGGACTGATTGGACTGCCGTTCCTGGCAGATGTGCTCTTGCAGAGAAGAGAAATCCTTTATCGTCCCGTAGGCCACCGTTGTTCAGCCTGTTTCGGCGACCTTGCAGCCTATACTGGACGGGTGGTATTGAATATTGAACGTTGCGAAATTGAAAGCTGCAAATCCCACGGCCCACTGGGTGGTTAGTGGGGCCAATCGCTGGTATTACACTCTAGTTTGAAGTGGGGACATGCTGTTGAAAGTTGGAAATCCAACCCGGCTTAATATCGGGTCATTGAATAGCTAAAGACAAGCAAAAGATACAGAAGAGTGTTGAAGAGAAGAGATACTCTATGGGGCGGAATTTATCACCGTGGGTTATTGCGAGAGAAACTCGTCAGACAAGTCTCTTTTCCATCTCATGTGCAGCAATCCGAACATACTGTTTCGAGACTGCTGCCAGTTCCGTCGTTCTCTGACTTGGAAGGTCACGGGCATTCAACAACCTTACTAGAGTCTATTTTGCAAGATTAAATTGAGCGATTTACAGAGCAGTGGGATAAACACCTATTTCCATATATTGCCGGAAGTAGCACCTCGCAGCAACGAAGTATGAGCGCCGAGGGCCGTGTCTCTGCCCCATCATGAGAATTCCCATCAGGTGCCAATCATGACCTCGACGCAGCAGGGCATAAATCTTCCTCATCAATCAAGCAGCGTATTCACAGTATCTCGGTTTTGCGACTAGGTATGAGCACTAGATAGTAGATGTTGCACCGTCGAAGTCCTAGTCGGAGGAACTCAACGCTAGCCGCGAATCTCGGTACGGACCGGGAGATATTGCAAATCAGCACCACACCAACAGACCACGACTCATCCCCGATTCCCCGTACGACTGTGCGGTAAGATCTTGGGCCCGTCTACCAGCCCTTACAAGGTGATCCAATAATGGAGAGGTAAATGTGCAGAGCAGAGCGCAGCGAGCTCCGCCGTGCTGCGACTTGCTGCAATTCCCAGACAGGCGCTAGTCCCCAAAGAGGATGCGTGGTGCTGACTGTGTATTGTGGGTCATGTGATTGGTGGAGTGGTGGCCGCCGAGCTGCTGGAGGCCCCTGCCGCCCCTCAGCGTGCCTTTGGGGTGCAGAGTCCTGAATACATGGAACTGTATGGAAACTTCTGAAATACAGAAAGTACCCAGTACCTCCATCAATGACCTCAGCCCCGCTCTGGCCCGGTTCCCAGCGACTCTGATGATGGCGGCGTCATGGCTTCCCGACACACGGTAGGATGGTAGGACCAGTTCCAGGACCAGGACCAGGACCAGGAGCAGAACCACCGACCGTGCCTGCCTTTAAAAGCAATCGTGCCCTGACGTTTTGACTTCCTGCCCCCTGCCCCTCCCTTGCTTAGATGACCGCCTTCTCCCTCAATTGACTTGAGTTCTTTTCCATCTCTCACTCTCACTAACCCCCACCTCTCCGAGCTTCACTTCTCCACACTTGCTCTCTTTCGAAGATCGATCTACTTCGGCGCATTCCTGTTTTGCCTATCGTCGTAACCACAACCGCACCTTTTTGTACCCCGCCATCCAAAACACCCTCCCGGATCCTTTCTCCAAGTCTTCATCATGCCCAAGGTAATCAAGCTTCCCCAATTGCGACGCGTTCGCCCTCGGATCCACCGACGTTAACCGATTGTGCTGCACAGATCACCGAAATCTTCTTCGACTGCGACAACACTCTGGTGTTGTCGGAGGAGCTGGCCTTCGAGGCATGCGCCGATCTGGCCAACGAGATTCTTGAGTCTCGTGGGATCCCTGATCGCTACACCGGCGAGCAGTTGATCAAGGACTTTGTCGGCCAAAACTTCCGGGGTATGATGATCTCCCTGCAAGCCAGATACAAGTTCGAGATGGAGAAGGACGAGCTTGAGATGTACGTCAAGAAGGAAGAGGACAAGGTCATCGCCAAGCTGGAGGCCAAGGCGGGCCCCTGTGTCGGCGCCACCGAGCAACTGGAAAAGCTCTTCAACGAGAAGAAGTATCACCTCGCCGTGGTCTCCTCGTCTGCTCTCCGCCGAGTCATTGCGTCGATCAAGAAGGTCGGCCAGGACAAGTACTTCGACGAGGGCATGGTCTTCAGCGCTGCGACTTCCCTCGAGAAGCCCACTTCCAAGCCCGACCCGGCCATCTACCTGCACGCTCTGAAGAAGTGCGGCAAGACCGCCTCAGAGACCGTGGCCATTGAAGACAGCAAGTCCGGTTGCCTCTCCGCCATTCGTGCCGGTATCCCCGTCATTGGCTACGTCGGCAGCTATGCGCCCGACATGCAGGCCGAGATGAGCACTCGCCTGATGGATCTCGGTGTTAAGACCATCATGACCCACTGGTCCGAGTTCCCCAAGTGTATGGAGTTCATTGAGACCAGCCCTGCCGAGGCTACTCAGTCCAGCCTGTGACCTTTTTTCTCCACGTTATATCTCGTTACTGGATCTCTTGTATCCGCACGATGTCATGAAAGCAAGCGAGTGGTCGTTCTGGAGCTTTGCTGTTTTATTACTTGTCTTTTTTACCTGGATCGATCTGCGATGCACCGGCCAGACTCCCTTCTACATTTTTGTTGGATGCCAAAGAGCTGAGGAGCATTTCCACCGGATCATTGCTGTGTGCTCGTCACTCCTGTTCGTCCTTGCATTAGTACGCCGTATCTTCTATTGTTGCGTATAGACAGGTCTCTATGGGCAGTGGATCACCTCGGTCGTCTGCCAGCAAAAATGCAATGAAGATTTTCATTGAAAAGGAATCGTGTCAACTTTCAAAGATGGATGTTAAAGACAACTGCAGTATCCCAACGCTCGCGTTTCTGCCTCGGACAATTCACAAAGGCAGGTTTGATGCCTGACTCTCAACCCAGCAGCGCGGCTTGTAGACAGGCACGGCGGACTCGGTCTGGACGAGAGGAAACCTACGAGGTAGTGTTTTGGGCTGCTTGAGCGCGGGGACCAGGGGAAATATTCATATGAGATCTTTACTGCCTGCTGGTTGTTGTTAGGTTCTTCGAGTCGATGATCTGATCCAGTAGGTCGCTGATCATTCTTAGTGTCATTAAACTCGTTGTTCGAGCCTATTTGTAATTTACCTTAAAGAGAACTACATTTACCTACCTACCTATCTTGGAACTACAGAGTACAATGAAATTGATCTGTGTCGACCTGTTTGTCACCCTCATTCCATCGCTTTGGTGTAGGCACCTGATGCTCATGATACAGATAAGGTAAGCGCAGCTGCCCCACAATTCGTCCCAGCAAGCCCCTCTCTTTTTCTCTCCACAGCGCCTCGTCATCATCGCTGAATTGTCAACATTGGGGATAGCTCCGAAGCAAGCTCCAAATTACACCAGCGCTGCCGAGATTTCCATTGTGTCTAGACTGCAGTGTCAAACGCAGACAAGTTGGTCCACGTCAATTGCTCATACACCCAGTACCATCTGCAGTCATGTCCGAACGTTCGCAGGCCAAATCTAAGCACGTTTCGCGGGGTCCATTGGTATGTCCTTTCAATGTTTGAGGGATTGGCAATTTTCAGACCAGTTTTGAATTGAGACACCGAGACTGTCAAACATTAGCCTCTTGCATTGATCACGGCCATTCGTATCTAACTGAGTATCAAATCCAGGAAAATGCCGAAGCTCGCTGGACTCGGCTGGTCAAAACAACATACACAGACCCCCTTGGAGTCGAGCGTACGTGGGAGTCTGCGGAAAGACAGGTAAGAATCACTCATGCCTCACTATTGGGGTCCTCTCAGAGTCCTTGTGCAGTTTGTATAAGGCGCTGTTCTCGGCCATGGCCCAGGCTGCCTGCACTCCGTTTGACAGCACCATTTCGCACCCGGGTTTTGGTGCTTGAGCGTCGTCTGTGATCTATCACACGTCATATCCATGAGCCGTGCAGCCGCTCTGCCTGGAGCCTTGCAATCTGACTAGTGCAGGCCAGATCACAGAGCTCTCTCGGCATAAGCTTACGGCTTCACGGCCGTTCATTGGCTGCCTTGGCCGAGAAAGCACAACACGGGACCCCTGTCAGAGCTCTACACCCTCATACAACCCCCCATGGAGCTGTCACCTACGTGCTTGTTGCTCAGATCCTTGGCTAACGCAGCACATCTAGACTCGCCCCGCTGACTGCGAAATCGATGGCGTTGGGATTGTCACAATCCTGAACAAGCCCACGGGGCCTGAATTACTTTTGCAAAAGCAATATCGCCCGCCAATCGATAAGGTTGTCATCGAAGTTCCCGCCGGCCTGATCGATGCTGGCGAGACTCCCGAGCAATGCGCGGTTCGCGAGCTCAAGGAGGAGACGGGCTACGTAGGTGTGGCTGAGCTGACGAGCCCGATTATGTACAATGGTACGTCCATCTACCCCTGGGAAGATCTGAGCTCCTTCAGCGCGTTGTCCTCGGCGCGTATTCGTTTTCCACGCTGCAGCTGATCAATAATCCTCGTTGCCTTGTTTTCTTTGTTTAGACCCGGGTTTCTGCAACACGAACTTGAACATGGTCCACGTGCGCGTGGACATGACCCTGCCAGAGAATCAGAATCCCAAACCGGACCTGGAGGATAATGAATTTATCGAGTGTTTCTCTGTGCCGTTGACTTCGCTCTACGAGGAGATGAAGAGGCTTGAGCGGGAGGGGTATGCTATTGATGCTCGGGTCGGCACTCTCGCTGAAGGCATGGAGTTGATGAAGAAGTGGAAGCTGTGAAGTTGAATTGTTGACCAGCGCCATACACAATAGACTTCTTGACGACCAGCGGTTAGATAGGCTACAGTGTAAATTTCAATGAACGCAATGCCCAAGGTCTCCACAAGGGTTCCATTTTCTATCCTGGTGTTCGAGGGATTACCGTAATCAAATCTTCCCAGCTTCCTTAAGCCCTTTGTAAAGCGCCCACGCAGCCAACGTCTTCCCATCTCGCAAACCCTCCTTCCACAAATCTTCCAGCGGAACAACCTTCAACGTGATCTTCTCCCCATGATCCCGCAGGCCCGTGAGCTTGCCCCGCAACTCCTCAATCTCCTTCCGAGGCATACGCTTCTGACACAAAAACAAGGGAATAAACTCATCACTACCCCCGGCAGAGGGATACATCGCCTTCTGAAGGGTTTCGCCATTATCCGATGAGCCTTTGGTTAGCTCCGACGCTAGAGAAGTCATATCGAGAAGTTCGCTTTGCTGGACCTGCAGCCCGGTCTCTTCTTCGACTTCCTTTGCTGCGCCGCCGGCAAAGGTCCCGCTGTCGTCTAGCATGCCGGCCGGGATTTCGGCAAAGGCTAGAGATCCGGCGGGGATGCGTGGTTGGATGGTTAGAATGGCCTGTTTTCCTTTTTCCTGGGACAAGGGGATGTCGTCTGGTTGAATGATGAGCTAGACAAAATGGTTGTCAATGCAATGCACGGAGTGAAAAGCCGAATGCACAAATTGAAAACATACAAGCATGCCCACACTTCCACCGCGTAAGAAAACACTGCCGGGCAACTTCTCCCCTCGACAATTCGATACATCGGCCTTCAATTTGATAAAGCCTAGCCGGCCTCCGCCAAAGCGGTCCACCGCTTGAATGTCAATTTGACGCAGGACATACGGGTCGTCGTGGAACTCATGTGATGGGTTGGATTGGCGGGCAAGAGAGTTCTGCAGAGTTGAGAGCCAAGTCTTGAAGGCGGGGAAAGACAGTAGGTCATCACGGGTCAGTTCTGGTGTGCTGTTAATGCGCAGGCTTGACCCGGGAAGGGTGAAGGTCGACATCGACATGATTCTAGCGCCGGTGCCTGCAGTGGTGGGCTTGGCGGCGTGGAGTCTTCCCACTGGTGGTCTTTCCCGAAACCCGGACTCAAGGTTGAGGTGTCGTGTCAGAAGACGCACACGTAATTGATGATACATGCAAAAGTGGTCCCGATTGTTTGAGAGATCGGTGATTGTGATGGTTGGGTGAGGCGGTGAGGTGATGCTCGATCGATCTTCCGATGAGACTGTTGGTAGTGATAATACTACCTTTCAGCTCATGTGGGTCGGTGCAATAATGACTGGTTGAATTTGAATGGAATTTGGATGTACTTACGAAGATGTAAGTCGCGAAATGGCCTGTTTGTTGTGGCTAGTTGAGGTGATGACGTCTTGCTAACCGAGGCGAGTCGTCTGCTTTCAATCTACAGGACGACGCGTCGGGATCGCGAATGCAGCCGGGGCAAACGGGGCTTGTTTTAAGTCCAGGCAACGCAAGCCATGTCACCGTTTTCGATCTAGTTCTTCAGCAGGGATCTTATGTGTACCTGATTGGCTATTGTTTTGTCCGGTCGCATCTTTGACTCCGAGAGCACAAGTATGGAATAACATTAACTCTGGATGGTCCGGCTCCTTTCCAGCAGATACATGCTAACTTCTAACATACTAACATACTGACATGATAGACAAGATACCCGAAACAAGCCAAACACACAGCCTGGAGTCTTCTGAATGACTGCTTGATTATGTATCTCTCATCCATCAAAATCCCCGCAAAACTTGATTTGAAACGGACTTCCGTTGTCCGAAACCCAACCAAGCATTCGGGGGTCTCAAACCCTCCAGAAAGACAGCGCTACAACAATCACTAAGGGTTCAAGCGCAGTGTAGATGATAATCACACGCATACATACGCTTGATGCGGTTGTCATTAGCTGTGCACGGAAATGGCCCCCATCGGAACAGCCCTCATTGCGGACACAAACTTGAGTCCAACCAATCATGGACCCAGGCATGTTGCATGATTCGATAGCTTTCGCTTACTTAGTCTAGAATGTTTTCGAATGCGACTGACTGCAGCAAAGGAGCTAGCAGGTCCATTATGCATACATACTTACATAGCGCTCAACCCTCTCAAGTCTCAACCCGGGTTCAAACTTGAAGCTTCGGGTCGATAATAAGCTTCAACCTCCACATCGGCCCCTCAGTGGCCCACTGACGGTACCCAAGCATAATATCCCAAGGGTATCAATGGCACAATGCTGCTATCTGCCTCGAATTTCAGTCGCTTCCGCGAATCCTGGCCGTTCTTTAATATACGGCAGGCAGCCGCGGATGTTGATTCGCACTATCTGCACCTCCCTTCAACCCGGGTGCAAAAAATGCAACCCCGCGGATCGAAACCCGCATTTCCGCACGTTCCCGCGCCAGTTCCAGCCATGTACAAACCCCCCATTTGGATTTATCCCTGTCGTAGCGCCCTTGCTTAGATGGGTCTATCAAGTTACAACTCAGGGGCACTTGATCATGTCTACGGAGCACTTTTAATGTTGAAGCGAGGACTCGTCAACGAGGGGGTGGATGGGAAATGGTTGCCTGAACTTTGTTGTTCATGCGGACCACTTCAGGCTGGGGAAGGAAAGGGATATTGAAGTGGTTTCTTTTTTCTTTATCTTTTCGGCCTACCAGACGTGGATCAGCTTTGTTTCGCATGCACCATGACTCTCGAGCATATGATTTGACCTAGGCAAACTTCTTCTTGCATGGACCACCTAGGTGCATAACCTGGTATGTAGCAGGTAGATTGTCTTCTAGGTTTCAAATTGGACTGGATTCTACTTCTATTCTGACCTTGTCGCCTCGGATTTGTGGGGGCAGAACCTATGCACCTGTCAATGTCAGAGTGAAGCGCCTTATTGAAGGGTCGACGGGATATAATCTAAAAATTATTTCCCGAAAGAGACAAGGTAAGTTGATGCGTTTCTCAATATACTCGGCGAGGCAGAAGGCCTCGTCAATGACATTGAAGGCCGATCACAACTTACTTTCAATCAAGCTGCTTCCGGTAAAATGTTTGATTTCCCCGACCAATGGATACCCCTGTTGGTCACCGTTGTCTGCATCCTTGGCATCAAACAGATTGAAAGGCGCATCAGATACTTGGACTCGGCCGCTCGCATATGGTTGTTTACTATCGCCCTATTTCAAAGTTGACATGCAGTGCATTGTCTTTCTTGGATGAGGTCTCCGGACGTTCGACACACGAGATGGACTAATTTTCAATATGTAATCGAGCCCTGGTGTGAACATCCTTTGACTCGGAAAATCGAGCCTGTTCTGGAAACGAGCTTCGATAAGGTTCTAGCGATTAGATTTTAACATCCTGAATACGAGATCTGAATGCAATCGACAAGCAAAGTCTTCTTGCAGTGCACCATAGCTTGCTTGGTTACTGATGACAAACTATACCGTATAGTTGTAAAGTCCTGACTGGCTGATTCGCTGATGCAGCTCAAAGTACGGAAAACTGCATATGAGCATCAACGTGGCATGCATCGCGAGATGCCGAAAGAGCCATGTGTTCCGCTTGAAACGGGGTTGAAAATTGTCCAAAACCTCACAATCCCAGCAGTACGGATTTCTATTCCTCGAGTATCGTATGAGGAAACACTAGCCCCTCACGAGTCACCGTAGACCTGGGTTGCTTCTGCTATCGGGCATTCGGTTCCCTCCCAACCCGGCCACAGACCAGAATGTGGTCTGACCATCGTTGTCTGATGATCGTTGGGCGCTGAAAAGTGCTCGCTTGGAGCACCTTTCTGTAGATCAGTAGCACCTGAATATGCGAGAATTTGGAATGAATGAACCCTCAAGAGCGAAATGTCGACTGGAGCCAAGGGCTTGGAGCGGGAAGGTAGTAACGACTCGCAGCCTAACGCCAGCCCCCGATTTTGGGGCGTTTCCAAAAATTGGTTCCGGGATCTGGCATCTGGGATCTGGTGGTCAATTGAACCTGGGTGTCGTCATTTACCTTTTTTTTCTTCTGATGAGCAAATATCGGTGAGCAAGTGGTAAGTGCCACCCACTATGGCGTCGGCAGCCGGAGCGGTCTGATCTGGCTTGGTTGGGCTCTTCAAAAGAAACTCAGTCCAGGACTCCACGCAAGGGCTTTGAGTTTCAGAAGTAGAACTCGGTGCGAGCCATCCATGGTTGGCTAAGGGCCATGCTGAAACACAGGTAAAGATCCTTCCAGAATCAGGTCAAAGAACGCGATCCAATTGCCGTTAGGCATAGTGTTTACATCTTGATAGCAGGAACTGAGGCCTCTCGCAGGGCACCAATGTAATGCTCTGTTGGCGCCAGACGGGAGCTCCCGAGTTGGATTGGCCGCGGGCCCGCGAGACGGCGGCCTCGGCGAGACGCGTAGTGGTCAACGGTGTTTCGACAAGCCTCGTTCTGTACCCATACTAGTGATAAATCTGATGTGGCCGTCAGCCGACTTGGTTATTCCCTGATGAAAACCCCTCAGCCTTGCGTGGGGCTGGCGAATGTCTCGGGTTGTAAAGGAAGTCAGAGCCCCAAGGGCCCCATTGTGCTTTTTGTCGCGGCTGAAAAGTTGAAAGAGCGGCTTATATATTCTGTTCCTGCAGAATGAAGCGGAGGATTCTGGTACAGGTATTCGAGAAAGTGTTGACAGAGGTGCAGGTGCTGAAAAGCGTACATTATTTTGGATCCTTTGTATGGCGCTCGCGGTTACCTACTCGGGAGCACATGGTCTTTTGCACAGGAGCGGACATGGGTTAAATAGAATCATGGGACTCAGGCTGGTGAGACTTATGTCATTTTTTGGAAATTTAACTTAAAACGTGTGTGCATCCTTGAGGATTATCACCCATAATAAATACGTCGACATCACCCCTGGGCCGCTGGAAGGTGGTGCTTCAAGAGGCAGCGGCTAGACCAAAATAGGAACTGAGGCAGCCTTTGGCAAGTGTCCGCCAATATTTCTTGGGAAATACGATCATCCCTGTATCCAACGGCATTACTTAGTTAACGCGCACCCGGGCATGCTTTCGCACTTGACCCTTGGATCCCTCAATCGTGTTCCCTACATATACTCCGCCGAACTCCCTGTTACTTGGGTGTCGACCGAACTACTGTACTCCTGACGAGGAGGCGTCTTACGGCCCAGAGACAGAGAGGCAAAGTGGATCGCGGATCAAGATTGTTTATTAACTTCTGGAATCCACTGTTGGACCCGGGTCATTGTTGTTTCCACCAAATTTCATCGATGGTGTTTACCTTTTGGTGTGATGCCCAACAATAACAAGTCAGTGTCCAGCCCCCTTTGACCCTTTCCTCTCTACCCGGGCACTGCCACGCTTATTCCGCATTTTGAGTTTCCCGACTCCTACACTCCTGCAGGCGAATTGCCAGGGCCCAGCACCACACACACACACACACCCACACACACACATCCCATTTGCAAGCGAGCCCGATTAGCTGACCCATGATGGCCAGGTCAGATGATGCGACAGCGCAACTCTTGAATATCTCACAAAGTACTTTACTAGATGACATACGATGGAGAGGTCACTCTTCTGTAGAGAACGTCGCTCTTACACCGCCAAATCTGGCTCCGCCCGATTGGATACCAAAGGCTGGCGAGGAACAGGCAGGTCCTTACCATACGATCTGTCTCCTAGGCAAGTCACACGAGTGGCATTGCTAGGCCTCCCAACTAACCGGCATCCCAGGCGTTCCATGAGCCGGCTGTACTCGGACGAGTTGTTGCCTGCAGCACCGACAACCAATCGCAGGCGCTCGTCAGCGAGCTTGCCACTCTTCTCCGCTGGGCATTTTCAGAATGCCTGTACTGTGGACACCGTCAGTAGCCAAGGTGGCCGCGTGTCGAGAGCATCGTCGCGAACGAAACTGGCGCGTCGAGAGACATTGGATCGCCAAGACAGCTCACGGACAGTAAGAGAGCGAGATCAAGGGCGGTCCACACCTGCCTCGAATCAGCCAACTAGCTATGACGATACCAGTGCTGGGGTACCGTCGAAAGATTTGCTGTCGGAGGAGTCGGAGCTGACTCCAGCGTCTAATTACTACACCATTTATAAGAACCCCCGAGCGGGAACTCGGAGATACCACTCAAGCCCTGTGGTCCCCCAAACCACACCTACTAGAGAAGGTGTTGGCGGCGGCGATGTTGCTGCGCTTGAAGATAAGGATGGAGACGTGGATATGGACGCTAATACATTGCAACCTTTGCAACTTGATGAGCCACCTCCTGTGGAACAGCCAAGAAATGAATTCAATGCCGAGCACAATAAACAATATTCATCAGAGTCATGGAAAGAGTGGTCAACCGAGTCAAAGTGGACTGACTCGCCCGGCATGTTCAGACAGCCCGCGACCAACCCAATCACCGAAGAGCAACTGATCAATGAGGTGCGCATGATTTATGTCGGCCTAGTCATGGTGGAGAAGAAATGCATCGAAGTCGACAAGCGACAAACTGAGTCCAAGGCCGACTTGACCGGCGCTCAATGGCAAGCCATGATTTCCATCCACCGAACATTGCTTCACGAACACCACGACTTCCTTCTTGCGTCTCAGCATCCTTCTGCCAGTCTCGTGTTGAAGCGCCTCGCGGAGAAGTATGCAATGCCCGCGCGAATGTGGCGATACGGCATTCATTCGTTCTTGGAGCTTCTTCGACAAAAGCTGCCAGACTCGTTAGAGTATATGCTGAACTTCATCTACATCGCGTACTCGATGATGACGCTGTTGCTTGAGAGTGTGACGACCTTCTGCGAGACATGGATCGAGTGTCTTGGTGATTTAGCACGATATCGCATGGCCGTGGAAGAGTTTGATATGAGAGACCGGGAGGTTTGGGCCGGAGTCTCGCGATATTGGTACAATTTAGACGCTGATCGCAGCCCTGAAGTGGGTCGTATCCAACACCATCTCGCAGTCTTAGCCCGTCCAGACGTGCTTCAGCAGCTATTCCATTACACCAAGGCACTTGTGAGTGTACGCCCGTTTCCTAATGCGCGCGAGAGTGTGGTCCTCCTCTTCAGTCCGTATAGTGCAGAAGAAGCCTTGAAACAGCAGAATATGGTGACTGCCTTCATTGCTACGCACAGCGCCCTGTTCAACGAATGGCCTGCTGATCAGTTTATTCCTTTGGCAAATCATTTCTTGTTTCTCTTGCAGGGAGAAGCTCGCCACCTTAGTCGCCAGGGTCAAACAGGCGTTTACATCATGTCGTGTAATATTGCGTCTATACTTCAATACGGCGGTCCCGCAGCTGCCATGGCAAGGACATTTTCTCAGAAACGTTATGAAACCGCTGCGGACGCCTATAACTTTGCGCTGCAGTGGACGTCAATTCCAACCTTGGGCTTGGAAGCCAGAGTCCAAGAGGTTGGTGAACCAACCGACCCGAGCGTCCATCTCCCTCGAATCGCTTTTCAAGGCTATGCTCTTACCTTCCACGCCCTCGCTATTCTGCTCGACCAGCTAGGCAACCCCAACATATACCCAAGTGTACATGTCTCTCTGTCATTCATCTGGAGCTTAGCGCTACATCCGCTCGCCATGGAGCAAGTTCATAGTTTCATCCCCTGGGCCAACATTGCGAGGTTCCTCAACACCCTCATCGGCCCCGACATTACCTTCGACAAGATTCAGGACACAGCTTTCCCATTAGACGAGGAGCCGATTCGCCAACTACAGGAGGACTTTCTCATTCGTGGTCAATCGTGGAGTACATTGTATTATCCGGACAAATTCTTCGAGGGTGCCCCGTCGGAGGACGACAGGCCCGTTATTGAACAGCCTTCCGCTGTGGTTTCTCGCAAGCACAGGTGCCTCTGGTTAGGCGTGCGATTAGCAACGGTTTGTAATATTCCTTGGTTTTGGCTCTTGTAATTGAAGCATGTTTTGCCCGTGAGAAAAAAGACTAACTAATAGGACATGCAGTTCGGTCGTTGGATAACATACGACGGCCGCAGATTCGATATCACCCAGGATGCGCGCCAAAATGCATCAACTGCGGAGACTTGTGGAGGCCTCAGTAGCATGGTCATGAGGTCCCCTTTTGTGCGCCACGAGATACGAGGTGCGTAACATGACCGTGACGTTCAACCTGTCACCGCGAGACAAGGAAATAGCTGGTGAAGGATGCACATCTTCATTTATCGGCCAGGGCCCGGCCAGTCTGGGGCATTTCGGGACAACGGACTCTCTCTTCTACCTTTCCTTATAGACACGAAGCAACCTTGCAATGAGTTTTCGAGTCCGGCGTGACTCAATACGACAGTTCAGACAAACAGTGTCAACCCGCGCCCTCCAGGATGGAACGAGACCCATGGACGGCCTTCCCAATGGTTGGACCCAAAACCTTGTGAATCATCCCGCGGACTACTCTCGCTTGGAGCCATTTCCAATGACTTGCTTTGCTTCCGTGTCTCCGTGCCTTTCTCCCAGGATGTCCCGCGTATACCAGCCAGGTTGAACGCATGCCTCTTGAAGTTTTCGTCTTGGATCCGTTCCTTGCCAGATGCCGGAGTGGCCCAATGTTCGAAACTGCGCTTTGTCTGTTCGCTCGTCGCTCTCCCGGGAAGACCTACTGAGATTTTTTGCTATCAATATTTTTCCGGACCGGTCTCCCTACTGGAAGCCCTCTGCGTCCGCAAGATGTCCTCGAACCCCGGAATCTGACGGATCTCTCAGCACTTGCTAGGAAGTATTAGATGGATGGACCCAGGGGTCATTGGACACTGCTAGAAATCTGGAGAAGGCAGGAATATTTACGGGTGCCCATGGATGAAACACACTGGAGGAAGAGAAGTCATGATGAAAGCTGGGATTTCCTTCGTTATCGTTGGGTCTTGGAAGACGACAGCAAGCAGTGTCTGCAATGCGGTCTATATTCCAAACTGCCTAACCTCTTTCACTAGGATATCTTTGTATACGGGCCCACCAGCTGTCTCAAGTCATTCGTTTATTGTGATCATCAGCGCCGCGCTGACTGCCTCGATTCCTTGAGCTCCGTATGGTAGGCCCCTTCGAACCCCGACGTGCTTTTTTTCAGTTTGTTTCCGAGCAGCGCTGCCAAGAGACTCGTTCCACGTTGTGAGACTGAAGCTGAAGGTGGAATATCCCTGACTAGTAGCATTTAGACCGTAGAATTAACCGATAACGAGGCGTGCCACTGGATTAGCGTCGAGCTGGTCAAGATCGACCAAGATCGACCTTGAGATGGACCAACGTGCGTAGATAACGGGAGCCGCACAAGAGACACGACGCTACCAACGACAACGTAGCCCTCAAAGAAATGAAAAAGGCCGGGTTCAGCTTTTTCTGAACCGGATAAATATTTCATTGGAGCGAATGAGGATTCCCAGAAAAGACATGAGATGACGAGTGCTCTGGATGGGTCAACCAACCCCACTATGGTTCACAGCATAGTTTACTTCGGGTGGATGCTTGCGCGTTGCCGATAAAAGGCCAAGCTGGCGATTACCGACTGGCAGCATCAACGTGCGCGCCCATCTCCTCTCCACTCCGCACTCCTCATCTCCCCAATTCTACTTTCCCCCTCTTCCTCTCTTTTCCCCTCTCTCTAGATGGGGTTTCGGGATTCTTTCGCATGATTGTTTCCATGTGTTCGTCTTAATTGCCCGTTGCATGGCCGAGTGACTGCCTCTTCTACTTTCTGGGCATCCCTCGAGTCTCCCGTTCCGTGTTGCCCGTCGCCGCGCTCCACCATTGAGCTGCCACCCTAACGCCATGGCGGAATCTTGGAGCAATGTCTGTCGCCAGTGCATGGCGGCTGTGTCTGATGTCCCGCCTTCAATACTCTTTGCCGCTGTTCTAGCTACAGCGCTGGGATTGTGTGTCCTGGTGAGTTCGGCTGCGCTGGCCTTGGAGCCTGGGTGATGCGCGATAACATCCGAGCTGCCTAGCCCGGGCCAAAATTCCAATTGACAATTGCTTATTTCTCTTTGCTATATACAGTTCATTACATTCCTATACTTCGTCGCGCCGACTCCGCGGGCTGCTCTACCAGATGAAAAGAAGTACAAGACCCTCGCCAAAGACGGCGCAATCACAAACCCCGAATCACTCCCCTGCTGGCTCGACAACCTCGACGCCGCAAGACGCGCCTCTAAGAACCCCGAAATCGAACCCGCGGAGCTCTTCATGTCGGTCGTCGTCCCGGCCTACAACGAAGAGGACCGGCTCGCGGGCATGCTGGAAGAAGCTGTCAACTACCTGGAGCATATGTACGGCACTCTGGGCCGCGAGGAGGACAAGGAGGCCGGTGCTGGTTCCACTCGCTCCATGCGCAAGCGCAAGCCAGTGTCGAACGGACAGGCTACCAACGGCCATGCTCCTAGCGCTGTGGCAGACCGCGGATGGGAGATACTTATCGTGTCTGATGGGTCGACGGATCGCA
This sequence comes from Penicillium simplicissimum, assembly GCA_024706585.1. NCBI lineage: Eukaryota > Fungi > Ascomycota > Eurotiomycetes > Eurotiales > Aspergillaceae > Penicillium > Penicillium simplicissimum. The sequence continues at coordinate 1,203,136 of JAMZTW010000014.1, forward strand.
CTGAAGAAGTCGCGTTCGCGTTTGCAAGGGATCATCAGCTGTCTCAGCACCCCAAGGGCTACGCGGGACCATGGACGCCCCAGGCGCAGGAGGGCGTGCATATCCCGCCTGGGACGATTCGTGTGGTCAGCTTGACTCACAATCGCGGCAAGGGCGGTGCTGTGACGCATGGTATGCGACACGCGCGTGGTCGGTATGTCGTGTTTGCTGATGCGGATGGAGCGAGTAAGTTCGAGGACCTTGGGAAACTTGTCAAGGCATGCCAGGAAATTGAAGATGCGAGTGGCCGTGGCGTAGCTGTTGGGTCGCGCGCGCACATGGTGGGCAGCGAAGCTGTAGTCAAGGTGAGTGAAAGCTACTCTCGGGGGTAGACTCGACAACGGGCGACGACGACCTAGATAAGCTCAATTGCTAACGTTGCGTTAACAGCGATCCAAGTTGCGCAACTTCCTAATGCACTCTTTCCACATGATCCTGTGGCTCATGACACCGCCCAAGACAGCGACCGTCAAGGACACACAGTGCGGCTTCAAGCTCTTCTCCCGCAGCTCACTGCCCTTTATCATTCCCTACATGCACTCCGAGGGCTGGATCTTCGACGTGGAGATGCTCATGCTGGCCGAATTCGCGCACATTCCGGTGGCGGAAGTGCCCGTGGGATGGCGCGAGGTCGGCGGTAGCAAGCTGAATGTCATTCGCGACAGTATCGGCATGGCCTGGGGCCTGGCGGTCCTGCGGGCAGCGTGGTCACTTGGCATTTATCGGCAGCGGTGAGGATCAAACTTAGATCGAGTCAAGAATGCTCGATTGGTGACGGCTTATCTACACATCGGGGCTCCTGCGGTGATCCCTTTTTTTATGGGCGTTCCCGGTGTGTTTTCCACATATGATTGCGATAGTCACTCGTACTTGCGAGTCTATACCCTTGGGATACTCGCGTCTATCCACTTGCCAGCGCAGGTGGACTGGACCTGTGTATATATGCGACAGCAAAATGAAGAGATCTTCAACTCAGACTTCAGATCGGTACTCGTCGGGTCCATCGGGATGACTTTCATCGGCAATTGGCCTGTTTCACCCCATCATGGCATATGCCGACTCTCGGGATCTGATCTGTTCGGGTGGAGCCACCAGGCTGACCGGGTTAGGCCCTCCGACAGATACATATATCTTACGTTCGTCATTCCATTTGGAATTTACACGAAAATTGTGATGATATCAGCCAAGGGGTCTACTTAGTGCTCACGCCTCCGATAGCCACAGTGGAGCCCACCCGTGCCTGGATCCATAGGACCACCCGAAAACTTTGTATTGCCCAGCGATCTCCGTCATCGTACCTTTCCATCGACTGATTCGGACCGCGTTGCCACCACCCGATCAAAAAAAAAGCATGTAGATCAGATGCTGATTGACTGGATAACAGAGGCATGGCATGATTCGTACCGAGAAGTCCAGATCCTGAACCAGAGAATGATTTTTGCCAACGTCTTAATTGACCTGTTTGCTGAAAACTTAGACTACTAGCACACTCCTCTCAGCAAGACCATATCTTCTACAAGCTGCACAGCACGACAAACATCCATCCATGCGAAGCCCACCGCTGGTCATCACAACTACTGGCTCCGCTCTCCAACAAGAGCACAAACCAAACACCTCACAAAAAATGGGATCAATAGGAAAAACCACCACCCAAACCCCCAAAAATGAAATAGCCTACATCCTCAAACTCCCCACCGAACTCCGCCTCAAAATCTACGAATACGCCCTCACCGTCCCCAACGAATACATCAACAAACCCCTCATCGTGATCAGCGACCGCGGCAAAGTCTTCACAGCCCGCAACCGCTACCGCGCCCTCTCCATGTGCCCCAGCTGGGTCGGCGAAGACGGCACAGCCGCCAAACTGCTCGCGGTCAACCACCAAATCCACGACGAAGCCGAGGACTACCTGTACTCGCGGCACACGCTATTTTTCCGCAACTCGTTCGACCTCGACCGGCTGGGCGGGTTTCTGGATACGCTCAGCGCGACGGCGCGCAGGCGTATTCGGAGTGTCGGGTTTGAGGTGTTTTTCTTCGTGCATACGCAGATGGGGGTGCCGAAGCGCACGTTGAAGCAGTATGAGCGGGCGGCCAGGTTGTTGGCGCTCAAGTTGCCGGCATGGAGCCATGTGCTTTTCTATTTGGATCCGAGGTTTTATTATCCTTCTGCGGCGGTGGGGGGGAGGGAGCGCGCGGCGAGGGGAGTGTTGGATCTGGCGGCCAGGTTTGGGCCGTTGTGTGAGGATGTTGTGTTTTATCCTTTGCCCAAGGGGGATTCGGGGCTTTGGGGGGAGGAGCAGCAGCTTGTTTGGCGGAGTAGTTCGCCTGGGAGGAGGGCCTCGGCTCAGATGGAGCGTCAGGTGAGGTTTGAGTCGTTGGAGGTGGATAAGGGGGATGGGGTTGAGGAGGAGATTGAAGAGCATGTGCGGACTTTGTGAGTGAAGTGGTTGACTGCATCGTGGTGTTGGTGGGTTCCATTTCTTTGGTGATTCAATCTTGTTCTAGGTCATGGGTTGCGAGATAATCTTGTTGGGTTGGGATAGTTGGGAGTTTGATGCATTGGGATTGTCAGGCGCCATCATAGAGCTGCTTCTTTATAATTCACTGATCTGTTTCAGTTTTGATGAATGCTTATTGCTCGCATAAGTGAGCTTGAAGACGGGATTGCGAAGCTGAAGGGCCCCTCAAGCACAACCATAGCCTTGCGTCCGCTGACAGTCCAGTATACCAATATCTTTACATGGGCGCAACGAAGTCTGACTTTATAGACTATTATACGACTGTTCCTTGGCGCAAAAGGGCCAATTTATTCGACTCACATGATTAGGTCGACAAGCACGGATCTCCATCATATTCCGGAGTTGGACCAGCCAGACTGCCTGGGCTGGTTGAAAGATGACAAAATTCCCTCGCTTTGAGCCTACCGAAGAAGAACTGGAGATGAAGCAATGGTCTTGCGGACTGCAAAAGAGGATCCTTGACGGGGTCTTACCTAGTCGGGTTCAATATAAAACCCCCTGAATATGAAATCTGGGACTGTTCCAGTACCTATAGCTCTGTTTGCCCCGCTCAATCGGCAAATAACGTCAGAATGGAAGTTCTGGAACTGCGCCTCGTGTGCTGGTAGGTTAGTACCTCAAGGTATGCCCCGGGACATGACCTCAAATTCCATGGATATCTCGGTAATTAGTTGGTTAGGTATAGACTTGAGAATGAAGGTATTCTGGTTAGTAACTCATTCTTATCTATGAAATTTCCTCTCCCTGTCACCCACGCTGCCTTACACAACAATCCCTTAAAAGGTATTGGTCACTTGCATAGAGTGGTCGATTCAGTCTAGAAGCACAAGTCAGAGAAATAGTGCAACCAGATATGCTTCGACTTTCTCTATATTCCACAGTGACTCTCTTACCTTCTCGCCACTTGCGCCTTCTTCTTGGAAGCTTGTTAAGGTCCAAAGTTGCTCACTCTTAAACTCATATTCAAGGTCATGAGACCTATACCAACACTAGATAGGTGTAAAAACAACCTTAAGCTGGAGAAAAGATAGAAAATTGCAAAAACAAGAGGAGCAATAGGCACAATGGTAAGACATCGTAGCAGACATTCGAGATCCGCAAGGCTTCCCTGAAATAGCCGCCATAATTTTCGGCTCTTGCATCAGGGTCTTATTGGAGGCTAACCCATCAGAGTAACTTGATCGTCTTTTTGCCAAACTAGGTAAAATAGGCGGAGATTGTCCGCCACCGTTAACCAAGTCGACGCGGAGCTATATCGAATTTGCCAATGTGTTGTGGAGCGAACGGCACTCCAGAGCACAGACTTGCCGGTAGCTTGCAGTGCCCAGGCTAAATTATAATGAGGAACAGTTAATTCATCAGGCTAATTATAGCACTCTTGGGTTGAAGATCTGCATTGAGATCGTGAGCAGTGATGTTTAACCTTTTAGCCTGAGTCTTCCAAATGATACCCCGGCTTACCAATGCCGCCGGCTAAGCTTTCGTGTATAGAACGGACTGCTGATTGCCAATGCCTTTGAGACGTTCCAAGGTTGATCCTCCACACGGATATTTCCTTCATTCAATCACAGGCACACCTTTCCCCGCATCTTGATTTAGTTCAAGGGTCAATATATAGGCATCGACAACAACGTGGGTGGAAGCAAGAGCGACCCCCCGGAACACCAAGTGTGCTCAAGCGAAATAGCTAGGACAGGCAATCTTCTAGCATATATTACAAATTGATCAAGAAGCATGCTTGCTCATATTCTATTCCTCGGGCTGGCCAGCCTTCAATGCGTGGCAGCAGCTCCACCAAATTCTCCTCCAAAACCCCCTTCCAATTCTCCTCCAAGTCCTCCTCCAAAACCACCGCCACGGCCGTGGTCGACTTTTGATGAGAATGTCATCTTCCAACCTGACTCTCACCACAATGTTCTCTATCCACGACAGGTTGAGCTGTCAGATGGGAGTCTTCTTGCGACAACTTCATATGGGGGAGACAAAACTCCGTACTTTCCCATCTTCCGCAGTGCCGATGGTGGTGCTACCTGGTCATGGATCTCCAATATGACAGACCAGGTGAACGGACTGGGAATGGCGGCTCAGCCGGCATTAGCAGAGCTGCCATTTGCCGTGGGTGGTTTCCCAGCCGGCACCGTTTTGGCCAGTGGAAACAGCTGGGGACCTAAAAGTACGAATATAGATCTCTACGCCAGTAAAGACAAAGGCCACACTTGGGAGTTCATTAGCAATGTGGCACGGGGTACTGGGCCGGATACTACAAATGGCAATCCATGCATCTGGGAGCCATTCATCGAGTGAGCTATTTTGCCCCTTTTGGGGGTTTTCTTATGGCGCTAATGGCAACTCTGTAGGTTTTTCAACAACACGGTTGGCGTTTTCTACTCTGACCAGCGGGACCCTCTGCATGGCCAAAAGCTTGCTCACCAGGAATCAACCGATTTGAAATCCTGGGGTGCCGTCATTGATGATGTGGCATACCTCAACTACACTGCCCGTCCTGGAATGACAGTCATCTCGTACATCCCACCCATGCAGAAGTATATTCTGGTACACGAGTTTCCGGGAGGAGACAGCTGGACCGGGGTAGGCTATCCAGTCTACTATCGACTGGCTGACAGCCCATTTGACTTCCGGTTCGCCTACGGTATTCCGATCATGGTCGACGGGGTACAGCCAAGCTCCTCTCCTTATGTTGTTTGGTCGCCCGTCGGTGGTGTCAATGGAACGATTGTCGTCAGTGACGCTGACTATAGCAGCGTGTTCACCAACCGCGCCAATGCCCAACCTGACAAGTGGGAAATGCATGCCACACCTCAACCTGCGGCATACAGCCGGAGCTTGCATGTGTTTAAGAAGTACCCGGACCACTTGATGATCCTGGGTGCAGGTGTGTTTGGAGGAACAACTAATCTGCCGCTGTATCTCAGTGTTGTGAGCTTGACAGAGACCTTGAAGCGGCCAGCTGGAAACTAGGGGAGACCTTCCGTTTCTGTTCGGAGGAAGATGCGAATCGCCTGGCATTCATGCTGGGTCGTCGAATCCATGCTACTTGGAGAAAGGGACTGTGGATTGAGATTTACAAATTTTGAACTGAATCACTCAATACACTTCAAACCAACCAAGCCCCTCCGTTGGTAGCCACCGTCGACCCGGTAGCAAAATAGTCCTTCATCAGGTACATGTAAGCTTCGGCCGTATCTTCCGGATATCCAATGTCCTTTGTGAGAGATTGCTCAGTATACTTCTCGATCGTACCATCTCTCATTTCCGCAGGGAGACGCTCGATTAGTGGCGTCAAAATGAAGCCAGGCGAAACGGCGTTGACGCGGATAGGCCCGAGTGTAACAGCGAGACCTTTCATCAGACCCTCCACTGATCCTGCCACCGATGGGGCTAGCCATATCGAGGGCTTCTTGCTTTGGGTCCCCGTGGTAAAAGTGATTGACGAGCTCTTGCTCGACACCATATACTTGGGCGCGTGTTTGCCCACCGCCATCGCGCCAAAGAGACGGACAGTGAGGTAAGCGTCGAAATCGCTGAAAGAAGCTTCTGCCAGCGGGACTATTGGGGGCACATTGCCCGCGGTGAAGACAATATGGTCAATTGGCGAGGTCTCAGCGGCATATTTGAGGAGCTCTTCGATGGTTGTGTCCAGCTCGTCTTTGATGGAAAGGTCGGCGACATAGCTGCCTACTGCGGAGGCCCTCGCCGGGTTACTGTTTCGAAGACTCTCGGCCGCTTTTGAGACTTTTTCTTCAGACGATGATGTGATGATCACATTTGCGCCGTCCGCGAGGGCTTGTTTGGCGACTGCAAACCCGATACCGGAGGTGCCGCCGATGAGCAAGACATTTTTGTTTGCGATCTTAGACGCCATGGTTATGAACAGCTGGTAATTTTCTCTGGCCATATCCGAAATCTTGGTGTCTTTATAAAGGATTCGATGTACTGTAGCCATAGCTACGAAAGTCTTCGTTTCGTCCGTCTGTCCGAATGTTCGGCCGAACTCTGGAAACATCAAACATGTACTAGAGATAAAAGGCGACGAGTACTATCGTTCTCTTCCTATTCAATAGAAATGTATGAGATTTGAGCCAGTTGCATTGCGGAAAGGTCGTCCTCGCCTGGAGTGGTGGTTGGTTGCTCTGGTGTTCGCTGTGGTTCTTGGTATTCTCGTCTGTACCTCTTGTGTGTTAATCTTGCAAATCCAAGTTACCACAGCACCGACTGGGATACTCCAGCAGAATCCCAATTTACACAGACGGACAAGATCTCTGAATTCTATCTGGCCTGATTTTAAATCCCACTGTGAAAGCCAACACAACGACATTGCTCCTGCGGCTGCCGATAACATGTTCCTTGACCCAATAATCCGGGCCATGGCCAGTGGTCACCGCCCCCACTTTCGTATCCCCGCCAATTATTTGCAGTGTTCTGGGCACAAACATCTGGTAATTAGTGGACCAAGCACAACGAGTCCGACAAAACTTCGTGATTGTTTCAAGGCACAAAAACAAACCTCTCATCTCCTACCCTCCTCCTCGCGTAAAATAGGAGTCGTCGAATTCTGACGATTCAGCCGACCCCTTTCCCGCCTGGAAACTGCCTACAGAACACTACAAATGGGCGTCTCAGCATCAAGCATTCGCTACCCAAGAGACTCGGACGATGCGTTCGAGGCCCTCAGAATCCTCAAGCAGAGGCTACCCGCTGAACTGGTCCTGCAAATTTTAGACTTTGCCCAGTACTGGGTCCTCTCCCAAGCCTCTAGGGAGCACATGTGCATTTATACAGAGAGAGATTGCCGCGACAGGACGCCATACCTCATATCGGAGCCCATCCCGGACGGCAGATCCCCTGTTCGCAAGATCCACATCGACATCTGGAGTCATGACCAGGGGTGGAGCAGCTATCGTGAAGATCACGGCACCTACCGAAATTCGTGGACATGGTTTGAGTTGGGGATTGAACGGCCCCCCGAGAGAGAGCTGGAGGATGAATTCAAAGACTTGGACGTTCGTCTGGCGACCAACGTGCACGCAAGCGACGTAAGTCAGCATCATCAAGTGGTTTATCGTGCAGAGGATAATCTGCCCTGGATGCGAAATCTTGGGGCTGGGGATCGGATTTCGATCATTCCGAGGGCTCTCTATCCTGGATGGCAGAATTTCGTGGAAAAGGCTTCCATTGAGATATATACCGACCCTTTCAGTTAGTTCTGCGGGTTTTGATTGTCAGTTCCTGGCGTCTCGATTGGTTTGTCTACGATATCATTCCAATGTCGATCTCATAGCTTCAATGACTCTCAGGACTGGCATGACTAGGGATATTCAACGGGATAGGCAATTATTCAGGCGTCCAATCTAGATAAAATAACATTGGCCTGTCACTACACACAATGGTAGTTCCCTACGAGAGTAGGGACACCGTCGATTGGACTCAGGTCGTTCAACCCCAACCTAACATGAAGACATTTAATCGCCCACTCAGCGTGGTCGTGGATGCCTAGAGCCAAAGTCTTGATGAGGTCTCCTCGCAGGTCAAAGTAGAATTATACCTAGCGTTGTCCATCATATAGTGCTGCTCAAGTATCGTCGGGCCTACCTATGTCATTAGAATATGGTTGTCTGAGCTCGGTGGTATCAAATTGAAAGTAGTCGCCTAGGACCGGAATCATCAATGTAAGATACCGGGCTAAGATTGATAAGCTAAAACCTGAGGGACTTACGCAATAGGTAGGTGTAACACGGAATTTCAGATGCTCTTGATGCCTCGTTTTGTCCCGTCTATATAGATTATAGAATCGCGATTCAAAAGTTCGCAACTCAAGCCTCCTCATTTTCGTTTATCGTATCGGGATCTATGAATGATTACCCCTAGTGAGGTTTGTTGGTTTTAGTTTTGCCACGATATAAAAAAAATAATACTATTTTCTCTGAAGTTCGATCAGCTTCATGTATGGCCTGTTCCCGATTAGGCATGTCTGCCCAAGGTTTCTTCTTAATTAATACTTACTTGTTTCTCACTTCCTTCCCAGTTCTAGTCAATTCTTAGTCAGTTCTATCTCACTCGCTTTTCAGTTCTCATCTACCCTCGGCACTGGTCAGGAATGGAACTATCTTTCGACCTTCGGGTCAAGGGTTCTTACCTCTCTAGCGTACCAAGCTACGACATGCCGATGCAAGGAGGAATGGGCCCATGATGGAGTTATAACCCTCGCCGAGAGCAGATCTCTGGATGTCTCTGTCGGAACCTTGATACTAATGCCTTGGTCTCTATACTCGTAGGTACAGAAGGAACCAGATGTCGCTATCCACCCGAACTATCTCATTCTCCAGCCAGCTAACATCTTCGAAGTTGGCTTTGCAACCCCAGGACAGATCCCTTTCCTCAGGCTGGTCCTTGACAATGCGGACATCCTTAGCAAAGCCAAGTGTGTGTCCGAGGAACTGGCTTAGACGCACACGAACAAGGGCCACGTTCTCATTTGATCCATTGTGTGCTGACTCAAACCATTGAAGAGTTTTCTCTAGTGCACTAAATCAGGGGCAGTCGGCTGGTGTTAAGAGGATATATGACTCACTCACGATAGCCAGAAGCTCCGGGAAGGCTTGCTTGCCCAACAAGTTTGTGGTATCAAAAGGGAGCAAATTCCAGTGGTCCTCTGGCCAGCGCGTTGATGCGCTGGGTATGAAAACACCTGAAGAGAAGATCCGTGCAATTTGCTAGCCTGACCCCTGCTGAAATGTCAGACGGCTTTTGGGGAGTCTTTTTTGGGTATTTTTCGCAGGGCTGGTGGCCTCGGGGTCACCATCTTTGCCTGGATTGGGAAAATAGGGAGTAGAGCGAAAGGGCTGGGAAGTTTGGCATCAGGATAGGGCCAGTGAGAGGCACTATCACCAGTAAGTTCAAGATCACAATCCTTCATGATACTCATCCTCCGCAAAATCCGCGGGAGAGAGACTTGGTGATACCCAAGCAGGAGCTGAGAAGTTTTACTGAGAAAATATGGATTGCGCAGGTCTCTGTAAAGTGTACAGGACCTTATGGGAACTTCAAAAGACATCCAGAAAGACAGTCAGAAAGAGGAGACTTTCGAGACGCCGAGAGCCGGTTGACCAAGGTATATGAATGTCAGCCTTGTGCCAAAATGGTCCGGTACTTCCAGGAACTATGTCCAGTTGCAATTTGTATAGCCAGCAAGTTGCAACCAATCCGAGCCATTTCCACGCGCACCTGCATGGAAAAGTGACCAGCGATGACATCATGCGGGTATCTTATCGAGACAAGCTCCAAGCTCCAAGAGCCCAGGGGAGGAGGAGCTTCATGCTTCAACTCCTTCTGAACTCTCCAGTCATCAACTAGCCAGACCCCCGTCGACAACTCATCAACTACCTCACACACCAATCTCCAATCCACCTCCACCTCCGCCACAATGGCCTTCCACCTCTTCTCCCCACCCTCGACAATCCTCCGCCTAGGACTGGGCCTTGGCATCGGTCTCTCTGCCGCAACTCTGCACCCACTCTCTCCCTTCCGCGCCGCCCCGATGCGGTGCGAATACTCCGCCCCCTACTATCGAACGGAGGACCAGGCCAGCGCCGAGACAGGATGGACCGTCCCCCGCAATGATCCCGTTTTGCAGAAGCAGGGCCGCACGGGGATCGCGGCGCAGGCGAAGAACGCCCTGTTGACGCCGGAGAATATGCGCCAGATTAGTTTGGGTAGCGTGCTGGGTCTGGTTGCTGGTGTTGGGTTGCGGGCGTTTTCGAAAGTGTTGGTTGTGGTTTTGGGGATGGGCATTGTTCTTGTTGAGGTTTGAAGATTCCCCGTGCCGCTAAACACTCGGCCCGTTGTATAAGGTTGAGGCTGGTTGCTAATGATGTTGTGCAGTGGGCTGCGTCGAAGGGGTACAATATCCTTCCTTTGAACCGGGTGCAAAAATATATTAAGAATGCGGATGTGCGCCGGATGATTTCTGAGAATCGCCCGTTTAAGATCAGCTTTGGCGCGATGATGGCAATGGCTGCCTTTGCGCAATTCTAAGGACAGGCCATATCTATGGAACCTGGAGAGAAATAGACGGAGGAATGCACTTGTACATAGAAAGGTTTCCGCCACTGTGGCCCTCGGGGTGTACTACTACTCGAAGATACAGCAGCCTATGTTTCATGGCACAAGGCGTGCACGGCAGACACCACTGCTGGTCAGGTTGAAGCTTGTTCATAAAGGGGTATCAAAATGTACTACCATATCGCTCTTCCGCTCTTATTCATACATGGTACACGTCGGATTGGCCCATCCTAACCTAACACAAGGTCTTCCAACACGCCCTCCATCTCGTCACGAGACAATGGAATGCCAAGAATCTCCATGCCGCTGGGGTCCATGCGCGACGTGATCATCTGGTGATCGTGGAATTCTTTCAGCAGAGTGCGGAACATCATCTCTGAAGATGCGATGAACTCCTCGGTCGCCTTCTGATAGAGCAGGCGGAACTCGATGCCATGCTCCTCGGCGCTTCGACCTCCGCCCTCCGCGGCACCTTCATCGTCCGACTGGTGACCGTCGTCCATCACGGTGATGACTTCTGTCAGAAGCAGGCGGTATAGGTTTCGTGCATTCTCGGGCAAACTCTTTAGCACGAAGCCCACGCCTTCCTTTCCGCCCACGCGCTGGCCTTTACGGCCTAGCAGGGCGTGGACTTCCTCCACGACATTGGTCTCCACGGCAAAGGGAGTAAAGGTAGTGCTGTCGTGGAAGACCAGGTTGAATTGATCACGTAGGCTGATGTCCCACATGGTTGCAAAGTTAGGAGTGTCTGTGGTGAGCAGAAGGCGAATTCGAGGTGTAGCAGCCAGACGGGCGAGGAGAGCTTGGTTGGCAGCACGACGCAGAGGGGGTGCATCGACCGAGTTGATCAGGACTGTAATGGGCTCCTCGGCAGGTCGAGATTTGAGTGCTGATTGTAGAAGCTCGAGGACCTCGGTGGGCTGCGCACCCAGCTTGGATGGCAGCTCATCGCCCAGAATGGCTGTCGCAATCGTAGCAAAGATTGAACGGATGGAGATACCCGGAGTATAACCATTAACGATAACAATAGATGGAGCGCTTCCAGATGCTGAACGCTTGTGATAGAGCCAATCTGCAAACTGCTGCACAAGCCTGCGTTTGGAGCCGTATCCAAACAAACAGATATTGAAGCCTTCTTCGAACTCGAAATACCATTGCGGGAATGCCCGATGGTGCAAGGAAAGCAGATACTCCTTCTCGTCCTTGCACGGGTCCACATATTGGCTAAGCTTCTCAAAATACTCCTCGTGCGTTAAGAGTGATACCTTGTTCAAAGTAGTGTTGGACGTCTTTGCAGTACCTGCGCGATTCTGGAAGAAGTAGCGCTCATGCGCTGGAAGTTCACCCTCGGGGGTCGGTGATCGCTTATTCCTCGCGCCCTTGGGTCGACCTGCCCGTCGCTTGGGGGCCTTGGGCTCTTTCTCCTTTGATTTCTCTGCATCTTCACCCTCGACGCTGTCTACCACTGGATCGGCAGTTTTTTCTGCCTCGGGCTCGTCATCCTGGAGGATCTCTTCGGCCAGTTGCTCAGAGCCGTCCCACGCGGCATCCTCGTCCTGCTCGAAAAGAACCCGGGCACTCTTTTTCTTCGCCGATCGATCCGCGTTCTTAATCCGAGATGGGGTAGCGGCGGTCGCTGACTTGGGTTTCGTGGGTGTGGCAAACAGCGATCGAGCCTTGGATTTGTGAGTGGGCGTCTTCAAGCCCGATTCCTTCAATGGCGTCGCAGCGACTCCATTAGACTTCTTGGGCGTGGACTGGCCTCGTGGTGCTTCGGGAAGCTCGTAGGTGGCATCGCCGTTTGGAAGAGGGAGGTTCGGCGCGTGGCCGTTCGACGCGCCATTCGATTGCGATAGCGCCGTTCGTGGTCGCTTGGGGGTCGAGACCTCGGGATGGTCGTCATCAAGACCGGAATTCGACAGCTTGCGCTTCATGATGGGCGAGTCAGCGGACAGACCATGACGGAGAGGCAAAGAGAAGGACATCAACAATACCATTAGATCCGGAGAATGTGCACAGGGACGCGACGCAAGGGGTGAGATTGGCAGGAGATGCGCCTGCCAAAGGGCTGTAAGCCTGTACTGTAATCACTGGGTAGGGCGCTAGGAAAGTAATTCGTCGATCGTCCCTGGGATATGGTCACTCGAAGAACATTCAGGTGTCTTGCTGGTCCTGCGTCCAGAACTGCGGAGGCTCAAAAGTTGAACCGCAGCGGGTCCTCGGGAGTTTCTCCGAGTCCGCCCAAGTCCCCAGCTGAGAACTATAAGTTACATATGGAGTGCGGTAGACTGTTGGACACAATATGGATGCATAGGGCAAGCTTACGCGAGACATTCGATTTCGCTCAGTCCCTATCTAGCTTGTTATTTCGTTGGTTTGATCGTAGTTCGAAAATGAGCGCCACGTAAACAAATCTCTCAATTGACTCTTGAAGATCCATGGATGAGGCGATCGAAGAGCAGATCATGTGAGCTCAGGTCAATGGAAACATTCCAACAATTCCACTCTGTCGAGGACTTGCTGAGGGTTCCTGCAAGTTGCTGCTCAAGCGAGATCCTTTTCTTGTCTGTGAGATACGGTCATTTACTGCTTGACCCTCTCCTATCGGTCGTAACCCTCTGTAGCTTCAGGCCAAACCCGTCCGTGCCGATTCGGCAGCTCCGAGACCGGTTATCTTTTTTCTAACTTACCCCCGGGCCGTAGTGCGTTGACTCATCAGCTTGAGGTTCCCCAAAGCCCCCCTTCATAAGTCGCCGCGACTGACTATGCCATTGTGATCCAGCATTGACAGCTCCCGCGTCCTGATACATGGTTTCCCACCCCCAGCCCGCCACAATGGCGGTTAGCTCCTTTGCCCGCATGCTCAAGGGCCAGGTCCGATGCTACTCCGCCCCGTTGGATATGGCCGTCCCGGCCTCCAAGCAGCGCTATATCCCCACATCTGGCACCTACCCCAAGGGCTTCAAGGTGTCTGGTACCCACGTTGGGGTCAAGGCATCCAACACCCGCTTCCCCGACCTTGCACTCATCGCTTCCGACACGCCGTGCTCGGCCGCTGCCGTCTTCACCACGAACAAGTTCCAGGCTGCGCCGGTGCAGGTTAGCCGGCAAACACTGAAGAGCCGCAAGGGTGAGGGTATTCGGGCTGTTGTCATCAACTCTGGTTGCGCCAATGCTGTGACTGGCAAGGGTGGATTGGAAGATGCGGTTCAGATGGGCCAGACGGTGGATGAGTGCAGCGGAGCTGAGAAGAACAGCTCCCTGGTCATGAGCACGGGTGTCATTGGACAGCGGTGAGTATTTGGAGACCCAAGTACAACAAGCAATGTTTGCAAAGATACTAACGTTGATTGACAATAGCCTGCCAATCAAGAAGATCCTCGACCAAATCCCCACTGCGCACGCCAACCTCGCCTCGACACACGATGCGTGGCTGAGCACTGCTCGTGCGATCTGCACGACCGATACCTTCCCCAAGCTCTTGTCTCGAACTTTCACCCTGCCCTCTTCTCCAGGCCGCACCTACAGTCTGGCCGGCATGACCAAGGGTGCCGGCATGATCCACCCGAACATGGCCACCCTGCTCGGCGTGCTGTGCACCGACGCAGCTGTTGAGCCCGCAGCTCTCCAGTCTATCCTCAAGCACTCCATTTCCCGCTCATTCAACTCGATCTCCATCGACGGTGACACCAGCACCAACGACACGATTGCCGTCCTTGCCAATGGTGCCGCCGGTGGAGAGACCGTCCGGGCTCCCGCCTCTGGCTCCGAAGCTAGCGCCGACTACCAGGCTCTGCAAACTATCTTCACCGACTTTTCCCAGGCACTCTCGCAGCTCGTCGTCCGCGACGGCGAGGGTGCGACCAAATTCGTGACCGTGCGCGTCCGCAACTCGCCCGACTATGAGTCTGCCCGCCTGATCGCATCCACCATTGCCCGATCTCCCCTCGTCAAGACGGCCCTTTACGGCAAGGATGCTAACTGGGGCCGTATTCTCTGCGCCGTGGGCTACACTCAGGGTGTCAAGGACGGCGTTGTTGTGCCTGAGCGTACCTCTGTGAGCTTCCGCCCCGTGGACGGCAGCCCCATCCTCAAGCTGCTGGTGAACGGCGAGCCCGAGGCTGTCGATGAGCAGCGTGCCAGTGTGATCTTGCAGAATGAGGATCTCGAGATCGAGGTAGACCTTGGTGGTGGTGAGAAGGGTGCTGCTGGCTGCGGCGGCGAGGATGCCGTGTACTGGTTCTGTGATTTCAGCCACGAGTATGTCACTATTAACGGTGACTACCGTACTTAAAAGCGTCAAGTATATACCTAGCAAGATACGATTCTTGTTTCTTGTCCCAAATTTATTTCCAAGCTTTGCAATTTGATTTTTAAATCTTTAGTGCTGTACTTGGTATCATCGGAAGAGGAGGTTGATCGCTCCCGCCGGAACTCCTCTACTACGAACCCATTCGATTGCCTCAAATGCTGCTCAGGGAGTGAGCCTTCACAACCTCGCTGGGGCCTTTGCATCAGGTCTCTGGCTTGGCCCAGCCTCTCCAGGCCTATCGCCCACAAATGCTGGAGGCATTGGACCACCATGCTATATTTGTACTGCGGACTATCACAAGCGCGAGAGCCGTGCTGTTCCCAAACCATGCATCCCGGTTAAAGCAGTGACGGTCGAGGAGGTGTATGCAGATAGTAAATGAGAGAGAGTTACTCGCCCTGTGCCTTGAAGGCGCTGAGCCCTGGCCGAGTGAGCGAGAACCTCAGGCCTAGATACCCTTCGTCCCATGCGGGTCACAACGTCACTGGAATAGATGTCTTGTGCGGTGACCAGGGCTTTATGTGACACTTCTTTGGAGACGTGGATTTACGTGAAAAGTTGACCACGAATCTGCTGAGTCCGTGGGTTTTGGCAGCTTCCAATGAAGAGGGGATATCCCGTCCACACTCGCCTGAGCCTCCTGGGTGTTGGGTGCTTCTACTTTAACCTGTAGGGACTCGACCGAGCTGCCTGGTTGTATCTCCAAGTGCGGCGGCAGCGCTACGCAACATGTTCGGGAACGCGTCGATGACCCCAAAGTAGCCCGTTCTCCTCTGTGCGCTAAATTTGTGGTGGACCTCTAGTACATACCTCGTCCAGTGGACTCCTCACTTCTTGCAATGACATGTGATACCTACCTGCACAAATTGAATTCAGGGAATGGATAGGTGCCATCATGCGATTCTCCTCCGGACTACCCACCCAGGTAGGCACCTACTGTAGGTCAGAATGGTCTCGGGTGATTGATCAGAGATATCCATTCCACCGAGTGCTCGCCTGCCGAGATATTTAGTCGACAGCAGAAGGGTGCAAATGCACACAATTAATTCGACTTGATATATATCGTGGGCGCACCTGCGTAGATCCCGTATGATTCCAGGCAGACGGCCGTTTTCGGAAGAGATGATATGGAGTCATGGACAAGAATATCCTGGATTCCTCGCACGGATGGATCCTCCACGGTCCTAATAGCGGGGGAGTCGTAGTCTGGGTCATTTCTGGAGTAAATTGGAGACGGGCCACTGGAGAATTTGGGGGTCACATCCGCATCCCTCTTTTGACGTCATTGTCGTGCGTGGTCATCTGAAACTCAAGCTCAGGTCCTTTTGCCGCTTGGCATCCTGATTCGACTTTAAAGACTGAATCAAGTCCAGCACTGCTCTTAATCCCCAGCGAGGCTTTTCCATCCTTATCGATCCTTCTGATACTCGCTAGTTCGCCTTGGATTCTGTGATATGGTCAAGCCTCGGCTCTGCTGGGCGACTGGACAGTCTTAAACTCCTTAAACTTCGCCTCCGCAGGAACAGCCTGTCCCTCCATGTAGTGGGGTGACCAGCCACTGGCGGAACGATTCAACAAATAATCCAACCTTTACTATCTGGCGCTCCGTCTGAAGCTGCCCAACTGCTTTCTCCAGGCACGAACCTACGACATTCGAGCCACCAGTGGTCGATGAACGCGTGGTCGGCTTCCTGAGCAACGAATCCCACCTACTGAGCCACTCGTTCTGATATTTCAGCGCTACATTCAGGGTCGCACATACGTCCGCTGTACGGCCCGACCGCCCGTACCGCCTATACTGTCCATACTGTGCATATCCTTCATATCGCCCAGCTCGACGGTGGTTCGAACGAAAACCTTTACAGTGTCGAGGCTACTGATTGTTCCCTTGACCGCCTCCCGTATGTCTCCACTGCAGCTTTGTTGGCTGCAATGCGGTCGACTCGTCCACATTGATTACTGACTAGGACTTGGGCACGATTCGTAGAACAAGCCCGCGAACTCCTCGCAATTGGACAAGGGGAAATTGAGCTTGCTGCTTTGGACGTGGAGATTGATTGCGACGTTGCGCGGTGACCTGGATCCACTCCCCCCCCCCGAACCCCCAGACCCGCTGTTCGTTGGCATTTGAAAGCCAAAGAATTCGCCCTCCACCGCACCACACGACCTGACAACCCGGCCCTTGTCCTCACCTGAACCATGAAGACCGCCTTGTCCAAATTGCCTGACGGCCATGGCTGTGTCTACAAGGAGGTGCGCTTTTCGCCAACCTCAACTCCCGTCCGTCGTGCGCAATCCGTCTCTACAAGCACCCCTTCGATGAATTCCACATACCGACAACCGCGAATATCCAACGGCCCCGAAGATCCGGTCCTTGGCTTGGATACATCATATATTGAGCAATCGCGAGAACTCCTCGAGAATCAGCGAGCGCTTCTTGAAACCGAGCGGGCACTATTCGCCCAGGAACGACAGTTATGGGCGAAAGAACGGGTGCTCCTACGGACGAAGATTTCAGAACTACAGTCATTGTTGAAATCTCAAAGGAGCCAGTCCATTCAATCAACCTCTCACCCAAAACTCGCATTTGGGACTCCGCAGTACCTGGACTCCCATGACCATCTCTCCTCGGCACAGGTGTGGGAAGGGTCAAGTCCAGGAAGTCGGCCAACAAGGGTCTTCCGGGACGAGGAAGTCCCAGACAATGCTCATCTGTCACCGATCAGCGAAGGGAGCGGGAGTAATCCTCCGTCCCTTGATGCGGCCCTTTCTCCCCGGGCACGAGCAGTAGACGTCCCTAGTGCGACCGTCAGCATCCCCGTGCCCATCGAAAAGCTCGACAGCAGACTGGATGGGATCACGCTCAAGTCCACTGCGTTGCCACCTAATGTGGTTGCTCGAGTGATCACCCCACCCTCGCCGTCACCCCTGGAGACCTCCTCCCCAGCTCCAGCCTCCGCCCCCTCGGCCCCTGTAAGGCCGGGGATGGAACACCGAAACAGTCTCAAGTTGAAGCTGTCAGAGCTCGGCCCACCCAATGAGAACCTTGTCAGGGATGCTGGTCATACCCCAATGGCGATTATCGAGGTGGACGGTAGCCAGCGGACCACCGTGGACGCCTCTCCCGTGGAGGTTCCCCCGTGCGAGGAGGTGCAGGAGGAGGCCCCCCTGGCGCCGATGGTCACCCGAATCCACCAACCCTCCGAGAACGCGGAGTCCTATTTCCCCGATGTACCCGACGACCCTGCCCTCAAGGGGCCTCTTGGTCTGACTAACGATGAAGAGCACGACAGCAGTTTTTTGAGTGAACTTGATTCGCGACTCCTGGACCAGGCCAGGCGCATCCTGTCTACCTCGACGGCCTCTGAACCTGAGGAGCCTGATGCAGACGAGCCTGGTCAAGGTGAACAGGAGCCGGAAATCAAGTTCAAGAATTCCACCAATTTTGGCACCGCTTTTGGATTATCAGATTGTGGGAAAATGTGAACGGGCCATTTCGGGACTACGATATACTGTGGCATCTTGTGATCTATCTGCATTTGGCATGTCTTGTTTCTTTTGATTGAATATTTATCATCCTCGCCTGCCTGGCTATTGGCGATCTACGCCGTTGTGACTACCCTTTTCTATTTTCAAGCAGCGAAGATGCGTGATGACCTGATGAAGACACATTACCTAACATATGCTGCAATTTATGATGGTTCTACCATTTCCACATCGTTGAATTGGCCGAGAGGCCCAGGCTCTTGGCAAGGTTCATATGAGTTTTCCTGCGGTCTTTGATATTGGAAGTTCCTTGCATGAGTTGTGTCCACCCTGCTCAAGTAGTAGCCCGATGAGTTTAATTTGAAAGGGGCCGTGCATCCATCTCCTGCACAGGAGATTGGGCTTGTTCTGCTTCCGCAGTGGAATCCCTTGCATTATTGTCTGTACAATTTCCATCTCCTCCCAGCCCCACGTGTCGTTCAACTTTCCAAAGTTTCCATGGAGTACTGTACTCACAGACAGCGAAGATCGGTACAATCTTACTCTGGCAAGCCGCAAAACGCCTCGACAACTCGGATGCTCGGCCAAATCGGGGGCGTGCATAAGCTTCACTTGGATCGCTCGAGGGCTTGCATACTCCAGTCCAGGATCGATAACCCCGTCCAGGCGCACTAATCACAGTCGTCGAAGCCTCGGCGACAACCCCGACAAGACATGACTCTTCTCTCTAGGTCGTCTTTCTGGCGCAGGAAGCTCATTTACCCCTGGTACCTTGCCGATCTCCGTCCTTGATGTGGTCGTCAAGAAAAAGCCACCCAAGGGCTAGCCCGTAGCCTTGCAGCATCCTGGTTCCTGGCTGACCCTTGGGCCCCCTCCGTATCTTCTCATGAATCGAGGACTCAAAGACATTGTCTCTCCAGAACTACATAAAGCCCATGGCTTTCAATCCCAGGTTCTTCTCTTCTTCATCCATTCGACATCAGAGTCTCGGACAGTCATTCGTTCTCTCGACATTCGCTTCAGCATTCGTTTCTACTCTTTCAACGAAAACTTCTTTTTAATCATCCCCAACCCTCATTCCTCCGAGCTTTATACTCCACATCTGCAAACATGTCTCCCAAGTCTTTCACCCTCTCGGCCGCTCTGTGCCTCGCTCTCGCCATGGGCCCCGCGTCCGTGCTGTCTGCTCCCCACCTGGTATGTTCTGAACCACATGGACATAGTTCGTGAAGGCCCAAGATATCAAAGACCGACAGCACTAACACAGCATACTAGGACGGCCTCCCTCTCCTCGGTGGTGACCAGACTCACGACGCTGCTCCTGCCACTGGCGACAGCGAGCAAGATGCTGGTGCCGGTTTCGACGTCGGAATCCCCGGTGGTCCTGCCGTCAAGTTCGGTGCTGGCACTCACAGCGAGACCCACGGCCCCTGTGGTCCCGGCGTGAGTTACGAGAAAGACGCCGGCGCTGGGTACGACGTTGGCATTCCCGACGGTCCTTCTGTCAAGTTTGGAGCTGGCACCCACGACGCTCACCAGGCCATTCCCTGCCCGGAGATCATCCAGGTCCCTCCCACCACCGAGGTCATCATCATGCCTTCCACCACTGAGGTCCTCGTGTTTCCTCCTACCAGCACCTCCACCTACGTCCCGGTCATTCTCCCTCCCACCTACACCACCCCCATCTCGATTCCCACCGCGACCCCTGTGCCAATGTATACGGCTCCTGCCCCAGTCCCGATGCACTCGACTCCTTATATCCAGCACCCGGCTCCTACCTCGACGCCCACCATGCCAGTCTTCAACGCTGGTTCCGCTCTGGCTCCATCGTCCTTCCTGGCCGTCATTCTCCCCGTCATCCTGGGTCTGTTCTACTAAAGCCACGGTCACGCCTCAAGCTATAAATGATGACGCAGCGTGTGATCAATGAAGCCTATCCCCTCATGGCAACTCACATCTCCGGTGGTTCGCACTGTATCTGGGTTTTGTCACTTTCCGATCTTATCTCTGATATATCTTCAGCCCTTGGGCTATCCTCTCCCTGTCACATGTTTCCTTTCGTGTTTACTTTTGCTCATTTATTGTGGTCGCCATTTTCAGCTGGCGTATTAGATACTAGTATCTAGGCTGACATACGAGAGAGAGAGCCATATTGGCATTACTGTACTGTTATTGTTACTACCTTTGGACGGAGACGATGGGTTGGTTGTTACTTTTGTTGAGTGTCACTGAATTTTGAATACATTGCATTTTTATTTTTTCGATGGATCCTTCACAATTCGGGTTTATCTTCTTCCAGTGGACATCGACCTTGCAGTTTCTTTTTCCCCTAAGTTCTTCTTACCCGGTCACACAGTCAATTCCATAGTGCATTGATTGTAATGTCCTCTTCTCCAATCGCAAACCTCCGCGTTGACTAGCAGGAATCTCCCGTAGATCAGCAACAGAAATTGCAGGGAATCGACGCGAGGGAGCAGGGACATATGTAGTCTGGTATACACCAATGTGACACATCATATACAGGCTCAGAAAGAGAAACCTTAACTTCAGATCGTCACCTGCAGCAGTTGAAACTAATTGGAGATTGGAGTAGTCTGGAGAAGAATCAATTGTAATATTCGCGCTGCGCAAATGCGCGATACTACTGATCTGATACTGGGGGGTCAGGTAGCAACAGGGCCAAGGAAACGAAAAACAAAAACAGTAGATTTGTGCGGACAGCAGCAAATATTGAACGCCTAGTCATGTCATTTCATGCATATCACGTGTCTGTCTCCTCGATGAACCTCCATAAGGAGCCCAGTTCTCTGTCCCATGGATGCTCTGTAGGATCCAGATAACAAGCTCATCCAAATCTGCAAAAACCAGCTCCTGCTTAGTTTTCCCGAGGCTGTGGGACGACTGCGAGTCAAGCCAGCAAGCAGCACCAAGCGCTCTTCTGTCTATACTCCCATCGTGTGATCATGTTCGATGCCTGGCGTAACGCTGGCAATGAACTTGAGGAATACAACCAGGTACTGGTCCACGCGGATAGCAACCTGCTCTTCCTCATCAGCTTGCAGGACTTCCCACTCATCACCCCCGGGCTGCTGCTGCTGCTGCTGCTGCTGCTGCGCGTAGTCGCCAAGTGACAAGCCCTTCGTGTCGTCAACGAGTCCCTCGA
Organism: Penicillium simplicissimum; assembly: GCA_024706585.1. Taxonomy (NCBI): domain Eukaryota; kingdom Fungi; phylum Ascomycota; class Eurotiomycetes; order Eurotiales; family Aspergillaceae; genus Penicillium; species Penicillium simplicissimum. Next base: position 1,224,736 of record JAMZTW010000014.1, read on the forward strand.
GGCCGCTGCTTCCGCCTGGCTGCAGGATGCGATTTGCTTGGTCGCGCGACTGGGCCTGCTTCAGCTTCTCGAGGCGCAGCTTGAGGGCAGCGTCGGCGCGGTCGAGCATAGTCTTCATGACGGAGGCGTGGCGGCAGGGATGGACGGTGGCCATCTTCACGCTGCCGTCGAACCAGGGGAAGTCCTCCAGGGTCACGGTCTTGTCTTTGTAGTCGCCGACAATATCCTCCATCATCAGGTGCGGAGGGAGCGGCTCCGATGGCGACAGGTAGCCTGAGAGGTAGAGTCGTGGGGTCCGATAGAAGTTGGAATATGTAATATAGAGGGTATAAGTGCGGAGGGGTCTAGATCATTGTGAGAGCATTAGCACCGACCAACATCACTGCTGCCCAGAATCAACGACTCGTGACTTACTGCGTTGTCCCCGACTGTCCAGCAGGCTCGCGTATAATCGCTTCCTCGTCATCATCGTCATCCTCCATATCCGGTATCTCCTCTTCGTCCTCTTGCTCTCCAAGGTTGCCAGATTCGTCGACCGTACGAACGTCGCGGATTTTGGCCTCTTGTCGATCGCGATCCGCAACGGTATCACGGCCACCTCCAGTCCGCAGCCACCCATCATCTCCATCTCCTGCTGATGCGCCCTCACCACCATCCCCAGCCAGCATATCTCTCACGATCTCATCCTCGTGGCCCGCATCCCCGGCAAAGTTATCATTCAGTCGCCTGTGACAGGGCACACCGCGGGTGACGAGGAACTGCTTTCCAGGCGGCAGGTAGGAGACTCGCTTTGCAGGACTAGATGCATCGGCCCAGGACCATGTGGGAAACTTGTAGACGAGATAGTCGCCAGCAAGGACGAACTCCTCTGGGGTGATTTGGCCGGTAGCGCGAAAGGTCGAAGTTCGGGACACCGGGGCCAGGCGGTCGCGCCAGGTAGATAGCGTTGAATGTAAAATATTCATTTCGTGTAGGTTGGATATCTATGTGGTATTGGAAGAAAGAAAAAGACAAGAGTTCCAGGTAGCAGCGGGTCTGAGATGACGAGGGCGGGGGACAACCTTGATAAGCGGTGGAGCACATGATCCGCCCCGCGTGAGCTCATCTACGGCGGGTTCAATCCCCTTCCCTCTGCGGTCGCTGTCGGACTGTCCACTCGTTCCAACCTTACTTTCGGTTCACCTGATTCGCATCTCCCGTTTCCTGACCTGACCGAAGCCTCATGCCCCAATAGTTCGATGGCTAAATCGGTCGTCAGCTGGCTCCTCGCCGTATCTGCTCTTTGGCGTTCCTGGCCATGGTATGACGCGGGCCATCTAAGCTTCCAGAAAGCAGATGAATCGCGCTGCTTCTCCAAACGATATGGCCAGATCCAATAGAACGAATTAACGTCCCTTTTATACGTGTTCCATCTTCCGACAAGCCGGTCATTCACCTTCATCCATCATCCGTCGTCGCTCAACCTCTGCATCCACCTCATCAGTCACCATAGGAATCGCCCTGTTCTTCCACACCTCGGTCTCTTTTCGCATAAAGCCCTCGGTGCTTCGCATCCCTACCACCAAGAACCCAAGCTCCTCGCGGTCGACATCAAAGACCTCCCACCATTCTCCATCAACCAGCTTCACCCCCTCTTCCCTTGTAGCGAGATAGATAGCCGCCACAGCAAGCGCGTTCGGCTGGTGCGTTACGTAGAGTAGTTGAGGCGAAAGCAGCGCAGCGTTGAGATGCTCCAGGACTCGGCGCGAAACCGCAGGTCTACTCGCATCCAGTGTTTGAAGGTAGGTGAGGGCAATAGTATGAGGAAGAGCCACGTGTGTATCGAAACCTAGGGTGCGAAGGATGACCGATTCGACGCGCAAGAGGGCTAGGCGGGCAGTTTGGTAACCGCCTTCAGAGAGAACGTAGGTGTCTGGCGCAGGTGGCTGCTTCGGAGCCCCGCGTGGGTTCACGAACCACAGTGGGGAAGCATCTTGGGAGAGGAGGAGATTATAGACATTGAGGATAGAGCGAGGCGAAGTTGGCTGGAATGATAGTTTCGCGGTCAGGTAGAGAGAAGCAGCGGAGACATCCTAACGAGGTCCGAGTGAGAGGTGAACGACACAACAAAATGTTGGATGGATGCATACCTTGACAGAGTAAATTCGCAAGCTGCCCCCATCTGCGCCTAGCCAAAATCGCGTGAAGATCACAATGGCCTGGGCAATTATGTCTTGCGATAGATGAAGCAACACACCGGCGGCTTGGGTAAGTTGTGCGCCAGCACAGCGAATTGAGGTTTCAAGGTCCGCGGGTACTCCGTCAATTGATGAGGACGAATTCGAGAGCTGATCAGGGGTCGCAAGTGCGTTGGAGAGATGTTTCAAGCCCGCTTTCGTTTGGGACATGGTGAGAATGGAAATTGAAGGACCGTAGAGGCAGAAGGAGTGGTGGATGCCTTGGAGGACTTGAGCTTGGAACTTGAGATTGAGAGATGTGCAGGAAAGCGGCCCGCGGTTGTTCCATTCCGAATCGAGTATCGAGCTTGACGCGTATCATCAACTGAGAGAAACCTTATCAGAGTATGCATTGAATTGATCCGTAGGTAGACAGCTCAAATTGAGAAAGCACGGTACTGATGTTTTGGTTCAAAAAGAAACAAAAGGTTTGTGGACTGCTTTCTATTTGCCATGGGATACACGGAGGTGATTTGATCTTACTGTACTCGGGGACCACGTCCACGCGGTTATGCGAGTTTAAAGATTGTGAGTTGGCTCAATAGACCACCTTTGGAATATCATGAACGCTTAATCGGAGTAGATCGGGCCCATCTATTAGTGTACCATGTTGCATTTGGCTGTGGCTAGGTTAGCAAATCCGAGTCAAACACACAAGCGTATGTATTCAACTAGCGGGGGCAACTACTGATCACTTCGATGCCTTAATCTTAGGTCTGCATTGACTTCATGAACTGCACGCTGCTTCTGCTATCCATGCCCCTATGACTATTAGAGCTCATCAGGTATAGATATCAAGTTTTAGGAAGGTCGCATCTCGATCCGAGTAGTATTTATTTCCCACTCGGCCATATGCCTAGGTACCTAGGCACGAGATTCTAGAGTAGGTGGATCTTCGGGTTGGAAAGCGCCAGTGGAGAAGCTGCCGGGGTTCCGCCACCACCAATGCCAATGAAGTCCCCCCAGCCTCTTTATTTACTCGGAGGCTCACGTTTCAAAGGAGAAAAAACAGTAACTCTTCCTTGGGGTCAATCTTTTGCAGTGAAACACACGCTATTGGAAACTATCGTTTCCTTTGATCCTGATCATCTCCCATTTCAGGGGACCATTTCGACTCCTCCTTCCCTCAATTGATCGCCCCTTCGTTGGCACTTCCACCACCTGCAACACCACCTTTGGGCTTTCGACTTCCCCTCAGGTCACACACCTGCAGCGCCACTGCACCTCCCACGGCCCTCGATTCGACGTGGCATTCGAATCCAGACGGGCCTTGTTGTCAAGTCTCCCTCCTCGTCATGTCGTCCGATCTCTCCTACTCCTCCATTCCCCTACATTCCGATGCGTCACCAGGGCGTCAGGAGACCGTTGCCTCGTCGCCCCCAAACTCGACAATCCCTGTGACCTCGTCCAAGAACCGATTTTGCAGTCTCCCATCACACTGTCGTTCAAATACTGAGTACATTGCACGACCCCCTATCTTTGAAGACGACCTCCGCGATACAGTTTCGAGCAACCACGTCTCCGAAAACCGAGCTGGTCCAGCTTGGATAGACACGTTTCCTAAGAAGAAGCTCGAAGCCAGGGCGAGGATATTGTCGGATTGGTTACAGGGCAAGTCAGAGTCGGGCGAGTCAGGCACCAGCATGCGTCCTGACAGTCGACCCAACGTGGCTGGGATGGATGCGTCCCATGCGGGGCCAGGTTCTCCATCCCATATCCGCAAGAACTCGGCTCCAGGGACAGGGCGATTCTCGTTCTTTGGATTGCGCCGCCCTGCTGAGCAAAGATTCGATCCCCCAGAGCCAGCAGATGATGAGTTCTTGAATCTCGACATCTCTGCGGCCTTATCCTACCCCGAATCCGACGTGAGCAGCGACAAAGCTCTGGACAGCCTGCGCGATCAGGCTACGACTGTTCTACAACGCATGCAAGAAGCGTATAAACAAAGAACATTCGCCATGCACCAGGCCCTGGCCGATCGCAACCAGAAACAAGAAGAACTTGAGGAGACTCGGGCTCGGGTGGATCATCTTAAGATGCAACTGGACGGCATGGCTGCCAAAGTCTTGGACCAAGAGAAGGCCATGAAGGCCATGGCTGAAGAGCTGGAGCAAGAAAGGATTATGCGAAAGCGCGAGGAGTCTCGCAGCCGCAGTCGTACCATGCGTGCAATCCCCCCTGAAGACGAGACCCCATCTCTTGTGCTTCAAACTCCTCACCGTGGCGGCAAACGTACCAGCCAAGGAACCTTTACAAGTGACTCGGGCTTCGAGTCTGGCGACGAAAGTGTCGCCGAGAGCGTTTTCTCACACAAAGAGGGTGTCGAGTCTCCTACCTCTGCTCTGACCGCCCCATCGCCAAACCTCTCGCAAGTTGCCTTATCTGCGCCCCCTTCTCTCCCAGCACCCGCGGCCTCAACCCAGAAGAACCTCGTTGCTGCCACCACAAACGCCGCAACGATGCGCTCATCTACGTACGAGCGAGTCATTAAGGGAATTGCCTCGACCCGCTTGGGCAGCTCTTTCGTCGGAAACGCGAATAACTGCAACATCTGTCATGGTGTTCCTGCTTCGGAAGCTTGGAGCGTCATGGGAGTGCTCAAAGATGAAAACCGGGGCCTCAAGACGCGCCTTGGGGAGTTGGAATTGGTTATTGATGACTGCTTAGGTCTAGTAGGCCCTTGAAGAACACGGCATCACGTACTGCTTTATGATGGATTTATTCTTGGGATAGCTCTTGGCGATATCTAGCCATTCTGGGATGAAGAATCTGGACCTGGCGTCATTATAGATAGCACAGTTTCTGCTTAGCATGTGTCTGTGAGCTTATTGAGTGTGCTTCGACAATACATAGCTAAGGTAATTGGGGAATACTGAAAAAAAGTTTCATTTTGCTCAAGACTAGATGATTGTTTGAAGCTCCGTAGACCCTGTTGCCCGGTAGGGAGCGATTTGTGGGGATGGGGCCCTCTACACCGGGGTACAAACTGTAGCACCTTGGGATTCTATGGTAGACGGAAAAATAAATAGCAAAATCACTTCTTAGCAGAAAGAGGACTGATGAGTTTTCGGATCTCGAATTTGCTGCTGTGCGTGTGCTCCTTGAGTCAACGGGGTTGCTGGTTTAGGTGTTCTGCGGCGAAGACCAAGTGGCCTTAATTAGCGCGAAGCGAAAAGTGGCCAACGAGTCGCTTCCCTCCTCTTCCTCCTCTTCCCCCCAATCTCCCATCCGACCACCTCTTCCTCTCCTCCCCCTTTCCTTTTCTTTCTTTCCCTCATATCTTCAAAATCTTTCCGCTCCTTCGGCTGGTTCACATTCCCAGCTTCCTCAATTTCTTTTTAGACGGATTGGGAGGAAGATAGTCACCATGAGCGGCCGTGAGTTCCCCCCAGCCCTTCCAGCACGCGATCGCTACAATCAACAACCCATCGATCGCAATGGATCCAGAAATACTAACAGAGCATTCTAGTACGCTTCCTTGACCTGATCAAGCCCTTCACGCCCCTCCTTCCGGAGGTGGCAGCGCCTGAGACCAAGGTGCCTTTCAACCAGAAGCTGATGTGGACGGGTGTACGTTGCTCATTGAAGTACCTGTGGATGCGATGAATTGAGCTGAAATCTAATTCAATGTTCTTTCTAGTTGACTCTCCTGATCTTCCTGGTCATGAGTCAGATGCCTTTGTACGGTATCGTCTCCTCCGATACCTCGGACCCCCTGTACTGGCTGCGCATGATGCTGGCCAGTAACCGTGGTACCCTGATGGAATTGGGTATCACTCCCATCATCTCCTCCGGCATGGTCTTCCAGGTATGCATGCGAATCGGTAAAGATTGCGCGATCAATTACACGCGAACTAACATCCGCGTGTTTCCTAGCTCCTTGCCGGTACCCACCTCATCGACGTCAACCTGGACCTCAAGACCGACCGCGAGCTCTACCAGACCGCCCAGAAGCTGTTCGCCATCATCCTTTCCTTCGGTCAGGCCTGTGTATACGTCCTGACTGGTCTCTACGGTCAGCCCAGCGACCTCGGTGCTGGTATCTGTGTCCTCCTGATTGTCCAGCTGGTTGTTGCTGGTCTCGTTGTCATTCTGCTCGATGAGCTTCTTCAGAAGGGCTACGGTCTCGGCAGCGGTATCTCGCTGTTCATTGCCACCAACATTTGCGAATCCATTGTCTGGAAGGCGTTCTCTCCCACGACCATTAACACTGGACGTGGCCCCGAGTTCGAGGGTGCCATCATCGCCCTGTTCCACCTGCTCCTCACCTGGCCCGACAAGCAGCGTGCCCTGTACGAGGCCTTCTACCGCCAGAATCTGCCCAACGTGATGAACCTGCTGGCTACTCTCCTGGTCTTCGCCGCCGTCATCTACCTCCAGGGCTTCCGTGTTGAGATCCCCGTCAAGTCGGCCCGCCAGCGTGGTATGCGCGGCTCCTACCCCGTCCGTCTCTTCTACACCTCCAACATGCCCATCATGCTCCAGTCCGCTCTGAGCTCCAACGTCTTCCTGATCTCTCAGATGCTGTACTCTCGCTTCTCCGACAACCTGCTTGTCCGTCTCCTCGGTGTCTGGGAGCCCCGTGAGGGATCCGCTCAGCTGTACGCTGCCTCCGGTATTGCCTACTACATGTCTCCCCCTCTGAACTTCAAGGAGGCTCTCCTCGACCCCATCCACACTGCCGTCTACATCGCTTTCATGCTTGTTGCCTGCGCCCTCTTCTCCAAGACCTGGATTGAGGTTTCTGGCTCTGCTCCCCGCGACGTTGCCAAGCAGCTCAAGGACCAGGGTCTCGTTATGTCCGGTCACCGTGAGCAGAGCATGTACAAGGAGCTCAAGCGTGTCATCCCAACTGCGGCCGCCTTCGGTGGTGCCTGCATTGGTGCTCTTTCCGTCGCCTCTGACCTTCTCGGTGCCCTTGGCAGCGGTACCGGTATCCTGCTTGCCGTGACGTGAGTTTCCATCCCCAAATATGCCATGCCAACTTCATAATAACTAACCCCGATTCTAGTATCATCTACGGCTACTTCGAAATTGCCGCCCGTGAGGGTGACATTGGCGCTGGCCTCAAGGGCCTCGTCCCCGGCAGCTAAATGCAGCAACTGCCAGGTTCTTTTCTTCACGAACAGTATGATGAGAGATTGCGAGACTTTGTAGCCTTTCTGATTCTGTTGGATCTTTTTGTCTTTTAATTTGCCCGCTCATCTTTATACTACACTTGGGGGAGGAAAGAAGTGGTGGGCGACTCGATATGGCAAGATTGGACTGGGCCACTTCCTCTGCCGCCCCATTAATTTCTCCAAGCTGCAAGCAGCGCTGTTGGAAGCCATCTGTCATTCCTAGCTCGCTGCCTTGAATTTGCGAGATTGGATGGACCATCTCGTTATAAAATGGTGGTGGCATGGTGGAAGCGGATTGTGGAGGTGAGCCGGCCAGTCTTGTCGATGAAAGTTCAGCTGCTAAAGTCGGAAGCACCCTTTTGGGAGGGTCTGTAACCATATTTCATGTCAAAAATCCATATCAATCTATTTACCCGATCAATCTGGACGTTCAAGAGGATGATGATATTACCTCGTGTGATGGTTGTAGCGACGACTAGTATCAGAACTCGGCCGAAAAGTTAACCAGGTGCAATTGTGCATTGGCAACTCTACGGTAGGCTTCCCGATGATCTTGATGGAGCACGTGTGAGTCGAGTCATACTAAGAATATAGCCCAGATCTAAGATCGATTGCAAGATCTGCGATCTGAAATCTGGAATGACGCAGCAGTCCTTCAACTTTGGAGTCTTTACTGTTTCCAGCCATCACTGGGTAACCAACGAGCAGCTGGGTTGTGGGCAGAAACCCCGTACTGTACTGGCATACCGTCTCATACCTGTTAATGACGATCCCGGTATCCTCGGGGAACTCAGTGTCCCGACATCGCGCGCCGAGCTTAAATACGGGCGAGGGGCAGCGTCAGCCTGATTGGCCTGAGGCGAAAACTTTGGCGGGGGAAACTGTAATTCAAAGGTTATCGGTAACTACTGTACCCAGCAGTTGACTCACGCTGGTTGACTCGCCATCCTCTTAAACTCTGCTTGCTCTCGCCTCTTTTTCTTCCTAACACTCCTCTTCCTCCCTTATCCATAATCTCACCTTTTCGTCAATCACTCCCCCCTCCCTTCCAACTCTCACAATGGCTCAGCAAAACGGTACCGCCAGCAATGACCTCATTGTCAAGGCCGGTCTCGCACAGATGCTGAAGGGTGGTGTGATTATGGACGTCGTCAATGCGGAGCAGGTATGTACGCCACCAATCATCGTGATCAATTGGCCTCTTCTTTAATGCTAATTGTTGTATCTATTAGGCTCGCATTGCTGAGGAGGCTGGTGCCGCCGCCGTCATGGCCCTCGAGCGTGTCCCCGCCGATATCCGTGTCGAGGGTGGCGTTGCCCGCATGTCCGACCCCGGCATGATCAAGGAGATCATGGAGGCTGTCACTATTCCCGTCATGGCCAAGGCCCGTATCGGTCACTTTGTTGAGTGCCAGGTATGTTCCATCCTTGCTCGCTCGCCGGTGTGTGCGGCCGGAGATGAGCATTGAATCCCAATGTCCAAATCGCGGGGCCGTCGGCATGCTAACCCCCTCTGTCCCCGCCACCAGATCCTCGAGGCCATCGGTGTCGACTACATTGACGAGTCCGAAGTCCTGACCCCCGCCGACGATGTCTACCACGTTACCAAGTCCACCTTCAAGGTGCCCTTCGTCTGCGGCTGCCGCAACCTGGGCGAGGCCCTGCGCCGCATCTCCGAGGGCGCCGCCATGATCCGCACCAAGGGCGAAGCCGGTACCGGCGACGTCGTCGAGGCCGTCAAGCACATGCGCACCGTCAACGCCCAGATTGCCCGCGCCCGTGCCATCTTCCAAACCAGCGCCGACCCAGAGCCTGAGCTGCGCGCCTTCGCCCGCGAGCTCGAGGCCCCCTACGAGCTGGTCCGCCAGTGTGCCGAGCTCGGCCGCCTGCCCGTGGTCAACTTCGCCGCTGGCGGTGTTGCCACTCCCGCCGATGCGGCGCTGATGATGCAGCTGGGCTGCGACGGTGTCTTTGTCGGCTCGGGTATCTTCAAGTCTGGTGATGCCAAGAAGCGCGCGAAGGCCATTGTCCAGGCCGTTACCCATTACAAGGACGCCAAGGTTCTTGCTGAGGTTAGCGAGGGTCTGGGTGAGGCCATGGTTGGTATTAATGTGGGCAAGATGCCCGAATCTGACAAGATGGCCGGCCGCGGCTGGTAAATCTTTATTTTTTTTCCAGTTTTCTTCGATACTGTGTTTTGAGTTTCTTCGTTTCCCTTTTTGGTGAGGGTTTTCTTTTGGCCCTGCAGGTTTGGCCCTGCCGGCCGGTTTAAAAATTTTTTATGTACATGAGCCATGAACCGTTAGCTACTGCATGACAGACAAAAATTTAGAGGAGTTTCTGTGATGATCGAAAATTCACTCGCGAATGTATGGTGGTTCTCAACTGAGAAGGTACAACCACCACCAGGCAACAGCCCGGGAGAACCCGGTCACTCAATCCGGTCCGTTCATCCACATGTCAAACCCTCGGACCAGGCGGGGCAGTACTCAATTGTTCACCCTATTCAAGGTCCCTGGGACAACAGCCTCAATTTCCATGACAAGTGCCAACCCCAATCGCTGACCCCGTGACACACGCCTTAGCTAGGAAATAATAGCGTCCCAGCCTGTCCAGCACGGGAACCGGGGACGATCACCGTGGCGGCCATCTGATAGGTTCGAGGCTCCGAGCCACCGATCGCCGACCTCTGGGGAAGCAATACCCTAAAGAGAACACGTTATTATTAAATAATGTTAAATGTTACTGTAAGTGTTTGGAAGTTGTTAACTACGAATATGTTCATGGTAATGGGCGGAATCGGAAGCTCATTCCAGCTGCCCCCGGCGCAAATCGTAGGGCGCGGACAGTGGACACCGAGGGTACCCGTTCGGGGCATGGTTGTTCCGGATTGACGGTGTATTGGTATAGAGTGTTACGTAGATTACGTGTGTATCGAACACCACATGTTGGATTAAGTTACGCTCCCGGTGACGGATCCGGAGGAGGCCCGGGGCTTCGGTGGAGGTGCATGCACTGCAAGTGCATGGGAGGACTGTACAGTGTACATATTGCATCCATCCATAGGTTGTACATAGGGCGTAGGGCGTAGGGCGTTAGGTAGGCATTACGCGAAATATGAAAGACTGTATTCTGAGAATGAATGAATGAAATTCAAGGTAGGTGGGAGACATCCATGACACTGGGACTTGCGACTCTTTACAGACGTCTTGTCTCTTCATGCGCTCTACAAGTATAGCAAGGTTTCAGGTTTGAGCTTCAATGGAACTAGGTACGCACCACGATGTTTCCCCTGAAGATATGCCCTTAATTGCTGTTCTTGAGGGGCCTAAAATGAAGAGCACAAGAACAGCCTGAGTGACTATGCTTGAACTTGATCCCCTCGAAAGGGTTCTTGCATGACTCTTACTGGCCTTTGAATTGTCTATTCCATCATCTTTCTTGATGGCTCTTATTTCTACTCGTGGCAAGTGGTTTTTACGAATGTTTGTCGACAACCTTATTATTGAGCTGGAATGTACACCCCATTTACTGACTGGACGATGATGGCAATAGTAAAGGGTGCGCGCCCTTAGAGCGTGCATCTCAATTTGGCCGAACGGAATTGGTCAGATTGCTTCTTGATCATACCTCGAGCGAAGAAATCAAAAAAAAAAAAAAGGAATTTGATCAAGCATTACGCCTAGCGGCAAACCATGGGCAGGATGAGGTTGTTTAGCTTCGTCGGGCTAAGGGTGCTGATTCGGGATTTGTGGTTGGAGACGGGTTCCCAATCAACCCACTTCTTGCTATGCATATGATAGACAAGGCATCTATAACAGGCCGGGTATATCTTATCAAGCTGTTGCTAGAGTCGGGTGTTTATCTTGAGGCCAAGACCGAGGACGGCCACAGTACCCTCACAATCGCTGCATCGAGCGGTATTGGAGATGCTGTTCGACGTCTGCTGGAAAAAGGAGCCAGCTCCCAAATCATTTGGGCAGCACAGCGTTTCAATATGCTGCTTCTCAATCTGATTGTAAAATCTTGACCATGCTGGCTGATTACACCCCAGCGGGCTCAGTTATAGGTAAAAATTTCTATGGCCGAACACCATTGCCCGTTGGTGCAACTTTGGGTAATCTGTAGATGGTGCAAGCTATACTGGGAAAAAATGGCACTGACTGTGCCGTCAAAGACAATTTTGACCGCACTACACTTTGCGATGCTAAATGGAGGGGTCACCTTGACCTATATCATCCAGACTATTGAGACCCGGACGCAAAGCTCCAGTGATGAGAGCTATACTATTCCAACTGCCCCTTCACGAGGTGAGATTAGGTATGAAGCGATTTGGCATGAATGCTTGTCTGGCTTTGATAAAATTTGAAGAGACTTGGTATCACTGTTTTGGGTGCTGGAATGGGGACTGTTGCATACGTGATTGGTGTTATCAGGTCGGTTCAAAATGTTTCAATGGTGATCATGATTTACATAGCGTGAGGCTACCTGCGCAAAGGACAAATACAAGACTTCCAGGAGCGATTACTCACCTGGAAGAATGTATGGCCACCTATAGCTTCACTTTCCTCCTTGTGCTCGGGTCTTAGTTTGCTGGAGATTGCTCAAGTGGGCCCGAAGCTGTAGGTCCTCAGTTTTGGGCCTGATGTGGGTTTCGAGCAACTGGGGCTTGAAAGAACACTTGTTCTCGACATCCGGTTTTAGGAAAAATTCATTTAAAACACACTTGGTTTGCGCCACATGGTGAAGGGGGTTGTAGAGGCTTGGTAGTGGTGGAACACACACAGCCTAAGCCCAGCCGAAGGATGGAGAGACGGAGCTTGGTGATGTTTCTTGAACCATTATGTGCATAGAGGTACCTATGCGTGGATGAGTGGAGCTAAATAGTCTCTAATCACGGCTCTTGCAAGCATTTCGATCAATACATTCCAGCGTCTTTCTAGGTATAAAATGAGCATTTTATACAGTGTGAAGTACAGTACATCGGTCCGACTCTGTAGATCGCGGGGATAGCGGATCGATCGGAGCCTGGGCCGAAACCCAGTTTTATGCGTTAGAACCATCCGATCTGGCGCTCCTCCATACATAATTCCTAGGAAAATTGCATTCTGCACGATATTTGATTGAGCCCCAGCGAGTCGCAGTAGTCGAGTGACTATCTCAGAGCAGACAGTCATCTCATCACTCTAGCCATGTTTAACGACATCACCAAGTCTCCACCCCCGCTGCCGAGCACACAGCTAACCGAGCTCGAGCCGGGGCTTTCAATTCTGCTGCCATTATCACGCCGCGGCGATGGACCAGGGCTACTCGTCCTTGTCCCAGACACAGACAAGCCGCTAGCAATCGTAGATGGCGTTCCATCTCAGTTGATAAAATGGGCCGAAGAAGGATACACCGTGGTCGAGATTCAGAGGCGGGCCCTGCTAACAGGGGCACCAGAAGCGCTCACAAAGGCGATCCAAGCGCTGGCAAGCTGCGATAAGTGCACTCCAAAGGAGAAAATTGGTCTTGTCGGTGAGTCCCATTCCACTCTGGTGATTGTCATGTCTTGCTTGGTCTCTTCATCGCTGAACAATCCAAAGCTTACGATCCCGAGCTATGGAACTCCGTGGCCCCCGCTTTAATGTCTGTGCCGACAATCGTCGGAGGTGTCGTCTACAGCCATGTCTCCGACAGCTCGAGCTTGGAACCGACAGCCATTCCGGTCCTTCGACACCTGGCTGGGGAAAAGCCATCATCAGGAGAACAGCAAGATCTGGTGAAAAGCTTCTATTATCCCAACGCCAAGTCGCATCATTTTGCAAGCCCTTTCCAGGAACGATTTGATTATTGGGCGGAGTCCATTTCCCATACTCGGACTTTACAATTCCTCAAGCCAATCATGGATGGACCGTACTTTGATCTGGAGACCATCTGGGAAGAGCATACTTACTACGAATTTGCCGATCGTTCCGTCGAACACACAATGAGCACGATGGTGGACCAGCCATACGTGAACCATGTGCCAACGGTACGTCACTTCACTTGCGTCCTTGACCCTCTAGAACGCTAAATGGGATCTAGATGACCGGTGGAATTGGCCGCGAATCCCTGACAAACTTCTACCGACATAACTTCATTTTCAACAATTCGGAAGATACCGATCTGGAGCTGATTAGCCGGACACTCGGAATCGACCGCGTAGTCGATGAGTTTATCTTCAAATTTACCCACGACAAAGAACTTGATTGGCTGTCAGTACAAATGCTTCATCATCTTGGTATCTTTTGCACAGCTCATCGTTACGAATCTTCCAGGCTCCCCGGCATTCCCCCGACAAACAAGCACGTCGAAGTCCCATTTACAGCAGTCGTGAACATTCGAGGAGACAGACTCTATCATGAGCATATCTCCTGGGACCAAGGATCCGTGCTCAGACAAGTCGGATTAATGCCAGAGTACTTGCCCTACCTATATGCTTTGCCTGACGGAACACAACCCGCTGCAGGTAAGCGGTTTGAATATCGCGTTCCGGTGGCTGGAATTGAGTCGGCCGAGAAGATGAAGGATCGGAACTCGGTTGGTTCGAACGAGATGTTCCAATTCCGTCTTCGTGAAGTTCCAGAGTGATATGGTAGATCTGCAATGACAAAGAATCGGCCGAGGGCTGCCAAAATGGCCGTGGCGACCTCAACTTGGCTTGAACCGCTGGATGTGGCGTCTGAAATTGTAACTTGAGTATAACTTGAGTATACATTGAACAATACACAGCAACTGAATAGGATGGGAATGGCGACAGCGCGCAAAAAAGAGAAAAAGAGGAGGAGAGGAAGAAATGGGAGAAAATGGGTATGGTTGGGGATCATGACGAAACGGGAAGGCACGATCATAGCCGTTACCCTTTTTCAATGTGCCCATCGGTTTCATTGAGCTTGCGGGACAGGGCGATCCGACAAGTGCGAAGAGCCTTATGCCCAGGAGAATAAAAGAGATACAGTGCCATCTTTCCCCTGAGTCATGCATGGCATAGTGTACACTCAGGGCTCATAATCTGAGGCGTATCAAAGTCATTAAGCATGCTCACGAAGTTAAAGCACAACACATTCCAACCCGGAACGCTTGGCCTGGTCTTCATCGCCCTGTAAGTACCACCGCCCAGGGCCTTGTTGCTTCATAATACGTCGATAGCGCCGAACCCGTAAAAGTGCCAAATTTCGAGCCAGCATCTCTTCGACTGACAAGCTTTGGGACCAATGACCTTGAGAATTCTTCGCCTCGGTTTCGAATCGCTCCCGCGGGGCATGCAATATATGTGCGTTCTTCAAGGACACAAAGGGCGCCCATGGCAGCTGAATTCTCCATCGCAGATCCTCTGGCGTTAATCCTGGCCCTAGGTCCTTCCAGCGTGTGAGAACAAGACATACATCGTTGGCGTCCACGTCTCGTAACTCCAAACTCCAAGCTGTATCGCACTGATCGCATTTCCCATGACTCGAGAGCCCGGCGGCACTTGGTCCCTGCTGTCGATACACTTCAAATACCGAGTCGATGAAATCACTGAACTTGTTGCTTTCCGTGACTCCGGACTCCTGAGCCCAAATATGCCGGCAGATTTGGATACGAGACTGCCTAGGGAAGAGATGCGATGCACTTTGCCGATTAGTCATCGTAAGGTCCTGTATGCGT
Organism: Penicillium simplicissimum; assembly: GCA_024706585.1. NCBI lineage: Eukaryota > Fungi > Ascomycota > Eurotiomycetes > Eurotiales > Aspergillaceae > Penicillium > Penicillium simplicissimum. Next base: position 1,239,740 of record JAMZTW010000014.1, read on the forward strand.
AGACAGAGGCTCGGGGGCGTTGGGCAAATTCGTGCCTCGACTGATCGAAGGCTGGTCCTTCTGCCAGGATGCAGCCCTGCTTTGATTTCCGACCTCTGCTCCTGAGAATAGAGCCCTGAGTGCAGGCAATGTATCGTCACCTTGGTATATAATAGCGACTCCGGTGCAATACCAAACGAAGGACCCAGGTAGAATCGCCGCATTGCAAGGTAGATGTGTACCCAATAAAATCCGCAGTCTGAGTAAGTGGGAAATTCCATAGAGTCATGTAGCGAGAGGGACAAGCTTTTGTGTTTGTCCCAAGGTAAGTTATCGTAGCACTTCCTGAGTTTGAAATTCGGAGCTGGTAAGTTGACGTGTCGCCAGAGGTGCAATTGCAGGCAAGCATAGCAGAGATAGTACTCCGGCAAACCCCGACTGAGTCTGGTCAACAGATCGATACGCAGATCATCATCGGCTGCTGAACTTCCTGGACCACCTTGAGGACATGGAGTATCCATGAGGTCCCGGAACGGTAAAGTGAAGAGGCGATGACTGCAAAGTGCCAGGCAAGTGGAGTCCACTGGGGAGAGATGTTGGGATATCAGGAGCAGAAGCTCTGGCGGAAGAAGGTCGAGGTTTGTTGCTGCTGTTGTCGGTGGCATGTTGGAAACCCCCCGTCAGGAAATCGTGCATTATTGATGGACAAGTGGACATGTTCCGGGCATTTGACTCCTCACGATTCTTTGTGTTGACTCTGGATATTACGCGTTGTCTAGGTCGGAAGAAATTACAGCCGGGTATAGATCGAGCAATACTGACGACATGTTCCTGGCGTTAACACCTTCAGGTCCCGATATTCGAGTTGTGTCGTGAGCTAGTTGAGGTCGAAGGTCCATTCGGGACGAGTAATTCTTACAAATAGTAGAAGCCACGCAAACTTCCATTTTTGATCTCCCATGACAAAGCAGATATGAGGGCTGTTGTTCCCATGTCTGTCTATCATCTACTGTATCATCCCTCGCCGAAGCGGTGGTATTCCGAAGCCATTCCGCTTTAGGTTCCCCGCACGGAACCTATCCGATGCCAGGGATGGTATTTTAAATCCGAAGCAGCTCATGGCCTGACGGACGATCAACTGCGGAGAAAGGACCAGATTGTCAGAGAAAAGCAGCAAAGATGACGAGGAAAGTATCGACGCATGAGATTGCCCAACATGCCAGCCAGGGAGACGCGTGGATCGTGGTCAATGGCAAAGTCTACGATGTGACCAAATTCGCCCCCGATCATCCTGGAGGCGCAGCCAGTAAGGTCGACATTGCTGCGCAACCTAGGACTGTTTTGACTGATTGAGTTAGTTATCTACCAATTTGCCGGTCGGGATGCGTCCAAACCGTACAATAGCACTCACTCGCCATCCCTGATCCAGGAGCTCGACGACAATGTCATTGGCGATCTGGATACCAGCACCATCACGGAGCAATGGAGCAAACAAGAACAGGAGCCACAAAAAGCTTCCAGTCCGGCTGATGTGGCATACCAAAAACCAGCCCTCGAAGACATCATCAACCTGGACGACTTCGAGCAAGTGGCCATGAACACTCTCAGCCCCAAATCGTGGGCCTATAACAGTGGAGCCGCAAATGACAACTTCACACGAGACGCCAACCGTTCCTTCTTTAGACACATCTGGTTCCGCCCAGCTATCATGCGCAATGTCTCCAAGGTCAATCTGAAATCGACACTCTTTGGGTGTGACCTCGATATCCCGGTCTACATCTCACCCGTCGGCGCGGCAAAGACGATATGTGAAGAGGGCGAGCTGGCGCTGGCTCGAGGTGCCGCCAACTCGAATATCCCGTACTGCCTTTCGACCATGAGCTCATATTCGCTATCCGAGATCCTTGAAGTGACCTCAAAACCGGTGTTCTACCAGCTCTACATCAACAAAGACCGACTGAAAACCGAAGCGCTCGTTCGCCAAGCGCAGGAGTCGGGTAAGGTCAAAGCATTTGTTGTGACTGCCGATCTACCAGTGATGTCGAAGCGAGAGGCAGATGAACGAATCAAGCCGGAAGGTAATGCTGTCCTGGTCAAATTGGCTCAGGACAGTAAGCAATCTGGAAAGAAGAGCGCAGGACTCGCAAAGTCTACTAGCTCTTTGATCGATTCTACGCTGAACTGGAATGATCTCAAATGGCTGAGGAATATTACCAATCTTCCAATCATCGTCAAAGGGATCCAGCGCGCCGAGGATGCGCTTATGGCGGTGCAAATTGGGTTCGATGGAATCGTGATCAGCAACCACGGTGGCCGCGCTGCAGATACTGCGCCACCAGCTATTCTGATTCTCCTGGAAATTCACCGTTACTGTCCAGAGATATTTGGAAAGACAAAGGTGCTCGTGGATGGGGGCTTCCGCCGTGGTTCGGATGTTGTCAAGGCCATTTGTCTTGGTGCTTCTGCTGTAGGACTTGGTAGACCTTTCCAATATGCCCTGGGCTATGGTCAAGAGGGGGTGGAGCATGCGGTTGAATGTATGTATGCCTATCATCTTTGGACGAACACAACTAATCTCTCGATAGTACTCAAGGAGGAAATACAGACGTCTATGCAGCTGGTGGGCATGACGGATTTGATGCGGGATGCTTCTCCAACATACATCAACACGGCAGCAGTGGAACACTTGCTGCCACCGAATTATGCGGCTAGCCAGAGGAGTTTCCTCCAGCGCTTATTCAAACTGTAAATAATGCCCTGCTCATCACCAAGGTTACATCTCATTTAAGCTTTCACAATCAGATAAATCAATGCACGCGATATGCAATATGGTCATGTTTCATGGGATGCAACCGTCACACCATGGACTCTCCCCACGAAACCCACCGTCGTACGCATTCATCAACTCTCCGCAGCGCTTCCTTGGCCGCTTCGACTTCAAACCACTCCCGATGCTCCTTCCCGCACTCCCCGCAGCGGCCCAGATCGCGTACTCGCAGATCCGCTAATTCAAGGTGAATCAATCGTTCCACACGGTGAACGTGCGGGACCTTCCTGCCTGGCATCAGAGACCCAGCCGGACTAGCATTGCTGCCGGTCCGTAGTCGGGTTACTGGAGCCCTCGCAGGAGATGAAGATACAGACGAGGGCGTATAAGGGTAGTAGCGAATCAACGTCAGATCATGCGAGCATTGCCGCGTCCATTCGGCAAGTCGACGGTGCACGTTACTTGTGCGGCCGATTTTGAGTCGGATGGTTCCTGGAGTGGTCGATGTTGGATTGGTTGTTAACGCGTTAAGATCCCTAGCTGCGCGGAGAGCATCGCTCACGCTGCGTGGCTGAGGTGGTGGACGGAGATTGTCGTTGCTCTGCGGGGCGGAGGGAATTATTGAAGATGCAATATCCCTTGGGACTGGCGGGTGTGCATCTGTGGCGGTACTTTGAGGAGTTACCCAGAACATGTAGATGTAGCCCTCCTCGTCGGCATCGGAGATGGGTTTGGCCAACTCTGTTAGAAGTCCAGATGTCGTCTGAGGAGAAAGGATTTGAGGGATCCATGACAGTAGCGTCGGAGTGTGCGAGGACGACGACGAGTGTAGGTTGTTGGGGAAAGATGGTCGCGGTGGTGTCTGTGGAGTCGCAGATACTCGCTGTGCATTCGATGATACCCGTATCTGCTGCGGCCGTGGGTTTGAAATCGGCCTTTGCCATTGCTGGTGCTGTTTCTGCGGGACAGTCGCCTTGCCTTGTGGCGGGCGACTATGCACAGGTCTTGGGACAGGTGCTGATGGTCGTCGATCTTCATCATCGTTCACGATCTCAAAGCAACAGAACGTCCTCCTGGGGCGACTCTTTTCACTGAAACCACTTTGACTCGTCCTCTGTTTCTGTGGTCTCCTCCGAGGTGGCGGACGGTCCTTAACCTCGAGCACTCCCAATCTATCGAGTAGTGTGTCGATACTAGTCCTCGGCTTGATTGGAGTGTTTGGGTCACTGTGAGCGGTAACCGAGGACAATGCTTGATCTTTGTGCTGCCAGCAGTACAAGGAAGCCATATCGGGCACTCGATGGTGAGCACCATTCTTTTGGGGCGTCGTGGCTGGAGATGAAGTTGTTGAAGAAGCTAAAGCGCGGCGGCAGGGCCGGCCTTGTGCCGTGAGACCTCTACATGTGGTAGATGGATTTCGTGAATCTGAGCGAGGTAGCACAGATTCTGGTGTACTTGAAATTTGAGGCATTCGCAGGAATGTGTGTTTGAGAAGTGAGAGTGAGGTGGAAGCACCCCTAGAGCTAGTTTCGAGAAAGGAGTCGAAGCAGCAACGAAGACCGCCCTGCAGGACTTGACGCCGCCAGCTATGCGGTGAGACACCCAAGAATGGGCCCCGAGAGTCGCACCTCCACTTGGAGCTCGCCCGTCGAGTCCACCACCCACTTCTGCCAAGTTTAGGCGCCAAAGGGATGTTATTTTTATTTTCGTGACATGCACCGCCACACGAGGAGGTGCGACCACAGTCAAGAGACACCCTACATCATACATGAGAGGTTTGATTGGGCACTTGGTATATGCTAGAATATATGCTACTGTAGAACTAATTGCTCCATGAGAGAAGCGGTGACCTCAGCGATCATAGGTAGTGTCTCCCGGTCTGGCATTGTTTTCCAAACCGAGCTCAGCCACTTCTCCAAATCTCCAGGCGGCCAACGCCTTCCAGCAATACATTAGACAAGTCACGTGATCTAAGCGCCCATGTAAAAGAGCAGTGTTCTGCGCTCGGTATTTGCAATTGAAAGCCATCTGCAGCGCACGATTCAAAGTCCTTGGTACCTATTATGGGAAGATAAGTCAGCCAGATTGAGAACGGTCCCAGTGTAGCATTGTCATTCTCCCGCGACTATTCCCCTCTTAACGTTCGTCAACTGGCTAGGATATAAATTCGTCAGCCCATCAGGGGATACAAGGTCTAACGCCGTATTGGGGCCAGCTTTGTTATCTGCTTGGGGGCACTAGTGGGCTGCCTGAGGAAATATATACTGGAATGGAAGTAGGTCGTGGAGATCATTGGAAATGCCAAAAAAAGCAAGTTTGAGATAAAGGCTTTGTTTGCATGGCGGCGTCCAAGCTACCAGTCACGGGACAAAGAACCTCCATTGAGCTTGGTATCAAGACACGCACATACATGATCTAGAGTCACTGCCTATCCAATGTATCCAACCACCTTCCTCAACACAAGCATTATTCCAATGCTGGCTGGAAACATCAACATCTCCACACTTGCAAACATGACAACCCGGCAGAGTGGGCCGGTGGATGCGAGCTCCGGTTATTATCGCCTATGAGCAACCTCGCCGCTGGCAACTCACCGGTCCGACTGTAGCCACCGCCGAGCTCGTTATCAAGTTATCAACCGGCTTTATCTTTTAGTCACCCCTCCTCTTGATCCTACCTCCCCCTCCCCACGCGAGGACCCGAACCTTTGTGCGAGACCACGGTTCCCCCCTTCCCTGGCATTTTCTCCGCATCCTGATCTCGGCGTCCATGCTCCTCTCCCGCTCGATTCGACTGCCCCGGACACCCCTGCCATCGCTGAGTTTCCTCCGTCCTTCAAGGTTCTTCTCCAACTCTCGTCCCCGGTTGATCATCGAGATGGGGACTGTGAATACGACAGAGCGCTTGTCGCAACTGCGACAGCTGATGAAAGAGCACAAGGTCGATGTTTACAGTATGCTGCTATCGTTACCGTTTCAGTTCTGAAAGTTCTTCACACGAGAATTATGCTAATTGGGGGTTTAAAGTTGTCCCCTCAGAGGATAGCCACCAGTCCGAGTACATTGCGCCCTGCGACGGCCGCCGAGGTTAGCGATCGCCATTGTCCCGCACGTCCCAGTCCAGTGACTCAGTACTTAATCAATTGCAGAATTCATCTCGGGTTTCTCGGGCTCCGCCGGCACTGCGATCATCTCCTTGAGCAAAGCTGCTCTCTCCACCGACGGGCGATACTTCAACCAAGCCGCGAAGCAGCTGGATAGCAATTGGCATCTCCTGAAGCGGGGCATTGAGGGCGTCCCCACTTGGCAGGAATGGTACGCGCGATCCCCGGATGGAGCCTGAATTATCGCTGAGTAAATGAATGCTACAGGACGACAGAGCAGGCTCAAGGCGGCAAGACTGTGGGTGTTGACCCCTCCTTGATCACGGCCTGTAAGTCGATTCTGTCCCTCAGGCAAAATCCACAACTGATGAATCTATAGCCGGTGCTCGCAAGCTCGCAGAGACTCTCGAGAAGAACGGTTCGTCCTTGGTTGGAGTTCAGCAGAACTTGGTTGATCTAGTCTGGGGCAAGGACCGTCCTTCTCGACCTCGCGAGAAGGTGCGCGTGCACCCGGTGAAGTATGCTGGCAAGCCGTTCCAGGAGAAGGTGGCCGAGCTGCGCAAGGAACTGGAGAAGACGAAGAAGGCAGGATTTGTTATCTGTAGGGTGGCTCTACTCTCATGTTGCTTGACCATATGCTAACTGCGAATGATAGCCATGCTCGATGAGATCGCGTGGTTGTTCAACCTGAGAGGAAGCGAGTAAGGATTCCGTTGCGGTCGGTACATAATTCTTACATGCTGACAGTCAGCAGCATCCCCTATAACCCTGTGTTCTTCTCGTACGCTATCATCACTCCCACCACGGCCGAGCTTTACGTCGAAGATGGCAAGCTCACCCCCGAAGTGACCGCTCAGCTGGGACAAGATGTGATTGTCAAGCCATATGATTCCATTTTTGCGGACGTCAAGGCTCTCGGCACAGCACGCAGCCAGGCAGCCGATGAAGCACCCAAGAAGTTCCTACTGTCTAACAAGGCCTCTTGGGCCCTGAGCCTCAACCTTGGTGGAGAGGACCAGGTTGAGGAGACCCGCAGCCCAATTGCCGATGCCAAGGCTGTCAAAAACGAGGTTGAGCTGGAGGGAATGCGCGCGTGTCACATTCGCGACGGCGCTGCCTTGACAGAGTACTTTGCTTGGCTTGAGAATGAGCTTGTCAACAAGAAGACTGTCCTGGATGAAGTCGACGCGGCCGACAAGCTGGAGCAGATCCGCACTAAGCACGAGCTCTTTGCTGGTCTGTCATTCGATACCATCTCCTCCACCGGCCCCAACGGTGCGGTGATTCACTACAAGCCCGAAAAGGGAAGCTGTTCGATTATCGACCCCACTGCGATCTACCTTTGTGACTCTGGCTGTCAGTACCTGGATGGAACAACCGACACCACCCGTACATTCCACTTTGGCCAGCCTACCGAGTTCGAGAAGCAAGCGTTTACCTTGGTTCTGAAGGGTCTCATTGGCATCGACACCGCAGTCTTCCCCAAAGGCACCAGTGGCTTCGCTATTGATGTTCTGGCCCGCCAGTTCCTGTGGAAGGAAGGCCTGGATTACCTTCATGGTACTGGCCACGGAGTTGGCTCCTACCTGGTATATACCTGAAAAGCACATATCTAACATTCAAGACATGCTAACATCAACCAGAATGTTCACGAGGGCCCTATGGGTATTGGCACCCGCGTTCAGTATACCGAGGTTCCTATCTCGGCCGGACACGTTCTTTCGGATGGTTCGATTTCCCATCATCAGATTGCAATGCTTTTCCAGCACTGACCAATGACTACAGAACCTGGCTACTACGAGGACGGCAAGTTCGGTATCCGAATCGAGAGTAAGTCTTGCAAGCTCATGCTAAGTCAACCCACTCTAATTCATATAATCACAGACATTGTCATGGCCCGTGAGGTCAAGACCACCCACAAGTTTGGTGACAAGCAGTGGCTCGGTTTCGAGCATGTTACTATGACTCCCATTGGTCGCAACCTCATTGAGCCATCTCTGTTGAGTGATGCTGAGCTCAAGTGGGTGAACGACTACCACGCTGAGGTCTGGGAGAAGACACACCACTACTTTAAAGAGGATGAGTTGTCGCGGAAGTGGCTTGAGCGCGAGACCCAACCCATCTCGAAATAGAGTGTTGCAGGGCTGATGATGGTATTTAAACATGAGACGCAAAATACGGCGTCTCCCTAGCGCGGAGACAATACTCATAGTGTCCTTCAGTTCGGATATTCTGATGTACAAATTACATATCGTTCGAACGGAACGCGTTCAGGTCTGCCTTCTACCTTCAGTTACGTGTCCTTGGGTCTACTGTGAGGCTTGATTATCGACTAGATGGGGCTTCATCTGCATGTTTGCGATAAGTTTCCCTGTAATACAGTAGCCTTGTAGTGCGGTGGATCCACATCGCTGTAATGTAATTCTCCCTCTAGCAGCCCTCCAGATAGGCTGCGTTGCTATAGAGGAAATTCTTGAATCTAGATGTGCACTCAAACGGTGCTAAGGTCAGGCCGGGCAAGCTTATGTGGGCCCGAAGTGCCTGGAACTTCCCCCATCCCGCTCAACGCTGTCCACTTCAGCCATTCCTCCTCCACGAACGTCTTGCGATTGCTGTCCGAAAGTCCACCTCCATTTCCGCACCCGAGGATGGTCCCGATAACTTCCTCTCACTCGCCGCGCAAAAGCCACAGTACCTGAACCTCCGAACGCACGCTAGCGCACGAGATATCCGCCCCACGCCCCTGGCGCAGCTGACCAACAACTTCCCAACTCGGTCCCCGCTAGCTTCCAAACTGGTTCGAAATAACTGGGAATGAGTGGGGGAAGCGGCTACGGCTATGGCTACGGGGTCCCCGGCGCCGGCCGGTATGACACCGGCGAAGGCGGCTACGGCAATGGTAACCACGGCGTGAATGGTTACAACGACCGAGGCGCTGGAAGTACAGGTGGTGGGCCAGGAGGAGACAGAGGCGGGAATCGCGATCGCCGCCCTGGTGGATATGGCGGATTCTATCCCGAGTCTACACAGCAACCATCTGTCGCACCTCCAGGACCACCGTCTCCGGAGCGCCGGCGCGATCGGACAGACCGAGACCGACAGCAACCGTCCGGAAAGTCTACCTCTCGGTCACGGACAAGGCACGGAGAGGCAGATAGGAGGTACCAAGGGGCTAGGGATGAGCGACCCCGCGATGCTCCGCGGTACCAAGAGAGCAGGAGTCGAGAGGTGAATGCACCTGACAACAGGGTGGTGCACAATCACACGGCTGAAATGCGATCTGTCGAAGGTGAGTCTGGTTTTGCGACCGCGGGTCTACTTGGTTCTGTATTTCTTGATTTGGCCGTAGTTGCTAACAATATCGTGAGTATCAGATGTCCTTCATTCTATTCAGCGCGATTGGGATTTCATGACCGACTCTGAATGCATCCCTGTACATGTCGCCCTCAGTCTGATGGATACGAGCACATTAGGCAAAGCCGATCGAGAGCCTGAATTTATCAACATGTACGAGCAGATTCAGAGAACGCTCAGGGCGATTGTGAACGAGCACCACCAGGGCTTTAATAGCTCTATTGGAACATACCATATGATCCAGTCCAACATTTCGAGCTCCCAATCCCGAGTGCGCAATCTGAGGAACTCCCTGGAGGAGGCAAAGTCAGGATTGCTGTCTACCAAACCGGAGCTGAAGGGCTTGGCTACTTCATCTCAGAATTATGACGACATCTTGCAGCTATTTACTCAGATTGAAGAGATCCAGTCCCTCCCCGAAAAGCTCGAGTCCCGTATCTCCGACAAGCGCTTTCTTGCAGCGGTGGAGGTCTTGCATACTGGGCTTCGGTTACTACGCCGCTCTGAGCTCGAGGAGATTGGTGCTCTCGCCGACGTTCGTGCCTACTTCAACAACCAGGAAGGCTCTTTGACAGATATCCTGATCGAGGAGCTGCATGATCATTTGTATCTCAAATCTCCGTATTGCTCGGATCGATGGAAAGCGCCGGTTGGGGAAGGAGAATCTACCTCCGGCAGCTGCACTGGCAATCGCTCATGGGAACGTCCTGTGTACGCTTTCCTGGCCAAGCTCGATGCGGCAACTCCGATGGTCGAAGATGCGTCCCGCAACCCAGAGGCAGATACGTTCTCATACATTCAGCTGTTGATCGAAGCCTTGAATAAAATGGGCCATCTTGACACTGCCGTTGATCGAATCGCGCAACGTCTCCCTGTGGAGCTCTTTGCGGTTGTCGACAAGACAAATGCTGAAGTTGATGCTCGCTATCCCGCTCAGAACCGAACATTCTCATCCCATGATAACCAGCTCAAGTCGAACCTGCCAACTGAAGCTATTGAGGAGCGTGGTCATGTGTTGACCGAGTTCCTTTTGGCTCTGTATGCTAAGTTCGAGGCTATTGCGGAGGGCCACCGAGTGGTCCATGATGTGATTGCGGCCATCGTCGGACGTAAGGGTGCTGTTAAGAGTGACACCCTCTCTGGTGGGTTCAAGGAGCTGTGGAAGCTTCTGCAGAGTGAAATTCGGTCGCTGCTCCACGATTACCTTGCGACTGATGGAGAGACATCCTTCAGATCAAGAGGTGACGAGGCGGATGCCCGCCGTCACCTCAGTGGGGGCAGCAGGGACAGGAACAAGAAGATGTTCAGGCTGTCCGATATTGAACAGAGCTCAGAAATGAAGGCCGAGCAAGACGAGTTGGACGAGATTCTACAACTATCCGTTCCAGGTCTGGTGTCCAAGACACGTCAAAAGAACTCTGTGAGCGATGTTTCACCTTCAAGGCAAGGCAATTCAGGAACTGGTCATAAGATCCTGCTTGAGCCAAGTGTCTTCAATATGCGACTGCTTCTACCGCCCTCGTTGTCCTTTATCCAGCGTCTCAAGGACATTGTGCCCGTCGACTCAGATATCTCCATGAGCACCCTGACGTCTTTCCTCGATGACTTCATGGTCAATGTCTTCCTTCCTCAACTGGACGAGACTGTGACTGATCTGTGCACGCTGAGCTTTATCGCTGCTGATGCGTTTACAGAAGACCCGCAATGGACCAAGGTCTCGCCACGGCCCATTTTCAAGGTAAATCTTATGATTTTTTTCGAAATGATCCACAAACATCTAATAAGCTCATCAAATAGGGCACGATCAAGTTTATCTCTATCGTGCGGGAGTTCAGCAAGATGTTGTCGAGCATTCCGCACGATCAGGCTTTTACCCAGCTCTTGATTGATCAGATCGTGACTTACTACGACAAGTGCTGTGGTTGGTATAAGGGTAAGCAACCGCAACCCGTTGGATTCTTGAGATCAATGCTGATAGTCACGGCAGCGATGGTTACAAAGGTTTCTGCACGAAATCACGGCGGCGAAGTACGATTGAAAGCGGCTGCCTCGTTTGCCGACTCCGGTGATATTCACGACGTGGTAGAAGAACTGTGGAAAGGAGCAGGCGCCAAGAAACAAACACTCATCGATACTGTAAGGCCCCTGAACTTTGCATGAATTCCATGCCTGAAATGTTGAGTACTGACGATGACAGGAAATTGATCTTCTTCTCAAACGCACCGATCAAGTTCCTTTGGAGCCATACGATATAATATCGGATCCAAAGACCGTTGTGGCGCTCTCGCTCTTGTATAACAGCATGGTGAGTCCAAGTCGCTTAGCTAGTCCGCTTCTTCCAGAGACTCAACTCCAGACGCTTATCATTTACCTGTAGCAATGGCTTGGGAGCCATCTTGCAAAGATCAGATTCGTCGTCGAATCATCAACAGAGTCAGATCGGTCGGTCTTGACCGCGAATGGGCGCCCTTCTCGCCGGTGGACTCTCTTTGGAGCCATGAAGCCCAACCGCGACAGCATCAGTTCGCCTGTGTACCTGCCGCTAAACCATGAAACGGCCGCCGCATTTGATCGGACTCTCCAGTCGCTCTATGGGCTTGGCTCGACCGCCCTCCTGACCCTGCATATCGACATCCGTTGTGGCATCATCCACATGTTGACGAAAACCATGTCGGGGCCCAACCCGCCAACTGTGCGGAACTCTGAACCCCTCACGCCCTCTCCCACCACGAACGAGAATTGGTGGCATATTATCATGAATCCACCGACCGCCGCATCCCCCTCGATTCTACAGTTGAACGGCGATCTGATCGGGTTTGACACCAATATTTCCACCTACTTGGGCTCTGCCGAGCACTGGTTCATTACCTCTGGGCTTGCACGGTTCATCGATCGCGTTTTCGTCACATGTACTCGCTACATTGGTGCCATGAATGAGAACGGTGCTCTTCGGCTGCAGCTGGATGTGCTTGTTCTCCAGCAGAACTTGAAGAACATCATCATTGATCCTGCTGCGACCGACGGAAACGAGACTACGTCTCAGGAGGTGGTGGCGCTGCCGAGAAGCGCCAAGTTCTTGGATTGGTTCCTGGAAGGGGCGGAGAAGGCCCTGGACTACGCCAAGGAAGAGAAGGAAGCTTTCGCCGCGCAGGGTGACAAAGCTCTGGCCGCCGGGAATGGTGAACCGTTTACCTACGATGAGCTCCGAGTCCTCGTGGACTTGTGTTTCTCGGAGATCTTGCGGGGACCCCGGGGTGCCGAGAGCCGGGAAGATTTTATGGCAGCGAAGAAGGCCAGCGCCGATGCGTTGCTACGCCTGAATGAGATCATGTGGGATGCTCGATAGTTGTTGGTTATTTCCCTTTCCGGGCCAGCAATTGGCGTTGGACCCGACCCTTTTTGCTATCTCTGCCATCAATCTGTTATCTAATTAGAGAGTGGTTCCTTTTTGGACCCCCTACGAATCCGTTTGGCCCCAGCTCACACCTGCCCACCATGCACGATATATCAAACTATTGAATCAGGATGCTCGCAGACTAGACTAACTACTGACTATGTACGGTCGTCCTGTCTTAGCGTCATTTCCACTTAATCAATTTCTCCGAGCTGCAACTCCACACCAATCAACCAACGCAGACTAAGCCCCGTCAGGCACGGATCGCACCCATTTTCGGCTTCTTCCGAGCATCAGACACGACCAACGGGCTCCACGCGTGTTTCATGTCTGCGAGTGTCTCGAGTTCATTTCGTTTAGTCGCTCCGGGCGCAAATTATGTGACCGCTCCAAACGGTTCTAGATTGGTGGGCTGAGTGTCCTCAATCTGGCCATCATTTATGATGCCCAGTTGAGCCCTTTCCTGCTCGCTTTCTCTTGTTGTTGTTTCGCCGTCGTTTCTCACGCTCACCTGTCTGTGACAGCTTGCCATTCTTTCCGAGTCTTCGATTCGATATCTAGACGTCCATTCTTTCTAGCCGGTGTCTTTGCCTCTGCCATTGATCTTTGGCCAGTAAACCGTGCTTCCAGTCCTTGATTCTCAATTGCTCCATTACGTCGACCGATCGTTGCGGTCCCTGTTCAACAATTCTTATATTTCGTTTCGACCGGACCTTTGGATCTTTTTCTTCACCATGAAGTGCCATCGTCTTGCTACCCTTGGCGCAGTCCTCTTCGGGGCTGCCGCTGTCTCTGCTAAGCACTTGCACGGGCGTCATGAGCACAGCCAGTGCCCCAAGGGCTACACCGTCTCCGTCTATACTAGCTATAGCACGATGACCCTGGCTCCCACCTCTTCTGCTGTCCCGGAGGTCACTAGCACGTCCTCGCCCGTTGCTGTCGTCGAGACGACCCCAGCTCCTGTTGTGGCCGCGGATGCCGCTTCCACCTCGTCCTCCACTACTGCGGCCGCTACCTCTTCTACTTCCTCGTCGACCAGCCAGGCCCCCGTTGCCGCGCCTACGCAGGCTACCGTGGCTGTCGTTGCTGAGCTGTCGACTGAGAACGCTATTGCTGCGGCCACTACCTCGTCGGCATCTTCTACCTCCACCGCTCAGGCTGCTGCCAGTACCTCTTCTTCTTCTTCCTCGTCTAACACCCCCGTCAAGTCTTCTTCTACTTCCTCATCCTCCGCCTCCACCTCCGGAGAAGCTACTTTCTACGGCGGCAATGTCGCTGGTGGAACCTGCTCCTACTCTGGCTACACCCTGCCCAGCGGTCTGTTCGGCACTGCCTTCTCTGGCGCTGTCTGGGACAACGCCGCCAAGTGCGGTGCCTGCGTTGCCGTTACCGGACCCAAGGGCAACACCATCAAGGCTATGGTAAGTCAGGATAGAACCAACCCCTCCCTCTCAGTCCTCCTATCCAAGCATACTAACCCCAGCCCACCAGATCGTCGATCAATGCCCCGAGTGCGCCGCCAGCCACCTGGACCTCTTCCAGAACGCCTTCGCCGAGCTCTCCGACATCTCCGCCGGCGTGATCCCCATCACCTGGGAGTACACTCCCTGCAACCTGTCCGGCCCGCTCAAGCTGAAGAACAAGGAGGGTACTTCGCAGTGGTGGTTCTCGATGCAAGTTGTCAACGCCAATGAGCCCGTCACTAAGCTAGAAGTTAGCACCGACGGCGGCAGCACCTGGCAGAGCACTACCCGCACTTCGTACAACTACTTTGAGCAGTCTTCTGGCTTTGGCGTGAACACGGTTGACGTCCGTGTTACGGGCGAGTCTGGAAGCACCGTTGTGGTTAAGGGTGTTGGGAATGCTTCTGGCTCTGAGATTACTGCTTCCTCGAACCTGTGATTGTGGTGGATAGTGTATGTGTGGATTGTTGGTGTTGTATAGAGAATTGAAGTTCTTTCCACTGTGGATTGCGGAGTACTTAGCCTGCGTAAGGGCTGGAACTGAAAGTAGATTCTTGGGTCATACATCGATAGAATACTTTCCTGCACAAGATAATAGCAGAGAACATCAGGCAATGCACCCAGCAGCGGGTAGGAAGTGTCGCAGCTCTCTACCATTATTACAGCCCTGTAAATCCGTTCCACTGATCTAGTAGCACTGCAGAGAGACTGAACGCTAGGAACCCGGGAGAGTTTCTGAGGAGTCTCAGACCCGCACAAGAATTCAACCCTGCAGGCAGACCCTCCGAGGCTGTCTCCAGTATTTGCACTGCCATCACGAGCAAATAGGCCCAAATTCTGCTGCGCCCTTCGCTTCTCCTAGGTACCGCTTTTGCTATTTGTTGACGCGTATTCAAGCCGTGACGATGGTCGCAAAGGCAGCTCTTCGAATCCCCCATCTTCCAAGTCTAGCGTACTACTAATTTACTACCACACAACCACAATGTAAGAAGCCACAAGAATCATATTGAAGTGTGAGATTACGGCAAGAAGAAATGGGAAGAGGCACCATTCCTTCCATATCCTAGCCGTCGGCTTCATCTAGCCCTTGCTAAGGCAGTGGAAGTAGCTACTGCTGGGGCAGGAGAGGTAGCCCTCGCCGGCGCTGGTCGAGTAATTCATCTCCGTATACGCAGGTGGTGGAGATGGAGCTGTGGGGGACCCTGAGATCTAGAATATCGCCAGCCGAAGCGATCTTCCAGAGGGTCGTACATGTATCTGGTGGCGTATCAAGGATAGGTATTACCGGGCAGGGAAAAGGTTGCCCTAAGGTTATGAATGAGCCGCAACGACTGGCAGCTGTGCCTCTGAGGGGACAGTGACGCCTCTCGCTCTCCTGCATGTCTTCCAGCTTTATCCTCTTGTAGCATTTTTTTTTCAAGCTCTGCCCGATTGCGTGCTGCCTTTTCTCCCAGTTCCTGGTGTTGCGTTATTATCTCTGCAGATAGTCGAGTAATGACATGAATCTCTACCTTATCCCCGAGTCACTTGAACTCTTGGCATAGTGTACCCACGTTCCTGGACACCGTAAATATATGGATATCTTCTGGGAAATGGAAAGTTCCGCAGAGAAACGGGCTTCTCCTGTGCCGCATGCAACTACCCAATCTCGTCAATCGAATCTTCAATTGCCTGGACTGATCTTTCTCTGCGTGATGGTGTCCGCGTAGAGTGACGAGTCAAACAACTGATCAACCCGGTCAACGCGCTGGAGCAAATTCCGCGTAAGGGCCACCTGCAGTTCAGACTAGCAGGTCACTCTGAACCACTTTGCGCATGGGTCTGTGGCGCACCAGAGTAGTAGATCAGGCAGAGCGAAATCAAAGCCCTTTGTGAGTGTTTTCTGTAGCTCTCTGTCTCCGAGGATTTCCGCGGTCACTTTTACACCGGAAAAGCCAATGGACATGGGCTTCGAGATGTTCTTGTCTTGTGCTTGTCGGGGCGACATTTTGTGCAGTTGCTTTCTCGAGACACTTCTTCGAGGAGCAGTGGCAGATGTCCATCGTGGACAGGGGAGCATCACCTTCGCGTCTTCTATCCACGTTCCAATCACGGGGGTCATACTGTATATAATGATGTAGTAGAGTGGGTCGTATGCAAGGGAAAAGGATAAAAAGTGAGAAGTGAGGTTATGTCGACGATAAATTGTAGTTCCAGTGCGTTTAATCCGTTCACCCAGGTGATAATGGAGCGAAAGACAGGGAGGGACTAACTCGGACAAGTTCCCCCTCGGTCCAAGTAAATCAGGCCCTGCATATTCATGAAAGCGCACGAGTAAGATATTGCAAGAAAAGAAAGCTGTCTTCATCAGGCATGGAGATAACGACTGGTAGAAGTCCTTCTCTCCACTCGCATGGATCTCCTGGGCAAGAATCGTGGAAATACTTCTCCGGGTTACTCGTTCCTCGCGAATATTCCGGGTTCCATGTAGCCGCCTCGAAAACAAGACCTCCTGTAGCTAGCATCGCACACTCGCCTTCAGAAAGAGAATTCGGGAAACCTTCACCGGCGGCACACCGACACCAGCCCGGTGGGAGAGCAGAAGGAAAGGGTTTATGAATTCGCATACACGAACAAAACTGTTAGACATCATTCTTGGGTTCTTCACCTCTTCCACAGCAGTGGAGAGACCTCGTTAGCCATTTCGTCGGTCGGGCTGTGATGACCGCCTTGGCGAGGCGGTTCAGCGTTGGCTGCGTTGAATCACGACAGGGAGCACACTAGCCGGGACCCCACTGGAGCAATGGAAGTGTAGTTCCGAGTCCAAGAGCTGGGAATGTCTTGGCCGATTCCCAGGTGACCGAGGGGAGGGAATTGAGAAGATTGGGCAGGCTCAGTTGGCTCCCACGCCCACACTAGAGTGTAAAGAGCAGGGTGTCCCTTAACAGGGCACGGTATTGACTCAGAGAGCTAGGGGTGTATTACCCGCAGAGGCGATGCTATGATGGTTGGCAGGATTGTGATGAGGTTCGATGGCGAGTGCCGGTGTAAGATTCCCGGAATGAGGAGGAGAATCATTCATGAGAGCGTCTTCGAGACTTCCACTAAGCCTGTTCCAACTTCCAAGCATATTCCCGGGTCAGAGTCGCCAACCTCGGTGGTAGTGCTGGCGACAGTACCAAACCCCGTCGCTTGAGGTACTGCTACACTGCTTTCGGATTGCAGGGGTATGGGGATCCATACAGGTCAGTTGCAAAAGAATCTTAAACAACCTATCACTTTGGTGTCAGTGGAAGGTTCGGCATTGCGTCTGCTGCTCGCCCGCCGCGGAATGTCAAAGAGCATACACACCATATATACTTCTTTCAGCGGAGAAAGCAGGCCAGACATGGATCCAGTAATTTAACCAATGTTGAATGTCGTATGTTTTCCTCCACACGGATGTTGTTGTGTACTGAGTTGTAGTGCAACCGATCGTGCTCCCAGAGGTAACTGTGTCTGTTCCGATATATCCTGACATAAAATCTCCATGAGTGAAAGAGAGTTCTTGTTTCTAACTCATAGCCATGAGCCCGTCTCGCACCACTATGAGCGAGTCATTTCAAACACGGGGACCATAGGTAGGGAGCACTCGCACAATAGCAAAGTATATACCACGTTGGAAAGGCAAGCAGGCCATGACGACAACTCTTCGACCAATCATCAGATATCTGTAAGACGATGCAGCAGACACCGTCAACGAGGTTGGTTATCAGCGCAATCAGTGTAGTGCATAGTATGACGACTGGCGTGGCGGCGAGCTTCTCCTCAAGGACCCCCGCCAGTCAAAACAACCAGGACCAGACCGGGTCAGCAAGCCGCGGATGTGTTCACGAACTGAGACATTGGGTTCGTCTGCGAAAGTCAGTATCCATAAGCCATCATATCCCGGGATGACGTACATTGCTCATCCAGGAAGCAAGGACGGGTGGTAGCTGGAAGAAGTCACCGGCGAGAATGATATTCAGGCCTCCAAATGGCTCATCGCACCGATCCGGAAAGGCTTGGCGGCATCTACGATCAATGTAGTGTATCATTCGTAAGGCAATCATTGACTTCTCGTCTCGATCAAAAAGTATACCGCGCCTAGCTTGTCCTGTATCCGCTTCAGCGCAGGACCCGATACCTCCCTATACGGGCCTGCAGGCAACGGTACAGGCTGGCTCATCAGTGAGTGAGGTGTTGTTCCATTGATATTGAACGCTGCCACACCTGTCGGCGCAGTCCGTAAGACTAGATTCGGCCGATTCTCTGTCTTTGCCATGTGCTCGAGCTTTGCCGAAAGCATCTGTATCAGGAACGAATTTCCAGTAGCTGCCCTCCCGTCGAGATTGATAAGAAGCTGTGGCCTAGGCGTGGAACCGGTGGATGGATGATCATCAGTGATGAAGAAGAACCGTACCGTATGGGAGGGGACGCACCGTGAGACAAAGCAAGCACCTAAGGACCCTTTGTTGTCTTCTCGTCAACCCCAGCTATACTGACCAGCACATCTGCATCATGGTTGTTGGTTGTAGTGAGAGATTAGGCAGCGTTGATGTCATGTGTGCTCCATCCATTCACGCGTGAATGGTCAGGAATGTTCTCAGCTTCGTATTGACCCAGCCCACCATGGTGAGCGACTCGACGGACCATGCCAATAGTCTTCAGTCATGATGGTAAAGGCAGTGAAGCATGCCTTGGGTTGTACCTATAAAGCTGCGTATCTGGTTCAGAGAAGGCGAGTAAAAGGCACCGTGAGGTCAGAAAAGTCCGTGTGAAAGTGGTGCAGCTCGAACCATCTTTCGTCAAAGTACGCTGATTCCACTTCTTGCCATCCAACTTGATAACAGAGGTTATTCCAGATCCGCGTACGGGTTCGGGAGGCAGTATTCTGCCAGAGATGGACCCAGTGGCATAGTGCGCGAAGAACAGCGGGGGTAGTGGGTGGACGATGGATATCATATTTGATATAGAAGTGAAGTACAAGACGACGGAGATGGCCTGACGCTGGGCTTTATAAGGCGATCTACTGAGAGTATCAGGAATAGCTCAGCGTCAAAGAAAGCCTCTAGCCAAACAGCGTGGAGGATGCCAGGTGGACGGGACTTGCCTGCACAATCCTACGCCAGAGAACTCGCATCTCGGAAATACTGATAAGCATACACAGCTGGCCGAGAAATTTAAAGAAAAAAAGGAACCTTGCATTAAACCAGCAGCACCTGGCAACCAAAACAAAACCCAGCCCAATCCAGAAATTTCGCCGGCCCATCCATTAACGATGAAAGAGTAACGAGATACAAAAGCGCGGTAACATACACAGGCCACGAAGAGGTGGGAGGCAAGAGTTCGAAACAAAACAAAAGGACGCCACACCGAACCAAAGCCGCGACAGAGAAGACCCTTGCGAGTCTCTCTCGGAGGCCTACTGGTAAAAATTACCTGTAGTCGAATGGGGGAGTAATCAAAGACAGTATAACGGATGTATCGCCATGGGAGCGACCACGCTGGGGTTCACTCCACGAGAAATGACGAAAGTTAGAGAGAAATTCGAATCTGATCTCAGAATAGTCAGATCAAAGAAAGGAAATGAGGGTATGTTCAAAATGTCAACCATCGAAAAACACAAGACGATCATGGCTCATCACAAGTGACGCGGAGGTGAGACTAGCTGGCCGGATGGGCCTCCTTACTCCAAACCGTCGAGGGTCTCAAGTTCCTTGGCCTCCTCGTAGTCATCGAACTCGAGACCGGCATCGCGGCATCGCTGGAGCCACTTTGCGGCGATGGCATTGCGCCGGCTGACCTCTTGCTTCAGCTTCTGGTTGGAGGCACTGATCTCATTGATGGCATGATTGGCCGTGAGACTGTGCTGTTCGAACCGCTCATCGATGTTCTTCTTCTCCTCCTGAAGCTGGCAAATGTACTCGATGGCGCGCTGCAGGATGGCGCCCTTGTTCTTGTCGCAGTTGGGTACGAGGCGAGCAATCTGGTTGATTCCCTCGTTGATGGCTTCACGTCGTCGTCGCTCAACTAGAAAGCGGGTCAGTAAGATGAAAAGTGCGGAAGATACCAGGCAGATCAAGATGTGACTAACCCTCTTTGTGGTTGTTCTTCCGAATCTGGTGCCACTCGGGAGAACCAACGGTCGGCTTCTGATTCATGCTTTGCGCCTCGCGCGCAGCGTACACTGCAGCAGCAGTGGAGTTGTGGTTGTGAGGGCCGGGAATGGGACCCTGGCCCATATCATCCCCAAAGTTCAAGCCCTGGGTGAGGTTGTTTGCGTCGAAGGCGGCAGCATCTGGGGGTGGGGGATACTTGTGCTGGGGGGCATGTGCGGCCAGCGCGGCCTTAGCATTGGCCGTGAGCGCATTGTCATCAGACAAGCCATTCTGGGGGCCGACGTGCTGAAGGATTTGCTGGTCGATGTTCAGCTCGGACCCTGCGTTACCGAGGCCGTGATCGTAGCCAATCGAGTGGCCGAAGTTGTGTTGGTTGTCCGGCATGCTGCCGTTGCTGCCGTGCGACGAGCGATTCAGACGCTGTGCGTCGTGGCCAAGATCGTCGGAGCCCTCGCGCTTGCGCTTGCCACCAACGCCGTCTGGGCTGTTCATGGTAGGATCAGACATGGTCCAAAGCAAAGAGTCCTGCGGAGCAGCGAGAAGGTTAGTCATCGGACAATGAGTCAGTGTAAAGACGTCTACGGCACGAGTGCGCAGCGCACAAGAAAAGAAAAGTGATCGAGATGCAAGGCTAGTGCACGAATGAGTGGTCGCACTCTCCCCCGGTAGGATCGATGGCCGGCCTCGGGATAGCCAGGGCAAACGCGTGAAGGCGGCGCGCCCGCAAGGCAGCGCCCCTCACGGGCGGGACAAGGTCTAGCTGGGTACATCAAAGCCGGAGGCCGCCCAGGCACCAGCAGCGACGCGATCAAGCTTCATGGCCGAAGATGAGACCGTCAAAGACAGTCCCGCTGACAACGTCGCGACCACCTCAGAGGCGCGTCATAGCTGCGGGCGACCGTCGAGACACAGGGGATGATCGCCAGCTCGGGAGAGAGGGGAGGCAAATGGCATGAGGTTGAGCGGGCCAAGGGGGAGAGCTCGCGACGAGACACGCGCACATCGTGATGCCATGCAGAAGAGAGGGGATAGTGGGAGTTGTTACCTTGGATGATCCTATCTATCACCTGACAGGAAGTCACCTGCCACGGACAATAACAGACCGAAAGTCACGTTGTTCGCGATATCGAACCTCGAAAAACGAAAAGAAACGCCAAAGTGGCGGGGGAAAGAAAGTTGAGTGCGAGGATTGTAGGAGATTAGATCCGTTCGACCATGAAACAAAATCAGGCGATTTTACATGGAAAAAGGGATATTCTTGGGGAGATGTTGAGCGACCAAGTCGAGAGGGACTGCTCACGTGGAAGAGGAGGAGGTGCGCGGGCGAGTTGGTGGTGGAGGGTGCCACAGCGACCAACAGTGCAGAACCCAAAAACGGGAATCACCTGACGGCCTTGCTACTTACGTCAGCAGGCAGCGGGCACCAGCAGGCATACATTCCTCTCGAAAGTAAGTTGCCAACGGGATCCAAATCGATATATCTCCCTGATATTATTTCCCGGCAGTGTGCGCTATTATTATTATTATTATTATTAAAAGACCTCAAATTCATTCCTTCACCCTTGGTGAAGTGTCTGTACTTTCATCTGCTTCCAGTCAGGTGCTGAGATCCCGTGCCCCTCGCACACACTGCAACTTGCCCCGCTGATTGGCCAAAGGGCATCATATCACGTGCTGGCCACCCAGCCCACCTTCGCACGGGCCACCGATCGGCCCGACGTGCGTGCGGAATCGCGGATGGCGGTAAACTGGTCAATCTCATACTTCTCGTGCAGGATGCAATACTCTCGAATGTTTCTTCATGCGAGTCTTTTCATCATGCGATAGACAGTCCAGCACTCCGTACCCCAGTCGTGGAAAATGTAAAATACCATTCGGGATCTGATAATGCCATCGTCATGCAACGCGGGGATT
The DNA here is from genome assembly GCA_024706585.1 of Penicillium simplicissimum. NCBI lineage: Eukaryota > Fungi > Ascomycota > Eurotiomycetes > Eurotiales > Aspergillaceae > Penicillium > Penicillium simplicissimum. The sequence goes on from JAMZTW010000014.1 coordinate 1,261,833, forward strand.
GAATGCCATCCTTCCGTCCTACATTGTCTCTGGGAGTAGAGAGTCTAGACTCCATCTCTGATCTCCTGCATGATTGGCCTTGTTTACTACGACATCGCGGCGCATCACATGTCGATAACTACCAGACTACCGTAGATATCACGTCAAGACTCTTACACCACCATCCACTACGTGGATGGTGGTCTACACTCCCCTACCCTCCATCAGCTATCCTCCTGCGGAGGGTTGCACCCGCCCGGCCCTCTCCCTCCGAGCTCTAAATACTCCGTACCCCCTCAAACTATGTCACCTCCCTGGCCGGAGAGCAGATCGGCTGGTCATGAGACCGGCAAATTAAGGTGGTCCCGGCCGGTCACTGCAGAAGTCGATCTCCCATGCGATCGTCATATCTGGGAAGTAGAAGATCAACGGGTGACTCCGCAGATAATGCAGGTTCGGACGGAGAAGTAAAGATTAGACACCAGTAGTCTCTGGCAGTAGATATCCTTCTCTAGTTGTAAGGTTACTATGGAGATAGATGTCTGCACTGTTGAAGTATCAATACTCTCTCGCCGGGTTATCAGCCAAGAAATGGGCGGACGGCTTCCAAGGCAAAGTAGGCAACCTGGTCCAGTGCACCTCGAGCTTGATGCAATCGCAGTCCATCTCCCACCCAAGACCAACCGCCGTTCCAAGATGTCTCACATTTCAACCAGAATCCATCATCCCTCAGAGTCTTCCCCAGAGCTCTCCTCGCCACCTGCCCCTCTCCTCCGCAACCCAAACACCATTTTCGGATCTGCCGTTGTATCCGCAAAACAAATCCCTTCCTCACCCGCCCCCATCAGATCCCAGCAGGCGATCTTCGCCTCCACAGCGCCCTCACCCTCCTCCCCGCCGTCGATCCCATCCCCAGCACTCCCAACCCGTGACCCTAACCCCGATCCCGATCCAGACCCGGACCGCGACACCCCCAGACGAGTCCGCTGCGTCACAGCAATAACAGCGCTCGTCCCCGCATACCGCGCCGGTGGCTTGGAATCATCTGCCCCGGGCTCCTCCCCGGCACGATTGGCAAAGATAATCACGGTCCTTTTGGTCCCGGCGTCCGTCGACGCGCCGTGGCGGTCGGTGTGGCTGTCGATATCTCCGCTGTGCCGCATTTTCTTCTCCAGCAGGGGCATAAACCGGTTTAGCCAATACGTGAACGTGTCCATATCGGGGTTTCCATCCAGGGCGGCAATGTCCTCTTTGCCCAGGAGTGTCAGCCAGGCCATCGATAAGATGACCAGTTGCGAGCCGGAGTCGAGCACGCGGTTGGCGAATTCGTAGGCTGTGTAGGGTGCTTCGAACTTGTAGGGGTTGATGTCCATGCAGATACCAAATGAGGTGGGCACCTCGGTGCGCGGCGTGAATGGCAGGTTGCAGAATCCCTGCTCCACGTTGCCTTCGACGGCCCAGGTCTCGTCTGTAAAATATAGGAAACTTTTGCGGTAGTTGTGAATTACCGTGCCCGTTTCGTCAACGACGAGGAGTGAGTTGTAGTACTTGGGTGAGTCTGGTTGATCTGTACTTTGCTCGATCTCTGGGTAGCCGATGCAGACTTTGCAATGCAAACGCTTGGCCGTGTCGCGTGCCCAAGTAGCGCTGGGGCCCGTGCTGGCAGGCTCAAGATAGGGTTTGATTGCATCCTTGGAAGGAAAGTTGTATCCTGGATATGACTGTCAGCAAGCGTTCCATTTTCATGTCGACTGGACGAGATGGAAATGCAAGGTAGCAGCGAGCGCAGCCAGAATATGCTCCACTGACTTTCCGGGGCAACATACCAGTCAAAGCGAGTTCAGGCAGTACCAGGAGATCAGGACGAAGTTGGTCTATCCCGACTCCAAATTGCCGAGTTTGCCCATCAAGAGAGCTACGCTTGCCACTTTTGAGTAATTCATTGGCCCTCTTGATGTTCCCTTCGACATCGCCCAACTTCGGGGCAAACTGCAACGTCGCGATTCTCATTTCTAGCGGACGAGAGGTTGAAAACCCCCGCGACAGATTGGCCGCTTGCTTTCTCAATGAAAATGACAATTGATGATGTGCTAGGAAGGCACTGGCACCGGGTGATGCCCTGGACTTTCTGCACACCCGAAAGGCGAGAGTCCTAAGCCGAAGCCAGACCGGCGTGGCTGCTGAGGGGTCCAGAATGGTGTTGATGGGTTTCAAATTGTGTCCTTTCCTTTCTGGGTGAGATATCAATTCATGATGATCACTTATTTCAATATCATAATTGAGATTCAAGTTCAAGAGGTTGGGGCTGGCATAAACATGGGTCAATGCAAAGTGGTTTGGGGATACGAGGTGGATGGAAAGACAGGTTGGTGCCTGAGGATGCCAGACTCCACATCAACCCAAAGCCTCGACAAGACCTGCAGGTAACTGCTATTGTTCACCCCGGACGGTCCAGTCACCATTGAGTATTAAGTCTAGAACTGAGTGAAGAAGTGAATGGTAAGAATAGTGTTAAATTATCAGCATGAAGAAAAATCACCACATATGAGGCTAATCAGAAAGACTGAAGTCAATCGGGTATGTACTTTCGAACCGCCCCAACACCTTGCAATGTGCTGCAACCTGAACGATCCATCCATCGCGACGATCAAAAAACAAATAGATCCGCATAAAAACGCCGGCATTAAGATATGCAAATGCAATAACGTATGCAAAAAACCCTTCTCATCCACTCATTGCGAAACGACTCTTGGCCTTGTCCATTCCTTTGTCATGATACTTGCTCTTTTCCCGACTCTTGGATCGAGCGAAATCCAGCGGCTTATACGCCAACCCGTGTCCGCCGGTCATCCGAATGCGGTGCTCCGTGCGAGACATGGTCCGCCCCAAACCCAAAGGCGTATCCGGTGCATATGCGACCTCATAAGGGTGGCGTGGATACTGTGGCGGTGATGCACTGTGCGCAGAGGGTGTAATGGCAGGACTGAGGCTGTTGCTGTATGAGCGGCGGCGCTTGCCTCGTTCCTCCCAGTAGGCATGGTATGCGTTGTACTCGACTAGACTTTGAGGTGACATCTCGTCGAAGATCTTGGGTCCCGTGCGTAGCTGCTCGGCGACAATGCGAGCGGAACCGAGGAGAATTTCGTCCTCATCAATTTCGCGTTGACGTTTCTTCGCCTTTTCCTGCTCTGGCTCAGGTGTTGGCTTTTTCTCCAGAAGAGACTTGGCTCTTTCTAGGCAAGGCAGGGTTGGCAGAGGTTTGATGGACGACTCGGCGAGAGAAAATTTCTTGGCGGGTGGGGGTGACTCTTCAGGGCTTGACAACTTGGATACTTTCAGACGTTCTTCACGGATAGAATCAACCAAGGCATGCACTTCTTCAACCCGCTTTCGCTTGCGCCTTTCCTCCTTGCGCTGTGCCTTTTCTTCGGCACGCTTCATTATCCGCTTGAACAGAGCAAGCTCCTCCTCGTCTGTGCGGGGCGCTCGCCATTCGGTAGTTTCGGAGTCAACGGACGTCTGGGTAGAGCTGAGAGAACTGGTGGTCGATTGATCCAGCTGCGATACTGACAAAGCAGGCTCCGTCACTTCCGGCTCCTTCGCAGCAACCTTTACCGATGTTTGTAGCACACCTCGATCTTGCTGGGGTTTCGCAGGCTCGTCGAACAACTCCTTTTCCTTGGCAGGCGACGGCCCAGTCACATACGGGGTTGGGAGCGGACTTGGAGCGGGGAACAAGGGTTTCTGGCCCTGTAAGGGAGGAAACACAGAGGGTCCTGCCGTGGGACCGAAAAGTTTTGGAGAGGAAGCGCCGTTGACCCCCGCTGAAGGGAAGATGGATTTCGAGGAGGTAGAAGAAACGGCGGCTTTCTCGGCTGATTCGAAGGGTTTGGGGGGCGCAAAAGCAGATATTGAGGCAGCGAACGGGTTGGGTGAGGCTGCTGGAGTGATCTCCTTTCCAGGCGCCTCAGGTGGCTTAGGGAAGGCGAACGGGGAAGTCGTTGCAGGGACGCCAAGGTTCTCAGTCGCTTGAGTCGGTTTGGTGGTTGCAAAAGCCGATGTCGAGGCCGCGAACGGGTTGGGTGAGGCTGCTGGAGTGATCTCCTTTCCAGATACCTTCTCTGGTTTGGGGAAGGTGAATGGGGAAGTTTCTGTTGGGATGCCAAGGTTCTCAGTCGCTTGAGTCGGTTTGGGGGTTGCAAAAGCAGATGTCGAGGCAGCGAACGGGTTGGGTGAGGCTGCTGGGGTGATTTCCTTTCCAGGCGCCTCAGGTGGCTTAGGGAAGGCGAACGGGGAAGTCGTTGCAGGGACGCCAATTTTTTCAGTTGCTTGAGTTGGTTTGACAAAAGAGAAAGGGGAGGCCGTTGGAGGAGCGGCAGCTTTGTCAACCGCCTGAGTCGGCCTCACAAATGCAAAGGGAGAAGAACTTGAAGTAGTGCTTTCTTTAGTGACTGCTGGCGATACGCTCTCATTCCGGGTACTTCCGGCTGGGCTCGCAAAAGCAAAGGGAGAAGGCGAAGGTGAAAATGTAGCCTTAGCCGCAAATGGATTTACAGGCGCCGTTTCCGCAGCCTTGATGGCCTGAGTGCCGGAGAACATGGAAGTAAAAGGATTTGGAGGCTGAGGTGCCACAGGTGAAGCAGTAGGTTGAGCGGCCTGAGGAGGGTTCGCAAAGGGCGTTGGTGTCGGCTGTTGAAAAGGATTGAGAGCACTCTTCGTGGGTGAAGCCGAGACTGCAGCATCACTATCCAGGGAAGGAGAAGGGATCTCGACTGTAGGAGCGGGGGTTGTGTTGTCCTTGTCGCTAACGAATAGGGTGTTTTCGATGGGAGTAGGGGCTTCCACGGGAGACTCCTGCATGCGCTCAGGCAATTGAGACTCATCGATCATACCCAACGCCGCAGCCTCACGGACGGACATTCCGAGAATGACAGCTACCAAGTTTCGGCCCGCACGCTTCGACTCGACGTATGTGTCCGAGAAGGCATGCTCGGAAGATGGTGAGAAGCCTAGATAGAAAGTGATTAGGCGGGGTGAAAGACATAAGCAGACGGGATGAAAGGGCGGCATGAGGAAGCTCAGCGCAGTTTTACTAAGTAGAGACACCTACCGACGGAGTCAACAGGGCGAGTACCCCAGTTGAGATACTTCTCGCCATTGACATTCTCAGCAAACTGGAGATCCTGCTCTTCGCAGAACTTGATGGTCTGCTCGTCATCGTCAAGATAAAGGACATCGGTCAACTGCTCCACCGTCCACTCCTCGTTTTTGTGCTGCTGAGATGCTGGGGCTCGGCAATAAGCCTTCCAGATGGCACGGATGGTCGTCTGGCGAACGTGGTTGAAGTAGATCTCCGCCACACAGGCCATCAGGTACGACACGCTGGGCGAATCAATGATTTGGAAGAAACGAGCGTAGAAGCCCTGTGCGATGGCATTTGGTCGTCGCGCATCCAGTGTGCCCTTATATTCCCAGGTGTTGCAGGCTGCTGCATACAGTTCCAGCGCCACCTGAACGCGAGGCGAGTTGAGCAATGCAGGGGGCCACTTTTGGACCCGGGCTTCGAGATCGGGCTTCTGATCGGGAATGGAGAAAATGATGTAATAGGCGCGAAACTCCTCCTCGTTGGGGAATTTGACGCGTCCGCGGTTATCATCGTAGTAATACATGAGCGACAGCATCGTGTTGTTGAGCTGTTCACGTTCCTGGTGGCGATCAAACTGCTCCTCGTTCGCAGGGCTGGAAAGCAGATGGAGGGAGAGAATGTGGAAACGAGCGATTCTTTCCAAGCACAGCACCGCAAGTTTGACATCAGCTTCGTGAGTCACTTGCTGGACGGAAAAATCATTACGGATCGAGCGTGTGCGGTCCCAAACGAATTTGTGGACAATACCGAGAGGCTCCTTTCCACCCACGACATATCGGATCAGGTAGTTCGTCGCTTGTAGAAGTGCCTTGGGCGTCCGGATATCAGAAGGAAGTTGCTCGTCATAACCAGCCGCGGAACGTCGAAAGCGCTTCAGCATCTTATTTTCCAGAGTCTGCATGGTATTTGTCGACGGGTCCAGATACTTGGGACAAAAATAGTTAGCATACCTCTCAGATGTGAGCGTAAGCAAATCCACAATACCTTCTCACTGCGGTCTACCATCTTCTGGACGATACGCTCAACACGCTCGTATTCGGGGCACATGCTCGTGCAGGTGCCCACGGGCCGAATGGCCTTTTTCAGCGATGTGGGCTGATTTGGATCAGCCATCTGTCCATCTCTGATCGCCTTTTGTCTTTGTTTCGCGCGATCGAGTTTCAGCTACAGAGGGGGTGTTAGAGTCCATCCGTGCTCAGCCATCAAGGCTTGTATTCGAAAACGAGATGAGTAAGATCTGCTGACCTGGTCGTAGCGATCCTGGTATGATGCCGATATCGATGCCTGACCGGCGAGGGGGGTCTTCTCTGAGACCCCATTGCCATTAATCGCAGGCGACTTCCGAGAGATGTGTTGAGCGGCGCCGGGGCTGAAGGTGTTGTTGCGAGCGGCACCGCCCCTCATGCCTGTGAGAGGTGCCATGGGCGATTTGCTGCGTGATTGTTGAATGGCGAATGGGTTTACCGGGGAAGTGGGTTGGGCCGATTCGTTCGATTGAGTGAGTTGTGCGAAGGGCGAGCTGGTGACGTTTGTGAAAGCTGAAGGTGTTGGAGTTGAGCTTGCCGCATGTGACGCGCCTCTGGCAGCAGCGCCAGCGCCGCGCCCACGCGAAGTTGATACCGCCCCAGCCCCCCGACCTCGTCCTCTTCCTCGCCCTCTTTTGTTAGCTCGATCTGTGCCACCTCTCAGTGACCCGCGCGTTGACCCGCGCCCTCGTCCGCCGGTGCTTGCCTCTCCGGCGCTCTGGCCGCGGCCAGCAAACGGATTGAACGGGCTCGCCATCCTATCCTCGCTCGGCCTTCATTCAGGTCAGTTCGTGCTAGAGGATTCTAGCGAAACCGAAGAGCGCGCAGTGGGAGACGTACAGCGCGGCGGAGTTAACAAAGGCGACTCGAGATAAAGCAATGCGGGAACTCAAAGAACTCTGGGCGACGAGGGTCCACTTATGACTGCCGCGCGCCTGAGTCAGGTGATGGCGGCAGCGGCTCATGTCTGCGTAAGGCAATGTTAGGCAAACAGCACTCGCCTGCCTGCCTGCCTCCCTACCCTAGATTATTTCCGAGGTCGTCGTTACAATATAGGCAGGCAGAATAATAGATAGTATTTTAGATATCACTTGCCCGTGATTCTAGGCAATTCTTATCGAAACTGGCTGGAAGGAAGCTTTGAAATTTGTTTTTCATTGGAATCACCGCCTAATAAGCAAAATGTTTGCCGAGTACCTACCTAAAGGTACCTAAAAACAACCAGAACATCCAGATCATGTCTGAACTAGAGACACCGTGCTAGGTAGTCGCGAAAATCCATGTACAAGAAAAGCCGTCCGCCGACCAAGAGTTGTTAGAATATTAGCGAAAGATGGAAGGAGAAATGTAAGAGCGAAGCGAATGTGCGACCAGAAAAACCGGAAGATATATAACAAGTGAAACCAATTCAGCGGTCAAACCACGAGCTAAATCCAAAGCCTGGAAAAGAAATATTTTCAAAGAACAACAAAAATCCAATAGCCAACACCATATCTGCGCTGTCCCTCTTTTGACACCGACCTGTTTTTATTGACAAGAGGTAATGGAAGAACTGGGATCCATCCATCAAAGGATAAAAAAAATAGACAAAGAACATAAAATCGAACTCCAGAACAAGTTCCCTTGTATCAAGTATCAAGTGCTTCCATATGGTATGATAAACAGAGCCATTCAGTCGTAGAATTCATTAGAAACCCGTGCACCCGTTTCAGTCATGGTATTGCTCGGGCTCGCCTCCAACCGGGTCCTGCCCGTCCATTGAGGCAAGAATTTAGGCAGAATGGGAGAGAGGCAGCTCATGCGGGTGACCCAGCGAGCCGGTACGGAAGGGCAGCGCACGCTGGCTCATGTCCAAAGGAGATTGGGCGTGAGGATGAGACATGTCGTGGAGCTGGGCTGGCGATGCCATGGACATGTGGTACTGCATCGTGGGCTGTGGCAGACCGTTCGTTACGGCTGGGGAGTTGTAGTCCACAGGGCTGAACAGAGTTTGGCGGAAGGTGGATGACCACGTGTCGAACTTCTGGTCTGGCGAGGTAGTCGGGAAGGGGTGAGAGTTTCCGTAGTCAAAGACCGAGACGTCGTGCGGGCTGATCATCTCCGCAGTTACAGGCGTGTTGAGCATTGGCTGGGAGAAGGAGTCTGTGTAGTGAGGAGGGGTGGCGTAGAAAGGCCGATCTTGTCGGGGGCCGTCGAAGGTAAGGGGCTGGGGAACGGAGAAGCTAGTTGGCAAGGAGCGGGTTGGTCCCATAGTGAGAGTATCAATTGGAGTCGTGAGAGCGACTTGCTCGATCGAGGAGGTTGGCGTCAGAAGACCTTCCTCAATGGGCTCAGGAGCCTCGAGCGTGGGAACGGGAGCGGGTACGCTGGCCTCGTTCGAATCCTCCTCATCATCACCCTTGGGACTTGGCCCTCGGTTCATCACATAGACAACCATGCTTGCATCTGCATGACAGGTTAGGGTGGTGTGCTCATAAGGACCTAATTAAGGTATACGTACCAACTTCCCCACGCTCAAAGCGCTCCTCCATCTTGCGCACACGTAGAATCTCGTAGATGATTTCGACATGCGAAGGGTGCTTGAGACTACGCTTCGTGTCGCCAGCCACTTCCTTCAGCTTATCGGCAGTGATGGACTTGTAGCCCAGTTTGCGAATGATGTGAAGCAGAAGCTCAATACGATCTGAGCAAGACGTCAGTTTATCAGTTTAAGAGTCATTGTAAGAAAAAAAGCGTATAAACGTACACTCTTTGCGTAGGTGATCGGGCTCCTTGTGCATAACACCCGGGGGCCACCACTCGGGCTTGGTCTTTTCGGGGTCGCCAGTAGTGCCAGGAGCGGAGCCTGCTGGAGCCTTGCCACCGTTGTAAGGGTGTTTGACCTGTTTGCGGGGCTCGATGAACTTGATGAAGGCCTTGGCAACCATGCGGCAGTTGAGTTGTTGGAAGTGCTTGAGGGCACCCTCGTAGTACGCAAGGACCTTCGGGGTGTCACCGATACACAGAGGCACCATGTTGTTGGAGCTATTGGAGGCACCGTCATCGCTGTCCGAGCCGGCATCTGCGAGGCGGTCCTCAGAGACTGGCGCATTACCGCGGCGGCGGCGAACACGGCGAGGGGAAGCGTCGGAGGTGCCTGTAAGCTCGTTGTGTTAGTTTGGCTGTGGTAACTCCCCAAGTGCACAAATCAAACTTACGCCGAGTGGGTGGGTGGAAGCCAATGCGCTCGCCAAGGATTTCGAGGAAGTTCTGGCGAACCTCTGGTGTAAAGATAGTAGAGTTCTGCTCTTGAATTGAGGCTGACTCGTCGACCTTCAGCTTGCCCTCGTTGTCGAGATAGATCATAGCGTAGTGCGCAAAGGGCATGCGGAAATGTGAGGAGCGCGACGGGGCCATCATGGGCTGGGTCTTGATTAGATCCATGTTTGTGAAACGGCTTTTGGATTGACACTTACAGGAGGAACATCCCACCCAGGTGCACTTTCGTGAAGATCTGAAGCTGAACGCTTCATAGCGCCAGTAGAAGTTTTGGGCTTACTATAAACCATCGTGTCGAGAAATCAAGGAACGCGGTGCTTGGCTCTGGCTTGATCGCACGGTAACTCGTGGATGGACGGTGTCCTAGAGCTCGAGGAATCTCACCCGGAGTAATCAAGTCGCGGATCCACAGCCGAATGAAGTATATCGAGGGGTTCAGGAACAGAACTGTGTCTGCTTCAGCGCCGAGGCTCCCTAGACGGAACGGTCCTTATATAGAGTAGAGCCGGTTGTTGAGACGGGCGGGATCTGAAGACTGGCATTAGCTTGGATCTTCAATGTGATGACAATGCAGCCAGCTCTAGCCATTTTGCGAAGCAGCTCTGATGCCCCCCGGTCAATGTCCAACGGCAGCCGCCTCACCCGGTTGCCCCGACGGGTGGCTGTCTCATCGTGACTGCCAACCCGTGAACGGTTTGAACACAAGCTTATTGCAAACCGGACTATCTTTGGGTTGTCATGCAGGGGATGATGTTCACTCACCAACTGTGGTTATTCGGGATACAGACGGCGAAGTTGAAGAAGAGGGCGGGTGGTCCAGGAAATGTGTCGATGCAGGAACAAGTGGAAATGCACCTGACTCGACTGTTGGTATGTTTTCGGGAAGGTCTCAGATTAGAGTATCCTGAAGTATACTCGGAAGTACTTCCAGAACTGCAGAAACCTGATATAGACTGGGAAGCTGCAGTTGGATTGGGACGGTAACACGGGACGGGGATGGGCCGGTTGTATACACAATATCTTGTCTGGTGGTATTGTAGATCAGAAGTATGAACCACGGAACCTAGTAAACAACAAGGTGGGTCGAGACGGGTAGAAAATAAAAGTGATCCTCTTGAAGAAGTAGGCAGAGGGCGGGAGCTTTAATGTTTCTTCTTTCGACTAGATAAGAAGAAAAGAAATGATGAGAAAAAGCATGGAGTAGTAAAAGGGAACTTGAAGACTTGGGGCGAGGAGGTGATATTTCAACTTGCGCGGCCCCGTCCAGAGCCCGCGGCCCCGTCCAGAGCCATGGCCCACGGCGGGAGATCTTTGGGATCGAGTTAATCTGTGAAAAATAATAATTCGATTTCTATTTCTTCTAAAGTACTTAGTAGCAGGCGGCCAGCAAGCGTATGGCAAACCGAGCCACATTAAGCTAGGATGATCCTAGATGCCAGTGGGTGGACATGAGAAAGCCGGGGGAACCCCGGCAAGCTTGAAAGATTATTTTTTTATTTTGTTTTTAGAAAAAAAAAACATTTTGGGATGAGATTCGACTAACATTATAGAAGGAGGTTTATATTTTAATATTCACTTTTTTTTTAATTTAAATTATGATCGCGCTACGGAGTATGCAGGTTGCTCTGAGATTGGGGGGGCAGTGAGGACGGACATGCAGGCATGAACCAGATTGAGAGGCACTAACTGGAATAACCCGAAATTCAACTAATAATCTAAGGATACTCTGGCCCCAAGCCAAATAAGCTAATGCAAAAAGTACACTTCCCGATTTGAATGACACCCCTGTTCAATTCAACTCACTATTTGTAGATCGCCATGAGATTATGGCCCGGGGGTTGCTCCAGAGTCCATCTTTTTTATTTCCCCCCCCCCATTCTCTAAACATAGCCTTCCTTAAATTATAAAGAGCAGTACTTCTGCTTGCCCTTCTCTTATTATTACTGTATTCCATTGCTAGATAGTTCCACTGAGCGGTGCGTTTGTTCTCGGTGCAGTCCGAGGAAGCGCTGTTGATTGTCGATCGAGTGTCCCCTCTCCAGTGGTCCTTCCCCACCCCAGGGAGATGGTATTTGGTAGAAAGTACGAATCATTCTGGAGTCACTAGCGTTAGTTAGCTATCCCTTATGGCAGATAGAGAATTGACCAAAATCGGGAGGCCGCTTTGTCGTGATTCCAATCGAGGGTTCTGATCAGATCCCACGATCGCCATTGGCAGGCCTTGAAGGCGAGGCAACCACTATGATGTTCGTAACCGTTTAGTTCACTCCTTCAGACTTCAGTCGATCGAGAGATTGCCATTGAGAATCCTGACGGGAACACCCACCTTCCTCTCTGACAGCCTGACACTGACAGGGTTGTGGGTGACAGGGCGGGATGAAGCGCGCGGGATCCACGGTGAACCAAGGGACGTTTCTTTGTTGTGCCTTGTCGTCATCTAGTGCCCCCGTTTTCTTGTTTTCCTCCGTCCAAACCCTGGTCATCATATCGAGATGCGCCTTGTGAATCTGCCAGGCATCATGCCTTTTACAGCCAAGAGTCCCCTATCAATGAGTATGTACTTTCGAACATTGCGTTCGTGTTCCAAATCTTTCGCACAGGCCCTGCCTTGCGTCGGGCCCACGCCCATCGTGTGGGTGCTATTCTTAATGGCACACGCCGATCGGGCTGAGCTTCTCGGTGGTTCCGTAGCGTGGGAATCGCTTGCAGATGGACCCTAGGGATGGATTACGGAATACTACTGTACGCCTACAGACAGAATGGCCAAGGATCTCCGTCATGGGCCCTACAGTAGGATCCCGGAATCGCCTCCTCGAGTGCAAAATGAGAGAGAGCATAACGAGAGAGGGGCAGAAAGCTCCCCGCGAGTGAATCCCGGGCTTGACCTTTCGCCAATGCCCAATCAAACCCACCATTCACAGTGCTAGCACCCAAAAGAAAATACAGCACTAAAATACACAGTGGGCCACTGGACAACCTGGGTCCTGGGCTTAGTGGGCTAGGCAAAATGGATAGGGGCCGTGCTCTCGAGATCGCCGGATCTCAGTGCGATTTGCCCCGACGCTAGTCTAGCAGGCGCCGCCTCCAATTAGCGACGAGCCCCGAAGGCTGCTGGGGTCTGGAGGGGCGCTGGTGGTGTTTACGAACCCGTCAAGGTGCTGGTTGCGCATGGCCCAACATCCTGGATCCCGGAATGTCCAGAATGACTCGCTGATAGGGCTTGACGTTGTGGTTGTTTTCACCCTCCCGCGGCATAGGAAGAGGGCTTGATGCCGATGGAGGTTGGGACTATCACTACATATCTCATTCTCTATCCAAGTTTCTAACAGTCTTTGGGGTTTCCAATGTCGCCATTGGTGAATTACCATCTGGACGACGGGCCGATGTCTGTCACCTGTGGATTGGGGAACCCTCCCCTCCCTTGTCGATCGGCTCGAGGACCTCCCCTAGTACCTACCCACTATCTCTCCAAGTCCCATCGGGCCTGGGCCCGAGAGGTTGGTGCTTAACTTGACAGGAACGGTCTTTCGTGGGGGTCGTTCGCCACCTCTGGCTGGGATATGCTGGGCTTGTTCGCACTTCTAGGCCTCGCCTTCAGCTACAAGATAGCCCCCCTGAGATCAGACCCTCATAATTTATCAAACAGAGGGTCATATCAGGCGACTACTCTCCAGAATGGAGAAGAGGCCCAAACGAGAATTGGAATGGACAAAAGCACCTAAATGGACCTCGAGGAGCTGTTCTGGCCGGGGAAATACGGATGGGACGCGAGATGACTTTGTGTAGAGCAGAGATCACGAGCAACAAATGGATGACTCTAGCACAAATCGAGACTCGAAGTCATTCAGTACTTTTATCCAGGTACGGTGTATGATGGAATCCTGTTAATGAAGTACGGACTACTCCATTAGCCCTGACCACTCGCCTTGCGCTCTAAACGGAGTAAACCGTGCTCGGTGCCACTAGTACTCCGTCACTAGCATTAACCGTCATCGACGATTCGACAGAGATCACCTGTGTTATTGCAATCTCAGAGGCTGCCTCGCCAACAAGGGCTTCGATAATCACTACCAGCGCTGGTTAGCCGCTGTACTTTGTCAGCCGCCCCCAAGTGGTCTTGGTCCTGATCGGGATGGAATACGGAGTGAGTACGTAAATGATCTTGGGATCGGTGATTTTCGTCGTCAAGGAACAGGAGAAAATTCGCGAAAGCAATGATTTGAGTGGACGAAATACGGCCTCTTTGTCGCGCAAGTCTTGTCGCCCCTGTCTTGAAAACTAAGAAGGACCAATGTCAACTCCGTTAGCACACTGAAAGTCCCAAAAAGCCGTAGTCCTGTAGCCACCCCGGCGATGGGCAACCGCTAGTCGTATCCTCGGGTCCCATCCTGGCTCTTGGGTCCCATCGCGTCACCCCAGACAAATTAATCCATCTAATGACCTAATGATTTTCGGGAGTTGAGGCGAACCCAGGGGAAGGGCACCGGCTACTCAAGCTCCTGTCAACGCGTGAATCTCCCGGACGGGTGGATTGGGGGCTAGTTGACCCTTTCAGTCGGATCGGGTTGCCCCCAGCAAGGTCAGGCATTGGGTGGCTATGTTCCTACATTCTGTTAGCAAATTCCCTAGCAATAACGATAGTGCTTACGGTGATCACTTTTGAAAGCAATACGGAGTTGTCGAAACTCGAAAGGCAACTATTATCTCGGTGTTGGTCCGCGGCGTGGGATCTGTAGTTGCAGCCGAGTCATGCGCAAACGAAACCCGACTGAGTGGTGAGTGGACTCGTACCTGCGCCGTCTTTGATCCATGTCGATTGCCTTCTGTCAGATTCTTGTGATAGAGGATCCAAATTTCCGCTTTCGATGTCGTGCTTGCTGGCGGGAAGCCATTACTTGACTCAGTCTATCCTACTCTTTATTGAATCTCGCTTGTTCTGCCTTGGTTCGAACCGCGAATACCCCGCTATGCCGGCAAATCGACGATTCGAGGCAACAACACAAAGCAACGACTTTGTCATATCGTAGTTTCTGGCCAACTCGCAAATTCGAGTACCTTTGTATGGTGACATCCATGCCCTGGATTCCTGATCGGTCCTGGTGAGATTTAGGTTGTCGCATGAGCAATAGACTAAAATTGACGTTTCGAATCCTTGTCAAACTACTTTATTGGAGGAATTTGTCATTGCCAATGCCTTGGTCAGTGGGTACCAGGCACGCAATGATTGAGATATCTATGACAGCTGCGACGATAGAGCATGCACTACCAATATCCTACTACAGTAAAACCTACGGGCTTTCTCGATTGGCCTCAATATCGAGACAGAGATCTACAACACCCCACCCACACTAGCAGCCCGAACCACCATCCACAACAATAATAGCCAACGGCTTAACGCCCGACACCCACACGCCATTACCATCGCAAGGCTCAAGCACGTCGTAAGGGGGTCAGGTTTTCGGAGTCTTGGACTCTTTGTTTGCATGTCCCCACCCACCCTCCAGCGTCCCACCAACGACGGAACCTAACCGATAATACCCAACAGCCCAATCCACCACCCGCGACCGTTCGCTCGCTGGCAATCTTCCGTCTACACCCGGCGTCTATTTGCTTTTTGCGGATTACTGTCATATCGCCAATGTACTGCGCACTCGGACTACCCGCTGGCTCTGGCGTCAACTAGTTTACCGTCGTGGCTGTGGGCGGACTAAATTGAATACATTCTTAGTTAGTGGCTCGCACTACCTATACTCTAGTGTATATTGTGGTTCTCGGTCAATTCGCTGAAATTTGTGATTTCCGCATGATGATAACGTAATTTGGGAGCAAAGCGTGTCCTCAATTCGGATAGAGAAACTTTACTCCTCGGAGACAGACTGAGGATGGGTTTGTTCCCAAGCACGAAGATTGTAGGGGTATGGTTGTCGACCCAGGAAGGACACTGGTAAAGCCTCGGAGGCCTAGGACTAAGCCCAAGCCCAGGCACTCCCAGCCCGGCGACGCCGCTTCCCAAGTGCCGAGAGAGTGGCCGTAGCCCCTATTTCTCACTTGACTCTTATTCCAAATGCCAAAGCGAATTCAAAGTTTTCACTGCAAGATGCAGACCGCAAAATGCAACCTGTACTCCATACAGTACGCAGAATAGCATGCAAACGAAATCTGCAAATGCAAATGCATACGCAAACGCTTTGGTCGACTTAGCCACACGTGGCTCAGCTAGATGTAGCTGGCTACTATTCTCAGGCTCCCAAAGTCCCAGCTGAAACCCTCCAAGCCTGCATTCCTGCATGCACAAGGAGGAAAAAAATGCCTGGTGCCAACCCCTCCCCCTCCACCGCCACACTTGAGTCTTGACCCTGCGTTGCAAGCTGACAGCTAAGCCGGGGCCCGCAACAGGCCCCGAGGTTATATTAAACTACAGGGAAGGTCCCTGTAAGACAACCCCTGGCCACTGCTTCATTCGCCATCCTGCAGGCATTTGTTGTCGGCGTCCCCAGCACCCATCACTATTCTTGGCTAGGCGGTCGACAGTCTGATATTTAGCATGAAGTACTTTGAGCAGGTCACAGTGGCGGATTTGCGTCAGATTTGGCAGCCAGTAAACCACTAGAGACGAAACAACTCGTTGAAGAAGGGACTGTGAATGGCATTAGTGCTGTTTGAGGAGGAGCAGACACCGAGGAGAAGGTCCGGCCAAAATCCCGTACATTTTCCACTCTAGATCATGTTTGAAACGATGGGGCTGGAGCATCCATGATGGTAGGTTACTAGGAAAAACCGCCCTTACCGCCGGGGAAGATGGAAGGAATGGTGTAGGGCGATCGAGAAAGAAACCAGGATGGCGCCGGAGTTGCTCGGTCATATTTCTAATGATGCAATCACCCTGAAACTCGGGGAGGCGCTTTCTTGGCTTGTGAATCTGGGATTTTGGGAACCAGAGAGAAGGATGTGACAGCGGGAGAGCGTCTGACAGCAGATCCGGTAAGTGGGTTAGTGGGGGTTCGGGGATGTTGGAACTTGGGGGTTGGCCTAGTTTGGGATGAGGCTTGGAGGCTGGGGCCCGGTTGAAGAGGCATGAACGGTGTGCTGGATGGAAGTCGACCGCCTGTAAAGCTGACGCGATTCGGTCGCAATGTTTGCAATCCGGCGATGCTTGATTTTGCAGTCTGTATGTATCCGCGAATGGCACTAGAAGGAGACCCGGCTTTGTTTACTCTTATGTATGGAGTTCCCAAATCGTTATGAGAATGTAGTCTTCCGAGTCCCGGCGGTGATTCTTCATGGCTCAACTACTCCAGTGTACTAGGTACTCTACCCTCGACAGACTGCAATAGTGCAAGGGTGTTCACCGCTAACTGGTAGCACTGCAGCCTTTCTACTCCGTACAGAGTCGAGGCAATCTGTACTTTGGACTGTTACTTGCCTCCATCGCGCCCCATGATCGGATTTGCCATTGCGTACTATCCCAATGTCTAACACCCTTGGCACCATCGAGGGCCCAAGTACTCACCATCGATCTTCTATCCCTTTCTTCGATACGAAAAACAAATGCGAGGAAAAAGGGGAAGGGGGATAGGCTGAGCAGAAGGTGCAAAAGGTCGGAGATGGGAGTCTGTTCGCGAGACAGTTGCACGATCCAGACCGTCGTTTCCAAGGTGCTTGGACGGTGAGCAGCAAGCAAAGGTACCTGGAGGCAACTCTACGAAGCATCTCGAGTGATGTAAAATGCAGCCATTGGTGCGCGATCGCAGGGTTACTTTGTCGAGGAAGTTCTAGAGTACTCCATCGAGAGTCCTTCATCGAAAACAAAGCGGCGTATGTTGTGTAGCATTTTATCAAGAAGCTGTGGCAGGTCTAGAGGAAGCTTAGTGAGTAGAAGAAGTCCATTCTTCTCGTATCCTGACGAATATCAGGGTTATGAATGCCGTGCTCTAATTGATTTCTCGGGACGAAGAGCACGGCCAGCGAGGCACACCACGACTAAGTTCTAACGCAACGAAGAGCGACTAGCCAAGCAGCCGCCCACGAGATCGATCAATGATTTGCAGCGATCGAGGGCTCATCGGAGCATCTGTTCGAAACATGATGTCATGCTTTGCTGCTTTGCACGGGGGCTTAGGAGGTCTTAGGGCCAGGGGAAAGCATGAGGATGCCGATGGACTCATGGAGGGCTGATGGGGTCGTTCATGGGTGTTGCTTTGGGCATTTTGGGACCATCTAGGGGAAACTAAGCAGGCACACTAGTCAGTTTATGGCTGGGTTAGGTCACCTGCGCAGTGCTTAGGGCCAGTCCTCTTCATCCTCCATACAGAGTGGTGTGCGTCTGTACTTTTGGCAAGTCGTCGATCGACAAGATCTGACTGGCTGCAGACGAAACTCTGGCGCTGTTCCCTATGAGGGTCTGGGGCGGGTCTGGACCCAGAAAGCATCGACGTGATGCGCCATTTGGCATTGACAAAGCCATCAGAACCTCAGAACGCCCCTAACCAGCCATGGTGGAGCCGGGGACGGCGGACCGGGGCGACTAAAGCTGTCAAACACTCGTTGAGGTTAGCGTGGATGCCGCACTGGTGCATTACGAGACCCGGCGCTGAGGGTCAGACTTGGCAATCATCGATCCTCTTCTGTCTTGATCAAACAGCCAAACACCTTCTGGAAATAACCAACACATCATCGCCTTGAGATCGTGCATGGATTAAAGTACTTGCTGGGCGTGTGACTTTGTTCCTGCCTCGATCTGACCTCAGCTACCTGCTTTCGCTCCAATCGTCACCTTGGGGCCGTTTCAGGACGCGATCGAATCCGTAAGCACTGCTTGCTTTGGGACACTAGTTGCTGCCAGTCGCAAAAATAGGAAACTTCCTCCTCTCGCTTACCATCGTTCCTACCGATCATAGGGCAGTTTACACTTGATGATCGTCTCAATTGCAACTGTCAAAAGTCCGACAGTCTGGATACGCCATCCAAGTCACCCCCTCAAAAGGGAGACTAGGACCCGGCAGAATGGATCAAGTGGAGGAGTTGGGCGATCCCTAGGAGGATTTTCGTCGCAGCTTAGCCAATGTGTGCCACTGTCGGCCCTCCTTCTTTATACTGGTGAGATGATGGCGGAGTCTGGGCACCGCCCGTGGACTATCCCGGGCTTTTGATTGCCCATCACAAATACTGACTTTGGGGTGTACTTTGGAGAGAACTAGGACGGTCTCACTATTTGCCCTTAACCTTTCCCCCTTTCCACACGCTCGGGTTATCAAACATTAGCCGTACTACTGTGGCTAACGCCATCCATTGCAGTAATGGCAATCAATGTGGATTGAAATACGAAGCTCCAACCCAATGAGGCCCTCTAACAAGGGAAAAAGCAATGTGAGACCGCAGGGAATTATTTCCTTTCTTTCTCCATACTGGGCCGGCCCGTCCGCCGCACCCATAGTGTCCCCTCTCAGCTCGGGTCAGCCCGACTGGAGCACGGTCAACTGCGAGAAAGGGGATATAGGCAAGTGCAGAGTGGAGAATGCAAATTGCAAGACAGGACGGACACTGGATACTGGATCTCCTGGACGGGTAGGCGGACTATTGTCCCCACTTACGCACCACGATTGCGACAATGTACTTTGTTGACGCAAAATAAAATGAAGCCCGATCACTGATCGCTGATAAATGAAGACGAAATCTCGGCGGGAAATTTGTAGAGTCTCATTTGCCTTGAATAGTGTAGATGCAACAATGACATTGGCATCTGAATACAGGTTATGGTGCCTTCTAGGTTTGCGTTTTCCGCAGGACAGGAATACCCGAATTCCCCTGAGGACTTCTAAACGCTTTGCATGGCCGATGGGCCAATAAAGTCGAATAGGACCGGTGTTATCGCCGACTGACATAGGGTTTCAAGCCCTCCATAGCGCGATTAGCTCTGGCGGGTGCTGCGGGAGCCTGGAGGACGAAAATAATCTTTTTGGCGCACAGGGCCCAACCGCGTGGAAATGACACCTGGTCCTTGCGCAGGCAGTTTGGGTCGTTCCTTTACCTAACCTAGTTAGTTGTTTAATTGATGAAGTTAAGCCAGCAAATCAATCCTTGATCTAGTTAACCTGTTGTTGAGCATAGCGCCGCAAATTATGTCAGAGCCTGTGCCCTAGTTCAACTAACTAGTTATTGGAAGTCCATGGCTCGTGATCTTATTAAGGAGGACTACACTTGCTAATTAGAGGTTTGACTATCATGATCATGCAGCAACAAAGTACAGTATTGGTCAATGGTAATATTCTTCTTCTTCCTTTGCGTTATTTGAGTTTGATGACATAAAGTGTTATACTGTAGACTGGAATTAACTAGCCATTTTACCATTTACTTTTTGCATTCTGCCTCCTATCTTATTGCACTAATCATCTGCTATCTACGTTTCCACTAACAGTACTTATGCTCACTTTATCCTCATCCTGACGAAGGTGGGGAAACCAACCTATTCCCAACTCCCCAGTGATCGCTCAGCACAGCGTCCGGCTTGCCCATATTCCACTTAGCAATAGCAGTGCAGTGGCAGTGGGCACTGTAGTGAGTGAAAAGCAAAGAGCGCAAAAAAAAGGCCGCCCTTGCGTGAAGCATGCCGGATAAGATCTCCGTATATGTGGTTCATCCTTATTCGAGGCCTGCAAACGTGGACATTCTGTACATGAGAAGCCATGTGTTTTCTGTCGGAGGAAAGGGGTACAGAGGAACGTCAGAACCAACGGTCAAATTGAAATCCTCCGATGTATGTAGACTGAGGACTTTTGGAATGACCTTCGATCGATCGACGACTACCTAACAGTTTCCAGCTCTCAGCTCGATGACCTCAATGTCACGCTACCTCGTATATCCCCCAGGACCTCAAGGCTCAAGCACTGCAGACTCTATTCCCAATTTCCCATCTACCTGGATAAA